>JBBGZY010000800.1:0-1291250 GCA_037952925.1 Lithobates clamitans
CCCATCCTTTTTCTATCTATATTGTATATTATATAATGAATTAATGTTTTTGCTGCTTTTTTATGTTGTTGCATAATTTTTGTATGATTGTATTTACTACAATTACTGTATGTTGCACCACAGATATTGCTCTCCTGAGGAAGCGGTGAAACCGCGAAACCGGTCGAGATTCCAAGCTCTATTTGTGTCTACCTCACTACAAGTTGTAATTTAATTGGTTGTATGCATTGCTCCTGTTTTTAATTGCAACTGTATGTGCTATTGTTACAATCTTTTAATCATGTTTTCTATTAAAATGGAATTTTTATACTTTATTATTGTTTTTGTCACTATTACCTTCTACTATCAATATTGATTACACCTGGTACCGGAATAGTCCCCCCGTCCCCCCCCCCCCCCCTCTTTAGGGGTTATTGCCTTTAGTGCATGCGGTATTGAGTTATTGGTCGACAGTGACAGCTACCTGCGACCTCTCCCTACCTCATGCCTTTTGCCTTTGTATAAGATATTTGGGATGATGGTACATGTACTTGTTTATATGTCTTTTTGATTTAAAACGCTCTCCTTTCCCTCAGTACTCACAGTGTCCAGTGCCAGCACAGAATGCAACTCTGTTTGCAGCAGACAGACTCTCCCTGTGAACTCCCAAGGCAGGTCTTCAATGGCATCCCTAGTTGGTCCCTGAAAGGCCCTCTCAGCAATGGCTGGGATCCTGATGAGCAAGCTGAACCTGCAGCAATCCAGCCAGGAAGCCAGGCAGTCCTCCCTGGCTGGGAACTTCTCCTCCTGGACAGGAACCAAGGCCTCTGGGCTCCAGATTCTTTATTCACTCACCAACCATCATCTGGACACACCTCTCCAGGGATTGGCTGGGGCTACATACATATTCAGGCGTCCTATCTGAATTTTCCACTCCAGAAAGCTCCAGAAACAGGGGGAAGCAGCACAAAACTGGTGTCAGGTGCGGATTTTTTCAGCGCAGAAATCTGCAGTGTGTAAAATATTTTTTCATTTAATATTTTATTCAGGTTTCCCTGAAAACCCTTCTCTTCAAAGAAGCCTATCCTGCTTCTAACTAACACTGTTTTATTTCCTCCATCAGCTCGTCCCCCCAGAGCTATTACCTTTTGTATCAATTGACCCTTCCTTTTTAAATTGTAAGCTCTAACGAGCAGGGCCCCCTGATTCCTCTTGTACCAAATTGTAATGTAACTGTAATGTCTGCCCTCATGTTGTAAAGCGCTGCACAAACTGTTGGCGCTATATAAAACCTGTATAATAATAATAATAATAATAATAATAATATTTCTGTAGCGAAACTCGAAAACAGGGATGGCCTCCCTTCCACCCCCTTTTTTCCCTTCTCTTTTTCCCTCCCCTCTCTCTCTCTCCTCTATTTCTTCATCTCTTACTTCTGATCCTCTCCGCTTTGGAATGGGCCCTTTGCCCACAGGCAAGAGCGGTACCCCTTATTGGTCCCATGGACAATGATATCAGCTTCAGTTCTGTGGTTTCCAGCTGAAAGGTCCTCTTTTAGGACATGAAACGTATCGCGATCTCAAGCATGGCTTTGTTAATTTTAATTAGTTTAGTCAGGGAGCTCCTCACAAATTTACTTGCCAAGAGTAGTTATCTTGGTCGATTGATAGAGATCTATTGATTTCTCCCTAAGTTTGGCCTTGTTGCACTTTTCTCTTCTACCACTAGGTGGCCAGGTACTTGGTGGTACTAGACATGAGAAGGGCAACTCAAGGTCAGGTTATGAGTATATGGGGTATCTCAGCCAATGGGCAGGGGTTTTCTTAAATCCCTTGGCCTGGTGGGAGAACCTATATATTCGGGTGAGGTCATGTGATCTATGTTCTGTACCACCTGTATGGCTGTCTGGGTGGATGTGTGTCGTACGCCTATCCATGCCTGGGCCTATCCCGGGGGCATCTGGCTGCTACGCTGTGTGAGGGCCTATCCAGAAGTAAAGAGAGCAGTGCAGGGTTGGGATTGCGGCTTGCAATCCAACCAAAAGTGATGGTTCTGCCGGCCGGAGAACCTGTCAGTGGTCAGAGGTAGAAGGGAAGCTATCGCCACAAAGGGACCAACCACCATTATCAGGGACCACATTGAGAAACTGAAGCAAGTACCGGAATCACACTCTGAGCACAGTGAAGAATCGGGAAACTTCAGGCGGTGATCAAGTCAGGGACCCAACTCGCGGAAGAGACGCTTGCAGAGCAGCCTTGTGAGTCAAGCCAGGGACTTCATCGGTTAGCAGGGGTGAAGCTTGAGAAGTATCTGGGGTGCCAAGCTAGGGACCCAGCAGAGAAGCGTAGGTGACGCTTGAGGGGATACCACCGCAAACCTTGGAGGAGCTGAAGGGATTCAGAGTCAGTGAATCAGTGGGTCTAGTAAGAAACCGAGAGTTCAGTGTTGAAGAACTACAAGAGGCAGTTGTAGTGAAGCTGAAAGGACTGTTATGTTTGAGTTAGGAACTGTTAAAGACTGTTACCATAGGAGACAACAATCCTGCATGTACAGATGTGGCTTCTTGCTGGGGCCTTTCCCTGCACGGCTGTCCTCCTATTGAAGTCTCGGAGTCTGTCAATTGAATTTGCAACTACTTAAGGGTATCCTGGCCCTAACCCTCTTTCCACCAAAAATACAAAAGCACTGTCAAAAGAAATAAAACCTCTTTTACATCCAAGAAGTGTCTAGCGCCCAATGACTTTCACCATCTTTGCACCCACTATGCTACACGACCCACTACATATTGAAGTATATCAGCTAGCTTGCTACATAAGTTAATGTTGCTTAGTTATTTTCTTTATCAGTACATCATTGCTTAATGTTCAATACTTGTAGAGGGAAACTCCCTTTGAATCTGTACCTGTTATCGTACATTTTTTTCGTTTTTGTAAGTGTCTATGAATAAAATTCAACTGAAAGAAATCTGCAGTGTGTGTATGCCATGACTCTTTCTAAGGGAGTGCTGGGGTGGGCTGCACCCCCAGATTTCAGGTGTGCCCCCCCACGGACTTTGTGACCAGTCCTCTGAGCTCCTCTCCCCATCCCTGCATTCAGGGTTGGGACAAGGGGTGGACAATCTGGCACAGTGAACTAAACATTAAAGTATGGATAGAGATTAGTAAGCCAAGAGGAGGCGTAGACTGTGCTGTGCTCTTGCCATACTGTCAGAACAGTGCTCCTCCATACAGCTGATGACACATGATTGCTCTCAGATTGGACTGTACGGGGTTTGATTACCTGTCCCTTTCCCACATTTCCTGCTGCCGGGAGATGAGCGTAGTAGATTGGAGTAGATAGGGGGGTAATCAAACCTTGTACAGTCTGACCTAAGAGCAATCCTGTGTCATCTGCTGTATGGAGGAGCACAAAAGGTGTAGAGCACAGCACAGCTCGCACCTCCTCCCAGTCACTATTCCTGTGGAGTTCCCGCCCTCTAGATTTCGGGGAGGGGGGATAATTGTACTGGGGTTTGTGGAGAGGAGATTGAATGGGGTATTTGTGCTGGGAAGGAGGAATGAAGGGGTGTGTGTTAGGAGGTGGGGTGAGGGGGGGGGGGTGTGCTAGAGGGGGGGATTTGCAGGAGAGAGGATTTGTGTTGGGGGGGATTTGGGTGGGGGTGGATTTGTGCTAGGAGGGTGGAGGATTCTGATAAGAGGGGGGATTTGGGTGTGGGGGGAGGGAGGATTTGTGCTGGGAATCAAAATTTGGAGGAGGTTGTACTAGGCAGGGAGTATTGGGGAGGATTTATGCCAGGAAGGGAGGTTTGGGAGATGAGGATTTGTGCTAGGAGGGAGGATTTAAGAGGAAAGAGGATGAGTGCTAGGAGAGATGATTTTTTAGGGTGGAGAAGATTTGTGCTAGGTAGGTGGAATTGGGGGCAAGAGGGGGGATGAATTTGAGCTGGCAGACGAATTGGGGAGCAAAGATTTGTGCTGGGAGGGGGATTTGGACATGGAGGAGAGGGATTTTTTGAAGTTTTTTTAGGGGGAGAATTTTCGCTTACAGAAGGAATTTATGCTTAGAGGTGAGTGGCTGATTTAAACATGATGCTGTGTGTGTGGCCAACTGAATGTTGCAGTTCTGACCTGTAAATTTCCAAGATTGGAATGGCAGCTGTAGTAGCCAATTACACACTGTGCAGATCTGCTGAGTGCCCTGTCAGCAGTGACCCTGTCCTCTTCTCTGCTGACCACTGTCTTCTGCCCTGCTGACCCCTGTACACTGCCTTCTTGGCCCCTATCCTCCGTCCTGCTGACCCCTATACACTGCAATGCTGACCCCTTTCCACTGCCCTGCTGGTCCTTGTCCTCTGCCCTTGTGTCCCCTGGCCTCTGACCTGCTGACCCCTATCTTCTGCCTTGCTGACCCATGCTCTGCTGATCCCCCTTTCCTCTGCCCTGCTGGTCCCTGTCCTGCCCTTGTGACCCCTGTTCTCTGCAGTGCTGACCCCTGCCCTCTGCCCTGCTGATCCCTTCCTCTGCTCTGCTGACTCATGTACACTGCCCTGCTGACCCCCTGTCCTTTGCCCTGATAACCCCTGTTCTCCACCCTGCTGACCTTTGTCATCTGTTCTGCTGACCCCTGTCCTCTGCCCTGCTCAACCCTGTCCTCTGCCCTGCTGACCCCTATCCACTGCTCTGATGACCCATTTTTCCTCTGGCCTGCTGGTCCTTGTCCTGCCCTTGTGATCCCTGTTCTCTGCAGTGGTGACTTCTGCCCTCTGTCCTCTGCCCTGCTGATCCCTTCCTCTGCTCTGCTGACTCCTGACACTGCCCTGCTGACACCCTGTCCTTTGCCCTACTGACCCCTATCCTCTGCCCTGATAACTCCTGTTCTCCACCCTGCTGACCCCTGTCCTCTGCCCTGCTGACCCCTGTAATCTGCCCTACTGAACCACTGTACTCTGCCCTGTTGACTCTTGTACACTTCCCTGATGACCTTCTATCCACTGCCCTGCTGAGCCCTACCCTTTGCCTTAATGACCTCTTGTACACTGCCCGACTGACTCTTGTACACTCCCCTGCTGATCTTCCATCCTCTGCCCTGCTAACTACTGTATACTGCCCTACAAACTAATGGCTTTTTTACACTGCCTTATTTGCAGTCTGTACAAATCAGTAGTCTGTTCAAACTGCTGACCCTATCCCAGTGTTTCTCAACCTTTTTCCAGTCAGGGAGCCCTTGAAAAGTCTTTTCAGTCTTGAGGCACCCCGTCCAAGGCTTGGTTCACGTTACTGTGTGTCACAGAACACATGCAAAATCACACTTGTTCCTGATACACATTCAAATGCTCTGCTATTTAGGGGTGCCATTAATTCTTAATGGTACCCCACACATTGGCAAACATGGGGTGCTTTTGGTGCAGCGCAATTTTTAAAAAAGGTCAGGGACTTCTTTCCCTGCATTTCTGCGCATAGGGAAGCCTATTGAAATGAATGAGCCGCCCAACACGCAGCACGTAGCCAACCTGATGTGAACAAAGGGCTTGTTCACATGTCAGGTTGGAGGGGCGGTAAAGCCACATGGTTGAGCTGTTTGAACCTACCCCCAACTTCTCCCCCTTTGGCTGCAGCTGGAGGTATACCCAGGGTGAATGGGACTGCACTGCAACTACCCCGCATCTGTGTACATTGCACGGTTGCAGTGTAGTGATGCTGCATTTACGGGCTTAAAACAGGGCTTACAACATATTGCCTCTTTACTGCCTGTCAAATGCCTCGGAAAAGCGATCTGAGCATGGATTGCTTTTCATATCACAAACCAGCCCTACAAAAGCAGTTCTGATGGTACAGGAATAGGGGGCTCAGAATTAAAAGTAACATACATACACACACATATACAGACACATGCGCACAAACACATGTACACACACACAAATGTACACACACACAAAGACACAAACACATGTACAAACACACACACACACACACACACACATATAGACACATGTGTACACACACACATACAAACACATGTACAAACACACATACACGTACACACATATACATATACACACAAACAGACACTCACATGTACACACACATGCACATGTACACACATATACATGTACACACACACACATATATAAAACCCCCTTTAAAACGAATCTAGCACAGTACCTTTCCAGTTTTGTAATTCAGCCAGGTACTGCACTGTAGGGGGAAGCAGAGAGCACAGCACACTCCCTCTCCCTTTACTTTCACTTTTGAGGCTGACAGAGCTTCTCACAGTGCTGATGTACAGTTCAGAAGGGGATCAGATCGGGTTGCCCTACCCTCTGCCCTTGTGACCTCTGTTCTCTGCAGTGCTTACCCTTGTCCTCTGCCTTGCTGACCCCTACCTCTGCTCTGCAGACTCCTGTACACTGCCCTGCTGCATACCTCCCAAATTTTTGAGATGGGAATGGGGGACACCTATCACCAAAAGTATGCGAGCATAGGACACACCCCTTGCCACGCCCCCTTAAAGGAGAAATGTACAAAAAAAAGAAGATTGGTTAAACCCACAAGTGCTTTTTTACCACTAATATTCCTTTATTTTGGCTTTTGGAATTTACAAATGCAGCAATTTAGAAATCAGATGAAAGGTTTAGTGCTGGAAACTTTTTGATAGATGAAAAGTACATTTTATACACATCTATATTGATCAAGCCAAAATGAGGGACAAATAAGGAGGAATGAGGGACAGAGGGACATTGCTCCAAATCAGGGACAGTCCCTCAAAATCAGGGTTCAGTTGGGAGATATGCTGCTGACCCCTTTCTTCCCCTTTGACTATGGTGAACAGGTTTGAATAAATAACTTAAACCCCTTCTTCTTCTGGGACAATGGTTATGACCCTTTAAGAAATGAACTATGCTAGAGAAGTGTGAAGAACCACCAATCTGTGTGAGGATTTTGGCAAGTTTGACAACATGTAGCACAGGCAGAGACAGAAATTACAGTTTCTAGTCTCTGAATATAGTGATCCAGTCCCACCTGTCTGAGACCAGATGACAACAATGGCCAACAGACGTTCCCCTTATTGAAAGGAGGATGTCTTGTGGAATTGTAGGACTTGGGGTTCCAGAACTTATGGCAGAACTGATGAAGACCCAGGATTTGACCAGGGATTTTTATTTCTTTTACAATTTAACATTTTAAATATTTATTAAAATTCTTTTTTTTTATTATCATTTTTTCTTTTTATCAGCCCTGTTGGGGGGGAGGGGGGCTTTGCTGAGATATCAGGGGTCTAAAAAGACCCCTGACATCTCCCCTTTGAGACAGAGAGTACACAGATTCCCCAGTCTCTTTCTCTGCAGCCTCAGCTGCACTGAAGATGAATGGACAGCAGACATCGTCAATGCAGCTGATGCTCAGTTATAAATGGACAGAGTCAGTGATCACTGAATCTGTTCATTCAGAAAAGGAAGGAGCCGCTAAATGACAGATTTACTGACTCATTCCTCTGCTCTCCATCCTGACAGATCTGGGGCAGGGGGGACCAGAGGAGGACAGAGAGGGCAGAGGAGCACAGAGGACACGGAGGGGACCAGAGGCACACGGAGGGGAACCGGAGGAGCACAGAGGGGGACCAGAGAAGGACAGAGGGGGCGGAGGAGCAGAGAGGGGGACCAGAGGAGGACACGGAGAGGGACCGGAGGAGCACAGAGGAGGGGACACAGAGGGGGACCAGAGGAGGACACGGAGGGGGACCGGAGGAGCACAGAGGAGGGGACACAGAGGGGGACTGGAGGAGGAGCAGAGAGGGGGTTCCGAGGAGCACAGAGGAGAGCACGGAGAGTGACTGGAGGAGGACATGGAGGGGGACTGGAGGAGAACACAGGGGACAGTCAGGGGTGATCGGTGCGGTGGTGGGGGGGAGTTACAAGCACCGATCTCTGTTTAGATTTCAATAAAGCAGCTGAAGGTCGTGGGAGGGAGAGGAGGAGAAGCGGGTCTCAGCTGCTTTATTAAAATCTATACAGGGAGATCGAAGCTTGTAACTCCGCCCACTGCCGCACCGATTTACCCTGACTGTCCAGGTATTGGCTCAAGCATCGGAACATTTGCACGAGTACTCGTGCAAATGCTCAGTATCGGTGCAACCCTAATTTCCAATAACTGTAATACTGTATAATATATGACAATTTGTAACAGTTTATTGATATTAATTATTATTATTTATTTTTACGCTGTATCTCAAAGGCTGTTTTTTTTTATTTTGAACATGTGACTAGCAGCAGAGGACTAGAAGCTCCTCCTGCCTATGTTTCCCAGGTAGACAGGCTGGGAAAGAGCTGAGTCATGTGACAGCTGTATATAGACAAGGAAAAAAGATACTTTTTTTTTTATTATTATTAAAATATTTATAGTGCCATCATCCACATACAGAAAGAGAAGGGATAATGTAAATTAAACAGTCTGTTCAGTATCACTTTAAGTTTTTAAATAATCTCTGCAGACTGTGACTCCTCGTGTACCAAGTCTTCAAATAAAGGTAAGGTACATTCCTTCTCATTCTTGCCTGACTGTGTGGAAGCAACTTCAGTCTCAGGGAAATAAAAAAAAGACTCTGGAGGAAAGGGCATGGAAAAGGCTTGGGGCGCCTGCGTTCAAAGTCAGCTATCATAGATGCAATTTGTCCTATAAACATAGTAGCTGAGAATGTCTCCTGATATAATACAGAGGGAGAGTTAACCCCTAAATAGGTTAAAGTGGAAGTAAACCCATCGATTTAACAGTTTAAAAAAACATTTACATTTCCGGCACGTGCGGGGAATATAATTGTCACATTGGTTGTGCTCTCAGCCGAACTGTCAAAACATCCAATGGCTGGTGTCATAACTGATCACATGTGCAGCATCGTGACAGCTGTAGACTAAACAAAGGCAAAGATGGCAGCTTCTTTGGCTGAAAACGATAGGAAGGATTACTTCCAATTTAAGGAAGACTCAGAGGAATGCTGCAACTCAGGCAAGGGACAATGAAACTGGCAGGGACAAGCCATGTTACTCATCAAAAGGGACAGACATTCACCGCCATGTGCAACATGGCCCTGAACATGTAAAGCACTAACTAGACGTTGCACCATAGGTACCTAGGCAAGAGCCTAACACAGAGTGAATTTATAGGCCGGCCCCACTTCTTCCCCACAGCAGGCTCCAGGTATGACCTTCAAGGATATGCTGAATACCAGTCAATCCAGAAACTACAAAATGAACAGTCAATGCTCAATTTATAGGCCGGCCCCATGTCTTCCACATAGCGGGCTTCTGGTATGACCTTCAAGGATATGCTGAATACCAGCAAATCCAGAAACTACAAAATGAACTGCCCAGGGGCTCTGCTGCAACTAAAGATTCTTACTACTAGAAAAAATGATTTGGATAAAAAAGAGAAAAAAATAATTATCCTAGGACACTAGCACAATCTAAGGCATACTAGGAGTGGGAGGGTTATACTGGATGGACTGTTCTTTCTGTTTTGTCAGTGTCTGTTTTCCTGAAGACAGCAGCATAACCCAACGTATTTGAATACTTATGCTCTGTCCGAAAATGTACAATTTAGAAAAGATTTTTAAAACAAGTCTTTACTGACTGAACAAAAACTTGGAAGTTGGTTTCAGTCAGTTTATAACAAGTTAGAAAGACCTGCTATGTTTTTACATTGGAAGGGTGACAGAGGCTGACCGCCCCCTTAAGCTGCAATAGGCAGCGGAGGGGCATATTTACATGCTGCTGCTGCGATGCTTTGCTTCATGACCTGCATGTAGTGATCAGTGGGCAGCAAGCCTGCCAAACGCTACACATGCAAGCAGGGCCGGGACAAGGGGTAGGCAGGAGGGGCGGCTGCCCTGGGCACTGTGGTTTCATGTGAGGTAGTAGGGGCGCTGTAAAGATATTGGGGGGAGGGAATTTGTGTTGGGAGGGAGAATTTGGGGGGCAGCAGGGGATTAGAATAGGGGATAAGAATTGTTATGGAGGAGAAATTTTGGGGAGGGGTGGTTATTTAGGGGGATCTGTTTTGGGAGAGGGGATTACAGAAGAGGATTTGGCTAGAAGGGGGGAACTGAAGAGTTTGTGCTAGATGAGGTGATATGGATGGTGGGGGGGAGGGGTCGTGCTAGTAGGGACATGGCCTCCACCACCTTCCTACTGCTGGCATTCAGCTTCTTTCAAAATTTACCATTCAAACAGCATCACAGATGTCAACAAACTATATTTATTTATATACGCTCACTTTATTGCTAAAATTACTGTGAAAGTCAAGACGTAGCTGGGTGTACGAAGGTGGCCACTGCAGCTTCTTCTGACTGCAGGTGTTCTGTCAGATGAGCACCAATTCTGACAGAACACCGGCGCCTGCACCCGAAGCCAATTGACGAATCAGCTAGGGGTGCCAAAACAGAGGTCCCAGAAGACAGCGGGTCCATTCAGAAAGTGCAGCCAAAGCCGAGTGACGAATCATCTAGGGGTACCCACATCGCGGGATCCCCAGACAGGTAAGTGTCCTTATACTAAAAGTCAGCAGCTACAAATAGTGACTTTAAACTAATTTTTTTTTACAGACTTGAACTCCTCTTTAAGTGTAAGAGCCATGTTACACTAGTGATCCTATCGCTAGGGAAAATTTGACAATGTCGATAATTCTGTGACCTGTGACTGGCCCCGAAGTCTTCTGGGACCTGTCATGTGACCCAGAAAACTTTGAGAGGGAGGGGGGAAGGAGAACTTCCGCTTCCGATCGCCTAAGGCAGTGATGGCGAACCTTGGCACCCCAGATGTTTTGGAACTACATTTTCCATGATGCTCAACTACACTGCAGAGTGCATGAGCATCATGTGAAATGTAGTTCCAAAACATCTGGGGTGCCAAGGTTCACCATCACTGGCCTAAGGCAACCAGAACGGAAGTGGGTGCAGGTACCAGTAAAGCTGGCTGACCAGTAGGCTGATCGAAATAAACGGTATTCTGACATTAAGGCTCTCAGATTAACAAAAGTTTAACAACATTCTCATTAGTTTGACTTCAGTCAAACAGCTATGGCCACAAATAGATTGAAATTCAACGTTTTTCAACGTTTCTTATTCCTGAAAACAGTTGCAAGGGACTATATGAATGAGCTAAATACTTTAAGCCACAGTGCTATCTAGCCTTCTGATGTGAACTTTCTGAGGGTACCTTTAATTCTGCAATTCCAATTTTTGTGTAAATGCAAAAATGTATATAAAGGCCTTGTTCACAAGGCCGTGTTTGCCCACATGGGGGCACAATTGTTACGTGCATCTGAAAGCGGGCAGTCCCATTCATGTCATTTGGGAACGAGTGACTGCATGGACACAGCAACTGCTCCCAATTTGGCAGGTGTGCAGCCCGAAAATGCACATTATCTGTGTTCGGGGGCCGTACACCTGCATGGTTATCAATACATTGTTAGCTGGAATAAAGTGTATGAATAGATGCTCTAGAATATTACTGGATGCCTGGCAATGGTATTGTGCGCAAAAAGTAGAAAATACAGATATAGACCAAGACTATTTGACAGTACAATACAGGGAAAATTGACTTTTTTGTGCACAGCCCTTTTTTTTGACAACTGCAGGAAGTGATAATCTTACTTCTAAAATGCTAAAATGTGCTACAAAGTCTAACTGTTAAGGGTTAATTTACAGATTAGGATACCTGGACCTCTGTGAGGTTTATACTGCTTTGTATCCACTGGGATGGTGTTCCCCTAATTGGTGTCCCAATGACACAAACAAGGCAAAGCAACTAGTTCATTTTAAAGTAGTATTAAACCCTCAGTGTTTTGTAGTGCAGCCTCCCTGACGGTATTCCTGAGTGTGGCTCGGGGTTAAATTTCAGCACCATTATCTGTAACCCCGAGCCACACTCGGGATTACAGTGCAGGATCCTGGTGCGGCATTACTTACCTTGTTCCCAGGATCCTGCGATGTCCCCCGCTGTGTCTGCGGGCTCTGTCTCCTCCGAAGCCTCTCTGTGCCAGGCTCCGTTCCCTGCGAGCGTTGCGACGCACGGGGGGCGGAGCCTGGCGGCAAATTCAAAAAAATTTACAAACCATAACACATACAGTACTGTAATCTTACAGATTACAGTACTGTATGAAATTATTTCACATCCCTTTTGTCCCCAGTGCTTTGGCCCATGCCCTGCATGCAGTTTTATATTATATATACTGTTCTTTCTGCCTGGAAACTGGATATTGTCCATAGCAACCAAAAAGTGTACCTTTATGTCACAAGTGGCTTTAGACCAGCTAGAAAACAGTGATAGTAAATTGGAACACTTGCAGAATTGAGCGATAGTGAATCGTGGGAAAATTTATTTTATTATTATATTATTATTTTTTTTAATTATTTATTTTTATTTATTATATTATATATTATGTTTTTGTGTTTCAAACTTCATCATACCCGGGATATCTACTAGACTCTTGTTTGGACAGATTTAAGTGTGTTATTGTTAAGAATTACAGGCCTACAATATAAAACGCCAAATTTCCATGCAAAATAATTGTACTGCTTTCAGCACCTAAAATCCAAAATAATCATACCGCCAGAGAGGTTAACAGATTGAGCACAATTAAAAAAAAAAAAAAAAAAAAAAAAATCCCAAGTAAACAGTTTGTTAAAGTTCTTACTGTAGCTCTTGCGGTTTACAATTTTCAATGCTGCTGGCTCCTGCTCTCTCAGTGTTGCTTCCCTGAACGTCTGTTTTACTCAAGAAAAACTTAACAGTGGACAGTGCAGTCTCCATTCAGTCTGTTGGAGAAGGGAGGAGAGGAAGAAGGGAGGAGCAGGGAATGCCTTACTATGCTGACGGCTCTGTGTTTCTACTGGAGCATACAGTGTAGGGAGACACAGCTCTTGCCCCTGCATGGAAGGATAACTCCATAGGATGCTATAGGAGATTGGAGCCACCCCGAAACAGGAAACCTGGGGCAGTGGTACCAGCTTAAACTGAAACATATGCAAGGATTAAAAGATAAAGAAGCTGCATACTCCGTAAGTGATTAAATCAGCTACCGAAATGCTTTAACCCCTTAGTGACTGAGGGAAAAGCAAATGTTAATGCCTAAAGACAATTTTGCAACTTTGACCTGCATTTGTAAAATATTACAGATCATCGGCGCTACTTTGTGTATTGAGGTGGATTATACCTTGCTTACTCAGGACAAATTGGGCTTTATTTGGTGGTAATGGTAACAAATATCTCTTGATCTCTTTTTATTATCAAAGGAAAAAACATTTTTTTTAAATTTAGCTCTGCATTGCTTGCTATTACAATAAATTACCACCAAGAACAACCCAAAATAAATTCTCCTCCAGGAACAAAGTAAAAAATTCCCTGCAGCATTTTAGAAATGGCAGCCTGCACAGGAATCGCAAGTGCAGTGCATATCCCAGTGCGGGTGCGATTTCCAGTGCGTGCAACGTGCCATTAGGATTAATGGCACCCATATGCAACCAGTGCATTTTTCTGTGTGGGTGGTTGCAGATGCAGATGCAGACTCACATGGCTGTCATATGATGTGAATCACATATTTCTCCATATTCAGAAGAACCAGGTATTTTTTTTTAAAGGGGCTGTTTAATGCAGCACGCATTGCTGCACCAGTACTGCATTCTGGTGTGAATGGGCTCTTAAACAGCAGACTTTGCTTACTGCATAGGGTGCAATAATATAAACCATAAGATATAAGGCCTAATATTAGGGCATGGATTCTGGTCAATACTCACATCATGCAAGAACACTAAAAATCTCTGGCAAATTAGGGAGAATACTTTTGGTGAAGTCATGTAAAGCAAATTTTTTTTCATTGTCAGTTCATGTCAGCCTGCAGCATATCCAACGAATAATAATGAGCCATCATGAAAAAAACATTTACTTCAGTGACCGACATGCCAGGAATAAGCATGGAAAACACTGCCAACACCAAGTGATCTTGAGTAAAAAATAACTCCACGTGTAGCAGTTATTCATCCCTAAGTATACCGCTGCTGTATGCATTAATATAAGCAATAAATCAAACAGAAAGACTTTGATAGAGAACAAAGATCAGTTATGAGGCTAAATGTACAGAAATAGGAAACAAAGAGTATATACAGTATCTCACAAAAGTGAGTACACCCCTTACATTTTTGTAAATATTTTTATTATAGGCTTACCTGTAGGTAAAAGTGGTCTGTTAAGCCGTGTACACACAACTGGATTTTTCGATGGGAATTGCGTGATGACAGGCTGTTTGTGGAAAATCCGTCCGTTTTTGTACGCTCCATCAGACAATTGCTGTCGGATTTTCCGCGGACAAATGTTGGATGGCAGGATTCTAAATTTTCCGCGGACAAATGTCTGTTGTCAGATTTTCCAAGCGTGTGTACACAAGTCAGTCGGACAAAAGTCCAAAGTACAAACACGCAGGCTCGGAAGCAAGGAAGCCAGAAGCAGTCGGTCTTGTAAACTAGCGTTCGTAATGGAGAATTAACATTTGTGACGTGGCAAATTATGAAATCTCGAAATGCAGCTGCTTTGCTGGTGATACTTATGGAGTTATTGCAAACGAATTTTCAAAGGCTTTTTTTTATAGTGATATCAACAATACTATTATTATGCTTTTTTTTTTTTTTTTTTTTTTTTGGGCAAGTTACCACAAAACCATTATCCTGTAGTTTTTAAAGATACAAAAAAGATACAAATATGTTGGTGTCCCCTGTCAATTTTGCATTGTATTTTTTTAAATGTACCTGCCTACTCCCAAACTGTCATTTGAAGTAAAACGCATAGCCAAGTATTATTCTACACAATTTTTTTTTTGTGCATTAAAAAAAAAAACAAATAAAATTAGACATGCTATCTGCCAATAGAACTTAACCAAAAAGTGCATTATATGCATCCAAAAATATAGAAAATATAACAAATCAAATCAGTATTATTTAAGCAAAAAATAAAATAAAAGCCTCATGCATGTGTCCTGCTTCTTAATATAGGGGGTCAGCAATGCCAAGAGCTGGTGAAAGCAGGGGTCCATCATCCGAAGATAATACCGAAAATCACCTGGATTACTCTCCTGGAGCTCCTGTATCAAAGGCATATGACATAATTGGTCATGATTAACCACTTGCTTACTGGGCACTTAAACCCCCCTCCTGCCCAGACCAATTTTCAGCTTTCAGCGCTGATGCACTTTGAATGACAATTGCGCGGTCATACAACACTGTACCCAAATGAAATTTTTATCATTTTTTCCCCAAAAATAGTGCTTTCTTTTGGTGGTATTTAATCACAGCTGGGGTTTTTTTGCTAAACAAACAAAAAAAGATGGAAAATTTTGAAAAAAAAAAATCATGTTTCATAGTTTGTTATAAAATTTTGCAAACAGGTAATTTTTCTCCTTCATTGATATGCGCTGATGAGGTGGCACTGGTGGGCACTGATAGGCTGCACTGATTGGCATGGATAGGCACAGTTAAGGCGGCACTGATGGGCACAGATAAGGCGGCACTGAAGGGGACAGATAAGGCAGTACTGATGGGGACAGATAAGGCAGCACTGATGGCCACTGATGGGTGCTGATAGGTACCACTGTGGGCACTGATGGGTGGCACTGTGGGCACTGTGGGCACTGATGGGTAGTACTGTGGGCACTGATGGGTGACACTAAGTGATGCTGGTGGGCACTGGTAGGCGGCACTGCTGCCAATTGCTAGGTGTCACTGGCAGGGGGCACAGATGATCGCCGTGATCGGGACTGATGTCCCTCTCACGGCCACCGGTGATCAGCGTGAGGAGAAAAAATAGCCGATTACCGGCTCTGTTTACATCACATGATCAGCTGTCATTGGCTGACAGCTGATCATGTGGTATCTTACACTGATCTGTGATCAGGTGAGTCTCAAAGACTCGCCGATCACCAAGCGTGCCGCGCGCGCCCTGCAGGCCGCTCGTGCACGGGACGACATCAATAGACGTAGTCCCGGCAAAGCAGGTCCGCGCTGTTGCCGTCATTTGGCATCAGCGCAGATCTGAAGAGGTTAATAAAGCAACCAATTTTTGGTCCAAGAAATCCTCCTCCTCCTGTTTCTGGACTGGACTTGGGTCAAAGCAATAACTCCAAGGCCAATAATAAATAACACGCTAGCGTCCTCCGATTCCGCAACATGTCTGGTTGATGAACGGCCGTTCAGAAACGAACTGAAAAGCACGAAAAGAAAAGCGCAAACTGAAAAGCGCAAAATGAAAAGCGTGAAATGAAAAGCCCTAATCAACACTCACCAAACTTTTACTAACACTAAATTAGCAGAAGGAGCCCAAAAGGTGGCACTAAAGAGCTGAAAAACCATGTAGTACGTCACTACGTTCGTGTTTGTTGGCCGACAACTCCTTGCCATTTGTATGCAAAACAAAATCCAGGCACACGCCTTCAGACAAAAGTCAGAGGTTTTGTCTGCGGAAAATCCGATCGTGTGTACGAGACTTAAGGGTTTACAACCTTACTGGGGTTTACTGAACCCAATTACTATGTGATGCACAAGACTTATACAAAAAACTTATATTAATTTCACTGACTGATCCTTTTCCTGAGCCTTTTTATTATTTTAGTTTCACCAACTGATCCTGAGCCAAGTTCTTTTTCATTTGTGCTTTTTATACTCCCCCCTCCAGACACTGAAACTCACAGAGGGAGGGATTCAACATCAGCGGCAGAAAGCAGTGGGCAGATTTAGGTGTGGCCAGGTGCTACATAGTTACATAGTTAGTAAGGTTGAATAAAGACACCAGTCCATCCAGTTCAACCTGAGTGAGTGTGGGTGCTGACTGACATACCCTGTTTCCCTGAAAATAAGACCTAGCGTGATTGTCGGTGATGGCTGCAATATAAGCCCTACCCCCCAAATAAGCCCTAGTTAAAGTCCTTGTAGGTCCTATTTTCAGGGTAGGGCTTATTTTCGGGGAAAAAGGGTAGGGCTTATTTGGGGGGTATGGCTTATATTGCAGCCATCACTGACAATCAAGCTAGGTCTTATTTTCGGGGAAACAGGGTACTACATGCCTGTGAATCAGTAATACAACATGTTTTATCATAAGAGCCTACATCAGAGTGGCATCACTTCTCTGAATTCAGGGGCAGTGCAGTATTGTTGCCACACCATCATAGAAAGCTGTATGCAAGACAGACTTCACTGAAAGGCTCAACAGATATTTGTGGGACTTTTTTCAACAGTAAGCCATAATTCTACTTTAACATACGCAATCAGAGTCCAAGGCATGTATTGAAGGTATGCTGGAGTGGTTAATATGCTCCAGCAGGGACACCCTTAATGCCGGATATATCCTGAATACATCTATACTTCCACCTGATGATGTTTCACAAACTGACAACCAGTATGATATTTAGCAGAATTACGTTACAATTTGTTAGATACTAAATACAATATAAATAATAGTAATAGAATATAAATAATGGTTTTGGGGTAACTTTCTTAGGAGATTTCATGTGTCTTGTTAGCCTTCTGGACCTTAAAATATAGGTGTGTTTGGTTTATTAACTGATTGGTATTTTCCCAAACATAATGAGAACACTTTTTATGAAGGTAACTCCATCACAGCAGGAATAATATACTGTAGTATTTATATTGATGCCACCAGAAATCCAGTGAACTCCTAACTCAGTGATTGAGCTGCCAACCCTGCCTCTGCTGCCTTTGAATTGAAACCAGTGTTATCAGCTCTGCCTGAGCTCTCTCCTTCTGAACTACTGAACCCTTCGCACTTATGCCATGGAAATGAGGAGAAGAGCAATATGCTTTGTAAACCATCAGGAGAGAACTTGGCAGGGCTGAAAAATCTTGAAATTTCAGTGTAGCAGAGGCACTGTGTTGTCAGACAAAACAGGAAGTTAGGAACACATTGAATTTTTTTAAAGGAAGCGTGTTTTTTTTTTTTTCGTTCTTGCTGTGATTTTAAAAGACTAAAACATGATCTATTGTGTAGAGGTGTACAGAGTAGTTTTTTTTGTTCACCTAGACGTACACTTTAATTGCATGGGTTAAAGAACAGTAAAGAGATAGTGTATTATAGGGAAAGAAAAACAGTTTAGCTGCTAGCTCAGATTTAAGAGGTAAAGGTGTTAAATAAAAGAGCAGTAAATAGCAGAGCAGCAGAAGCAGTAAACAGTGCTTGTATTTTATGTGCTGTACTCTTTCTCAGCAGTCTGTCTTCATTTTGTAAGTCAGCCATTTCAGGAGGGGAGTAACATGTCCTTGAATGCCCTTCAGCCTGAGTGTACTGCACAGTGTGCACGGTGGCTACAAAATACCACTAAACTGTGCTTTGCGGGATTTTACTGCCACTGAACAATTAGCACAGCGTGTGCACGTTTCACTGTTTTGATTCACACATCTTGAGAAGCCACTAAATGCTGAAATCTCCAGAAGACAGAGGCAGTGTGCTGTGACTGCTTGAATAGAAACATGAAAATCGCTAGACTACAATGTCCCATACAATGACACATACAAAACCAGTCTCCCATGAGAGAAGAAATATAATAGCAGCATAGCAAATGGAAAAATGGACCCCAGAAAGACAAGCAAATGCATCTATAAATCTGGTGAATCTCTTCCTTTCCGGTGAATTACAAGTCTCCAAAATACATGTGTCAGGAACATTAAGGCCTCATACACACGGACGTTTTTTAAGCGCCTTTTTGAGCTTTTTTTGAAGCTTAAAAATGCCACTCCATGTTATTCAATGGCGTCATACACACTATGGTGCTTTTGAGCTGTAACAGGCATTGGCATTTTTAAGCTCCAAAAAAACCCCAAGACCAGCGCGTTCTAAGGCTCCAGCGCTAGAGCTGTAAAAATGCCAGACGCCGGTAAAAGGTGTTAAATGCGATTTAACAAGGCCTAACGCTGTATACACAGCGTTAAGCCTCGTCCGGCGTTTCTCTGCCCCTATTCAGAATCAATGGTTCCCTATGGGAACCCTTTGATTTGAATAGAAGTCGCACCAGAAGTCGGATCAAGATGATCCGACTTGCGGTGCGACTTGTGTGCTGAGAATCTTGAAGGGGAGCCCCGCCAAAATGTAGAAAAAAAAATTGGCATGAGGTTCCTCCCCAAGACAATACCAGACATTTCGGTCTGGTATGGATCTTAAGAGGAACCCCCTACGCCAAAAAAATTGCATGGCCCCCCCCAAGATCCATACCAGACCCTCACCTGAGCATGCAGCCCGGCAGGTCAGGAAAGGGGGGCGAGCGAGCCCCCCCTTACTGGACCATAACAAGCCACATGCCCTCAACATGGGGGGTGGGTGCTTTGGGGCAGGGGGGGTTCTGCGCTCCCCCACCCCAAAGCACCTTGTCCCTATGTTGATGAGGACAAGGACCTCTTCCCGACAACCCTTGCCATTGGACATGATGGGGCAACGGCGTCACAAGGGGAGTGGCCTCCAAATTCTGTCATCGGGTGGCCCCGCCCCATGCTAATATAAATCATTGCACACAGCATTACACCGGGAGATTGCATCAAGTCAACATTGGAAGAAGAGCAGTGGGAGAAGACCCAGCAAAAGAGCGAGAAGACCCGGGCAAAAGAGCTAGAAGACAGCGGAGAGAGAAGACAGAGCAGAGAGGAGAAGAACCGGAGAGGAAGAAGACGTCGCCAGTAGAGGGAGTATAGCCGGAGCTGCCTTAATAAAATACGTTAAAAACCTGTGTAGTGTGTTTATTTTTGACTTTTTTTTTTAACCGGTTCAATACCGGGCCTTTTCACCCCCTTCCTTCCCAGACCAATTTTTAGTTTTCAGCGCTGTCGCACTTTAAACGACAATTGACGTTATTTTTTTCCCCACAAATAGAGCTTTCTTTTGGTGGTATTTGATCACCTCTGTGGTTTTTATTTTTTGCGCTATAAAAAAAAGAAGAGCGACAATTTTGAAAAAAACACAATATTTTTTACTTTTTGCTATAATAAATATCCCATTTTAAAAAAAAAAAAAACAAATTTTTTCCTCAGTTTAGGCCGATACGTATTCTTCTACATATTTTTGGTAAAAAAAATCGCAATAAGCGTATATTGATTGGTTTGTGCAAAAGTTATAGCGTCTATAAAATACGGGATAGATTTATGGCATTTAAAAAAAAAAAAAAAAATTATTTATTTTTTTTACTAATAATAGCGGCGATCGCGATTTTTTTTCGTGACTGTGACATTATGGCGGACACATCGGACACTTTTGACACATTTTTGGGACCATTCACATTTATACAGCGATCAATGCTATAAAATTGCATTGATTACTGTGTAAATGTGACAGGCAGTGAAGGGGTTAACCACTAGGGGGCAGGGAGGGGTTAAATGTGTTTCCTAGGGAATGCTTCTAACTGTAGGGGGAGGGGACACACAAGGGGAGGAGACCGATTAGTGTTCCTTCGTTCTGGGAACACAGATCGTTCCCCTCTGAGCTGACAGGACGTGGATCTCTGTGTTTACACACAGAGATCCATGGTCCGGCCTGGTTAACGGGCAATCGCGGGTGCCCGGCGGACATCGCGGCCCAAGCAACGCGGCGTGCGCCCCCTAGGCGGCCGGGGACCCAAAGCCGTCATATGACGTCCACCCAGGATGGGAGATCCCATCTGTGGACGTCATATTACTATAGGCAGGTAGGGAAGTGGTTAAGGTGAATGGGTAGGGGTAGGATGTACTCCATACTCATTGACCTAGGGTGGGGGTCGGTATCTGGGGGCCCCCTGGTTAAAGGGGGCTTCCAAATTTTGATAAGCCCCTGCCCGCAGACCCTGACAACCAACCCTTGTCCTCATCAACATGGGGACAAGGTGCTTTGAGGTGGGGGGGGCGCAGAGCCCCCCCTACCTCGAAGCACCCACCGCCCCATGTTGAGGGCATGTGGCCTGGTATGTTCCAGGAGGGGGGGCGCTCGTTCATCACCCCCTTTCCTGACCTGCTGGGCTGCATGCTCAGATAAGGGTCTGGTATTGATCTTGGGGGGGAACCTCACACACAATTTTTTTTTACATTTTGGCGGGGTTCCCCTTCATATTCTTAGCACACAAGTCGCACCGCAAGTCGGATCATTTTGATCCGACTTCTGGTGTGACTTGTATTTAAATCAATGGGCTCCCGTAGGGAACCATTGGTTTTGAATAGAGGCAGAGAAACGTTGCTGAAAGCTAGCGCGGTTAAACGTCAATGCAAAACGTGGATAAAATTGAGTTTTTAACGCCTTTTTTTTCCTGGCGTCGGTACTAGCTTTACAGCGCATTTTTTAAAACGTCTGTGTGTATGAGACCTAAGTCAGCAGTCAGAGAGATTGCGCCAGCTGTAAGGCTTCTGCTCATGTTCATGTGTATGCGCATAAAGGTACACATGTTTTCAGGGATGGGCGCCCAACTAAACATGAAAAGAATGCATGCACAACCATGTGCAGGTGGATGAACAGGGACACCTGCAACAGATACTGTTGCCTAGTGGACTATTTAAACCTGGGCCATACAAGAGTTCATTGCTTGATTGTCTTTCAGCTGGTATCTCTGTTATCTTTGATCCTAAATCTGCTTGACTGTTATTTACTCAGCTTTCATCTCAACTTCTGTATCACCCCTACGTGATTAAGTCTGCTGCCTATCTGTGTTACCCACCTCTGCCTGACTCTTGACCAAGATTCTGTCTATTAATTCTCTACCTCATTGTCTGCATGTTGCCAGCCTCTGCTCATCTCTGATCTTGATCCTACTTGTGATTTGATGCCTTCATGCCTGGCTGTTACTGAGCTCACCTTGTGACCCGGCTCCGCTTAATGGGTCTGGGTGAAGTCAGGATGCCCTCAAGGCTGTGCCTCTGCTTACCCTAGCAGTCTCAACTCCCAGGGGTGCTCGGAAGGGAATTGTGTAAGGGGCCACCTTCATCATCTCAAGCTCCTCATACATGACAACATTACTATGCAGAGTCGTGTCATGGGTTGGTATATTAGGTGGCAATACCTCCCCAGAATGCATTATCTGCCCACCCTCTAAATATCCTTCCAATATAATGTACTATTATTTCTTCCACAGTAAGGTTTATCACTAAAAATACAATGCCATGCAAACCAATAAACAGTCATTCAGCTCATTAACAATGATTGCTACAATTATAATTCAAGAAGTTTGAAACTCCTCTAGAGCAGAAAAAAAATGTATGCAAATAATCAAGAGAATCGCATGATCTTGAGAAAGCTACGTGCAATGTATGAGACCACTAAGAGAAATACAGAGGCTGCCATTTGCACTTGGAATATATTTACATGAAAGTTTTGTGCCTGGAAACCACTGGCCCCACGCCGGGCAATCAGAACCCTGCTAGGACTATTACTTTACTATGCCCGTAAATCTATAGTACTCAGATGGAGGGCCTCGTCTGCACCCTCAATAAATTTCTGGAAGAGGTTGGTGAATGCGGCCCTACCACTGTACAAAGCTACTTACTTGTCACGTGGTTGTGAAAAAAAATTCCACAAAATATGGGATATTTGGACGGAATCCCTGTCTACTAATGTAGACTCGATTGATGATTAGTTCACTCCATTAAGTAACTGAGTATAGCTCAAATGGCGTTCCTGATCTCATAATAGTCCCTGGTCTTTTCAGTCGATAGGCATGGGAAGGGGGGAATATGAATATAAATATGATTATAGTACTATCTTGCACATCTCATTCCATAAATGAACAAAATGGGTACTGCAGCGTACACATGGAATTGGAGGACTGATTTGAATAGCCTGCAAAAGTGGTTGAGCGTACAATGGTTTAGTTAGAAACATATGGAAGGTTTCTATATATATTTTTTTTTTTTCTTTCTCTTGTTTTGTTTTCTATGTATTTGTTGACCGAGCCTGGGTATGCCCAATAGGCTCTGTTCTGTTTTGTACCTACATTGAAAATATAATAAAAATAATTAAAAAAAAAAAAAAAGTTTTGTGCCTGGAGTTCAATTTTAAAGGGTTAGCTGGAAAACTCCCACAGATGGCATCATCCTGTACTGCCTTGTTTCTAGGACATTGCTAAGACACACCAAGCAATTACTGCTCACCCTCATTATCACAGAAGCAAGCTCTCCAACCCCCGCACACGTGTGGTCCACTATCCCCTCTGAGCTCAGAGCTACTTTGAAAGGGCAGAACAAAAGGGGGCTTGAATCTGCTGGGAGTGTCTTAGAATCGTCCTAGCAAAAAGGCAAGACGAGATTATGCCATCTCTGGGAGTTGTTCGGCCAGGCTTAGGGAAGTACATAAATGGCCTACACCTACAGAAATGGCATTATTTAACTTTGGTCGATTTGTTCTTTTCTACAGGCGTCCCCCACCTGCATAGGCAGTTTTTTGGTAAAGGTGAAGTATGCCGTGTAAAGGACTAGCATCATGTAGAGCTTGAAGGACATCGCCATTCGCTGGTTCTTCTTTTTAAGGGCTTTGTTTGCCTATTTTTATTAAAAGAAAGTTCAACAAACAAAGATAGGTTTCTCTTGCAGGGGTTTCAGCATTCCTTTTCATCAACAAAACTACATTCAGCCTAGTTGTCTCTCACTTGCAGAACCGCTGCTCTGGCCCTACACATCAGGCCCTTGTCTGTCATATACAGACTGTTTCACCGACCACCTTGGTACACACAGCTAACAGCCTCTTGCTGCACTGGGTCCCACATGAAGCCCCCCTGACTCCTGGTACTCAGACTTCCTGTCTGCCGGAGTGGAGCCCAGAACCATGGTCAGGTTGCTACTAAAAGCCCAGCACAAACCTGACCAATCAGTATGCTGGCTGTTTTCAAAATCAGGACCCAGGACTGGGGATTTCATCCCACCCGGATCTCTCAGAAATCCCCGGGCTCCAGGTCCCAAAGTGGACCTTTCTAAGAAAGGAGGAAACTGAAAAGCCAGTTTCCTCTTCATGTTACAAGCTCCCTGGAGCCCCTCAACCCGTCTGGTTGAGAATTCTGGGTTACCTCCTTCTTCTAGACCCTGGCAGGGCAACGCTCGGCCACAGCCGTTAAAGAAGATCTAATCCCTTACCGGATGACATTTAGTTAGCTCAATTAAATGTAATCTCATAAGCGTAAGAAGATTCCAGCGCGGAAGATATTCCTTAATGTCTTGCAGGACAATTTTATGGGTCAGATGGTATACGCACCAACTAGAAATAAAACATTACTGGATCTACTGATTACCAACAATACAGACCTGATCACAGATGTGGAAATACGGAGCAATTTAGGTAACAGCGATCACAGGTCAATTAGTTTGAACACAAAGACACTGAATTTCAAAAGAGCCAACTTCCCTAAACTACAAACCTTGCTAAAAGGCATAAATTGGGATAAAATATTAGGAACAAAGAATACGGAGGAGAGATGGGTTTGCTTTAAGAGCATATTAAATAAGGGCATTAGCCAATGATAAGGTCAGGGATTTAATTTAGAGTTCTCACTTAATATAATGCCTACGTGTAAATCTGTTATGAATGTAACTTTTGGCTGTTGAACTCGATTGAAGCTGCTTTTGTTTTCTTGTAACTGTATTGCCATGGTGTTGAAGCCTGTGTTCGTAGCCCAGGTGACTCCTGTTGTTGTTTACCCTTGCCCTTTGTGGGGGTTGTGCTAATGCTATTGTTTGTATAATTGCCTATAAAAGGCCTTTGAAAGAGTAAAGACAGCAGTCCTTTATGCTGAGAACTGTGATACAAACATACCTGACTCCGTGTCATCTTTCTTATAGAAGCAATAATTTGGCAAAGCAATATAAACTTAAGCAACTTGTTTAAAAGTTGAATCTAACATTTGGCGCCCGAACAGGGACCCACCAAGTTGCTACAAGAGGTGGCTGAGCTACGCTGACGGAACGAAAGGACAGGCATTCCGGGAACCACAGATCAAAAAACCTGGCCAGGTAAGAAAAAGCTTTATTTTTCTTATATTCTGTGCTCCCCTGATTTGTGCCTATCCGTTCTGTCAGTTACGGTTCTCCTGGTTTTAAAACACCAGCCTCTGTAGTGGTGAGTCTAGAATTACTGCATATTTTAGTTTATATTGCTGGAATTATTTGTTTGTTTTGTTGTCTGTGTCTGTCTTGTCTGTCTTGTTGAGAAAGTGAATGAGCCTTGTCAAGGATGGTATGAGTTAGAAGGGGATTGCCGAACTAAGCAACGGAATGCGCCTTACCTCACATGATTGGGAACTTGAGGGCTTGTGAGCTTGGGGGTCTGACGCTTATGCTTAACCTCACATCTAACTCATAAACCATAGACGGGTTGAGAGTATAAGCCCTGTCTGCTCCATAAAGCAGGGATAAGAGTGTATGAGAGGGATTCCCAGATACGGGGAGGGAATAAGATCTCCAAAAGTCCGGAGATCTAGTCGGATACCTGGCCACTTAAAGGAATGCTTGTATATGTTGTAGCCGCATTTTTGTATATGTTGTAGCCGCATTCTGGTTTGTTATTGGGCTAGCATATAAAGTAATTATTTATTATTGGGCTAGCATATAAGGTAATTCGGTTTCAGAAATCTCATTCCGGAAGAGGTTTTTAGTATTCTAGCACCCTAGGAGGAAGGCAACGAGGAACTAGTGTAACTTAGCTGGTTTGTTATTGGGCTAGCATATAAAGTAATTATTCATTCTTGTATATGTTGTAGCCGCATTATATTGTACACTAAGTGTCCCACACGCTACCTAGGCAGGACTGTTAGAATGGGCCAGAGGAACACAAAACCCCGTCAGGGAATTGTGGCGCACTATACGGTGCCACAGATAATTAAGAACATTTATGGGAAAACCGAAGCACAGGACTTAAAGGATGTCCTTCGTAAATTTAAGGTAAAAGGAGCAGCGGGCTTAGACCCGGATGTATGGAGTGAAATAAAAAGGGACAGACAAGGAGAGGTGTTAGAGAAGCAATGGATGCGTCAGGTTCAATGCTTAATTAAGGTCTCAAATAGAGTGAAAGAAGAGGGGTGGAAGTATAATCCAGATTGTGATGGTTGGGATATGAAAGATAGAAGAACAAAAAATGTCGAGGCTCCCAGCTCAGCCATCCTACCCCCATACACTGACGTAGAACGCAAACCACACAAGATATATCCGGTACTTGAGGGGAGAGGATGGGTTTGTCAGGATTGTGGAGCACAAAACCCAGAATGGGCAGTAGAATGTGTGCATTGTGGGGCACAAAAACCTCATCCAGAAACTGTAGCTCCCGTACGCACTGATAAACGCATTGTTCAGGTAAACAATCCAGAATTTGGACAAGCAGCCCATCCAAATGCCCCACCTACTGTCACTCGTAGAATGCAAATAAGGACTTGGGCACCATGGTCGGCAGACACCCTTATGGCATTAATACAGAGCGCCCCAGACCAGGCTTGGTTGCGTGTGGCACGCATCAGATTTTCCTTGACATGGAAAAAATTAATTCTAACAATAGTGTCTCTTGGGACATTTTCTGGCAGATAGGACGGTTTTGGCAACCGGTGTATGCAATTAATTATTAATTCACCTGGGGATGCGTCAGAGAGAAAAGCAGACATCAACTGTGTGAAATAATCTTTTAATGCTAAGGGTTGGACTGACTCTGGTATGCCTCTTATTTTTAAGTTGTTCCTTCTGGAACGGTCTTCTAAGTCAGAGATCTTAGCTTTCATCTACTCTATATCTTCAGCCCCTTCACTCTGAGCATCCACTAAGGTATTGAAGGAGGAGGTCACTTCCCCCATTTTGTTTTCAATGACAGTGATTCTCTCTTTCATACATGTAATTTCTGAGGTAAAATGATGCATAATTTTGAAGATATCAGAGTGGATGGAGGTTTGCAGTGTGAGAAGCATGTCTCTCAATGTAGTGTCCAGCACAGGCATATTAGTAGTGGGTAGGGATGGGCTTTATGTTCGGGTCGAACATGAGTTTGAGTCGAACATTGGCTGCTCGCCAGTTCGCCGAACAGCGAACAATTTGGGGTGTTAGCGGCAAATTCGAAAACCGCGGAACACCCTTTAAATGTCTATGGGAGAAATCAAAAGTGCTAATTTTAAAGGCTTATATGCATGGTATTGTCATAAAAAGTGTTTGGGGACCTGGGTCCTGCCCCAGGGGACATGTATCAATGCAAAAAAAAGTTTTAAAACATACTTTTTCGGGAGCAGTGATTTTATTAAAGCTTAAAGTGAAACAATAAAATTGAAACATTCCTTTAAATTTCATACCTGGGGGGTGTCTATAGTATGCCTGTAAAGTAGCGCTTTTTTCCCGTGTTTAGAATAGTCTGACAGCAAAATGACATTTCTAAAGGAAAAAAAAAGTCAAGAAGTAATAGCGGTGTTGGCTATAGTGAATTGTCTATGGGAGAAATCAAAAGTGCTAATTTTAAGGGTTAATATGCAAGTTATTGTCATAAAAAGTGTTTGGGGACCTGGGTCCTGCCCCAGGGGACATGAATCAATGCAAAAAAAAGGTTTAAAAATAGCCGTTTTTTCGGGAGCAGTGATTTTAATAATGCTTAAAGTGAAACAATAAAAGTGTAATATTCCTTTAAATTTCGTACCTGGGGGTGTCTATAGTATGCCTAGAACAGTCTGACAGCAAATTGACATTTGTAAAGGAACAAAAGTAATTTAAAGCTAGTCGCGGCTATAATGAATTGTCGGTCCGACAATACACATAACAGTTCGTTGATAAAAACGGCATGGGATTTCCCCACAAGGGAACCCTGAACCAAAATTTAAAAAAAAATGGCATGGGGGCAGAGGAAGAAGAGCAGAGGAAGAAGAAGATGGAGAACAAGAAGATGGAGGAAGAAGAAGAACACCGAAGAAAGACCAGAAGAAAAAAGATGGAAGAAGAAGCGGAAAGAAGAAGAAATTAATAAAGGACTTGTCAAAAACCGTCTCTTGTGTTTTTTAACCTTTTTGACACTTTTTTGCGAAATGCTAGGGTTACATTTGTACCCCATTACCAATTCACACAGGGGGGGCCGGGATCTGGGGGTCCCATTGTTAAAGGGGGCTTCCAGATTCCGATAAGCCCCCCGCCCGCAGACCCCCACAACCACCGGATATAAGGAACACACGATCTGTCACTCCTCACAGAGCAGAACACAGATTTGTGTGTTTACACACACACGTCCCTGTTCTGCCTCTCGTGCCCGTGATCGTTCCTGGCCGGCAGTCATCGTGACTGACAGGCACAAGCACCGGCACCCCCGCAGTGCAGCCTGCTATCCCGATCCCGTGAGCCGACGTATAGCTACAACGGTTCGCGGGATCGTGCCGACCTGCCGCCGTATAATGACGGAGGCTGGTCGGCAAGAGGTTAAGAGAATTAAATTGGAATGCCTGGCTGGAGGGCTGTGCTCTTTCAGTGAAAACATTTGCACTAAATGCATGCAACAATAGGCAAATAATTTGTCATGTTAAGTGGCCTGTCAGATTGTGGATGATAGTCCCCATTTATCGAAAGTGTTTCCCAGTCGTTAGGAGTTTGTTTTTTTTTCATGTGTGTTCGAACAAAACATGCTAAGAAATATGCCAAAAAAAAATGTTCCTTTGTTTTGTACCTGTAAAACAATCCCTTATCGGGACACTTTTTTCAGCCTAATTTATTACCATCCCCCACTCGTCAGCCTTATTTATTACCGTCCCCCACTTGTCAGCCTCATTTAATACCGTCTCCACTTGTCAGCCTCATTTATAACTGTAATGCCCCGTACACACGGTCGGATTTTCCGACGGAAAATGTGTGATAGGACCTTGTTGTCGGAAATTCCGACTGTGTGTAGGCTCCATCTCACATTTTCCATCGGATTTTCCATCGGACAGGCACAAGCACCGGCACCCATTTGTCAGCCTCATTGGGGATCGGGATCGGGATAGCAGGCTGCACTGCGGGGGTGCCGGTGCTTGTGCCTGTCGGTCACGATGACTGCCGTCACGATGACTGCCGGCCAGGAACGATCATGGGCACGAGAGGCAGAACAGGGACGTGTGTGTGTAAACACACAAATCCGTGTTCTGCTCTGTGAGGAGTGACAGATCGTGTGTAATGGGGTACAAATGTAACCCTAGCATTTCGCAAAGAAGTGTCAAAAAGGTTAAAAAACACAAGAGGTGGCTTTTGACAAGTCCTTTATTAATTTCTTCTTCTTTCCGCTTCTTCTTCCATCTTTTTTCTTCTGGTCTTTCTTCGGTGTTCTTCTTCCTCCATCTTCTTCTTCTCCATCTTCTTCTTCCTCTGCTCTTCTTCCTCTGCCCCCATGCCATTTTTTTTAAATTTTGGTTCAGGGTTCCCTTGTGGGGAAATCCCATGCCGTTTTTATCAATGAACTTTTATGTGTATTGTCGGACCGACAATTCATTATAGCCGCGACTAGCTTTAAATTACTTTTTTTCCTTTACAAATGTCAATTTGCTGTCAGACTGTTCTAGGCATACTATAGACACCCCCAGGTACAAAATTTAAAGGAATATTACACTTTTATTGTTTCACTTTAAGCATTATTAAAATCACTGCTCCCGAAAAAACGGCTATTTTTAAACCTTTTTTTTGCATTGATTCATGTCCCCTGGGGCAGGACCCAGGTCCCCACACACAAAGTTTGAGAGCAGGCTATAAAATTTTCCGACAACAAAATCCGTTGTCAGAATTTCCGATCGTGTGTATGCAAATCCGACGCACAAAGTGCCACGCATGCTCAGAATAAATAAAGAGATGAAAGCTATTGGCTACTGCCCCGTTTATAGTCCCAACGTATGTGTTTTACGTCACCGCATTCAGAGCAATCGGATTTTCCGACAACTTTGTGTGACCGTGTGTATGCAAGACAAGTTTGAGCCAACATCCGTCGGAAAAAATCCTAGGATTTTGTTGTCCGATCAATGTCCGACCATGTGTACGGGGCATTACAGTAATACATGAAGCTGACAAGTGGGGGGCAGTAATACATGAAGCTGTCAAGTGGGGGATATGAAGGTGATACAGAGGAACAACTGAGGGGACAGTATTGAAGAAGAAGGTGACACAAATGGGGGGCAGTATTGTCAAATTATTTGGGAGCATGCTGACATTTTTCAGTTGTTCAAGAGCCTGCACCTTCTAAAAATGTGACTTTTGTTTTTTTTTAATAAAAATTCCTGATAAAAATGATGTTTAAATTAGGTGCTCCCTGCATGTTGGACCTCTGTATGTGGCCAGACTGTGTATAAGTCTCACACATGTGGTATCGCCATACTCAGGATGAGTAGCAGAATGTATTTTGGGGTGTAGTTGCAAGTATGCATATGCTGTGTTAGAGAAATAACCAGTGAATATGACAATTTTGTGAAAACAAAAAATCTTCATTTTGCAAAGAATTGTGGTAAAATATAACAACTTGAGAAAACTCACCATGCCTCTTACTAAATACCTTGGAATGTCTACTCTCCAAAAAGTGGTAATTTGGGGGGTATTTGTACAGTCCTGGCTTGTTAAGCCCCATACGTACTATGAGAAAATTGGACAAACAATCGGCCGGTTTTCCTCAATGTTTCACAGCAAGTCGGAACTGAGGATAGAAATAATGCACGAAAATTTGCGTATCACAAAGGTTTTTTTTGTTATTTGTTGTTTCTTTCGTATCTGCTATTTCTCATACGAAAATCGTACGAAAATGGTCCATTCTGTTCCCATACAAGAAAAATGTTGGCGTTTTTCCCTTTGGAAATTTTCGTTCGGAATCAGCTGTCAAAAGTTGTATACACACTTTTAAAAAATTGTACGACCGTTCCTTGGACAAAAATGTTTGCCCGATTTTCTTTATGGGCCATTAGTGTCTCAAGAAATGAGAGAGGCCATCAATACATCAGGTGTGATCAATTTTCAATGAAACACCAGCTTGTAGACTCTCTGAGTTTTATTTCTGTGGAGCTCTGTGGCGTGTTAGTAAATACTTTGTATTACAAGTTTGCTTGCCCATTTCATACATCAGTAAATGTGTTTGGATCATCCCTATAGGATCATTCACACATCATGCAACTGGGACTACTAAGATGGATAGCAACGGGGATGAACAGGGCCCATCGACCTCTAAATCAAAGAAGATAAAGGGATTGTGCCATTTTCCAGACTTATGGAAAACAACTTTACATGCATTACAGCAGTGACTGGTAACTATCATAGAGAATACTGTACTCTGTGTAGGCGCGAGTTTGGAATTGGTCATGGTGGTGAAGGTGATATCAAAATCCACATATCTAGCGAAAGTCACAAAAATGCTGATCGGGCTACAAAACAAAGTGGGATGCTTTCCAAATTCATGATTCCCTCTAAGGATATGGCAATGCAAGAGGAAATTATAGCAGCTGAAATATCAATGGTTTACCATTCCGTGTGCCACAGTCATTCATATAGATCTTTGGACTGCACCATGAAACTACATCCTGTTATATTTCGGGATTCTGTTAAAGCCACTAAGATGTCATGTGGCCGCACCAAAGCTGAAGCCATTGTAACAAACATGCTGGCTCCTTACAGTGTGGAAATGGTAGTTAAAGATTTGAAAAACAGTTATGCTTATTTTAGTGTTGGATCGGATGCATCTAACCATGGACATACCAAACTTTTCCCCTAAGTACTGTGTTACTTTAAGCCCTCCAAAGGAGTGGTAACAAGCTTGATGGATTTTTATGAAGATAAGGAAAGTGCTGCAGCAATTTTAGAGCAAATTTTAAATGTGATTAAAACAAATGGCCTATCTGTTGATATGATGTCTGCATATTCTGCTGACAATGCAAGTGTGAACTTTGTTAAGCATAACGGTGTGTACCAGAAGCTTCATGCTGTCAATCATTGGATATTGCCAGCTGGCTGCCCAGCTCACATACTTAACAATACAGCTAAAAAAGCTTCAGATGTCTTAAATTGTGACATAGAAAGTCTAATATTGAAATTATATAATTATTTTTCAATATCAGCCAAGATAGTTGCCACACTAAAAGAAATGTTTGACTTTGTTGACCTTGAGTGGTCAGAACTTCGCTGTGTACCAACAAGATGGCTGTCTCTTTATCCAGCAATCAAGAGAGCTTTTTAAAAATTGGCCAGCAGTAAAAGCTTACTTCCAAAGTATTGGTGAGGACGCAACACATGAAGTAATATGTCAATTTATTGTGGATGAAGGCGAACCTTATGTTTGATAACCTGGTGGCATCAGTTGAAGCTCTGAATTTAGACTCTGTTTTAATAGATGACCTTTATGAAGAATATGCTTGCGTTTGTCCACACTTTCAAAAGGTCTCTACCAGTACTGAAGCGGATGATGATCTCAACACCGATGTTAAATGGTCAACAATATTCATTAAGGCTGGACCTGACAAACTGCCAAAACTCTTGAAAGTGGTTTCATTTGTCAATAGCATCCCATGCTCAAATGCAGCAGTTGAAAGGGTCTTCAGCATGATGGGAATGTGCTGGTCTGACACAAGGAATAGATGCAGCATTGATCTAATAAAATCTGAACTTCAGGTGAAAATCAATTTTGACATGGGTTGTCAATCTTTTTATAGCTTCGTAAAACAAAATAAAAAACTCTTGCAATGTGCAAGAAGTGACAATAAATACACTTTTAGACATCAGTGTTGAAAACAAAAGATACTCAGCTGGTGTCATGTGGTCTGAAGGATTTGATTATGGTCATAATGCTATGTGAGCTGAATTAGACACAGCATTAATATTTCAGCAACATTATATTTACAATTGACTGTTTTGTAAGTTTTATATTTTCAAGAATATATTTATAGAAATATATCTGTTATTTAAACATTGAGAAAAATGTGGATTTGTTTGTGGTTTATTATATATGGTTGGTTACTAGTTTAAACCTAGTTTCTAGAAGTTCTTGCTCATTGAGAAAACAATAAAAAGAATCTGTTAATTTATTGCAACTTGTTCTGTTTGTTTTTTCTATTTCTTAAGAGATGTCTAACACATTTAAATGTATGACCTATTTTAGGTATAAAAAAGGAAAAGAAAGGCGCCTCTAAGTGCAGTATGTCAAATTTAATAAAGTGCACAAAGGGTTAAAAGCACTTACAAGATTGTTGAGTGTTAAAAGACATGATAAAATCAGGAGTCCTCATCTGTGGCATGTGTCCATCCTCAGCACGGTGGTAGAGAGCAGTGTAGAGCCGTCCAGCAGCTGTAAAGTGTTCTCATGCGTGTTGGAAAGAGGAGGCAGCAGGGAAGCTTGTATTCACTGCGGGACACACAAGGCTGATGGTGTCAGTGTAGAGAAGGGGGTGGTAACGCGTTTCGGAGCATGTGCGGCTCCTTCGTCAGACCTACGCCCACACTCCTCAAGCTGGCTGTATTATGAGGACGGCCAAGATGACCGTGCACTCGCAAAATGGATTATTAACGTCAGTGCTATATACAATGAAGTCCTGAAGGAATTTGACACAGGGGTACTGGGCACACATGGTAGTGGTTAAATTAACAATAATAAATAAATATACAAACGTAAGGTTGACATTGAATCAGTATACAGGTGTGTTACATGATCGGCCGGGTGTCTATATGAATGTGTTATAAAGGCGGCCGGGTGTATGTACACATGCAAATAGGGTCGTAAGTCTAATGTTGAGTTGACAAGGAATAAATCTACAGCCGTGTTACAAGGGCGGCCAGGCATATATACACATGTGTTACCAGGGCAGCCAGGAATCTATGTGCACGTGTTACAAAGGCAGCCGGGCGTTTGTACACATGCAAATAAGGTAGTAAGTCTAATGTTGAATTAACAATGAATAAATAATAAATAAATATGTAGCCGTGTTACAAGGGCAGCCGGGGAGCTATACACCTGTGTTACAGGGGCGGCCAGGCATCTGTACACATGCAAATAAAGTAATAAATCTGTAGTAAGGGGATAAAAAAAAAAGAAAAAAAAAAAAAAAAGGAATAAGCGACTACTAATTATGTCTGTAACAATGATAAAACAGTGATGAATATTACTTTACTATGAATAAGTGTATAGGTGTGTTACAAGGGCAGCGGGGCATCTTTACACTAAGGACAGATAGAGGAAAATAGTGGATGCTTATACAAGTTGTACGAATTGTGCAGATTATGCCTGTAGCAATAATCTCACGGTGAGAGGTATTACTCAACTGTGTACTAGAATATAGAAGTGTTACAGGGGCGGCTGGGCATCTATAAACTACAGAAGGATAATAGGAGGTGGTGGATACTTATACAAATAGTGCAGATTATGCCTGTAGCAATACTCTGACGATAATAGATAATAATAGACTGTAAATAAGTATGCGAGTGTGTTACAGGGGCGGCCGGGCATTTACACACCCGCAAATCAGGTCACAAATCTACTATAAGGAATTAACTTATAGAAATAGGTAATAAGATGTAATGGATGCTCTACAAATAGTATTTGATTGTGACAGATGGCAGATATGTACATGTATAACAGGCAAACACCATGACGTATGGATATGATAAAAAGGAGGGATGAATGATAAATGAACCATAATATTACAGTCTGTATGTTAAATGTGGTATCATCTAGAGTAAGGTGCTAATTTTCAATTCTTCATTGATACCTCCAGGCGAAAGTACGTATTCATTATTTATTCATTGTTAATTCAACATTAGACTTACTACCTAAGCTCTTTTTTTTTTTTTTTCTGGTTTCATCAGTCTATCAATTAAGGGGTGTGGTTAATTGCTCACAGGTGACTATTTAACTGGTTGCAGGGCTCAGTGTGAGCGTGCTCAGTTTGAAGCAGTGGAGCTTGGTGTAAGTGGAACTGAATTAAGTGGGAGTTAAACACAAGAGTTAGAGTATACAAGTCTTGGTGTTTGGTTGCTGTCTGCTGTCTGTTGCTGTCTGCTGTCTGCTGTCTGTTGCTGTTTGCTGTGGTGCTTTTTGGGGACTTTTCCTTTGACTTTTGCTGTCACTTTTTAAATAGCTCTTTTTTTTTTTTTTCTGGTTTCATCAGTCTATCAATTAAGGGGTGTGGTTAATTGCTCACAGGTGACTATTTAACTGGTTGCAGGGCTCAGTGTGAGCGTGCTCAGTTTGAAGCAGTGGAGCTTGGTGTAAGTGGAACTGAATTAAGTGGGAGTTAAACACAAGAGTTAGAGTATACAAGTCTTGGTGTTTGGTTGCTGTCTGCTGTCTGCTGTCTGCTGTCTGTTGCTGTTTGCTGAGGTGCTTTTTGGGGGCTTTTCCTTTGACTTTTGCTGTCACTTTTTAAATAGCTCTTTTTTTTTTCTGGTTTCATCAGTCTATCAATTAAGGGGTGTGGTTAATTGCTCACAGGTGACTATTTAACTGGTTGCAGGGCTCAGTGTGAGCGTGCTCAGTTTGAAGCAGTGGAGCTTGGTGTAAGTGGAACTGAATTAAGTGGGAGTTAAACACAAGAGTTTAAAACAGGAGGTTATAACAGGGGTCATAGTACCTGTGTAGTGTGAGTATCTGAGTGTTGTCTGAGTAGTGTGTGTGGATCGTTAGTACTGTGTATTGTGTACCTGTGTATTGTCTTGTTGTGTACCTGTGTATTGTCTTGAGTATTAGTGCCAGGAAGCTAGCTGTTAGGTTATTTGGACAGGGTAAAATTCCCCAATCCTCACTAAATTTAATAGGTACGATGCCCGGCGGGTGTGGAGAGGCGGCTCTTTGTACATCTTGCCGCATGTATGCGTTCCTTGATCATCCGATCGAGGGCGAATACTGCTGTGCAAAATGTAAGCACATTGTTTCCCTGGAAGCCCAGGTTCTGAATCTAGGGAAGCAACTGTCAGCACTGAGAAGTCCCTCCATACTAAAGGTGAGCCAGGAACGTACACGGCAGGTGCTGGCAGGGGCCAGCACAGAGGCGGGTGGAGACAAAAAGGTGCAGGCACTAGCAAAGAGTAGATGGGTGACAGTCAGGAGGGGTAGAGGGGGAAGTGCCAGAGAGGCCGTTCCAGGACTGGAGCATCCCAATAAGTACGCTCCATTGAGTGACATTGGTGAAACCAGTCAGGGACCAGCACTGCTGGAGATGAGGGACTCTCCTAGCTGCCAGGGGAAGAACTCCTCCAGTGAGAGTGGGGGGGCAGCAAAGGGAAAGGAAAGACAGATTCTGGTGGTAGGGGACTCAATTCTTAGAAGGACAGAGAGGGCAATCTGTAACCAAGACCTGAAGCGCCGAACAGTATGTTGTCTACCGGGCGCTCGGGTTCGGCACATCACGGATCTTGTGGACAGATTACTGGGAGGGGCTGGGGAAGACCCGGCTGTCATGGTGCACGTTGGCACCAATGACAAAGTCAGAGGCAGATGGAGTGTCCTAAAGAACGATTTTAGGGACTTAGGAGCTAAATTGAGGAAAAGGACCTCCAAGGTAGTGTTCTCAGGAATACTACCGGTACATCGAGCCACACCAGAAAGGCAGAGGGAGATTAGGGAAGTAAACAAGTGGCTGAAGAGCTGGTGTAGTAAGGAGGGGTTTGGGTTCCTGGAGGACTGGGCCGACTTCTCAGTCGGTAACCGGTACTATAGAAGGGACGGACTGCACCTAAATGAGGAGGGTGCAGATCTGCTGGGAATGAAGATGGCCAAAAAGTTAGAGGGGTTTTTAAACTAGGCGATGGGGGGGAGGGTCCAGAGACAGTGATAGCCAGCGCGGAAGATATTCCAGAGGGTAGTATTGGGGGCATTAGTGGTAGGTTAACCAAAGCACAAAAACACAAGGTGAGTATAGTAGCAAGTCCTAGTTGCAATCTTGAAACACCCAATACGAGGACAATATGCGACCAGTCTAAACTATGTGGCATGTTCACCAATGCCAGGAGCATGGCGGACAAGATGGGTGAACTAGAGATACGGTTGTACAAGGAGGATTTGGATTTTGTGGGAATTTCAGAGACCTGGTTCAATAGCTCTCATGATTGGCTGGCAAACATTCAAGGGTATACCCTATACCGCAAGGATAGAGAAGGTAAAAAAGGGGGAGGGGTATGCCTATATATCAAGAATAATGTACAAGTGAGTGTGAGAGATGACATCACTGAGGGGGCTAGGGAGGAGGTGGAATCTTTATGGGTAGAGCTCCAAAGGGATGAAGCTAAGGGGAAAATAATACTGGGAGTATGCTATAGGCCCCCAAACCTGAGGGAGGAAGTGGAGACGGATCTCCTATCACAAATTGGATTAGCAGCAAGGATGGGAAGTGTTATCATAATGGGGGATTTTAATTATCCAGACATAGACTGGGCGGAGGGAACCGCGCATTCATTTAAGGCTCGCCAGTTCCTTAGTGTTTTGCAGGACAATTTTATGGGTCAGATGGTAGACGCACCAACTAGAAATAAAACATTACTAGATCTACTGATTACCAATAATACAGACCTGATAACAGATGTGGTAATACGGGGCAATTTAGGTAACAGCGATCACAGGTCAATTAGTTTCAGTATAAATCACACAAATAGGAAACATGAAGGGAACACAAAGACACTGAATTTCAAAAGAGCCAACTTCCCTAAACTACAAACCTTGCTAAAAGGCATAAATTGGGATAAAATATTAGGAACAAAGAATACGGAGGAGAGATGGGTTTGCTTTAAGAGCATATTAAATAAGGGCATTAGCCAATGTATCCCATTGGGTAATAAATTTAAAAGAGCGATCAAACATCCTGGATGGCTTAACTCCGATGTAAAAATGCATATAAAAGCAAAGGAGAAGGCCTTCAAAAAATACAAGGTTGAGGGATCATCCTCAGCATTCAGAATTTATAAAGAATGCAATAAGAAATGTAAGGGTGCAATTAGGATGGCTAAGATAGAACATGAAAGACACATAGCGGAGGAGAGCAAAAGAAATCCCAAGGAATTCTTTAAGTATGTAAACAGTAAAAAAGGGAGGACAGACCATATTGGCCCCATAAAGAATGAGGAAGGACATCTGGTTACAAAGGATGGGGAGATGGCAAAGGTATTGAATTTATTCTTCTCCTCAGTCTTCACAAGTGAATCGGGGGGCTTCAGTAACCAAAACTGCAGTGTTTATCCTCATGACACATCACAGGAAGCACCTCCATGGTTAACAGAGGACGGAATTAAAATTAGACTTGAGAAACTTAACATTAATAAATCACCGGGACCAGATGGCTTGCATCCGAGGGTACTTAGGGAACTCAGTCAGGTGATTGCCAGACCGTTGTTCCTAATATTTACAGACAGTCTATTGACTGGAATGGTACCAGCTAATTGGAGAAAAGCCAATGTAGCACCAATATTTAAAAAGGGCCCAAAAAACATCCCTGGGAATTACAGACCAGTTAGCCTAACATCAATAGTATGTAAACTCTTGGAGGGGATGATAAGGGACTATATACAAGATTTTAGTAATAAGAATGATTTCATTAGCAGTAATCAGCATGGATTCATGAAGAATCGTTCTTGCCAAACCAATCTATTAACCTTCTATGAGGAGGTGAGTTGCCATCTAGATAAAGGAAGGCCCGTAGACGTGGTGCATCTGGATTTTGCAAAAGCATTTGACACAGTTCCCCATAAACGTTTACTATACAAAATAAGGTGCGTTGGCATGGACCATAGGGTGAGTACATGGATTGAAAACTGGCTACAAGGACGTGTTCAGAGGGTGGTGATAAATGGGGAGTACTCAGAATGGTCAGGGGTGGGTAGTGGGGTTCCCCAGGGTTCTGTGCTGGGACCAATCCTATTTAATTTGTTCATAAACGACCTGGAGGATGGGATAAAGAGTTCAATCTCTGTATTTGCAGACGATACTAAGCTAAGCAGGGCAATAACTTCTCTGCAGGATGTGGAAATCTTGCAAAAAGACCTGAACAAATTAATGGGGTGGGCGACTACATGGCAAATGAGGTTCAATGTAGAAAAATGTAAAATAATGCATTTGGGTGGCAAAAATATGAATGCAATCTATACACTGGGGGGAGAACCTCTGGGGGAATCTAGGATGGAAAAGGACCTGGGGGTCCTAGTGGATGATAGGCTCAGCAATGGCATGCAATGCCAAGCTGCTGCTAATAAAGCAAACAGAATATTGGCATGCATTAAAAGGGGGATCAACTGCAGAGATAAAACGATAATTCTCCCGCTCTACAAGACTCTGGTCCGGCCGCACCTGGAGTATGCTGTCCAGTTCTGGGCACCAGTCCTCAGGAGGGACGTACTGGAAATGGAGCGAGTACAAAGAAGGGCAACAAAGCTAATAAAGGGTCTGGAGGATCTTAGTTATGAGGAAAGGTTGCAAGCACTGAACTTATTCTCTCTGGAGAAGAGACGCTTGAGAGGGGATATGATTTCAATTTACAAATACTGTACTGGTGACCCCATAATAGGGATAAAACTTTTTCGCAGAAGAGAGTTTAATAAGACTCGTGGCCACTCATTACAATTAGAAGAAAAGAGGTTTAACCTTAAACTACGTAGAGGGTTCTTTACTGAAAGAACGGTAAGGATGTGGAATTCCCTTCCACAGGCGGTGGTCTCAGCGGGGAGCATTGATAGCTTCAAGAAACTATTAGATAATCACCTGAATGACCGCAATATACAGGGATATGTAATGTAATACTGACACATTATCACACACATAGGTTGGACTTGATGGACTTGTGTCTTTTTTCAACCTCACCTACTATGTAACTATGTAACTATACCTTATTTGCATGTGTACAAATGCCCGGCTGCCTTTGTGACACGTGCACATAGATTCCTGGCTGCCCCGGTAACACATGTGTATATACGCCTGGCCGCCCTTGTAACACGGCTGTAGATTTATTCATTGTCAACTCAACATTAGACTTACGACCCTATTTGCATGTGTACAAACGCCCGGCCGCCTTTATAACACATTCATATAGACACCCGGCCGTCCATGTAACACACCTGTATATTAATTCAATGTCAACCTTATGTTTGTATATTTATTTATTTATTATTATTAATTTAACCACTGCCATCTGTGCCCTGTACCCCTGTGTCAAATTCCTTCAGGACTTCATTGTATATAGCACTGACGTTAATAATCCATTTTGCGAGTGCACGGTCATCTTGGCCGTCCTCATAATACATCTGTCACTTCCCTTACTATTGTGTATTTAGTATCTGCCCACACTCCTCCCCTTGCTCCTCCCCCTCACCATTTATAAGCCAGCTTGAGGAGTGTGGGCGTAGGTCTGACGAAGGAGCCGCACATGCTCCGAAACGCGTTACCACCCCCTTCTCTACACTGACACCATCAGCCTTGTGTGTCCCGCAGTGAATACAGGCTTCCCTGCTGCCTCCTCTTTCCAACACGCATGAGAACGCTTTACAGCTGCTGGACGGCTCTACACTGCTCTCTACCACAGTGCTGAGGATGGACACATGCCACAGATGAGGACTCCTGATTTTATCATGTCTTTTAACACTCAACAATCTTGTAAGTGCTTTTAACCCTTTGTGCACTTTATTAAATTTGACATACTGCACTTAGAGGCGCCTTTCTTTTCCTTTTTTATATCTTCAGAGTTGCTTCTCCTCTAACCAAAGTGCTGCCAGAAGTGCCATCTCATCACTATCATCCCTCTGACCAGCTACCCACCTCCACCAGAGCGCCCTTATCACCTCTCTATTTTAGGTAGCCAGTGATTGTGTGCAGGGCTCAATCACAAAATACTGAACAATGCACAGGCAGCTATGTGTATAGCAATCTCAAGCATAACTTTGATGCAGTAAACTTGCCAGAGTAAGTGATGTACAAAGTACGCCGTTGTCACTAAGTGACTTAGTTAAAGCAGGTGCACATTGCATACCACCTGTCTAAACTGGTTACCACTGTTTGCTTTTTTTCCCCAAAAATTGGCAAAAAAAAAGGTATCAAAAACCATCTTTTTTTGGGCGGGCACGGGTGCAGGGGGGCGGGGGGTGTCCCTGAATGGCAGTTTGGAAATGTGGTCACCCTAATGGTTGGAGATGTCCGGGGGCAGACAGGGTTGACAGTTCGCCACAGGCCCCAAGATGGCGGCGGGCTGCGGATGTGTGGAACCGATCGCGGCCTGGATATCCGCACAATCGGCCGTCCAGGCTTGGAAATTTAAGCTGGGGCAGAGGCAGGAGATGTCCAGGGACAAGTAGGGTTATGAGGCAGACTCACCAAGGTGACGCTGGAGGAAGGGTGGCGATGGATGGCTGAAGGATGACCGTTCTCCGCAGGCCTCAAGATGGCGGCGGGTCACAGATGTGTGGAGCCAGCCATGCCCTGGATATCTGCACGATCTGTCGTCCAGGCTTGGAAATTTAAGCTGGGGCAGAGCCAGGAGATGTCCAGGGACAAGCAGGGTTGTGAGGCAGGATCACCAAGGTGCGCTGGAGGAAGGATGGCGGTGGATGGCTTTAGGATAACTGGAGCTCCACTTTAGTGCGTCCTCCTTGGCTCGCGTCCAGACACGCCCCCCTGCTGGACAATTTTACACTTCTGTATCGTCTGCAGTTTCTTCAGTGTCTTCTTTATTACAATTGTCCTGCTGTTAGCCAATTTTACACTGCTTGATTGTCTTTAGTGTCTTATTTCTTAATGAGAGTTTGATATAAATTGTCTGGGAGCAGAACAGTTTTTCATCAGCAAAGGACAAACATAGCCTCAGTAAATGACCTGAATTTTTATCCACTAGTTAAAGCAGGCCTATCACCACTTGATGAAAAATCATATGGTGCTGCTCAAGCAATCTGAAAAGAGCATTCTGCTGCTGCTGTATGCAAGCCAAGCTAATTGTAAAGGGAAAAAATAATTTCACAGCCAAATATGTGATGCCAATGTTGTCTATGAAAATATCCACTTTTTACTTCACTGTCTTTTTAAAGTTTTATTTTTTACATTTATACATTTCCCCCTTTGCAGTGTCCAGGTCCCATGCCTTTTTTTTTCAACAGTTTACTTATTAGTCCTTAGAGGATACGTTCACCTTTGAGAACATGTTACATGTTCCACCCATTTTTAGGGTGGAGCATGTAACCTGTTCCCAATGCTGCAGCCGCTGCCCGAACCCTGCACTCCCTGTGACAACAGTACAAGGAGAAGTTCCCTGTACTAGCTGTCACTTTTTAAAATCAGTGCAGCCGTGCTGGGCTCCGCCCACAGGTCTGCGTCATTCATTCATACAGCTCTGTGTGTAAATGAACTACAAGCCCCGACATCCTTTGCGGCTGTCAGCTTGTAGTTCTCAATGAACTACTAAGGCGCTCCACAGCGTAGTTTATTAATCGCCTTGTCAGATTGTATCTGCTTGCCCATGTATGGGCACACAGATACTGTGACAGATCTGGAGGAGACCCGCATGGCACCAGCAATCTGCTGGTGCAATGCTTTACAGGCTCCAAAATAAAAAAAATAAATAAATGCACATTTTTTTTACCTTCAAAATAATGTGCATTTATTATTTTTTCTACAAAGTGAACTTATCCTTTAAAATGGCCAGAATTTACTATCAGGATTTACCTCCTATAGACTTCAACAGGATTTGCCACTAAGTTCAGGTTCACTGAGTTTTAAACAGGATTTGATAATTTCTCAGTGAGTCGAACCTAGGCAGATCGCTCATCCTTGCTGCAAAGTGCAGGGCTTAGAAGAATGTAATATACAATGCAGTAAATATAGTATCGGGGACAGGAGTATGCATCAAACAACACAGTGCAAAAATTGTAGGGATCAGGAGTATGCAGCATACAATATCGTGTGCAGAGTGAAGGGTTCAGCAGAATGTAAAGTACACTATAGTGTGGGGGTCAAAAATATGTAATAAACAGGGTTTATGAGCATGTAATGTACAAGATAGTGTATGTGGCACAGGGGTCAAGAGTATGTAATGTATGGAGTTCAAGGATTTAGAGTTTGTAGCGTCAGCAACGGCCCATCCATTAGGGGCGCATGGGAATCGCCCCCCTATAAATGCATCTGGCCCCCTGATCTACATACCGGGCATCGGACGCATGGATTCCAGCGATGGGGTGTGTTTTTTTGAAGCATGTGATTAGAGTCAGAGGCTCTAATAGGCTTCAAAAAAGGGCGGGCTCGGGGCGCAATGCTATGCGCCCTGATCCTATCCAGTTGTGTGACAATAGCGAATGAATATTCGCTATCGCCACACTGATCCTCCTCCCGGACAATAAGAAAGCGGGTCTTGAGACCCATCACCCGATTGTCTGAAAGGACAGGCAATCCTATTGGACGCCTAGGAGGAGGAGGAAGGAGCCTCATCGCGGAAGCCCAGGAGAGGACAGGACACAGGAGATGCCACTTGCTGCCTGCCCCGAAGCTGGGGAGGAGGGGACACTAGAGCCGCTGCCTGCCGTTGAAGTGGAGAGGACACAGGAGCCGCTGCCCACAACCCACCCGCTGCCCACTGTCCCTAGGAGTCTGCAACCCCGGCCGCCACAAAGATGGGGTAAGTGCTGGGGAGGGCGGGTTGCTGACCCCCCCAAAAAAACACCAGCCATCACTGTTTAGTGCCCTCCTAGTTAGGCTGCTAGGCAAATGTAGTTTTTGGTGCCTGCTGTAACCAGAGGAGCAGTATTTGTTTGGTCTATACAGGGCTTCACAGGCTGAGAGCTTCCCCCTGCCACTAGAGGAATTTTAGGGAGAGGGAGAATTCAAATGACAAGCCTAAATATTGACCAGGGCCCAGCCAATCCCTGGTGTGTCCAGTTGGTCACAGAAAAGTTATAACACTCCAGCGCTTTAACCATTGTACATCTGATGCACAGGAGGACGCCTAGTGCATTACCACCACCAAGGTTTATTAAATTCAAAAGCTAAAAACATAATCACAAACAAGAGACGGAACAAGCGCATCAAACATAACTCAAGCATAAGTGACGTCATCTAACCATGTGTGCTGCGGTTGGAAGACTAATGCGTTTTGGGAGACATGCCCCCTTTCTCGGAGCTAAAAAAAGACTGCCCTCTGATCTGACCAGATGTGAGGGGGGGGGGGGTTTGGGAGCAGACACAAGTCTGTTTACATCCGCTGCTTCGTAGAGAAGAAATGGGGGTCTAATGGGGTCCGCCTAAAAAGTGGACAGGCGCACCCAATTGGACTGTAGCACCTTCCTGGTTGGGTTGCTCTTGTTGAGGTAAATTTTGTTTGTCTTCTCTGGAGCAAGGGTGCAGTACTCAATTGCTTTTGGCTGTTCTGGGTTATGTTGGTGTGGGTTCAACTACGTCCACCTACATTCCACCAAGTTCTGGAATGCAGTGGGTGGGAGAGGCAGACCCTGGCCTGAATATTTATACAGCCTCAGCCAATCCCTGGTTAGGAGAGTGATCAGCAGGGGGCTGAGAGGGGTAAAAATAGTCTGGGGCCTAGAACAGCAGTCTCTTGTTCCTGGGGGAAGGAGACTCAGCCCTCTGTGCTGTTAGCTACAAGTCAGAAGAACATTTCTTTGGGGTCTCAGCTCCAGTTAGAGCTAGGGGACCTCCGTTTGGAGCCTCCTGAAGCAGTGCAACCTTACAAATTATCCATTGCAGAGGCATCCAGTACAAAGTCTAACTGGTACTACAGCAAGCATTACAATACCCATGACATAGTGAATACTAGCCACAAGGATCCTAGAGACTGTCTTTTTCACTTGTGGGAGAGTTAATTACAGTTTGATTATACTTCTGCCAAGGGGTCCACTGCATACAGTTCTCAATCTTCTCAACTCTAGAGGGTGCCTACATCCCAAAGATGCATAGTAGTTACAAATGTCCTCCTTTAAATGTTTTCTAATTTTGGAGTATCCCAGGGCTCATACCACCCCATCCACGTTAAGCCAGCAAATAAACTAACAGGTACTGACAAGGACACTGCATTTCTGGCAAAACAACAGGTATTTTCTGTACTCGCTGAAATGTCCTTATCCTGAAAATAAAACTAATGCAGAAAGACATACTAAGTAGTATTTGCTGTAAATATGGAAAACCCTCTAAACATTGCCACACTAGAAATATTGAACTATTCAAATTCTTTTCATTTCCATGGGAGCCTAATATAAATACAACAAATGAAGTTACTTAAAGCAATTCCCAGTGTGCAACCTCTGAAACCTCTAAAGAATACCGTTAATAAAAACGATTACCTAGAAAGCAATGCACTGAAAACATTTTTTAAATGGACAAACTCTCCATTAGAATTTGACAGCATTTGATTTCAACTTGTCATACTGCAATTGCAACATGAGCCTTGTTAAATTACAGTTTTTAATGATATTGTCACACTGTACGTCTAAGTCAAGATATATCTGAAGTGACACATATGTTTATTTCTCAGAAGGTTTTAAAACATTTAATTTTTACACAAATCTGTATACTAGCTGGTAACAAAGATATTTTCTCTCCTTCTATTTTTAAATCAAAATCAGAGTTCAATTTACATGTATTGAAAGTCTAATGTACAGCATAACCAGCTGATGGTAAAAATACATTAACTGTGCTGTTAGTATAGCAACAAATGCCTCATTATACCAAATTTCTATCTCATCACGGGAGTTTAATTGTCCTTGTGCACCTGCAGGCTGAGCAGAGATGTCAGGAAACGGTGCGGAAGATATGCAGTTACAGATGCTTTTATTAGATTGTGCACTATGAAGAATTTTACATTTCTTTAGATATTGATGAACAGTGAACAACAAATAATAATAATACTATAATTCAATGAGCTTTCCAAGTAAACACTAAAGGAATGGTGAGATTTAAAAAAAATACCTGCATTTATATTTAGAACTGTTGTCTTATACTTACCTATCCTCAGGTTCTTCTTTGTGTAGTCCACTTAGAGCTGCACAGCCACCACTGTAAAATCCTTTGTTTGGACTTGCATAAGAAGTTCTATTCATATTTCATCATTGGGATGCATAATAGACAGCTCTTCCATGGAAATAAATAGAGATGACCTGTGTCAACGGATGATGCTTTGGATCCGCACTACTGAACAAGCGAAAGTAAATGGACACCTCTCTGCCCCATTTTGTATCAAGATGGGTACCCGACAGGGATATCCCCTCTCGTCATTGATCTTCATACTGCCACTAGAGTCTTTTCTGCATAAGATTTGAAATCACCCAGACATAACTGGTCCATCTATGGGGATTCCACTGTCCCCCAAAGATCCAGCATATGCAGGCAATCGTTTTTTTTCCTCTAAAATCCATTAATCTTTTTGCCAAACCTCTTATCCAAGTTAAACAAATATCAAGGGCATGTTGTACTTTAATTTATATTTTTTAAAAGTCTGAAGCCCTGAATATATCATTCCTTGACTCTTTGGCAACACCTATCAGGACTCACTTATCATATAGGTGGGCTACCTCCCACATTAAATATTTGGGTACCAATCCTCCTAGACATACAGAGGATGCTTTTGCATTGAATTTACCACTTCTATCGGTGGTCAGAAAATATATTTTGTCTTGGCACAAAGGCACGTTCACTTGGTTTGGTAGATCAAGATTAATATCATGCCTCATCTGCTGTATCTCCTGCAGGCTCTACCGATCTACATTCCGGGCTTTTTTTGCAAGCAGTAAACAGGACGTTACTAACTTTCCACCGGCTCTATAAACCAACACGCCTTCCTGAGACCATTTTGCAGCTTCCAAAGTTGCTCGGAGTAATGGCGTTACCAGATGGTGCCCAATATAAAACTGTCTGCCACCTGAGCAGGGTAATTGATTTGTGCCGTCATGCATCTACAAAACAATGGGTATCTATAGAATAGGCCACTATAGGCTTACTTCTGGAGACTCTGCCTTGGTGGGAAGATGGAGTCCCTACTTGCTCCAAGTCCCATCCAAACGCGGGAGAAACTTGAAGTATTTGTGCTAAGGTTTTCAGGTGTATGGAGATTTCTCCTGGTCCTTCTCCACTTTTTCCTATAGTGGGAAATCCCACCTTTAGCCATGGCCTTTGTCACTCCTAGAGCCATGCACCAAAACATGACAGATTTTTTTCAAGTGAAACTTGTGACTATCGGACGTTGGATTTTGAGATCTCAGCTATTTGCTGACCTGGTGCATGCTGCTCTCTCCTTCTGGCACAAACTCCTGCTCTCTAAAATCTTTACCACCAGCCTTTCCTTTTACTAAGTATGTTTGAACTCCTCTGCTCCAAAAGATCGCCGCTGCAATATGTGGGGTCACAGATCTACCGTGTGCTTCTCTCTCCTCCTACAGGCTTCAAATTACCTTATATTTCCTAATGGGAACATGATCTTGGGATCACGCTCTCTAACAAACAGATCAAAAGGATCCTCCTTTTAACTTACAAGACCTCCATATGCTCCAAGTCAGGAATCTGTTTTTAAACTGCTTATACAATAGCACTATACACCCATTCAGGTCCACAAGATGTTCCTCCGCTGTTCAGATGTGTGTTGGAGATGTGGAGAAGTGCCTGGAACACTGCTTGGAGAAGTGCCTGGAACACTGGTCATGCTACCTGCTGCATGACTTCTGGGCTATGGTACAGCATATTACTCAGAAATTCACAGATTATGAGCTTCCCTGAGACCCAGCATTCTTTCTATTTTGGCACCAAACCATCACAGGAAGAACCTCCAAAGGCTCTATCACTCTATCATAACCATTATTGGTAACTGCAGCAGGAAACAAAAACAATCACCCTCAATCACCATCTAGCTGAAAAAAGTTACAGAAATTAACTGAAATGGAGGACTTGGGTGCAACAGAGAGGGACCTGAGAGAGAAATTCCTGAGAAAGTGGTTCTATTGACATGATTTTGTATAATCTACTGAGTTTTTATCTTTGGCACAATAGGCCCCTCCAAGTGTTGACGGTGGAGGAATCCCAACTATAGGAGACCCAGAGTTTTGGAAGTGTAGAGCTGTTCCCCTCCTTTCTAGCCCCCTCCACTTCTCTATCCCTAAGTCCCCCCGCTGGGGTGTTTTTTTTCTCTTTTTCCTCCCCCCCCCCCCCAAAAAAAAATGTAAAAAAAAATTAAACTATACAGGTGTTCCTGGATGCCATTGTGAGTGGAATGCGTAACTCCTGGACAATAGGTTTTCCCAAGCTTGAAAATTTACACTGTTGTTTCGGTTACTTGTTCTGTATTGCTGGTTTTAGTATGGACTATGCTTCAGTTTTGGCTACTGTGCATGGTATAACAGCAAAAAAACAAATTACCGCGCTTCACAAACAAATAGAAACACCAAAAGCTGCAGTTCCAATTTGTGAGGCATACACAAATAAGTAAATAGTAGATAAAAAATGTGAACTGCGCTAAAAACAAATGAAATTAATGTGGCAATAATATATCCTTAAAAGATAAATAAGTAACACTGAAGTAATCAAAAAACATGAAATATAAAAAAAAATATATATTAATTACAGTTGAAAAATAAAAGTCCAAAGGAACCCAAATAATATCCAATAGTAGGTGCAATAGAACTCGTCAAATACATCCTGTGAGGAATCCACCACCACATTACACGCTTACCAAAAGCAAGCTGTGAATCAGCTTGTAATGGAATCAGATGTCCATTCGATGAAGGCATCCTAATCAGACCTCACCATGGGGGGGAGACAGGCAGGATGGCTCCGTCCAGTGGGTGAATGGATAATCAGCAAAGAGGATGCAAAAAGATGAAAAAATGGATCTCCATAGTGTAAATCAGTCAACAATGATTTTATTTAAAAAAGAGTTACACTTACACAAAAACGTAGATCAAAGGCAGAAAAACGAAGGTAAAAAACAACAGCCGGCCGGCCTGCAGACACTTGTTTGAGACGAGGTACTCAACGATGACGTCAGCGCGTCAACCATCCAACGTATGTTTCGTCTTAGAAAGAAGTCGTCTTCACTGTGCATGGTACCCTCAGATTGCTTATATTGATATTATTGTTATATGTGACTTCTGCACCGGTGTATTGTGATTAAAAAAAAAAAAATTAATAGAGATTCTTGTGCACAAGTATAGACTCCCAGTACCTGTATAACTCTAAAGCTAAGTTTAGACTTGTGTCTATACCGCTGTGTCTCTGAAAAGCAATCCATGTTCAAAATGCTTTTTAGGTGTGTTAGGCAGGTGGTGAGAAGGCATTGCACGTTGTTGCACACAGAAACAAAATGAAGATGAAGAATTGTGTAGCTTAATATTTTTTTGCAAAGGATCATGTCCGGAAAGTGCCAACACATAGGCATGGCAGCATGAAGAGAGAGATGTTGTAAGGGTTAATAAAACAAATATAACAGATGTAGCATAAAATGTCAAGATAAATGTTTTCCAATGTGTTATCATTTGCCAGTCTGAAAACAAACGTAAAATGCCAATCTTTGGCAATTGCACATTTTAAGGTTGTGTGGGCAGCCAATAATGACTAACAGTAGACATATCATTTAGTGTTATTGACTGAGTGTTCAGCTTTGTCTAAGCCACAACCATTAAATGTCGCCTACATAAATACAAGAATAGTACCTGCATACATTCTTTTTTTACATGGTAACCTTTAAAAAATGCACACAAAAAGGGGGCTGATAGCTAAGGAAGGAATTGCTCAATTTTGCATGTGTACACACGCCTGATTCAATAAAGTTTTCACAGGCATCAATAAGACGTGAAGTTCTTTAGGTTCCTTAATGAGGACAAACATCTTCATATGCAACCTAGGCTGTGCACACACATTTTTGTGTGCTTAGATGCCAGAAAGAGTGCAAAGTGGAGTAATAGCAGGGCATACACTGGTAGGATGAAGGCCATGCCTTTAATGGATGCAGCCAAGTAGGACAGTTGTCAAGAGCCATCGTAAGCAGGATATCCAGCATTACTAAACGAATGAAGCACAAAATTAAATGGAAGACCAATTGGAACACTGAAAACTGAAAAAACTAAGATTTTAGATTTTGTTTACCAAGAAGTCTGAACAAATCTTTCTCTAACTTTAGTCTATTATCTCTATATACACATGCATATTAAAGTGTATATATGGTAAAAATGTAAAATCATATATTCATATGTACATTGTATTTCAATTATTTCTAGCCTGCTCATATTACTCTGAACAATCTTGAACTTTGTAACCTTACATTGTGTAGATCCCCACACATTCAATTACTTGAATGCTGTAACACGTATTCACGATGCCCTGTGGGTGGGATCTGCTGTGTCACACATTTTCACAGAGCCTGCCTTCTGAACTACAGAAGTGCTGAGAAGAGGAGTTCCAGTAAGCAGTGCAGGTATCACTGCTTGTCAGGGACATGGCCATCACAGAACTGGCAATGAGCGCACACTGGCGCACATCGGCGCGCACGCACGTGCAATATGTGACAGACGCTGGCGCCAACGGCCCTATTTAGGCCCGCCTGTGACTACAGGACATTGCTGGATTATCTCCTCCCCTTCCCTGTGTGCCTTGTGACCTTGTTTCCTGATCGTGATAACCCGTTGTTGACCTGGCTTGCCTTGACCTCGCTCTTTGATCTCCTGGTTTTGACCTTTGGCCTGCATCTGGACTCTGCTTCTGTTCCTGATCACCCGGTTTGACCTTCGGCTTGTACCTGGACACTGCTTGTTCCTGTCTTCTGTGTATGACCCTGGACCGCCCCAATTTATCCTCTGGATTAACTTACCCGTGTATGACCTCTAGCCTGGCTCCCGGTTTCTCCATTTACCAAGACACAGCAAGTTCAGCTCAGCCTGCTTCAGTCATCCCTCAGTGGCCAAGCACATCTAAAAACAAACAAGCACCTGGCTAACTATGCTTCTTTGGGCACCGCGCTCCCTGTTCCCAACTCCAGGGGCGCGCTGCACTTAGCCGCAAAGGGAGCCCTCTTAGCATCTCGATCTGCATACCCCGTACCTGACAGTATAATCCATCCATGTCAGAGATTGACAGAGGTGTTTCCCCTGTAGAGGCTATGTGTCAACAGGTCTCTGCACTTACCCAAGCGGTGCAGAAACTGTAAGGCGCCTATATTCAATTAGAGAGTCATCTGCAAAACTTATCCCCGGATCTCGTGTCTCCTGATCCGAGATCCACCTCAACCTGTGCTTCTTCTGCTGCGATGCCTCGGGAGTCCCACACAGTTCCTATCCCGCCTCCTGAACCACGAGTGCCTCATCCAGTTAGTTATACAGCTGGATAGGCGCAGACTTTCCAAACAGCCTGAAGATTGCCTGAAACTTCCTTTCTTCCGGCATCCGGTCCCTCTAGCTTTCCAGCATCTGAAGTCAAGTCCAGACAGATTGGCCTGGTCCACCCTGCCCTGTCACCTGAAGAAAGGCTCCAATGTTTACGGGCAAACCTTTGCTTCTACTGTGGAGGTAATGGACATTTCTTGCAAAATTGCCACATCAGGCCGAAGAAGCCATCCTCTAAACCTTCCAATGTACTGTCAAGTGTCAGGACTTTCCTCATCTCACCCTGTTCTCCCTGTCTCCCTATTGGTGGCCGAAGAAGAGGTCCAGCTCTCAGCTATCATCGACTTTGGGGCCTGTAGCTGCTTTCTAGACATAACCTTGGCCAAAGGACTTGGAATTGCCCTTGTTACTAAGAAGCAACAGTTAACAGTACATTTGGCCGATGGCTCTCTACCCAGTTCTGGACTGATTACCCATGAGACTCTGCCAATCCCTATGACAACCAATTCTGGCCATAAAGAACTGGTACACTTTGATGTATTATGCTCTCCTATGTTTCCGGTCATTCTGGAGTCCCCTGGTTACGAGCACACAACCCTCACATCGACTGGCTCAAGAATAAAGTTCTGTTTTCATCTACCTGTCAGCAGCATTGCCTTGCCCCTAGTCCTAAAGACTTCACCATCAGTTGCCTGACCATACAACCTGTTTCTAGCATCAACCCTTATATACCCTCTGCCTACCAAGAATTCCTGGATGTAATTGAAAAGAAAGGACTCCCTTCCACCTCATCGTCCCTACGATTGCCCCGTTGAATTGCTTCCAGGCCCCAAAATTCCCTTTGGTTGTATTTTTCCTCTATCAGAGACTGAACTTGACACTTTACGACTATATATTGATGAAAACCTGGAAAAAGGGTTTATTCACCCTTCGTCCCCTGCAGGTGCTGGCATTTTCTTTGTCGAAAAGAAGGATAAAACGTTGAGACCTTGTGTAGACTACCCGGAGCTGAATACAATTACCATCAAAAATCGTTACCCACTTTCCCTCATCCCGGAACTCTTTCAACGATTCCGTTCTGCTCGAGTCTTCTCTAAACTGGACTTACAATCTGGTTCACATTTGTGAGGGGGATAGGTGGAAGACGGCATTCCAAACTCATTTCGGACACTTCGAATATTTGGTGATGCCGTTTGGACTCTGTAACGCTCCAGCCACGTTCCAGAATTTTGTGAACGATATTTTTCGAGACTATCTTGACAACCTCATCATTGTATATCTGGATGATATCCTTGTCTTCTCGACCACCCTGGAAATCCATCGAGCTCACATAAAGAAGTTGATAACTATTCCAAGAACGCATGGATTGTACGATTGTAAGCAGCGCAGGTATCACTGCTTGTCAGGGACATGGCCATTACAGAACTGGCAATGAGCGCACACTGGCACACATCGGCGCGCATGCACGTGCAATACGTGACAAACGCTAGCGCCATCGGCCCTATTTAAGCCAGCCTGTGACTAAAGGACATTGCTGAATTATCTCCTCAGCTTCCCTGTGTGCCTTGTGACCTTGTTTCCTGATCGTGATTACCCGTTGTTGACCCGGCTTGCCTTGACCTCGCTCCTCGATCTCCTGGTTTTGACCTTTGGCCTGCATCAGGACTCTGCTTCTGTTCCTGATCACCCGGCTTTACCTTCGGCTTGTACCTGGACTCTGCTTGTTCCTGTCTTCCGTGTATGACCCTGGCCCGCCCCTGTTTATGTTCTGGACTGACTTACCCATGTATGACCTCTGGGCTGGCTCCCGGTTTCTCCATTTACCAAGACACAGCAAGTTCAGCTCAGTCTGCTTCAGTCATCCCTCAGTGGCCAAGCACATCTGACTACAAACAAGCACCTGGCCAACTTCTTCTGCTTCTTTGGACACCCTGTTCCCAACTCCAGGGGCTCGCTGCACTTAGCCGCAAGGGGAGCCCTCTTAGCATCCCGATCTCCATACCCGTACCTGACACTGCTTGCAGGCATCAAGGTACCATAGGATATGTAGAACAGCAGAGGAGAAGCTGCAAAGTATTTAGGGAATCCAGAAAGAAAAAGATGGCCAGCATACAGGCAACACTCATAACATGAAATGAGGACTTTTCAGGTAAGCTTATATTTAATTGCCAATAATATCTATTGTTTGCATTCCTATTACAACAAAGATGCTATAAAATTAAAATGTATGCTATGGCCATAGATATCCTATAACCACTTGCCAACCTATTTGTAATGGTACGAGGCAAGGGTGCCCACTGTCCCCTCATTTTTGTGCTTACCCTCAAGCCATTGCTTAACAGGATACGCTTGAATCCAGATAATAAAGGATTCTGTGTAGGGACAGGGGAACATAAGCTATCCGCCTAAGCGGACAATGTTTTGTTTAACGTTGTAAACAATTCAGGACAGCTTGCCCCTCTGGTTTCCCCCTTGACCCCTTGGGAGGCTTCCCTTGGTTCACTCCAGGGGAACTCCTCTCTTTTTATTGCTCCTGGGTGGCTGATGGGGAGATGAGATGTGGTAGGTTTGTCCAAGACCAGGAGCTGCTATCTTTAGATACTCTTAGTGACCTAATATGGTCGCTTCCCACTAGATGACTGGCGGTACAGGCAGCTTCAACAGTTTACCCATAGCTTGCTCCAGGTCATCCGTTCCCCTTCCTCCTTAACTCCTTTTGAGAAGCTCTGTATGTCCACTGCCACAATCCCACATTCCATCTCCATGTTATATGGGATGCTGCAAGCATTGGAACCCAAAGGCAAGTCAGTATACATAAGAGAGTGGGAGAGGGACCTGCAACATGTGTTCACCGAGACACAACTTGACCATTTTTTTTTTGCCTTACTCATTCTAGCTCAGTAGATACAAAAATGCAAGAAAAGGGTTTTAAAATACTATCTCACTGGTATGGAGTTCCCTCAAAACTCGCTAGAATTTATCCAGCTCTTTCGGATGCTTTCTGGAGTGAATGTGGACATCGGGGTACGTTCCTACACATTTGGCGAGAGTGCCCCAAGCTGCAACCCTACTGGCAAGGTATCAGATCCCAAATAAAAGTTATTTTGAACATTGAGCTCCCTGACTCCCCAATGGAGCTCCTGCTTCATGTTCCCACCATCCCTCTCAGCCATTACCGCAAGTCAGTGTTAACTCACCTGCTGAATGCGGCTAGGTGACTGATCCTCGTTTACAGGAAGAAATCCCAAACTCCAGGCCGAGTGGACTGGATCCGCCTAGTGAATGACATTATGGCTACGGAGGAGTGGATGGCAACTTTTAAGGGCAGACGTACGTTTTAAGGTATATGGGCACGTGGATTCATTATATGGGCAAGGCCCTGTCGGCCCAGCACAAAGGCAGGTGGAGACAAAGAGGTGCAGGCACTAGAAAAGAGTAGATGGGTGACAATTAGGAAGCATAGAGGGGGAGTGCCAGGGAGGCCAATCCTGGGCTGGAGCATCCCAATAAGTATGCGCCATTGAGTGACATTGTGAAACCGGTCAGGGACCAGCACTACTGGAGCTGAGGGACTCTCCTAGCTGCCAGGAGAAGAACTCCTCCAGTGAGAGTGGGGGGGAAGCAAAGGGAAAGGATAGACAGATTCTGGTGGTAGGGGACTCAATTCTTAGAAGGACAGAGAGGGCAATCTGTGACAAAGACCTGAAGCACTGAACAGTATGATGTCTACTGGGCACTGGGGTTCGGCACATCACGGATCTTGTGGACAGATTACTGGGAGGGGCTGGGGAAGACCTGGCTGTCATGGTGCCCCTTGGCACCAATGACAAAGTCAGAGGCAGATGGAGTGTCCTAAATAATGATTTTAGGTACTCAGGAGCTACATTGAGGAAAAGGACCTCCAAGGTACGAGTCTCAAAAATACTACTGGTACCTCGAGCCACACCAGGAAGGCAGAAGGAGATAAGGGAAGTAAACAAGTGGCTGAGGAGCTGGTGTAGTAAGGAGGGGTTTGGGTTTCTGGAGAACTGGGATCGACTTCTCAGTCGGTCACCAGTTCTATAGAAGGAACGGACTACACCTAAATGAGGGGGGTGCAGATGTGCTGGGAGAGAAGATGGCCGAAAAGTTAGAGGGGTTTTTAAACTAGGTGACGGGGGGGAGGGTCCAGAGGTAGAGATAGTCCGCGCTGAACATATTCCAGAGGGTAGTATTGGGGTCACTAGTGGTAGGTTGACTAAAGCACATAAACCCGAGGTAAGTATAGTAAAAAGTCCTATTTGCAATCTTAGAACACCCGATAGGAGGACAGTATGTGACCGGTCTAAACTACATGGCATGTTCACCAATGCCAGGAGCCTGGAGGAAAAGATGGGTGGACCAAAGACACTGTTGTACAAGGAGGATTTTGATTTTGTGGGAATTTCAGAGACCTGGATCAACAGCTCTCATGATTGGCTGGCAACCATTTAAGGGTATTTCCTTTATCACAGGAATAGAGAGGATAAAAAAGGGGGAGGGGTATGCCTTTATATCAGGAATAATGTACAAGTGAATGTCATCAATAAGGGAGCTAGGGAGGAGGTGGAATCCTTATGGGTAGAGCTCCAAAGGGATGAAGCCTTCGTCTAAGGCTTGCCAGTTCCTAAATGTCTTGCAGGACAATTTCATGGGTCAGATGGTAGACGCACCAACTAGAAACAAAGCGTTACTAGATCTACTGATTACAAACAATACAGACCTGATCACAGATGTGGAAATACGGTGCAATTTAGGAAACAGCGATCACAGGTCAATTGGCTTCAGTATAAATCACACAAATAGTAAACATACGGGGAATACAAAGATTCTGAATATCAAAAGCGCTTCCCTACACTCTGAAAGCATATTAAATAAGGGCATTAGCCAGTGCATCCCATTGGGAAATAAATTTAAAAGAGCAAAGAAAAGTCCTGGATGGCTTAACTCCAATGTAAAAATGCATATAAAAGCAAAGGAGAAGGCCTTCAAAAACAAGGCTGAGGGATCATCATCAGCATTCAGACTTTACAAAGAATGCAACAAGAATTGTAAGGGTGCAATTAGGGTGGCTAAGATAGAACACTAAAGACACAAAGCAGAGGAGAGCAAAGAAAAAAAGTATATAAACAGTAAAAAAGGGAAGACAGACCATATTGGCACCATAAAGAATGAGGAAGGACATCTGGTTACAAAGGATGGGGAGATGGCCAAGGTATTGAGTTTATTCTTCTCCTCAGTCTTCACAAGGGAATCAGGGGGCTTCAATAACCAAAACTGCAGTGTTTATTCTCATGACACATCACAGGAAGCAACCTCATGACTAACAGAGGACAGAATTAGAAATAGACTTGGGAAACTTAACATTAATAAATCACCAGGACCAGATGGCTTGCACCCAGGGTACTTAGGGAACTCAGTCGAGTAACTGCCAGACCATTGTTCCTAATTTTTATCTGAGTTTACTAACTAGAATGGTACTAGCTGATTGGAGAAAAGCCAGTGTAGCACCAATATTTAAAAAAGGGCCATAATACATCCCTGGGAATTACAGAACAGTTAGCCTTACATGAATAGTATGCAAGCTCTTGGAGGGGATGATAAGGGACTATATGCAGGATTTTAGTAATGAAAACGGTACCATTACCAGTAATCAGCATGGATTCATGAAAAATCAATCTTGCCAAACCAATCTATTAACCTTCTATGAGGATGTGAGCTGCCATCTAGATAAAGGAAGGCCCGAAGACATGGTGTATCTGGATTTTGCAAAAGCAATTGACAGAGTTCCCCATAAACATTTACTGTACAAAGTAAGGTTCGTTGGTGTGGACCATAAGGTGAGTACATGGATTGAAAACTGGCTACAAGGGCGAGTTCAGAGGGTGGTGATAAATGGGGAGTAATCGGAATGGTCAGGGGTGGGAAGTGGGGTACCCCAGGGTTCAATGCTGGGACCAATCCTATTTAATTTGTTCATAAATGACCTGGAGGATGGGGTAAGCAGTTCAATCTCTGTATTTGCGGACAATACTAAGCTAAGCAGGGCAATAACTTCTCTGCAGGATGTGGAAACCTTGTAAGAAGATTTAAACAAAGAATGGGGTGGGCAACTACATGGCAAGTGAGGTTTAATGTAGAAATATTTAAAATAATGCATTTGGGTGGCAAAATATGAATGCAATCTAGGGAGAACCTCTGGGGGAATCAAGGATGGAAAAGGGCCTGGGGGTCTTAGTAGATAATAGGCTCAGTAATGGCATGCAACGCCAAGTTGCTGCTAACAAAGCAAGCAGAATATTGGCATTCGTTAAAAAGGGGATTAACTCCAGAGATAAAGCGATAATTCTCCTACTCTACAAGACTCTGCTCTGGCCTCACCTGGAGTATGCTGTCCAGTTCTGAGCACCAGTCCTCAGGAAGGATGTACTGGAAATGGAGTGAGTAAAGAGAAGGCCAACAAACCTAATAAAGGGTCTGGAGGATATTAGTTATAAAGAAAGGTTGCGAGCACTGAACTTATTCTCTCTGGAGAAGAGACGCTTGAGAGAGGATATGATTTCAATTCACAAATACCATACTGGTGACCCCACAATAGGGATAAAACTTTTTTGCGGATAGGAGTTTAATAAGACACGTGGCCACTCATTAAAATTAGAAGAAAAGAGGTTTAACCTTAAACTGCGTAGAGGGTTCTTTACTGTAAGAGCAGAAAGGATGTGGAATTCCCTTATCAAGGTGGTGGTTTCAGCAGGGGGGGGGCATCGATAGTTTAAAAAAACTATTAGATAAGCACCTGAACGACCGCAACATACAGGGATATACAATGTAATACTGACATATAATCACACACATAGGTTGGACTTGATGGACTTGTGTTTTTTTTAACCTCACCTACTATGCAACTATGTAACTATGGATTCACAACTGGCCGATACTGGACCTTCAAGAGATTCTGACTGTCAGAGATGGCATAGACCTGATTCACTAGGATCTTTGATGATTAATTTAATTTACTTTACAGTAGAGTGCTTTTTTCTGTTACTCTGGTTCTTCTTCCTCATGCCTCCCTCCTCCCATCTCTCCCTACTCTTCTTCCATTCTCTTTCTGTGCCTGCTCTCTTTGCCCTCATTTCATATGTTCAATTGATGGTATTTGATCATCTTTGATACAAGGATATGTAGATGGGCTGGGGGCAGTATATTGCTGTTATTCTTCATCTGTTACAATAATAATTATGTAGCTCTCTTTCCCTCTGCACCCTCTATGTAAGATGGTCAATTGGACCCCATGGTGTGTATTACATAGTATGTGTATTTGCTTACTTGGACTGGTTTGACCTTTTATACACGTTCTGTGACTGTTTTGTAATGGTTTTTCTTTTGCATTCAATTTTTAATATACAAATAAAGATTATATTAAAAAAAGGGACAATGGATACAATTCATTAACCTGTCTTAGTACTTATGGTGTATGACAATTGGCTACTCAAATGATATTATCACATTATGGTTTTGCTTTATGCATCAGAGTTTCAGTTGTTAATGCCTGGACTATGTTCAGGAAATTGTTTAGGCTTATTTAAAACCTGGGATTTTTTTTTAGCTCACAAAGACGTTTCTTGCTAGGTGAAAAGATAAGTTCTGGAATTAATATTGCTTTAGGTTTCCTGCTGCAAGAAGTATACCAAAAACTAGATACTGCACAGTCCAGCAGATTACAAAGGAAATCACTCAAAAAATCCTATTATTAAAACAGAGTTCCACACAAAAATGGAACTTCCACTTTTCGGAACCCTCCCCCCCTTCAGTGTCACATTTGGGACTTATAAGGGCTTTTTTCACAATTTAATGACTGCAGGCTGTGAGGTGCATATTCGCCAACAGTATTTCCAGGGTGATCGCAGGAACATAAAAGGGACAAGGACCCTTGAAGGTCACAACAGGTATCAAGAGCATTGTAAGGAGCCGTTGAGTCATCAAAACATGGGTCCCTATTGAAAGATTTTCCTTCTATTTCTGTTTTAGCGACAGTGGTCACAAGGAGAAATAGGAAGAGTAAATCTCTCATTCGGGGACACAGACAGCAATAAAATCCTAAGATAGGTTTTAACCCTTTCCCATTCTATTCAAAACTTTAGGCATAATAGAGTGTTATTTTGCATTGTTATGGGCATTAAAACACTTAAAGCGGGGGTCCACCTAAACCGCCAAAAAAAAAAATATTAAAAGCCAGCAGCTACAAATACTGCAGCTGCTGACTTTTAATACATGGCCACTTACCTGTCCCAGGGTCCAGCGATGTCGGCAGGCGACGCCGAGAACCCGCTCGGTTCTCGGCAGCTGCCGCCGCCATCCTGGGTGAGGGGATCAGGAAGTGAAGCGATGCGGCTTCACTTCCGGATTCCCTACTGCACATGCAAGAGTCGCGCTGCGCTTCCTAACTGGTCCCCGCTGTCTCTGGGACCCGTGTGTGTCCCAGCAGACAGCGCGGTGGGGACGGGAAGAGGCATAGACTCCCATGGGAGTCTATGCCGGAAGTGGGTGCAAATACCTGTCTTAGACAGGTATCTGCACCCCCCCACATTACTGCTGACACGTCATCCAGCAAGCATGGTCAGGGATAATATATTTTGTTCACAGCACACTGGGTAACTCTGCTTGCAACTAAGAAGGATGCAGAACAGGGCCCAGTTCTGGAGATTGTTTTGCCACCACATCTCCATACAGCTGGTGGTGATGATGCAAGATCTGTCAGCTCCACCCCCTCCTTCTCCATGCCTTCTTCTGCTGGATTGTCCTACAGTACCCCCTAAATGTTCAAGGGGACATTTATCGAGTCAAGCTAAAAGATGCCATGCAGTACTTCAGCTGGTCTGTCTAGGGGACAGAAGCCACTCGGGAGCATAGATTCTTTCAGCTCCGCAAGGGCAGGCCCAGAGGTGGTTCACACCAAGGAAGCTTAAGCCAGGAATGGTGGTGTGCGATAATGGCACTAACCTTCTGTCCGCCCTTCGACAGGGAAAGTTGACAAATGTGCCATGCCTGGCACATGTCCTCAATTTGGTGGTGCAGCGTTTCCTAAACAGGTACCCAGGTTTGCAAGATGTTCTAAAGCTGGACAGGAGAGTCTGTAGCCATTTCAGGTGGTCATAGTTTCATAGTTAGTCAGGTTGAAAAAGGACACAAGTCTGTCTAGTTAAAAAAAAATAGAAAATATATTTTCCATATACACAATCCTTTACCCACAGTTGATTCAGAGGAAGGCGAAAAACCCCAGTAAAGCATGCTCCAAATTGCTACAGCAGGGGAAAAATTGCTTCCTGATCCCCCGAGAGGCAATCAGATTTTCCCTGAATCAACTTTACCTATAAATATTATGTAAATTTAGGAATCTACTGAGCTGGCCAGAACCACCTCTGGAGGGTGTCTATTCCACATTTTTACAGCTCTTACATTCACAGCTCTTGTGAATAAACCTTTCCTTATTTGGCGATGAAATCTTTTTTCCTCTAGACGTAAAGCATGCCCCCTTGTTCTCTATGATGACCTTGAAGTGAAAAACTCAACACCAAGTTCACTATATGGACCACTTATGTATTTGTACATGTTGATCATATCCCCCCTTAATCTCTTCTTCTCAAGAGGGAATAGATTCAGTTCCTCTAATCTTTCCTCTTAGCTAAGCTCCTCCATGCCTCGTATCAGTTTGGTTGCCCTTCTCTGCACTTTCTCCAGTTCCCCGATATTTTTTTTGAGATATGGTACCCAAAACTGAACTGCATATTCCAGATGAGGTCTTACTAATGATTTGTACAGGGGCAAAATGATATCTCTCTCTCTGGAGTCCATACCTCTCCTAATACAAGAAAGGACTTTGCTCGCTTTGGAAACCGAAGCTTGGAATTGCATGCTATTATTGAGCTTATGATCCCCCAGTTGTACTCCCCCTAGTATGTATAATGCATGCATATTCTTAGCCCCCAAGTGCATAACTTTACATTTATCAACATTTAACCTCATTTGCCACTTAGTTGCCCAATTAGACAATGCATTGAGGTTGGCGTGTAAATTGGAGACACCCTGTAAGGTCCGTTCGAAAGTCCGTTGGTTTGAACGTGATGACGCACGAAGGGACTAGAATAAGGAAGTTCATAGCCAGTAGTCAATAGCTGCCCTTGCGTCCTTTTTTGTCCGTCGGACTAGCATACAGACGAACTGATTTTTCGACCAGACTCGAGTCCGTCGGAAAGATTTGAAACATGTTTCAAATCTAAAGTCCGTCTGATTTTCGACAGAAAAAGTCAGCTGGATGTCTGATGAAGCCCACACACGGTCGGATTGTCCGACGGATTCGTTCCGTCGGACCAGTCCGGTCGAAAAGTCTGGGTCATGTGTACACGGCATTAGTGTCATCTGCAAAGACAGAAATGTTACTTTTAGTCCCAGACCCTATATCATTTATAAAGGTTTTAAAAAGTAAGGGTCGCAGCACTGAACCTTGAGGTACACCACTGATAACCTTAGACCATTCAGAGTAAAGCCTCATACACACGATAGGACTTTGTACAAACTTTCCCGTGGATTTTTGTACAAAGGGCGTTGGACTTAAACTAATTAAGCATACACACAGCAGGACTTTTTCATCCAACTTTCACCAAATCATGTGGTTTTTCAGCTCTTTACTGCCACCCTTTGGTCAACTTCTGTATTGGCGAGATTTGACACCTGCGAGCCCCGTTGCGGGAGCCGGCGCCGAGCTGGCTCGCTCATCAGGAAAGGAAAAATGTGTTTTTTCCTTTCCCGATGAGCAACAAGCATTGCCGACAGGTGTTTGATATGAATCATGAGGGGGAACTCCAAGCCAAATTTTAAATAAAAAAACGGCATGGGCTCCCCTCCAGGAGCATACTAGGCCCTTAGGTCTGGTATGAATTTTAAGGGAAACCCCCTACGCCGAAAAAACGGTGTGGGGGGGTCACCCCCCAAAATCCACACCAGACCCTTATCTGAGCACGCTGCCCGGCCGGTCAGGAAAGGGGGTGGGGATGAGCGAGCGCCCCCCCCCCCCCGAACCGTACCAGGCCGCATGCCCTCAACATGGGGGGTGGGCGCTTTAGGGCAGCATGGGGACAAGTTGCTTTGGGGTGGGGGGCCCGCAGGGCGCCCCCCCCACCCCAAAGCACCTTGTCCCCATGTTGATGGGGACAAGGGCCTCTTCCTGACAACCCTGGCTGTTGGTTGTTGGGGTCTGCGGGCGGAGGGCTTATCGGAATCCGAGAGCCCCCTTTAATAAGGGGGCCCCCAGATCCTGGCCCCCCACCCTATGTGAATGAGTATGGGGTACATCGTACCCTTACCCATTCACCTGGGGGAAAAAGTGTCAATAAAAAAACACACTAGACAGGTTTTTAAAGTAATTTATTAGGCAGCTCCGGGGGTCTTCTTCCGACTTCGGGGGTCTTCTTCCGACTTCTCCGCTCTCTTCGGTGTCTTCTCCCGCTCTCCGGCCTTTTCTCCCGGTGTCCGGTTCTTCTCCCGCTCTTCTGCCGGGCTCCTCCACTCTTTTGCTAGCGGTGGCCCGGTCTTCTCCGTCGTCTTGTTCCCACTTCCCGGAGAAGACCGGGCCACCGCTAGCAAAAGAGCGACAAAAGAGCAGAAGATAGCAGAGGAGCCCGGCAGAAGAGCGAGAGAAGAACTGGACACCGGGCGAAGAGGCCAGAGAGAGCGGAGAAGTCGGAAGAAGACCCCCGAAGTCGGAAGAAGACCCCCGCAACCAACGGCCAGGGTTGTCGGGAAGAGGCCTTGTCCTCATCAACATGGGGACAAGGTGCTTCGGGGTGGGGGGCCCGCAGGGCGCCCCCCTGCCCCAAAGTGCCCACCCCCATGTTGAGGGCATGTGGCCTGGTACGGTTCGGGAGGGGGGGGAGCTTGTCCCCCCCCTTTCCTGACCGGCCGGGCTGCGTGCTCGGATAAGGGTCTGGTGTGGATTTTGGGGGGACCCTATGCCGTTTTTTCGGCGTAGGGGGTTCCCCTTAAAATCCATACCAGACCTAAGGGCCTGGTATGCTCCCAGAGGGGAATTCCCTCTCGCGCTCGCTGCAATAGGAAAATGTGTTTTTCCTATTGCAGCCAGCGTGAGATGTACAGTACCCTGTTGCCGAGAACCAGCTCAATGGGATTGCGCTGGAAAGATTCTCGCGGGCAGGTACTGTAGTTTGTACAAAAGTCCGATGGCTTTGTGTACACACAATCGGACTTTGCTCCATTTGACTTTTGTTGCCAGAAAGTTTGTCCGTTCGCACAGCCAGCAAAAGTCCAATGAAAACCAAAAAAGTTTGTCCGATGGATCGTAAACACGGTCGGATGTTGCCCCAAAACAGCTAATTTGCATGTTTGTTGTCAAAAAGTCCGATCGTGTGTACGGGCCTTAGGAGTCATTAACCACTACTCTCTGAATTCTGTCTATTAGCCAGTTTTCGATCCATTTACAAACTGATCTTTCTAAGCCTGTAGACTTTAACTTACACATTAGCCATGTGTGTCAAACATTTTTGCAAAATCCAGGTATACCACATCCACAGCCACCCCTCTGTCCAAGGTTTTACTTATCTTTTCATAAAAATATATCAGGTTTGTTTGACAACTTCTGTCTTTCATGAATCAATGCTGTCTGTTGCTTAAAATATTTTTTTCCAGCAAGAACTCGTCTATGTGGTCTTTAATGAATGGATGTTTTGGAAATACTGCACTATGGGAGCCAATTTCTCTTTTTTATGAGGATTATGAATATTTACATTTACTACAACTCGGATATCCCAAAGCTGCTCGAGGAACTGCAATGGCTGACACCAGTGGTTACCTGCCTACCTTAAGGAGTTACATGCGTATTAGCCCTGTAGGGATAGTAGGAGCTGGTGAGTGGGGACCATTGAGAGGGAGCATGCAAGTCACCTGTCAAGATTCTGTGAGCACTAGTCATCTGCTACAATTTTTTTAAGCACGAACAGTCACTTTCATTGGGATGAATGCACTTATGCGTTTTTTTATATATGGTGCAATAAATTGCATTTTGGTGTGATTTTTAAATTTTGGTGCGATTTTTTTGCATTTTTCTGTTTTTTGGTGCAATTTTTTGCATTTTTTTGCTTTCTGGGTTCACATACATCTTGAATTCAGGGTTTCAAGACAGGGTTTGGACACTATATGGACACTATATGAATGCACCTATGTGTTTTTTGTATACTGTGCGATAAATTGCATTTTGGTGCGATTTTTAATTTTGGTGCGATTTTTTTGTATTTTTTCTGTTTTTTGGTTTTTGTTTTTTGTTTTCTGGGTCTACATACATTTTGAATTTAGGGTTTGGACACTATATGTACTGTTATAAGCAGAGGATCACTCTACTGTCATGCAAATTATGTTTGGATTTTATATGCACTAATTTTTAAAGGTTAATTACATTTTTGGTGATAAGTTTTCCTGTGTAGGATTGGTGCCCACACTCAGAGGGCTTTAGCATTTACCTACTGGTGTAGGTAGCTATCATAATTATCACACTACCACTCCCCCCTCTCATCCTCTTTCTTTTATAAACACTTTAATTCATTGTCAAATTTTGCAAACGTATGTTGCATATTTTTTGTTTTGGTACAAATTATACAATTTCCAACGGTTGTTTGTAACATAGGAACCTTCATATCATCTGCCATAGCCCTCCTCCCATCTTTCCCCATTCCACCCACCAATAGGGGCTGACCCCTTTCTGACCTGTCTGCTCCATTATAATCTAATTCACCCTCCTCCCACAATCCTAGTTTAAATACTCCTCCAACCTTCCCATAAACTTCTACCCCACCACAGTAGACCCTCTTCCATTCGGTCATCCGGTCATACACAGCCAGTGTTCGGTTGGCTGAAATTCAGCGGGAATTCCACCTGCCCATAAACCGCCTGATTTGTGACATGCCCACCAGGTGGAACTCAACTTTTGCAATGCTGCAGTGGCTGCACAGTGTCAAAGAGTACATGTGTGAGTATGGCACAAGGACAAACTTAGGGCAGTTTGTCTTTTTTTCCCATGCCAATAGCTGCTGATAAAGGATGCATGCACTGTACTGACACCATTTGAGGAGGCAACAAGGATGGTGAGCCGTGACAATGCATGCATCAGTAACACAATCCCTCCTGTGTTCCTGCTGGAGCATACTCTGCTTGGCATTAAGGACAGGGAACTCGAGGCAGAGAAGCAGGAGGAAGAGGAGGACTTCCTTTACTCTCTTTATGCAGACACCATTCACAGAACAAACAAGAGGAGCGGGAGGAGGAGGATTCTGGCAGTTTTGGAGGCATAGAAGCAGAGGAAGACATATGTCAAACCTTAAGAGATGATTTTCAGTCCCCAGAAACCTTGGGAGTAGTACGTGACTGGGAGGAGGCAGTTTCAGATACTGTAATCCTTAGTTACCCCGAGGACTCTGCTTCTCATGCCTCCTCAAGCTTGCAGAGCATAGGCTCTCTTTTTCTTCAAGACCTGCGAAAGGACCCGAGAATTTGTGGCATCAAGAATAAGGATCATTATTGGTTGACAGCCCTCCTTGACCACCGTTACAAGGGGAAAGTCTCGGAATTCATCCTGTCCTCACAGAGGGAGCACAGGATGAAATATCTTGAGGAAACCTTAAAAGAGGAGTTTATGTAATGCCTTTCCAGACTCTGGTAGGTTACAGTCTCATTAAAAAGCTAGTTTTGAGGCTTCTTTTGGTCAAAAGAGGAGCAGTGTAGAAGGGGACCGCCTCCGTGATGCATTTCAAATTTTTTTTAGTCCTAGGCACGCAGGTCAGCCTTAAGATCCCATCGGCAGGGTCTGCATCATATGGTGGAAGATTATCTAGGGGCAAAAACAGGCATGAAGAGGTTTCCAGTAGACAATCCACTGGGTTTCTGGCTCATGAGAATAGACCACTGGCCAGAACTTGCCCAGTGTGCAGTTGAGCTGCTGGGCTGCCCTTCATCCAGCAAACTTTCTGAAGGGCATTCAGTGCCGCCGAAGGTTTTGTGACAGATAAAAGAGCATGTCTATCCACAGACTCTGTTGACCGGCTGACATTTGTCAAAATAAATCAGTCCTGGATTAGCAGCAGCTATCAAGCCCCTGATGCAATGTCGCTGATTAAGTGTTATTGGGATCTTGGATCTTTGCAAGACTGTGTAGGCTCCCTAGCTTTGTGGGTGTTGATTTAAATTTTTTGGTATAGGTTTCATGGGCACAATTAACACCCAAGGGCCAATTTTTCCGCACCTGTTTGACAAGTGCATCAAATTAACATTTTTTACAGCAAGGCCAATTCTTGCTTTAATCAAGAGTACCTCTATAGGGTTACGGTGTGAAGGCACCATCAACACCCAAAGCCCAATTTTTTCACACCTGTTACTTTTATCCAAAGCCTGCGAAAGAGACATCAGACTTTATCTAAAAAAAAATGTTAACCTTGGCCTGAGTGTATTATAATTTGGCTTCTTTACATAAGGCTTGCTCACTGTGGTGCAAAACTTTGTTATTTTCATTCAAAGTCCTGCCAAAACGACACCAGAATTTATCCAAAAAAACTCTAATCTTGTTCTGAGTGCACTAAATTGTGGCCTCATCATACAGACTGACTCCCCAAGCCTTTGTTTACAAAATAAAGCTTGCAGGGAAAATATATTTAAATGCTATTTTTTTTTTCTTTCTAAATGTCAGTTTTGCTGCAGCAGGTTCTATACACTGTACAGATGCGCCACTTTACAGACAGACTAAAGGGACCCCCAAGCACTATATTTAGAGTAAATTTTAATTTTTCGTATTTCACTTTAAGCATCATTAAAATCACTGCTCCTTTAAAAACAATCTTTTTTTAAAGTTTTTTTTGCATTGGTACATGTTCCCCAGTGCAGTAGCCCCTCCCCCATACCCTTTTTATGACCAATAACTTGCATATAAGCCTTCAAAATAGGGACTTTTTGTTTTTCCTGTTCAGGTCCCATAGACCTCAGTGGGGTTCCTTGTTCGGGTCTGAACTTTTTTGATGTTCAAGAGTTCTGGCATGAACCGGGGGATGTTCGGCCCATCTCTACTGCAGAGGATACAGCAATGCAAAATTGGTCATAAGCAGGAAGTTGTAATCAGGGATAATAGGTCTAACAGGTGTTTGCCTAACTTTAATTGTATCTATGGGGATAGGGGATGCCATTATTGTGAGTGTAAAGTGAACGTAAGGTGGCTAAAGGGTAACTCCACTTTCGTGGGGAAAAAAATTGTAAATAGTAATAATATAGCGTATACAATTGCGACACAAGTCATATTGTAATAGAATGTTATTAAAAATAACCTTTCCTTTTCAATCTGCAGCTCTGTAATTTCCTGTAAAATGCAATGCAATATGGCTACCTGGAGGTGTTCTGTACACAGAATGTGTACGGATGTAAACGTGTACATTAACGGATGAAAACAGATATTAACGGAACGGAAGGTGGATGCAGCAACGGATAAGAACTAATACGTTGCTAGAGTTGAGGGGTCATAGAGCTTTTGTATCGGCAAGGGAACTTAGGCCTTAAAGAGGGCATAGGTGCAGGGTCTAAGAAACAGTGTTCATCAAAGCAATTATGATTTGCTGTGCTGCAGATGGCTCCCAGGTTGTGGCCCTCAGTTACACTCAGACTGGTAACAAACAAAGCATGGTACAAAATAAGAAAGCAGGGTCTTGGTTAAACTGGGAAAGTCAAAGTCGGGGCTGGCAGATGACAAGGATCTTTGAGAAACAGGCAGAGGTTGTTAATAGGTAGAGCAGATACTCAGTGAAGTCTTTGCTCAAGCAATTCCCAAAGACACTAAGCAAGTTTAAATATGGTAGTATTCCTGAATATGACATCAGAGGAAGCGTCCATTAACACTTCTCAATAAGAAGTATTAGGGGTAATGAAAGAACACAAACCGAATGCATTTTAACACAGGTTTCCAGGGAGTTTGACAGTCATTGCACAGGTACTGAAGAACATGAATTACGCATGAGGCCCAGGTGAGAAACAGCAGGCTGCTCCCGCGAGACTCAGTTGCAACAGAAACAGCTGTAGAAAGTGGACAGCAACACAGGGTAGTTCTGAAGACAACAAACTGTAACAGCTGTACTGCAATTTGGGTGGTTCTGAAGACAGAAAACTGTAACATAAATAAAGTGGGGTTGCTGTACATTCCAAACTTGTTTTACCTTTCATTCTGCAACTTACAATGGAAAAAAATGAAACATGAATAAAATCTGACAACTTGCTATGGGCTTGAGTATAGCTTTATGTTAAGGACAGGAGAGAGGTGGAAAGCAATTTGGTCAGACCTCCATAGACATAAAATTATTACCTGATCCAGCTTTCAGTTTGTGTATATTGGACTGCTTGGCCTTCAGTTCAGATATCTGACTTGATTACAAAAGACATTACATACAAAGCAAATTCTGTCATCTTAAAATTGATCTTCTCTGCAATAATATGTGCTTAAGATACATACGCGCCAGGCTTATCTTGTTGCAGTCATTTCAAAAAGTGACAACTCAATTCTATGGAGCACACAATGTCAGAATGATAAAATACTGAAAATTCTTGCCTGACCTGTTTAACGAAAAGTTGGCAGCCATTCTCCATGACCAAGTAAAAAAAAAAAAACCCTTGTTTTGTTTTTTTTTTAAATAGCAAACATATCATACTTACCTCCACTTTGCAGTTCATTTTGCACAGTGTGGCCCTGATCATCGTCTTCTGGGGTCCCCCAACAGCGCTCGTGGCTCCTCCTTGCATCGGTATACCCCCTAGGAGAAGCGCTCTCCCTGGGGATTACCTTGCGGGTGTGCTCCCGAGTCTAGCATTTGCGTCCATAGCCGGACCCACTCCCTCACGCCCGCATCATTGGATTGATTGACAGCAGTGGGAGCCAATGGCTGCGCTGCTATCAATCTATCCAATCAAGAGCTGAGAACCCCGGGCAGAGAGGTACAGTGCGTCTCCGCCGAGGGAACGAAGGACTCAGGTAAGTACAACGGGGGGCTGGGGGGCCGATCAGTGTCAGAACTTTTTTCACCTTAATGCATAGGATGCATTAAGGTGAAAAAAAACATGAGCGTTTACAACCCCGTTAAGTGGTTTGTCTTATCCATGTAAACTGATACATTCTGCTGGAGAGTTTGTGCTGTGAACAACAAAAATACACTTGCTGGCTGGATTACCAGATGAAAATAAAAGAAAGAAAGTCTAAAATAATTTGACCATAACTTGTACTAAGAGACGATGCGCAGTTTTGTGTTGCAATGTCTGTGATGGTCTGACTCCAACTTTCCCTTCTGCTCCCCATCCTTCCCTACTTCCCCGTCCTCCCCACATCCTATAGTCCTTCTTTCTGTTCATCTTCCTCACTCTGCTCTCTTCTATTGCTCAGGTCTTTCCTTTTTCTGCAGTACATATTCTGTTTGCCATAGAAACAGAGACAAGGGGTGGTCCCTTGATTTGGGATTCCTTCTACTGCGGCTCAGTGATTCTTTGCAGGTGCACCAAGTCATCTGTTGGTGAACCCCAAATATGATAGGTATGCATTGCATAACAGACCATAACAGTGGTTTTTCATCAATGCATCGATGGGGGACTTGTACACTAACACTACGGGTGGTAATTCAATGTACTTTCACCTGGGTTTTGCCTTGGTATACTATACAATGATGTTGTGTATGTCTGTATCCTGTGCATTGTTTATGAAAAAATGTTCAATAAAAATATATTGAATGTGATGGCGCTGTCAGTGAGGAGTGGCAATATTTTCCAAAAACTTTTAGATGGGCGTCTTAGCGAATGCAATATACGGGGATATGGGAAATGGTAGTAACGTAAACACACACACACACACTAATGCCCCGTACACACGGTCGGATTTTCCGATGGACAATGTCCGATCGGAGCATGTTGTCGGAAATTCCGACCGTGTGTGGGCGCCATCGGACATTTTCCATCGGATTTTCCGACACACAAAGTTGGACAGCAGGAGATAAAATTTTCCGACAACAAAATCCGATCGCGTCAATTCCGACCGTGTGTGGCCTGTTCCGACGCACAAAGTGCCACGCATGCTCAGAAGAAATTCCGACACGGGACAGCTCGTTCTGGTAAACGTAGCGTTCGGAATGGATACAGCACTTTCGTCACGCTGCAATGTTCAAAATGGTTTAATACAGCGCACTCTCTTCTTCTTTATAATGTGACAAGAATTAAGTAGTTTTGCTGCTCATATTCACACACACTTCTCACAAACTTATTTCGTTACTATTTATCGGGATTCCCTCAATATATTTTGATTTCTCACATCTGACAACAAAATTTTTTATTTTTTTTTGGACTTTAATGTAGATTCTTTTTTTGTGTTTCTCTTTTTTATTTTTATTTTTTTTGGTGATTTTGATTTGTATTCCCGAAAATGTTTGTGTGTGTTTTTGGTGACAAGTTCCCACAACACCAATAATATGTTGTTCTATTTAATCTGTAGGAGATTGTTTGGTGTTGTTGTCCCTTGTTAATTTCACATTGTACTTTAGAAATGTACCTGAAAAGTCACCAACAAACTGTCCTTTTTGGATGAAAACACACACAGGAGAGTAGTATTTACCCAAAAAAATTTTATTAAGGGCTCACAACTAAACAAAGAGGGAGGCAACGCTGGAGAAACTGCAGAAGTGGGCGAAGCCTTGGACCCCCAGGGCAGACATCAACTATTTAAAAGCAAAATTGGTGGCCTGAGGAGTCCATATCATAAGGGAGGGCAGTCTGGTCCAGAAGTCCCAGAGATCCGGAAAGCAGCAGATGACATCTGTGTCCCCAGGCTGTGGTCATACGAGAGACTGCATCTTCTGTCAGACCAGACTGAACCCAGGGTCATCACTCTCAGGTCTTCCTTCCACGCTTCCTTACAGGCTTTGGCTGTGGTGGTGGAGTTGTGGCAGCAGGAGGAGGAGGAGGAGGAGGAGGAGGATCGTCCCTCTCAATGACATCCGTCTTGTGTGTCAGTTCCCCACTCTCCCCCTTACGAAGGACTTTATAAATCAGGTCCTCAGAGATCTTGCCTTGACCCTCCTGCATGCCCTGCAATTTTGTGGCAGCCATGCAGGCAAAGGCCTCTTCAGGACTGGGGAAGGCTCGGAGGGACGCCGAAGCCTCCTGGATCAGCCTGTACGCTGAATCCTGCACGGGACTCGGAGTGGCCTTCCTGGCTCGTTTATATGGCAGGCGGAGGGGAGGGACCTGAGACTCAGTCAGGCTGCGACTTGTCCCAGGCTTCTCTTGGCTGCCACTTAGCCCCGCCTCCTCCTGGCTGACACTAATCCCCGCCTCCTCCTGGCTGACACTAATAATCCCCGCCTCCTCCTGGCTGCCACATTCCACAACCTCCTCCTGGCTGAGGTCTTCCTGTGTATGAAAAAGGGACATAGTTTTAGTTTTTTATTCATCAATCACACACAATTTTCACCTCCTGACTGCTGCAAATTGGATGTTAACAAATATAACAGACTATCCTTCTGAGCCCAGCAGTTTTCATTCTTTTCCCAATTTTGGGTGCCCACTACTGTCTATTGATATGTAAAGCACTTTTTTTAATCAGCAATTAGTGATCAATAATAACATTCAATAAACATCATTTATTTATTGACCAGAAATCTGTAGAAGAATGCTATACCTGACTCCAGCTGGGCTCCTCCACTTCTTTCTGGCTGGAAGGCCCAGGTTGGACATCGGAAGCCTCAGCTGGGATGGAAGGAAGCGTGGAAGGAAGAGTAGAGAGTGATTCCCTGACTTCAGTGTGGTCTGACAGAAATCGCAGTCTCTCGTAGTACCACAGCCTGGGGACATAAATGTCATCTGCTGCAGCTCCGGACCTCTGGGAATCTGTGACCTTCTTGCGCTCCCTAAGATAAGTGCTCCTCAGGCCACCAATTTTAGCTTTCAAATAAGGGATGGTTGCTTCACCAACTCCAGCAGTTTCTCCAGCGCTGCCTGCCTCTTCTGTTTGTGATTATAGTGGGGGTGTCTCACTTGCCACAGACAGGGCAGCTCCCTGTACTTGTCTATGAACAGGGGCAGAAAATTGTGGTCGTTGAACCCATCCATTTTCTCTGTAAGACACAACACAAGACAAAGCCTAATGTCAGGCCAAACTCCCCTAATCTTGTTACAATATAGGCTTCCATTTCGAAGCAGTATAGGCCCAAGTTTAGATCCTACCTTCGTTAGCACGATCGGCGTCTCCGATGCTCCTTCCTCCGCTCACAGATCGTACGTAAGACGCGCGCGTTACGATTTATACACACTGCGCATGCGTATAACTCCGCCCGCCCCTGACGTTCTTTCTAGTCTATTCCCCGCCCCTTTTCGTTCGGCGCAGTGGGGGAAGAGCACATGGCGGATAGACAGCAGGATCGTGCTAATTGTAGCAACGAGGAGGAGGAGGAGGAAAGGCTGGAGCCTGAAATGTCCCGATCCAGAAGGAGATTAAAGGACTCAAATATGTCCTTTGGGGAGATGTTGGAGATGGTGGACATCCTGAAGAAGGTCGACTATGATGGAAAGTATGGGCCTTACCCCAACCCCAATGTCAGAAAGGCCAAGATCATGGCGAAAGTGGTCAGGAGTCTGCACCGGAAATTCGAGGTACGACGATCGAAAGATCAGCTCAGGAAGCGGTGGTCGGACCTGAAATTACGAGAACATGAGCAGTACAGAAAGATCCGGAGATTGCTGCAAAAAAGTAAGTAGTTGTGCTGTGTTCCTATTCTTTATGTTTATTACGTTCGTGCTGCTCCATGTGCTTTTAGGAACTGTTGTACAGTTTAAAATGGCAACTTTCATGTTCATGGGCACATTATTCGTTCGGATCACACATTTTTTTTTCGGACTATAAAATACCATTGTTTAGCCCATATGCATTTGGCCACCATTTTGAGGCCCTATACTTGTCTTCAAAGAATTGGGTTGTGTAGATGGCTTTGTTACTAGAATGAAATGCAAACTAGATTGTGTGTAAGGAGAGGACACTGAACAGCTGTTTTCACATCTGGACACTGGAGCACTATAGTGTGGGACACAAGAACACCATTTTTATTAGGGGGGCCACACAGGTGCCCCAGTGTATACTATAGGGGGGGCTACATCTGTGAAGCTTTTACCAAACAGGTAAAGTATTGCAGCTTGACAAAGGACACTAAAAAAGCTACATCTTGGAACTCGGCTAAAATAGACAATTGTACCCCACTTCCAAGCAATGTTTCATCTTTCTAGTTCTGACATTAAATATCTGTGTGCTAATTATACCATTTTGTTTTACATAGGGGAGAAAAGACTCGGAGGACACCCCTCATCTGAGGAGACCAGAGCCCCCCCCCCTCTGGAAGAAGGGGAAATTCCCCCAACACAAGAAGAGCAGGAGGAAGAAGACGTGGTGGAACTAGTCACCACAACAGGTGAGTGTCTGCAACCACAGGCTCAGGTAAGAGATGGATTGCGGCATTTTTTTGAAACCTAATTTATTTTGGGTTTCCTCTCTTTTTAGCTGATCGTGAGGTTGTGGATCCAGATCCTTTCACATCCGAAAGTGCCCAGATCCTGATCGGGGAGATCATGGGGTGTAATTTACAATTGGAAAACATCAAGCAAAACATCAATGATGTTATTCCAAAATATAAAAACATCATTGATGTTTTGGGGCGAGTTTAAAACCCCTCCAAATCACTTTCTTCTTTTGTGTGCTACAATGTGCGAAATGTTTTTGTGATTTTTCCCAAAGCCAAATTTGGAGGATGCACACAGTGTGTCAACATGTGCTATCTGCCATCACGGGAGATCAATGGACGCGTTTTGGGGGTGCAACCCCTTCCTCAATAATAAAGTAGCGGTGAGGAAGGGGTTTCTCCCCCAAAACACGTCCCTTCATCCCCCGTGATGGCAGATAGCACATGTTGACATTGGTAAATTTGTGTGCATCTTCCAAATTTGGCTTTTCCAGGGGTGATTTCCCCCCATCTGAACGCTATATCAAACACAGTTCCTAAATACTCATGTCTGATATAGCCTTCCAGTTCTACCAAATGTGAACTTTGTAAGATCAAGATTTGTGTCTTTCTTGTTGGTTTTACACAGGCCTGTTTTCTATAAAATGGACATTTTGATTTTGGATAATGACACCACAAAAATTGATATACAACAAACATGTTGGTTTGTCAGAAAAACCTTTGGTAAATGCACATGTGATTGTGCAGGTATTAAAAAGATTGCTCATCAAGAATGTGTGGATTATTGTCTCAACGCTACAACACTTTTGGGGTGATGTAATTGTTGTTTTATGAGAAAATGGGGGTTATTTCCTAAGGGGAAATCCACTTTGCAATACAAGTGCAGTTTCAGTGCAGTTGCAAGTGCACTTGTAGTGAAAAGTGTCTTTGCATTTAGTAAATAACAGCCAACAGTGCTTTGTATAAGGTTACACAATCACGACATTTTCTGCACTCCACACATTTCTGTCAGGGTCAGCTCAAACAAACACAAGCAGTAAATGTCCACAAAGAAGAGCCTGGGGGGAGATGCCTGTCGAGAACTTGAGGTCCTGCAGGCTTCTCCCTGTGGCCAAATACCGCAAGGTAGCGACCAACATCTGCTCCGGAGTGATGGCTTGCCTCATGCAGGTATCCTGCCTGCTAATATAAGGGGTCAGCAAAGCCAACAAACTGTGAAACACGGGGTCCGTCATCCTGAGAAAGTTCCTGAAATCATCAGGATTATTCTCACGGATCTCACGGAGCAAAGGCATATGACAGAACTGGTCACGCTGAAGCAACCAATTCTTGGTCCATGAACTCCTCCCCACCCTGTTCATGGACTGGACTTGTGTCAAGGTCAGGACCCCAACACCAAGCCCCCGCACAGCACGAACTGTACGAGGAGTACGCATACGAAACTTGGCTAGAAAACGGTCGGCTGCTCAGAACGAAGTAACAGAACGTACTGAAGAACAGCAAGGCCTGTGAAGAGCGACCTGAAAAACAGCAACGAGCAGGCAAGATCACACAGAAAACTCTGATACGAACTGACTGCACGCACTGAAGAGCAGATACAAACCCACAAGCACAAACTGAACAGCAGAAAACGATCTGAAAGCCACGAGTCTGAAAAAGCGCGAATCGTCTCTCACCAAACTTTTACTAACACGAGATTAGCAAAAGGAGCCCAAAGGGTGCCGCTCTTGGTTCTGAACCGGCCTTTTCTAGTCTTGTCGTACGTGGTGTACGTGACCGCGTGGTTGTCGATCGGAAATTCCGACAACTCTGTGCGACCGTGTGTAAGCAAAACAAGTTTGAGCCAACATCCGTCGGAAAAAATCCTAGGATTTTGTTGTCGGAATGTCCGAACAAAGTCCGACCGTGTGTACGGGGCATAACACAGGTTGAACTGGATGGACTGGTGTCTTTATTCAACCTTACCAACTATGTAATTATGAAACTAAAATTTCTGGCCTGGTCATTGATTCAAAAAGCTACACAAAGTCTTCACACCTATGTCTCTTTTTCATGTATTTTTTAAATTGCTTTAGGCAGATGTGTTGTCATGCGTTGAAATGTTCTTCAATTACTATCAGCAATAGAGGAATAAAAATAGATGTGACCTATTTTTGGCAAACGCAAGTCAATGCATTACATACATGTGAACTAGTATCATTGGAAACAATGGAAAATCACTGCACATATGTTACAGTGCATTAAAACACACAGGTATGAATGGGCCCAAAATAAACTGGGAAATAATTACTTAAGGAACCCTTAATAATGTCCTATTGGACGAAAAGCTTTGGGGAGCAGACACTAGTGCTGACATCAGGCCACTGTCTGATCCCAGGTCAGCAGTGGCACCCATTGTCATATGTTTTTATGATTCATTTTATTTTGGCTTTTAACATACAAATCCAATAAATACTACACTATGGAGACTTCACCTGGGTCCCAGTGAGCTTTATTTACTACAGCTACATCTGGATGATGCGAGTTGCTGAACAGCCTTCCCCACAACAGATGGCGGATCTACGCTGAGTGCATGTTTGCTGCTGTAACGGCAGACAGCTTTTCCGGTGAATATCACCAGGGGTACGGTGGATGATTCTGGAGCACTGTACTGGATCACCTCTTCACTTTTCAAGTGACCTCCAATTTGTTGTACACATCTTTGCATTGAACTATTGTGTTTTCACCGATAAGTTTATATTGCTGATCCTATCATGGGACTGTGCATTTAAATTTATATTTTTCACTATATTGGTTTTTTAGTGTTGATTTCCATCCACAAGATTGAGCTTATATATATATTTTTTTTTCACGTTAGCATTTTTTCACTTTAACACTTTTTTGGACTTTATTTCATTGTGCTGTCCAATTATAACACAGTATTCACATCTCACTGCTGTTAATTTACTTTTGGCACTACACACTATCTCTTAAGATTATTTATACGTTTGGTATATTACTTATCTGTGTCAGCTGCCCCCCACATCTTTTTTATTTCTGGGAAATATTTACTACTTACTTACCTATTCCATAGATATTAAGGCTCAACCCCAGCATTTGTTTTTAGGTTTGGTAAGAATGGGTTAGCACTTCTCTCAGGTTCTTATTGCTGTTTGTGACTTAAAAAATAGTTCTGTTCTGTAATCTATTATTAGGGTGGAAAAATAAATAAAGCCAGGCTATCTTTACAATTTATAGGCTCTGCCACATGGAACTTGTTTAATGTATCCAAAGTTCCCAAATCCAATAGACACAATAATTATTTTTTTTATTGTTATTTATTACAGGTACTCATATAGCCCTTTACATATAGAGTGCTCAGCATAAATCAGTACACCCCAACAGTTTTGTCAGAAAACCTTTACTTTCCTTTCAGTATCAACATTTTCTATGGGACGCTATACTACAAAATACTCCCACAAATGCGGGCCATTAATTGCAACCAAGATTGTTAATTTGCACACACAAAAAATTATTTTTCCTAACAAATTCATTCAAGACCATGTTACAAAAATGAATACACCCCAATGAAAGTCTTAGAAGCAAAGCTAAATTTTAGACAACAAAATCCTAATTAACAAGATTTCAACTTGAGTCAAGTCAATATACAAGTGAGTCTAATTATTCATTAAACAGGTGCCCAGCAGTCGGGGGGGGGGGGGGGGGGGGGGGCGGAGCTAGTGGCAGACATGTAAGCAGCGCTGAGTGAGAGCTCCGGCCGGGATGAATTCTCCTATGGACATACTGAATGTCAGAGACACAGATTCTGCACCAAACCTACACCCTAATACACCCTGGAGTGGACGGAATGGTGGGAGATGGTTAAATATGGGCCAGCACCCATGGATTTGGCAGCGGAACGTTTGTCATGCTTTGCATGGGAATCCCAAGATGGCGGCCACCAGGAGGAGACGGACCGGGACCCAGACAACACACAGCAGGGCAGAGAGGCTCATTCCCCCACTACCTCCAGCAAGGTGAGCCCACTGCCCTGCAGGTGCAGAGGGCTGAGAAGGGGCCTCTCATTAGACAGGCTGCCCCACACAGGGCCAAGGGATCCAGCGCTAGCAGAGGGGGAAGGGGTATCTTCCCTGAAGCAAATAATGGAGGACATAGTCACATGCCAAACCACCCTGACGGTGCATATAGACGGCATGAGGGCAGAAATATCATTTATTAAGCAAGATGTGAAAAATATCAGAGAGAGAGCCACAGAAGCTGAAAACAGAATCAGTGACCTGGAGGACGTTATTAGATGACATTCTAAAAGAAGCTCTGCTGATCACACAGGGCCCACTGTTGTTGATGGGTGATTTTAACGCGGTGTCAGATGGGGCTCTGGACAGACATGGTTGTGCATCTGACTCGTGCCACACCCTCTCATCGTGGCTGGAAAGCTATGCTCTTACTTTAAGCTTTTGTGTGGCGTCGCAATAACCCCGGAGTCAGAGCATACTCCTGTCATTCGGAGACTCATAGGACACTAACCAGAATAGACATGCTGTTATCCTCCATATATGGTCTGCCGATTATATCAGGGGTCAGGTACCTTATCGGACCATTCTCCGATGGAGGTCATATTAGATTTGAATTTCCCCATCGGAAGAAGGCAATGGCGTATGAAAACACAATGGCTACAGGAGGAATATGTGACACTGAAATGCAAATCGGCTATTAGTCATCATTGGAGAGAGAATGGCACTGAAACCATGATACACAATCAATGGGAGTCCTTTAAAGCCACCATGAGGGGAGTGTTCACTAAAGAGACAAGGGATTTCTCCAAAGCCTTAAACTCTGACATGAAACATGTAGAACTTGAAGCTGCTGCTGCTGAACAGAAATATGTACAAGACCCATCCCCTAGTACTTATCAACCTTGGCAGGACCTGACAAGACAGTTTAGGATACTTCTAACTGAACACAATACAAAGAAACAACTACAGCAAACCAGATCCCTCTTTGAATGTGGTGACAAAAGCGGCCGCTTACTAGCATTTCTAGCGAAACCTATATATGCCCAAACCTCTGTACTACAAATTAGACACCCAAGGGGAAAATTTATAACCTGGGTTAACCTACTTTACAAAGATCCCCGAGCAAGTATTAGAGTGAATGGAATCATATCAAATACTTTTAAGATCGGCAGGGGGACAAGACAAGGATGTCCCCTGTCTCCTCCCCTATTTGCTCTAGCCATAGAACCCCTTGCAGCTAAAATTAGGACCCAGGATACCATCAAAGGCTTTTGGTTGGGGGTCTGAAGGAATGAGTGTCCTTATATGTGGACGATATGCTATTATACTTGGGAGACCCAGAACTATTACTGACTGCTGCATTCACCTTAATCCAAGAATTCAGAGATTTCTCTGGCTTTAGAATTAACTGGTCTAAATTGACGCTGTTTCCTCTAGACCCGCAGCCAAACTTAGTATTTCCTGTTCAATGCCCTCTAGCTGTGATGACCCAATTTAAATACTTAGGAATAATTATTCAATTGCCAGTGGACTCATTCACAGACGTGAACCTATGGCCCGTAATTAGAACTTTCAGAGACAGAGTACAGAAATGGAAAGACCTCCCGCTTACATTGTTAGGCAGAGCTAATCTGTTTAAAATGATTTTCCTCCTAAAATTTTCATGTACTCTCTAATGCCCCATTATACATTCCAAAGAAGATGTTAAGACACATTGATTCCCTGTTAACTTCCTTTTTATGGGGAGACAAGGCAGCTAGAGTATCGCTGGTCATCTTGCAGTTACCGGTGGGGAGGGGAGGTCTGGCAATACCTGACCTTCACCTCTATTACCTGGCATCACAGCTCGTGCAGATTCATTGGCATATGTTTCCACAGCTGAACATTTGCGGTGGAGGCAGCTGTGGCAACCTCCTATGAGGCACTATTGAACTTTTTCTTTAGAGGGGAAGTCCCTACGACAGGAGGTATGACCATGCTCAGATCAGCTAAGCGGACACTAGGGATTTGTATAACACACATAAGTTACGGACCTCTACACCTGTCACCCAATGCCCCATTATGGTTTAAACCCATGTTTGAAGGAATTTTTTCATCTAGAGGACGGACATAGATGGGCCAAATTTGGCCTTACATACCTGCACCAATTGTACGACAATGGCGAACTTAAGACATTTCCACAGGTGGGTGTCCCCGATTCCTGGACATTTCAATTCACCAGGATAAGACATGCAGCTCATGTACAATTTGGGACGGGCCAATACTTTTAGAAAACACTAAACTAGAAACACTCCTTGCTGCACCTGACCATACCAAACGAATATCTACATATTACACTGTACTCATGGAAAAAAAAACACCCGAGGGAAGAAAAAATAAGAGACAGATGGACCGCTATAATTCCAGAACTAACTGAGGCACAATGGGAGGAAGTTCTGACCTCCTATATGCCCACGGTTATTTCTGCCAGGAACAAACTGATACAACTGAGATATCTGCATTAAATGTATTATACCCCACACAGATTATATAAGATGGGTATGTCATAAATGTTTAGCGGCAGACTTTTATGCACATGGTGTGGGACTGCAATAGGATATGGCCCTTATGGTCGCAGGTAACCTGATTCCTCGCAGATACGTTTGATCTCCCGAACATATGTAGCCCATTGTTGGGGCTCTTAGGTATTATAGAAGATGACGTCATGAGTAACAATATGAGAACGTTCCTGAGACTATTATTTTATTATGTTAGGAAGCTAATTGTCCTCGACCGAATAAAAAGGGATCATCTTACATTATCTGCTTGGAAAGGACTAGTTAATGCCAATATCACGCTCTATAAAATGACTTATGAAACAAGGGGAAGTTAAAAAAAATTCAATAAAGTGTGGGGAAGATGGATAAACTCCAAAGAAACTATACCATGTGATATCTAAGATAGAATTTCTGTATACCACGGTAGAGTTATATCTAATGTAAGAAGAAAGTGGTAGAGCACAGTTTTGGGGTTCTGGGGAGATGACAGCACACAGCACAATTGGTTATGGAGGTATCCACCTCCAAGGTTTTGTTCTTTATTGTTTTACTTTTAACACGTTGTAAGTTGATGATAATTTACATTACAATTATCGATAGCAACTGGTATAAAAAAGAAAAAAAAGCTATTTGTACTAACGCATGTATTATCCTTAGTTGAAAGAAACTCAGAGATTCCTAAATGGCAATAATATCCTGACATTTGCAACTAAGACTGTACCCTTAGTTGATTTTCAATTGAAGCATCATTTTTTAAGACTGTACCCTGTTTGCATTGTTCTATACTATGTATGTACATTTGGCAAATAAAAACCTTAAAAAAAAAACAAAACAGATGTCCAACAGTCAGTTCATTATAAAAGGGCGTTACTTAACAAAGAAAACCCCTTTCCTATTTTATGCTGTCAGTGATGGCACCATGTGGAAGAGAAATGTCACAGGGCCTGAGAGTGAAAATAATTTCTTTACACAAGAAAGGTAAAGCCTACAAGAAGAAAATCAGATCCAGGCCGCCCACGGAAGTTAAAACCTTGACATTAGGATCTTCTGATGAGTAGGGTTAAAGAAAATCACCATGCAAGTTCACTGCAGTGAGCTAAAGTAGAAAGCCAAACTGGGATGATTGTTTCCTGTGACACAATATGGTGTACACTGCAGAGGAATGGAATGCATGGGTGTCCCCCACGTAGGAAGCCTCTCCTAGAGCCCATGCACAAAAAAGCCCACCTAGAACTTGCCAGGGCCCATGTTGAAAAAGAAGAAGACTACTGGGATTCTGTAATCTGGAGTGATGAGACAAAGATAAATGTATTTGGAACTGATGGCTTCAAAACTGTATGGTGTCACAAAAGTGAGGAGTAAAAAGAAAAACGCATGGTGCCTACAGTGAAACATGGTGGTGGCAGCGTCCTTCTGTGTGGCTGCATGAGTGCTGCTGGTGTCGAGAGCAGCATTTCATTGATGGTATCATGTATTCACAGATGTGCTGTTCTATATTGAAAGAGAAGATGTTACCATCACTCGTGCCCTCGGTTGTCGTGCACTTTTCCAACATGACAATGATCCAAAACACACATCTAAGGCCACTGTTGTATTTCTGAAGAAGAACAGGATGAAAGTGATTCAGTGGCCAAGTACTGTATGTCTCCTAATCTGAACCCAATCAAAAACCTATGGGGTATTCTGAAGAGACAAGTTGAGCATCACTCTCCATCCAGCTTCCAGGCTCTAAAAGAAGTTGTTCTTGAAGAATGGAAAAATATAGATGTTGCAATATGTCGCCAACTTCTTAATTCCATGCCTAGAAGATTCGGTGCTGTCCTTACAAATCGTGGAGGTCATACAAACTACTAGATGTAGTAGTTTTTGTTGTGGGGTGTATTCATTTTTGCATTAACAAATTTGAGTAAAACTGAAGATTTTGTAATCTACGTTATATTATTAACCCCACTTTCATGTAATGAGCTAAACAAATGTTCTACAAAACTCAGTATTGTCAAAATTTTGGAAATTGTTCTTGTGTTCATTAACATATTGATTAAAATCCTACTTTTCAAATAGGGTATACTCATTTATGCTGAGCACTGTATATTGCACATTCAAATCAGTCCCTGCCCCCAAGAAGCTTACAATCTAAGGCCCCTAACTCACCTTTATACATACACATACTAGGTCCAATTTAGACAAGAGCCAATTAACCTACCAGCATGTCTTTGGAGTGTGGTAGGAAAACGGAGTAACTGGAGGAAACCCACATAGGCACAGGGAGAACATGCAAACTCCAGACAGGTAGTGAGGAGTGATGCCACTCCAGGCATAGTATCCAAAATAAACGCCCGCCCCACTCAAACCTTCAGGTGCAGACTCTGCAAACGTGTAGACAATCAAGGAGGGTGGCTGGACGGCCACACTCCGAATATACACCTTTATTTCTGCACCTGCTTCAGCCATTATGTGACAGCTTTGGATTTTTAACACTGTATTTGCCACAATAAAGGTGTATATTTGGAGTGTGGCCATTCAGCTATCCTCCTTGATTGTCTCCAGACAGGTAGTGCTGTGGTTGGTATTTAAACCAATGACCCTAGTGCTGCTGGACAGAAGGGCTAACCACTTAGCCACTGTGCTGCCCATATACAACGTAATGTGTGTTTCAATCAATTTTAAATTTTCTTTAGTGGTAAATCATAATCTGCATGCTTATGAATTGGGTGTCAGGTGTACATAGGAGTTATAGATGGCTCAATCCTACAAGTCAAAAACTGATGATCACCATGAGCTGCACCATCCGAGAGGGAAGATGGACACAAAAGCCATCCATAGTGTCACAACCATGAATCCCTGAATACTGAAGTCACAAAAAATTACAGATTTGCCACAATATAGCATAAATCAACAGGGGTGTGAATAAGGCCTAGGTTTTACCAGTGTGGAAATAACTAACTGCTACAATACCATTGGCCCCTGGCAGCTAGGCACCCTCCCCTAGCCGCCAGGGGAGTGACGGCTCCAGTAATGAGGGGAGCGTTGATACAGGTAAGGTCAGACAAGTGCTGGTAGTGGGAGACTCAATTATTAGGAGGACAGAGAGGGCAATCTGTCAGAAAGACCCGGGGTGCTGAACGGTGTGCCGTTTACCGGGCGCTTGGGTTCGGCACATCACAGATCAGGTTGACAGATTATTGGGAGGGGCTGGGGAGGATCTAGCAGTCATGATACACGTTGGTACCAATGACCAAGCGAGAGAAAGGAGGAGAGTCCTAAAAAACTATTTCAGGGACTTAGTGAATAGATTGAGGAAAAGGACCTTCATGGTCGTTTTCTCTGAAATACTACCTGTATCTTGAGCCACACCAGAGAGGCAGCAGGAGCTTAGGGAAGAATTTATGCTGTTTGGAAGGCAAAGGGTGGTCACACCAAATATTGATTTGATTTGGATTTTTCTTCTGTTAATTTACTTCCCATTTTGTTCATTTACAAAAAAATAAAAATAAACTATTAACACTTCTATTTCTGAAAGCATTTCTAATTTTAAACATTTTTTCACACCTGCCTAAACCTTTTGAACAGTAGAATATATATTTATCTACAGTGCCTTGAAAAAGTATTCATACCCCTTGAAATTTTCCACATTTTGTCATGTTACAACCAAAAACATAAATGTATTTTATTGGGATTTTATGTGATAAACCAAACACAAAGTGGCATAAAATTGTGAAGTGGAAGGAAAATGATAAATAATTTTCATTTTTTTTAACAAATAAATATCTGAAAAGTGTGGTGTGCATTTGTTTTCAGCCCCCTTTACTCTAACACCCCTAATTAAAATCTAGTGAAACCAATTGCCTTCAGAAGTCACATAATTAGTAAATAGAGTCCAGCTGTGTGTAATTTATCCTCAGTAAAATAAATACAGCTGTTCTGTGAATCCCTCAGAGGTTTGTTAGAGAACTTTTGTGAACAAACAGTATCATGAAGGCCAAGGAACACACCAGACAGGTCAGGGATAAAGTTGTGGAAAAGTTTAAAGCAGGGTTAGGTTATAAAAAAAACTATCCCAAGCTTTGAACATCTCACGGAGCACTCTTCAATCCACCATCCGAAAATGGAAAGAGTATGGCACAACTGCAAACCTACCATGACATGGCCGCCCACCTAAACTGACAGACTGGGCAAGGAAAGCATTAATCAGAGAAGCACCCAAGAGGCCCATAGTAACTTTGGAGGAGCTGCAGAGATCCACAGCTCAGGTGGGAGAATCTGTCCACAGGACAAATATTAGATGTGCACTCCACAAATCTGGCCTTTATGGAAGAGTTGAAAGAAAAAAGCCATTGTTCTAAGAAAGCCATAAGATGTCCCGTTTGCAGTTTGCGAGAAGCCATGATGGGGACACAGCAAACATGTGGAAGACGGTGCTCTGGTCAGATGAGACCAAAATTGAACTTTTTGGCCTAACAGCAATACTCTATGTGTGGCGGAAAACTAACACTGCACATCACTCTGAACACACCACCCCCACCTGAAACATGGTGGTGGCAGCATCATGTTTTGGGGATGCTTTCCTTCAGCAGGGGCATAGAAGCCGGTCAGAGTCGATGGGAATCCATCCAATCTGACAGAGCTTGACCTATATTGCAGAGAAGAATGGGTAAAAATGTCACTTTCTAGATGTGCCAAGCTAGTAGAGTCATACCCAAAAAGGCTTGCAGCTGTAATAGCAGCAAAAGGTGGTTCTACAAAGTATTGCACGCCACACTTTTCAGATATTTATTTGTAAAAAAAAATGAAAACCATTTATCATTTTCCTTCCACTTCACAATTATGTGCCACTTTGTGTTGGTCTATCACATAAAATCCCAATAAAATACATTAACGTTTTTGGTTGTAACATTACAAAATGTGGAAAATGTCAAGGGGTATAAAAACTTTTTCAAGGCCCTGTATTTCAGGTAGCTCTGGCCCAGTCACGTGATCCAGCTACCCTGTGTCATTCAGCACGACTGCAGGAGAGAGGAGGGAGCACCAACAACATATGGACCTCCTGAAGCCTACAAGAGATGTCACAGCTCCAAACTTTACTAGCTTTTTTCGGAGTGCTCTCTCCTCTCCCCAAAGCTGCCACTGACTGACACAGGGGAGATCATGAAAAATTCATAAGTATACACATTTTTCTTAAACAGGTTAGTTAGCATTGGTGTTGGGGGGGAGGGGGCAGTTATTGTTAAAAGAACAATAGCAAGTATTGTTGCTTATATAAACTGAACTATATATATGCATTATACCTATCTATGCAGCAGGTGGTGATGTGGTATTATAGTGTATAGTTCTTATATTCTATGATAAGAGGATGTTCTTTCTATGTTCACCGTGTACTTGTATGCTTCTTGTTCCTGTTCATGTTTCTAATGCTGTAAGACATGCATTGCTAATTCCCCATAAAAGTAAAGCCATTTGCTGTATCCAAGAAGCTTTCAGCGCTTGACTTCAATACTCTGCACAATAGGTTATGGATCCAGGCACACCCAGGCACCCAGGCATTGGAGAGGATCCTACAAGTCCAGGCACTGAAGAGGATACTTAGTGAGTACAGAGAAGTCTGTGAATATTGTATGCAAGCAGATGAAAGATGGCAAGTGGTTCAGATGTGAAGTTTGCAATTGCAGAGCTGAACAATGCAAATTACCAGTTGTGGAAGTTCAAGCTAGAAGTGCTTTTGAACAAGGATGACTTGTGGCAAGTGCTGAATACAGACAGACCCACAGACAGAGAGATGGAGGACTGGGACAGGAAAAAAAGGTAGGCAAAAGCAACCATAAGCAGGAAGTGGAAGATGACCAGCTTATCCACATAAGAACAGAGAAAACGGGAAAAGGTATGTGGACTTCATTACAAAAACTGCATGAGCGTTCAAGCCTCAACAGTAAGCTGTTTTTGCTAAGAAAGCTTTACAAGATGAGACTAGAAGAAGGCCAGCAAATGTGTAACCATGTAAAAGCTATGCTAGAGATCATAGAGCAGCTGTGCACCATTGGAGAGGAGATCAAAGATAACCACTTGTTGCCCTGCTGCTCTGCAGCCTTCCAGAGACATATACTGCTCTTATTATTGCTTTAGAAACCAGACCCGAGCAGGAGCTGTCACTGGAACATGTCAAAGGGAAATTAATCGATGAACATGACAGAAGGCAAGAAAATATGCACCAGCATGACAAAGCTCTTAAGATGTACAAAGGCTCAAAGCACAACAAAGAAACCAGAGCCTGTTTTTGCTGTAAAAGGACCGGTCAATTAAAAAAGGACTGTTCTATCTGGAAAGCCGAGCAGAGAAAGCTAAAGCTATTCACAAAAGAAAGAGTCAAAGCAGCCACAAAGGAAACTGAAGACACATCATGGAGTGGCACCTGTAAAGTGACACAGAGTGGCAAGCTATGCTGCTGGTGCATAGACTCAGGTGCTAAAAGCCACATGACCAGCGATAAGACTTTCTTCACAAACATTGATTACAGTGCAAAAGACAAAGTTTTCCTAGCAAACGGGAAAAGCATTACTGCAGAAGTTAAAGGCCAGGGCTTCCTAAACTGCAATTACACCACAAGGAGGTAAACACAGTATTCTTGTAAAGAAAGTGCTGTATGTTCCAGAACTAAAAAGCAGCCTTCTATCAGTGAAAAGTCTTGCAACGGCCTCACAGTTAAGTTCTAGGGTGATGAATTCACAATAATAAGCGATTCCTTGCAAAGGAAAACTGGATGATCATCTATACAAGCTGATCACCACAAGCCAATATAGTCTCTAATGACCTACACAACAAATGTATTCACTTATGGCACAGGCGGCTGGGGCAAAGAAGTCCAGAAGCTATACAGGCTATTATAAAGAGAGGCTTATCAGAAGATTTGACAATAGTGCCTTGCAAAGTGCTCATAAAATGCAAGTGATGTATTGAAGCAGAAGCCACACGTGCTTCCCTTCCACAGGCATCTCAAAGAAAAACTACCCACCCCCTGTAGCTCATACACAGTGACGTATGCGGTCCAATGAAAACTCCCACGTCAGGCAGGAACAGATATCTACTGATTTTCATTGATGATTATTCCATGTACACAACTACTTATCTGATGAAACACAAGATTGAAACCTCAGAGAAACTTCAAGAGTTTGGTACCATGTCTAGCAACAAATTACGCATAATAATACGCACCGACAATGGGGGAGAATAAGCAAAGCAGTGGCCTCATACCTGAAGAAACAAGAAATAGTAACCCAGACAACCGCACCATACACGCCTGAACAAAATGGTGTAGCAGAAAGGAAAAATCCCACTCTTATAGAAATGGCCAGGTGCATGTTGTCAGATGCCAACCTACCTCACAAATACTGGGGAGAAGCAGTCATGACTGCAACCTACCTACAGAACAGACTACCCTCAAGAGCCATTAAAAGTACTTCATTCAAAATGTGGCATGGATCAAAGCTTAGCATAGGGCACATTACAGTGTTTGGATGTAAAGTATATGCCTATATCTCAAGTGAAAAGTGATCCAAGCTGGAGAGCAGAGCCATAAAGGGCATTCTGGTAGGCTACAGCGAGCAAACTAAAGGTTACAAAATCTTACACCCAAAGACTGACAGAGTGACAATAAGCTGTAGTGTTTATTTTGATGAAAGCCCATCACCAGAAACACCGATCTTTGAAAGCTGAGAAGTGAATATGCCAAGCAAACCAGAAGAAAAGTTTGACCAAATCAAATCTATACAGAAATCAGAAAGAGAGGTGGAACTCACAATGCCTAAATCAAATTCCCCATCAGATCCTGCTGAACTGCCTGAAAGCAGAAAATCCACTCGTACTACAAAGGGGATACCACCCCGCAAGCTGTCATACACTGTCAAAACACAGCATACTTGAACCAACATCCTGGGAAGACACAGAAAAACTGCCAAAATGTGGAGCCAATAAATGGAGAACGGCAGCAGAAGAAGAATTAAAGTCACTTCAAGAGAATAAAACCTGGACACTCACAGAGCTCCCTCCTGACTCCAAAACTATAGGAAGTAAGTGGACTTTCAAAGTAAAGTCAGATGCAGAAGGGAATATCCACAAATACAAAGCCAGATTAGTTGCTGGGGGTTACTCCCAGAAATTCAGTGAAGATTACGATGAAACATTCGCTCCTGTTGTAAATCACTCCACCAGCGCTTCTTAGCGTTGCCGCCAGGAAGGGCATGCAAGTCAAACACCTAGACGTTAAAACTGCTTTCCTATATGGAGACATTAAGAAAGACCCCTACATGGAGCAACCACCAGGGTTTGAACAAGGAGACAACAAGTTTGTAAACTTCAGAAGAACATCTATGGTCATGTGGAATGAGAAAGTGAACAAAGTACTTACCAGAGAGGGATTTTCAAGAAGTAAAGCAGACCCCTGTCTCTACTCCAAGAATCAAGAACTCAGATGGATATACATTCTTATCTATGTTGATGACTTTATAACCTGTTTTGAACAAGAAGGGGATTACAGTCAGATAGTTCACAAGCTAAAAGAAAATTTTGAAATCAAGGAGTTAGCTACTAACTGGGAATCCAAATAGAGAGAGAAGAAGATGAAAGTTATCTTCTCAACCAATCTCAGAAAATCTCCAAAATCTTGGAACAATTCCATATGCAAGATGCAAAGGAAATGAAAACTCCTATGGAACCAGCTATCTAATGAGCAATAAGGCAGAAAACTTGCTACCCAACAATGACATGTATTACTGAGCAATCGGCAAGCTGCTATATGTTGCCACTGTGACAAGACCAGACATAGCCGCAGCAGTGGGCATACCATGCAGGGAAGTCTCATAGTATGCCACAAGGAACTATTAAGATGAAGTTACGGTTACCAGCAACATCTGTTCAAACATTGGTCGGATATGTGGATGCTGATTGGGCTGGAGACAGTATGGGCAAGGAACCATAAGTTGGTCTAATTGAAAACAAGCAACTGTCGCTCTATCTTCAACTGAAGCAGAGTACATTGCAGCAGCACACGCATGTGAAGAAGCGATATGGATTCATCAACTTTTCATGGAAATTGGGATAGACATGTCAAAACCAATTCCCATTTTTGAAGATAACCAGGGATGTATAAAGCTTACACAATCAGAAAGGGCCAACCCTAGGACCAAACACATCGAAGTCAAGTATCACCTAATGAGGGACAATCAAGAACAAGGTGTAATTGACATTCAATACTGCCCGTCAGAGGAGATGACAGCTGATGCACTCACCAAACCTTTGTTGAAGGAACTTCTTGTTATATCCAGAAAAAGCTGAATATAATTTGACAAAGCACATGCTGTTGAGAAGGGGTGTCGAAAGAACGACAGTAAAGTTACATAGTTACATAGTAGGTGAGGTTGAAAAAAGACACAAGTCCATCAAATCCAACCCATGTGTGTGATTATATGTCAGTATTACATTGTATATCCCGTCAGTATTACATTGTATATCCCTGTATGTTGCGGTCGTTCAGGTGCCTATCTAATAGTTTCTTGAAGTTGCTTATATAAACTGAACTATATATATGCATTATACCCATCTATGCAGTGGGTGGCGCTGTGGTGTTATATTGTATAGTTCTTATATTCTATGATATAAGAGGATGTTCTGTCTATGTTCACTGTGTACTTGTATGCTCCTTGTTCCTGTTCATGTTTCTAATGCTGTAATTGCTAATCCTCCATAAAAGTAAAGCCGTTTGCTGTATCCAGGAAGCTTCCAGCGCATGATTTCAATACTCTGCACAATAGTTATATGGCTAGTTAGGTGTATAGCTGGAATTCCACTCTAACAGGGAATGGTTCTCCCCATCACTGGCACAAAATTTGTAGGTCTCTCATACAGTGCTTCTTAAAACATTTTTGGAGAGGATTTCTTCATCTGATGTGTGTAACAAAGGAAGAGCATTTCTTTGAAGAAGCCATGCTTAGATTCTGAAATACATGGGAGAAGGGCTCTCCGTAGCCCTTTACCTGCTCACTAAATCTCAGAGCTGTCACCCTGCCCCTTAGACCTTCTCCAGAGTAGAGAGCCAAGCTGGCAGATCAAAGCTCCAGATTCTCACATATTTCCACAGCACCCCCAGACCTTTATTGTTTGAATTTCTAGACTTTCCCTTCGCTTGTTATTTCCACTTGCAACATCCTTATCTTTCCTGCCCTACTGTGTACTATAGCCTTCTCAATAAACACACCACCCATTAGGTTCTCTGTGTTCTTTCTCTGTGCTCCTTGTTTGTCATATAACTAACTACATTGTTGGGGCAGAGAAGATAATGGGGTTGATTTACTAAAACTTGAGAATGCAAAATCTGGTGCAGCGCTGCATGGTAGCCAATCAGCTTCTAACTTCACCTTGTTCAATTAAGCTTTGCAACAAAACGTGGAAGCTGATTGACTACCATGCACTGATGCAGCCGCTTTTGCACTCTCCAGTTTAAGTAAATTGACCCCAATGTGTGTGGAGCAATGCATTATACACGTGCAAAAAAATCTTTTAAACTCACTAACCTCTGAATAGGATTGCTAATGCTTCATGGAACACTAAGCAATGGTTATATAACTAGCCCTAGATATTGTAACTTGTCCCATGCCATCCTTCATATTGCCACCAATCTGATCTCTTACAAAAGCTCTAGATTGTGCACACAAGTTTTGAACTTGCTTGAAAGAGTCTTGAAATCAGTGTTTGAATTTTACTAATGGAGTCCCAAAAAAAATTAAAGTAACTTAAGCAGACATCAAACACAAGCCTCTTTCTCCAGAAATTGCTTAAAAGCCTATTGGATTTGACTTGCTTCTGAGTCTGATTCCCTGCTATTTCCAATGTCTCTCCTCCCAGTCCTTGTCTCCCTAGTTCAAATTACATATTGTCATGGGGAGGCCCTCTGCTGTCATTGTTATCTATGTTCTGTGAAGCACACAATGCTGATCAGTGTACCAAAATGAATAGTAGTCTCCAAGAAGTGCCAATAATGAGTATATTGCCAAGGAGTAGAAATAATGAGTATGCCATAGTCTTTTGTTGTAAAACTTTCAACCTTATGATATCACAAAGTCAGAAAAAGTTTGCTTCTTGATTTTTTCCTCATAAGGGAATGTGTATCAAATTATGAACTATATATATATATATATATATATATATATATATATATATATATATATATATATATATACACGGGACACAGAGGCTTTGTCATTACTTAGTGGGTTATATAGTACCTTCAGGTGATTGGAGACTGGTAACCCTAATTACAAAGTGAGTTCCTCCCCTATATAACCCCTGCCATATTGAGAGTACCTCAGTTTTTTCACCAGTGTCTAAGGTGGTTGGTCACATTGAAGATGTGCTAAGAAGAAAGCTCTGTTTGATGGTCTGCGAGGACCTAGTTGCTATAAAATCGTATCCATACCTCGGCCAATACTAAAACTGTCTGTGAGTAGTTGTATGTCTTACCAGGTAAGAGACATACCTGGTGTATACTTACATGCCTTCCAGGATACACGCTCAGTGAAGCTGGTCTGTGAATGCCGCTCACCTCCTCCGCTGTAGGCTCTGCCACATAAACAAAAAAGGGGGGATCCCACGTAGTCCGGGGGTCCCACACAGTCCTCTGATGGTCTTCTTATCCCCCCTCATCCCTGCCACCGTCATGATGGCCCTACGCACGTGCGCGTGCAGGGGGTGCGCTTTTACAGCAGAGTCGGCGGGGAAGGAGGGGGGTCGTGGCTGCGGCGCCGTGCACGCCACATGCCAGTGCGCAGGCGCAAAGCAGCCGGTTTTTTAAAAGCCCAAGGCACCAGAGCTCCTGTAAGCCGTGGGACACAGAGCTGTGGGCTTAGTAAGCATCCTTGTGAATCGGATCCTGGCAAACCTAAGACACCTAATCGGTATCAGGTCGTGCAGTTTGCAGCTAATATTTATATTTTAAGACTATAGCACAACAGTGATTGCAATTTACACTAGTACCTCTGCTTTGCAGCTTAAGACTATGTCTCCTCGTAAGAGGGCTTCAGGGGGAGGTAAAAGAGGCACCAGAAAATCACCGCCTACATCTAGGGGTTCTGGACATGCCTGCAGGATACCATCTCCCCCTGCAAGACTGGAGGCAGCCTCACAGGATGAGTCTGTAACCCTGTCAGGTTTTGCAGCCTCTCCTAATGTTTCAGTCCCTGTTTATATCACAGAAGATGCTTTAAAGGCTCCATTGGATGGTTTAGAAGGAAGGATTACTACCCTTGTCACAGCTTCCTTAAAAAATAGCATGAAAAGGGGTAGATCCCCTCCCTCTGCTTTGGGTTGCCTATCGGATGAGCATTCTGATAATGAGGAAAGATCCCTATCTGAGTATAGGGATCAGGTGCAGTCGGACGAATCAGGGAAGAGGAGAAGCTCTCTTCTACCTCCCAGGCCCTCAAAGCACAGGTGCAATACTATACTGAATGTGTGCGTTCCACATACAGATTGCCCTCTGCTGAGACTGCCATTTCCCCTGTTTCCTCCCTGGGGTCCCAGAAATTCCCACAGGCTGCGTATGCCTTCCCAACTCACCCTTTACTCGATGAATTGTTGTTTGAGGACTGGGGTCACCCAGATAAACTATTTTCTCCTCCTAAAAGGTTTTCTATGCTTTATCCAGTGGAGGAAAGTTTCACCAACAAATGGGGAGTCCCATCCATAGATGGGAAACGCTGTGGTCCAGCCTACGGTTGCAGCAATTGGCATGTGTCAGTTCCTCAAGGAACAAATGAAGCAGGTGCTTAGCCTCCTTTCCACTGAGGAGGCCAAGGTTTATGCAGAAATTCCTAAAGCCTTGTGTTTCATGGTTGATGCCATTATGGATTCTGCTCAGCAAGCATCTCGCCTCACTCTCCTGCTGGTACACATGCGCAGGTCCCTATGGCTTAAGCATTGGGCAGCTGAAGCTTCATGCAAAAAATATTTAACTGGGTTCCCGTTTCGTGGGGAACGCCTGTTTGGGGATGATCTGGACAAATATATCCAGAAGATTATCGGGGGGTAAAACCACGTTGTTACCGGTCAAAAAGAAGAGTAAACGTCCTTGATTTAGACATTCTCTGTCCCCAGCCCCTGAAGCCTTATCCTCCAGGCAGTGGCGACGGCCTCCCCAATCAAATACTAGGGGAAAGGTCCAAAGTCAAGCCCAAGGGCAAAAGAAACCTTGGGGTCCAAGATCTGGTAAACAGAAACCCAAAGCCTCACTATGAAGGGGCACCCCTGCTCGGTCGAGTGGGGGGAAGGCTGCTGCAGTTTGCAGGCGCCTGGCGGGAAGAGATTCAGGACAGATGGATAGCCTCCATGGTGTCTCTGGGCTACAAGCTTCCGGGAGCTTCCACATGGAGTCTATCCGCTCAGTAGTCTCCACCCTTCAGGGGGGAGAATTCCTAGCATCAATAGGCATCAAAGATGTGCCAATATTTCCCGCTCACCAAAGATTCCTAAGGTTTGCGGTGGATCAGCGCCACTTTCAATTTTTGGCCCTTCCTTTTGGTCTTGCTACCGCTCCTTGAGTGTTCACAAAAGTTCTAGCCCCACCCCTGGCAGATCTAAGGGTTCAGGGCATAACTGTGACAGCTTATCTGGACGATTTGCTACTCATAGAACAGTTCATAACACACCTAAGCCACAATGTGCTCTGCACGGTAAAGTACTTAGAGTACCTAGGCTGGGTCCTCAATCTAGAGAAATCATCCTTGCAGCCCCTAAAGAGGCTGAAGTATTTGGGCATGGTCATAGACACAGTCCAAAGCAGAGTGTTCTTACCCAGGTCAAAAGCCAGGGCCTTAAAAGATTTGGTCTGGGTAGTCTCAGCAAAGAGAAATCCCTCTATCCGACTATGTATGAGACTATTGGGGAAGATGGTCGACTCCTTCGAGGCCCAGTTTCACTCGAGACCTTTACAAAACAGCATCCTCTCTGCCTGGAACAAGAGGGTTCAAGCCTTGGATCTTCCAATGTGCCTATTCCCAAGGGTGCGCCAGAACCTCAATTGGTGGTTACTGACCAAGAATCTTTTAAAAGGAAAGTCCTTTGTCCCAGTTACTTGGAAACTCGTAACCACAGATGCCAGGCTAATGGGCTGGGGAGCAGTTCTGGAAGAAGCTTCCACCCAGGGAAGATGGTCGAGAGCCGAAAAGCTCTTGCCCATCAACATTCTGGAAATTCGGGCAATTCGTTTAGCCCTCAAGGTCTGGACTTTCATACTACAGGGTCATCCTGTCCTGATACAGTATAACAATGCCACGGCTGGACGGATGTGGCTAATATCAATCACCAAGGAGGCACCAGGAGCCAGGATGCCCAATAGGAGGTGAATCACATTTTTTTCTGGGCAGAAGGGCATATTCCTTGCCTGTCTGTGGTCTTTATTCCAGGGGTAGAAATTTGGCAAGTGAATTTTCTAAGCCGCCAACAGCTGCGTCCAGGAGAATGGTCTCTACACCCCAACATATTTCAGACCATATGTCAAAATTGGGGTACCTCGGATGTAGACCTGTTTTTGTCAACTGGACAGCTTTGTGTCAAGAACAAAGGGTCTGCTAGCACAAGGGTCAGATGCCTTAACGATTCCATGGGATTGGTACTCTCTGATCTATGCCTTTCTTCCAATTCCGCTTCTTCCACGGGTTCCTTCGGAGGGTCAAAAGGGAAGCAAAGTCAATCATTCTGGTGGCCCCAACTTGGCCCAGATGACCTTGGTATGCAGAGATCGTAAAGATGGCAGTTGGAAGACCTTGGGTTCTTCCACTGCCTCCAGATCTACTCTCACATAGTCCAATATTCCATCCTGCTTTACGAAGTCTGAATTTAATGGCTTGGCTGCTGAGACCCACATTCTGAAAAGCAGTGGGCTCTTGGAATCAGTCCTTTTCACTCTGATTAATGCTAGGAAGCCGGCCTCCAGGCTCATCTACTACAGAATCTGGAAGGCATATGTTTCCTGGTGTGAACTCAGGGAGTGGCATCCTAGAAAGTATGCCATTAGCAGGATTCTTGCCTTTCTTCAGTTCAGGTCCAGATCTTGGACTTATCAGTATTCTTTCAAAGGTCACTTGCCTCACATTCTCTAGTCCGGGCCTTTGTTCAGGGGGCACTGCACTTGAATCCGCCAGTCAAACCTCCTGTGTGCCCATGGGATCTGAATTTGGTTTTGTCCATTTTGCAAGAACAACCCTTTGAACCATTGCACCATGCTTCTTTAGTTCTTCTGACAAAGAAACTGGTCTTTTTGGTAGCCATTTCCTTGGCTAGAAGGGTATCGGAATTAGCAGCTCTTTCTTGTAAAGCCATATTTGATTATTCACAAAGACAGGGTGGTGTTGCGTCCTCACCCGACTTTTTTACCTGAATCAAGATGTGGTCCTACCGTCCTTTTTTCCAGATCTGCAGTCCGCGGAAGAGGAGTTATTACACTCTCTAGATGTTGTAAGAGCAGTCAGTATCTATCTGCAGGCAACCGCTCAGATACAAAAGACTGATTGTCTGTTTATTCTGCCAGAAGGCCCCAGAAAGGGCCAGGCAGCATCAAAATCCACTATTTCCAGATGGATTCGGCAAGTTATTATTCAGGCCTATGGTATAAAGAAGAAGATTCCTCCTTTTCAGGTTAAGGCTCACTCAACTAGAGCGGTTAGTGCTTCATGGGCAGTGCATCACCAGGCCTCCATGGCTCAGATCTGCAAGGCTGCAACTATGGTCTTCCATACATTCACTAGATTCTATCAGGTGGATGTAAGAGGGCATGAGGATGCCGCCTTCGGGTGCAGTGTGCTGCAGGCAGCAGTTTAGATCCTCTTGTCCGTTGGCGGTCTATGTATTTTCTGATCTGTGTCTCTCTCCCCTCAATTTTGGGCATTGCTTTAGGACATCCCACTAAGTAATTACGTAATTAGGCCTCTGTGTCCCGTGATGTATGAACAAGAAAATAGGATTTTTAAATACAGCTTACCTGTTAAATCCTTTTCTTGGGAATACATCACGGGACACAGAGCTCCGGCCCCTCTACAGGATTATACGTTGGGGTACTTATTGCTTTGCTACAAAACTGAGGTACTCTCCATATGGGAGGGGTTATACAGTATAGGGGAGGAACTCACTTTGTAAGTAGGGTTACCAGTGTCCAATCACCTGAAGGTACTATATAACCCACTAAGTAATTACCAAGCCTCTGTGTCCCGTGATGTATTCCCAAGAAAAGGATTTTACAGGTAAGCTGTATTTAAAAATCCCAATATATATATATATATATATATATATATATATATATATATATATATTAGTACACCCCTCACATTTTTGTAAATATTTTATTATATCTTATCATGTGACAACACTGAAGAAATGACACTTTGCTACAATGTAAAGTAGTGAGTGTACAGCTTGTAAAACAGTGTAAATTTGCTGTTCCCTCAAAATAAATCACCACCACTACCATTTTTTTCCAGCACTGCCTTAACCCTCTTGGGCATGGAGTTCACCAGAGCTTCACAGGTTGCCACTGGAGTCCTCTTCCACTCCTCCATGACGACATCACAGAGCTGGTGGATGTTAGAGACCTTGCACTCCTCCGCCTTCTGTTTGAGGATGCCCCACAGATGCTCAATAGGATTTAGGTCTGGTGACATGCTTGGCCAGTCCATCACCTTTAACCTCGGCTTCTTTAGCAAGGCAGTGATCGTCTTGGACCTGTGTTTGGGGTCGTTATCATGTTGGAATACTGCCCTGTAGACCAGTCTCCAAAGGGAGAGGATCATGCTCTGCTTCAATATGTCATAGTACATGTTGGCATTCATGGTTCCCTCAATGAACTGTAGCTCCTCAGTGCCAGCAGCACTCATGCAGCCCCACACCATGACACTCCCACCACCATGCTTAACTGTAGGCAAACAGAAAAACAATAAAATTCTCCTGCGCTTGGGTGTTTAGTCTCTAAGTGTGTAGTGAAAACAACTTTTTAAAGCAATGCCTGTCGTCTTGCAGCCCTCCTCAGAACAATAGGTTTTCTTAAAACTGGAAAAAAAAGGAGAGAGGGAGGGCGCACCGACCTTGTGCACTACCAATGGTAAGACTTTATTAAAAGCAGGTGAGGAGTACAAAAACAAGTGTGTCTTGCCTACAGTCAAAAAAAAAGGAGAGAAAAGGAGAGAGGGAGGGCGCACCGACCTTGTGCATTACCAATGGTAAAACTTTATTAAAAGCATAAAAGACAAAGTTTATACTCACAAACGAGCATGTACATGAGGCATGTTGGTGAGACTGCGTCTCTGAACACCGGCAAACCATGTTGATGTTGAGGGGATCAGACAATGTCCCAAAATGACAAGCCCCCCCTCTGATCCCCTCAATATCAGGTCTGGTTTGCTGGTGTTCAGGGACGCAGTCTCACCAATTGACATGCCTCATGTACATGCTCATTTGTGAGCATATACTTTGTCTTTTATGCTTTTAATAAAGTTTTACCATTGGTAATGCACAAGGTCGGTGCGCCCTCCCTCTCTCCTTTTTTTTTTGACTGTAGGCAAGACACTTGTTTTTGTACTCCTCACCTGGTTGCCACCATAAACGCTTGACACCATCTGAACCAAATAATCTCATCAGATCACAGGACATGATTCCAGTAATTCATGTCCTTAGTCTGCTTGTCTTCAGAAAACTGTTTGCGGGCTTTCTTGTGCATCATCTTTAGAAGAGGCTTATTTCTGGGACAACAGCCGTGCAGACCAATTTGAAGCAGTGTGCGGCGTATGGTATGAGCACTGACAGGCTGACCCCCCTTCAACCTCTGCAGCAATGCTGGCAGCACTCATACGTCTATCTCTCAAAGACAACCTCTGGATATGATGCTGAACACATGCACTCAATTTCTTTGGTCGACCATGGTGAGGCCTGTTCTGAGTGGAACCTGTCTTGTTTAACCGCTGTACGGTCTTGGCCACCGTGCTGCAGCTCAGTTTCAGGGTCTTGGCAATCTTCTTATAGCCTAGGCCATCTTTATGTAGAGCAACAATTCTTTTTTTTTCAGATCCTCAGAGAGTTCTTTGCCATGAGGTGCCATGTTGAACTATCAGTGACCAGTATGAGATAGTGAGAGCGATAACACCAAATTTAACACACCTGCTCCCCATTCACACCTGAGACCTTGTAACACTAATGAGTCACATGACACTGGAGAGAGAAAATGGCTAATTGGGACCAATTTAGAAATTTTCATTTAGGGGTGTACTCACTTTTGTTGCCAGCGGTTTAGACATCAATGGTTGTGTGTTGAGTTATTTTGAGGGGACAGCAAATTTACACTGTTATACAAGCTGTACACCCACTACTTTACATTGTAGCAAAGAGTAATTTCTTCAGTATTGTCACATGAATAGATATAATAAAATATTTACAATATTTAAATATTTACTCACTTTTGTGAGATACTGTATATTGTTTATAATTTGAGGCACTTTGCACGTTATTATATATGAATTATATTTTTATCATATGTGTGCCTTGATTGTTTTGACTTTATTTTTGTTCTGCTAATGAGTTCCTATAGCACTTTTGGTGAATTTAGCACTACTTTGATGGGGTTCGTTTTAGTATTTTTACTTTTATTCTTTTTCTGACTGAGCCCCTAAAGCAGCTGGTTGGGTCCAGTATAACCGGTTAGGCGTTCCAACTGACCACCTCTCACGTTGTGAACAAGCTATAACCTAAGGGACTCAAGGCATCGCAAACTCAGTGATGAATCCTGTGATGAAAAGGAACTTGCAGTATCCTAGGATCGGATAAGTACTCATTGACCTCGCTGGGACAGTGATGCTTTTAGCATGTACATTGTGGGTTACAATACTATAGGGATCCCACAAGTCATACATACAAATTGGCAGCAGTGTGTTTTCCATCCTCTTTGGATCAACTACACAGTGTGAGGGAGGGAATCTAGGTTACAGAGTGTCCTCTACAGCTGAACATGTACACATGTCATTGACAATGACCCTGTTCCTGGTACTCCAACTTCCCCTGGACTACTGTCATCATCATTTTTCTTGTTAAATATATTTATTGAGTTTTCACAGAAGAAGAAATAAAATGATACAATACATGGATACATATCAATCATCAGAAGATCTTTGCAGTATGATAAAAAAGATAAATAAATAAGTTAATAAAATAAAGTAATTTTAGAGATATCTTACAACCATATTTACTATACACTAGTTGGGATTCTAGATGTAAGATTAGAGAAATAAATCAAGTTATTAGACTAAGTATCCATAGGAATATTTTAGGAAATAATAAAAGAAAAGGAGAGGGAGGAGAGATAAAGATGGAAAGAAGGAAAGAAGAGAGAAAAAAAGAGAGTTTCCCGGGATGATGATCCAGCTCTCATTAGGTATACAAATATAATATATATTTCAGTAATAATATGATATATATCTTAGTGTGGTAACAACAGAGATTGGTCAAAATCTGTAGGGAGGTAGTTTTTAACCCATGGTTGCCAAATTTTGCGAAATTTATTTATTTTATTTTCTTCAATAGCTGTCATCTTGGCGTATAAAAGTGCTCTGTTCATTCTCTGTTTAGCTTCAGCAAGAATTAGATTTTGGGACTTCCACGCCTTGGCAATCGTTTGTTTAGCTGCAGTGCTAAGTTGGATAAACAATAGGAATTGAGTATGGGTGAGTATTGTGGGTTTAAGGTTTAGGAGTGCCGTTGCAGGATCTGGTGGAATCGTGATTTCCAGGGCTTTAGAAGCCATAAGAAATACATTCTTCCAGAATTCTTCAACTACGGGGCATTGCCACCATATGTGAAAATGTGTTCCTGCTGTGTCACATCCTCTAAAGCAATTAGGTGAATATGTGGGGACAAATTTAGCTATTCTAGCTGGTACAATGTACCAGCGCGCTAGAACCTTGTAATTAGTTTCTACAGCAAAACAATTTGGAGAGGAAGTTTTGGTGGCTGACCATATATTCGACCAATCTTGTTTATTAAACACTCGATTCATATCTTGTGCCCATTTAGTTGTGTATGAGGGTAGAAACTCACTAGATATCATATTAAGTTGGAAATATAATATTCAGATAAGTCCTCTAATGTGTGGATCACTTATACAAACCCGCTCAAATTGAGTCATTTAATTAAGAGTTGAGCCTGTACTAAGAAGTGGTTCATAAAAATTTTTAATTTGTAAATATCAAAATATTTCTGTTTTAGGTAACCCAAAGGTTTCACATAGGTTTCACATAGTACAGGAAATGTATAAATAGCTTTAGTCGAGGAAAGATTGTATAAACGAGTCAGGTTCGTAGAGGTCCGTGCAGAGAATGATTTTGGGAATTTCCAGGCAGTCTTTATGGATTAGTAGGCCAATAATATTATTCAGTCTAGTGGCCAAAATTTTAGCAATTAATTTTATATCGAGATTTAGGAGGGATATAGGACGATAATTCGTCCAGGAGGTGGAGTCAGAATGTGTTTGGGGATCATTGCTATTATAGAGGTGAGAGTCTCTGTTCTAAATGAGTTACCTTTAAGGATCGAATTGAAGGCTTTAGTTAAGACAGGTGTTAAGATTGATGCAAATTGTCTATAATATGTTGCCGAAAATCCATCTGTGCCTGGTCTTTTACGTAATTTTAAAGATTTTATTGTGTTAAGGACTTCAGTATCTGTAATTAGACATTCAAGAAGATCTTTCTGTTGTTGATCAAGGTTAGGAAGCGTGATATTGGAGAACAGTGTGTCTGCTTTAGTTTTATCAAAATTTGAGGCAGAAGAATATAGTTTAGATAACTTAGAGCGAAAAATTTCAAGTATTTTCACTGGGTTACTAGTGTAAGATTCCCAGGATACTTTCAATCTGATAGGCGTATGTATATGTTGTGAATTTTTTAAAATTCTGGCCATAGGTGTATCAGGTTTATTTGCCCTGCGATATTGAACATGCTGGCGTTTACTTATAAGTTTATCTGCGGTATCAGTAAGAAAAAAATCTAGATCCAGGCGGGCTTTTTCTAGTTTGGTACTGTTGGTAGCATTCGGGGAGGTTTGAAAAGTTTGATGACAGTCATTAAAGGTAGATTCAAGTTTTGCAAACAACAGTTTGCGTTCTCTTTTAAGGTTAGTTGCTTGTTGTATCAGTCTACCCCTAATGACTACCTTGTGCGCCTCCCATAATGTAATAGCAGAGACATCGTCTGTATCATTGGATTTTAGGTAATCAGAAAGTGCTTTTTCAATCTCAACACGATGAGAAGGGTGGGTCAGAATTAAATCGTTTATACACCAGGTGGTATCGTGTGATCTAGGAATTGTGGAAGCAATGGTAATGAATACTGCGCAGTGGTCTGTCCATGGAAAAGGAATGATTTTGGATGATATGATTTCTGGTAGCATACTTGACGGGATTAGAATATGATCTATTCGTGAAAAAGAGTTATGCGGATAAGAAAAATGAGTGAAGCGCCTACTAATAGGGTTCATCTCTCGCCAAGTATCTACCAGGCTATGAGTGGTGAATAGATGTTGAAAAGTTAGGTTTATTGAGTTTGTGGTAGGTCCAGGGAGAGATTTATCTAAGAATGGGAAAATAGTAGCATTAGAATCCCCACAAATAACAACAGTACCAAACTTATGTACTTCTATAAGTTGAAAAAGGTGGGATAAGAAAGCAGTTGGGCGTTTGTTAGGGGCATAATAAGACACAATAGTAATAGGATTATCAGAAATAAATCCTGTTAGGAGAACATATCATCCTTCAGGGTCTGTTATTTTGGATACAAGGTTAAACGGAGTGGAACGGTGAAAACCAATGAGAGTTCCGCGCTGTTTAACCGTAGCTGAAGCAGTATAGAATTGTGGATATGATGATGAAAGAAATTTGGGATAAACTTTGTCAGTAAAATGCGTTTCCTGCAAACATATAATATTAGCTTTTTTCATAGCAAAAGAGCGTAAAGCCTTGGTTCGCTTATGTGGAGTATTAAACCCCTGTACATTTAATGACAAGATATTTATAGGAGCCATAAAACAACGAATGTTAATATTATAGCATAACAAGCAGAGTACTCACCGAGAGCCAGGATCACCAACCTGAGAGTCAGGAGGGAATAGCAAAGATTAAAGAAAGAAGCAATAGGATAGAAAAAAAAAAGGAGAGCAGAATCGAACAAACCCAATATGAAGACAATTTAGCAGTATATAAAGGCTAAATAATAGGGTGTAGGAGCATCTCCCGGACCCTCTCTGAGAGGGTCCGGGACCACCAATAGCATAACAATGGTAGGCGTCCTTAGGTGGAATAAAGGGCAACAAGAAATTCCTAAGGGATGTATAACATCGGAGGACCACAGGAACTATTCCATTACTATCATGGAAAAATTTTGCTTAAATTGTTACAAAAAAAGAAAAAATAAAGTTCAAAAACTTGAGAGGAAAAAAAAACAGAAAAAAGTTAATATAAAAAAATAATAAAAAAAAAAATATTAAAAGAAAAAAAAAAAAATATTTTTGTAACATAACAGTAGTATGTAGCCATAACTAATTTTAGTCATGAATATGGCCAGTTAATTAACTCTGTCAGCATACTGTGCTGGAAAAAAGTATCAAGGACAAATAACTAGTCTGGCTTAGATTGTCAGTCCATTGAATCCTCATTGTTTGGTGGTGAATGTTCATATTGACCTCGCTTGTTAAGATTTTGATGGGAAGATGTGGAATAGCTGGATTTTGGGTCTTTGTTTTGCTGTGTAGAATGAAAAGCTGAGCGCCTATGAGACTGGTCATTTGGTAAGATTGCTTCGGCTAGGCCCATATCAAATAGGGCTGACTTCAAGTCCTCTGAAGAGCGACAAACATATTTTGTTTCCAAATGAGTAAATCTGAGACAAAAAGGAAATCCCCATTGATAGGAAATTAGATTTCTCTGGAGTACCTGGAGTTGAGGTTTAAGTGCACGTCTTTTTGCAACCGTTAGTGGGGACTAGGGATGAGCTTCGTGTTCGAGTCGAACCCATGTTCGACTCGAACATCGGCTGTTCGGTCGTTCGCCGAATTGCGAACGATATGGGCCGTTCGCGCCAAATTCGTGTGGCGCGTCACGGCCCATAATTCACTGCGGCATCGCAGTGCATTGCTTGCTGATGATTGGCCAAGCATGCACTATGACCCGCATGCTTGGCCAATCACAGCGCCGCCTGAACAGAGAGCTGTAATTGGCCAAAGCCAAGGAGGCTTTGGCCAATTATGGCTCAGGGGATTTAGTACACGCCCCACACTATATAAGGCCGCCTGCACGGCGGCCCTGTGTAGTGTGTGTTCCGGCGTTGAAAGAGATAGACAGAGAGACAGTGTTTGATTTGAGTTAGATAGATTAGGCAGAACAGTCAGTCAGTTAGCTGCACTTACAGTGTATTGTGTATATATATGCATCCCAGGTGTTGCATATATATATATATACACTGTACTCAGTTTAGCTAGATCCGTTCCTGTTATCTTCTAGACGATTTACATTTAGTGCAGTGCGTCCTGCTCACAGTGTTCAGCTAGATCCGTTCCTGTTATCTTCTAGACTATTTACATTTAGTGCAGTGCGTCCTGCTCACAGTGTTCAGCTAGATCCGTTCCTGTTAAATTCCAGACTATTTACATTTAGTGCAGTGTGTCCTGCTCACAGTGTTCAGCTAGATCCGTTCCTGTTATCTTCTAGACTATTTACATTTAGTGCAGTGCGTCCTGCTCACAGTGTTTAGCTAGATCCGTTCCTGTTAAATTCTAGACTATTTACATTTAGTGCAGTGCGTCCTGCTCACAGTGTTCAGCTAGATCCGTTCCTGTTATCTTCTAGACTATTTACATTTAGTGCAGTGCGTCCTGCTCACAGTGTTCAGCTAGATCCGTTCCTGTTATCTTCCTACTGACAGGCAGGCTTGTCTTGTTACAGTATTAACAGCTACCTAAAGAAAATTACTGGTGTTCTTTTGATCCTATTAGTACCACGGTCAGGCAGCTAGACTATTTACATTTAGTAAAGTGCGTCCTGCTCACAGTGTTCAGCTAGATCCGTTCCTGTTATCTTCTAGACTATTTACATTTAGTGCAGTGCGTCCTGCTCACAGTGTTCAGCTAGATCCGTTCCTGTTATCTTTCTACTGACTGGCAGGCTTGTCTTGTTACAGTATTAACAGCTACCTAAAGAAAATTACTGGTGTTCTTTTGATCCTATTAGTACCACGGTCAGGCAGCTAGACTATTAACATTTAGTACAGTGTGTCCTGCTCACAGTGTTCAGCTAGATCCGTTCCTGTTATCTTCCTACTGACAGGCAGGCTTGTCTTGTTACAGTATATAAAGCTACTTGAAGAAAATTACTGGTGTTCTTTTGATCCTATTAGTACCACGGTCAGGCAGCTAGACTATTTACATTTAGTACAGTGCGTCCTGCTCACAGTGTTCAGCTAGATCCGTTCCTGTTATCTTCCTACTGACAGGCAGGCTTGTCTTGTTACAGTATTTACAGCTACCTGAAGAAAATTACTGGTGTTCTTTTGATCCTATTAGTACCACGGTCAGGCAGCTAGACTATTTACATTTAGTGCAGTGCGTCCTGCTCACAGTGTTCAGCTAGATCCGTTCCTGTTATCTTCCTACTGACAGGCAGGCTTGTCTTGTTACAGTATATAAAGCTACCTGAAGAAAATTACTGGTGTTATTTTGATCCTATTAGTACCACGGTCAGGCAGCTAGACTATTTACATTTAGTACAGTGCGTACTGCTCACAGTGTTCAGCTAGATCCGTTCCTGTTATCTTCCTACTGACAGGCAGGCTTGTCTTGTTACAGTATATAAAGCTACCTGAAGAAAATTACTGGTGTTCTTTTGATCCTATTAGTACCACGGTCAGGCAGCTAGACTATTTACATTTAGTAGAGTGCGTCCTGCTCACAGTGTTCAGCTAGATCCGTTCCTGTTATCTTCCTACTGACAGGCAGGCTTGTCTTGTTACAGTATATAAAGCTACCTGAAGAAAATTACTGGTGTTCTTTTGATCCCATTAGTACCACGGTCAGGCAGCTAGACTATTTACAGTTAGTGCAGTGCGTCCTGCTCACAGTGTTCAGCTAAACCTACAAGTTAGTGGGGTGCGTCCACCTCACAGTGTTCAGCTAAAGCTACCTGTAGAAGGTTGGTGGTGTTCTCATACTACAGGCAGGTAGTTGATTTTGCTAGCTGCAGTATATATATATATATATATATATATATATATATATATATATATATATATATATATATATATATATATATATATATATATCCCAGCTTAGTGCAGCTACAGGCCATTAGTATGTCTGGAAGGCCAAGAAGGAGAGGCAGACAGTCACAAGCCAATAAGAGAGGGCAAGCAGGCTCTGTGTCTAGTGCTGGTCGTGGAGACGGTGCATCCTCATCAGCACGTGGCCATGGGACACGCTTGGCCTTTTTTGATCCTATTAGTACCACGGTCAGGCAGCTAGACTATTTACATTTAGTAAAGTGCGTCCTGCTCACAGTGTTCAGCTAGATCCGTTCCTGTTATCTTCTAGACTATTTACATTTAGTGCAGTGCGTCCTGCTCACAGTGTTCAGCTAGATCCGTTCCTGTTATCTTTCTACTGACTGGCAGGCTTGTCTTGTTACAGTATTAACAGCTACCTAAAGAAAATTACTGGTGTTCTTTTGATCCTATTAGTACCACGGTCAGGCAGCTAGACTATTTACATTTAGTGCAGTGCGTCCTGCTCACAGTGTTCAGCTAGATCCGTTCCTGTTATCTTCCTACTGACAGGCAGGCTTGTCTTGTTACAGTATATAAAGCTACCTGAAGAAAGTTACTGGTGTTATTTTGATCCTATTAGTACCACGGTCAGGCAGCTAGACTATTTACATTTAGTACAGTGCGTACTGCTCACAGTGTTCAGCTAGATCCGTTCCTGTTATCTTCCTACTGACAGGCAGGCTTGTCTTGTTACAGTATATAAAGCTACCTGAAGAAAATTACTGGTGTTCTTTTGATCCTATTAGTACCACGGTCAGGCAGCTAGACTATTTACATTTAGTAGAGTGCGTCCTGCTCACAGTGTTCAGCTAGATCCGTTCCTGTTATCTTCCTACTGACAGGCAGGCTTGTCTTGTTACAGTATATAAAGCTACCTGAAGAAAATTACTGGTGTTCTTTTGATCCCATTAGTACCACGGTCAGGCAGCTAGACTATTTACAGTTAGTGCAGTGCGTCCTGCTCACAGTGTTCAGCTAAACCTACAAGTTAGTGGGGTGCGTCCACCTCACAGTGTTCAGCTAAAGCTACCTGTAGAAGGTTGGTGGTGTTCTCATACTACAGGCAGGTAGTTGATTTTGCTAGCTGCAGTATATATATATATATATATATATATATATATATATATATATATATATATATATATATCCCAGCTTAGTGCAGCTACAGGCCATTAGTATGTCTGGAAGGCCAAGAAGGAGAGGCAGACAGTCACAAGCCAATAAGAGAGGGCAAGCAGGCTCTGTGTCTAGTGCTGGTCGTGGAGACGGTGCATCCTCATCAGCACGTGGCCATGGGACACGCTTGGCCTTTTTTTCGGCAGCTGGCCGCGTTGAGCCGCAACATGCGGAAGACTTGGTCGAGTGGATGACCAAGCCGTCCTCATCCTCCTCATCCTCTCTCACCCATGCCCAGGGTGCTTTGTCTGGCAAAGCAGCGGCCTCTTCCCTCGGCTCAATGTCATCAGTGACTCCTTCCCTAGCTCCACCTTGTCCTCCTGAGGAGTCCCTCGAACTGTTTGACCACAGTGTTGGGTACATGCTCCAGGAGGATGCCCAGCGTTTGGAAGGCTCTGATGATGATACTGAGCTCGATGAAGGCAGTAACATGAGCACAGACAGAGGGGGTGCCCAAGAAGGACAGCAATCTGGCAGTCATGCTCCCCCTGCTGCAGCATACTGCCGGGTTTGCTCCAGTGATGAGGAGGGAGGGGATGATGAGGTCACTGACTCAACGTGGGTGCCTGATAGGAGAGAGGAGGAGGAGGAGGAGGAGGAGGAGGCGGCACATCACCAACGAGGCAGGATGCCCTCCAGGGGCCAGCCTAAGGGCAGCACATTGACTGCATCACATGTGCAGGGCGCTGCAGTCTATGCGCGTTATTCAAAAAGTTCTTTGGTGTGGGCCTTTTTTGAGACGAGTGCATCAGATCGCACCGCTGCTATTTGCAACATATGTCTCAAGCGTATCTCACGTGGCCAAAACATCTCCCGCTTGGGTACCACATGCTTGACCAGACATATGTTGACCTGCCATGCAGTTCGTTGGCAAGCGCATCTAAAAGACCCACACCAAAGAACAAAGAGGACCTCTCCTTGCTCCTCATCAGCTGAGATTTCCAACCCCACTAGACCTTCAGTCCTCTCTGAGACCTGCACTGAGAGGAATGAAGGTGTAGAATTAGGTGTGTCACAGCCAAGTACTTGTGGGCAATCTGCTTTTGGTACAACGACGTCAGATTGTACCAGGCAAATTTCCCTGCCCCAGCTGCTGCACCGCCGAAAGAAGTTTGCTCCCAGCCATCCACATGCCCAGCGGTTGAATGCTAGCTTGGCAAAATTGCTGGCACTTCAACTGCTGCCTTTTCAGTTGGTAGAATCTGCCCCCTTCCGTGAGTTTGTGGAATGTGCGGTTCCTCAGTGGCAGGTACCCAAACGCCACTTTTTCTCACGGAAGGCAATTCCGGCTCTCTACCGGCATGTGGAAGGCAATGTCCATGCCTCACTGGACAGGGCGGTCAGCGGTAAGGTGCATATTACGCTGACTCATGGTCCAGCAGGCATGGACAGGGACGTTACCTAAGTTTCACGGCGCATTGGGTGACTCTGCTGGCAGCTGGGAAGGATGCAGGACAAGGTGCAGTAGTGTTGGAGGTTGTTCCGCCACCACGCCTCCAAAATGCTAATGATTGTGACACACCTCTCTCCTCCACCCCCTCCTCTTCTTCTTCCTCCATGGCCTCTTCCTCAGAACCAGCAGTGCTCCGTAGTCGTTCAGGGGGCTACGCAAGTACGCAGGCCAAAAGATGCCATGCGGTGCTTGAGCTGGTGTGCTTGGGGGACAGGAGCCACACTGGGGCAGAGGTTCTGTTAGCTCTGCAGGGGCAGGTTCAGAGGTGGTTGACGCCATGCCAACTTAAGGCAGGAATGGTGGTTTGCGACAATGGCACCAACCTCCTCTCTGCCCTCCGACAGGGACAAATGACCCATGTGCCCTGTTTGGCTCACGTCCTTAACTTGGTGGTGCAGCGGTTCTTGGGCAGGTACCCGGGCTTACAGGATGTCCTGAGGCAGGCCAGGAAAGTCTGTGTGCATTTCCGCCAGTGCTCGGCTGACGGACCTCCAAAAAGGAGTTTAACCTGCCCAAGAACCGCCTAATCTGTGACATGCCCACCAGGTGGAACTCAACGTTGGCCATGCTGCAGCGGCTGCACACGCAGCAGAGGGCCATCAATGAGTACCTGTGCGACTATGGCACCAGGACAGGATCAGGGGAGCTTGGTTTTTTTTCCCCACGCCAGTGGGCCATGATCAGGGATGCATGCACTGTCCTGTCACCATTTGAGGAGGCCACGAGGATGGTGAGCAGTGACAGTGCATGCATCAGTGACACTGTCCCCCTTGTCCACCTGTTGGAGCACACGCTGCGTGGAATAATGGACAGGGCACTTGAGGCAGAACAGAGGCAGGAAGAAGAGGACTTCCTTAGCTCTCAAGGCCCCCTTTATCCAGACAGTGTTCCTGCGTGCCCGCCAATCACACAGGAAGAGGACGAGGAGGAGGAGGAGGAGGAGGAGGAAGATTGTGTCAGTATGGAGGTGGAGCCTGGCACTCAGCATCAGCAGCAGTCTTTAAGGGATCAGTCCCAAGAAACACATGGACTTGTACGTGGCTGGGAGGAGGTGGCTGCGGACCATGTCGTCCTTAGTGACCCAGAGGACTCCGGACCGAATGCCTCAGCAAACCTACGCTGCATGGCCTCCCTGATCCTGCAAAGCCTGCGTAAGGATCCTCGTATTCATGGTATCAAGGAGAAGGACCAATACTGGCTGGCAACCCTCCTTGATCCACGTTACAAGGGTAAGGTTGCGGACCTTATCTTGCCATCGCAGAGGGAGCAGAGGATGAAACATCTTCGGGAGGCCTTGCAGAAAGGTCTGTGCAACGCGTTCCCAGAGACTGGGAGGTTACAAACTCCTGTTTCTGGACAACGTGTTGCTGAGGCTTCGGTCAGTCAAAGAAGGAGCAGTGGAGAAGGTGGCCGTCTGACCGATGCGTTCAGACAATTTTTTGGTCCGCAGCCCCAAGGTATGATCGGTTCCAGCAACCATCGCCAGCGTCTGTTTTACATGGTGCAGGAATACCTAGGGGCAAGATCAGACTTGGACACCTTTCCCACCGAAAATCCTCTGGGTTACTGGGTCTTGAGGATGGATCACTGGCCAGAGCTTGCACAGTATGCAAATGAGCTACTGGCCTGTCCTGCATCCAGCGTTCTTTCGGAACGCACATTCAGTGCTGCTGGAGGCGTGGTAACCGATCACAGGGTGCGTCTGTCCACCGACTCGGTCGATCGACTGACCTTCATAAAAATGAATCAGTCTTGGATCACCACCAGCTACCAAGCACCTGATGCTGATGTAACCGAATAATTTTTTTTGAAATCTCAGATCCCTTCAAAGACTGCCTATGCTGATGCTGAGTGACTATCCCTGAGTAATTATTCTCTTCCTCCTCAATCATCACGCTGATAGCTTGTAAGAACATTTTTGGTTCTGGGCGCCACCACCAGTGCCTAAGGCACAATTTTTTTTTTGTAATTACAATTTTTGATGTAATACTTTGCAGCAGGGCTCGTTCCTGCATTCCAACTAGAGTGTCTGTGAGGGGTTGCAGTGTTGTGGCACCAGCACCAGTGCCCAAGGCCCAATTTTTCTGCTCCTGTCTAACAGGGGCGTGTAATTACAATTTTTGATGCAATACTTTGCAGCAGGGCTCGTTCCTGCGTTCCAACTAGAGTGTCTGTAAGGGGTTGCAGTGTTGTGGCACCAGCACCAGTGCCTAAGGCCTAATTTTTCAGCTCCTGTTCAACAGGGGCATGTAATTACAATTCTTGATCTAATATTTCACAGCAGGGCCCTGCGAGGGCTTACAGTGTTGTGGCCACAGCAACACCTAAGGCCCAAATTTCTGCTGAGTATATAGGGCAGGACCCTACTTTCAAACATCTAACTTACAAACGACTCCTACTTGCAAACGGAAGGAGACAACAGGAAGCGAGATGAAATCTACCCCTAGGAAGGGAAATTCTCTCCTGTAAGAGTTAATATGGGAAAAAAAATTCTCCTTTCCACTGATGCTTTCCAATCCTTGTTCCACAAAAAAAACCCAAATTTTCAAAAAACATTTTTCATTGGGACAAAAAGTGAGGTGAAATCTTCTGAAGAGGAGGAAAGACAGCAAAACAAATGTCACAGGGGTGATAACCCTTCCCTATGTTTTCCAAAAAGCTTAAAAAAGATTTTTTGGCTGGAGCTAAACACGTTAAAAATGTACCCGTTCAAAATTACAAAGAGATTCTACTTAACAACAAACCTACAGTCCCTGTCTTGTTTGCACCGCCTGTATACTGCTGTTCAGAGTATATAGGGCCTGGTGGCCCCACACCTTTCCTTATTTTAATTTGGGTGCGGGGTTCCCCTTAATATCCATACAAGACCCAAAGGGCCTGGTAATGGACTGGGGGGTACCCATGCCGTTTGTCTCACTGATTTTCATCCATATTGCCATGACCCGACATTACATTAAACCCGCAAGCAGTTTTAAATGAGATTTTTTCCTTTAAAAATGACATTTGGTGCAGGGACTGTTCTAAACACGGGAAACACGCGTCACTTTACAGGCATACTATAGACACCCCCCAGGTACGATATTTAAAGGAATATTTCACTTTTTTTTTTTTACTTTAAGCATCATTAAAATCACTGCTCCCGAAAAAACGGCCGTTTTTAAAAGTTTTTTTGCATTGATACATGTCCCCTGGGGTAGGACCCGGGTCCCCAAATGCTTTTTAGGACAATACCGTGCAAATTAGCCTTTAAAATGAGCACTTTTGATTTCGAACGTTCGAGTCCCATAGACGTCAATGGGGTTCTAACGTTCGTGCGAACTTTCGGTCCGTTTGCAGGTTCTGGTGCGAACCGAACCGGGGGGGTGTTCGGCTCATCCCTAGTGGGGACAAATCCGTGAAGAGTTGATAGGTATTGCCCTGAAAGCTAAGAGATTCTCTCCCTCTGGCAGCTGTTAGTATCTGTTCTTTGGTTCTGTAAAAGTGCAATTTAGCTATAATATCCCTCGAGGGGGACCATTTATTTTGCGTGGGGCTAACGCTCTATGCACTCTATCCATTTCGAACCTGTCAATAGGGGTTCCAGGTAATAATTCTTGAAAGAGCGCCGTGATATTAGCCTGCATGTCTAGAACAGATTCAGACTGTGTAGCAGCTTGTAATTCACAGTATTCATATTCAGACTCAGACTCACCGTTAGCAGCCTGTGTCTTCTGACTGTGAGGTAAAGATTTTCCAGTGTATTCACCACTGTGCTGACTGTGAGGTAAAGATTTTCCAGTGTATTCACCGCTGTGCTGACTGTGAGGTAAAGATTTTCCAGTGTATTCACCGCTGTGCTGACTGTGAGGTAAAGATTTTCCAGTGTATTCACCGCTGAGCTGACTGTGAGGTAAAGATTTTTTAGTGTATTCACCACTGTGCTGTGGGGGAGAGGATGCCGTCGCCATTCCAGCCGCCAGCCTGTGTGCCGTTTCCTTCGTTTTTCCTGCTTTAATTTTCGTTTTAGGAGCTCTCAAGACCATTGTCAGTGAAGCTGACAGTATTAGGTAGGATTTTCTGCAGTTTTGGTATACTTGCTGGTTCACTGGGACCTGTAGTCCTCTGATGAAAACTCCCAAGGAGCGGAGCTCTAAGGTAACATTACCTTCACCTCAGACTGCCGCGCATGTGCCCCCGTCATCATCATTTTTCAAACACTGAGCCAAATATTGCTGTTCCTCTGGGCTTTCACCCTTATTTTCAACAACTTTTGATATGCATTTGAAACTTGGGATTTGATCCCTGTCCACTACGCATTCAGGATTCCTCACATCCAGTTCTCCTTGTGGGAGACCACACCACTCTACTACGGTGCTAAACACTGCACACCACCAATTATTTCTATTAAAGTTTTTGTGGAACTATAGGGTATTTGTGCTATTTAGAGTACTCTATGGTCTGATTTTTACAACAACAGAGGTGGTCATGTATTTTATTATTGTATATGTCCTGTGTATGTGTTTTTTATGTGGCTTTTCTCAATTTCATTTTGATATAATAAATTTGCAATTTTTGATATGAACAGTGAGCTGTATAGATTCATCAATACCTTTTTGGTTGAGCTATATCAGTTTTTTTATTTTGGAGTTATACAACTTTGTTCTTTGTATTTGTATTTTCTCCAGTGCAGATTATTTATTTAATTTGAGGGAATGTGCATGATTTCTACGTTTTGAAAATTATGTTCCTCATGCTATGAAAAAAATGCTGGATTCGCATCATTGTGGTACATTACTGCATATGTATTAATGTGGGTTATGCTGCACAATAACATACTATGGGGTTGATTTACTAAAGGCAAATAGACTGTGCACTTTTCAAACTGCAGTTGCACTCTGCAAAGTGCAGTTGCTCCAAAGCTTAGTAAATTAGGTAAATCTTTATTTTGCAAAGATTACCCAATCACGTGCAAGGAAAATTTAAAAAAAAAACAGCATTTTTGATTGCACATGATTGGATGATGGAAGTTAGCAGAGCTTCTGTTCATTTACTAAACTCTGGAGCAGCTGCACTTGCAGAGTGCAACTGCACTTTGCAAAGTGCACTGCCTATTTGCCTTTAGTAAATCAACCCTATTTTGTTGCTGCAAGCCAACTCACTACAAAAGACATTTTAGGGCACATGTATTGTTTTTTTCTAGCACACCACAATGTGTAGCTGGTTCACATCTGTATGTTGTGTTGCACTAAAACAGAGGTGTGGTGAATTGGCAATGAGCATTGGGTTGACATTCAAAATTAACAGTACTACAATGTACCACACTGTGTTTTTGTGTTGCAGAAACACATGGTAAAACATGATGTAGTCTGGCCTTATAGTTGTAAAATTTCCAAAAATGCCATTTTTAAATGTATCATTTGAGCTTATGGAAATTATTTGACAAGCTTTTATTAAAATCCTGATGTGTTTTAGTTTTTCCTCTTAATGAATTCAGATATACTGTATTAATTTAAGTCAGTGTTAGTTAGGTATAACACAAGCAGCATTTTCATTACCATGTAGCTGCATAATTTTACAACTGAAATTAGTTTTCAGTTCAATAAAAGTTATAATTATTGATCTGCTAAATTCACTGCATGTTCATTATATTGCGATTCACCAAAATTACCAAAAAGTATCAACAGTAAAAAAAAATGAAATACAATTTTGAATCCTTTTTTTTTCAATGCTTCCATAAATACAGTTTCCTTGGCCACCAGGGATGCAAATTGAACAGTCAATTGTATAGATGAGCTTCGAGTTTGAGTTCGGCGAACAGCAGATTTTATGGGGCATTCGCAGCAAATTCGGGAGCCCCATAATGCACTGCAAGACCGCAGTGCATTGCTGTATGATGATTGGCCAAAGCATACACCTGACCTGCATGCTTTGGCCAATCACAGCACGCTCCTCAGCGAGAGCCATACCTGGCCAAAGACAGGGTGCTTTTGGCCAATCATGGCCCAGGGGGACTAAGTCCACACCCCACACTATATAAGCGCCTGTATAGTGTGTTATAGTGGACGGAGATTGAGAGATTGAGGCAGGCGGGTTAGTTAGTTAGTGGCAGTGTATATATATATATATATATATATATATATATATATATATATATATATATATATATATATACTCTGCTTTCAGCGTAGCCTATATATACAGTGTAAGCTCTCTCTCTCTCATATATATATATATATATATATATATATATATATATATATATATATATATACACATACATACATACACTGCGTAGCCTATATATACAGTGCATTTGGCGGTGTTAAAAAAAAAAAAATACCCATCATGTCCGTAAGGCCTCCAAGGAGAGGCAGATGCTCACAGGCAACTAAAAGAGGACAAGCAGCCTCTGAAATAATATTTAACAGCAGGGACCGTTCCTGCACCCAACAAGAGTAACTGTGAGGGGTTACAGTGTTCTGGCACCACCAACACCTAAGGTCCAATGTTTCTGCCCCTGTTTAACAGGGGCATGTAATTACAATTTTTGAAATAATAGTTAACAGCAGGCACCGTTCCTGCACCCACCAAGAGTAGCTGTGAGGGGTTACCGTGTTCTGCCACCACCAACACCTAAGTCCCAATTTTTCAGCAGAGTATATAGTCCGTATAGTATATATACTGCAGTTCAGAGTATATAGTGAACTCAGTGTAGTAGATACAGTATAATACAGTGCAGGGTATATAGTGCAGTGTACAATATATAATATAGTGTATTGAAGTGGTTAAGGGGAGCCCTATGACAGAATTAAGAAAAAAATGGCATGGGTCCCCCCCCCGCCCATACCAGGCCCTTTGGGGCCTGGTATGGTTCACCTTAAAGCGCTTGTATACGCGCACATGTAAAAAAAAACCCTGTAAGGCAAAGGCATAATGAGCTAGTATGCACCTTACCTTAGAACGATGTCCGCGCAGCACGGGGAGCTTATATTTTGCCCTTGTCGTTTCTTCCAGATTTGTGGGGTCCATACCAGGCATGAAAGGGGGGGGACCCACACTGTTTTTTTAAATAATTTTTTATGTATATTGCCGGGATCTGCCAATACATTACAGCCGTGAGCACTTTTGAATGACATTTTTTCCTTTAGAAATGTTTTTTTGCTGCAGTACTTTTCCAAACATGGGAAAAATGTGCTAATTCACAGGCATACTAAGGACACCCCCCAAGCACGATATTTAAAGTAATATTTCATTTTTATTGTTTCACTTTAAGCATTCTTAAAATCACTGCTCCTCAAAAAACAGCCATTTTAAAAACTTTTTTTTTGCATTCATACATGTCCCCTGGGGCAGTACTCGGGTCCCCAAACACTTTTTATGGCAATAACATGCATATAAGCCTTGAGAATGAGCAATTTTGATTTTTCACGTTCGTGTCCCATAGACTTTAATGGTGTTTGTATGTTCGTACAAATTTTTTGTCTCTTCGCAAGTTCTGGTGCGAACAGTTTGGCTTATCCCTTATCATTTTGCCTTTAGTAAATAAGCATCATTTGTCCAATGAAAAAAATCATTTAAGGACACCCCCCAAGCATGATATTTAAAGTAATATTTAATTTTTATTGTTTCACTTGAAGCATTCTTAAAATCACTGCTCCTGAAAAAACAGCTGTTTTAAAAACTTTTTTTTGCATTGATACATGTCCCCTGGGGCAGTACCCGGGTCCCCAAACACGTTTTATGGCAATAACATGCATATAAGCCTTGAGAATGAGCAATTTTGATTTTTCACATTCGTGTCCAATAGACTTTAACGGTGTTTGTATGTTCGCACAAATTTTTTGTCTGTTCACAAGTTCTGGTGCGATCCGTTCGGCTCAACCCTAGTCATTTTGCCTTTAGTAAATAAGCATCATTATGTCCAATGAAAAAAATCATTTGGACATCTGCAGTGAAGGCCTAAGCCTACCATACCCAAAAGATGTGGTACAGTATGTCCAGGAAAAAATTCCAGACAACAACTGGAGATAAAAAACCCTTAACCCATGTCTCAAGGGAGGGGGTTCATAAGAAGGATGTTGGCAGAAGAAAAAGCATTAAACCTCTTAGGACACTAGCAAAATGCTGAGGCATGGTGGTTACAGGCAGGTTTATAAAGGGGCTGGCTTAAAGTGGACCTTTCCACCCTTTCACTGAAACTCACAGCAGTATACAGCTCTGCATGCTGATATTAAATCACCTTACTTTCATTAGTTAAAAAAACAAGCATTCTTTTACATGCGATTACTGTTTTTCCACATCCTAGTTTCTTTAAAAGCTAAGTTTATTTTCAAAAAAAGATTCCAGTTCCCCTATGTACCAATCTAGCATTAATATACTTATTTTGCAGAAATGAAAAAGCTTTCTATTTATCCTACACAGCCCTTACCTCAGTGCCCAGCTTGCTGTATAAAAAAAAAAGTCTTCATTACTTCGTGGATGAACCTCCATGAAAACTGTTAAGACACAGGAAGGAGTTCACCAGCTGACCTCATTAACACACACCCTGCATCTGCCCTCCTACTACAGTAGATCACTCCCACCCACCTCTACAGGTGCACATTTTTCCCATGCAATCAGCGATCCCCGTTCTCACTAAATACACAGGCATCTATTTTTTTTCTACCTTACTTTCATTTTGCATAGATCATTCATTTGGCAGAGTGTGCAGGAGCGAAGCGATCAAAAACAAATTAATCAGAACTGTAGTATCGAAAACGGGAGAAGTGTGTCCTGGGTTCTGTAAAACTCATCATACACTATACAATGTGATTGTACAATCTCCTTTAGATCTACCATCAACTATATAGTGCAAGGGCCTGCCAGATTGGATACAGAGTGATCAGATAGATGGTGTTTCCTCCTATTATGTTGTTTTAGTAAATCTGAAAGGAGTTGCACTTTCATTGACATTAATTGTTAATTGCACACCAAACACAGAAGCAAACTCACATTTTGCCACGTGAAGAAAGAGCAACTAACACAGCAAAACGTACAGTAAAAAACATTCAACCTGTAACATGCCAAAATGTCCAATAAGCTACTTTGCCACGTGTAGCGCAGTCCATTGAAAGCACTGGTGATATCACTTTGACCTTACAGCTGCATCCTCGGAAGTTCATGTCACATGTTTCAGGAGGCAGACCCAGGGTTCTAGGTAGAGTTTGAGGAAGTAAAGGAAGATGGATTCATCTACCCTTAGTAAAAATGTCCACCATAAGAATATTGGAAGGAAAAAAAAGAAAGTATGCGCAGGATAAAATGCCTGCCATTACTTATTTATTTAAACCTATAAACGTAATATTTAAACCTATAAACATTACTCATGCAAATGCTCTGATGCCTAATCTAATACCTGGGCAGTCAGGGGATGATTGGTGCGGTGGAGGGGGCTGCTACAATCACCAATCTCCCTGTATAGATTTCAATGAAGCAGCTGACGGACGCTTCTCCTCCTCTCCCTCCCGTGGCTTTCAGCTACTTCATTGAAATCTATACAGGGAGATCTGTGATTGTAATGGCCCCCACCACCGCAACGATCATCTCCTGACTGTCTCCTGTGTCCTCCTCAGTTTTCTTCTCCATGCTCCTAAGGTCCCCCCGCCACCGATGCGCCTTTTGGTGCATTTTGCAATTTGCAGAAATGCACTTTAGTCCATTTAACATGGTTTCCTATGGTACACGTTCACACCTATGCGTTTTTCAGCCGGTGCATTTTTGGAAAGGGTCTGGGACTTTTTTTCCCGCAGCAGATTGCATTTAATAGACTTCAATGGAGTGGCACCAGAAACACAAGTATTGCGTTTTTGATGCGTTTTGCATCTTTTTTATTTTTCTCCTTTAAAAACACTGTATATAGCTGGTCGCTAAGGAAGCCGGCCACAGCGTTCTCAACAACCGATGAGTCATCAGCTGTCAGTGGGGCTTACAGCTGAATGTAAAAAAAAAATATTGCTGGTGAAAAAACAGAATTTTTGACAATTCTTTTATTAAAAAATCCAAAAATAATGTCCCCCAATGTAGATCCATCATCAATCACGGTGCCCATCGGACTGGAAAAAAAAAAGCTCTCCACTCTGCAGTGCTCATCCCACCACCGACATACAGATCTACTCCCATTTCCAGTATTTGACCCAAAAGTATTTTAGGTCAGCGCTTTTCCCTTTAAACTGGGTAGGTTTTAGCCACAGGTATTTTTTACAGAAGGAATTACCCTGGTATTTAATCCAGTTTTTATTTTGCTCTTCAGAAAATGCACATAGTACAGTACAACAGAAAGTAGTCCACCAAACATGGCGGAACAATGACAGTCATAAGGTACATAACAATAAGAGCAATAAAAAATTCAATGCACATCTGGAACGTATCATCTTGTACGTCTCTGAAAACATTAGAGATCCGATTACATGGAAAACAGTAGTGCAAAACAAGGCCCCTAGAACATGTAATTTGTGACCACATAAGCGGAAGTCCGACCCATGCAGGCTTAAAGTGTTACTGAACCCACAACAGTAAAATCAGTAAAATCAGTCTGTATATGCAGTAAAGCATGCTTGTTATGCCCTGTACACACGATAGGATTTTCCGATGGAAAATGTGTGATAGGACCTTGTTGTCAGAAATTCCGACCGTGTGTAGGCTCCATCACATATTTTCCATAGGAATTTCCGACACACAAAGTTTGAGAGCTTGGTATAAAATTTTCCAACAACAAAATCCGTTGTCGGAAATTCCGATCGTGTGTACACAAATCCGACACACAAAGTGCCACTAAATTAAGAGACGAAAACTATTGGCTACTGCCCCATTCATAGTCCTGACATACGTGTTTTACGTCACCACGTTCAGGACGATCGGATTTTCCGACAACTTTGTGTGATCGTGTGTATGCAAGACAAGCTTGAGCCATTGTCCGTCGGAAAAAATCCATGGATTTTGTTGTCGGAATGTCCGATCAATGTCCGATCGTGTGTACGGGGCATTATACTCACTGTGGAACCTAAGGGATTACAGTGACTGGTGTCAAAAGGCACAGAAAGAAAGTCAAAAGGCACAGAGTAGCTAATCATTACTGGGCCAGAGCCTGTATTACCTGAGAGGACAGATACGAAGCATATTTTTGTGAACATTGAAAGTCGTGCCAATAATACAACGTTTTATGGAATTGTTCCTCCTTACGTTTCAAAGCCACTGTTGGACGTTCTATATCATCAATCTTGTTTATCACCAACCGACGGGGGGTCAATGTGTTTCCACTTTTGCGTATTTGCATGGCCCTCCACGAATGCAAAGGGGGAGATCATGGCCTGGATCTCTGAAATTAACCGCCATCTGCCTCCTATCAGAAAATGCTGAACTCAAAATTGATTGGTTAAAAGAAAATCTTTGAATCTTGTATCTTCCAAGCCCTGGATAAATTCCTGAGCACCTATTTTATGGGACATTAGAGTAAATGGGTAGTCCGTTTTGAACAGAAATGCCACTGTGGTACCTAGCATAGGGTGCACTTTCACCTCTAGCGGGAGAGGCGTAGTCTGCCACTGAAGTATCTGCAGAGGGGTGTTGACATATTTTTTTCCAGGCCTACCCATCCCTTTTCCAGTGTATGTTTTATCCAGTCTAATGTGCAGGACATATGGACTGCAAAATAATTATTTAACCGCCTCCCGCCCGCCGTATAGACAAATCTCGGTAAAGAGCTGATGACGCGGCTCTTTACCCATGTCATAAGCTGTGTCCAATCACAGCTGATCACATGTAAACAAGGTGATGCCATTTATTTATATTTATCATCAGTGCCCTGATTATCAGTGCAGCCCCAACATTGCCCAGCAGTGATGCCAGTCTGTGCCCATCAGTGATGCCAATTTGTGCCCATCAGTGATGCCAGTCAGTGCTGTCTTTCGGTGCCTGCTCATCAGTGCCGCCCATCAGTGCTGCCCATCAGTGCCCATTGGTACTGCCTGTGCCGCCTATCTGTGCCCATCAGTGCCACCTGCCAGTGCCCCACAGTTACACCTATTAGAGCTGCATATCAGTGCCACCTATCCATGCCCATCAGTGCTGCATATTAGTGCCTCCTCATCAGTGCCGCCTCATCAGTGCCCATCAGTACCACCTCATCAGTGCAGCCTCATCAGTGCCCATCAGTGCAGCCTCATCAGCGCACATCAGTGAAGGAGAAAAACTGCTTATTTACAGAATTTTCTGACAGAAACTAAGAAAAAGTTTTTCGGTCTTTTAACATTTTTTTAGAAAAAATGAAAAAGCCAGCCAATTCTCCCTCTTTTCTTGGGTAGGACAAGAAGCCGATATGAGATGCGCTTTATTTTGTGGCCCCAAAAAAAGTTAAAAAATTCCGCTTTTGTCGCACGGAGGAAAGAACGGGAATGGTTACTGGGAGGGTTTGTAAAAGATATAAAAGTCTTGGTAGAACTGTCATTTTCAGAATGCTCTTACGACCAAACTAGGTGAATGTTTGCTGGTGCCAACATTTCAGATCTATCCTAGTTGATGTTAAACACAGAGGAACATTTTCCTTAAATATCTTCAACAGGGAAGGGGTGAGGTATATGCCCAAAAATTTAATTTTATTCTCAGCCCAAGAAAAGGGAAAAAGTGCATAACTGATGCACTATAATATATAGGCTCTTGGGTTGGGCTAATGACGTCAAGTCGCACAACCAGAAATTTGCGAGCCGCCATCTTGTGAGCGTCTGGAGGCCAGTGATCTCACGGGGAAAGGAGCCTATGTTCTGGTAACATCCAGAGAGAGTTCCAAATGATAGGGGGAGGTAACAGAACTATAGCTTTTGAAGCACTGCACAGCCTCCTAAACACAGTTAACACATGCTCCTCTGCCTACAGGAGAGCCAAACTAAATTTACCTACACTAGCAACAGTGAGGGTGCTACGTAATGTTTATGATAAGAAGGAAAGTTCCTCTCTAACTTTTTTTTTGCCAATGCCCTAGCCTCTTGAAGCAGCATAACCCAAAATAATAAGAATTTCTACATTTATGTGTCCTTCAATGGACGATAAATACTTGTTTCCAAAAGTTTAACATATTACCACAAGACCACCAAGTATAAAGTAAAGCACCCATTTTTCTCCATTCTGTCCTGTGCATAGGTAGGTAATTGGCAAAGATACTGGATATACTACATGGTGTATGGTACCTTCGTAGAGTCAACTTTGGGCTGTCTTCCACAATACAGTGAAAGTCTCTTATTTACCATTTATTGCATTCATTGCTCCTCCAGAATTGTTTTCATTGAACCTTTATCCCAGTTACGTAGATTGGCTGGCTTTATAAACTGGTTCAGCTTTGAAAATAGGGCTATGTCAGGAGTTAGCTCAATGGGGATCACCTTCCCTGGGAAAAAGGTAGTCCAAACGGCAGGTTTTCTTAAAAATCTGACTCATAACCAGTTTTATTTTAAAAGGTTGCATGAAAACTAAACAAACAAAAATAATAAATAATAAATAAATAATAAATAAATAAATAAATCCTTGTTACCCCGGCACTAACTAAACATTTCAGGTTCCTAACTCGGAGGCTTCTCCCAGTCACCCACAAAACCAAGATAATGCAAACCTTTTCTTTCTCTCACAAAGCAAACTTCACATAAGCAGCTCTCTCAGGTTTTGGCTTCCTGAGTCCCAGGCCAAGAGCAATCTTTTGCTCCAGTCCTGCTTAATTTATACCACCTATTGGTGGACACAAGTGGACCGCAAAATCAGGTCTAGAACCAACCTTGCCTAGGTAGCTAGTAAAACCCAGACCTGATTCCACCATAGTTCCCTGCAAATGACCGCATGCGAGGTGAAACATAAGGTTCATCAATCACCTCGCCTTTCAATGTCACAGCATAGAATAATAATATGCCACCCTGTTTGTCAAAAGGGTTATTAAAGTGTGTATCCAAGCTACCATCACCACAGAAGGAAAGGATTCTAATCTTAAAAAATGGTGGTTCAGATATCTGCTTTGTATAGCCACATCTCTAGGGTACATGGAAAGACATAAGTTCCCCCTCTGTAATGGGACTTTAAAGGCATAAGTGTATAAGCGAAATTTACATTAAAATTCAAAGTTTAATTATTCCAAATTGGTTTACAAAAAGTAGAAAAACAAATAATTATCAGAAATACAGTACATAGTAAAAGAAGAAAAAACAAAACAAACATCTCCGTCTATGGTGTCAGGTTTGATCGGCCATATATGAACTAAAGGCCACATTTATATCACTACACGGAGAACCATTCAACCTATTTCGTATTCTATATGCCCTAACTACTATATTTCGGATCAAGAGGCTATAGGGATCGCAGTGCAGATCCATCCGGTGCCGTTTTAGCCTTCTGAGACCATCACCTGCCCTTTATATGTCCATGTCCTGCCCGATACAGCTGATTATAGTGATGCCAGATGGTTCCAGTGCATATTTGCCAGGACCCACCCCCGGTCTGCTTCCTGAGACCTTTTTCCACCTCCCCACGATCATCCCTTGGGGTTATGATGTATGTCTACTGAAATGGCACCTGTTTGAATTTTCTATGCTTTTATTTATTATGACCAGTCATGGGTTTGAGGACATTACCTTACCCACACTAACTGCAAAACTATCCCTGAGGAAGGAGCCAAGTTACTCCAAAACACGTCAGATAAGTTTATGCAACTCTTAGCTGTTATGTCTAAAAACTATGGTGTGGTAATATGTACCTCATTTTTTTTTACTATGTACTATATTTCTGATGATTATTTGTTCTTCTACTTTTTTTGTAAACCAATTTGGAATAATTTAACTTTGAATTTGAATAAATATTGCTTACTCTCTTATGCCTTTAAAGTCCCTTTGCATAGGGGGAAATCATGTATTTCCAGGATTCTAATCCTGCTCTCTGCCACCTAATCAAACGTGAAATGGGTGAGGTTTCTAGTTACAGCTGTTCTCCCAAAAAGATTACCAACAAGGTCTAGGCTGCAATCTGTAATGGAAGATAAGAAGGGGAAGAAAACAAGGAAAGTGCTCCCCTAGTGTAAAATGTATTTATTTTGACACAATAAAAAGGATTGTTTAAGATGCACTCACATGGTTCCAGTGAAACAACATGCCTGTCACAGTGAAAGAGAAGCCAGAGTGATCCCATCCATCCACCAAGCTGAATGACCTGAAAAAGAATGCTATGCAGTATTCACAGCATTTGGAGTACACAGACTTGTGTTTCGTGACCTCCTTGGCACATTGGTCACAGCGTTCACAGCCGCCCGGGGTTCCTCACCCCACCGCCATAGACTTCAGTGACTGAGCGTCTCCGTCCCAACTCCCATAGCAGCCCTTGGTTCAGAGCCCCAGGCTGCAGGCAGAAGTACATCGTGGAGTAGCCATTCAGCTTGGTGGATGGATGGGATCACTCTGGCTATTTCTACACTGTGACAAGCCTGTTGTTTCACTGGAACGATGTGAGTGCATCCGAAATAATCTTTTTTATTGTGTCAAAATAAAAGTAGGTTTTACATTAGGGGAGAGCTTCCCTTGTTTTTTTCGGTTCTATATCCAGGCTGCGAAAAATTACCATCCGGAGAGCAAGGAAGCTTATTTTTAAGGTTCTCTGGCATACCTATCAGCCACTACATCTAAAGGCTAATTAATTTAAATATACAAAACTGTTGTTCTGGGCTTCAGATATACTTGGTGAATTCTGATCATTCTTTATTATGTTATTTCTATTTTCTCATTATGCACAAATTATCTTCTGAAGCAGTCATGATTGGATGACAAAACTCGTCAAGGGCGTGGCTGGATGACGTCATTTTGCTGATAGGAACCAAAAGTTGGCCATCTTGCATAGGTATCTGAAGACAAAGTCAGGGGAAATACTGGTTTAAAAAGGTAATCGGGTAATCGTTTCTATGTGCACTGGATGCAGTGCACTCATTTTGTGAGTAACATTTTAAACCTTTGCTTTATTAAATTGATCTGGTAAGCTGATATATTGCAAAATTAGGTTCTTTTTGTTCCTTTGAGCTACTTTTGGAGGAAAGGTATTCATATGTGGAGAAAGAAATAGATGAAAGTTTGCATGGAGATAAGGTCCTTTTTAAGGGCAAGGTGCATATTGACATAATTCTTAATAGGTCAAAATCTTAGGTAAGCAGCCTGTTTGAAAGGTGGAAGAAGCACTCTGTGGTGGTGATTCATTTAGAATATTCACTAATGCACTTTTCAGTTTTTATGAACTCAAATTGAGGTGGAATAAAAAAGGAAGTGGACTATTTATATAATATATATATATATATATATATATATATATATATATATATTTTTTTTTTTTCACTATATATTTTTTCACTATTATTATTTGCGTATAAGTGGATGTTACACTGCGTTTTGGACTTGGCACTTTATATTTTGGGATTTTAATTTTTTTTAGTCACACAAATTTATTATTCATGCATTTGAAAGTAATTTTTAAGTTTTGTTGATTGCACAGAGTTTTATTCATTTTTATTGCATTTTTTGGTGTGGGAACACATGACAACAGCTGCAGCAATCATTTATATTATTTTTTGAATTTGGTTCACGATTTGCGTGGTAGAGACTCTGTTATAGCATGCACAATGTACATGCATTGTGAACATTCCACAAGGAAAAATTATCTATTGCATTAGAACGGTTTGGTGAAAAGTACTTTTACATTTTAACTCTAAAACAGATTTTCTGCAGTGAATTAGCTAGAACTGGGGAGTTTAACCTTCAAAGTAATTGGAGGATCCTTAAGTTGTCAGTTTACATTTATAAGGTGACTGGGGCATGATCTGATTAAATGAAGCACCCAACTGAGAAATTAAAGATATTCATTAACACAGGAAATCCTGGTCGCCACATCTCTATGGCAACTAAAAAAATTCTGTCTGATGACCTAGCCACTGAAGTCTCTCTTTGCAGTTTCATTAAAGCAGAGTTCCACCCAAAAGTGGAACATCCGCTCATTTGTCTTCTCCCCCCCGGTGCAACATTTGGCACCCTTCGGGAGGAAGTGGATACCTGTCCCCACTTTCAGGAGTCCGGGCTGTGGCACATTACGTCCCAGCTCGGCTCCCTCCTCCTCCCTCCTTCTTACCCCGCCGCCGGGCCAGTAGGAGAGTGCAACGGTGCCTCGCGCATGCGCAGCGGGGACCTGGTGTGAAGCTGTAATGCTACACTGCCGGGTTACCTTACCCGCAATGGTGGCGGCAGCATCCGACAGCTGTTGAAAACATCAGCTGCGGTGCCGACATCGCTGGACTCCAGGACAGGTAAGTGTCCTATTATTAAAAGTCAGCAGCTGCAGTATGTGTAACTGCTGACTTTTCATTTTTGCAGGGGTGGGCGGACGTCCTCTTTAATGGCAACTTCATCAGTCACCACTGGGTGACCTCTGAAAGAAAAATGTCCGACAATCAAAATTATAAGTGCTTCTGTTTGCTTGTTTGCTTGCATGGATTGTAGAATTCCCAGTAGGAGGCTTTGTGTGCTAGAAACCCTAGTGTGTATCTGTGTGTGCCAGCAGAATTAGTGTGTACTTTTGTGTGCCAGCTCTATGATTTAGTCCCAGTTGGGGGGGGGGGGGGTAAACATGTTAAAGGGAGGATTCTGGGTGGAGTGTCTGTGCCTGTGCTGAATAATAAAGTTAATCTTACCCTTAGGAAGTCATGTGCTGAATTGTGTGTAGGAGGAACAGACCCCAGATGAGTAAGCACCTGCAAGCTGGAGCTGAAAATTGCAGAGGTCTTAAGCAGGCCATACATTATGTAATTTTCTTTCCTGCAACCACGGGTTGCAGGGAAGAAAATCGATTGATTCCCCCATCAACAGTCAGTGTCGATGGGGGAATTCCTCCCACAGAGCTATTGTGTCTGTCTGGAGGGGGGATGGGCATGGGAAGCCATCCCTGCTGGGAGAACACAGTGATTACTGCTAGCAGCCATAGCTGGCAATATTTGCATGCTAACAATTTGACATGCTGGTTGTGCATAAGTTGATCGACAATCAGCCGGCCCATAGCTGGATTGAGCTTCAGCTCACCCCTGCCGGCCAAAATGTGATCCATCTATGACCAGCTTTATGAGCAGTCAATATTGATCCATACATTTTTAACTAGTTAGGTATCTCTAAATGCTATCAATAGTCCATTCTTCTTTATGTATGTGCAGGCTGTAAAAATTAAAAGGGAACTTCAGATGTACGGTATATGCATAGCTATTTCTCGATGCTTAAAATACACTTCTTGGTCAACGTCTCTCTCCACAGAAGTTATCTCTTATAGGGACTGTTAAGCCTCTCAGCATCCAAGGTCAATGTCTTGAAGGACATAGGTGAGAAGTTCCCAGAAGTGTTGTTTAAATGTCATACAATTAAGCATTACTAAAGAGTATTAATTGTCTTAAGGATGAAAGCCCTGCTATGAAATTTTAAGGACCTCGAAATCAATTATACTGTATAAGCAAAAACAAATAGTATTAAAAGCAAAGTAACTAAACTAAAACAGATAAGTACATACAAATACATCATCTTAGGGAATGGTAAACAAAGGTAGGACCTTATGTGCACAGTGCCCCATGGTTTCAGACATTAAGAAATGGGAAAAGCAAAGCAAGTGTTTAGCACACAGGACTTCGTATATTTCAGGTAATTATGTCCAATCTTGATAGACAAGGAAAGGTTAGCTGCTTTGTGGAAAAGAGGTCTCTCAATGCAGAAAGTTTAAAAGCAATTCTGAAGCCAACGACAAAAATTACTGATTGGATTCATTACAGGTAACTAGAGGCTTGGTATGGAAAACACAAGTTGTTTGAAATATAATACGCCTTCAAAAAAGTCGTGGCTGGAATATTTTTTCTGCACTTGAGCAGTTAGAATGGAAATTTCAGCGAATGTTAGCGAACAAGGTTATAGATACCTAGCTATGGATAGGGAAGGGAACCTGTTTATGTTTCTGATGTCATTAAGCATTTACCAACATGAAAAAAAGTGGATTTGCTTAACGATACCACTGGGGACAGCTTCAGGAAAGTGATTAGAATTGTTTGCTCTACCTATTATGAGAAGAAATTGCTCTACCTATTATGAGAAAAAACTAAAGAAATTGCAAATGCAGCATGGTTCTACATAGCGGAGTTAGGTAAGGAGTTATTTCTGCTCGAGTGATTGACTCTGAAACACAGCAGAATTTACGAATAAGGATATTGTTTAGAGTCACCTTAAATGTAGACTTTTTGAAAGTTTATATCTCTTCACTTTTTGTTAGATTTTCTTTTTTCGAACTCCAACAATTCACATAACTCGATTATAGCTCCTTTGCATCAAGTTCAGTTGCTAAAATATTAATTTGCAAATCCTGTTTTCTTTCCATATTGAATTATTGTGCATTGCCAAGAAAAGTCCAGTTGTTCATAGTTTTTACGGTCAAATCCTTCCCATCTGCTTTCTAAAGGGATCCCTCATGTATTTACATCACCTTTAGGTTCCAGTGTACTATTTTCTCCAATACTTGAGTCCAATTCAGGCCAAAAATCTGTAGTCCAACCACCACAGATGTTGCTGTTTTCATCCAGATTGCTTCTTATATACGGGTAACACATCTGGTATTAAGTGTGTCTTACTTTTCTAGTTTGCCAGTAGTGTGGCAAGTACCAAATACATTTTAGACAGCAATTTTTGCAGCCAGTGCCGATATGGGCTGGTACTGTCTTAACATCTAAGGTAATACTAGGAGCTATGTTTTGGCTCTAGGATATATATATATATATATATATATATATATATATATATATATATATATTTTATCTCATAAAAGTAAGTAAACCCCTCACTTGTAATATTTTATTATATCTTTTGATGGAACAACACTGAAGAAATGACACTTTGCTACAATGTAAAGTAATGAGTGTGCAGCTTGTATAACAATGTAAATTTGCTGTCCCCTTAAAGTAACTCAACACACAGCCATTAATGTCTAAACCGCTAGCAATAAAAGTGAGTACACCCCTAAGTGAAAATGTCCAAATTGGGCCCAAAGTTTCAATATTGTGGCCACCATTATTTTCCAGCACTGCCTTAACCCTCTTGGGCATGGAGTTCACCGGAGCTTTACAGGTTGGTTGCCACTGGAGTCATCTTCCACTCCTCCATGACGACATCACGGAGCTGGTAGATGTTAGAGACCCTGTGCTCCTCCACCTTCCATTTGAGGATCCCCCACAGATGCTCAATAGGGTTTAGGTCTGGAGACATGCTTGGTCAGTCCATTACCATTACCCTCAGCTTCTTTAGCAAGGCAGTGGTCATCTTGGAGGCATGTTTGGGGTCGTTATCAAGGTGAAATACTGCCCTGCGGCCCAGTCTCTGAAGGGAGGGGGATCATGCTCTTCTTCAGTATGTCACAGTACATGTTGGCATTCATGTTCTTTCAATGAACTGTAGCTCCTCAGTGCCGGCAGGATTCATGCAGCCCCAGACCATGACACTCCCACCACCATGCTTAGCTGTAGGCAAGACACACTTGCCTTTGTGCTCCTCACCTGGTTGCCGCCATTCACGCTTGACACCATCTGAACCAAAAAAGTTTATCTTGGTCTCATCAGACCACAGGGCATGGTTCCAGTAATCCAAGTCCTTAGTCTGCCTGTCTTCAGCAAACTGTTTGCGGGCTTTCTTTTGCATCATCTTTAGAAGAGGCTTCCTTCTGGGATGACAGCCATGCAGACCACTTTGATGCAGTGTGAGGTGTATGGTCTGGGCACTGACAGACCGACCCCCCACCCCTTCAACCTCTGCAGCAATGCTGGCAGCACTCATACGTCTGTTTTCCTAAGACAACCTCTGGATATGACGCTGACCACGGGCACTCAACTTCTTTGGTCTTTTTAAACTGATGTATGGTCTTGGCCACCGTGCTGCAGCTCAGTTTTAGGGTCCTGGCAATCTTCTTATATCCTAGGCCATCTTTATGTAGAGCAACAATTCATTTTTTCAGATCCCCAGAGAGTTCTTTGCCTGAGGTGCCATGTTGAACTTCAAGTGACCAGTATGAGAGAGTGAGAGCGATAACACCAAATTTAACACACCTGCTCCCCATTCACACCTGAGACCTTATAATACTAACGAGTCACATGACACTGGGAGGGAAAATTACTAATTGGGCTGAATTTGAACATTTTCACTTAGGGGTGTACTCACTTTTGTTGCCAGCAGTTTAGACATTAATGGCTGTGTGTTAAGTTATTTTGAGGGAACAGAAAATGTACACTGCTATACAAGCTGTACACTCACTACTTTACATTGCAGCAAAGTGTCATTTCTTCAGTGTTGTCACATGAAAAGATGTAATTAAATATTTACAAAAGTATGAGGGGGTATACTCAATTTTGTGAGATTGTATATATATATATATATATATATATATATATATATATATATGCATTCCTCTAACTAATGTACACAATATCACCATATAATTTTTTTAATACTTTAGTGTTATGGGTTCTATAGGGTGTGTGGCAGAGCGAGGCTCTGTCCCTATAGAATTAGATTGAAAGTGGACAGAGTTTGCATGTCTGCTGACTGCAGAGCTACAGAGCGTAAGTTGTGAGAGGAGAAAACTGATTTGGCAGTTTTCTCTGGATTTTACTATCATTGGATGGGGCTCTGTAGTTTGCTGATCCCTAAGAGTGGACTCACTGGAAAAAACGCCTAGCACCAATGTTACAAGGGTTATAGAACAATTAGGGGGACTGTGCCCCCAAGAAAATAGGGTATAGATGTGACCTCAAATGGGGTCCACACTACGGGGCCCTGAGGTCTCTCCAATACCCACAGAGATGCAGAGCTAGCGCTGCAACAGGCTACAGTAAATGGCATGCATTTGCGTATGCGCTGACTTGGGCCGGAATAGAAAAAAGGACATACATTTTGTTTAGGTACAGCGTTGCAGGACCGCGCAATTGTCAGTTGAAGTAACGCAGTGCCATATTGCAAAAAATGGCCTGGTCATGAAGGGGGTAAACCTTCCGGAGCTGAAGTGGTTAATACAGATCTGTCACAAGGCTGGACAAATCATAGCTGTATACATAAAGAAACTGCTGCCACTCGGGGACACAGTAAGTATCCACTCCTTCCCAACTCCTCCAACTCCAAGCTTTGCCAAGCTGAAATGTCAGAAGATTAGGAAAACAAAGTTCACGAAGATGATATATCCAGACACTGCTGCCACTAGGGGAATTGGTTCTGTAACCGGGCTCTTCTTCCTTCTATGACTCAGCAGCTGCCTAGCTGTCAATTAGTGACACATGCACACAAATGGAGCCCATAAGCAGAGATGAGAACAGTAAGATTTGATTAAAGAATGCACATAACATAACGATAAAAATTGCCTTGACGCGTTTTGCGCTATGGCGCTTAGTAATACGGCATATTCCCGAGAAATCAAGGATGCACAACTTGAAAACGAATGGCAGATTGCAAAACATAGTAGGACAAACCCCAAAAAATTCTTCAAATATAATATTAGTAAAAAGGTCAGGTCGGAGCATGTAGGCCCTTTACCATATAGCCTAGAGTGGGTGAATGGGGGGGGGGGGACAAAGAGAAGACAAATTTATTAAATACTTTCTTCAGCTCTGTGTATACAAAGGAGCATGGGGGAGCTCATGTCCATAATGGGGGAGGTAGTGACACAGCCCCAAATGATCCACAGTGGCTCAAAAGTGATATGGTCCAGAAATATTTACACAGAGGTGGATAAAGCACCTGGACTAGATGACATCCACCCACGGATCCTAAAAGAATTGAGCTCTGTCATTTCAAAGCCATTGTTTCAAAGTTTTAGGGACTTGTTAATGACTGTAATGGTACCACTGGATTGGTACAGGACCAATGTGGTGCCCATATTTAAAAAGGGATCAAAGTCATTACCAACTATAGACCTGTTAGTTTAACTTCTATAGTCGGGAAGATACTGGAGAGTTTAATAAAAGACCACATAGATGAGTTCTTGCTGGAAAAAAATATTTTAACCACTTCCCACCCGGCCACTGCACATATACGGCCGGGTGGGAGCTCCCTCCTTCTGACTGGACGTTCCCGAACGTCCTTCAGGAGAAGCAGGATCACGCGGGCGCGCTCCCGCGCAACTGCGCAATCCCGATGCGCGCGTGTCACTCGGACACGCCGCATCTCGGAGCGGCAGGAGGGCAATGTGATTTGCCCTCCTGATCCGCACAATGGCTGTGTGTAATCACAGCCATCGTATAGTAAACAAGAGGGGGGGGTTGGAAGTTGACAGGAGATCGCGCCGCCACGTGTCCGCGCAGCGGTGCGATCCTGATCTGCCTGTGTCCCCCAGAGACAGCATAACACAGGAGGGCCCTGTGATTGGCCCTCCTGATCACATGACCACTGTGTCCAATCACAGTCGTCATGTAATGTAAATAGAGAGCGTAGTAACTGCTCTCATCTCTTCCTCTCCTCACACAGAGCCTGTCAGTGAGGAGAGGAAGAGAGATCTGTGCTGCAGCCGGGAGATCAGTGAGTAATAAAGCTGTTTGTCTGCTGTTTACCCACTGATCACCCAGCTAGTCTCCCCAAAACACAGTGTCCCCAAAACACAGTGTTCCCAAAACACAGTGTCCCCAAAACAGTGAAAACACCTGTCAGTGAACATCTGCCCGTCAACAACTGGCACATCTGTCCACCAACAGCGGGCACATCTGTCCGCGAACAGCGGGCACATAAGCCCGTCATCATCAGGCACATCTGCCCGCCTGCCATCAGGCACATCTGCCCGCCTGCCATCAGGCACATCTGCCCGCCAGTCATCAGGCACATCTGCCCGCCAGTCATCAGGCACATCTGCCCGCCAGTCATCAGGCACATCTGCCCGCCAGTCATCAAGAACATCTGCCCGCCAGTCATCAAGAACATCTGCCCGCCAGTCATCAGGCACATCTGCCGCCCACCATCAGGCACATCTGCCGCCCGCCATCAGGCACATCTGCCGCCCGCCATCAGGCACATCTGCCGCCCGCCATCTGACACCGTCAACAGCTAACACATCAGCCCGTCATCAGCTGACACATCAGCCCGTCATCAGCTGGCACATCAGCCTGTCAACAGCTGACACATCAGCCACCCACCATCATCAGGCACATCTGCCCGCCCGCCATCTGCCCACGATCAGGCACATCTGCCCGCCAACATCAAGCACATCTAGCCACTCACCATCTGGCACAGCCGCCCACCATCTGGCACATCTGCCGCCTGCCATCTGACACAACTGCCCGCCAACATGACAAAAAGGTCTTACAGCGCAGTGGAGGCTCTCCAAATACTCTAGAGTATGTCGGACGAGAGTAGCGAGGTAATTCTCTCCGTCAGACTCGGATAGCGATTATGAGCCAGTGGAAAGCAGTGGCTCTGAGTTGGAAACAGAGGAAGATAGGATCCTAACAAGGAGAATCAGGAGAAATGAGCAGGAGGAGGCATTCACCAGCAGCGCAGCACTCCAGGGCATCCACCAGCAGGCATCCACCAGCAGCGCAGCACTCCAGGATTATATGCAGGCATCCACCAGCAGCCCAGCACTCCAGGATGATATGCAGGCATCCACCAGTAGCGCAGCACTCTAGGGCATCCACCAGCAGGCATCCACCAGCAGCCCAGCACTCCAGGATGATATACAGGCATCCACCAGTAGCGCAGCACTCTAGGGCATCCACCAGCAGGCATCCACCAGCAGCGCAGCACTCCAGGATAGGCAGGCATCCACCAGCAGTTCTGTAACCTTCCTAGAAGATAGGCCAGATGCTAGCAACGGATCCCATCAACGAGGCAGTGCCCATACTAGCCTCCCAGATGTTCTACTGTATCCAACATGGTTGCCCGATACATCAGTAGAACCTGTAATACCCCTTTTCACAGCCCAGCCAGGCCCTCAGATGCAGATGGAAAATGTAACCCCACTTTATTATTTTCATTTATTTTTTACCAATGATCTCCTAACCTACATTGTGGAGCAATGTAATCTATACGCCAGCCAACATATAGCCAACAATCCTAGTTCCTCATATGCCCGTCCTTTTGTTTGGAAACCCCTCACCGTAGAAGAATTTAAAATTTTCCTTGGCCTAACCCTCAACATGGGGCTGACAAAAAAAAAAATGAACTCCATTCCTACTGGTTTACCCAACCTATCCACCACATGCCGGTCTATTCGTCATTGATGCCCAGAACCCATTATGAGATGATCATAAGATTTTTACACTTCAATAACAATGCCCAATGCCTCCCTCGAAATCATCCCAGTTATGATAAGTTATTCAAAATTCGGCCCCTAATCATTTTTTTTGCGCCAGCTTCAAGGAGATGTTTACCCCTGATAGAAACATATGTGTGGATGAATCCCTGGTGCACTTCACCGGAAGACAGGGAATAAAACAATACCTCCCCAGTAAAAGAGCCAGACGTGGGGTAAAATTGTATAAGGTGTGTGACAGGGCCACGGGTTACACATATGATTTTATCATTTATGAGGGAAAAGACAGACAGCTAAACCCCCCTGGATGCCCTACCTACATGGGAACAAGTGGCAAAATTGTCTGGCAGCTGATCCAACCATTACTATGGAAAGGTTACCACCTTTACGTAGACAATTTCTACACTAGTCTCCCACTTTTCCGCCATTTGTACCTAAAGAACACTGTGGCCTGTGGGACAGCACGGACCAACCGCAAAGGCTTCCCACAAAGATTGGTCGCCAAGAAATTGAAGCAGGGTGAAATGGCCAGTATGCGAACTGAAGAAGTACTAGCGGTGAAGTGGAGAGATAAAAAAAGAGATGCCTACATCCTTTCAACAATGCATGACGACACCTTGGTGGAACTTCAGAGAAGAGGAGGCCCCAAACAGAAGCCAAAATGTGTGCATGAGTACAACCTATACATGGGGGGGTGGATATGAATGACCAGATGATGCAGCCCTACTTGGCCACCAGGAGATCACTATTTTGGTACAAGAAAGTCGCCATTTATTTGATGCAACTTGCCCTATTTAATTCCTATATCATTTTTTCTAAGTGCACCCAAAGTTCCCTACCCTATCTAAAATTCCAAGAAGACATTGTCACAGCCCTTCTCTATCCCCAAGGCCAAGCCCCTCAACTAATTCGCTCTGATTCGTTAGCCAGACTCCATGAAAGGCACTTTCCCGAAATCCTCCCTCTTACCCAAACAGGTCGCAAACCCCCAAAAAAAGTCGTGTATGTGCAAGTAGAGGAATTCTCCGTGACACCCGATACTACTGTCCCCAATGTCCCTCCCAGCCAGGCCTTTGTATTGGAACGTGCTATCGGAGCTATCATACTTCACTACACTATTAGTACAGTGAAGATGATTTTTTTCCACTATCTGCCATTTCTGTGAATGACCCGGACTGTTAACGACTATGCCTCTGCCAAACATGTTTCTGCCTTCAACGTAAATTGACCCGGACTGTTAACGACTATGCCTCTGCCAAACATGTTTCTGCCTTCAACGTGAATTGACCCGGACTGTTAAATGACCATGCTTTTTGCCTGCCTCCTGAACTGATCATTTGCCCTGTCACTGTACAGCACAGGGGTCTCACATATGTGAGGGGCTCCAGAAAAGGTTTTCCAAGTGGAGAAAACATTTTTTACCCCTGTCCTCAGGTCTTACCTAACCAAGGCCCAATGTACAAAGTGCTGCCTGCTGCCACCTGAACTGGTCATGCCTCTGCCTGCCACCTGAACTGGCCATGCCTTTGCCTGCCACATGACCTTGCCATGCCTTTGCCTGCCACATGACCTTGCCATGCCTTTGCCTGCCACATGACCTTGCCATGCCTATGCCTGTTACCTGAACTGCCTGCTAAACCTTGGACTGTACTGAACCATGTTCATACTTTTCCATATCTGTCTGCTGCCTGGACAATTCCTGGACATTTCCTTTGGCTGTCTGCACAAATGCTTTGGCTGCTCTGGAACGGTATTCCTGCCTGCTAAAACCACAGGTGAGCTTTTTTTTACCTTTTGCTCAGCAGAATGTATTTTGGGGTGTAATTCTTGGTGTGTACATGCAATGTGTTAGAAGCCTGGAGGTGCTACTTGCATGTTGGGCCTCTGAATGTGGCCAGGTAGTGGAAAAGTCTCACACATGGGGTATCGCCATACTCAGGACGAGTGGCAGAATGTATTTTGGGGTGTCATTTTGACTATGTACATGCTATGTGTAAGAAAGATCCTCTAAATTGACAACTTTGTGAGAAAAAAAATAGGTTTTCATTTTCTTTCCACATTTTCCAAAAACTTGTGGAAAGAAATTACATGTTCAAAAGACTCATTATGCCTCATAGAATATACATTGGGTTGTTTTCTTTCCAAAATGGGGTCATTTTGTGGGTAATTCCATTGTCCTGGTGCTCCAGGGCCTTCAAAAATGTGATAGGTACTCAGGAAATGAAATGTGTAATTTATGCCTTTATAACGCCTGATGGTGCTATATGGATGTTGGGCCTCTGTATGTGGCCAGGCTGTGGAAAAAAGTCTCACACATGGGGTATCGCCATACTCAGGACGAATAGCAGAATGTATTTTGGGGTGTCATTTTGGCTATGTACATGCTATGTGTTAGAAAGATCTTCTAAATTGAAAACTTTGTGAGAAGAAAATAGGTTTTCATTTTCTTTCCACATTTTCCAAAAACTTGTGGAAAGAAATGACATGTTCAAAAGACTCAGTATGCCTCATAGAATATACATTGGGTTGTTTTCTTTCCAAAATGGGGTCATTTTGTGGGTAATTCCATTGTTCTGGTGCTCCAGGGCCTTCAAAAATGTGATAGGTACTCAGAAAATGAAATGTGTAATTTATGCCTTTAGAACGCCTGATATTGCTGTATGGATGTTGGGCCTCTGTATGGGGCCAGGCTGTGGAAAAGTCTCACACATGGGGTATCGCCATACTCAGGACGAATAGCAGAATGTATTTTGGGGTGTAATTGCAATTATGCCTGCACCGTGTGTGAGAAATAACTTGTAAATATGACAATTTAGTGAAGAAAAAAAAAAATCTATATTTCTTAATTTTCCAAAGCATTGTGGGGAAAAAACTTCAAAAAATTCACTATGCCTCTTACTAAATACCTCAGACTGTCTTCTTTCCAAAAAGGGGTCTTTTGGGGGGTTATTGTACTGTCCTGACATTTTAGGGCCTCAAGAAATGAAATCAGTGCATTAGGCCATCAGTGCATCAGGATTGATACATTTTCAATAATGCGTAGTATGGCTTGTAGACTCTATAACTTTCACACAAACCAATGATCATACAATTATCAGGATTTTTTTTACCAAAGACAAGTGGTAGAATACATTTTTGCCTACATTTTCGACAAAATTTTATTTTTTTGGTTTCTTTTAAAAGAGAAAGTAGAAAATTTTGGGTTTTTTTCAAAATATTCGCTCTTTTTTCACTTATATCACAAAAAATAAAAAATGAAGTGGTGAATAAATACCACCAAAAGAAAGCTCTATTTGTGTGAACAAAATGATAAAAATTTCATTTGGGTACAGTGTAGCATGACTGAGTAATTGTCATTCAAAGTGAGAGAGCACTGAAAGCTGAAAATTGGTCTGGGAAGGTAGGGGGTGAAAGTGCCCTCTATTGAGGTGGTTAAAGAGGAGGTCCGCCCTCAGCTGAAAAAATTAAAAGCCAGCAGCTACACATACTGCAGCTGCTGGTCTTTAATAAGAGGACACTTACCTGTCCTGGAGTCCAGTGAAGTCGGCAGCTTCAGCGATGATATCAAAGGCCGCGGCCCGGACTCCCAGAAGTTGTATTAGGATACCTGTGAAAGACAGGTATCTGCTCCCCCATCCCCCCTAAAGGTACCGAATGTGGCGCTGGAGGGGGGGGGAGCAGGCAAATGAGCAGAAGTTCCACTTTTGGGTGGAACTCCGCTTTAAGCAACGGACAGCATGGATTCATGAAAGACAGAAGTTGTCAAACAAACCTGATTTCTTTTTATGAAGAGGTAAGTAAAACCTTGGACAGAGGGGTGGCTGTGGATGTGGTATATTTGGATCTTACAAAAGCATTTGACACAGTTCCCCACACATGGCTCATGTGTAAGGTAAAGTCTACAGGCTTGGAAATATCAGTTTGTAAATGGATAGGAAACTGGCTAAAAAACAGAATTCAGGGAGTAGTGGTTAATGATTCTTACTCTGAATGGTCTAAGGTTATCAATGATGTACCCCAAGGTTCAGTGTTGGGACCCTTACTTTTTAATACCTTTATAAATGATATAGGGTCTGGAATTAAAAGTACCATTTCAGTCTTTGCAGATGACACCAAGCTATGCAGTGGAATAACGTCCTTACAGGATGTCTCCAATTTACATGCTGACCTCAATGCACTGTCTAATTGGGCAACTAAGTGGCAAATGAGGTTTAATGTTGATAAATGTAAAGTTATGCCCTTGAGGGCTAAGAATATGCATCATACATACTAGGAGGAGTACAACTGGGGGAATCCATAGTGGAGAAGGACCTGGGGGCTCAATAATAGCATGCAATGCCAAGCTGCAGTTTCCAAAGCGAGCAAAGTCCTTTCTTGTATTAACCTCCCTGGCAGTATTCCCGAGTCTGGCTCGGGGTGAGATTTCAGTACCAAAAGCGGTAACCCCGAGCCAGACTCGGGATTGCATCGCAGGATCCATGTAGAGGTTACTTACCTTGTCCCCTGGATCCTGCGATGTCTCCCTGCTGTGATCTGCGAGCTGCCGTGTCTCGCTCGATTCACAGTGCCGAGCTCCGTTCCCTGTGAGCGTTGCAACGCACGGGGACGGAGTTCAGTGGCAAATTCAAAAAATAAAAAACACAGTATAGATACAGTATACTGTAATCTTACAGATTACAGTACTGTATCAAATAATTACACATCCTCTTGTCCCTAGTGGTTTGTCCAATGCCCTGCATGCAGTTTTATATTATAAATACTATTCTTTCTACCAGGAAACTGGAGATTGTCCATAGCAACCAAAAAATATCCGTTTACGTCAAAAGTGCTTTTAGACCAGCTAGAAAACAGCGATAATAAATTAGAATCACTTGCAGAACTGAGCGATAGTGAGTGGTGGGGAAATTCGTCATCAAACACTAAAAGTCATGACAGCGACAATTCTGCTACTAAGCAAATTTCAGTGTTTTTGATTTGATTACATTATTAAATAATTTTTATTATTATTATATTATTATTTCATATATTTATTTATAGTTATTTATTATATTATAATTTATGATTTCGTGTTTCAAACGTTATTATATCCGGGATGTCTACTAGACTCTTGTTTGGACAGAATCATACCGCCAGGGAGGTTAAGAGAGGTTTGAACTCCAGAGAGAGAGATATCATTTTGCCCCTGTACAAATCATTAGTAAGACCTCATCTGGAATATGCAGTTCAGTTTTGGGCACCAGTTCTCAAAAAGGATATCGGGGAACTGGAGTAAGTGCAGAGAAGGGCAACCAAACTGATAAGAGGCATGGAGGAACTCAGCTATGAGGAAATAGAGGAACTGAATTTATTCTCTCTTGAGAAAAGAAGATTAAGGGGGGATATGATCAACATGTACAAATACATAAGGGGTCCATATAGTGAACTTGGTGTTGAGTTATTTACTTTAAGATCATCACAGAGGACAAGGGGGCACTCTTTACATCTAGAGTAAAAAAGGTTTTTATCTCCAAATACGGAAAGGTTTATTCACATTAAGAGCTGTGAAAATGACTCCCTCCAGAGCTGGTTCTGGCCAGCTCAGTAGATTGCTTTAAAAAAGACCTGGAATCTTTCCTAAATGTACATAATATAACTGGGTACTAACATTTATAGGTAAACTTGATCCAGGGAAAATCTGATTGCCTCTTGGGGGATCAGGAAGGAATTTTTTCCCCTGCTGTAACAAATTCGATCATGTTTTGTTGGGGTTTTTTGCCTTCCTCTGGATCAACTGTGTGTCAAGGTATGTGTATATGAGATTGTATTTTTTTTTGGTTGAACTAGATGGACTTGTGTCTTTTTTCAATCTGACTAACAATGGGGACACTGTCACTATCACACTGTTACTGTCAGTCCTAACCTGCCACTATACTACCCTAACCTGACACTATACTACCCTAACCTGCATCTATACCACCCTAATCTTGCATTATATTACTGTAATTTGATACTTTACTGGCCTAGTCTGACACCATACTGCCCTAATGTGCTACTTTGCTGCCTTGGGCTGGCCATACATTATACAATTTTCTTGTACAACATTTCCTTTGGATTTACCAAAACCATATAATAGGAGATCAAACCTAAACACTTTCAATTTATATGCAATCAGACAGGCCCTTGCACTTCATAGTTGAAGGTAAATCTAATGAAAAATTGTATGGTGTATGGCCAGCTTTAGTCTGACACTATACTGATCTCAGCTATGCTTTGCATTAGAGGGAGGAGAGCTGCTGCCTGTGCCCAGGCTGTGTACAGTGCAGGGATGGGAGAAGGAGCTCTACTGAGTGTCCTGCAAGCAGTGACCCCTGTCTTTTGCCCTTTCAAGAGTGACCTCTGTCCTCTGGCCTGCCAGCAATGACTCCTATCCTCCGCCCTGCTGACCCCTGTTCTCTGCCCTGCTAACCCCTGTACACTGCCCTACAAACTAATGGCTTCTGTACATTGCCTTACAAACTGTTGACCCCAACCTCTTCTAATCCTCTGTACACTGCTCTACTGACCTCCCATCCTCTGCCCCCTGACATATTTTTACTGCACCCCTACATTAGACAGGCTAGATTCATCCCTGCTAACATGTCCCTTTAACAGAAGTCCATAAAACATTAATTTTCCGTCAAATGGGGACTGTCACTCAATGATCAAAATTAAGCAGATCCTTGCTGAAGCGGGCGAATGTCAATCAGTGTGTGGCCATCTTAGAATCAGAATGGGGAGGGCTAATTAGCCTCTTTTTCATAGATGACACAAGACAGCTCATAATTTCTGGCAAGATCAACAGGGCTGATTATGCAGTTAATATGGAGTTAAATAGGAACACAGTTTATTATTTAGTTTTAACTTGCAAGGTTACTTTACCTGACAACAATGGTGACTCCTTTGATCTGCTATGAATGAGCCAGAGTATTTAGAATGTAGCAAAATAACATTGCTACATTGTAAGGGCTCATATTGATGGGCCTTGTTTTTCTGTATTTGAGGTGCATTTGGAAGGCATTTTAAATGCAGGTCAGCAAGTGGATGTAAACCCGATTCATGAAATTTGAGCTGGGCACATTTACCTGCAGTGTTTCCTTATCTCTCTCCAAAGCACTCTGTCCCGTAGCTGTCTCTTGCTCCATAGCTCTGTTATCAGCCTGATAACTTCTCACATGTTCTCTGAGATAGAGCCTGAAGTGTGTGTCGGGGGAGGTTGCTATAAATAGATTAGCACACTGCTAAACTATTCACAGGCAACCTCTGCATGTGTGGGGAGGGGGTGTGTGCCTTTCCTCCAATCAGCTGTCTCACAGTGTCTAGCAATAATCCACTCCTACAGGGGAATGAGGAAGTGCAAAATCTAACAGGAAGTGCACTTTCTAAACAGTATATAAAGCTGAAGACCATTGCACAGAGCAGGTAGGCATAACATCTTTATCATTTTAAGAAAAAAATAATTATATCTTTACAACATGTTTGACCTACAGGCAAAGTGGGTCAAATGCAGCCTTCTCTTGCCAAATGCTGGATATTCTATTTGAATGCAGTTGCATGCATTTGAATAGAAAAACCCAAAGTTTAACTAGAACGCCCATCGATATGAACTCTTTGTCTTCATTAAACTGCAGATGCTGTTTTGCTAGTAAATTTACATGGAAGCAGCATGATCTGCTTCTCTGATAATAAATAAAATGACAGCCAGCATTTGATAGGTAAATGTGGTCATGGAGCTGTGAGGGAGGAGGGTGGGCAGGGCATACCAGACACATCCAAAATATTTGGATGAGTATTTTTAGGCACGCATGGCATGACAAAAGTCCAAGACTGCTACACTGCTGTGTTACAGGTCAACAAAAGTACAAAAATCTAGAACAAAAACATTTGTTCCTTTTTTTATTATTTATTTATACTTTTATAGTATTATAGTATTTATTTATACTTTTAATATTACAACTGTATCTGAACTGTGAAATGAACTATTGCATTGAAGCTGGCTGTGTTCTGCAGACTTGAAGCTTTCATTTTGGTCAATAGAACCTTCAGCCGCAATATGAGCTAACAGGATCAGGAACCTTATCTGACTGGTTCCTGATCATCAATGAGGTGTGAGTAGAAAGAGCCAGTAGCTGCATCAAATGTTGAGTGCTGGCTCTAATAGGGGAGAATAACATGTCCTCGCCAATGAATTAGCATGTTTGGTAATGTTAACATATAGAGAGGAAGAGTTGTAACCATATCACCGCTACTGTCCTGTTAGCTTCTGATCCAACCCTGTGCCATGGGCAGAGGAGAAAGACACAAAATTATTATAGTTGTGATATGTACACTGCTAAGGACTCAAAATCCTAGAATTCCATGCACCCTCCTAGAACCGGGAATGCGTACAAGTAAACCAGACAGCATTACTGTGCATCCAGTCATTGCTGCTAGAAATGGCCATTATTAACAAACAGAGCATTGTCATACCACCTCCTGCAGGACTTGGTGACATGCTGTTTAAATTTTTGACACGAAACTCAGCGTCATGGCCGTGGCCTATGTACAGCTCTGAGCAGGCGTATGTTAGTGTTCATGCAGTCAGTCAAGGGGTGGTAAAACCATGACTCAGCCACCTGGTTTTACTGCCCTTTGGCCACACGTGTTAGCAAGAGTTTAATTTTTTTTAAGAGTCAAAGCTAAACATTTTTTACCACTGGTAGATTTACTTTTTTGATTACAACATTGTCCAAAATGTATAGTTTTCATTATCCATTTATACTGTATATTTAACCAGTTCCAGACTGCCCACCGCACATATACTGCGACAGGGCAGCCCAGCTGCGTGAAACAATGTTCATGTTTGTTGTCCGCGATCCCTGGTCTGGGGTGCCCGCCGCCGGTGACCCGCTCTTGCTGTGATTGGACACAGCAGGAGTCAATTAGCGGGGCTGGTGGCATTTTCATTTCGTGCTTTTCATTTAGTTTCTGAACGGCCGTTCGTCAACCAGACATATTGAGGAACCGGAGGAGTTAGCGCATTATTTATTATTGGTCTTGGAGTTATTGCTTTGACATTATTTTTTTGCTTGAATAATAATGATTTGATTTGGTATATTTTTGGATGCATAGAATGCACTTTTTGGTTAAAGCGGTGGTAAAGGTAATTTAAAAAAAAATAAAAAATAACAAACATGTTATACTTACCTTCACTGTGCAGCTCGTTCTGCACAGAGTGGCCCCGAACCTAGTCTTCTGGGGTCCCTCGGCGGCTGTTTCAGCTCCTCCCCGCAAGCATTCACCACCTTAATGCGAGCTCCCTCGCATGGTGGTGAGTGCTTGCGGGCGCGCTCCCGTGATACAGCCGGCGGCTATAGCCGCTCGCTGTATCACTCGGCCCCGCCCCCCGGCGCGCCGCGTCATCGGATGTGATTGACAGCAGCGCGAGCCAATGGCTGCGCTGCTTTCAATCCATCCACTGCAGCCAATCAGCGACCAGGCTAAGCTGCAGCGAAGATGACAAGAACGAGCAGCGAAGATTCGAGGCGTCAGGTAAGTAAAACGGGGGGCTGGGGGCGGCGGTACTGTCAAAAGTTTTTTCACCTTAATGCATAGAATGCATTAAGGTGAAAAAATTTTTACCTTTACAACCCCTTTAAGTTCTATTGGCAGATAGCATGTCTAATTTTATTTATTTGTTTCCTTTTTTTTAATGCACAATAAAAAAATTGTGTAGAATAATACTTGGCTATGTGTTTTTCTTCAAATGACAGTTTGGGAGTAGGCAGTTACATTTTATAAAATACAATGTAAAATTGACAAGGGACACCAACATAGTTGTATCTTATAAACTACAGGATAATGGTGTTGTGGTAACTTGCCCAAATAAAAAGAAAAGCATAATAATATTATTCTTGATATCACTAGAAAAAAAAACATTTGAAAATCAGTTTGCAATAACTCCATCAGTATCACCAGCAAAGCAGCTTCATTATTATCCCATTAAAGAAGAAGAGAATGTGCGCTGCATTTCTAGATTTCACCATTTGCAAGGTAACGAATGTTAATTCTCCATTACGAACGCTAGTTTACAAGACTGACCGCTTCTGGCTCGTCCTTGCTTCCGAGCATGCGTGTTTGTACGTTAGACTTTTGTCTGACGGACTTGTGTACACACACTCGGAAAATCCGACAACAGACATTTGTTGGCAGAAAATTTGAAGACCTGCTAGCCAACATTTGTTGGTGGAAAGGCCGACAACAATTGTCCGATGGAGCGCACACACGATCGGATTTTCCACCAACAGCCTGTCATCACACATTTCCAGTCGGAAAATCCAATCATGTGTACAGGGCTTTAGTAAACACACCCAGGGAACACATTTAACCCTTTGATTGCCCCTGATGTTAACCCCTTCCCTTCCAGTGTCATCTATAGTGTGAGAGTGCATTTTTTTTAGCACTGATCACTGTATTGGTGTCACTGGTCCGCCAAAAAGTGTCACTTAGTGTTCAATTTGTCCGCCGCAATGTCGCACTAAAAACTACTGATCACCTCCATTACTAAAAAAAGTCCCTAAATCTATCCCATAGTTGGTAGACGTGATAACTTTTGGGCAAACCAATCAATATACGCTTATTGGGATTTTTCTTACCAAAAACATGTAGCAGAATACAATTTGGCCTAAACTGATAAAGAAATTTGATTTTTAACATATTTTTATTGGATATGTTTTATAGCAGAAAGTAAGAAATATTGTTTTTCTTCAAAATTGTTGCTCTTTTTTTGTTTAAAGTGCAAAAAATAAAAACCGCAGAGGTGATCAAATACCACCAAAAGAAAGCTTTATTTGTGGGAAAAAAAGGACATCAATTTAGTTTGGGTACAGCGTCGCACGTGCACGCAATTGTCAGTTAAAATAACGCAGTGCCGTATCGCAAAAAATGGCCTGGTCATTAAGGGGTAATCCTTCAGAGGCTGAAGTGGTTAAGATAAGTTTTTGGTTTCTTGGAAGTACTGTATATCTTTCTGTACAACATTCATTTCTTTAATCAACCTTATTTTTTACATTTTCATCTCAAATAAACAGCAAAAGAAGCCCAATTGCTCTGTTCACATCGCTGCGACTTGCCATGCGATTTGACAGTTCCAAATCGCATGACAGGTTACACCCTATTTGAGCCTATGAAACCGGTCAAATAGGTACTCCGACTCTGACTTGCACCGATTTGAAAATGGTTCCTGCACTATTTCTTGCATTGACATCTGTGCATGAAATCGCACTGTCCTGCGGCTTTGAAATTGCGCTCAAGTAGCACGATTTCAAAGCTGCATTCAGTATGAATGGGCTTTAGGGCTTCACACCAGCTGAGCTAGGCAGCATTGCCCAATGTGATCCCAACACAAAAAACAAGGATATTTGCCCCTTATGCTATGGCTTCATTGCACACATTATTAAGTGCATGTGCTTAATTGTTTAATCCAGGGGGGACAAACCCTAATTCAGGAACTAAGGGTTAAATCTAGAACCAGCAGGCATTTTAAAGTGAATGCAAATTCCCATTTTACTTACCGGTAGCCACAGTCACATGATAATTAAGATGAGCTCAGGCGTGTTCGTAAGCCCCACGTGCAGAGCCCGCCAGGAATTCGGTACTGCACAGCGCTAATCACAAGCAGTCATAGTTGCCAACATTGCAAAAAAAAAAATTTGGGACACTTTTTTGCATGTAGGTGGAGCCTTGCTATAATTACGGGGCGTGGTATTCTTTTGTAGGCGGGGAATACCTTAATAGAAAAATGTGGCGCGCTGCAGCGAAAATGGGCGTGGTTTGAGCGTAATAGTGGGCGTGTCTTAAATGGGCATGGCTCGGAAGGGGTGTGGTATGAGATGAATGAGGGATGGAGGGAGAAAGAAAGAAAGAGGGAGAGAAAGAAAGAGAGAAAGAAAGAAAGAGAGAAAGAAAAACAAAGAGAGAAAGAAAGAGGGATGGAGTTACAGCAGGCCCAGATCCTACACAACAGTAGAAATATCTGTATTCCAGAAAGTTTAACAATCAGCAGATAAAGATACTCCAAACACCTGGTGTTAGCGCTTCAATCATCCCGACACCAAGGTTGTTATGGTGTCAGGATGATTGAAGTGCATTATTTCTATTATTACATTGTAATATAGAATGAAATTATTTAACTCACCATAATGCTGAATCAGTGGAAGCCCTCAGCGTGACACCTGCCACGTCGCCTGCCACCAGATGCCATCAGGTGTCCCCAGCGGAGTCCCCCCTTACATCAGACATTGCCAGCGGAGTCCCCCCTTACATCAGACATTGCCAGCGGAGTCCCCCCTTACATCAGACATTGCCAACGGACTCCCCCCTTACATCAGACATTGCCAGCGGAGTCCCCCTTGCATCAGACATTGCAGCAGAGTCCCCCCTTACATCAGACATTACCAGCGGAGTCCCTCCTTACATCAGGCATTGCAGCAGAGTCCCCCCTTACATCAGACATTGCAGCGGATTTCCTCCTTACATTAGACATTGCAGCGGAGTCCCCCTTACATCAGGCATTGCAGCTGAGTCCCCCTTTACATCAGACATTGCCAGCGGAGTCCCCCCTTACATCAGACATTGCCAGCGGCGCCCCCCCTTACATCAGACATTGCCAACGGAGTCCCCCTTACATCAGACATTGCCAGCGGAGTTCCCCCTTACATCAGACATTGCCAGCGGAGTCCCCCCTTACATCAGACATTGCAGCAGAGTCCCCCCTTACATCAGACATTGCAGCAGAGTCCCCCCTTACATCAGGCATTGCAGCAGAGTCCCCCCTTACATCAGACATTGCAGAAGAGTCCCCCCTTAAATCAGGCATTGCAGCGGAGTCCCCCTTACATCAGAAATTGCCAGCGGAGTCCCCCCTTACATCAGGCATTGCAGCAGAGCCCCCCCTTACATCAGACATTGCAGCAGAGTCCCCCCTTACATCAGACATTGCAGCAGAGTCCCCCCTTACATCAGATATTGCAGCAGAGTCCCCCTTACATCAGGCATTGCAGCGGAGTCCCCCTTACATCAGGCATTGCAGCGGAGTCCCCCCTTACATCAGACATTGCAGCAGAGTCCCCCTTACATCAGGCATTGCAGCGGAGTCCCCCCTTAAATCAGGCATTGCCAGCAGAGTGCCCCCTTACACCAGGCATCCCCCAATAGAGCCCCCCTTTCCTTACATCAGGCATTCCCAGCAGTGGAGCCTCTCTCCGCCGCCATTACTAAAGATAATGGGACAAAATAGCCGGGTGGTTGCCAATAGCAATTGAGCTATGGCTTTTTTTACCCCCGCCCCTTCCCACATCAGATTACAGACAGACGGCAGCGGGGAAGGAGGTGGGCGGTGCCACAGCTCAAATTCTATTGGCAGCCACCCGGCCATTGCTAAACAGCAATTTGGTCTTCAGGAAAATGGCGGCCGGTGGAGACATTGTCTCCGCCGGCCACAGACCTCTAGCGGCGGTAGCGGCGGTGGCGGCGGCGAAAAAAAAAGGTAAAATAAGAATTTCCCCGGACATTTCCCGGGAATGGCTAAATCCGGGAAAAGGGTCTAAATCCCAGGAATGTCCCGGGAAATTCATGACAGTTGGTAAGTATGCAAGCAGTGAGACATTTCCTGATCTCTGCAGCCGGGCATCGGGACAATGTCTCACTGCTCGTGATTAGTGCTGTGCAGTGCTGACTTCCTTGCGGGCTCTGCATGTGCGGTTTGCGAACGCGCCTGAGCTCATCCTTAGTGATAATCCTTCTCTAATTCTCTGTTTACTTCCTGGGGTCCTTCTTTGGGTGTCCACATCACAGCCTGCATGGTGTGGATATGTCCTTTTGGAAGTGACACTTGCAGCAGCCAGGTCCTCTCTCATAGACTCCAGAGGCATGAGAACTCACAGGGGCAGTGAGCAGACCAGTGCCCCGGAAGATAACATACAGGGAAAATGGCCTGGTCCCCAGGGCAGGATATTAGCTTTGCTCATAGAAGAAGCGGTGACTTACACTAACCTAAGCTGGCAATACAAAAATCACTTTTTTTTCTTTTGTTCAACCAGAGGGTTGAGCGAAAAAGATTTAGCCCCCGTTCACACCTATGCGAATTAGATGCGGCTTAGGCCCCTATCACACGATCGGACCGTTTAGGTCCGCCTGTCAGTTTTGACGGCGGATCTGAACGGGTGCTCCATGTTAGCCTATGGAGCGACGGATGTCAGCGGAGGCATGTCTGCTGACATCCGACCCCGTCCGATCCGCTAAAAGCAGACGGATGGCCCTACGTCCAGATCCGTTGCTGGCGGATCGGATTGGGTAAGATCTGCCAAAAACGGACATGCTGTTCATTTTCATCCGATCCCTCCATAGGCAGCAGCGGCGCCCGACAAGCCCCTCCCCGTTCAGTGAGCAGAGAGAGACCTGTCATCCGCCGGCTCAGCGGAGATCAACGGACTGATCTCTCGCTGAGCCGGCGGACCGAGGCGGGCTCCGTGGAAACCGAGTCCACCTCGTGTGAATGAGGCCTTACACCTTATCCAATTCACAGTGCAGGGGCCTTATCTGAAGTCCAGGGGAGACTGCTGGAAATCTAAATAGAAGGGAGTATGTTCAGTGAGTGCTTCAGAGAGAGGCATAATCATAATTGTAAGTGTGAGCATGGGACAAGATATCATGCTCAAGGTAACCCATAACAGGCAGCTATGTCCCGTATGAAAAGGGGGTAAGGAAATACATGAAAGCGTCTCTGGGAGGTCACAGATAGGTGCGGTGCACAAACAAAATGTGCCGTTAGATGACAGGAAGCAGGAGACCGAGGTGTAATGTGGGGCTGACAGCCAACCCTGCAGATGCTGCAAGGAGTAGCTGGGGATTCTCGTATATGCCCCCCCCAGAGTCGCCGGCGTGCAAATCTGCCTCTGTGATCCCAGATGGTAATCGCGGCCAATGTGTATGACAAACAATGCCGGATGCGATGATGCAGGATGCCCGGCGTGATGACGCCGGTCTTGCTGGGGCAGTGGCGTAGACCCGCATCTGTGGCTCGCGACGCAGAAACCGGAAGAGCCACAGGACGTGGACGTCCATATTCTTCCGCTGTATGGGAAGCCACCTGTGCCAAACTAGTGCGCAAGGCGGCCCCCCTGCGCTGAGTGGGGAGTCCTAGGAGTGAATCGGGGGACCCAGTCACCGAGATCCAGAGCTCGGCGTTGTACTGTAAAATGGCACGTACAGCAGAAGTATCAGGAACTAAATAACAAAACAACAAAGATACAGACAATTGAAAACATGGTTAAAAGTAAAACAAAAGTATGCATGGGGACATCAATATAGGTCTCTGCATGCATATAGCAGTTTTTTATAAATAAATAAAATAAAGAACATATATACAGTATATACATTTGGAAATAGCATATAAAGGCTATGGTACACTGGAAGCAGTTTGTGGTATCAAAAAATACCCTGTACACACAGGATATAAGCCTAAGAAGTTGGATGCTTATTTAGGGAAAAGAGAGAGAATTGGTTTAGGGGGACCCCTCATCGGGCTCCCATTCTGAGCCCCCTGAGGAGAAGCCTTCCAAAACGGTCTATACCGTAGGATATACATCCATTAAGTCCTGGGGGTTGGGTGGCCTTTAATCTAAAAATCCACCTCTGCTCTAGTTGCAGTAATGTTTTATTTACATATCCTCCTCGCATGTCACTATGTACGCGATCAATGATTAAAAATAAGAATTTTGGGCATACGCCCTCGTGCACTCTGGTGACATGTCTACCAAGTGGTAGATTTGGGTTGCAAGTTTTCATTGATGTGATGTGTCTGTAAGCCCTGCGCCAAAATTCCTGGATCGTCTTACCTACATAAAAGCTATTGCATTTGCACATTCGCATACAAGGAGATAAAATACCCCGCATGCTTGGCAAATTGCGTAATGTCTGGGTTAGGCAAGGTTGACATCTTTGGAGATATTCATGAATCTGCAGTAGTTGCAACCACCGCAGGTGAAAATCCCCTTGGTCGCGTTTGCCCCCTCCTTTGAATTCGCTACAGATCAGCTGGTTTTAAAGAGAACTGACTTGTCTGTAGGTGAATGCCAGGGTGGCTGGTACAAATGGACCAATCAGTGGGTCCAAAGTCAGCATGTGCCAGTATTTAGCTATAACCCGTTTGATAGCTAAGTGCTGGTTGGAGAATTTGGTGATGATTGGGTTTATTCCTTTTGGATGAGGGATTGTAGAGTACATCCTCATGGGTTTGAGCGCATACTCGCTTATAGGCTTTCCTGAGGCAAGTGTTTGAGTATCCCCGTGCCCGTAATCTTGTTGTCAAAATGTTGGCCTCTTTTTGAAGACTGTGTCATCGGTACAATTCCTCCTCGTGCTCAAGTATTGGCTATAAGGGATTAAGGAAATGAGAGGTTGGGGGTGGAAACTGCTGGCATGAAGTATTGAATTGACTGCAGGCGGTTTTCTGAAGAGGCTGGTCGTAAGGGATCCATTAGCATCTTTATAGATTGTTAAATCAAGGAATGTGATCGATTCCTTGTCCCAAGTCATAGTGAATGACAAGTTAAAGGTGTTGATGTTCAGCTGTTCTAGAAAGGCTGGCAATTGCATAGTAGGTCCATTCCACACCAGGAGGACATTGTCAATGTAGAAAAACCACATGACGACTTTCTCCATGTGTTGAGAAAGGGGTGCAGATTGATGTATCATTTGTTCCCACTCCCCCAGGTACAGATTGGCGTATGATAGGGCACAAGAGGTCTCCATCGCCACACCCTGCACCTGGAGGTAGTGGGATCCGTTGAGGGTGAAGTAGTTGTGAGATAGTATGAATTCCAATGCAACCAGAAGGAATTCGTTGGCCTTTTGTTCATGCTGGCTGTTTTGGGAAATAATAATAATCGTATGCAAGAGAGACCTTTGTCATGTGGTATTGAGTCCTTAGCTCAGCAAAATCAGGACCAAGCAAGAATGTGAAACTACGGTAGTTTCAAGGAGGTACCTATAGGAGGGATAACAAAGTTAAAGGATAAGTTCACCTTTGGAACATGTTCCATCCATTGATCTGCTGATTGCGGGTGCAATGTCTTGCAGATTCCTTAGAGAAAAAACAATAATAAATGCACTTTTTTTACCTGCAAAAAAGGTGCATTTATTTTTTTTTTTTCAAAATGTGAACTAATGCTTAAAAACTGAACTCTGAAAAAACAAAATGTGACTCCTGCGGTGTGGTCCCCAGCAGTCAGTAGTGAGAGCATCAAATTTGAAAAGGAACCTTTAACAACAGTAATCTTCTAATCTGTAGAAGTTTCATGCAACATGTCCCTTATATCTGACTGTCTCTAGTCTCCTACAGCAGGGATATGCAATTAGGGGACCTCCAGCTGTTGCAGAACTACAAATCCCATGAGGCATAGCAAGACTCTGACAGCCACAAGCATTACACCCAGAGGCAGAGGCATGATGGGACTTGTAGTTTTGAAACAGCTGGAGGTCGGCTAATTGCATATCCCTGTCCCTTTTGGTCCATTTCAGGTCCTAATTCAGCCCAAAATTCGGGCTGAAATTGGCCTTGGTAGTACAGTCCGTCTATATATGCAAGCCTTGTTTCCTGTTCCTGCATTACTCACTTTTTTACTCTTATTATTTTTTTTTTTCCTTACAGAATTGGCAGAATTGGGAGCCATCCTGCCGTGCCACGGAACCCCCACCTCCCCCTCATTCCTCTCTTCCCTTTTTTTTTTCCTTTCTCCTTTTCTCCCTTTGATTCTACTCTATCAGCACATTGAAGCCTCCCACAAGGCTAGAGTTGATATCTCTGAGACATTTTACGTTGGACCCCCTGATGTTAAAGTTCGGATCAGGGTGAACCCTCACTCGTGACTGCTCGCAATTTATGCATGACATGAACTTATGTTGACAGTTCATGTAGTATGGGACCTCTTGTGCCCTATACATCCCTACCCCTGAGGTCTAGCTCCTGCACTTAACCTTACTTTCCTGGGTAAGACCGGAAGAGACCCCTCCTGTCCACAGCATGTTCCCATTAGGGGTGGACAGGTAGAGCGAGACCTCTTTTGCCATCTACTAGGATCGCACGTGCCTGATCTCACGGTTTCCTTTTCCTCCCTATCCCACACAGAACTCCCTACTACACATCAGCCATTACTGGTTCAGCACCCGATTCCAACTGAATGTATATATATATATATATTTGCTGTAACTATTCACACTAATGCGGTTGTTCTCACTTTTAGTGATATATGTCTGATGTTTTGTTTTTCTTTGAAACTTCAATAAAAACATTAAACACGAAACGGTGAACCAGGATGCACAGGATCCCTGCTGGGAGCCGCATCGACATCCAGTGTGAACCAAGCCTAAGGCTTCTGTCCGACGTGCAGCACTGCTTACCACCCTCTGAAAAGATATCTGCAGTGGATTGCTTTTCAGAGGGCAATATAGCAAAGGCTGAGAGATGTTCAGGAGGCGATTTTGCTGCCTTCTGAACACTTGTTTTTCTGTTTTTTTTTTTAAATTGCCAACCAGCTATTTCAATTTGTGGGATCGCACCGCAACTACAAGCACAGCGATTCGCTTGCGTTTGCAGTGCAGCCTTATTTAACTCAATGAACGTGTTTGAAAGTGCCTCCTGTCAAACTCTGCACTCCATTTAAAAATTGCAGTCTCCTGTGAAGCAAAGCATTGTGGCCGCAGCATCTGTACAGCCCTGTCCGGCTGTATTGTTACAATTCGGGTGGGTGGAAGCAAGCAGTAGGACCTTGGCTTTCACAGTCTGTTTTTACCTCTGCCTGTCTGAAAGAACCCCTTGTTGTCAGTCTATGATCATCTTCTGTTGCATTACATATGATAAATAATATATGCTGCCCTGAGATATCAGGGGCCACATTTGAGGCCCCCCATATCTTCTAAGTTGACAACCACTACTCTAGACAATTTTTCCAGCTGGTTTCTCAGCTGTGTCCAGACTTGTCCCTCATATAAAACAAAGTCGCAACTATAACAAATGTAAGACTTCTATTTAGATCCACCCAGAAAAAAATATAATGCCCTAATGTTTATGAAGTGTATTATTAATATTATTACATTTATTATTATTTTTGCATGCAATATTTGGTTTGTAATATTTTTGAGTAACACCAGCAGCCTAAATAATACACTTGTCTGTATGTTATAATACAAACGATCAGAATTTCACTGTTCCCTTCCTTCAGATATCACATCTTGCCAATCACCAAAGAAGAAACCTATTTTGGGTATCCTGTATACAGAAAGTCTGAATATGTCCGCAAATGTCACTGCTATGTATAGCAACCTTCTCTTTTTATACTGTTCAATAAAAAGAAAAATCCCAGCTAGGCTTTTGCTGGTTGCTAAGGGCCACAGATGCTTTCGGTTCAGACACATCTATATGAGAGGCCCTCCTTGATCCTATGTAAACTTAAAGAATGAATCACACAAACTTACCAGCATCAAAGATTACGTCCCCATGCTGCTTTGCATAGGGAGTACATCTAAAATGAATGTGAATGTAATTAAAAAAAATACTCCTCTGTCTAAGTTAATATGTTTCTTTTCAAAAACAAAAAGGGTTACACATAAATAATGAATACAGGCATTAGTAACGGTCTTAGGAGCTCGCAGTCTATTTCAAGGTGACTCTCCGATATGGGTCATGAAGCTGACTAAATCAGACACAATGAAGTTGATTCCAGGGGGGGGGATATCAGCTCTGCAAGAAAATCTCTGGCAATCTTAATACCCTTGTACACACCTCCGAAGCGTCTTTGTTTTTATCACTGAACATTCAAAAACCTTAAAATGGGTTAAAAATGCAGCTGATTTGCTCCAAATCAACAGTGAAAGATCCCAGACCATTATTCACTTAATCTAACCACACATTAGAAAAAAACACATTAACATTGCAGGTGATTTCATCATGCAGTGATCAAGGAAGAACGTCAGTGCAGCGAATTTGTGTCAATGAGGAGTATATAACAATAGTCATTTTAGGCATTTACAAAGCATATATAGAAGACACACTGCTGGGCGGTAGTCAATGGCCACAGCTTATTATGCTACCCTTCGGAGTCCTAATGGTTTGGGTTAATTAGGCATATTGGCATAACAATAGCAAACACACACTCTGGCCACAAGCTTGCAGGCATTTCTCTATAGCTTGCATTTACGTACAACAATGTTGCCTGCATACGGTTTCTAGGGCAGAGAGCTTTCAAGTCCCAAGAGCCTTGAAAACCTTTCTCGTTCCTTATTCTGACAGCTGCTTTTCCATTCTTGCCTCGGCTATGGTCTCCTTTGTAAAGGGAAAGACATCGTAACAGCAAACACATACTACCTTCCCCATATTATTTTGCTGAAAAGCATCCCCTTTCCTGCAAGCATCTCAGTATCCCCATCTTCTGCAAATCTGTGCAGAGGTGAGCATCTGCAGCATCATCAGCTACCTCTTTCACTGCCAGCTCCCATCTGCTTAACACACAAGTAAAGAAATACCTGCTACTTAAGAATGGATGCACAATTTTTTTTTGGGGGGGGGAAGACATGCCTTGAGAAGGTGTGTTGCCCATGTTGCTTCCTTCCTTTCAAGCTTCCTCTTAGCGAGTCGATCAGGCCCTGGCGAGCATTGAGGTGGGAGGTGTGTGAATGTGAGAGAGGGAGAAGGAGATGGAGAGAGGGTGTGCAAGTGTGTGATGATGTGCAGGGGAACAAAACAGGAAGAGCACAGGCTCTCATGATACATTAATGGGCAGTGATCATTCTCCCTGTTCTCTTTCTCTTAAAGGATCCCACATTCGTGAACAGGATAGGTGTCTGGGATTATGCTGGTGGATTATTATGCTAATCGGTGTTCTGGATATAGGGGTAGAAGGCGGAAGGGCAAAAAAAATGCAGAGAAATTAAAATTGTCACTTGTGAACATAATTTAAACCCATTGTTTCATTGGGATTCCCTATAGGAACCTCCTACCACCTCCTTCCACCTTCATACAAAAATAAACGCAAACTGGAAGTGAATATCTGTAAATGAACATCTATTGATCTTTGTTGTAAGAAACCCATAGGTGGAATTTGCAGGCTTTTAACACTTCAGATCAGATGGCTGTGAGCTTTGTTCCTGGTCACCAGAAAAAAAACGAAATCTGATGGGTATGGTGTCTGTGTTGTCAAAGCAACATTAAAGGAGCACACAAAAAAAAGAGTTAGATGGTAAAAATGATTTCCAGACAGCAACCATGTACTGATGTGGAAAATAAGGAGTTATGGCGCAGAGCCTATTATCTCTCCTTTGATTGTATATACAGTGCATACCCTTTCTTTGTCCACATCTTCCCTGATGTTTACTATTACTAGCCATTAGGGATGGGCCAAACCCCCCTGGTTCGGTTCGCACCAGAACCTGCAAACGAGCCGAAAATTTGTGCGAACTTTAGAACCCCATTGACGTCCATGGGACTCGAAGGTTTGAAATCAAAAGTGCTAAATTTAAAGGCTTATTTGCATGGTATTGTCCTAAAAAGGGTTTGGGGACCCGGGTCCTGCCCCAGGGGACATGTTTCAATGCAAAAAAAAAGTTTTAAAAACAGCTGTTTTTTCGGGAGCAGTGATTTTAATGATGCTTAAAGTGAAAAAAAAAGTGAAATATTCCTTTAACCACTTGCCGACCACCTCATGCAGATATACTGTGGCAGAATGGTACGGGCAGGCAAAATAACGTGCCTGGTACGTGATCTGCCTCCCGCAGGCGGGGGGTCTTATTGGACCCCCCCCCCCGGTGTCCGAGGTGGTCGGCTTGTGTCTGGGAGTGATGAGAGGTGAGGGGGAGACCATTCATTCGTGGCCCCCCCTCGCGATCGCTCCCAGCTAAGGATGGGCTCCGGCGTGTTCGCATGGCGCACGTGTCGAGCCCGCCAGGAAGTCGGCATGGCGCAGCGCTAATCACAAGCAGTGAGACATTTCCCGATCTCTGCAGCCGCACATCGGGAAATGTCTCACTGCTTGTGATTAGCGCTGCGCCGTGCCGACTTCCTGGCGGGCTCGACACGTGCGCCATGCGAACACGCCGGAGCTCATCCTTACTCCCAGCCAATCGGATTCTTCCTCTGCTGCTGTATGCTAAACAGCAGCAAAGGAAATTATGTCATCTCTCCTCGGCTCGGTATTTTCCGTTCCGGCGCCGAGGAGAGAAGACATCCGAGTGAGTGCACAACACACACACACTCAGTAGAACATGCCAGGCACACAATACACAATATCCCCCCCATCCCCCCCGATCACCCCCTAATCACCCCCCCCCCCCGTCACACTGACACCATGCAGTTTTTTTTTTCTGATTACTGCATTGGTGTCAGTTTGTGACAGTTAGTGTAATAGGGCAGTTAGTGTTAGCTGCCTTTAGGTCTAGGGTAACCCCCTAACCCCCCCTAATAAAGTTTTAACCCCTTGATCACCCCCTGTCGCCAGTGTCACTAAGCGATCATTTTTCTGATCGCTGTATTAGTGTCACTGGTTACGCTAGTTAGGGAGGTAAACATTTAGGTTCGCCGTCAGCGTTTTATAGCGTCAGGGACCCCCATATACTACCTAATAAATGTTTTAACCCCTTGGTTGCCCCCTTGTTAACCCTTTCCCCACTGATCACCGTATAACTGTTATGGGTGACGCTGGTTAGTTAGTTTATTCTTTATAGTGTCAGGGCACCCACCGTTTATTACAGAATAAAGGTTTAGCCCCCTGATCGCCCGGCAGTGATATGCGTCGCCCCAGGCAGCGTCAGATTAGCGCCAGTACCGCTAACACCCACGCACGCATCGTACACCTCCCTTAGTGGTATAGTATCTGAACGGATCAATACCTGATCCGATCAGATCTATACTAGCGTCCCCAGCAGTTTAGGGTTCCCAAAAACGCAGTGTTAGCGGGATCAGCCCAGATACCTGCTAGCACCTGCGTTTTGCCCCTCCGCACAGCCCACCCAAGTGCAGTATCGATCGATCACTGTCACTTACAAAACACTAAACGCATAACTGCAGCATTCGCAGAGTCAGGCCTGATCCCTGCGATCGCTAACAGTTTTTTTGGTAGCGTTTTGGTGAACTGGCAAGCACCAGCCCCAAGCAGCGTCAGGTTAGCGCCACTACCGCTAACACCCACGCACGCACCGTACACCTCCCTTAGTGGTATAGTATCTGAACGGATAAATATCTGATCCGATCAGATCTATACTAGCATCCCCAGCAGTTTAGGGTTCCCAAAAACGCAGTGTTAGCGGGATCAGCCCAGATACCTGCTAGCACCTGCGTTTTGCCCCTCCGCCCGGCCCAGCCCAGCCCACCCAAGTGCAGTATCGATTGATCACTGTCACTTACAAAACACTAAACACATAACTGCAGCATTCGCAGAGTCAGGCCTGATTCCTGCGATCGCTAACAGTTTTTTTGGTAGCATTTTGGTGAACTGGCAAGCACCAGCGGCCTAGTACACCCCGGTCGTAGTCAAACCAGCACTGCAGTAACACTTGGTGACGTGGCGAGTCCCATAAGTGCAGTTCAAGCTGGTGAGGTGGCAAGCACAAGTAGTGTCCCGCTGCCACCAAGAAGAAGACAAACACAGGCCCGTCGTGCCCATAGTGCCCTTCCTGCTGCATTCGCCAATCCTAATTGGAAACCCACCGCTTCTGCAGCACCCGTACTTCCCCCATTCACATCCCCAACCAAATGCAGTCAGCTGCATGAGAGGCATTTTTATGTCCTCCTGAGTACTCCTACCCAACGAACCCCCCCCAAAAAGATGTTGTGTCTGCAGCAAGCGCGGATATAGGCGTGACACCCGCTATTATTGTCCCTTCTGTCCTGACAATTCTGGTCTTTGCATTGGTGAATGTTTTGAACACTACCATATACTAGTTGAGTATTAGCGTAGGGTACAGCAATGCACAGACTAGGCACACTTTCACAGGGTCTCCCAAGATGCCATCGCATTTTGAGAGACCCGAACCTGGAACCGGTTACAGTTATAAAAGTTACAGTTACAAAAAAAAGTGTAAAAAAAAACACAAAAAAAATATAAAAAAAAAAAATAGTTGTCGTTTCATTGTTCTCTCTCTCTCTATTCTCTCTCTATTGTTCTGCTCTTTTTTACTGTATTCTATTCTGCAATGTTTTATTGTTATTATGTTTTATCATGTTTGCTTTTCAGGTATGCAATTTTTTATACTTTACCGTTTACTGTGTTTTATTGTTAACCATTTTTTTGTCTTCAGGTACGCAATTCACGACTTTGAGTGGTTATACCATCAAAAATATAGCATCAAAAATTGTAATTACACGCCCCTGTTAAACAGGAGCTGAAAAATTGGGCCTTAGGCACTGGTTCCACAACACTGCAACCCCTCACAAATACTCTAGTTGAGAGCAGCAACAAACCCTCCTTGCAAAATATTGCATCAAAAATTGTAATTACATGCCCCTGTTAAACATAGGCTGAAAAATTGGGCCTTAGCCACTGGTGGCGGCGCCCAGAACCAAAAATATTCTTACAAGCTATCAGCATGATCATTGAGGAGGAAGAGGATAGTCACTCAGGCATAACAGGATAGTCACTCAGCATCAGCATAGGCAGTCTTGAAGGGATCTGACATTTCAAAAAGAAATTATTCGGTTACATCAGCATCAGGTGCTTGGTAGCTGGTAGTGATCCAAGACTGATTCATTTTTATGAAGGTCAGTCGATCGACCGAGTCGGTGGACAGGCGCACCCTGTGATCGATTACAAAGCCTCCAGCAGCACTGAATGTGCGTTCCGAAAGAACGCTGGATGCAGGACAGGCCAGTAGCTCAATTGCATACTGTGCAAGCTCTGGCCAGTGATCTATCCTCAAGGCCCAATAACCCAGAGGATTTTCGGTGGGAAAGGTGTCCAAGTCAGATCTTGCCCCTAGGTATTTCTACACCATGTAAAACAGCTGCTGGCGATGGTTGCTGGAACCGACCATACCTTGGGGCTGCGGACTAAAAAATTGTCTGAACGCATCGGTCAGACGGCCACCTTCTCCACCGCTCCTTCTTTGACTGACCGAAGCCTCAGCAACACGTTGTCCAGAAACAGGAGTTTGTAACCTCCCAGTCTCTGGGAACGCATTGCACAAACCTTTCTGCAAGGCCTCCCGAAGATGTTTCATCCTCTGCTCCCTCTGCGATGGCAAGATAAGTCTGCAACCTTACCCTTGTAAAGTGGATCAAGAAGGGTTGCCAGCCAGTATTGATCCCTCTCCTTGATACCACGAATATGAGGAACCTTCCACAGGTTTTGCAGGATCAGGGAGGCCATGCAGCGTAGGTTTGCTGGGTCCCTAAGGACGACATGATCCGCAGCCACCTCCTCCCAGCCACGTACAAGTCCATGGGTTTCTTGGGACTGTAAATGATCCCTTAAAGACTGCTGCTGATGCTGAGTGCCAGGTTCCACCTCCATGCTGACACAATTCTCCTTTTCCTCCTCCTTCTCCTCGTCTTCCTGTGTGATCGGTGGGCACGCAGGAACTCAGTCTATAAAGGGGATAAAGCTAAGGAAGTCCTCCTCTTCCTGCCTCGGTTCTGCCTGAAGTGCCCTGTCCATTATTCCACACAGCGTGTGCTCCAACAGGTGGACAAGGGGGACAGTGTCACTGATGCATGCACTGTCACTGTTCACCATCCTCATGGCCTCCTCAAATGGTGACAGGACAGTGCATGCATCCCTGATCATGGCCCACTGGCGTGGGGAAAAAGATCAAGCTCCCCTGACCCTGTCCTGGTGCCATAGTCACACAGGTACTCATTGATGGCCCTCTGCTGCGCGTGCAGCCGCTGCAGCATGGCCAACGTTGAGTTCCACCTGGTGGGCATGTCACAGATTAGGCATTTCTTGGGCAGGTTAAATTCCTTTTGGAGGTCAGCCAGCCGAGCAATGGCATTATATGACGTGCTGAAATGCACACAGACTTTCCTGGCCTGCCTCAGGACATCCTGTAAGCCCGGGTACCTGCCCAAAAACCACTGCACTACCAAGTTAAGGACGTGAGCCAAACAGGGCACATGGGTCAGTTGTCCCTGTCGGAGGGCGGAGAGGAGGTTGGTGCCATTGTCGCAAACCACCATACCTGCCTTAAGCTGGCATGGCGTCAACCACCTCTGAACCTGCCCCTGCAGAGCTGACAGAATCTCTGCCCCAGTGTGGCTCCTGTCTCCCAAGCACACCAGCTCAAGCACCGTATGGCATATTTTGTCCTGAGTGCTTGCGTAGCCCCTTGAACGCCTACGGAGCACTGCTGGTTCTGAAGACAAATCAGCACAGGAAGAGGCCATGGAGGAAGAAGAAGAGGAGGGGGTGGAGGAGAGAGGTGTGGCAGAATCACCACTAGTAGTATTTTGGAGGCGTGGTGGCGGAACAACTTTCAACACTACTGCACCCTGTCCTGCATCCTTCCCAGCTTCCAGAAGAGTCACCCAGTGCGCGGCGAAAGATAGGTAATGTCCCTGTCCATGCCTGCTGGACCATGAGTCAGCGGTTATATGCACCTTACCACTGACCGGCCTGTCCAGCTTGGCCAAGACATTGCCTTCCACATGCCAGTAGAGAGCCGGAATCGCCTTCCGTGAAAAAAAGTGGCATTTGGGAACCTGCCACTGAGGAACCGCACATTCCACAAACTCACGGAAGGGGGCAGAATCTACCAACTGAAAAGGCAGCAGTTGAAGTGCTATCAATTTAGCCAAGCTAGCATTCAACCGCTGGGCATGTGGATGGCTGGGAGCGAACTTCTTTCGGTGGTGCAGAAGCTGGGGCAGGGAAATTTGCCTGGTACAATCTGACGTTGGTGTACCGATAGCAGATTGCCCCCAAGTACTTGGCTGTGACACACCTAATTCTAAACCTTCATTCCTCTCAGTGCAGGTCTCAGAGAGGACTGAAGGTATAGTGGGGTTGGAGATCCCAGCTGATGAGGAGCAAGGAGAGGTCCTCTTTGTTCTTTGGTGTGGGTCTTTTAGGTGCGCTTGCCAACGAACTGCATGGCAGGTCGACATATGTCTGGTCAAGCATGTGGTGCAAATAGCAGCGGTGGGATCTGATGCACTCATCTCAAAAAAGGCCCACATCAAAGAACTTTTGGAATAACACGCAGAGACAGCAGCGCCTTGCACATGCGGAGCTGGCCCCTGGAGAGCATCCTGCCTCGTTGGTGATGTGCCTCCTCCTCCTCCTATATCCTATCAGGCACCCACGTGGAATCAGTGACCTCATCATCCCCTCCCTCCTCATCACTGGAGCAAAGCTGGCAGTATGCTGCAGCTGGGGGAACAAGACTGCCAGATTGCTGTCCTTCTTGGGCACCCCGTCTCTCTGGGCTCACATTACCGCCTTCCTCTAGCTGGGTACCATCATTGGAGCATTCCAAACGCTGGGCATCCTCCTGAAGCATGTACCCAACACTGTGGTCAAATAGTTCGAAGGACTCCTCAGGAGGACATGGTGGGGCTAGGGAAGGAGTAACTGATGCCATTGAGCCGAGGGAAGAGGCCGCGTTGGCAGCTGCTTTGCCAGACAAAGTACCCTGAGCCTGGGTGAGAGAGGATGAGGATGGCTTGGTCATCCACTCTACCAAGTCTTTTGCATGTTGCGGCTCAACATGGGCAGCTGCCGAAAAAAAGGACAAGCATGTCCCACGGCCACGTGCTGATGAGGATGCACCATCTCCACGACCAGCACTGTTGCCTCTAGACACAGAGCCTGCTTGCCCTCTTTTATTGGCTTGTGACTGTCTGCCTCACCTTGTTGGCTTTCCAGACATACTAATGGCCTGCAGTGAAATGTAGCTGCACAAAGCTGGGATGTATATATATATACTGATACTGCAGCTAGCAGAATCAACTGCCTGCCTGTAGTATTATTAGTATAAGAACACCAGCAATTATCTTCAGGTAGCTTTAGGTGCACACTGTGCAGAGGACACAGTACACTAACTGTAAATACTGTAGCTGCCTGCCTGTGGTATTAATAGGAGCAGAACAACAGCAATTGTCTTCAGGTAGCTTTAGGTACACACTGTGCAGAGGACGCAGTACACTAACTGTAAATACTGTAGCTGCCTGCCTGTGGTATTAATAGGAGCAGAAGAACACCACTAATTTTCTTCAGGTAGCTTTAGCTGCACACTGTGCAGAGGATACAGTACACTAACTGTAAATACTGTAGCTGCCTGCCTGTGGTATTAATAGGAGCAGAACAACAGCAATTGTCTCCAGGTAGCTTTAGGTGCACACTGTGCAGAGGACATAGTACACTAACTATAAATACTGTAGCTGCCTGCCTGTGGTATTAATAGGAGCAGAAGAACACCACTAATTTTCTTCAGGTAGCTTTAGCTGCACACTGTGCAGAGGATACAGTACACTAACTGTAAATACTGTAGCTGCCTGCCTGTGGTATTAATAGGAGCAGAACAACAGCAATTGTCTCCAGGTAGCTTTAGGTGCACACTGTGCAAAGGATGCCTTACACTAACTGTAAATACTGTAGCTGCCTGCCTGTGGTATTAATAGAAGGAGAAGAACACCACTAATTTTCTTCAGGTAGCTTTAGGTACACACTGTGCAGAGGACACAGTACACTAACTGTAAATACTGTAGCTGCCAACCTGTGGTATTAATAGGAGCAAAACAACAGCAATTGTCTACAGGTAGCTTTAGGTGTACACTGTGCAGAGGACGCCTTACACTAACTGTAAATACTGTAGCTGCCTGCCTGTGGTATTAATAGGAGTAGAAGAACACCACTAATTTTCTTCAGGTAGCTTTAGGTGCACACTGTGCAGAGGACACAGTACACTATCTGTAAATACGGTCGCTGCTTGCCTGTGGTATTAATATAAGATCAGAAAAACACAATCAATTTAATTCAGGTAGCTTTAGGTGCACACTGTGCAGAGGACACAGTACACTAACTGTAAATACTGTAGCTGCCTGCCTGTGGTATTAATAGGAGCAGAACAACAGCAATTGTCTCCAGATAGCTTTAGGTGCACACTGTGCAGAGAACACACTACACTAACTGTAAATACTGTAGCTGCCTTCCTGTGGTATTAATAGGAGTAGAAGAACACCACTAATTTTCTTCAGGTAGCTTTAGGTGCACACTGTGCAGAGGACACAGTACACTAACTGTAAATACGGTAGTTGTCTGCCTGTGGTATTAATAGGAGCAGAACAACAGCAATTTTATTCAGGTAGCTTTACGTGCACACTGTGCAGAGGACACAGTACACTAACTGTAAATACTGTAGCTGCCTGCCTGTGGTATTAATATAGGATCAGAAGAACATCACCAATGTAATTCAGGTAGCTTTAGGTGCACACTATGCAGAGGACACAGTACATTAACTGTAAATACTGTAGCTGCCTGCTTGTGGTATTAATAGGAGCAGAACAACAGCAATTGTCTCCAGGTAGCTTTAGGTGCACACTGTGCAGAGGACGCACTACACTAACTGTCAATACTGTACCTGCCTGCCTGTGGTATTAATAGGATCAGAAGAACACCACTAATTTTCTTCAGGTAGATTTAGGTGAACACTGTGCAGAAGACACAGTACACTAACTGTAAATACTGTAGCTACCTGCCTGTGGTATTAATAGGAGCAAAACAACAGCAATATTCTCCAGGTAGCTTTAGGTGCACACTGTGCAGAGGACACAGTACACTATCTGTAAATACTGTAGCTGCCTGCCTTTGGTATTAATATAGAATCAGAAGAACACCACCAATTTAATTCAGGTAGCTTTAGGTGCACACTGTGCAGAGGATACAGTACACTAACTGTAAATACTGTAGCTGCCTGCTTGTGGTATTAATAGGAGCAGAACAACAGCAATTTTATTCAGGTAGCTTTAGGTGCACACTGTGCAGAGGACACAGTACACTAACTGTAAATACTGTAGCTGCCTGCCTGTGGTAATAATATAGGATCAGAAGAACACCACCAATTTAATTCGGGTAGCTTTAGGTGCACACTATGCAGAGGACACAGTACATTAACTGTAAATACTGTAGCTGCCTGCCTGTGGTATTTATAGGAGCAGAACAACAGCAATTGTCTCCAGGTAGCTTTAGGTGCACACTGTGCAGAGGATGCACTACACTAACTGTCAATACTGTAGCTGCCTGCCTGTGGTATTAATAGGATCAGAAGAACACCACTAATTTTCTTCAGGTAGCTTTAGGTGCACACTGTGCAGAGGACACAGTACACTAACTGTAAATACTGTAGCTGTCTGCCTGTGGTATTAATAGGAGCAGAACAACAGCAATTGTCTCCAGGTAGCTTTAGGTGCACACTGTGCAGAGGACATAGTACACTAACTATAAATACTGTAGCTGCCTGCCTGTGGTATTAATAGGAGCAGAAGAACACCACTAATTTTCTTCAGGTAGCTTTAGGTGCACAATGTGCAGAGGACACAGTACACTAACTGTAAATACTGTAGCTGCCTGCCTGTGGTATTAATAGGAGCAGAACAACAGCAATTGTCTCCAGGTAGCTTTAGGTGCACACTGTGCAAAGGATGCCTTACACTAACTGTAAATACTGTAGCTGCCTGCCTGTGGTATTAATAGAAGGAGAAGAACACCACTAATTTTCTTCAGGTAGCTTTAGGTACACACTGTGCAGAGGACACAGTACACTAACTGTAAATACTGTAGCTGCCAGCCTGTGGTATTAATAGGAGCAAAACAACAGCAATTGTCTACAGGTAGCTTTAGGTGTACACTGTGCAGAGGACGCCTTACACTAACTGTAAATACTGTAGCTGCCTGCCTGTGGTATTAATAGGAGTAGAAGAACACCACTAATTTTCTTCAGGTAGCTTTAGGTGCACACTGTGCAGAGGACACAGTACAATATCTGTAAATACGGTCGCTGCTTGCCTGTGGTATTAATATAGGATCAGAAAAACACAATCAATTTAATTCAGGTAGCTTTAGGTGCACACTGTGCAGAGGACACAGTACACTAACTGTAAATACTGTAGCTGCCTGCCTGTGGTATTAATAGGAGCAGAACAACAGCAATTGTCTCCAGATAGCTTTAGGTGCACACTGTGCAGAGAACACACTACACTAACTGTAAATACTGTAGCTGCCTGCCTGTGGTATTAATAGGAGTAGAAGAACCCCACTAATTTTCTTCAGGTAGCTTTAGGTGCACACTGTGCAGAGGACACAGTACACTAACTGTAAATACGGTAGTTGTCTGCCTGTGGTATTAATAGGAGCAGAACAACAGCAATTTTATTCAGGTAGCTTTACGTGCACACTGTGCAGAGGACACAGTACACTAACTGTAAATACTGTAGCTGCCTGCCTGTGGTATTAATATAGGATCAGAAGAACATCACCAATGTAATTCAGGTAGCTTTAGGTGCACACTATGCAGAGGACACAGTACATTAACTGTAAATACTGTAGCTGCCTGCCTGTGGTATTAATAGGAGCAGAACAACAGCAATTGTCTCCAGGTAGCTTTAGGTGCACACTGTGCAGAAGACGCACTACACTAACTGTCAATACTTTAGCTGCCTGCCTGTGGTATTAATAGGATCAGAAGAACACCACTAATTTTCTTCAGGTAGATTTAGGTGAACACTGTGCAGAGGACACAGTACACTAACTGTAAATACTGTAGCTACCTGCCTGTGGTATTAATAGGAGCAAAACAACAGCAATATTCTCCAGGTAGCTTTAGGTGCACACTGTGCAGAGGACACAGTACACTATCTGTAAATACTGTAGCTGCCTGCCTGTGGTATTAATATAGGATCAGAAAAACACCACTAATTTAATTCAGGTAGCTTTAGGTGCACACTGTGCAGAGGATACAGTACACCAACTGTAAATACTGTAGCTGCCTGCTTGTGGTATTAATAGGAGCAGAACAACAGCAATTTTATTCAGGTAGCTTTACGTGCACACTGTGCAGAGGACACAGTACACTAACTGTAAAAACTGTAGCTGCCTGCCTGTGGTAATAATATAGGATCAGAAGAACACCACCAATTTAATTCGGGTAGCTTTAGGTGCACACTATGCAGAGGACACAGTACATTAACTGTAAATACTGTAGCTGCCTGCCTGTGGTATTTATAGGAGCAGAACAACAGCAATTGTCTCCAGGTAGCTTTAGGTGCACACTGTGCAGAGGATGCACTACACTAACTGTCAATACTGTAGCTGCCTGCCTGTGGTATTAATAGGATCAGAAGAACACCACTAATTTTCTTCAGGTAGCTTTAGGTGCACACTGTGCAGAGGACACAGTACACTAACTGTAAATACTGTAGCTGTCTGTCTGTGGTATTAATAGGAGTAGAACAACAGCAATTTTATTCAGGTAGCTTTACGTGCAGACTGTGCAGAGGACACAGTGCACTAACTGTAAATACTGTAGCTGCCTGCCTGTGGTATTAATATAGGATCAGAAGAACACCACCAATTTAATTCAGGTAACTTTAGGTGCACACTATGCAGAGGACACAGTACAATAACTGTTAATGCTGTAGCTGCCTACCTGTGGTATTAATAGGAGCAGAACAACAGCAATTGTCTCCAGGTAGTTTTAGGTGCACACTGTGCAGAGGATGCACTACACTAACTGTCAATACTGTAGCTGCCTGCCTGTGGTATTAATATAGAATCAGAAGAACACCACCAATTTAATTCAGGTAGCTTTAGGTGCACACTGTGCAGAGGACACAGTACACTAACTGTAAATACTGTAGCTGCCTGCCTGTGGTATTAATAGGAGCAGAACAACAGCAATTGTCTCCAGGTAGCTTTAGGTGCACACTGTGTAGAGGATGCCTTACACTAACTGTAAATACTGTAGCTGGCTGCCTGTGGTGTTAATAGGAGCAGAAGAACACCACTCATTTTCTTCAGGTAGCTTTAGGTGCACACTGTGCAGAGGACACAGTACACTATCTGTAAATACTGTAGCTGCCTGCCTGTGGTATTAATATAGGATCAGAAAAACACCACTAATTTAATTCAGGTAGCTTTAGGTGCACACTGTGCAGAGGACACTGTACACTAACTGTAAATATTGTAGCTGCCTGCCTGTGGTATTAAGAGGATCAGAAGAACACCACTAATTTTCTTCAGGTAGCTTTAGATGCACACTGTGCAGAGGACGTACTACACTAACTGTAAATACTGTCGCTGCCTGCCTGTGGTATTAATAGGAGTAGAAGAACACCACTAATTTTCTTCTGGTGGCTTTAGGTGCACACTGTGCAGAGGATACAGTACACTAACTGTAAATACTGTAGCTGCCTGCCTGTGGTATTAATAGGAGCAGAACAACAGCAATTGTCTCCAGGTAGCTTTAGGTGCACACTGTGCAGAGGACGCCTTGCACTAACTGTAAATACTGTAGCTGCCTGCCTGTGGTATTAATAGGAGCAGAAGAACGCCACTAATTTTCTTCAGGTAGCTTTAGGTGCACACTGTGCAGAGGACACAGTACACTAACTGTAAATACTGTAGCTGCCTGCCTGTGGTATTAATAGGAGCAGAACAACAGCAATTGTCTCCAGGTAGCTTTAGGTGCACACTGTGCAGAGGATGCCTTACACTAACTGTAAATATTGTAACTGCCTGCCTGTGGTATTAATAGGATCAGAAGAACACCACTAATTTTCTTCAGGTAGCTTTAGATGCACACTGTGCAGAGGACGTACTACACTAACTGTAAATACTGTAGCTGCCTGCCTGTGGTATTAATAGGAGTAGAAGAACACCACTAATTTTCTTCTGGTGGCTTTAGGTGCACACTGTGCAGAGGATACAGTACACTATCTGTAAATACTGTAGCTGCCTGCCTGTGGTATTAATAGGAGCAGAACAACAGCAATATTCTCCAGGTAGCTTTAGGTGCACACTGTGCAGAGGACGCAGTACACTAACTGTAAATACTGTAGCTGCCTGCCTGTGGTATTAATATAGGATCAGAAGAACACCACCAATTTAATTCAGGTAGCTTTAGGTGCACACTATGCAAAGGACACAGTACAATAACTGTAAATGCTGTAGCTGCCTACCTGTGGTATTAATAGGAGCAGAACAACAGCAATTGTCTCCAGGTAGTTTTAGGTGCACACTGTGCAGAGGATGCACTACACTAACTGTCAATACTGTAGCTGCCTGCCTGTGGTATTAATATAGAATCAGAAGAACACCACCAATTTAATTCAGGTAGCTTTAGGTGCACACTGTGCAGAGGATACAGTACACTAACTGTAAATACTGTAGCTGCCTGCATGTGGTATTAATAGGAGCAGAAGAACACCACTAATTTCTTCAGGTAGCTTTAGGTGCACACTGTGCAGAGGACACAGTACACTAACTGTAAATACTGTAGCTGCCTGCCTGTGGTATTAATAGGAGCAGAACAACAGAAATTGTCTCCAGGTAGCTTTAGGTGCACACTGTGTAGAGGATGCCTTACACTAACTGTAAATACTGTAGCTGGCTGCCTGTGGTGTTAATAGGAGCAGAAGAACACCACTCATTTTCTTCAGGTAGCTTTAGGTGCACACTGTGCAGAGGACACAGTACACTATCTGTAAATACTGTAGCTGCCTGCCTGTGGTATTAATATAGGATCAGAAAAACACCACTAATTTAATTCAGGTAGCTTTAGGTGCACACTGTGCAGAGGACACTGTACACTAACTGTAAATATTGTAGCTGCCTGCCTGTGGTATTAAGAGGATCAGAAGAACACCACTAATTTTCTTCAGGTAGCTTTAGGTGCACACTGTGCAGAGGACACAGTACACTAACTGTAAATACTGTAGCTGCCTGCCTGTGGTATTAATAGGAGCAGAACAACAGAAATTGTCTCCAGGTAGCTTTAGGTGCACACTGTGTAGAGGATGCCTTACACTAACTGTAAATACTGTAGCTGGCTGCCTGTGGTGTTAATAGGAGCAGAAGAACACCACTCATTTTCTTCAGGTAGCTTTAGGTGCACACTGTGCAGAGGACACAGTACACTATCTGTAAATACTGTAGCTGCCTGCCTGTGGTATTAATATAGGATCAGAAAAACACCACTAATTTAATTCAGGTAGCTTTAGGTGCACACTGTGCAGAGGACACTGTACACTAACTGTAAATATTGTAGCTGCCTGCCTGTGGTATTAAGAGGATCAGAAGAACACCACTAATTTTCTTCAGGTAGCTTTAGATGCACACTGTGCAGAGGACGTACTACACTAACTGTAAATACTGTAGCTGCCTGCCTGTGGTATTAATAGGAGTAGAAGAACACCACTAATTTTCTTCTGGTGGCTTTAGGTGCACACTGTGCAGAGGATACAGTACACTATCTGTAAATACTGTAGCTGCCTGCCTGTGGTATTAATAGGAGCAGAACAACAGCAATATTCTCCAGGTAGCTTTAGGTGCACACTGTGCAGAGGACGCAGTACACTAACTGTAAATACTGTAGCTGCCTGCCTGTGGTATTAATATAGGATCAGAAGAACACCACCAATTTAATTCAGGTAGCTTTAGGTGCACACTATGCAGAGGACACAGTACAATAACTGTAAATGCTGTAGCTGCCTACCTGTGGTATTAATAGGAGCAGAACAACAGCAATTGTCTCCAGGTAGTTTTAGGTGCACACTGTGCAGAGGATGCACTACACTAACTGTCAATACTGTAGCTGCCTGCCTGTGGTATTAATATAGAATCAGAAGAACACCACCAATTTAATTCAGGTAGCTTTAGGTGCACACTGTGCAGAGGATACAGTACACTAACTGTAAATACTGTAGCTGCCTGCATGTGGTATTAATAGGAGCAGAAGAACACCACTAATTTTCTTCAGGTAGCTTTAGGTGCACACTGTGCAGAGGACACAGTACACTAACTGTAAATACTGTAGCTGCCTGCCTGTGGTATTAATAGGAGCAGAACAACAGCAATTGTCTCCAGGTAGCTTTAGGTGCACACTGTGTAGAGGATGCCTTACACTAACTGTAAATACTGTAGCTGGCTGCCTGTGGTGTTAATAGGAGCAGAAGAACACCACTCATTTTCTTCAGGTAGCTTTAGGTGCACACTGTGCAGAGGACACAGTACACTATCTGTAAATACTGTAGCTGCCTGCCTGTGGTATTAATATAGGATCAGAAAAACACCACTAATTTAATTCAGGTAGCTTTAGGTGCACACTGTGCAGAGGACACTGTACACTAACTGTAAATATTGTAGCTGCCTGCCTGTGGTATTAAGAGGATCAGAAGAACACCACAAATTTTCTTCAGGTAGCTTTAGATGCACACTGTGCAGAGGATGTACTACACTAACTGTAAATACTGTTGCTGCCTGCCTGTGGTATTAATAGGAGTAGAAGAACACCACTAATTTTCTTCTGGTGGCTTTAGGTGCACACTGTGCAGAGGATACAGTACACTAACTGTAAATACTGTAGCTGCCTGCCTGTGGTATTAATAGGAGCAGAACAACAGCAATTGTCTCCAGGTAGCTTTAGGTGCACACTGTGCAGAGGACGCCTTGCACTAACTGTAAATACTGTAGCTGCCTGCCCGTGGTATTAATAGGAGCAGAAGAACGCCACTAATTTTCTTCAGGTAGCTTTAGGTGCACACTGTGCAGAGGACACAGTACACTAACTGTAAATACTGTAGCTGCCTGCCTGTGGTATTAATAGGAGCAGAACAACAGCAATTGTCTCCAGGTAGCTTTAGGTGCACCCTGTGCAGAGGATGCCTTGCACTGACTGTAAATATTGTAGCTGCCTGCCTGTGGTATTAATAGGATCAGCAGAACACCACTAATTTTCTTCAGGTAGCTTTAGATGCACACTGTGCAGAGGACGTACTACACTAACTGTAAATACTGTAGCTGCCTGCCTTTTTTATTAATAGGAGTAGAAGAACACCACTAATTTTCTTCTGGTGGCTTTAGGTGCACACTGTGCAGAGGATACAGTACACTATCTGTAAATACTGTAGCTGCCTGCCTGTGGTATTAATAGGAGCAGAACAACAGCAATTGTCTCCAGGTAGCTTTAGGTGCACACTGTGCAGAGGACGCCTTGCACTAACTGTAAATACTGTAGCTGCCTGCCTGTGATATTAATAGGAGCAGAAAAACACCTCCACAAACTGTAAATACTGTAGCTGCCTGCCTGTGGTATTAATATAGGATCAGAAGAACACCACCAATTTAATTCAGGTAGCTTTAGGTGCACACTATGCAGAGGACACAGTACAAATACTGTAAATACTGTAGCTGCCTACCTGTGGTATTAATAGGAGCAGAACAACAGCAATTGTCTCCAGGTAGTTTTAGGTGCACACTGTGCAGAGGATGCACTACACTAACTGTCAATACTGTAGCTGCCTGCCTGTGGTATTAATATAGAATCAGAAGAACACCACCAATTTAATTCAGGTAGCTTTAGGTGCACACTGTGCAGAGGATACAGTACACTAACTGTAAATACTGTAGCTGCCTGCATGTGGTATTAATAGGAGCAGAAGAACAACACTAATTTTCTTCAGGTAGCTTTAGGTGCACACTGTGCAGAGGGCACAGTACATTAACTGTAAATACGGTAGCTGCCTGCCTGTGGTATTAATATAGGATCAGAAAAACACCACTAATTTAATTCAGGTAGCTTTAGGTGCACACTGTGCAGAGGACACTGTACACTAACTGTAAATATTGTAGCTGCCTGCCTGTGGTATTAAGAGGATAAGAAGAACACCACAAATTTTCTTCAGGTAGCTTTAGATGCACACTGTGCAGAGGACGTACTACACTAACTGTAAATACTGTCGCTGCCTGCCTGTGGTATTAATAGGAGTAGAAGAACACCACTAATTTTCTTCTGGTGGCTTTAGGTGCACACTGTGCAGAGGATACAGTACACTAACTGTAAATACTGTAGCTGCCTGCCTGTGGTATTAATAGGAGCAGAACAACAGCAATTGTCTCCAGGTAGCTTTAGGTGCACACTGTGCAGAGGACGCCTTGCACTAACTGTAAATACTGTAGCTGCCTGCCTGTGGTATTAATAGGAGCAGAAGAACGCCACTAATTTTCTTCAGGTAGCTTTAAGTGCACACTGTGCAGAGGACACAGTACACTAACTGTAAATACTGTAGCTGCCTGCCTGTGGTATTAATAGGAGCAGAACAACAGCAATTGTCTCCAGGTAGCTTTAGGTGCACACTGTGCAGAGGATGCCTTACACTAACTGTAAACACTGTAGCTGCCTGCCTGTGGTATTAATAGGAGCAGAAGAACACCACTAATTTTCTTCAGGTAGCTTTAGGTGCACACTGTGCAGAGGACACTGTACACTAACTGTAAATATTGTAGCTGCCTGCCTGTGGTATTAATAGGATCAGAAGAACACCACTAATTTTCTTCAGGTAGCTTTAGATGCACACTGTGCAGAGGACGTACTACATTAACTGTAAATACTGTAGCTGCCTGCCTGTGGTATTAATAGGAGTAGAAGAACACCACTAATTTTTTCCAGGTAGCTTTAGGTGCACACTGTGCAGAGGACACAGTACACTATCTGTAAATACTGTAGCTGCCTGCCTGTGGTATTAATAGGAGCAGAACAACAGCAATTGTCTCCAGGTAGCTTTAGGTGCACACTGTGCAGAGGACGCCTTGCACTAACTGTAAATACTGTAGCTGCCTGCCTGTGGTATTAACAGGGCCGGACTGGCCTACCGGGATACCGGGACATTTCCCGGTAGGCTGCCTGCCCTGGGCCGCTTTGGGCTAAGCTGTGGCTGCAGTGCTGCTCTCCCTCCTTCCCCTCTACATGTCACACATAGCAGGCATCTCCTGCTGTGTGTCTCGGAGCTGAGTGTGAAAAGTCCCGCCCTTCTCCTTGAGCAGCTCGTGTGATAGGCAGAACAATGCGTCTATCACACAAACTGGTCTGGGAGGAGGGCGGGACTTTTCACACTCAGCTCAGCCACTGTGCTGTCACGTGCTGCTATCCTGACGAGACGACATGGATTGGGATCGGCATTATATGTGCTGCTTATGCTTGCTACCAAGAATATTGTCTGTAAGTTTTCTACCTACCGTACATTAAAGTCTGTGCTTTTACTATAATAGAGAGCACTTAGATTTGTTTTATTTATTCATGACCGGGATACATGTGAGATTGGGATCTCTCGCACTCCAAAGTGTTTCCCTCTGAAGTGGGAAAAAGTGTTTAGTGATCTTCCTTTTGGTTCAGGATTTTGCCTGTTGGTTGGTGGTACAAATGGATCTGATAAAACTTGTGGATTCATCTGTCTTTTATTGGGCTCTGGACTGCTCTTAATGATTAATGCCTTATTGGACTTTTTATAACTTCATCATATTTATTGCTCTGCACTGTCTGTTTTTACAAATTTGCATTTGGAGCTATTAACCCTTAGTGTTCAGCTTGCAATAGTTTTTCAGTTATTTGCGCTGATTAGTATTATTTTCTGTTTATCCCGAGGCTGCGATTATGGGTATAATAAGGCTGCATGGAATGGCACACAGGCTGAATTGACGGGCACTGGTGAGGCTGCATTGATCTTCTGTACCATGCCCACAGCCTCTGACATCTCCTGTACCATGCCCACAGCCTCTGACATCTCCTGTACCATGCCCACAGCCTCTGACATCTCCTGTACCATGCCCAGAGCCTCTGACATCTCCTGTACCATGCCCACAGCCTCTGACATCTCCTGTACCATGTCTGCAGTCTCCGACATCGTCTGTACCATGCCTGCAACCTCTGACATCTCCTGTACCATGCCCACAGCCTCTGATATCCCCTGTACCATGCCCACAGCCTCTGACATCCCCTGTACCATGCCCACAGCCTCTGACATGCCCTGTACCATGCCCACAGCCTCTGACATCTGTACCATGCCCACAGCCTCTGACATCATCTTTATCATGCCCACAGCCTCTGACATCTCCTGTACCATGCCCACAGCCTCTGACATCCCCTGTACCATGCCCACAGCCTCTGACATCCCCTGTACCATGCCCACAGCCTCTGACATCCCCTGTACCATGCCCACAGCCTCTGACATCTCCTGTACCATGCCCACAGCCTCTGACATCCCCTGTACCATGCCCACAGCCTCTGACATCCCCTGTACCATGCCCCCAGCCTCTGACATCTCCTGTGCCATGCCCACAGCCTCTGACATCTCCTGTACCATGCCCACAGCCTCTGACATCATCTTTACCATGCCCACAGCCTCTGACATCTCCTGTACCATGCCCACAGCCTCTGACATCTCCTGTACCATGCCCACAGCCTCTGACATCCCCTGTACCATGCCCACAGCCGCTGACATCGTCTGTACCATGCCCACAGCCTCTGACATCTCCTGTACCATGCCCACAGCCTCTGGCATCTCCTGTACTATGTCCACAGCCTCTGACATCTCCCATACCATGCCCACAGCCTCTGACATCTCCTGTACCATGCCCGCAGCCTCTGACATCGTCTGTACCATGCCCACAGCCTCTGACATCATCTGTACCATGCCCACAGCCTCTGACAACGTCTGTACCATGCCCACAGCCTCTGACATCCTCTGTACCATGCCCACAGCTTCTGACATCCCTTGTACCATGCCCACAGCCTCTGACAACCCCTGTACCATGCTCACAGCCTCTGACATCCCCTGTACCATGCCCACAGCCTCTGACATCTGTACCATGCCCACAGCCTCTGACATCATCTTTACCATGCCCACAGCCTCTGACATCTCCTGCACCATGCCCACAGCCTCTGACATCATCTGTACCATGCCCACAGCCTCTGACATCATCTGTACCATGCCCACAGCCTCTGACATCCCCTGTACCATGCCCGCAGCCTCTGTCATCATCTGTACCATGCCCACAGCCTCTGACATCATCTGTACCATGCCACAGCCTCTGACATCTCCTGTACCATGTCTGCAGTCTCCGACATCGTCTGTACCATGCCTGCAGCCTCTGACATCTCCTGTACCATGCCCACAGCCTCTGATATCCCCTGTACCATGCCCACAGCCTCTGACATCCCCTGTACCATGCCCACAGCCTCTGACATGCCCTGTACCATGCCCACAGCCTCTGACATCTGTACCATGCCCACAGCCTCTGACATCATCTTTATCATGCCCACAGCCTCTGACATCTCCTGTACCATGCCCACAGACTCTGACATCCCCTGTACCATGCCCACAGCCTCTGACATCCCCTGTACCATGCCCACAGCCTCTGACATCCCCTGTACCATGCCCACAGCCTCTGACATCTCCTGTACCATGCCCACAGCCTCTGACATCCCCTGTACCATGCCCACAGCCTCTGACATCCCCTGTACCATGCCCCCAGCCTCTGACATCTCCTGTACCATGCCCACAGCCTCTGACATCTCCTGTACCATGCCCACAGCCTCTGACATCATCTTTACCATGCCCACAGCCTCTGACATCTCCTGTACCATGCCCACAGCCTCTGACATCTCCTGTACCATGCCCACAGCCTCTGACATCCCCTGTACCATGCCCACAGCCGCTGACATCGTCTGTACCATGCCCACAGCCTCTGACATCTCCTGTACCATGCCCACAGCCTCTGGCATCTCCTGTACTATGTCCACAGCCTCTGACATCTCCCATACCATGCCCACAGCCTCTGACATCTCCTGTACCATGCCCGCAGCCTCTGACATCGTCTGTACCATGCCCACAGCCTCTGACATCATCTGTACCATGCCCACAGCCTCTGACAACGTCTGTACCATGCCCACAGCCTCTGACATCCTCTGTACCATGCCCACAGCTTCTGACATCCCTTGTACCATGCCCACAGCCTCTGACAACCCCTGTACCATGCTCACAGCCTCTGACATCCCCTGTACCATGCCCACAGCCTCTGACATCTGTACCATGCCCACAGCCTCTGACATCATCTTTACCATGCCCACAGCCTCTGACATCTCCTGCACCATGCCCACAGCCTCTGACATCATCTGTACCATGCCCACAGCCTCTGACATCATCTGTACCATGCCCACAGCCTCTGACATCCCCTGTACCATGCCCGCAGCCTTTGTCATCATCTGTACCATGCCCACAGCCTCTGACATCATCTGTACCATGCCACAGCCTCTGACATCTCCTGTACCATGCCCGCAGCCTCTGACATCATCTGTACCATGCCCACAGCCTCTGACATCATCTGTACCATGCCCACAGCCTCTGACAACGTCTGTACCATGCCCACAGCCTCTGACAACGTCTGTACCATGCCCACAGCCTCTGACATCTCCTGTACTATGCCCACAGCCTCTGACATCTCCTGTACTATGCCCACAGCCTCTGACATCTCCTGTACCATGCCCACAGCCTCTGACATCTCCTGTACCATGCCCACAGCCTCTGACATCTCCTGCACCATGCCCGCAGCCTCTGACATCTCCTGTACTATGCCCGCAGCCTCTGACTTCTCCTGTACCATGTCTGCAGTCTCTGACATCCCCTGTACCATGCCCACAGCCTCTGACATCTCCTGTACCATGTCCACAGCCTCTGACATCCCCTGTACCATGCCCACAGCCTCTGACATCTCCTGTACCATGCCCACAGCCTCTGACATCTCCTGTACTATGCCCACAGCCTCTGACATCTCCTGTACCATGCCCACAGCCTCTGACATCTCCTGTACCATGCCCACAGCCTCTGACTTCTCCTGTACCATGTCTGCAGTCTCTGACATCCTCTGTACCATGCCCACAGCCTCTGACATCTCCTGTACCATGTCCACAGCCTCTGACATCCCCTGTACCATGCCCACAGCCTCTGACATCTCCTGTACCATGTCTGCAGTCTCTGAGGTAGTCTGGAGAGGAGTCAAGAGTGGGAGTGCGCCGGGATGGGGGTCACGGGAGAAGTCAGACGTGTGTGGACTGTTGAGAGGAGACTATAGGAAAACCAGAGGCACCAAGCTGGAGCCAACTGACTGAGCCCTGCACGGTGCACCTGAGAGAAGATCAGTGACAGCACCGCTAGGCCAGTCTGAGGGGGGGTCATTGAGGTAAGGGGGGAGTGAATATAATAATGTAAGGGGCACTGATATAAAGTTTTCCCCCTTATATCAGTAACCCCCCCTCTTACCTTAGTGTATTTTCTGCGGAAGGTGGTCTCCACCACTTTTACAACTTATAACTGGAATTTGCTGTTTTTTATATATATATATATCCCTAGCTTTATGTGCTTTCATATCTGTCTTATTTATATATAATACGCTCTTTAAATGTGCTTTAAAATACATAGTTTTTTCTTTCCTGAACAAGAAAATAATGACGTTATGCTGTTGGTCTGGTATAATAATGCTATGGGGCTGGTATGACATTTTTTCCAGGGCTGGATTTTATTCCCAGTCCGGCCCTGGGTATTAATAGGAGCAGAAAAACACCTCCAATTTAATTCAGGTAGCTTTAGGTGCACACTGTGCAGAGGACACAGTACACTAACTGTAAATATTGTAGCTGCCTGCCTGTGGTATTAATAGGATCAGAAGAACACCACTAATTTTCTTCAAGTAGCTTTAGGTGCACACTGTGCAGAGGACACACTACAACAACTGTAAATACTGTAGCTGCCTGCCTGTGGTATTAATAGGAGCAGAACAACAGCAATATTCTCCAGGTAGCTTTAGGTGCACACTGTGCAGAGGACGCAGTACACTAACTGTAAATACTGTAGCTGCCTGCCTGTGGTATTAATATAGGATCAGAAAAACACCATTAATTTAATTCAGGTAGCTTTAGGTACACACTGTGCAGGGGACACTATACATTAACTGTAAATATTGTAGCTGCCTGCCTGTGGTATTAATATAGAATCAGAAGAACACCACCAATTTAATTCAGGTAGCTTTAGGTGCACACTGTGCAGAGGTTACAGTACACTAACTGTAAATACTGTAGCTGCCTGCCTGTGGTATTAATAGGAGCAGAACAACAGCAATTGTCTCCAGGTAGCTTTAGGTGCACACTGTGCAGAGAACACACTACACTAACTGTAAATACTGTAGCTGCCTGCCTGTGGTATTAATAGGAGTAGAAGAACACCACTATTTTTTTTCAGGTAGCTTTAGGTGCACACTGTGCAGAGGACACAGTACACTAACTGTAAATACTGTAGCTGCCTGCCTGTGGTATTAATAGGAGCAGAACAACAGCAATTGTCTCCAGGTAGCTTTAGGTGCACACTGTGAAGAGGACGCCTTGCACTAACTGTATATACTGTATCTGCCTGCCTGTGGTATTAATAGCAGCAGAAGAACACCACTAATTTTCTTCAGGTAGCTTTAGGTGCACACTGTGCAGAGGACACAGTACACTAACTGTAAATACTGTAGCTGCCTGCCTGTGGTATTAATATAGGATCAGAAAAACACCACCAATTTAATTCAGGTAGCTTTAGGTGCACACTGTGCAGAGGACACAGTACACTAACTGTGAATATTGTAGCTTCCTGCCTGTGGTATTAATAGGGTCAGAAGAACAACACTTATTTTCTTCAAGTAGCTTTAGGTGCACACTGTGCAGAGGACACAGTACACTAACTGTTATTACTGTAGCTGCCTCCCTGTGGTATTAATAGGATCAGAAGAACACCACTAATTTTTTTCAGGTAGCTTTAGGTGCACACTATGCAGAGGACGTGCTACACTAACTGTAAATACTGTAGCTGCCTGCCTGTGGTATTAATAGGATCAGAAGAACACCACTCATTTTTTTCGGTTGGCTTTAGGTGCACACTATGCAGAGGACTCGCTACACTAATTAGTAAACACTGCAGCTGCCTGCGGTACTGTACTAATAGGATCAGAAGAACACCACCAATTTTCTTCAGGTAGCTTTAGGTGCACACTGTGAAGAGGATGCACTACACTAAATTGTAAATACTGCAGCTTCCTGCGATACTAATAGGATCAGAAGAACACCACTAATTTTCTTCAGGTAGCTTTAGGTGCACACTGTGCAGAGGACGCACTACACTAATTTGTAAATACTGCAGCTGCCTGCGGTACTGTTCTAATAGGATCAGAAGAACACCACTAACTTTCTTCAGGTAGCTTTAGGTGCACACTGTGCAGAGGACGCACTACACTAATTTGTAAATACTGCAGCTGCCTGCGGTACTGTACTAATAGGATCAGAAGAGCACCACTAATTTTCTTCAGGTAGCTTTAGGTGCACACTGTGCAGAGGACGCACTACACTAATTTGTAAATACTGCAGCTGCCTTCGGTACTGTACTAATAGGATCAGAAGAACACCACCAATTTTCTTCAGGTAGCTTTAGGTGCACGCTGTGCAGAGGACGCACTACACTAACTTGTAAATACTACAGCTAGCTGCGGTACTAATAGGATCAGAAGAACACCACTAATTTTCTTCAGGTAGCTTTAGTTGCACACTGTGCAGAGGACTCACTACACTAATGTGTAAATACTGCAGCTGCCTGCGTTACTGTTCTAATAAGATCAGAAGGTCACCATTCATTTTCTCCAGGTAGCTTTAGGTGCACACTGTGCAGAGGACGCACTACACTAATTTGTAAATACTGCAGCTGCCTGCAGTACTGTACTAATAGGATCAGAAGAACACCACTAATTTTCTTCATGTAGCTTTAGGTGCACACTGTGCAGAGGACGCACTACACTAACTTGTAAATACTACAGCTGCCTGCAATACTAATAGGATCAGAAGAACACCAACAATTTTCTTCAGGTAGCTTTAGGTGCACACTGTTCAGAGGACGCACTACACTAACATGTAAATACTGCAGCTGCCTGCGGTTCTGTACTAATAGGATCAGAAGAACACCACCAATTTTCTTCAGGTAGCTTTAGGTGCACACTGTGCAGAGGACGCACTACACTAACTTGTAAATACTACAGCTGCCTGCGGTACTAAGAGGATCAGAAGAACACCACCAATTTTTTTCAGGTAGCTTTAGGTGCACACTGTGCAGAGGACGCAGTACACTAACTTGTAAATACTGCAGCAGTAAATACTGTAGCTGCCTGCGGTACTGTACTAATAGGATCAGAAGAACACCACTAATTTTCTTCAGGTAGCTTTAGGTGCACACTGTCCAGAGGACGCACTACACTAACTGTAAATACTGTAGCTAATAGGACTAATAGGATCAAAAGAACACCAGCAATTTTCTTCAGGTAGCTGTAAATACTGTAAAAACACCTACCTGTCTGTCAGTAGGAAGAGAATAACAGGAACGGATCTAGCTAAACTGAATACAGTGTATATATATATATATATATATATATATATATATATATATATATATATACAACACCTAGGATGTATATATATACACAATACACTGTAAGTGCAGCTAACTGACTCGCCTGCCTACTCTATCTAACTTAAATCAAATGACACTGTCTCTCTCTCTCTATCAACACCGGAACACACTACACAGGGCCGCCGTGCAGGCGGCCTAATATAGTGTGGGGTGTGTACTAAACCCCCTGAGCCATAATTGGCCAAAGCCACCCTGGCTTTGGCCAATTAGGGCTCTCTGTACAGATGGTGCTGTGATTGGCCATGCATGCGGGTCATAGTGCATGCTTGGCCAATGATCAGCCAGCAATGCACTGCGATGCTGCAGTGAATTATGGGCCGTGACGTGCCACTCGAATTTGGCGTGAACGGCCCATATCATTCGTAATTCGGCGAACGTCCGAACACACAATGTTCGAGTCGAACATGGGTTCGACTCGAACACGAAGCTCATCCCTACTAGCCAAGAGCAAGCTTAGTTCAGTATAAAACCCCTAAAGGTTTTATGCTTTAATTGATATAAATTAGGTATCCAGACTTTATTGTGCCAAATATAGCCACCCTCTCATCAGAGGTGTCTAGTAAATTTAGCTCTCCTGGGTAGTAGTTTTGCCCAGTCCAATATGTAATTTGCTTCACTAGGTTCAGGATTGCTGCTATTCCCTACTGCTGCCATTGGGTATTAGTGGCACTCGGGGCAATAGTTATAGGGACCGTGACAATCTTGGGCTATTGACACCAGGTATTAAACCACTTAAAGTTATTGTAAACGATCACCCTGTAAAACAACTCATTCAATTTAAAATAGAAATGTAAGGCAAAACATTTTTGTATAATATAAAAAATACATTAGAAATACTTTTTTTCCCTTTTTATAAGTGATCACATATTCTCTGTTCTCAGCTGCATAAAAGCTGGGGTAGGAGAAGCAGCAGCACACTGAGCTTTCCATTAAATGGCTGTGCAGTAGGGGCGTGTCATGACAAATCTGATCATTGCAAGAGAGCAGGCTGTTTTCCCAGCATAGATAGAGAACTAAGATATGTGGTACAGCGCTTACCTCTAGGTACTCACTGATAATGTATAATATGACACACTAATGCCATGTACACATGAGTGGGCTTTCCGGCAGACTTAGTCCGGCGGACCGGACTCTGTCGGACAATTCGATCGTGTGTGGGCTTCAGCTGACTTTTTTTTCCCAAAAGTCCGACGGACCTAGAAATAAAACATGTTTTAAATCTTTCCGACGGACTCGAGTCCGGTCGAAAAATCCACTCATCTGTATGCTAGGACGCAAGGGAGGTGGAGTGGGATTCCTCCTATCCCCCCAGAGCACCTTCCAGGTTATTCACCCTCCTCCCTCTTTTTCACTCTCATCATTCGAAGCCCACTGTATACGTCTATTCTCTCCGACTTCCCTAAGAATTGCTGTGATCTACCGGCCCCCTGGACCATTATCGACTTTCCTTGATGAGTTTTCTGCCTGGCTACCCTACTTTCTCTCTTCGGAAATTCCCACAATCCTTCTCGGTGATTTCAACATCCCTGCTAATACAAACACTCCTGCTACTTCTAAACTTCTTAGTCTAACCTCTTCATTTGACCTGAAGCAATGGGTACAGGCTTCTACTCACTCTGATGGCAACACCCTTGACCTTGTATTCTCCTACCTATGCACTCCATGCAACTTCTCAAACAATCCTTTTCCTCTCTCCGACCACCACCTTATTAGTTTCTCTCTCCCCCTGTCTTCCACCACCTTTCCCTCCAATCGCCTAACCGTCACCCGTAGAAACTTTCGCAACTTCAACTCCTCTCTCCTCTACTCTGCTACCGACCACCTCTATGACAAAATCTCCCCCCTGTCCTGCCCCAACCAAGCCATATCCATCTACAATAAATCTCTGTCCTCCACCCTGGACAAGCTCGCTCCCCTCACTACACGCAGAATCAGGCCTCGACCCCTACAACCCTGGCAAACAGATGACACTAAAATTCTCAAAAAACGTAGTTTTTTGAGCGTCTGTGGCACAAGACTAAGTCTCTCAAAGACTTCAACCAATACAAATCTGCCCTCCAAAAATACTATTCTTTCCTCCACACTGCCAAGCAAACCTATTTTACAACTCTTATTAATACCTTCTCATCCAATCCCCGTAAACTCTTCTCTACCTTCAACTCTCTACTTTGTCCTCCACCGCCTCCCCCCACTGATTTACTCACTGCCCAGGAAATCGCTAATCACTTCAAAAACAAGATTGATACAATTCGTGATGAAATCTCCACTCTACAGGTATCTCCCCCAGCTAAGACCCCATGTCAACAGATACAACTGACACTACCTCTATTCAAATCTACTACTCCAGACGAAGTTGCTAAACTCCTTTCTATCGCCCACCTAACTACCTGTCCCCTGGACCCTGTTCCCTCTCAAATGCTAAGGTCACCCTCTGACCCCATCCTACACTCTCTAACCCACATCTTCAATCTCTCCCTCACCTCTGGCGTCTTCCCCGATGCTCTAAAACATGCACTGGTCACTCCCATACTCAAAAAACCGTCCTTGGACCCTACCAATCTTAACAACCTACGCCCTATCTCCTTGCTCCCCTTTTCCTCTAAACTCCTTGAACACCTGGTTTACAACCAACTGAGTGACCACCTCATTAAAAACAACCTTCTTGATCCCCTTCAATCTGGATTTCGCCCTCAACACTCCACAGAAACTGCTCTTTTAAAACTCACAAATGACCTACTAACTGCAAAAACCAACGGACACTATTCTGTACTCCTACTTCTGGACCTTTCAGCTGCCTTTGACACGGTTGACCACCCCCTCCTCCTCAAAAAACTTCACTCCATCGGTCTCCGTGACTGTGCTCTTCAGTGGCTCTCATCCTACCTATCCCAACGCACCTTCAGTGTCACTTACAATTCTACTTCCTCCACTCCTCTTCCCTTCTATGTCGGGGTCCCCCAAGGTTCTGTTCTTGGACCTCTTTTATTTTCAATCTACACCTCTTCCCTGGGTCAGCTGATAGCCTCTCATGGCTTTCAATATCATTTCTATGCTGATGACACACAAATCTATCTCTCCACCCCTCAACTCACTCCATCAGTCTCTTCACGCATCACCAACTTAATAACCGACATATCTGTATGGATTTCACACCACTTCCTCAAACTCAACTTGTCCAAAACTGAGCTTATAATATTTCCTCCCCCACGTGCCTCTTCCCCTGACTTCTCTGTCAAGAGCAATGGCACAACCATCCACCCGTCCCCACATGTCAGGGTACTAGGTGTTGTCCTGGATTCTGAACTCTCCTTTCAGCCCCACATCCAATCACTTTCCAAAGCTTGCCGCCTCAACCTCCGCAACATCTCTAAACTACGTCCCTTTCTAACCAGTGAAACTACAAAGCTCCTGATTCACTCCCTGGTTATCTCTCGCCTTGACTACTGCAACTCACTCCTCATTGGCTTACCTTTAAATAGACTATCCCCCCTTCAGTCCATCATGAATGCTGCTGCCAGACTCATCCACCTTACAAACCGATCAGTGTCTGCTACCCCTCTCTGCCAATCCCTCCATTGGCTGCCACTCGCCCAACGAATTAAATTCAAAATACTAACAATAAGTTACAAAGCCATCCACAACTGTGCCCCCAGCTACATCACTAACCTAGTCTCAAAATACCAACCTAAACGCCATCTCCGTTCCTCCCAAGATCTCCTGCTCTCTAGCTCCCTCATCACCTCCTCCCATATCCGCCTCCAGGACTTCTCCCGAGCCTCGCCCATCCTCTGGAATTCCCTACCCCAATCTGTCAGACTGTCTCCAAATGTATCCACTTTTAGGCGATCCCTGAAGACTTTCCTCTTCAGAGAAGCCTATCCTGCCTCCATCTAACAACTGCATTATTTTCTCCATTAGCTCATCCCCCACAGCTATTACCCTTTTGTATAACTTGACCGTCCCTCCTAGATTGTAAGCTCTAACGAGCAGGGCCCTCTGATTCCTCCTGTATTGAATTGTATTGTACTTGTACTGTCTGCCCTAATGTTGTTGTAAAGCGCTGCGTAAACTGTCGGCGCTATATAAATCCTGTATAATAATAATAATAATAATAATGCTAGTCCGAAGGACTAAAACCGACGCTAGGGTAGCTATTGGCTACTGGCTATCAACTTCCTTATTTTAGTCCAGTCGTATATCATCACGTACGAATCCCTCAAACTTTGGTGTGATCGTGTGTGTCCAAGCCCGTTCGTTTGAAAGTCCGGCGGACCTACGCTGCAAAGTCCATCAGAAAGACTGTCGGACCTAGTCCGTCGAAAAGTCCGCTCGTGTGTATGCGGCATTAGAGCACACTACATGTGAGGTCCTATACATCGTTAGAACCAAAAACATTGTGTAGAATATATAAACAACAAGCAACAAAAGACAAAAGGAAGCTTGAAACACAAAAAGTCCAATATAGTAAAGAGGCTAGTCCATGGGTCCCATAAAAGGTTCACAGCAATTTCCAGTGCACGCCTTCCTCTCATCTTCATTACTGACCCTTCACAGGTCAATATGCAAAGAAGGGAACAAATTGAAGAAGCGCCGCTTAAGTAAAACTGTATGGTTTTAATAGACACAATGCATTAAAACATGTTGTTAGTGATCATGTTCTACTAACTCCAATTGTAGTGGGGCACAATAATAGTGAACCCATTATTTTTGGATCCCGCAATACCCCTAACAATTCTTTTTAATTGGAAAACCCCTCTCCAGCCATCCCAAGCAAAAGAAAGTTCACAGGAGAGGCTGCAGAGGGGGAAGAGGCAGACCAAGGAGTCAACCCATCCAAAAACAGGAAACTGTTAAGATCTTTAACCTGTCCAAACACACCTTATCCTCTGCAGAAACATCCTTGTTGAGCAGAGGACTCAACTTTGCTCCTTCTAATAAACCTGACCCTTTCGTGTTATTTAAAGATTTGAATAGATACGTTAGAAATCTTACTCTGAAAAGGTTTTTTCAGATGAAAATCTCCAAAAACGCATCGGATCCTGTTGGTGCCGAAGATCAGAATGCACCTGGGCCTATCCCAGAGGGGTGCGATTTTGACTTTGACACCGACATGTTTGAGATGCTAGAACAACTATACCATGATGATTCATACACTGGGTTTGATTTATATACTCAACACCTGCATACCTCCCCACCAGTAATACATTCCACTTTAAAACCAAAATCCATAACATATCCTTAACAGTCTAATGCCCCGTACACACGGTCGGACTTTGTTCGGACATTCCGACAACAAAATCCTAGGATTTTTTCGGACGGATGTTGGCTCAAACTGGTCTTGCATACACACGGTCACACAAAGTTGTCAGAAAATCCGATCGTTCTGAACGCGGTGACGTAAAACACGTACGTCGGGACTATAAACGGGGCAGTGGCCAATAGCTTTCATCTCTTTATTTATTCTGAGCATGTGTGGCACTTTGTCCGTCGGCTTTGTGTACACACGATCGGAATTTCCGACAACGGATTTTGTTGTCGGAAAAATTTATCCCCTGCTCTCCAACTTTGTGTGTCGGAAAATCCGATGGAAAATGTCCGATGGAGCCCACACACGGTCGGAATTTCCAACAACACGCTCCGATCGGACATTTTCCATCGGAAAATCCGACCGTGTGTACGGGGCATTAGGGTTCACACCCTATCACCTTTTACGACATGGTCTTTTCAGATCTCAAAAAAATGTGTTGCCATTCTACCACCCAGACTATAGATCTTGGCCGTCTCACTCATCAAGGAAATACAGCTCTACTATCCTTGATCCAGAATGATGAACTTATCATCAAAACTGCGGATAAGGGTTGTGGAATTGTTATCCAAAATCGCACTAACTATATCATGGAAGCTGAACGTCTTCTTGGTGATCATGCAACTTACTCTAAATTGAGCTCTAGCCCATTGCCTGAATATAGACTGCAAATTGACAAACGCATTGATCCAGCACTCCAACATAACATTATCAGTAAAAGTAAAGCTTCCTTTATGCGTAGGGATTACTATCACACACCCTATTTCTATCATATGCCCAAAAAACACAAAAATCTTACAAATCCCCCAGGTAGACCCAGTATTGCTGCTATGGACAGCATTACCTCAGGTCTATCAAAATATGTTGATCACCACCTGCAACCGTTGGCTCAGGGACTGCAGTCCTACATTCGGGATGGAACCCACCTATTGGATCTTCTTAAACCATACGGGTGGCCAAACGCTTACACCTGGATGTCTCTAGATGTCAATTCGCTCTATACATCCATACCCCATGATTTTGGACTGACAGCCCTTGACCATTTTCTCAGAAAACCCGTACATGAGTCATGTCCAGGCTGAGTTCATCCTAGAATGTACCACATTTTGTTTAACACACAATTATTTCTGTTTTAATGATCAATACTGTTTGCAGATACAAGGTACAGCTATGGGCGCTAATTTCACACCATCGTATGCTAATTTGGCCATGGGTCTGTGGGAACACAGGCACATCTGGCACAATAACCCCTTTTAAAGGGGTTATTGTGTTTTCTATGGCAGGTACATCGATTACATCATCATCATCATCTGGGAGGGTGATGGTGATGTTATCGATGACTTCATTAATCATTGTAATGGCAATACTTATGGTCTTTCCTTCACCCATGTCTCAGATCCAGAAGGGATTGCTTTTCTTGACTTAGATCTGTATCATGCGGATGGAGAGATACATGCCAAAAACCCACAGCTGGCAACTCTTTGCTTCATTATAAGTGTTGCCATTATCACAAATGGACTAACAACATTCCCAAGGGACAGTTTTGCTGCTTAAGACAAAACTGTACCAAAATATCAGACTACACTGAACAAAGTAATATCCTCAGAAACAAATTACAGGAAAAGTTTTACCCACAGTCCCTGGTAGACCAAGCATATAAACATTACCTCAAACAGGATATTATAGGATCAATCTGCCCATTTCATTACCAAATTTCATACTGATTAAAAAAAAATGGCCCCTACTGTTTTTTAATCCAAAGAAAACTTTATTTTGTTCAACATAAACAAATATACATATCCAGGCTTCAACAGTACTCAGTTACATTGCATAGTTTATGAATTCTCATTACATTATAGCAAAACCACAATCCAAAGTGTGGCTCATCATTTTAATCAATAGTATGTTCAAAAGCATTTGGTCAGCATTAATACCCAATAATCTCTCCATCACCAGGTCCACCGGGACTAGTTCCGGTACATCTAGCCACGGTCCCCACAGCTTCTCAAACTTTCAAACTCTCCATTCTGATTATGTTCCCAACTGCAGCCATCCACTCCTTAACTGTGGGAGGGTCCTCTGATATCCAATGCAACATTATCATCTTACGTGCTATCAATAGAAGCCCAGTAACTGCTAATCTGACACTTTCTTCCCATTCAAATACTTTAAGCACATTTAATAAACAGTGTTTTGGGTCGGTAGGCAAAGAGATCTGAAATACCCTATTAATGGTATCCATCACTCCGCCCCAATAGGGATGAAGCTTCAGACACCGCCACAGAAGATGAATCAGATCTCCATGGTCTCTTTTGCATCTAGTGCACGTCGGGGTGGCTCTAAGACCCATTTGGTGCAGTCTGTGGGGGTATAGTACACTCTAAAAATAAGATACAGTTGTGTTAACCTCTGCGATACATTGAGTGAACTCGTGGGCACTGCTTGTAAAATCTCCTCCCACTGATCCCCGTCCATCTGTCCCACATCTCTCTCCCACTTCTCCATCATTCTCAAGGGGTGTTTATTCATGAAGCCCTGCAGGAGCATATTAGAGCATTGCAAGATAAAACCTTTAGTATTAGTAGCTCTCAGGACTAAGTTAAATTGCGGTGTAGGTGAAGGAGACCACTCGGAAGCAATGCTCTGAGCCTTCACCGCATGTTTCAGTTGCATATAATAGAACCTCATATTGGATGGCAAGCCGTGTCTTTCCTGCAGAGCCTCAAAAGATAGCAAAACACCGTTCTGAAAAAAATCTCTAATATATACCACCCCATATCTCTTCCATAGTGCCCCATGCTGTAACTGCGCTATTTCAGGGTAAGTCCCGTTAGACCATATCGGGCTAAAGTCAGTGTATCCCCTCACCCCCTGCAAGTATCTAATTTGCTCATCTGAGGGGTTTATTAATTACAGAAATCACAAAAGTTAAGAGACGCTCATCAGAGCACAGAGAGGAACTTGAAAAGATGGTGCAGGAATTGGAGGAAAAATTTGTGCAGGACCCCACCGACTCTGCCAGGGAGGCCCCCTACTGTTAGAGGACACTCATCTTAAATCTGTTCTACCAGATGCCCCTAGAATAACTTATCGAAGAGCCCCCAACTTAAAGAATAAAATGGCACCTTCTAAATTAAAACCATCTAACACTGTTCCCTCACAACAGCATGTGCCTAATTCCCCTCAAAGGTATGTTTCAATGCAAAAGGCCCTTATGTAAAACCTGTGCCTTTGTGAAACATGGTAAAAAACAATTTACCACCAAAAGAAAAACCTATACAATTGTGGCTCAGACTTTGTGGTTTATGTCCTAATTTTGCCCCTGTCATCTTTTGTATGTGGGACGTACTATACGACCACTCAGACAAAGGTTCAGTGAACATAGGAGAAAAATAGAGGTGGGTAAGGACAAACATAGTGTCCCTCGCCATTTCACTGAACACCATCAAAAATCAACTGATGGTCTAGAAGTTTGGATTATCGAACAGGTCCCCAAAACACTCTCAGAAGCTGAAAGATTCCATAGATTATGTGAAAGAGAAACATACTGGATCTATTCGTTGGATACTCTTAACCCTGGAGGTATCAATGAAGAGCTTGAAATCTCTACCATATTGTAAATACTATATATAATTCGCTGCCTTTCCCCACCCCCCATTTTTTCTTTCCCAGGTGATGCTCTATGTGTCCAATGAATAGCAATATACTACCGCTTTCGGGGGTGGTGGGCCACTAGACGATATAGTAAGTAATCAAAACGAATTCCTTTTATCCCCTTCCCCCCCGCCAATCCCCCCCCTTCTCCCTTTTTCTAGATCCTTCTATTTCCCCCCCCTTCTTTCTTTTTCTCCCCCCTTCTTTTTCTTTCTCTTTTCATTTTCTCCTCCCCACTTTCTTCCCCCCCCTCTTTTCTTTCCTTTCCCTCCCTTTCTCCAAACACCCCCTTCTCCCCATGAGACTAATGCCGGCCATATACCATTCGAATTTCGAAAGAATTTTCTTTCGAAAATCGTATCTCAGAATTTCGCACCATTAGTGGGCTGCAACAATGGCCGATTTTCGTGCGGCAATCAAATTTAAGGAATCGGACATGTTGTAAATTTTTAGAAAAACAAACAATTTTCCAATCAATGATGGGAGAATTATGCGAGAAATGTAATAAGAAAAGAAAATTTATGGAGAGAAAAGCAGATTCCCAGCCATGAAAATTCTTTTCTGTAGCAACATGAGGTGAAATTGAAGGCTTGGTTGGCCGAATTTCGAAAATGGTGGCATCATCGGATCACAAAAAAACGAACTTTCTGATTTTGAAAAGAAAATTAGTTCGAAATTCGACCATGTATGGCCTGCTTAACAACACACCTTGAAGCTAACAGGCAGGGGCATAGGGAGGGGGTGGCTGGGGGGGGGGCTGAAGCCCTGAATGTGACCCCAAAAAGCCCCAAGTCTATGGAATGCTGCATTCCATTGCTAGCCCCAAGCACCGGCCGCCGGGACCGATCTGATTGCGAGTGCGGCCGAAAATGGCCGAAAGTAGCCGAGTCCCTGAGTGCCATAGCGGCCGAGTATGGCCGAAAGTGGCCAAGTGCCGCAGGTCCCGCCTTCTGGAGACTGCAGTGCCAATGACAGGACCACGGGACTTGTGACATAATGTCCATCATAGCCTGCAGGCTCCAGAAGGCGGGAACGCTACATTCCCACTCGGGCGGGCGGCTTTCCTCCCCTCCCCTCCTCGGCTCTCCTCTCCTCCTTGGCTCGGCTCCTCTCTAACGGTGACAAGTGGCTGACTGCCTGCTGTGACCGCACACCATGGCTGAGCTAAGGTAGGTCAGACACACAGTGTGTGTATGTAGGTCAGTGGTCAGTGTATGCAGGTCAGTGGTCAGTGTATGCAGGTCACTGGTCAGTGTATGTAGGTCAGTGTATGTAGGTTAGCGGTCAGTGTATGTAGGTCAGTGGTCAGTGTATATAGGTCGGTGTATGTAGGTCAGTGTATGTAGGTCAGTGGTCAGTGTATATAGGTCAGTGTATGTAGGTCAGTGGTCAGTGTATGTAGGTCAGTGTATATAGGTCAGTGTATGCAGGTCAGTGTATGTAGGTCAGTGTATGTAGGTCAGTGTATGCAGGTCAGTGGTCAGTGTGTGTAGGTCAGTGTATGTAGGTCAGTGGTCAGTGTATGTAGGTCAGTGTATGTAGGTCAGTGGTCAGTGTATGTAGGTCAGTGGTCAGTGTATGTAGGTCAGTGGTCAGTGTATGTAGGTCAGGCAGGTCAGTGTATGTAAGTCAGTGTATGTAGGTCAGTGTATGTAGGTCAGCGGTCAGTGTATGTGGGTCAGAGGTCAGTGTATGTGGGTCAGAAGTCAGTGTATGTAGGTCAGTGGTCAGTGTATGTAGGTCAGGCAGGTCAGTGTATGTAGGTCAGTGTATGTAGGTCAGCAGTCATTGTATGTAGGTCAGTGTATGTAGGTCAGTGTATGTAGGTCAGCGGTCAGTGTAGGAAGGTCAGCGGTCAGTGTATGTAGGTCAGTGTATGTAGGTCAGTGTATGTGGCAAACACAAGAAAAAAGACCTCTCCTGCGCTCAGGTGTCCATGAACTGGATATGTGGTGCAGCCTCCTATAGAAGTAATGCCTAGCGTCTTGCAGCCCTCATTTGAACAATGGGTATTCAAGCTAAAAAACACAAAAAAGAAAGAGGGCGCACCAACCTAGTGCATTACCACTGATAAACTTTAATGCAGCATAAAAACAGTAAAAATTATACTCACAAACGAGCTAGTATAAATAGCTTTCAAAAGGGCGCAAAAGCGCTGTTTCTGTGGATCGACACCCCAGGACCTGTTGCCGAGAGGATAAGACCAGCGCAAATGGCTGATGGCTCGTTGTTCTTGTTCTTTTTTGTGTTTTTTTGTGTTTTTTTGTGGTCAGTGTATGTGGGTCAGAGGTCAGTGTATGTAGGTCAGTGGTCAGTGTATGTAGGTCAGTGTATGTAGGTCAGTGTATGTAGATTCAGCGGTCAGTGTATGAAGGTCAGCGGTCAGTGTATGTAGGTCAGTGTATGTGGGTCAGAGGTCAGTGTATGTAGGTCAGTGGTCAGTGTATATAGGTCAGGCAGGTCAGTGTATGTAGGTCAGTGAATGTAGGTCAGTGTATGTAGGTCAGTGCATGTAGGTCAGCGGTCAGTGTATGTAGGTCAGTGTATGTAGGTCAGTGTATGTAGGTCAGCGGTCAGTGTATGTAGGTCAGCGGTCAGTGTATGTAGGTCAGTGTATGTGGGTCAGAGGTCAGTGTATGTAGGTCAGTGGTCAGTGTATGTAGGTCAGGCAGGTCAGTGTATGTAGGTCAGTGTATGTAGGTCAGCAGTCTTTGTATGTAGGTCAGTGTATGTAGGTCAGTGTATGTAGGTCAGCGGTCAGTGTATGAAGGTCAGTGGTCAGTGTATGTAGGTCAGTGTATGTAGGTCAGTGTATGTAGGTCAGTGGTCAGTGTATGTAGGTCAGTGTATGTAGGTCAGCGGTCAGTGTATGTAGGTCAGTGTATGTAGGTCAGCGGTCAGTGTATGTAGGTCAGTGTATGTAGGTCAGCGGTCAGTGTATGTAGGTCAGTGTATGTAGGTCAGTGTATGTGGGTCAGAGGTCAGTGTATGTAGGTCAGTGGTCAGTGTATGTAGGTCAGGCAGGTCAGTGTATGTAGGTCAGTGTATGTAGGTCAGCAGTCTTTGTATGTAGGTCAGTGTATGTAGGTCAGAGGTTAGTGTATGTAGGTCAGTGTATGTAGGTCAGTGTATGTAGGTCAGTGTATGTAGGTCAGCGGTCAGTGTATGAAGGTCAGCGGTCAATGTATGTAGGTCAGTGTATGTAGGTTAGTGTATGTAGGTCAGAGGTCAGTGTATGTAGGTCAGTGTATGTAGGTCAGTGGTCAGTGTATGTAGGTCAGTGTATGTAGGTCAGTGTATGTAGGTCAGTGTATGTAGGTCAGCGATCAGTGTATGTAGGTCAGTGTATGTAGGTCAGCGGTCAGTGTATGTAGGTCAGTGTATGTAGGTCAGCGGTCAGTGTATGTAGGTCAGTGTATATGGGTCAGAGGTCAGTGTATGTAGGTCAGTGGTCAGTGTATGTAGGTCAGGCAGGTCAGTGTATGTAGGTCAGTGTATGTAGGTCAGCGGTCAGTGTATGTAGTTCAGCGATCAGTGTATGTAGGTCAGTGTATGTAGGTCAGAGGTCTGTGTATGTAGGTCTGTGTATGTAGGTCAGTGTATATAGGTCAGAGGTCAGTGTATGTAGGTCAGTGTATGTAGGTCAGTGTATGTAGGTCAGGCAGGTCAGTGTATGTAGGTCATTGTATGTAGGTCAGTGTATGCAGGTCAGTGTATGTAGGTCAGGCAGGTCAGTGTATGTAGGTCAGTGTATGTAGGTCAGTGTATGTAGGTCAGTGTATGAAGGTCAGCGGTCAGTATATGAAGGTCAGCGGTCAGTGTATGTAGGTCAGTGTATGTGGGTCAGAGGTCAGTGTATGTAGGTCAGTGGTCAGTGTATGTAGGTCAGTGTATGTAGGTCAGTGGATGTAGGTCAGCGGTCAGTGTATGTAGGTCAGTGTATGTAGGTCAGCGGTCAGTGTATGTAGGTCAGTGTATGTGGGTCAGAGGTCAGTGTATGTAGGTCAGTGTATGTAGGTCAGCGGTCAGTGTATGTAGTTCAGCAATCAGTGTATGTAGGTCAGTGTATGTAGGTCAGAGGTCTGTGTATGTAGGTCTGTGTATGTAGGTCAGTGTATATAGGTCAGAGGTCAGTGTATGTAGGTCAGTGTATGTAGGTCAGGCAGGTCAGTGTATGTAGGTCAGTGTATGTAGGTCAGTGTATGCAGGTCAGTGTATGTAGGTCAGGCAGGTCAGTGTATGTAGGTCAGTGTATGTAGGTCAGTGTATGTAGGTCAGTGGTCAGTGTATGAAGGTCAGCGGTCAGTGTATGTAGATCAGTGTATGTAGGTCAGTGTATGTGGGTCAGAGGTCAGTGTATGTAGGTCAGTGGTCAGTGAATGTAGGTCAGGCAGGTCAGTGTATGTAGGTCAGTGTATGTAGGTTAGTGGTCAGTGTATGTAGGTCAGTGTATGTAGGTCAGTGTATGTAGGTCAGGCAGGTCAGTGTATGTAGGTCATTGTATGTAGGTCAGTGTATGCAGGTCAGGCAGGTCAGTGTATGTAGGTCAGTGTATGTAGGTCAGTGTATGAAGGTCAGCAGTCAGTATATGAAGGTCAGCGGTCAGTGTATGTAGGTCAGTGTATGTGGGTCAGAGGTCAGTGTATGTAGGTCAGTGGTCAGTGTATGTAGGTCAGTGTATGTAGGTCAGTGTATATAGGTCAGCGGTCAGTGTATGTAGGTCAGTGTATGTAGGTCAGCGGTCAGTGTATGTAGGTCAGTGTATGTAGGTCAGCGGTCAGTGTATGTAGGTCAGTGTATGTGGGTCAGAGGTCAGTGTATGTAGGTCAGTGGTCAGTGTATGTAGGTCAGTGTATGTAGGTCAGCAGTCAGTGTATGTAGTTCAGCAATCAGTGTATGTAGGTCAGTGTATGTAGGTCAGAGGTCTGTGTATGTAGGTCTGTGTATGTAGGTCAGTGTATATAGGTCAGAGGTCAGTGTATGTAGGTCAGTGTATGTAGGTCAGGCAGGTCAGTGTATGTAGGTCAGTGTATGCAGGTCAGTGTATGTAGGTCAGGCAGGTCAGTGTATGTAGGTCAGTGTATGTAGGTCAGTGGTCAGTGTATGAAGGTCAGCGGTCAGTGTATGTAGATCAGTGTATGTAGGTCAGTGTATGTGGGTCAGAGGTCAGTGTATGTAGGTCAGTGGTCAGTGTATGTAGGTCAGGCAGGTCAGTGTATGTAGGTCAGTGTATGTAGGTCAGTGGTCAGTGTATGTAGGTCAGTGTATGTAGGTCAGTGTATGTAGGTCAGGCAGGTCAGTGTATGTAGGTCATTGTATGCAGGTCAGTGTATGTAGGTCAGGCAGGTCAGTGTATGTAGGTCAGTGTATGTAGGTCAGTGTATGTAGGTCAGTGTATGAAGGTCAGCGGTCAGTATATGAAGGTCAGCGGTCAGTGTATGTAGGTCAGTGTATGTGGGTCAGAGGTCAGTGTATGTAGGTCAGTGGTCAGTGTATGTAGGTCAGTGTATGTAGGTCAGTGTATATAGGTCAGCGGTCAGTGTATGTAGGTCAGTGTATGTAGGTCAGCGGTCAGTGTATGTAGGTCAGTGTATGTAGGTCAGCGGTCAGTGTATGTAGGTCAGTGTATGTGGGTCAGAGGTCAGTGTATGTAGGTCAGTGTTCAGTGTATGTAGGTCAGTGTATGTAGGTCAGTGTATGTAGGTCAGCGGTCAGTGTATGTAGTTCAGCAATCAGTGTATGTAGGTCAGTGTATGTAGGTCAGGCAGGTCAGTGTATGTAGGTCAGTGTATGTAGGTCAGTGTATGAAGGTCAGTGGTCAGTGTATGTAGATCAGTGTATGTAGGTCAGTGTATGTGGGTCAGAGGTCAGTGTATGTAGGTCAGTGGTCAGTGTATGTAGGTCAGGCAGGTCAGTGTATGTAGGTCAGTGTATGTAGGTCAGTGGTCAGTGTATGTAGGTCAGTGTATGTAGGTCAGCGGTCAGTGTATGTAGGTCAGCGGTCAGTGTATGTAGGTCAGTGTATGTAGGTCAGTGTATGTGGGTCAGAGGTCAGTGTATGTAGGTCAGTGTATGTAGGTCAGGCAGGTCAGTGTATGTAGGTCAGTGTATGTAGGTCAGTGTATGCAGGTCAGCAGTCAGTGTATGTAGGTCGGTGTATGTAGGTCAGTGTATATAGTTCAGTGTATGTAGGTCAGCGGTCAGTGTATGTAGGTCAGTGTATGTAGTTCAGTGTATGTAGGTCAGCGGTCAGTATATATAGGTCAGTGTATGTAGGTCAGCGGTCAGTGTATATAGGTCAGTGTATGTAGGTCAGCGGTCAGTTTATGTAGGTTAGTGTATGTAGGTCAGCGGTCAGTGTATGAAGGTCAGTGGTCAGTGTATGTAGGTCAGGCAGGTCAGTGTATGAAGGTCAGTGGTCAGTGTATGTAGGTCAGGCAGGTCAGTGTATGTAGGTCAGTGGTCAGCGTATGTAGGTCAGGCAGGTCAGTGTATGTAGGTCAGTGTATGTAGGTCAGTGTATGAGGGTCAGTGGTCAGTGTATGTAGGTCAGGTAGGTCAGGCAGGTCAGTGTATGTAGGTCAGTGTATGTAGGTCAGTGGTCAGTGTATGTAGGTCAGGCAGGTCAGTGTATGTAGGTCAGTGTATGAAGGTCAGTGGTCAGTGTATGTAGGTCAGGCAGGTCAGTGTATGTAGGTCAGAAGTCAGTGTATGTAGGTCAGGCAGGTCAGTGTATGAAGGTCAGTGGTCAGTGTATGTAGGTCAGGCAGGTCAGTGTATGTAGGTCAGTGGTCAGCGTATGTAGGTCAGGCAAGTCAGTGTATGTAGGTCAGTGTATGTAGGTCAGTGTATGAGGGTCAGTGGTCAGTGTATGTAGGTCAGGTAGGTCAGGCAGGTCAGTGTATGTAGGTCAGTGTATGTAGGTCAGTGGTCAGTGTATGTAGGTCAGGCAGGTCAGTGTATGTAGGTCAGTGTATGAAGGTCAGTGGTCAGTGTATGTAGGTCAGGCAGGTCAGTGTATGTAGGTCAGAAGTCAGTGTATGTAGGTCAGGCAGGTCAGTGTATGTAGGTCAGTGTATATACAGGTAGGTCAGTGGTCAGTGTATGTAGGTCAGCAGTCAGTGTATGTAGGTCAGTGTATGTAGGTCAGGCAGGTCAGTGTAATGGTCAGTGTCAGGCAGGTGTGTTTACTGGTCAGCATTGATGGACACTGGTAAGTCACACAACCCCACCACCCAGCCCAAAAAAAAGCCACACCACAACCCCCCCCCCCCCCCCGGTTTTTGGGCTTTGGGCTGAAGTCCCTGGTCTTTTTGCCACCTAGCAACGCCCCTGCTAACAGGATCATTCAAGTACAGATCTGTTTGCCTGTTGTTCATGTTGGTTGATTGGTTCGCTTGTTATTTACATATGCATATGTGTGTACACAGGAAAATATATATGCACATATAGATATATATCTTAAATTTAATCTTTCGCCCCTATTTATTCCTCATACATTATTATATTTATCTTCCCTTATAGGTATATGCACACATGTGTATATGTATATATAAAATAGTAGGTCTCATATGGACATTTATTTATCTATTTATTTTATCCCTTTACATAGGCCCTGGTATTCTGTGTTTTCTACCATTACACATTTCTAATCAATAATTTCACCCTTTTCTCCATTTTATGCTCCATTATCATAAAATTGATTTATTATTTTACCTTCCTTTCCTCAATATAGACGTTATAATAATTTTCTTTCCCCATACGAACGTTTTGGGTGATCTTTATATATACTCATACGTTTATCTATTATACACATATCTCTTATAACACCCTTTATTAGCTATATATTTATACATAATATTTATATTATCCACTTAATCCCCGGACCATTTGGCTGCCTAAAGACCAGAGGACTTTTTACATTTTGGCACTGCGCTGTTTTAACTGGTAATTGCGCGGTCATGCAATGCTGTACCCAAACAAAATTTGCGTCCTTTTGTTCACACAAATAGAGCTTTCTTTTGATGGTATATGATAACCTCTGCGATTTTTATTTTCTGCGATATAAACATTAAAAGCCACATGTCTTTGGTAAAAAAAATGTCAATAAGCGTATATTTGTTGGTTTGCGCAAAAGTTATAGTGTCTACAAACTAGGGTACATTTTCTGGAATTTACATAGCTTTTAGTTTATGACTGCCTGTCTCATTTCTTGAGGTGCTAAAATGGCAGGGCAGTACAACCCCCCCCCAAATGACCCCATTTTGGAATGTAGACACCCCAAGGAAATTGCTGAGAGGCATGTTGAGCCCAATGAATATTTAATTTTTTTGTCCTAAGTGAATAATGACAAAAAAACATATATTTTTTTTTACAAACAGTTGTCACTAAATGATATATTGCTCACACATGCCATGGTTATATGTGGAATTGCACCCCAAAATACATTTTGCTGCTTCTCCTGAGTACGGGGATACCACATGTGTGGGACTTTTTGGGAGCCTAGCCGCGTATGGGGCCCCAAAAACCAAGCACCGCCTTCAGGATTTCTAAGGGCGTAAATTTTTGATTTCACTCCTCACTACCTATCACAGTTTTGAAGTCCATAAAATGCCAAGATGGCACAAACTCCCCCAAATGAACCCATTTTGGAAAGTAGACACCCTAAACTATTTGCTGAGAGGCATGTTGAGTCCATGGAATATTTTATATTTTGCCACAAGTTGCAAAAAAATTACAAACTTTTTTTTCTTTTTTTTGCACAAAGTTGTTACTAAATGATATATTGCTCACACATGCCATGGGCATATGTGGAATTACATCCCAAAATACATTCTGCTGCTTCTCCTGAGTACGGAGATACCACATGTTTGGGACTTCTTGGGAGCCTAGCCACGTACGGGGCCCTGAAAACTAAGCACCGCCTTCAGGATTTCTAAGGGCGGAAATTTTTGATTTCACTCCTCACTACCTATCACAGTTTTGAAGGCCATAAAATGCCAAGATGGCACAAAACCCCACCAAATGACCCCATTTTGGAAAGTAGACACCCCCCGCTATTTGCTGAGAGGCATGTTGAGTCCATGGAATATTTTATATTTTGTCACAAGTTGTGGGAAAATGACAAACTTTTTTTTTTTGCACAAAGTTGTCACTAAATGATATATTGCTCAAACAAGCCATGGGAATATGTGGAACTACACCCAAACATACATTCTGCATCTTCTCCTGAGTATGTGTGGTGCTTTCTGGGTGCCTAGCCGCGAACGGGGCAACAAAATCCTATTACCGTCTTCAGGATTTCTAAGGGCGTAAATTTTTGATTTCACTCCTTACTACCTATCACAGTTTCAAAGGCCATAAAATGCCAACATAGCACAACCCCCCCCCCAATTTACCCCATTTTGGAAAGTAGACACCCCAAGCTATTTGCTGAGATGCATGGTGAGTATTTTGCAGCTCTCATTTGTTTTTGAAAGTGAAGAAAGAAAAGAAAATTGTATTTTTTTTTTTTTTCAATTTTCAAAACTTTGTGACAAAAAGCGAGGTCTGCAAAATACTCACAATACCTCTCAGCAAATAGCTTGGGGTGTCTACTTTCCAAAATTGGGTCATTTGAGGGGTTTGTGCCATCTGGGCATTCCATGGCCTCCGAAACTGTGATAGGCAGTGAGGAGTGAAGTCAAAAAATTATACCCTTAGAAAGCCTGAAGGCCGTGCTTAGTTTTCGGGGTCCCGTACGCGGCTAGGCTCCCAAAAAGTCTCACACATGTGGTATCCTTGTACTCAGGAGAAGCAATAGAATGTATTTTGGGGTGTAATTTCACATATGCCCATGGCATGTTTGAGCAATATGTCATTTAGTGACAACTTTGTGCATAAAAAAAAATTGTCTTTTTCCTGCAACTTGTGTCAAAATATAAAATATTCCATGGACTGGACATGCCTTTCAGCAAATAGCTTGGGCTATCTACTTTCCAAAATGGGGTCATTTGGGGGGGGGTTTGAACTGTCCTGGCATTTTATGCACAACACTTTTTGTTTACATGAACCCCCAAACATTATATATTTTTTAAAGCAAAGGCTCTACAGATTAAAATGGTGAGTGTTTCTTTTTTTTTCATACAGTATTTTTGCAGCGATTTTTCAAACACATTTTTTTTGTTGAAAAAACACACTTTTTTTTAATTTTAATGCACTAAAACACACTATATTGCCCAAATGTTTGATGGAATAAAAAAGATGATCTTGGATATATGGATACCAAACACGACATGCTTTAAAATTGTGCACAAACGTGCAGCGGCGACAAACTTCATACATTTTTAAAAGCCTTTACAGGTTACCACTTTAGATTTACAGAGGAGGTCTACTGCTAAAATTACTGCTCTCGATCTGACCTTACATAGTTACATAGTTACATAGTAGGTGAGGTTGAAAAAAGACACAAGTCCATCAAGTCCAACCTATGTGTGTGATTATGTGTCAGTATTACATTACATATCCCTGTATATTGCGGTCATTCAGGTGATTATGTAATAGTTTCTTGAAGCTATCAATGCTCCCCGCTGAGACCACCGCCTGTGGAAGGGAATTCCACATCCTTGCCGCTCTTACAGTAAAGAACCCTCTACGTAGTTTAAGGTTAAACCTCTTTTCTTCTAATTGTAATGAGTGGCCACGAGTCTTATTAAACTCTCTTCTGCAAAAAAGTTTTATCCCTATTGTGGGGTCACCAGTACAGTATTTGTAAATTGAAATCATATCCCCTCTCAAGCGTCTCTTCTCCAGAGAGAATAAGTTCAGTGCTCGCAACCTTTCCTCATAACTAAGATCCTCCAGACCCTTTATTAGCTTTGTTGCCCTTCTTTGTACTCGCTCCATTTCCAGTACGTCCCTCCTGAGGACTGGTGCCCAGAACTGGACAGCATACTCCAGGTGCGGCCGGACCAGAGTCTTGTAGAGCGGGAGAATTATCGTTTTATCTCTGCAGTTGATCCCCCTTTTAATGCATGCCAATATTCTGTTTGCTTTATTAGCAGCAGCTTGGCATTGCATGCCGTTGCTGAGCCTATCATCCACTAGGACCCCCAAGTCTTTTTCCATCCTAGATTCCCCCAGAGGTTCTCCCCCCAGTGTATAGATTGCATTCATATTTTTGGCACCCAAATGCATTATTTTACATTTTTCTACATTGAACCTCATTTGCCATGTAGTCGCCCACTCCATTAATTTGTTCAGGTCTTTTTGCAAGATTTCCACATCCTGCGGAGAAGTTATTGCCCTGCTTAGCTTAGTATCGTCTGCAAATACAGAGATGGAACTGTTTATCCCATCCTCCAGGTCATTTATGAACAAATTAAATAGGATTGGTCCCAGCACAGAACCCTGGGGGACCCCACTACCCACCCCTGACCATTCTGAGTACTCCCCATTTATCACCACCCTCTGAACACGCCCTTGTAGCCAGTTTTCAATCCATGTACTCACCCTATGGTCCATGACAACAGACCTTATTTTGTACAGTAAACGTTTATGGGGAACTGTGTCAAATGCTTTTGCAAAATCCAGATACACCACGTCTACGGGCCTTCCTTTATCTAGATGGCAACTCACCTCCTCATAGAAGGTTAATAGATTGGTTTGGCAAGAACGATTCTTCATGAATCCATGCTGATTACTGCTAATTATATCATTCTTATTACTAAAATCTTGTATATAGTCCCTTATCATCCCCTCCAAGAGTTTACATACTATTGATGTTAGGCTAACTGGTCTGTAATTCCCAGGGATGTTTTTTGGGCCCTTTTTAAATATTGGTGCTACATTGGCTTTTCTCCAATCAGCTGGTACCATTCCAGTCAATAGACTGTCTGTAAAAATTAGGAACAACGGTCTGGCAATCACCTGACTGAGTTCCCTAAGTACCCTTGGATGCAAGCCATCTGGTCCCGGTGATTTATTAATGTTAAGTTTCTCAAGTCTAATTTTAATTCTGTCCTCTGTTAACCATGGAGGTGCTTCCTGTGTTGTGTCATGAGGATAAACACTGCAGTTTTGGTTACTGAAGCCCCCCGATTCACTCGTGAAGACTGAGGAGAAGAATAAATTCAATACCTCTGCCAACTCCCCATCCTTTGTAACCAGATGTCCTTCCTCATTCTTTATGGGGCCAATATGGTCTGTCCTCCCTTTTTTACTGTTTACATACTTAAAGAATTTCTTGGGATTTTTTTTGCTCTCCTCCGCTATGTGTCTTTCATGTTCTATCTTAGCCATCCTAATTGCACCCTTACATTTCTTATTGCATTCTTTATAAATTCTGAATGCTGTGGATGATCCCTCAACCTTGTATTTTTTGAAGGCCTTCTCCTTTGCTTTTATATGCATTTTTACATTGGAGTTAAGCCATCCAGGATGTTTGTTCGCTCTTTTAAATTTATTACCCAATGGGATACATTGGCTAATGCCCTTATTTAATATGCTCTTAAAGCAAACCCATCTCTCCTCTGTATTCTTTGTTCCTAATATTTTGTCCCAATTTATGCCTTTTAGCAAGGTTTGTAGTTTAGGGAAGTTGGCTCTTTTGAAATTCAGTGTCTTTGTGTTCCCTTCATGTCTCCTATTTGTGTGGTTTATACTGAAACTAATTGACCTGTGATCGCTGTTACCTAAATTGCCCCGTATTTCCACATCTGTTATCAGGTCTGTATTGTTGGTAATCAGTAGATCTAGTAATGTTTTATTTCTAGTTGGTGCGTCTACCATCTGACCCATAAAATTGTCCTGCAAGACATTAAGGAACTGGCGAGCCTTAAATGAATGCGCGGTTCCCTCCGCCCAGTCTATGTCTGGATAATTAAAATCCCCCATTATGATAACGCTTCCCATCCTTGCTGCTAATCCAATTTGTGATAGGAGATCCGTCTCCACTTCCTCCCTCAGGTTAGGGGGCCTATAGCATACTCCAAGTATTATTTTCCCCTTAGCTTCATCCCTTTGGAGCTCTACCCATAAAGATTCCACCTCCTCCCTAGCCCCCTCAGTGATGTCATCTCTCACATTCACTTGTACATTATTCTTGATATATAGGCATACCCCTCCCCCTTTTTTACCCTCTCTATCCTTGCGGTATAGGGTATACCCTTGAATGTTTGCCAGCCAATCATGAGAGCTGTTGAACCAGGTCTCTGAAATTCCCACAAAATCCAAATCCTCCTCGTACAACAGTATCTCTAGTTCACCCATCTTGTCCGCCAGGCTCCTGGCATTGGTGAACATGCCACATAGTTTAGACCGGTCGCATATTGTCCTCGTATTGGGTGTTTCAAGATTGCAACTTGGACTTGCTACTATACTCACCTTGTGTTTTTGTGCTTTGGTTAACCTACCACTAATGCCCCCAATACTACCCTCTGGAATATCTTCCGCGCTGGCTATCACTGTCTCTGGACCCTCCCCCCCTTCGCCTAGTTTAAAAACCCCTCTAACTTTTTGGCCATCTTCATTCCCAGCAGATCTGCACCCTCCTCATTTAGGTGCAGTCCGTCCCTTCTATAGTACCGGTTACCGACTGAGAAGTCGGCCCAGTCCTCCAGAAACCCAAACCCCTCCTTACTACACCAGCTCTTCAGCCACTTGTTTACTTCCCTAATCTCCCTCTGCCTCTCTGGTGTGGCTCGATGTACCGGTAGTATTCCTGAGAACACTACCTTGGAGGTCCTTTTCCTCAATTTAGCTCCTAAGTCCCTAAAATCGTTCTTTAGGACACTCCATCTGCCTCTGACTTTGTCATTGGTGCCAACGTGCACCATGACAGCCGGGTCTTCCCCAGCCCCTCCCAGTAATCTGTCCACAAGATCCGTGATGTGCCGAACCCGAGCGCCCGGTAGACAACATACTGTTCGGCGCTTCAGGTTTTGGTTACAGATTGCCCTCTCTGTCCTTCTAAGAATTGCGTCCCCTACCACCAGAATCTGTCTTTCCTTTCCCTTTGCTGCCCCCCCACTCTCACTGGAGGAGTTCTTCCCCCGGCAGCTAGGAGAGTCCCTCATCTCCAGCAGTGCTGGTCCCTGACTGGTTACACCAATGTCACTCAATGGAGCGTACTTATTGGGATGCTCCAGTCCTGGATCGGCCTCCCTGGCACTTCCCCCTCTACCCCTCCTGACTGTCACCCATCTACTCTTTGCTAGCGCCTGCACCTCTTTGTCTCCACCCGCCTCTGTGCTGGCCCCTGCCGGCACCTGCCGTGTACGTTCCTGGCTCACCTTTAGTATGGAGGGACTTCTCAGTGCTGACAGTTGCTTCCCTAGATTCAGAACCTGGGCTTCCAGGGAAACAATGTGCTTACATTTTGCACAGCAGTATTCGCCCTCGATCGGATGATCAAGGAACGCATACATGCGGCAAGATGTACAAAGAGTCGCCTCTCCACACCCGCCGGGCATCGTACCTATTAAATTTAGTGAGGATTTGGGGATTTTACCCTGTCCAAATTACCTAACAACTAGCTTCCTGGCACTAATACTCAAGACAATACACAGGTACACGACAAGACAATACACAGGTACACAATACACAAGTACTAACGATCCACACACACTACTCAGACAACACTCAGATACTCACACTACACAGGTACTATGACCCCTGTTATAACCTCCTGTTTTAAACTCTTGTTTATAACTCCCACTTAAACCAGCTCCACTTACACCAAGCTCCACAGCTTCAAACTGAGCACGCTCAACTGAGTCCTACAACAAGTTAAATAGTCACCTGGGAGCAATTAACCACACCCTTAATTGATAGACTGATGAAACAAAAAAAAAAAAAAAAAAAAGCTATTTAAAAAGTGACAGCAAAAGTGATTCTCGGTGATACCTCACATGCATGGTGCAATTACTGTTTACATATGACGTCAGATTGACGCTTGCGTTCGCCTTTGCGTGAGAGCAGGGGGGACAGGGGTGCTTTTTTTTATTATTGTTTATTTTGCTTTTTTATTTTATTTTTAAACTGTTCCTTTCATTTTTTTAAAATCATTTTTATTTTTATCTCAGGGAATGTAAATATCCTCTAGGATAGCAATAGGTAGTGACAGGTACTCTTTTTTGAAAAAATTGGGGTCTATTAGACCCTAGATTTCTCCTCTGCCCTTAAAGCATCTGACCACACCAAGATCGGTGTGAAAAAATGCTTTCCCAATTTCCCAGTGGCGCTGTTTACATCCGGCGAAATCTAAGTCGTGAAATGCTTGTGGCTTCCGGTTTCTTAGGCCATAGAGATGATTTGAGCCATTCTGGTCTCTGATCGGCTCTATGGTCAGCCTGCATTCTCAGGATCCCTATTGGGACAGGAGAACCAGAGAAAACCATGGAAGATGGTGGGAGGGGAGACACATTCCCTCCCACTGCTTGTAAAAACAGTCTAGAGGCTAATTAGCCTCTAGGATTGCTTTTACATGAAAGCCAACCGCTGGCTAAAAAGAATGATACCAAGATGATACCTAAACCCGCAGGCATAATTCTAGTATAACCAATCAAAGTCCAGCAACATACCAGTACATTGCTGGTCCTTGTTGGGCTATTATTGTAATCTTTTTTTTCATGCAGCCTGTGGGCTGCATGAAAAAAAGAGATTGATCAGTGGGTATGCCCACCATTAGAATACCTCCCTTCATCCACCAATTTCTAATGATGGGCATACATGCACCATTTTTTGTGGTGGTGAAATCACCTCCTACAGCGCTGGAGTCACGGCTTTATGTATTGTGGGAGCAAATGCTGTTGCTGTCAAGATAAATAAATCAGTGCTGCAGCTGAATGGCCTAAAGAATATAGGCCGAAGCATGGGGCCATCCCCCCAAAAGTTAGGATCAAATCGCTCCTCCACCCCTGCTGCCCCATGCTTCGGCATATATGCTCTTTTTTATAACTGGTGGTAAAATCACCTCCTACAGCACTGGAGTCATGGCTTTATGTATCGTGGGAGCCAACGCTGTTGCTGTCAAGATAAATAAACCCTTAAATTAATTTTTTTTTACTTTATTTTTTTCTTTAATCTTTTTTTTTGTAACTGTTATGCCATGTACACACGATCGGACATTGATCGGACATTCCGACAACAAAATCCATGGATTTTTTCTGACGGATGTTGGCTCAAACTTGTTTTGCATACACACGGTCGCACAAAGTTGTCGGAAAATCCGATCGTTCTGAACGCTGTGACGTAAAACACGTATGTTGGGACTATAAACAGGGCAGTAGCCAATAGCTTTCGTCTCTTAATTTATTCTGGGCATGTGTGGCACTTTGTGTGTCAGAAAATTTTATAGCCTGCTCTCAAACTTTGTGTGTCAAAAATTCCGATGGAAAAAGTCCGATGGAGCCCACACACGGTCGGAATTTCCGACAACAAGCTCCAATCGCACATATTCCTTTGGAAAGTCCAACCATGTGTACAGGGCATAAGGGTTGTAACTGTAACGGTTCCAGGTTTGGGTTTCCCAAAATGCGATGGCATCTTGGGAGACCCTGTGAAAGTGTGTCCTAGTCAGTGCAGTGCTGTAGCCTAGGCTAATCCCCAACTAGTGTATGGTAGCGTTCAAAACATTCACCAATGCAAAGACCAGGATTGTCAGGACAGGAGGGACAATAATAGCGGGTGTCACGCCTATATCCGTGCTTGCTGCAGACACAACATCTTCTTTGGGGGGCTCATTGGGTAGGGGTACTCGGGAGGACATATGGAAAATGCCTCTCATGCAGCCGGCTTACTGCATTTGGATAGGGAAGGTGAGGTGTAGCACCGTCAGGAATCAGAAGGCCTCTGACGATCTCTTCCTGGAATTTAAGGAAGGATCCAGTCCGTCCTGAAGCTCTGTATAGCATGAGCATTCAGCAAAGCCAATTTAAATAAATAGTACCAGCGTCTGGCCTTAGGGGCAACTAGGTATGGTGCCAACAACTGGTCGTTGAGGTCCACCCCTCCCATATTTTGGTTATATTCGTGGACACAGAGGGGTTTCTCCACAACACCAGTCACCACAGGAAGGGACGAAAGAACAAAAACATTCTTATTATCCCTCCACTTCACAATGAACAAAGAGATTTTGTTTCTCTTAACAGGAACGGTGGGAGAGAGGGTTAGGGCACAGGACACCCTTAGGCAAATGCAATAGCAATTAGGCAAAGTCCGCAAACCAAAAATAGAACTAGGCAGACAGCAATACAGATAACGGGCCTTTAAGCTGAATGCAGCAATCTGTATCTTGTAGCAAATGACGTCTCCTATAGCAACAACTTCTCTCAAAGTATCTTACTGTAGATCTTCCAGTTTAACTCACAGTATCCCCCTGTAGATCTTCCAGCTTAACTCATAGTATCCCACTGTAGATCCTCAAGCTCAGCTCGCCATCTCTCACTAGACTTCTTGGACTCTCAGCTACCTGCTGGTCACCCCGAGCTTCACCCACGGCTAACCGCTGTACTTATCATAAAGCTTTACTTACAGCTACCCCCCCATACTCCTTCAAGCTTTACCTGCCTTCCTGGATGAATCTCCACTGAAGCTTTCCCACTTACTTCACCATCCCCGGCTAGTGAAGCGTCTGCTCTGGTACTCATCCCTTCCAAACTTGCCTCTGGTAACAGGAGTGGTCGTCCCTCTGGCAACTGCTTCTCCTTTACCATCAGCAATGATCAGGCACCCCTTGGGCTGAGAATCTAACACATGTGGTTCTGCCCCAGGCTTCAGGCCTAACCTCTGCTGCTCGTTTGCCGAACCTTGAATTACTGGATAGGCCTCATGTATGCCTAGCATCCAGTAGGACTCCAGAAGAACCCCGATCACTTGACTCCTGAATAAATAGCCTATTGCAGCATGCAGAGCGGCCAAATAAACTCCTGCTGATTGGCTGAGACAACTCAATTACCCATCACCTGAATTTACTGTAATCCATCACCCGAATGCCTTGAAGTGGAATTTCATTCTCTCTATTAACATTGATTATTTTTAATCATTATGCTGCTAACATTAGTAAATAGGTAGGAAAGTAAATCATATTTACTTGTTTTAAACTTTTTTACATTTCTTCTTCGACATCCTGGTTTTCAGGCCTAGGCAAATGATGTAATACATACCAGGAGTCTTCAGGAGGGGAAGAGGTTTTTTTCAGCTAAACACAGCTACCTGCATGCCTGAGCTAAAGGCAAATGGAGTCAGGGAAGTAGACGAATCATCTGCACTCAATATGGTCACAGCCAAAAATGCTAGGGGGTGTTTTTCAAAATGATTTTTCAGCAAAATAAAGCACGGAGACATGGATGGATGGATGGGTGTTAAACTGGCAGTAACGCACACAGAAGTAAATGGTGTTAAACTGGCAGTAACGCACACAGAAGTAAATGGCGTTAAACTAGCAGTAACGCACACAAAACTATATGGCGTTAAACTGGCAGTAACACACACAGAAGTAAATGCCGTTAAACTGGCAGTAACGCACACAGAAGTAAATGGCGTTAAACTGGTTGTAACGCACACAGAACTATTTGGTGTTAAAATGGTAGTAACACACACAGAAGTAATCATGACTCTGACAGTGCACTGTGCCCTAATTGGCTATAGCTTTCACTGCTTCAGCCAATCAGGGCTTGCAATGCACTGTTCAGCACCGCAATGCATTGTGGTCGGTTCGGGGGGCTGAACAAACAGTCGAACGACCCGTTTGTTCGGCTGTTCGTGGAACGTTCGCCCATCCCTGATTACCACTATAAAGAGCTTAATTTATAAAAGAAGTCAAGCGACTATTCTGAACAGCAGCATTCAGCGTGTCTAAAAGGGGAGTTAAAGCGGAGTTCCGCCAAAAAAATAAATTAAAAGTCAGCAGCTACAAATACTGCAGTTGCTGACTTTTAAAATAAGGACACTTACCTGTCCAGGGCGTCCACGATGTCCTCACCCGAACCCGACCTGTCCCTTGGCTCCCAGGTGCAGGCGCCGGCATCTTCAGTAAGGGAATCAGGCCTGGTTACCTACTGCGCATGCACGAGTCGCTCTGCGCATCCTGACTGGTCCCTGCTGTCTTCTGGGACCTGTGTGTCTCCCAGAAGACAGCGGGGGTGACGGAGGAGGGGCCGGACATGGTGTAGAGCACCGCGGATTCTGTGGCGATCTATTGCCAGAAGTGGGAGCAGATACCTGTATTAGACAGGTATCTGCTCCCCCCTGAAAGGTGCCAAATGTGACACCGGAGGGGGGGAGGAACCAGATAAGCAGAAGTTCCATTTTTGGGTAGAACTCCGCTTTAAGAGGGATTCACCATACTCCTTATACACGACCGTAGGAGATTTGTTTTTGGCCATTTTAGCAGCTGCCAGAGAGAGTTCCTCCAGTGTGAGAGGTGCATTTAACATTTTAAAATCTCCTGCCATTACCTTTGGGAGAGAACATTGATCCAAGAATTGAGTAAGGGCCTCCTCCATGGGGTTCACTTTAGAGGAATATAAGTCCCTAAAAAAATGACAGAATACAAAGAAGTTTGATCTTGTTCATGTACCATCACACCCGTGTGGTCCTGGATAGCTTCTACATGGGAAATACCTTGTGTAAAGGGTAAACCTTCTACAATTTAGCATTACGAGCGTTAGTAGTTGAGACAATGATCAAAATTTTACGTAGGGCATACTCAATAGAGGTGATAGACAATTCAGGAGAATTACACAGACATAAATCTATGTGGAACAAAGACTTATACCTAGCAGAATAACATAAATAACACTTCCTATCAGGATATATATCCCTCCACACATCCCATTGTCCAAGTTCAGAAAGTAATCTAGCAAATGGAGTTGGACCACCAGGGGCAGCATCTTGACGACTATGAAAATGTATCCATGGTTTTGTCTAACAAATTGCTAAAATCTCATAGCACCCAGATAGGGATGTTGGAATGTAGAGCCATAAATTGGGCCAAACATTTTAGACTATACGGAGAGAAGGGTGGTGAGACATACAGTAGATATTTGCCACAATGCAAACTACTCCAGCCAGTTTACATAGCAAGAAGATATATCTACCCTGATCGTCAATACGAGATTGCAATAGATGAAAGAACACCGTATTACAGATCAAACTACTAACCTCTCTAGGGTAGGCGGTGTGAGTGGAGTGAAACTGTGTCTGAAAAAGTTAATGCTTAAGTGTCGACAGCGTATTGGATTGTAGATGCGTTTTTTTGCAAGCATACCACTGCCACGTTAAGGTTTTTCAAAGTGGAAAAGAGAGCCAAATTTCACTCCTCCACTCAACCCTCTAACATTCCATGATGCGAAAGTATACGCAGTAGCCATAATGACATGAGTACAATGTAAAAGACAGAGGGCCTAGGGAACCAGATTTGCAGAGTTCTCAGTAACCGTGAAAGTCTCTATGAAATCCAGTGTGCTGGGAAAAGGTTTATAACATCTTGCAAAGCCCAAGGATGGCAAGGGGACATTGGGGGTACAGCCAGTGAAGAATTCCGATATATACAGTACACACTCATAACCAAACTGTCGCCCCACACAACACACAGGGTCCAGGACAACTCTAGGGAAAACCGCAAAAAAGTCCACAGCCTGCATAAGTAAGAACATATGATACGAGCAAGACGCCCACGCAGGACAAGTATATAGTGGGGCCCCAACATCACAGGACCAACCATGGATTATTATTATTATTATTATTTTACAGGATTTATATAGCGCCAACAGTTTACGTAGCGCTTTACTACTTGAGGGTAGACAGTACAAATACAATACACTTTGATACAGTAGGAATCAGAGGGCCCTGCTCCTTAGAGCTTACAATCTAAGAGGGAAGGTCAAGAGATACAAGAGGTAATAACTGTGGGTGATGTGCTGATTGAGAAGATAAATGTACAGTTGTTAGGTGGGGGCCAGATAGGCTTCTCTGAAGAGATGAGTTTTCAGGGATCGTCTGAAAGTGAATAAAGTAGGAGAAAAACGGACGGATTGGGGTAGAGCATTCCAGGGGATGGGAGAGGCTCTGGAGAAGTCCTGAAGGCGAGCATGGTATGAGGTGACAAGGGAGTTTGAGAGCAGGAGGTCTTGGGAGGAGCGAAGAGAACGATTAGGTTGGTATTTTGTGACTAGGTTAGAGATGTAGCTGGGTGCCAGGTTGTGGATGGCTTTGTAAGTTATAGTTAGTATTTTGAATTTAATTTGGTGACTGAGTGGCAGCCAATGGAGGGATTGTCAGAGGGGTAAATCCAAAGGGATTTGCAGATCCCACTAATGGTACTGTGAGACAAAAAAAGCTCCATTTAGTTCCAAACCACCTTAAAGGAGAACGAACTGTAAATGTCAACAAAGCCAAAGGTCGTGAAACCAATCTGCAAATCAAAGATAGAAAACTTAGTGGTGTTCAAATCAGGGAGTTAAGATTTCTTCAAAGTATGCTTCACTCAAGCCAATTGAAGGCAGCTGAAGGATTATCAAAAAAGTGAGTCTCATAGTTTGCAGCAACTTAGAGCCGAACTGGGTAGAGAATAGCATAGGTTACATCAAACACCTGACACGCTTTTTAACTTCTTTGAACTTTGCCCTCCCTCATTTCAATTCAGTGGAGAAATGAGAGTTAAATAAAATCCAGGCAGGCATTGTTCACGATCATAACCTCTTCCTTCATTCTGGCTTGAAATAGAATAGCATCATGATCCTTAAAGTTCAACAGCCTGAACAGGAATTACCATGGTAGTTCTCCTTGTCATGGCGGCCTAGCAGGAACCCTGTGAGCCTCATCCACCACGAACATAAGGGAGAAAGAATTCCTTCCAAAGGTGTTAATAAGCCAGTTTTCAAAGAAAGCAACAGGATTTTTCCCCTCTGCTTTCTCAGGAATGCCCACTGCTCTCACATTATTCCTCCTGAGTCTGCATGTGTTCTTATCAAGCCGCATGGCTTGAAGACAGGTATTGTACATACTGCACATTGTGTTGTAATGAACTCTACTTCATCTTCCATATTACTTTCACATTACTCACCCGCCACTACAGAGCCACCGTGCACTCTCTCAGCTTCTGCATATCTTGTCTGTCCAAAGTCAGTTCTAAGCCCTTGATTTCAGATGTCAGATCAGTGAAGACAGGAGCTAACCGCTATATGGATGTCCCTGAGAGTAGGTTCAGGCTCAGTGTATCCCAGATGGATGGATCTGCGGGTTCTTCCATCCAAACAGCAGCATCTGCTATAGGCTCCGACCCAGCGGGTGGTAAAGCGGCTGACTTGACGGCAGGGCAGGCAGCCCCCATCTTGGCCCGTGTGGACCTCCGATGCTTGTGAGTCTTTACCCCGTCTAGATATGGCTTAGCTAAAAAGTACAGGTACCATAAGGAAGGGCCGGTAGTGTAGCCTCCATGAAGGTAAGTAAGGACTAGTTTCACTGCAACAGGTGAAGCAGATCAGGATTATTGTACAGATCTTCAGCAGAGAGAGATGTCAGAGCATCCTACTTAATGAGCTGCAAGCCACACACCCCTCATTATTATGACTTTAAGGCGTGAGTTTGTTTCTTTAGTTAGAGTAGACGTAGTAGTCTCTTCAGGTGGAGAGGGCCACAGGCAGTCAATGCCCATCTCTTCTTCCTCATTGACCAGTTCATCTATTGAAGTTATTTGGAGTTATTGGGCAGGGTCTGCAGGAAGCCATCTGAGTAGGGTTAGCATCAGTTTGTGAGGACATTTGAACTGCTTCTGCCATGGGCATGAGATGATTTCTGTTCCATATCTTTTATGTGCCCATCTTCCCTTCTGAGCGGTACTGGTAGACCGGTAGCCTGGGCAGCTGTTTGTAGATTGTAAAAGGTTAAGACTTCCAGGGGTCAGCTAGTTTGTGTTTCACTTGAACACCAAAATTTCTCAGCAATACTCTGTCCTCAGGTTGCAAGTCTTAAATTCTTACTTAATGTCAAAGTTACATAGTTGGTGAGGTTGAATAGTTTAATAGTTTATCTAGTTTGACCTGTGTGGGTGAGTGTATGCACTTATATCTCTAGCACTTCAAATATTCCTATATGTTGGTTATGTCCTTCTTTGGGCTCTCTCCAGTTCCAGCACATCTTTCCTGAGGACGGGTGACCAGAACTGGATGTCATACTCAAGATGTGGCCGTACCAGAGTTTTGTAAAGTGGTAGAGTTTTAGATTATTGTCTTGAGTATATCCCCTTTTTAATGCATGCTAATAGTCTGCTGGCCTTGCTTGATGCAACTTGGCATTTCATGCTATTGCTGAGTCTGTCATCAACTAGGACACCCAGATCCCTTGCATATAGTTTGCATTTATATTTTAGCTCCTGTAGAATATGTATGTGTTGCAGAGTTACATAGATGTGTGAGGACCTGGGATGGGAACAGGAAGTAGGAAGTAATGAAGTAAAACTAAAAAAAGTTTACACCTGACTCACTGCTGGCTGGATATAAACAAGTTCTTTACAAGGTTCGTTTGATGATTCATCATTGCTTCTACACAGGGCTTTTTTTCTCAGAGAAAAGGTGCAGGATATCACCCTCTCTGTCCAACTCTCTGCCCCAACCACGCCCAAACTCCGCCCCAACCACACCCAAACCCCACCGCCAGCCACACCTTCCTTAGAGGAGAGATTTACAGTGGCGCCAAATAATTGTAATGAGTTAAGGCTTAGAACTGTGTATCACATAAGGAAAATTCCCCAAAATCCCTCCCAGCTCTCCTCTCATCACAAATCTCCCCCCAGCTCTCCTCTCATCACAAAGCCCCCCAGCTCTCCTCTCATCACAAATCTCCCTCCAGCTCTCCTCTCATCAAAAATCCCCCCAGCTCTCCTCTCATCACAAATCTCCCCAGCTTTCCTCTCATCACAAATCTCCCTAGCTCTCCTCTCATCACAAATCTTCCCAGCTCTATTCTCATCACAAATCCCCCCAGCTCTCCGCTCTGCTGACCTCCCCCTCCTTCTCCACACACATACTTTCTCAGCTCCCTCTCATCACAAATCACCCCCAGCTCCCCTCTCATCACAAATCTCCCCCAGCTCTCCTCTCATCACAAATCCCCCCAGCTCTCCTCTCATCACAAATCACTCCGGCTCTCCTCTCTGCTGACCTCCCTCTCCTCCTCCATACACATACTTTCTCAGCTCCCCTCTCATCACAAATCAACCCAGCTCCCCTCTCATCACAAATCACCCCCAGCTCCCCTCTTATCACAAATCTCCCCCCAGCTCTCCTCTCATCACAAATCCCCCCAGCTCTCCTCTCATCACAAATCTCCCCAGCTCTCCTCTCATCACAAATCTCCCCAGCTTTCCTCTCATCACAAATCTCCTTAGCTCTCCTCTCATCACAAATCTTCCCAGCTCTATTCTCATCACAAATCCCCCCAGCTCTCCGCTCTGCTGACCTCCCCCCCCTTCTCCACACACATACTTTCTTAGCTCCCTCTCATCACAAATCACCCCCAGCTCCCCTCTCATCACAAATCTCCCCCAGCTCTCCTCTCATCACAAATCCCCCCAGCTCTCCTCTCATCACAAATCACCCCGGCTCTCCTCTCTGCTGACCTCCCTCTCCTCCTCCATACACATACTTTCTCAGCTCCCCTCTCATCACAAATCAACCCAGCTCCCCTCTCATCACAAATCACCCCCAGCTCCCCTCTTATCACAAATCTCCCCCCAGCTCTCCTCTCATCACAAATCCCCCCAGCTCTCCTCTCATCACAAATCTCCCCAGCTCTCCTCTCATCACAAATCTCCCCAGCTCTCCTCTCATCAAAAATCCCCCCAGCTCTCCTCTCATCACAAATCCCCCCAGCTCTCCCCCTCCTTCTCCACACACATACTTTCTCAGCTCCCTCTCATCACAAATCTCCCTAGCTCTCCTCTCATCACAAATCTTCCCAGCTCTATTCTCATCACAAATCCCCCCAGCTCTCCGCTCTGCTGACCTCCCCCTCCTTCTCCACACACATACTTTCTCAGCTCCCTCTCATCACAAATCACCCCCAGCTCCCCTCTCATCACAAATCTCCCCCAGCTCTCCTCTCATCACAAATCCCCCCAGCTCTCCTCTCATCACAAATCACCCCGGCTCTCCTCTCTGCTGACCTCCCTCTCCTCCTCCAAACACATACTTTCTCAGCTCCCCTCTCATCACAAATCAACCCAGCTCCCCTCTCATCACAAATCACCCCCAGCTCCCCTCTTATCACAAATCTCCCCCCAGCTCTCCTCTCATCACAAATCCCCCCAGCTCTCCTCTCATCACAAATCTCCCCAGCTCTCCTCTCATCACAAATCTCCCCAGCTCTCCTCTCATCACAAATCCCCCCAGCTCTCCTCTCATCACAAATCCCCCCAGCTCTCCCCCTCCTTCTCCACACACATACTTTCTCAGCTCCCTCTCATCACAAATCACCCCCAGCTCCCCTCTCATCACAAATCTCCCCCAGCTCTCCTCTCATCACAAATCCCCCCAGCTCTCCTCTCATCACAAATCACCCCGGGTCTCCTCTCTGCTCTCCTCCCTCTCCTCCTCCATACACATACTTTCTCAGCTCCCCTCTCATCACAAATCACCCCCAGCTCCCCTCTCATCACAAATCTCCCCCCAGCTCTCCTCTCATCACAAATCCCCCCAGCTCTCCTCTCATCACAAATCTCCCCAGCTCTCCTCTCATCACAAATCTCCCCAGCTCTCCTCTCATCACAAATCCCCCCAGCTCTCCTCTCATCACAAATCCCCCCAGCTCTACTCTCATCACAAATCCCCCAGCTCTCCTCTCATCACAAATCCCCCAGCTCTCCTCTCATCACAAATCCCCCCAGCTCTGCTCTCATCACAAATCCCCCCAGCTCTCCTCTTATCACAAATCTCCCCCAGCTCTCCTCTCATCACAAATCCCCCCAGCTCTCTTCATCACAAATCTCCCCAGCTCTCCTCTCATCACAAATCCCCCCAGCTCTCCTCTCATCACAAATCCCCCCAGCTCTCCTCTCATCACAAATCTCCCCAGCTCTCCTCTCATCACAAATCCCCCCAGCTCTCCTCTCATCACATATCTCCCCAGCTCTCCTCTCATCACAAATCTCCCCAGCTCTCCTCTCATCACAAATCCCCCCAGCTCTCCTCTCATCACAAATCCCCCCAGCTCTACTCTCATCACAAATCCCCCAGCTCTCCTCTCATCACAAATCCCCCAGCTCTCCTCTCATCACATATCCCCCCAGCTCTCCTCTCATCACAAATCCCCCCAGCTGTCCTCTCATCACAAATCCCCCCAGCTCTACTCTCATCACAAATCCCCCAGCTCTCCTCTCATCACAAATCCCCAAGCTCTCCTCTCATCACAAATCCCCCCAGCTCTGCTCTCATCACAAATCCCCCCAGCTCTCCTCTTATCACAAATCTCCCCCAGCTCTCCTCTCATCACAAATCCCCCCAGCTCTCCTCTAATCACAAATCCCCCCAGCTCTCCTCTCATCACAAATCCCCCAGCTCTCCTCTCATCACAAATCTCCCCAGCTCTCCTCTCATCACAAATCTCCCCAGCTCTCCTCTCATCACAAATCCCCCCAGCTCTCCTCTCTGCTGACCTCCCCCTCCTCCTCCACACACATACTTCTCATCTCACCTTTCATCGCAAGTTCCCCCAAGCTCTCCTTGTACAATCCTCTCCCCTCTGCTAAACACACACAAACTTTACCTCTCTCCACATATTCCCCCTCCCCCACACACTTCCACAGTGCACTCCTCTCTGAATGAACTCAGTCTCTGCGAAGCTTTCCCTCGTTTTCACAATGACAGATCCCTCACCTCTTCTACCGTCACTGCTCTCCATGGTATGTGCAGGCATTTTTTTTCTGCACAGTGCAGTGGACTGGAGAGCTCCTCCTAGTGTAGCACAGAGCTGAGGAAGTGTTTCAGGCTTCCTTGGCTCCGTGCTACAAAGGCTGAGTAGTGGCGGCAGGCAGGGATGGAAGCTTCCTCCCGAATCACTGCAGCAGCTGAAGGATAGGACATGGACATGGGACCTCACAGTGATCGAGGGCAGCAGCCCTAATTGTGCAGCGCTAGTCAGGGGCAGATCCAGAGTCTAGTCTCGAGAGGGGCACTGCCAGAAAATAAGGTGTTGCTTACGGAACTGAATTTAATGTATAATACAGTGTAATACAGTGTACAGAGGTCAGTAGTATGTAGGGTAGTGTACAGAGGTCAGTAGTATGTAGGGTAGTGTATAGAGGTCAGTAGTAGGAAGGGTGGTGTACAGAGGTAAGTAGTAGGAAAGGTGGTGTACAGAGGTCAGTAGTATGTAGGGTGGTGTACAGAGGTCAGTAGTAGGAAGGGTGGTGTACAGAGGTCAGTAGTATGTAGGGTGGTGTACAGAGGTCAGTAGTATGTAGGGTGGTGTACAGAGGTCAGTAGTAGGAAGGGTGGTGTACAGAGGTCAGTAGTATGTAGGGTGGTGTACAGAGGTCAGTAGTATGTAGGGTATTGTACAGAGGTCAGTAGTAGGAAGGGTGGTGTACAGAGGTCAGTAGTATGTAGGGTGGTGTACAGAGGTCAGTAATATGTAGGGTGGTGTACAGAGGTCAGTAGGATGTAGGGCAGTGTGCAGGGAACAGTAGGGCACACACGGGGGGGGTCGGGAGGGCATACACTGGGGGGGATCAGGAGGGCATACAATGGGGGGGATCAGGAGGGCATACAATGGGGGGATTCAGGAGGGCATACAATGGGGGGGATCAGGAGGGCATACAATGGGGGGGGATCAGGAGGGCATACACTGGGGGAGGGGGGTCAGGAGGGCATACACTGGGGGGAGATCAGGAGGGCATACGCTGGGGGGACCAGGATGGCATACACTGGGGGGGATCAGGAGGGCATACAATGGGGGGGATCAGGAGGGCATACACTGGGAGGATCAGGAGGGTATACACTGGGGGATTCAGGAGGGCATACACTGGGGGGGATCAGGGGGGCATACAATGGGGGGATCAGAAGGGCATACACTGGGGGATCAGGAGGACATACACTGGGGGGATAAGGAGGACATACACTGGGGGGGGATCAGGAGGGCATACACTGGGGGGATCAGGAGGACATACACTGGGGGGGTCAGGAGGGCATACACGGGGGGATCAGGAGGGCATACACTGGGGGAATCAGTAGGGCATACACTGGGGGGGATCAGGAGGGCATACACTGGGGGGGATCAGGAGGGCATACACTGGGGGGGGGATCAGGAGGGTATACACTGGGGGGAGATCGGGAGGGCATACACTGGGGGGGAATCAGGAGGGCATACACTGGGGGGAGATCAGGAGGGCATACACTGGGGGGGTTGGGAGGGCATACACTGGGGGGATCCGGAGGGCATACAGTGGGGGGGATCAGGAGGGCATACACTGATACACTGGGGGGGAGAATCAGGAGGGCATACACTGATACACTGGGGGGATTCAGGAGGGCATACACTGATACACTGGGGGGGTCAGGAGGGCATACACTGATACACTGGGGGGATCAGGAGGGCATACACTTATAGACTGGGGGGGATCAGGAGGGCATACACTGATACACTGGGGGGGATCAGGAGGGCATACACTGATACACTGGGGACATTGGGGGGCGGAATCAGGAGGGCATACACTGATACACGGGGGGAATCAGGAGGGCATACACTAATACACTGGGGGGGATCAGGAGGGCATACACTGATACACTGGAGGGGATCAGGAGGGCATACACTGATACACTGGGGGGATCAGGAGGGCGTACACTGATACACTGGGGGGGATCAGGAAGGCATACACTGATACACTGGGGGGGGGGATCAGGAGGGCATACACCAGGGGGCAGTCATAATCTTTTAATTAGTTCAATTTCTCACTTGTCATGAAAAGAAGATGAAGATCTCATTTGTCATCTAACAGCACTTCTATGCTAAGCTGCAGTAACTAGGCAGACTCAGCATAGAGGTGCCTGTAAACAAATCCACAATGTAGTGCTAGCAGCAGAGCTCACCTCCAGGAACTCTCACGCTCTCTCTACTCAGTAGCTGCACAAATCTCCCTCTTCCAGATGAGCGTGATCTGGGGAAAAGGCACATCCCCGTCCCGCCCACTTAAGCAACAGCCTGCAGGAGAGAGGCTGAAAAACTGCAGGGGGGGTACAGTGGGTGGAGAGTGCAGCCCCGAGGTTTCTGACCAGTAATTCATGCTTAGAATGGCTGTGAGTTGTCCCGACCGCAGATTTGGTTTCCCGGCGCGCGCTCAGCCTCAGTCTTTAATATTTTCTCCTCTACTGACTTCAGACAGGAGAGGAGAGGGCTGCTAGGCTCTTCTCGACGGCTCTCGTTCACTTTCGGCTCGCCGGGATCGGCGTGACTGTGAACGGAGCTATCCGAACCTAGCCGAGTACACTCGGCTAGGTTCGGGCGGTGCTTGAGTGAAGCCGAAAGTGGCCGAGAAGAGCCGAGGACCGGCTCTGTGTATTTCGGCGCCGGCGGCGCCATTTTCAAATTGCCTCCCACTTTTTTAGGGATCAAAAGTAATGGGACAGATTAACAATCATCCATCAAACTTTCACTTTTTAATACTTGGTTGCAAATCCTTTGCAGTCAATTACAGCCTGAAGTCTGGAACGCATAGACATCACCAGATGCTGGGTTTCATCCCTGGCGATGCTCTGCCAGGCCTCTACTGCAACTGTCTTCAGTTCCTGCTTGTGCTTGGGGCAATTTCCCTTCCCCAGTTTTGTCTTCAGCAAGTGAAATGCATGCTCAATCAGATTCAGTTCAGGTGATTGACTTGGCCATTGCATAACATTCCACTTCTTTTCCTGAAGTGGAATGTTATGAAGCATTTTGCTGAAGCATTTTGCTGAATATGAGCAGATAATATTGCCCGAAACACTTCAGAATTCATCCTGCTGCTTTTGTCAGCAGTCATATCATCAATAAATACTAGAGAACCGGTTCCATTAGCAGCCATACATGCCCCACGCCATGACACTACCACCACCATGCTTCACTGATGAGGTGGTATGCTTTGGATCATGAGCAGTTCTTTTCCTTCTCCATACTCTTTTTTTCCAATCACTCTGGTACAAGTTGATCTTGGTCTCATCTGTCCATAGGATGTTGTTCCAGAACTGTGAAGGCTTTTTTAGATGTTGTTTGGCAAACTCTAATCTGGCCTTCCTGTTTTTGAGGCTCATCAATGGTTTACATCTTGTGGTGAACCCTCTGTATTCACTCTGGTGAAGTCTTCTCTTGATTGTTAACTTTGACACACATACACCTACCTCCTGGAGAGTGTTCTTGATCTGCCCAACTGTTGTGAAGGGTGTTTTCTTCACCAGGGAAAGAATTCTTCGATCATCCACCACAGTTGTTTTCCGTGGTCTTCTGGTGTTGCTGAGCTCACCGGTGTGTTCCTTCTTTTTAAGGATGTTCCATACAGTTGATCTGGCCACACCTAATGTTTTTGCTATCTCTCGGATGGGTTTGTTTTCTTTTTTCAGCCTAATGATGGCTTGCTTCACTGATAGTGACAGCTCTTTGGATCTCATATTGAGAGTTGACAGCAACAGATTCAAAATGCAAACAGCACACTTAAAATGAACTCTGGACCGTTTATCTGCTCCTTGTAAATGGGATAATGAGGGAATAACACACACCTGGCCATGGAACAGCTGAGCAGCCAATTGTCCCGTTACTTTTGGTCCCTTAAAAAGTTGGAGGCACATATACAAACTGTTGTAATTCCTACACTGTTCACCTAATTTGGATGTAAATACCCTCAAATTAAAGCTGAAAGTCTGCAGTTAAAGAACATCTTGTTTGTTTAATTTCAAATCCATTGTGGTGGTGTATAGAGCCAAAAAGATTAGAATTGTGTTGATGTCCCAATATTTATGGACCTGACTGTAGCTATCATATCTCCTCTCAAGAATCGTTTCTCCAGCGAGAATAAAATTTAGTGCTTGCAGTCGTTCCTCATAATTGAGGTCCTCCAGCCCCCTTATTAGTTTCATTGCCCTTCTTTGGACTCTCTCCAGTTTCAGCACATGCCTTCTGAGGACTGGTGACCAGAACTGGACGGAGTACTCCAGATGTGGTCTAACCAGAGTTTTATAAAGTGGTAGGATTATCGTTTTATCTCTGGAGTATATCCCCTTTTTTATGCATGATAATATTCTGCTGGCTTTGGTAGCTGCAGCTTGACATTGCATGCTATTGCTCAATCTGTTATCTCCTAGGACCCCCAGATCCTTCTCCATCCTTGATTCCCCCCAGAGGTTCTCCCCCTAGCAACACTGAAGAAATTACACTTTGCTACAATGTAAAGTAATGAGTGTGCAGCTTGTATAACAGTGTAAATTTGCTGTCCCCTCAAAAAAACTCAACACACAGCCATTAATGTCTAAACCGCTGGCAACAAAAGTGAGTACACCCCTAAGTGGAAATGTCCAAATTGGGCCCAAAGTGTCAAGATTTTGTGTGGCCACCATTATTTTCCTGCCTTAACCCTCTTGGGCATGGAGTTCACCAGAGCTTCACAGGTTGCCACTGGAGTCCTCTTCCACTCCTCCATGATGACATCATGGAGCTGGTGGATGATAGAGACCTTGTGCTCCTCCACCTTCCATTTGAGGATGCCCCAGAGATGCTCAATAGGGTTTAGGTGTGGATACATGCTTAGCCAGTTCATCACCTTTACCCTCAGCTTCTTTAGCAAGGCAGTGGCTGTCTTGGAGGTGTGTTTGGGGTCGTTATACGGGGGAGGAGCCTAGTGTCAGCTCTGGCGGAGGTGCAGAGACAGCGCGTTCGAGGATGCCTCGTGGGGTGAGAGACCACGGAGACTCGGATCAAGACCAGGGGTACTCTCTGGTCTAGACCACCTTGCCGCCCCGCCTCCCTCCCCCCCCACCGCAGACGCAGCAGCGAGAGGCTTCCCGGCGGGACCCCTTGATTGGAGGAGCCGGTCCTATTCAGCCGCTTCGTCGGGAGATACTAGGAAGCAAATCCCTGTGAAGCGACCAGAGGCAGGAAGCTCCAGCCCAACCACGGCAGTGCGGTACCCCCTGCATCGGAACGGAAGGGAGTAACCTAGCTGGGCTAATCTTAAGCTGCACCCGCAGTAGACGGACAGTATGCTGAAGAGGAAAGGTATGAGAAGATTTAATGACATATATGCAACCCGTGTTACCTATGTTACAACTAGCAGCATGAACTTTGAACTGTGTTACTGTGAACAAAAGAGTGGGGCTGCCTGACGGGAGAGAGGAAAGCAGGAAGATATATGCCTTTTTCTATATGGGTGTATACTGACACTTTTCCAGGGCAGTAAAGGGTTGGCCGAAATCAAGCTTTCCACATGTCTCTTTTCCCCTTGACAGTATGCTGTGAATGAAGTTACACAGGCGGACTAGAGCTAAACTTGTTGGAAAGGGAAAGGGAGAGAAGGGGGAAGGAAAGAGTAAGAGGAGGGAGGAAGAAAAAAAGGAAAAGAAAAAAAATGCATAGTTTCAGTAGTATCTCCGTTTGACCCAGAGCTGACTATCCCGGGAGCACCGGGTGAGGTCGGCATAGAGTTTGAGGACCGTATGAACTTTCCCCAGCATAAACCTCTCCCAAATATATCAAAGCTGGTTAGCGGGAGACCAATCCTTTCTCAACTATAAGCCGGTCGGGCTATCAGAGATAGGAGATACATAGGGGGACAAGGGGTGTGAGATACCCCCCCCCCTACATCTAGATTACCCAGCCACCTAGCCCAACAAGGAAGCTACAACTTTCGGGCAACCTAGCCCTCCGTGCGGAGCTCTGGCCTGAGGCAAACAGTCCCCAACGAGTACGAGTTGAAAACGGCAGGCAGGGGCGGAAGCATGAGAGGCCGCTCAACGCGAACAACTGAACCCCAGAGTGCCAGGGAGAGTATCAACACCAGTTCTATCCAAAAATATCTAAAAGAAGTAAGTGCCAAAAGCCCGGGAATGGAGGCGAAACAATCAGGGACAAAGGACAAGAAGAAAGAACAACAGAAGCAAAAAGGGGGTCAGGGGGATAAAACTCGTGAAGAACCGGACTTTGAGGGGGCGTCTGCCTGGAATTCCGCGGAGGAACAAAGGATAATAGCGCTAGTACCAAGTAAAACAGAACTAATTGAAATGTTTACAAAGCTAGAAAATGTGATAAAAACTGAAATATCAAATGTCCGAGCCGACATGGGGCACCTTCTTCGCCGAGTGGAGGAGGTAGAGGAAGTTTCAGAGCTTCAAACCAAAGAAATCTCCAAATTAAAAGATCAAATTAGCAAATTGCGGAATGAAAATCGCACTATGGCGTTTAGGATGGAAGAACAAGAAAATCAAAGCCGGCGACAAAATTTGCGCATTAGGTCCATCCCGGATCAACAAAACGAGGATCTGGGGGAAAAGATGAAGAAAATCTTTAATCCTATAATGGGAAGGCGAGAAGATGAAGCCATTCGGATCGACAGGGTGCATAGAATAAGAAGGCCCCCCCATGTAAAGCAAGATACCCCAAGAGACGTGATCGTTAAATTTCATCTATACGAAGACAAGGAAAGAATATGGAAGAACCTAAAGGGGGCCCCCCCCATAACGTTTGAAGATAAAGAGCTGCAGATATTCTCCGACCTATCAACAGGAACTCTTGCACGAAGAAGACAGATGAGACCAATTTTGGAGCAGCTAAGGAAATCTAATCTCAAATATAGTTGGGGGTTCCCAACATCCCTGATAGTTTTAAAGGACGGAAGATCAAGCAGGATGAGATACTTGGAAGAGGCTCAGGACTTCTGTAACAGTCTGGGTATCCCCATCCCAGATATGTCGCAGGCTGTATGATTGAGTGACCTTGAGGGCTAAAATGTTTGACCTGTCGGGGGGGGGGGGTCGGGGGGGGGTCGGTGGGGGCAGTGGAGGGGAATTTTTCCCTTTTGTTTTTTTTTGTTTTTTTTCCTCTCGGCTCCTCCCTTTCGGCCCGCCCCCCCCTCCCTCTCCCTCTTGGGGGGGAGGAAGGGTTATTGATATGGGTGGCCTCGAGTTATGACACAAATATATGAGATGGAGGACGTGCTTGGGAGGGATATGATAGAAGACCGGGTTATGATATGCATATGCATACAGATATGCTGGAGCTTAGACTCATCTCGTACAACGTGAAAGGGCTAAATTCGCCTAGTAAAAGACATAACATATTAAAGGAGCTGGAACATCTGAGGGGTGATATAATTTTCCTACAAGAGACACATCTGACCCTTGACACCAGAATAAGGCTTTTCTCCTCTAGGTTCCCCCAGTGGTTCTATGGAGACTCTCCCGACAGGGGGTCGAGGGGAGTCGCTATTGGACTTTCAAAGGTCACAAACTTTTCCCTAAGAGAGAGAATGATAGACCCTGATGGCCGTTTTATTTTTCTAAAAGGTAAACTGGGACCTAAGTTGATTACAGTAGCAAACGTATATTGTCCCAATAAGAAGCCCACGTTTTTTTTGGGTCAGATACTGAAAAAGCTGTCAGAGTTTGGAGAAGGGGAAGTGGTCTTGGAAGGGGACTTAAACTTTTGCTTTGACCCGGAGCTGGACGGTACGTCCCGTGCCCAGGGGATAGGGAAGATGTCACTTAGGGCCATCAGGCGCAAGTTATATCATAGTCATTTAATGGATGTCTGGAGGCTGCAGCATCCTAAGGAGAGAGATTACACCTTCTTCTCCCCTGTGCACGGGACCTACTCCAGACTGGATTATTTTTTTGCAGACCATAGTTTGCTGGAATGGATTAAAGAAACAAAGATAGAAGTAACGACCCTGTCTGATCACTCGCTGATCTCGATGCGGATTAAAATACCAGAGGCGCAAGGGCGACTCTGTTCCTGGAAATTGAACGAGGACCTACTGAGGGATCCTGGAATAGTGGAAAGATTACAGGACGAGGTAGACTTTTTCTTTAAAACAAATGACACGGGGGATGTGTCACCAGCCATATTATGGGATACACACAAAGCCTATATCATGGGCATCCTGATGTCAATAGGTGCAGGTTTGAAAAGAAAGAAAAGAGAAGAAAGAGGAAAGTTGATAGAGGAAATTTTTTCCTTGGAACAAGCACACAAAAAAACAATGGGCCAGGACCTAGACGGATATCATTTATTAGTCGCCAAGAGGGAGGAGCTAAGGGATATGATGGAGCAAGAGGCCAAGAGAGCTATAAATGCTATAACCAGGAACAACTATTTCTGGGCTAATAAGCCCAGTAAACACTTGGCCAGAATAATTAGGAAAAAGAGAAGTAGAAATTATGTAGAGAAAGCACTCAGCAAAGGAGGGGAAGAGAGAGTGACCAGCAACGCCATAGCAGAAGAATTTAAAAAGTTTTACGGGGATCTTTACTCGATAGGGCAACAGGGGCCAGGAGATACTGTTCGATCAGACAGGGGTAAGGAATTTTTGAAGGAGGCAGGACTAGGGGGCATGTCAGTTGAGGACAGGGACCTACTGGACAAACCCTTTGAAGAAGAGGAAATACTGGCAGCTTTAAGGGATTCTCCGAAGGGGAAAAGTCCAGGCCCGGACGGCTTCACCTCTTTCTATCTAGAAAAAATGAAACATATTCTGGTCCCGAGGTTATGCCGATTCTGGAATGATCTCGGTACCGGATGCGAAATGTCAGCTGAAGCTTTACCGCCACAATCACCCTAATTCGGAAGGAAGGGAAAGACGCCAGGCTGTGCTCAAGTTATAGACCAATCTTCCTGCTGAATGCAGACGTTAAGCTATATGCAAAAGTTTTGACAAACAGACTGAAAGAGAAAATGACAGCATTAGTTCCCCCCGGATCAGGCGGGTTTTGTTAATGGGAGACAGTGTCGGGATAACAGGGTTCGGGCGGTGTTATTATCACAAGTTTGTAAACATGGTGGGCCCCCAGCTCTATTCCTGTCAATTGATGCTGAAAAAGCATTTGACAGGGTAGACTGGGGGTTTATGATAAACACTTTAGAAGCCCTGGGGTTCAGACAGAGGTTTATCTCCTGGGTCAAGGTCCTTTATAGTAGCCCAGCAGGGATGGTGAGAGTTAATGGGGCGATATCAAAGCCCTTCAGGATGTTCAATGGAACAAGGCAGGGCTGCCCCCTCTCCCCTCTTCTGTTCGTCCTGACCCTCGAGCCCCTGTTGGCTGCTATCCGTAACAGCCCGGACTGCAGGGGTATAAAGGTCGGAACAGAGGAACATAAACTAGCGGCTTTCGCCGACGATGTTTTGTTCTTCATTACAAATCCCAGAATAACCCTCCCCAATATACTTCAGATTATCAGAAAGTATGGAGAAGTCTCGAATTTTAAAATAAACTCCAGTAAATCTGAATGCTTGAATATCAACATAGGTAAGCAAGAAAAGGATCACCTGGCTGCTGTCTTCCCTTTCCCTTGGAAAGGGGAGATCGAGTACCTGGGGATTAAACTAGCCAACACCTTTAATAGATTATTTGTAAAAAATTGTATTCCTATGTTAGATGACATCAGGCAAGAAGTGAGAAGACTACATGCCAGACCCCTCTCGTGTATTGGGAGTCTAACGCCCAGGATCTTGTTTAAATTTCAGATGCTGCCCATCCCTCTACCAGGATATTATTTAAAAGCCCTTAGGAGTTTAATAAGCGAAGCTGTCTGGGGTGGCAAAAAACTACGCATTGCTTTCAGAGTATTAAGTAGGGGGGAAAAAAAAGATGGAATAGCATTACCAGACTTCAATAGATACTACAGCTCAGTAGTGCTGTCACGGATCACGGAATGGAATAAAAAAGATACGGACAAATGTTGGGTTCAGAAAATATTATAAAATTACTGCGCTTCCCTCTAACTCCAAGCTGCAGTTCTAATTCTTAGGTTTAGAATAAAATAGATAAAGTGTATAAAAGAACCGCGCTAAACACAAACCATACTCGAAATAATTGAAAAATAATATATAAAGTGATCAGAAATGCTAAACTCATATAGCAATATGATGTGAAAAAATTAAAAAATGCGCTATGAACCACATAAAGATAATAAATTATTAAGGCAAAAGATATGAAAATTAATTAATAAATATAAAAATTAATTGATAAAAAATTGTTATATAAAGATAAGGAAAACAAAAAACACAGTCCGTGAAAATAAAGTGACTTCCGTTATTAACAGTCCTTATTAGATTTTCTTCCACCCAAAGTGACTGAAGACTTTAAAAACATCTTTGTGAAAAAAATCCACCACCTATAAAGGTATATGATTACCAGAGGTAAGCTGTAATAAAGCCTTATGCCAGAGATCCACTCATTAGGGACATCACCATCTGTCTCTGCATGGAGGGGAGATCACCCAGGATTCATCAGCAGTGATTGGCTCGGTAATGGAGACCTTTTGTTATTCTGAAGAAATCCATGTGTGTCTGTCTGTGCCTGAGGCACAGACAGACACACATGGATTTCTTCAGAATAACAAAAGGTCTCCATTACCGAGCCAATCACTGCTGATGAATCCTGGGTGATCTCCCCTCCATGCAGAGACAGATGGTGATGTCCCTAATGAGTGGATCTCTGGCATAAGGCTTTATTACAGCTTACCTCTGGTAATCATATACCTTTATAGGTGGTGGATTTTTTTCACAAAGATGTTTTTAAAGTCTTCAGTCACTTTGGGTGGAAGAAAATCTAATAAGGACTGTTAATAACGGAAGTCACTTTATTTTCACGGACAGTGTTTTTTGTTTTCCTTATCTTTATATAACAATTTTTTATCAATTAATTTTTATATTTATTAATTAATTTTCATATCTTTTGCCTTAATAATTTATTATCTTTATGTGGTTCATAGCGCATTTTTTAATTTTTTCACATCATATTGCTATATGAGTTTAGCATTTCTGATCACTTTATATATTATTTTTCAATTATTTTGAGTATGGTTTGTGTTTAGCGCGGTTCTTTTATACACTTTAAATGTTGGGTTCACATTGAGCACTTTTTGAGTAACACGAATTTAGGACAGGCACTCTGGAACCCCCCAAAATTCAGAGCACTGAGCACATACACATCTTTATTAACGTTTAACACATTTAAATATTGGGATATGATACACTTCAAGAATAAATGGTCATATAACTCACCACTGATACACATGAAAAATAATGTTTTTTTTTAACCAGGGAGGAGGGAGGTGGGAGGAAATTGGCTGAAGGGTGACTTTGTACAATTGAAACACTTTTTAAACAAGGGGCAAATTCGCACATTTTCAGAATTAAGTATAGAACCTAATCTATGGGTAATGAATGGGTGGAGGTACCTCCAGCTCTCCCACTTCATTGAGAGACTTCCTAAACCTCTCAGGAGTATGGGGGAGCTCAGACCGTTTGAGCAGCTCTGTATAAAGGAGCAGACAGGAGGGGAGATAACGCAAATATATAAGATCCTGGGAACAGAGGGGGAGCTGGAGGCACCCCCATATATTAAAAAGTGGGAACAGGAACTGGGGTCACAATGTAATGGAACTGTGATAGATAAGATCCTGAGGTTGGCCCATTACGTAGCAGTTGACACCAGAAGAACAGAAAGCCATTTTAAATGCCTTGCAAGATGGTATGCCACCCCAGACAGGGTAAGCAAAATGGACAAGACTAAATCAAATACTTGCTGGAGGGGTTGTTCAACTCCAGGAACAATGGCCCATATTTGGTGGGAGTATCCTACCATAAAAATCTTCTGGAAAAAAATCCTGGGTTTGATAAAAGACATTACATGGAAGGTAATAGTAGAGGACCCATGGGTCTGCCTTTTCCACGGGACCTCGGACTCTGTAAAGAACTACAAGACCTCCCTGATCCCCATAATGCTCGATGTAGCTAAGAGACAGATAGTGTCGAACTGGCTGAACGCCTCGAGCCCCTGTACTCGAGAATGGTTGTTCAGCCTTAATGAGGTATACAGTGTCGAGCGTTTAGACAAGGGGGCAGTCGAACCTGAAGAGGAGGATCATTTAGGGAAATGGGCAGCATGGATCAAGTTTAAAGGGACCTGGGGTTATCTGGAGGAGATTATTGGCCCGGCATAATCGGGTAAGCACTTTGTCCTCGACGAGCATTGTCCTGAGGGGTGGGGGAAGGGGGGAGTGGGCTGGGGGGTAGGAGGGGATAACCTGTCACTTGTCATATATTTTAATGTGGATGTGTATGAAGAATTATCCCCGGAGGGAAATGCATTGTTATTGTTATAAAATGATAAATAAAGAATTAAAAAAAAAAAAAAAGAATGGAAGCAAGGCATACCAGACAATTTCCGAGGGACCAGTATACAGTTGGCTAACAAGACTGAGTTCCGACTCACCCAGCTAAACACACAAGACACATTTCCAGACAGTTGTAGCCAAGTTGAGGTTATAGAGGAAGAAACCCCTGCTTCGGCACCTCTAGCCATGATTGGACCAGAATTCTTTGCTGCCCTGGGAAACTGTCTAAATGTCAGAAAAACACTCCAACAGGCTCTGGAACTAGGTATCGGAAGCTCAGGGCCTTTTCTGTAAGACAACCAGTGCCTGCAGTGAAGGACAATTTTGAAGAGTGGCTGGACCAAGCCACCCAAGCCTTGGATAATTGGAACATTCCTGAGACCCACGAGTAACAGAGAATCACAGAGGCTTAAGAGGGCCTGCCTCAGAAGCCATCTGCAATTTGAAGCTTAGCAAGCAAGATCGTGTTGCCCAGGACTAGGGATGAGCTGAACACCCCCCGGTTCGGTTCGCACCAGAACCTGCGAACGGACCGAAAGTTCGCACGAACGTTAGAACCCCATTGACGTCTATGGGACTCGAACGTTCGAAATCAAAAGTGCTCATTTTAAAGGCTAATTTGCATGGTATTGTCCTAAAAAGGGTTTGGGGACCCGGGTCCTACCCCAGGGGACATGTATCAATGCAAAAAAAACTTTTAAAAACGGCCGTTTTTTCGGGAGCAGTGATTTTAATGATGCTTAAAGTAAAAAAAAAAAAGTGAAATATTCCTTTAAATATCGTACCTGGGGGGTGTCTATAGTATGCCTGTAAAGTGACGCGTGTTTCCCGTGTTTAGAACAGTCCCTGCACCAAATGTCATTTTTAAAGGAAAAAATCTCATTTAAAACTGCTTGCGGGTTTAATGTCATGTCGGGTCATGGCAATATGGATGAAAATCAGTGAGACAAATGGCATGGGTACCCCCCAGTTCATTACCAGGCCCTTTGGGTCTTGTATGGATATTAAGGGGAACCCCGCACCCAAATTAAAATAAGGAAAGGCCCTATATACCCTGAACAGCAGTATACAGGCGGTGCAAACAAGACAGGCACTGTAGGTTTGTTGTTAAGTAGAATCTCTTTGTAATTTTGAACGGGTACATTTTTAACGCGTTCAGCTCCAGCCAAAAAATCTTTTTTAAGCTTTTTGGAAAACATAGGGAAGGGTTATCACCCCTGTGACATTTGTTTTGCTGTCTTCCTCCTCTTCAGAAGATTTCACCTCACTTTTTGTCCCAATGAAAAATGTTTTTTGAAAATTTGGGTTTTTTGTGGAACAAGGATTGGAAAGCATCAGTGGAAAGGAGAAATTGTTTTCCCATATTAACTCTTACAGGAGAGAATTTCCCTTCCTAGGGGTAGATTTCATCTCACTTCCTGTTGTCTCCTTCCGTTTGCAAGTAGGAGTCGTTTGTAAGTTAGATGTTTGAAAGTAGGGTCCTGCCCTATATACTCAGCAGAAATTTGGGCCTTAGGTGTTGCTGTGGCCACAACACTGTAAGCCCTCACAGGGCCCTGCTGTGAAATATTAGATCAAGAATTGTAATTACATGCCCCTGTTGAACAGGAGCTGAAAAATTAGGCCTTAGGCACTGGTGCTTTGGTGCCACAACACTGCAACCCCTCACAGACACTCTAGTTGGAACGCAGGAACGAGCCCTGCTGCAAAGTATTGCATCAAAAATTGTAATTACACGCCCCTGTTAGACAGGGGCAGAAAAATTGGGCCTTAGGCACTGGTGCTGGTGCCACAACACTGCAACCCCTCACAGACACTCTAGTTGGAACGCAGGAACGAGCCCTGCTGCAAAGTATTGCATCAAAAATTGTAATTACACGCCCCTGTTAGACAGGGGCAGAAAAATTGGGCCTTAGGCACTGGTGCTGGTGCCACAACACTGCAACCCCTCACAGACACTCTAGTTGGAATGCAGGAACGAGCCCTGCTGCAAAGTATTACATCAAAAATTGTAATTACACGCCCCTGTTAAACAGGGGCTGAAAAATTGTGCCTTAGGCACTGGTGGTGGCGCCCAGAACCAAAAATGTTCTTACAAGCTATCAGCGTGATGATTGAGGAGGAAGAGGATAATTACTCAGGGATAGTCACTCAGCATCAGCATAGGCAGTCTTTGAAGGGATCTGAGATTTCAAAAAAAATTATTCGGTTACATCAGCATCAGGTGCTTGGTAGCTGGTGGTGATCCAAGACTGATTCATTTTTATGAAGGTCAGCCGATCGACCGAGTCGGTGGACAGACGCACCCTGTGATCGGTTACCACGCCTCCAGCAGCACTGAATGTGCGTTCCGAAAGAACGCTGGATGCAGGACAGGCCAGTAGCTCAATTGCATACTGTGCAAGCTCTGGCCAGTGATCCATCCTCAAGACCCAGTAACCCAGAGGATTTTCGGTGGGAAAGGTGTCCAAGTCTGATCTTGCCCCTAGGTATTCCTGCACCATGTAAAACAGACGCTGGCGATGGTTGCTGGAACCGATCATACCTTGGGGCTGCGGACCAAAAAATTGTCTGAACGCATCGGTCAGATGGCCACCTTCTCCACCGCTCCTTCTTTGACTGACCGAAGCCTCAGCAACACGTTGTCCAGAAGCATTGCACAGACCTTTCTGCAAGGCCTCCGGAAGATGTTTCATCCTCTGCTCCCTCTGCGATGGCAAGATAAGGTCCGCAACCTTACCCTTGTAACGTGGATCAAGGAGGGTTGCCAGCCAGTATTGGTCCTTCTCCTTGATACCACGAATACGAGGATCCTTACGCAGGCTTTGCAGGATCAGGGAGGCCATGCAGCGTAGGTTTTCCTGAGGCATTCGGTCGGGAGTCCTCTGGGTCACTAAGGACGACAACGTCCGCAGCCACCTCCTCCCAGCCACGTACAAGTCCATGTGTTTCTTGGGACTGATCCCTTAAAGACTGCTGCTGATGCTGAGTGCCAGGCTCCACCTCCATACTGACACAATCTTCCTCCTCCTCCTCCTTGTCCTCTTCCTGTGTGATCGGCGGGCACGCAGGAACACTGTCTGGATAAAGGGGGCCTTGAGAGCTAAGGAAGTCCTCCTCTTCCTGCCTCTGTTCTGCCTCAAGTGCCCTGTCCATTATTCCACGCAGCGTGTGCTCCAACAGGTGGACAAGGGGGACAGTGTCACTGATGCATGCACTGTCACTGCTCACCATCCTCGTGGCCTCCTCGAATGGTGACAGGACAGTGCATGCATCCCTGATCATGGCCCACTGGCGTGGGGAAAAAAAACCAAGCTCCCCTGACCCTGTCCTGGTGCCATAGTCACACAGGTACTCATTGATGGCTCTCTGCTGCGTGTGCAGCCGCTGCAGCATGGCCAACGTTGAGTTCCACCTGGTGGGCATGTCACAGATTAGGCGGTTCTTGGGCAGGTTAAACTCCTTTTGGAGGTCCGTCAGCCGAGCACTGGCATTATATGACCAGCGGAAATGCACACAGACTTTCCTGGCCTGCCTCAGGACATCCTGTAAGCCCGGGTACCTGCCCAAGAACTGCTGCACCACCAAGTTAAGGACGTGAGCCAAACAGGGCGCATGGGTCATTTGTCCCTGTCGGAGGGCAGAGAGGAGGTTGGTGCCATTGTCGCAAACCACCATTCCTGCCTTAAGTTGGCGTGGCGTCAACCACCTCTGAACCTGCCCCTGCAGAGCTGACAGAACCTTTGCCCCAGTGTGGCTCCTGTCCCCCAAGCACACCAGCTTAAGCACCGCATGGCATCTTTTGGCCTGCGTACTTGCGTAGCCCCTTGAACGATTACGGAGCACCGCTGGTTCCGAGGAAGAGGCCATGGAGGAAGAAGAAGAGGAGGGGGTGGAGGAGAGAGGTGTGTCACAATCAGCATTTTGGAGGCGTGGTGGCGGAACAACCTCCAACACTACTGCACCTTGTCCTGCATCCTTCCCAGCTGCCAGCAGAGTCACCCAATGTGCCGTGAAACTTAGGTAACGTCCCTGTCCATGCCTGCTGGACCATGAGTCAGCGGTAATATGCACCTTACCGCTGACCGCCCTGTCCAGCGAGGCATGGACATTGCCTTCCACATGCCGGTAGAGAGCCGGAATCGCCTTCCGTGAGAAAAAGTGGCGTTTGGGTACCTGCCACTGAGGAACCGCACATTCCACAAACTCACGGAAGGGGGCAGAGTCTACCAACTGAAAAGGCAGCAGTTGAAGTGCTAGCAATTTTGCCAAGCTAGCATTCAACCGCTGGGCATGTGGATGGCTGGGAGCAAACTTCTTTCGGCGGTGCAGCAGCTGGGGCAGGGAAATTTGCCTGGTACAATCTGACGTCGGTGTACCAAAAGCAGATTGCCCACAAGTACTTGGCTGTGACACACCTAATTCTACACCTTCATTCCTCTCACTGCAGGTCTCAGAGAGGACTGGAGGTCTAGTGGGGTTGGAAATCTCAGCTGATGAGGAGCAAGGAGAGATCCTCTTTGTTCTTTGGTGTGGGTCTTTTAGATACGCTTGCCAACGAACTGCATGGCAGGTCAACATATGTCTGGTCAAGCATGTGGTACCCAAGCGGGAGATGTTTTGGCCACGTGAGATACGCTTGAGACATATGTTGCAAATAGCAGCGGTGCGATCTGATGCACTCGTCTCAAAAAAGGCCCACACCAAAGAACTTTTTGAATAACGCGCAGAGACTGCAGCGCCCTGCACATGTGGAGCTTTGGGGTGTGATGCAGTCAATGTGCTGCCCTTAGGCTGGCCCCTGGAGGGCATCCTGCCTCGTTGGTGATGTGCCGCCTCCTCCTCCTCCTCCTCCTCCTCTTCTCTCCTATCAGGCACCCACGTTGAGTCAGTGACCTCATCATCCCCTCCCTCCTCATCACTGGAGCAAACCTGGCAGTATGCTGCAGCAGGGGGAGCATGACTGCTAGATTGCTGTCCTTCTTGGGCACCCCCTCTGTCCGTGCTCATGTTACTGCCTTCATCAAGCTCAGTATCATCATCAGAGCCTTCCAAACGCTGGGCATCCTCCTGGAGCATGTACCCAACACTGTGGTCAAACAGTTCGAGGGAATCCTCATGAGGACATGGTGGAGCTAGGGAAGGAGTCACTGATGACATTGAGCTGAGGGAAGAGGCCGCTGCTTTGCCAGACAAAGCACCCTGGGCATGTGTGAGAGAGGATGAGGAGGATGAGGACGGCTTGGTCATCCACTCGACCAAGTCTTCCGCATGTTGCGGCTCAACACGGCCAGCTGCCGAAAAAAAGGCCAAGCGTGTCCCATGGCCACGTGCTGATGAGGATGCACCGTCTCCACGACCAGCACTAGACACAGAGCCTGCTTGCCCTCTCTTATTGGCTTGTGACTGTCTGCCTCTCCTTCTTGGCCTTCCAGACATACTAATGGCCTGTAGCTGCACTAAGCTGGGATAGAACACCAGTAATTTTCTTCAGGTAGCTTTATATACTGTAACCAGACAAGCCTGCCTGTCAGTAGGAAGATAACAGGAACGGATCTAGCTGAACACTGTGAGCAGGACGCACTGTACTAAATGTAAATAGTCTAGCTGCCTGACCGTGGTACTAACAGGATCAAATAGAACACCAGTAATTTTCTTCAGGTAGCTTTATATACTGTAACCAGACAAGCCTGCCTGTCAGTAGGAAGATAACAGGAACGGATCTAGCTGAACACTGTGAGCAGGACGCACTGTACTAAATGTAAATAGTCTAGCTGCCTGACCGTGGTACTAATAGGATCAAACAGAACACCAGTAATTTTCTTCAGGTAGCTTTATATACTGTAACCAGACAAGCCTGCCTGTCAGTAGGAAGATAACAGGAACGGATCTAGCTGAACACTGTGAGCAGGACGCACTGCACTAAATGTAAATAGTCTAGAAGATAACAGGAATGGATCTAGCTGAACACTATGAGCAGGACGCACTGCACTAAATGTAAATAGTCTAGAAGATAACAGGAACGGATCTAGCTGAACACTGTGAGCAGGACGCACTGCACTAAATGTAAATAGTCTAGAAGATAACAGGAACGGATCTAGCTAAACTGAATACAGTGTATATATATATATATGCAACACCTGGAATGCATATATATACACAATACACTGTAAGTGCAGCTAACTGACTGACTGTTCTGCCTAATCTATCTAACTCAAATCAAATGACACTGTCTGTCTCTCTCTCTCTCTCAATGAACGCCGGAACACACACTACACAGGGCCGCCGTGCAGGCGGCCTTATATAGTGTGGGGCGTGTACTAAATCCCCTGAGCCATAATTGGCCAAAGCCTCCTTGGCTTTGGCCAATTATGGCTCTCTGTTCAGGCGGCGCTGTGATTGGCCAAGCATGCGGGTCATAGTGCATGCTTGGCCAATCATCAGCAAGCAATGCACTGCGATGCCGCAGTGAATTATGGGCCGTGACGCGCCACACGAATTTGGCGCGAACGCCCCATATCGTTCGCAATTCGGCGAACGGGCGAACAGCCGATGTTCGAGTCGAACATGGGTTCGACTCGAACACGAAGCTCATCCCTACCCAGGACTATATGAGCATCCTGCATGATGTGTTTGCGTGCATAGAGAAGGTTTCTGATCTCATGTACCAGTTGAAGCACACCTACCAAAATGAGGGAGAGAAGATATCTGACTACATGAGACAGTTGGACAAAATTCTGCACCAAATCTTTATGAAGAAAGGTCTAGATGCCCGGAAGGCGGATGAGGTTCGTGCCCAGCAAGGCTTGAGGGGTGCTCAGCCCTTGGACCCCATCACCCTCCTGTTGAGAACCTGGCGAGATGGTGGCATTTTGACCTGATCCGGATAGTGCGGGAAGAGGAGGCCATGCTGGAAAACAAAAAGAAGAGTCAGAGGGCAGAATCTGTTGTCGGGATCAGGGTGGCCAGTGCAGCGGATAGCGACCCTAAAGTTGATCTCCTTAAGACTCAGGTGTCGCAGCTGATAGAGATGATGACTCTGGTGACTGATAAACCCACTGTTCCACCCGAAGAAGAAGTTTTAGAATGTAAGAAGTATTCAAGCTCTACAGTTGCCCAGAATGAGAGGCCAACAAATTAAGGAATTTGCTTCAACAGTGGAGGAGTGGGACATTATCGACAGGTGTGTCCGAGTCAGTGAAGCCTTAAGCACAGTACCAGAAGCAGGCGGGAAACTCCAGAGGGCCCAGTGAAGGAGCCAACCGGGTGCCCATCTACATTAGCTAGCTCCAAAAAAAAAACCCAATGACGCAAAGAGACCGCAGCAGAAGTCCAAACACTTGCAGAGGGCTCCCGTTGTTGCCTCCGAGTGACCTAGTGTTCTGTTTCCTTTGACACATGCTGCCTGGCGTCGGAGAGTCAGTGCACACAAGACTCCCAGAACTCAAGGGAAACTTAGGCCAGATCAGAATGTCCACAAGAAAAAAGCATGGATACAGGCCACTGAACAGGCCAAGGCCTCCACTTCCTCCAAGCTTCCAAAAAAGCTAGTGGGACCTTCTCCTGTTGTTCCTATCCAAGTAGAGGGAATCTACACCAAGGCCCTTCTGGATGCTGGAGCTCAAATGACCCTTCTCTACAGAGACTTCTATGACCGGCAACTCAAGCACCTGCTATTGCAGAAGTTGGAAGAGCTGGAGATATGGGGCATTGGAACTCAGAATTTCCCCTATGATATCCCCTATGATATCTGGCTATCTACTGGTCAAGCTGACTTTCGATCCCTCCGTGGATGGGAAAACTGAAACCTTTCACACCCTGGCAGTGATCTGTCCTTGCCCACCCGGGGCCAGCAAAAGTTCTCTCATCATAGGAACAATACTGATCTTGTCAGAAGGCTGTTGATGCCTCTTGTTTTGGAACTGGGTACTTCAACTACAAGTGTGCACCCCATGCTGAGACAAGGTGTTACAGCCTGGTGAAGTGGCCTGTTTACGAACATCTGTCAAACTAAATTGGAAGAAACCAGGCCCTTTCATTGTTGTTGAAGCGGACGGACAGAGAGAAGACATGGGGATGGAGATAATTCCCAAAGTGGTTTCAACCAAAGCATTGCAAAAAAGTCTCGGTCAGTGTCCACAACATACCAGCCTCGCCAGTGAAGATGCCGGCTCGGATGTTACCGGGACAAGTGAATCCGGCTACCCCAGTCTCACTGTCTGATTTGATGGGAGGAGAAAAGGCTGGGATCCCTGTCGAGGAGTTCTATCCGAAGAACACTACTCTCTCACCTGAATGGAAAGAAAAGTCGTCTACAAGAAGATAGGCCATTCAGAGAAAGAAAACTGAAAGATTGGAGGGTTATTAGATCTCATCACAGGATGGACTGTGGAGGTCTCATATGTAGAGCAGTGCCAACGTCCTATTTTAAGTCTTAGAAAAAAATACCCAGGAGAACGACACAGATGGACTTTGTAGGCACCAATCATAAAAATCAATGTAAACTTTTATTTATACACAAATTTAAAAAGAATCACATAAACGTAAACATTGTTTAAAAAACGCAGTACATTGCGGAAATTGGTATTATATGTCACTACATAAATGTATGAGAACGGATCGGGGAATAGCCCCTATACCAGAGGGGGGGATAAACCCCTTCCGTTCCCATTAAATGACCTCAAACTGATATAGCTCGGTATGGCTCTACATGTTTCGCAAATTTGAATGCTTCTTCAGGAGCTTGTTTGGGTTACCAGCCAGAGTAAATGGATCCGTCTTCAGATCAGGTAGAGGTTATGGATAATTGAAAAGCCATGCATTCAGAGACAAAGCCTCCAATGACCAAGGTGCATAGGGGAATCCAGAGACTGTGATCTTGTAGCGTAATACAGGTGAGCAGGTCTTGTAAACAGCATAAATCAGCTACTTGCTTGTAAACCTGGCACAAAATAGATCTTGACTGACATGGCTGCAATAGAGCTCTGATCCTATCCCAGCAAGGAGATATCTAATAAGCTCCCAGGACCGCCATCAGACAGCTTGTGTTGTTCAACAGGTGACACCCAGGCATCAGAGCACCATGGAGGGTATTTTTACCCCCCCTTCCTTTTTTCTAAGACGTTCAGAGAAAGAGTCTAATGGGTTCCTTTAGGGGACTTGGAAGACCTGCTTGAACAACTGGCAGAACTGAAGAGAGCAGGTATCATCTGAGAGTCCCGAGGTCCATACGCTTCCTTGATAGTGGTGGTATAGAAGAAGAATAGGTCACTGAGGTGTATTGACTACCGGAAACTGAACCGAAGGCCCATTCCCGACCAATATACCACTCCGAAGATGCCTTGCAGAGCCTGTCAGGGGCAAAATGGTTCAGCGTGCCGAACTTGAAGAACGGGTACTACCAAATCCTCATGCATCCTGAGGATCAGGAGAAGACCGCTTTCATTACCCCGGTGGGATTCTTTGAATTCAAACGCATGCCTCAAGGCCTGTCTGTAGCGCCCCTGCTACCTTCCAAAGACTAATGGAGAAGACTGTGGGTGATATGTGGCTGAAGTCGAAGGTTACAGGTTACTCCTGCATCACATGTATCCAAAGGAAGACTCAGCCTCACCGAGCTGCCCCAATGAGCCATCTTCAGAGTTAGTGACCCATGGAGCTGGTGTGCATTGACTTTCTCTGCTTGGAGCCTGATCTGAGTGGACAGGGAAATATCCTGGTAGTAACTGACCACTTCACTAGGTATGCCCAGGCGTTTCCCACAAAGGATCAACAAGTATCCACGGTGGCCAAGATCCTAGTGGAGAAATTCTTTGTGCATTATGGTCTACCTCAACGCATCCACTCTGATCAAAGAAGAGACTTTGGGAGTAGTCTTATCAAGAAACTCTAATAGGGCGTACACACGGTCGGACTTTGTTCGGACATTCCGACAACAAAATCCTAGGATTTTTTCCGACGGATGTGGGCTCAAACTTGTTTTGTCTACACACGGTCGTACAAAGTTGTCGGAAAATCCGATCGTTCTAAACGCGGTGACGTAAAACACGTACGTCGGGACTATAAATGGGGCAGTGGCCAATAGCTTTCATCTCTTTATTTATTCTGAGCATGCGTGGCACTTTGTCCGTCGGATTTGTGTACACACGATCGGAATTTCCGACAACGGATTTAGTTGTCGGAAAATTTTATCTCCTGCTCTCCAACTTTGTGTGTCGGAAAATCCGATGGAAAATTTCCGATGGAGCCCACACACGGTCAGAATTTCCGACAACACGCTCCGATCGGACATTTTCCATCGGAAAATCCGACCGTGTGTACGGGGCATTAGACCTGTTGGGCATCAGGAAGTCTAGAACCACCCTGTACCACCCTCAAGGAGACCCTCAACCAGAGAGATTCAACCAAACCTTCCTGGATATGCTCGGGACTCAAACTTCAGAACAAAAGCAGCAAGCATATAGCAGCTATCATGCATGCTTATAAAAGCACCGCAAATGATGCCACAGGATATGTTTTCTATCGGCTGATGTTCGGATGGGAGATTCTTAAGTACCGTAGTTTGTTGCCATTCCAAAAACATGCACAATTTTAAAGCATGACATGTTAGGTATCTATTTACCCAGTGTAACATCATCTTTCACATTATAAAAAAAAACTTTACTGTTTTTTTTTTACTTTTAATTCATGAAAGTGTATTTCTTTGAAAAAAATTGCTGTGCAAATACAGTGTGACATAAAATACTGCAACAATCGCCATTTTATTCTCTAGGGTTTCTGCTAAATAAATATATATATATATATATATATATATATCGCTGGACTTGACATGACAGTCCCAGTTAACTTGCATGCAGTAAAGGTACAGTATAGGTGCAGTTTAGGTTTGGAATAAATGTGGTACAGTATAAAGTGCAGTATGGATTAGGTATACTTGGTGTCCTGCTCTCAGTGGCTCAGTCCCTGCTAGCATTATCAGCAGTGGGCAAAGAGCCCTCTCACCAGTCCCCAGGATGCTGCATTGATCTCTTTCTGTAGAAGGGGGGCCCCCTTGGCCTATCCCCGAAAGCCTCAGATGATCAGTGGAGGGGGAGCAGAGGGTGAGTGGATGCTGCCCTCAGGTATCCTCACTCCCAGTCTAAGGTTCAGAGCACTGCTGTTATGGTCCCCTCTAGCAGATGAAAATCCAGACAGACAGAATTGCTCTCTCTCTAGCTCCCTCAGCTCCAAGAGAAAGAACGTTCAAGGGCACTTTAATATAAATCATCTTGCCACTCCTCCTACTGCACAGTGCCTTCAGGGATCTGTGGTGTATAGAGTCCACTGGCCCCATTATATGGCTGTCTCAAACTACAACAACAAGAGTGTACACTGTTGATAAGCATTAAATAAATAAGTATGCAGCGGCACCTCCCTGAGGGCTGCTAATAGACTCTGTATCCCACTGATTACCTAGACTCTGCAAATCCTCCATTACCTCTGACACCCTGGGTTCAGTCATCGTACCAACTGTAGTAGTAAATAGAGACTCACACAGTATTAGAGAAACAGTTCAAGTATGTTTACTATATTAATGCGAACACAAAATAGGCATATATCAAGTTTGTCGGTTAGCAAGAAAACACTCCTACACACAGTTATTTTATCTATACTTATCAGAAAGGCAATACAATGATGCAAAGTTCCTTCAGTTGTAAATGAACACAAATCACAATCACAGAAACCTATGTGAACATGTTAACAGGAGGATAGACAACTGGCACTATATCTTCTGTGTCAGGTTTCAACCTTCTGCCTCCTCAACTCATTAAACCTTGCAAAACTTAAAGAAACATTATACAGACTATTATATTCAAATAGGCTGGCTCCCTTTTTAGATGAAGTCCAATGCAATTAAGGCAAATGAGGAAAAAGGATAATAAAAGGGTAAAGGGCATTCCTTGAAATCCAGATGTCTTTAGCTAGCCTCTTTGTTTTGTAACTAAAGTAATCCTTGATGGCAGAGTTTAGCAAATTTGGCAGCACTTTAGTTTATCCTTGTATTGTAACTTCCTTCTTTTATGGTCCTAATGATGTTATCCAATATAGCTACTAGAATCAATTATGTGAAATGGGCATAGATGTCTGCTTTCAGTGTTCGTTATAACATAAAATCTAACTTCTGTGGGACTATAAGTACCACCAGCTGAACTGTGTAAATGATGTCTGAAAGGATGATATCTGAAAGCAGTGTCTTTACTATAACATAGGCTATGCCCGCTCACCACTCTAGAGCTCAGATGAAGTTAGAACGATGCAGATGCAGAGAAGACTCTAACCGGAACTCTCTCTCTCTCTCTGTATCCTAGCTCTGGGTAATGGCGCCCTCTGCACCACGGTGCAGCCCCCTGGGACCTGAATTGAAGGCGACTATGGATGGCCCGGAACACCCTCTGGTCCGCTGCAAAGAAGAAGCGATGCTGTATGCAGAGATCCCTCTGGATATAGCTGTCCGGCTCCCCGCTGTGTATCCCCGGCATCTCACTGTCACACAGACCTTCTGCTGGCTGATGTAGACCGCGCCAGCCCCTTATTATCCTTTCCCAGCAATCTGTTCTGTCCACTCAGCATGTTAATTGTAGTTCAGATCAGTCCTGCTGGCATAGTCACTTTAGCATTCCAAACTACACATCCCATGATGCTTTGCTCTAAATACTATCACAGGAAAGGAAATTAACACATAGAGTCTATCAAACACTAGAGGGAGCCAACCCCACATTAATAACACAGACAATGTCTCGTGATTATAGGCATAATAGCCAGCCCTGGCTACATTCTCCCCCACTCGAATTCTTTGGTCCCCAAAGACACAGAGACATCAACTTAATAACTATGTGGAAACAAAGGGTTACTAACAAATTTATAACAACATCAACTGCAATCTAAATTCAACAGATATTGACACACCTCTGGATTTTGCTGAAACCATTTATATACAATTCATATACATTCAGTTGATTCAAACTCAGTTTTTGAACAGCCCAGAGCAACTGTTGTGTCCCACCCACTGGTGTCAGAGGTCAGAGCAGAGTCGCCCCCTACCCAATTAATGATAGAGGGATTAGACATGGGAACTTGCCTGCGAATAGTATGAATCAGTTCTCTCCTAAAGTATCATACATGAGTCTCCTGAGAGGATGTATATGGCGTCTCAACCGAACTGGGGAATACTTCTCAGCAGGTTGAACAGGATTCTCTGTTGGGCTCCTGGCATGATCAGGGCTTCATGGCTCTAAAGGAAGATCCATATTTGCAGATTCAGAACTTGGCAGTGGAAAGGAAAGATCAACCTTTTCAAGGAGAGTAGGACTAGGTGTCTGACATTCTCCATTTTCCACACCCATGCAGGGAGCTTCAACCTCTGCAAGGCAATCTGATTCAGGTACAGGCAAAGGTTCAAAAATGTATAAAATCTCTTGTTTTCTTCTCAGAAGTTGGACTAATACTCTTGATTTTTATCCTATCAGCCTCCCTGAATGATGGTAGAATCTCCAGTTTTGGACTGAGAGATCTGCGTATAGTCCTAGTCACTTTAGTTGTCCCTCCAGTTAGCACTTTAGTTGTCACTCCTCCTCCTTTCTCATTCATAATTCCTACATCAGGTTAATTTTCTGCAAGCCACATCCAAAAGACCACCATATCTTCTTCTTCTTCCTCATCATCCTTCTCTTCCCCTCGTAATACAGTGGGAGTAGGAACTTGCAGCTGTACATATTCTTCCTCATCATCATCTTTTTCTTCTGGCAATACAGTGGGAGTAGAAATTGGATGCTGTGAAGGAGTGCTGGGTGGAGTTGGCTTTGGAGGATGTGCTGAAGGTACTTGAGGCACCCTGACCGCATCAGACAGTGGGAGCAGATGATTTTGATGCCACATCTTCAAAGGCCCTTGTTCCCATTCAGGTCTAATTTGATAGACTGGTAGCCTGGGAAGCTGTTTACAAATAACATAAGGTTGCGATCGCCATCGGTCAGCCAGCTTATGTTTCCCTGGTACCCTCAAGTTCAACAACACATGGTCTCCTGGTTGCAAATCATGTATTACCATAAAATACATTTCTTTCACTTGTGGTTAGTGTTTGGCTGAAGCCCTTTATCATCAATCAACGGTGTTTACTCTTTTAAATCATAATGGCAACAGAAACTACCCAAATGACCCTTATCAAAAGTTTACAAACCCTGGTGATTTTGGCCTGATAACATGCACACAGGGGGTTTGAATGGCTATTAAAGGTAACCATCCTCACCTGTGATATGTTTGCTTGTAATTAGTGTGTGTGTGTAAAAGATCAATGAGTTTCTGGACTCCCGACAGACCCTTGCATCTTTCATCCAGTGCTGCACTGACATTTCTGGATTCTGAGTCATGGGGAAAGCAAAAAGAATGGTCAAAGGATCTGCGGGAAAAGGTAGTTGAACTGTATAAAACAGGAAAGGGATATAAAAAGATATCCAATGAATTGAGAATGCCAATCAGCAGTGTTCAAACTCTAATCAAGAAGTAGGAAATGAGGGGTTCTGTTGAAACCAAACCACAGTGAGGTAGACCAACTAAAATTTCAGCCACAACTGCCAGGAAAATAGTTTGGGATGCAAAGAAAAACCCACAAATAATTTCAGGTGAAATACAGAACTCTCTGAAAACATGTGGTGTGGCTGTTTCAAGATGCACAATAAGGAGGCAGAAGAAAGCCAATACTATGCAAACACCTCAAAGTATCCCGCTTATAATACGCCAAACAGCACAGAGACAATCCTCAAACCTTCTGGCACAAAGTAATTTGGAGTGATGAGACCAAAATTGAGCTTTTTGGCCACAACCATAAATGCTTCATTTGTAGAGCAGTCAGCAAGGCCTATGATATAAAAAAGTGTGACACTATAAACTAAAAAAAAAGAAGGTTATATTAGAATAAGTGACATATTAAAACAAAATATAGTATGTAGATATTGACATGCCATATGATTACATGTGATATAGAAAACAAGACAATATCTGTATAATATACAAAAGTGTGAACTAATGTATAAAAAAACTTCTACAATATTAGTGTAAATTATGAATAATACACTGTGTATATAGTATATAACAATAAAAATATCAAAACATGTGAGAAGTGATATTATTATTATTATTATTATTTTTATTCAGGATATATATAGCGCCAACAGTTTACGCAGCGCTTTACAATATAAAAGGGAGACAATACAGTTATAATACAACAAAATACAAGAGGATTAAGAGGGCCCTGCTCAGAAGAGCTTACAATCTAATAGAGTGGGGCAGGTGATACAAAAGGTTGTAACTGTGGGGAATGAGCTGGTGGAAGTGGTAGGAGATTAGTTGGAGACGTGATAGGCTTTCCTGAAGAGATGAGTTTTCAGGGATCGCCTGAAGGTAGCAAGAGTAGGGGATAGCCGGATAGATGGAGGTAGCGAGTTCCAGAGGATGGGGGAGGCTCTGGAGAAATCCTGGAGATGAGCATGGGAGGAGGAGATGAGAGAGCTTGAAAGCAGGAGGTCTTGAGAAGAGCGGAGAGGTCGATTTGGGTGATATTTGGAGACAAGATTAGTGATGTAGCTCGGGGCAGAGTTGTGAATGGCTTTGTATGTTGTGGTTAGAATTTTGAATTTAATTCGCTGGGTGATTGGGAGCCAGTGTAGGAATTGGAGTAGAGGGTTGGCAGACACTGAGCGGTTGGTAAGATGGATAAGTCTGGCAGCAGCATTCATGATAGACTGAAGAGGGGATAGCCTATTGAGAGGTAAGCCAATGAGAAGGGAGTTGCAATAGTCAAGGCGAGAGATAACAAGGGAGTGAATGAGCTTGATGGTTTTATTTGTTAAAAAGGGGCGAATTTTAGAGATGTTACAGGGGTGAATTCTACAAACTTTTGACAACGATTGGATTTGAGGCTGAAATGACAAGTCAGAGTCTAGGATTACACCTAGTACCCTGGCCTGAGGGGAGGGACTGATGGTTGCATTGTTGATTTTGATGGAAAAGTCATGGAGGAGGGCACGGGCAGGGGGGAATATTAATAGCTCAGTTTTAGAGAGATTTAGTTTAAGGAAGTGGTGCAACATCCATGCTGATATGTCAGTTAGTATGTTAGTAATGCGAGAGGAGACTGAAGGAGTGAGGTGAGGAGCAGACAGAGAGATTTGGGTGTCATCAGCGTATAAGTGGTATTGGAAGCTGTGGGCAGTTATTAAGTGACCAAGGGAGGGGGTGTAGATAGAGAAGAGAAGGGGTTCAAGAACCGAGCCTTGGGGGACCCCCACAGAAATAGGCAATGGAGAGGAGGAGACAGAGTTGTAGGTGACACTGAAGGAGCGCTGTGATAAATAGGCAGAGAACCAGGATAGAGCAGAATCTCGGAGGCCAAGGGAATGTAGTTTATTGAGAAGGAGCGGGTGGTCAACAGTATCAAAGGCCACAGAGAGGTCAAGTAGTAGGAGTATGGAGTACTGGCTGTTGGTTTTAGCAGTTAGTAAATCGTTAGTGAGTTTTAGTAAGGCAGTTTCCGTGGAGTGCTGCGAGCGAAAGCCAGACTGTAAGGGGTCAATAAGGTTATTTTCATTGAGGTAGGAGTTAAGATGATTGTAGACTAAGCGTTCTAGAAGTTTAGAGGTGAATGGGAGCAATGAGATGGGTCTTAAGTTGTTCAGGTCTGTAGGGTCCAGTGAGGACTTTTTAAGAATGGGAGTGATCTGCGCATGTTTTAGAGGGGAGGGGAAGATGCCACTAGAGAGGGAGAGATTGAAAATGTGGGTGAGGGAGCATAGGATAGAAGAAGAGGGTGACCGTAGTAGTTGTGAGGGAACAGGATCCAAGGGACAATTGGTTAGGTGGGCATCCGAGAAAATTTTTGTAACCTCGTCCGTAGTAGCCAATTCAAAAGAGGAGAGTGTTGAATGTGCTGTTAGGCAAGGTATGTTGGGTGGGGAAGACGTACGCACAGTGGAGATGTCCTCACGAATTGCATCGATCTTATCTTTGAAGTGATTGGCAATCTCTTGGGCAGTGAGTGAGTTAGTGGGTAGAGGGGGTGGTGGACGAAGCAGAGAGTTAAAGGTTGAGAAGAGCCAACGGGGACTGGATGACAAGGAATTAATAAGAGCGACAAAGTAGGCTTGTTTGGCAGCATGGAGGCATGAATTGTATTTTAGAAGGGCAGATTTATATAGGGTGAAGTCTTGCAGGCATTTGGTTTTACGCCACAAGAGCACGGCAATGTCTCTTGAGATTTCTAGTGTTGTCAGTTTGCCAGGGTTGTAACGGTCGGGGCCTGATTCTGCGTGTGGTTAGAGGAGCAAGTGCATCTAGTGATGATGAGAGTGAACTGTTGTAGACAGAGGTGGCCAGGTCAGGACAGGACAGGGGAGAGATTATGTTATATAGGTGGTCAGTAGCAGAATAGAGAAGAGAAGGGTTAAAGTGGCGAGGGTTTCTACAAGTAATTGTTTGCTGCTTGGAGGGATGGGTGGTTGGAGGCAAGGATACAGTGAAAGTAATGAGGTTGTGATCAGATAGCGGAAATGGGGTGTTGGTGAGGTTGCCAGGGTTGCAGAGATGGGAGAATACAAGGTCAAGGGTATTACCATTGGAGTGAGCGGAAGTATGTGTCCATTGGGTTAGGTCAAAAGATGAGGTTAAGTCGAGAAGTTTAGCAGTAGGTGGACTGTTAACATTGACAGGAATGTTAAAGTCACCAAGAATAATGGTGGGTATTTCAGAGGAGAGAAAGTAGGGTAGCCAGGCAGCAAAGTCATCAAGAAAACGCGATACCGGTCCTGGAGGCCTATAAATTGCTGCAATCCTCAGAGAAATGGGAGAAAACAGACGAATACAGTGCATCTCAAAAGGGATAGAGAGGGAGGGACAGGAAGGACTTGGAAGAATACAGAATGAATTCATAAAAGTCCAAGAGGGTTCTAAATAGGGTTGACACCACAAGGAGCATATTACTATCAACACACCATCTACATTAAAATCTCTCTGCATGTTAACAATATTTTGATGTATGTTTGGCACTGAACAGATGTGAGTAAGAGGTGCCCCTTACAGCTAAGGTATGCCTGCCAAGACACTTCGGTCTGCCCCAGGTAAACGTCCTGGCAAGAGGTCTCTGTCCATTCCAGTCTCAACGGGTTCCATTCAACAATACTTAGCCAACGCACGTGACGACCAAGTCTGAACCTCGAGAACAAGTGCTTCTCCATCATCCCACGCTGCTTCGGTGAGGGAGAGCTCTCTGGCCTCCTCCTATTGCTCAGATCTTATGGACGACACTGGATCTCCCGCTGGCTCCGAAATGACTACACTCATGAGCGGCCTCAAAAAAGAACTTGCAGGTATGTTTCACAGTTTGGAGAAATCCATTAAAAAAGAAATAACTGCTGTGAGATCTGATATGTCACATATCTTGGTCAGAGTGGAAGAAACGGAGCAACGGCAGGACGCACAGGCCTTAGCCATTAAAGAATTGCAGGACACTGTCACCCAGTTGGCGTTCGCCCATAGGGCCTCTTTATATAAGCTCGAAGACCTCGAGAACCGGAATCACAGGAATAATATTCGTGTCAGAGGTCTCCCGGAGGCAACTGGAGATAGTGATCTTGAACCATCTATCAGAGGCATTTTTAACACCATTCTGGGTAGATATGCCACTGATCCATTACGCTTCGACCATGTGCACCGTGCCCTAAGACCACATAATGCCAACTCAGACCTGCCCAGAGATGTTATCTGTCGATTGCACTACTTCGAAGACAAAAATGCTATCATGATGAAGATGCGGAGCCTACCTAACATTGACTTTGATGGGGCGGTCCTTACCTTGTATCCGGACCTTTACAAGGATACTTTGGATCGTCGTAGATCCCTAAAGCCGCTCCTTGAACACCTACACTCTGATGGGATCACCTACAGATGGGGCTTTCCAGCCTGCCTGATTGCCACAAAAAATGGTCGTTCCCATACACTAAGATTTCCTGAGGAACTCCCAAATTTCTTGCAGGATCTTCATCTCTCGTCCATAGAGTTTCCAGGCTGGCAGGACCCAATCCCCAATTTTTCATGTCCAATGGAACCACTTTGGAGAAAAACCCCATCAAAGAAGAGACGCACTTCTCTCCCAGGCTCTGCACAAAAACATGGATGAACTGTATATTCTTTTGTCCATACTAATTTCATCAATGTAGACTATTTTCCTCCTACAGGGAAAAAAGTTTTTTTTTTTGTTTTTTTGGGGGGTTTTTTTTGTGTTTTTACAGAGTCAGGTTTTGGCCACAGTTTTTTTCCTAATTTTTGTCTGGCCATACATGGCCCAAGCTGACTTGAACAGTTGAACAGTTGAACTGACCAGTGTTCTCTTTCTCCAGTTTTTTTTATAGTTTAGTTAATGTTCCAATTCAATTAACATCTGTGTTACCTGGTAGGATACATAAAGTTCAATATGATCCTGGTCTTACATTGTTATCTTTCATATTTCTGACTGGAACTAGTTATTTATTTATAGTTATGCTAATTTTTGTTTATAGGCCGTACGCTGTTGGGGCGCACCTCCCTCACTTTCCCTTCCCTATAGCGTAACCCCGTCCCCCCTCACCTTCTGGGGCTGGCGAGCGCGAGCGGCCTTATAGTTGTCCTATTCAATCCCTGCTCTGGGATTGGGATGGCTTCTCGCTCTCTCTTTCCCCAACGGGACCACTGCAGATTTCTGCATGTTATTCACATGTTTCCCACAAGTTCTCCAACGCACGTATGTAATTTTTATACATGCTTATCTTCTTACTCCATTCTTTCTTTCTCTCTTTAACCAGTTGCCGACCGCCGCACGACGATGTACGTCGACAGAGCGGCACGGGCAGGCAAAAGGGCTTACCTGTACGTCCTTGCCTGCCCGCGGGTGGGGGGTCTGATCGGACCCCCCCCAGTGCCTGCGGCGGTCGGCAAATGTCCCCCGGCGATCGGTGGTGAGGGGGAGGCCATCCATTCGTGGCCCCCCCCTCGCGATCGCTCCCAGCCAATGGGATCATTTCCCTGCCTCTGTATTGTACACAGAGGCAGAGGAAATGATGTCATCTCTCCTCGGCTCTGTATTTTCCGTTCCGGGCCGAGGAGAGAAGACTGTAATGTGAGTGCACCAACACACACACACACGGTAGAACATGCCAGGCACACATTACACCCCGATCCCCCCCCCCGATCGCCCCCCGATCCCCCCCGATCCCCCCGATCACCCCCCCCTGTCACAAACTGACACCAAGCAGGTTTTTTTTTTTTTTTCTGATTACTGTATTGGTGTCAGTTTGTGACAGTTACAGTGTTAGGGCAGTGAGTGTTAGGCCCCCTTTAGGTCTAGGATACCCCCCTAACCCCCCCTAATAAAGTTTTAACCCCTTGATCACCCCCCGTCACCAGTGTTGCTAAGCGATCATTTTTCTGATCGCTGTATTAGTGTCGCTGGTGACGCTAGTTAGGGACGTAAATATTTAGGTTCGCCGTCAGCGTTTTATAGCGACAGGGACCCCCATATACTATCTAATAAATGTTTTAACCCCTTGCTTGCCCCCTAGTTAACCCTTTCACCACTGATCACTGTATAACCGTTACGGGTGACGCTGGTTAGTTCGTTTATTTTTTATAGTGTCAGGGCACCCGCCGTTTATTACCGAATAAAGGTTTAGCCCCCTGATCGCCCGGCGGTGATATGCGTCACCCCAGGCAGCGTCAGATTAGCGCCAGTACCGCTAACACCCACGCACGCAGCATACGCCTCCCTTAGTGGTATAGTATCTGTACGGATCAATATCTTATCCGATCAGATCTATACTAGCGTCCCCAGCAGTTTAGGGTTCCCAAAAACGCAGTGTTAGCGGGATCAGCCCAGATACCCGCTAGCACCTGCGTTTTGCCCCTCCGCCCGGCCCGGCCCAGCCCACCCAAGTGCAGTATCGATCGATCACTGTCACTTACAAAACACTAAACGCATAACTGCAGCGTTCGCAGAGTCAGGCCTGATCCCTGCGATCGCTAGCAGTTTTCTTGGTAGCGTTTTGGTGAACTGGCAAGCACCAGCCCCAGGCAGCGTCAGGTTAGCGCCAGTACCGCTAACACCCACGCACGCACCGTACACCTCCCTTAGTGGTATAGTATCTGAACGCATCAATATCTGATCCGATCAGATCTATACTAGCGTCCCCAGCAGTTTAGGGTTCCCAAACACGCAGTGTTAGCGGGATCAGCCCAGATACCTGCTAGCACCTGCGTTTTGCCCCTCCGCCCGGCCCAGCCCACCCAAGTGCAGTATCAATCGATCACTGTCACTTACAAAACACTAAACGCATAACTGCAGCGTTCGCAGAGTCAGGCCTGATCCCTACGATCGCTAACAGATTTTTTGGTAGCGTTTTGGTGAACTGGCAAGCACCAGCCCCAGGCAGCTTCAGGTTAGCGCCAGTACCGCTAACACCCACGCACACACCGTACACCTCCCTTAGTGGTATAGTATCTGAACTGATCAATATCTGATCTGATCAGATCTATACTAGCGTCCCCAGCAGTTTAGGGTTCCCAAAAACGCAGTGTTAGCGGGATCAGCCCAGATACCTGCTAGCACCTGCGTTTTGCCCCTCCGCCCGGCCCAGCCCAGCCCACCCAAGTGCAGTATCGATCGATCACTGACACTTACAAAACACTAAACGCATAACTGCAGCGTTCGCAGAGTCAGGCCTGATCCCTGCGATCGCTAACAGTTTTTTTTGTAGCGTTTTGGTGAACTGGCAAGCACCAGCGGCCTAGTACACCCCGGTCGTAGTCAAACCAGCACTGCAGTAACACTTGGTGACGTGGCGAGTCCCATAAGTGCAGTTCAAGCTGGTGAGGTGGCAAGCACAAGTAGTGTCCCGCTGCCACCAAAAAGACAAACACAGGCCCGTCATGCCCATAGTGCCCTTCCTGCTGCATTCGCCAATCCTAATTGGGAACCCACCGCTTCTGCAGCGCCCGTACTTCCCCCATTCACATCCCCAACCAAATGCAGTCGGCTGCATGAGAGGCATTTTCTTTATGTCCTCCCGAGTACCCCTACCCAGCGAACCCCCCAAAAAAGATGTTGTGTCTGCAGCAAGCGCGGATATAGGCGTGACACTCGCTATTATTGTCCCTCCTGTCCTGACAATCCAGGTCTTTGCATTGGTGAATGTTTTGAACGCTACCATTCACTAGTTGAGTATCAGTGTAGGGTACAGCATTCCACAGACTAGGCGCCATTTCACAGGGTCTCCCAAGATGCCATCGCATTTTGAGGACCCGAACCTGGAACCGGTTACAGTTATAAAAGTCAGTTACAAAAAAAAGTGTAAAAAAAAAAAAAAACACATACAAAAATATAAAATAAAAAAAAAATAGTTGGCGTTTTATTGTTCTCTCTCTCTCTATTCTCTCTATTGTTCTGCTCTTTTTTACTGTATTCTATTCTGCAATGTTTTATTGTTATTATGTTTTATCATGTTTGCTTTTCAGGTATGCAATTTTTTATACCTTACCGTTTACTGTGCTTTATTGTTAACCATTTTTTTGTCTTCAGGTACGCCATTCACGACTTTGAGTGGTTATACCAGAATGATGCCTCCAGGTTTAGGTATCATCTTGGTATCATTCTTTTCAGCCAGCGGTCGGCTTTCACGTAAAAGCAATCCTAGCAGCTAATTAGCCTCTAGACTGCTTTTACAAGCAGTGGGAGGGAATGTCCCCCCCCCCACGTCTTCCGTGTTTTTCTCTGGCTCTCCTGTCTCAACAGGGAACCTGAAAATGCAGTCAGTGATTCAGCCAGCTGACCATAGAGCTGATCAGAGACCAGAGTGGCTCCAAACATCTCTATGGCCTAAGAAACCGGAAGCTACGAGCATTTTATGACTTAGATTTCGCCGGATGTAAACAGCGCCATTGGGAAATTGGGAAAGCATTTTATCACACCGATCTTGGTGTGGTCAGATGCTTTGAGGGCAGAGGAGAAATCTAGGGTCTAATAGACCCCAATTTTTGCAAAAAAGAGTACCTGTCACTACCTATTGCTATGATAGGGGATATTTACATTCCCTGAGATAACAATAAAAATGATTTAAAAAAAAAATGAAAGGAACAGTTTAAAAATAAGATAAAAAAATAATAATAATAAAGAAAAAAAAAACAAAAACAAAAAAAAGCACCCCTGTCCCCCCCTGCTCTCGCGCTAAGGCGAACGCAAGCGTCGGTCTGGCGTCAAATGTAAACAGCAATTGCACCATGCATGTGAGGTATCACCGCGAACATCAGATTGAGGGCAGTAATTTTAGCAGTAGACCTCCTCTGCAAATCTAAAGTGGTAACCTGTAAAGGCTTTTAAAGGCTTTTAAAAATGTATTTAGTTTGTCGCCACTGCACGTTTGTGCGCAATTTTAAAGCATGTCATGTTTGGTATCCATGTACTCGGCCTAAGATCATCTTTTTTATTTCATTAAACATTTGGGCAATATAGTGTGTTTTAGTGCATTAAAATGTAAAAAAGTGTGTTTTTTCCCCAAAAAATGCGTTTGAAAAATCGCTGCGCAAATACTGTGTGAAAAAAAAAATGAAACACCCACCATTTTAATCTGTAGGGCATTTGCTTTAAAAAAAATATATAATGTTTGGGGGTTCAAAGTAATTTTCTTGCAAAAAAAAATTATTTTTTTATGTAAACAATAAGTGTCAGAAAGGGCTTTGTCTTCAAGTGGTTAGAAGAGTGGGTGATGTGTGACATAAGCTTCTAGATGTTGTGCATAAAATGCCAGGACAGTTCAAAACCCCCCCAAATGACCCCATTTTGGAAAGTAGATACCCCAAGCTATTTGCTGAGAGTCATGTTGAGTCCATGGAATATTTTATATTGTGACACAAGTTGTGGGAAAGAGACAATTTTTTATTTTTTTTATTTTTTTTGCGCAAAGTTGTCACTAAATGATATATTGCTTAAACATGCCATGGGAATATGTGAAATTACACCCCAAAATACATTGTGTTGCTTCTCCTGAGTACGGGGATACCACATGTGTGAGACTTTTTGGGAGCCTAGCCGCGTACGGGACCCCGAAAACCAAGCACCGCCTTCAGGCTTTCTAAGGCCGTAAATTTTTGATTTCACTCTTCACTGCCTATCACAGTTTCGGAGGCCATGGAATGCCCAGGTGGCAAAAAACTCCCCCAAATGACCCCATTTTGGAAAGTAGACACCCCAAGCTATTTGATGAAAGGTATAGTGAGTATTTTGCAGACCTAAGTTTTTGTCACAAAGTTTTGAAATTGAAAAAAGAAAAAAAAAATTTTTTTTCTTGTCTTTCTTTATTTTCAAAAATATATGAGAGCTGCAAAATACTCACCATGCCTCTCAGCAAATAGCTTGGGGTGTCTACTTTCCAAAATGGGGTCATTTGGGGGGGGGGGTTTGTGCCACCTGGGCATTCAATGGCCTCCGAAACTGTGATAGGCAGTGAGGAGTAAAATCAAAAATGTACGCCCTTAGAAATCCTGAAGGCAGTGATTGGTTTTCGGGGCCCCGTACGCGGCTAGGCTCCCAAAAAGTCCCACACATGTGGTATCCCCATACTCAGGAGAAGCAGCTAAATGTATTTTGGGGTGCAATTCCACATATGCCCATGGCCGGTGTGAGCAATATATCATTTAGTGACAACTTTGTGCAAAAAAAAAAAAAAAATTTGTCACTTTCCCGCAACTTGTGTCAAAATATAAAACATTCCATGGACTCAACATGCCTCAAAGCAAATAGCTTGGGGTGTCTACTTTCCAAAATGGGGTCATTTGGGGGGGTTTTATGCTATCTGGGCATTTTATGGCCTTCAAAACTGTGATAGGTAGTGAGGAGTAAAATCAAAAATGTACGCCCTTAGAAATCCTGAAGGCAGTGATTGGTTTTCGGGGCCCCGTACGCGGCTAGGCTCCCAAAAAGTCCCACACATGTGGTATCCCCATACTCAGGAGAAGCAGCTAAATGTATTTTGGGGTGCAATTCCACATATGCCCATGGCCTGTGTGAGCAATATATCATTTAGTGACAACTTTTTGTAATTTTTTTTTTTTTTGTCATTATTCAATCACTTGGGACAAAAAAAATGAATATTCAATGGGCTCAACATGCCTCTCAGCAAATTCCTTGGGGTGTCTACTTTCCAAAATGGGGTCATTTGTGGGGGTTTTGTACTGCCCTGCCATTTTAGCACCTCAAGAAACGACATAGGCAGTCATAAATTAAAGGCTGTGTAAATTCCAGAAAATGTACCCTAGTTTGTAGGCGCTATAACTTTTGCGCAAACCAATAAATATACACTTATTGACATTTTTTTTACCAAAGACATGTGACCGAATACATTTTGGCCTAAATGTATGACTAAAATTGAGTTTATTGGATTTTTTTTAGAACAAAAAGTAGAAAATATCATTTTTTTTCAAAATTTTCGATCTTTTTCCGTGTATAGCGCAAAAATAAAAACGGCAGAGGTGATCAAATATCATCAAAAGAAAGCTCTATTTGTGGGAAGAAAAGGGCGCAAATTTTGTTTGGGTACAGCATTGCATGACCGCGCAATTAGCAATTAAAGCGACGCAGTGCCGAATTGTAAAAAGTGCTCTGGTCAGGAAGGGGGTAAAACCTTTCCGGGGCTGAAGTGGTTAAACTATCTCTTTTGCCTTTACCCCCTTATTCTCCCCTCCCTGCTGGCATGCATGGAAAGATAAGCTGAGAGACCACACTTTGTTTTAACAAATGGCTACAATAAAAATTATATCTTATAATGTCAGAGGTCTTCATTTCACGGCCAAGCGACATCAAATTACTTGTGAACTTAAACAAGCCACTTGTTCCATTGCCTTTATTCAGGAAACACATCTAACTCACATAACACCTGTTAAATTGACATCACCCCACTTCCCTCAGTGGTATTATAATCTAACGGACACTAATAAAGCTAAAGGAGTGGCCATTGGTTTTTACAGGGATGTGTCCTTTAGGCTATCCAATATGCTAGCTGATGATCATGGTCGCTTTCTTTTTCTTAGGGGCTTCATAGGTAACACTCAATGCACTCTCGCAAATGTATAGTGTCCAAACCATAATCAGCCTGCCTTTCTCTCACAAATTCTAACTAAATTGTCACACTTCGCTAAAGGACTTACTATCCTAGCGGGAGATATAAACATGCCATTAGACCCAACACTTGATACGTCCCAAGGCCGCTCCAATATCTCTTTCAAACGACTGAAATTTGTTAAAAAAAGGCTTCTAGACCTTCAATTGATGGATGTCTAGCGCCTCCTCCATCCCAAAGAGAAGGATTTTTCACATTTTTCCACAACACACCAATCTTACTCCAGAATAGATAATGTGTTTTTAGATCACTTTCATCTCCCCCTCTTACACTCTACTCACATAGGCACCGCATCTGTTTCAGACCATGCACCTGTGTCAATGACATTGACTATGTCTTCCTTGCCACGACATACTAACAACTGGAAACTTAATGACTCCCTTCTTTCTAATGAAGCCGAGATTTCCATGTTAGCCTCTCATTTATCGCAATACTTCAAGGAAAACAAATCCTCTGACACTTCTCCCTCCATTGTTTGGGAAGCTCATAAGGCTACTATTAGGGGCCGCCTCATTGAGCTAGGTGCGAGGAAAAAAAGGGAACACAGGCAACAAATTGACCAGGTTCTACAACAGATAGCGGTTCTTGAAAAACAACATAAACTATCTCTGCATATTAAGCACCTTCAATCCCTCACACTTAAACGAGAGGAATTGAAGTCTCTTCTTAATTTAGACACCAGGAGAAGATTTCAACGCCTCTCACAGAAATTTTATGAGTGGGGGAACAAACCGAGTAAATTATTAGCTAGATCATTGAAGATCAAACAATCGCAGTCATTTATCCCCAAAATCAAACTTTCAACGGGAGAGCTGGCCCATGCAACTCCAGACATTGCTAAGGCCTTTAAAGAGTATTATGCTGACCTTTATAATGTTAAAAATGACTTATCCTCTCTACCTCAAAAAGAGAGACGAACTCGCATGCTCTCCTACTTGAAAGAAGCAAATCTTCCTAAATTGCCCATATCTGTTCTTAAAGAAATGGAGGAGGATTTCTCGGTTGAGTAATTTCAAGCAGCATTGAAATCTTCCCCATCCGGTAAAGCTCCTGGACTGTATTATATTATAAAACATTCAGCGATATTTTGCTCCCCCGCCTTGCCGCTTATGCAAATTCTGTCTCTCAGTCTTCAGGTCTACGCCCAGAATCCCTCTCAACTCATATCACTGTCATTCCTAAACCTGATAAGGACCCCACCCTATGTAATAGTTTTAGACCCAAATCATTAATAAATGTTGACATTAAATTATTTGCAAAAGTAATGACGAATTGCCTGCTCCCCCTATTACCAAGATGGATTTTGGCAGACCAGTCTGGTTTCATACCCAATAGAGAAGCAAAAGATAATTCCCTCCGCATAATCTCCCTAATCCAGTATGTTCAGAGATGCGCCCAGCCCACCCTACTCCTTTCCACTGATGCGGAGAAAGCTTTTGATAGGGTGGACTGAGAATATCTTAAAATGACCTTACGACATTTTGGCTTAGGACCTAAAATGTTCCACCGCATTTCTCTTCCCTCTACTCTAACCCCTCTGCACAAATTAGAATTGGAACATTAAGTGACCCCTTTGTTTTACATAATGGAACCAGACAGGGCTGCCCTCTTCCCCTCTCCTCTTTGCCATCACTTTAGAACCCTTCTTAGCTACAATTAGGCACAATGCTAACATCAAAGGCATACAAATAGGTAACAGATCCCATAAATATGCGGCCTATGCCGATGATGTACTATTTTTTATTCAACAACCACGTATCTCGATTCCCAACTTAATGTCTGCTTTCTCTACATTTCACTCAATCTCTAACTTCAAAATAAATTTATCCAAATCCAAAATTCTAAACATTAATATCTCCAAGACCGAGGCACTGTCCCTCAAACCCCTTTTTCCCTTTAAATGGGAACCGAAATTTATGAAGTATTTAGGTATTTATCTTACTCCTAATCTCCAATCTCTCTTTCGCTATAACTATACCCCCTTGCTAAATAAGATTAGAGACGACCTGCGAAAATGGTCCAGCCTATCACACACGTGGTTGGGGAAAGTAAGTATCATTAAAATGAATATATTGCCTCGCATCCTTTTTCTCTTTCAAATGCTCCCACTAGGTGTACCAGTGGGGTTCTTCACTATTTTACAATCCATGATTTCCCGATTTATTTGGAAGAACAGTCATCCCAGAATATCCAGAGGATTATTGTTTCGCTCCAAATGCTCGGGAGGATTAACACTTCCTAATTTTAAAGTATACTATCAAGCTGTTGTTGGCTGAATGGAAATATGCTCTTAAATCGAAATTATGGGTACAAATTAAATATTTTTTAAGCAGCATGGATCTCTCAATAGCCCCTTGGATACCCCATTCCTATAGAAAATTTGCTCGTACTACCTCAGCTCTTACTATATCCTCTTTAGACATATGGGACTCCATACACAAAAAAAATTTGTGGAATTATGATTCCTCCCTATTACCCCTCCTCAATCATAGATATTTCCCTGCGGGTCTACTTGACCCAGGCTTTAAATCATGGAAATCGGGAGAACCTCTCTTATTACATCACGTCCTCCAAGGCAATGTACTTAAACCGCTACGTATGATCCTGGCTCCTAAATCGGCCACTTTCTTAGATAAATGGAGATACCACCAATTACAACATTTTTTAAGGTCTCTTCCTAACCCGTTTTAGAGGTATAAATGATTTAAATAATATAGAAGTAATATTCTATCCAAAAGATCCCCCTACACATGGTTTTTCTTTATTCTACAGAGCTCTTATTACTCTTCATGATACTGGCTTTCCATCCTTCCTAGCCAAATGGGAGACTGATTTAGATTCCTCTCTTACTGACGGCCAAAAGGACAAGATCCTACAATTAGCTCATACTTCATCCCTTGCCTCCAAAATATCAGAGGTCAACTATAAATTACTCACTAGGTGGCATTACACCCCAGTTAGACTGCATCAAATGTTCCCCGCCAGTTCCCCATTGTGCTGGAGGAACTGTGGGAACAAGGCTACTCATGCACACATGTGGTGGTTTTGCCCACTCATTCGACCATACTGGGATGCCATTCGCGATCTGATTGTACAGATCTCGGATGTCAATATACCTAATGACCCATGGACTGTCCTTTTCCATGCTACGAAAACTCCCGTACATTTATATAAACGTTCAATCATTCCTCATTTACTAAACGCCGCCAAAGCCTTAATTCCCACTGTATGGGGCCAACAAACAACCCCCTCTATAAAGGTTTGGCTACAAATGGTGGATAACGTACACCTTATGGAGAGCATTACCCACAATATTAGAGGTACTTCCCAGAAAGATTCTCTAACATGGGATCCCTGGATAAAATTTCAGTCCACCTCCTCCTATAAGAACCTCATAACACAAACGCCTTAAATATGTCACTTTAAAGTAGTTCTTTATTGAGTGTCCCTTACACTCCACCCTTTTTAAATTTATCGAAGTGCATGCCAGCAACCCTTCTCCCTTCCCCTCTTCTCATTATCCTCTTTTCATACTTTCCTTGTTTTTCTTTCTTTCTCATTTATCCTCTTCTCTATCATTTCACTTTTCATATTCACTAGTTGCTGTTTTTTTTCATTCTTTAACCTTTTAAACCAAAGTAACGTGTTTTCTCAAAATGAGTTTGGATTCAATTGCTCACATAATAGGAATCCATTAACTAGGCGGATATCACTATGTCAGTTAGTAGGTCTCCAGAGACACTTATTGGAGTATTGCCTGCTACCGAACCATTGTATTGTGTGAGTACTGGAAATTATTATTTTGTATATGTGAGAATGTTTTTATTTTGAAATGTTTATATACCTTTGCTTTGTTTTTCTTTAAATAAAAAATTATTAAACAAAAAAAAAAAAAAAAAAAGAACCCTCTTGGACTTTTATGAACTTATTCTGTATCACTTCTCACGTTTTGATATTTTTATTGTTATATACTATATACACAGTGTATTATTCATAATTTACACTAATATCGTAGAAGTTTTTTTACACATTAGTTCACACTTTTGTATATTATACAGATATTATATGGCATGTCAATATCTACATATTTTGTTTTAATATGTCACTTATTCTATTATACCCTTCTTTTTTTTTGGTTTATAGCGCCACACTTTTTTATATTTTTATAGGTGTGTTGGCAGCTGTTCACTCATCTTTTACGCAGCGCTGTTTTATTTATTATATTTTTAGCAAGGCCTATGATGAAAGGTACACCATTTCTATTGTGAAACAGTGAAACACAGAGGTGGATCGCTGATGTTTTGGGGATGTGTGAGCTACAAAGGCACAGGAAATTTGTTCAAAATTGATGGCAAGATGAATGCAGTATGTTATGAAAAATAGTGGAGGAACATTTGCATTCATCAGCCAGGATGCTGCGCATGGGACTTACTTGGACATTCCAACATGACAATGATCCAAAACACAAGGCCAAGTCGACCTGTCATGGGCTACAGCAGAATAAAGTGAAGGTTTTAGAGTGGCCATCTCAGTCTCCTGACCTCAATATCATTGAGCCACTCTGGGGAGATCTCAAAGGTGCAGTTCATGCAAGATAGCCCAAGAATTTACAGGAACTGGAAGCTTTTTGCCAAGAGGAATGGGCAGCTTTACCATCTGAGAAGTTAAAGAGCTTCATCCACAAATACCACAAAAGACTTCAAGTTGTCATTGATGTTAAAGGGGGCAATACACGGTATTACGAACTGGGGTATGTAAACTTTTAATCAGGGTCATTTGGGTAGTTTCTGTTGCCATTATGATTTAAAAAGAGTAAACACAGTTGAATGATAATAAATGGCTCCAGCCAAACACTAACCATAAGTGAAAGAAACGTTTTTGTGTTATAATTAATATTCTCTGAAAAATGGCCAAAAATCATAAATTCTGCCTGGGTTTGTAAACTTATGAGCACAACTGTAGTAGGAGTTTTTAATTTCACAATAAGGAAACCAACCTATTAAAGTTACAATTCTCTCCTGCTTTAGTCAGCATCTGGAGCTGCCTGCACATGCTTCCAATAGTCAAGCAATGTGGAAAAAGTTAAACAAAATCAGAGCCTATTTGTAGCCACTGCTTATCGTGTCATAACCAAGAAGCAGGTTGGATTTGAAAAAAAAGGCATTAGGTGTTTCTCCTTTTCTACTCTTCAGAAGGCTACACTGTCAAAAAGCATTGTGTAGTAGAGTAGTCAGAAACTATTATGGAGCGCATATAACATACTTTCCTGAGACAAAGAAAGCAAGCTGTGCGCTGCTGATAGTGCCATTGGCTTCCTAGTGGACACCTGCTCCCACAGCTGTCAGAATACTCAAACAGTGACGCATCTGATTGGCTGTAGTTACTGTTTGGCCAAGCATTTTGTGCCTGGCACCTTCAATTTTGAGATCAGTGTTTGTCAAACTGGAGGGTGCAACATAACCCCCCATGGCTCAGATTTAAGCTGATTCAGCAGGGATAAACCCAAATTAGAGTCATGTCTGGCCAGCATAATTTTCTCTCTTTTTAATTACTCTTTGTTTCTGTTGTTCTCTTTTTTTCAGAGATTGTTGTTCTTAGCTTTTTCTAAAGCTTTGTGGGGTTGATTTACTAAAACTGGAAAGTGCAAAATCTGGTGCAGCTCTGCATAGAAAGCAATCTAAGCTTTTTTTTTGTTCTTTTTTTCCATCTGTATCCTATTGGGAGATTTACCTTTACTTCCTGTCCTAGACAAAACAAAAAGGAAGAGGAAATCCTTCCAAAGTGAGGGAATCCCTGGTTATCACTAGGGGTGCAACGGATCAAAAAACTCAGGCTTCGGATCATTTCTTTGGATCAGGAGTCACGGTTCGAATCATTTTCGGATCAACAAAAAAAAATCTCCCCCACTGTAATATCCACGTAATCTCCCCCACTGTAATATCCATGTCATCTCCCCCACTGTAATATCCACGTCATCTCCCCCACTGTAATATCCATGTCATCTCCCCCACTGTAATATCCATGTCATCTCCCCCACTGTAATATCCACAATCTCCCCCACTGTAATATCCACGTCATCTCCCCACTGTAATATATCCACAATCTCCCCCACTGTAATATATCCACATCTCCCCCACTGTAATATATCCACAATCTCCGCCACTGTAATATATCCACAATCTCCCCCACTGTAATATATCCACAATCTCCCCCACTGTAATATATCCACATCTTCCCCACTGTAATGTATCCACATGTCCCCCACTGTAATATATCCACATCTCCCCCACTGTAATATATCCACATGTCCCCCACTGTAATATATCCACATATCCCCACTGTAATATATCCACATGTCCCCCACTGTAATATATCCACATGTCCCCCACTGTAATATATCCACATGTCCCCCACTGTAATATATCCACATCTCCCCCCTGTAATATATCCACATCTCCCCCACTGTAATATATCCACATCTCCCCCACTGTAATATATCCACATGTCCACCACTGTAATATATCCACATGTCCCCCACTGTAATATATCCACATGCCCCCCACTGTAATATATCCACATGTCCCCCACTGTAATATATCCAGTCCACATGTCCCCCACTGTAATATAGCCACATATCCCCCACTGTTATATCCAAAATCTCCCCCACTGCAGTGCTGTAATATCCATAGACTCCTACTGTATACATTATGAGATGAGTATTAGTAAGACTAGTGCTGTTAGTCTTACCTTAAAGTTAATAGAAGCCGCCAAGCCAGCCACCGGACCCACGAGTTGAGGGCGGGGTGACGACATCAGTGCGCAGCTCAGAGCCACCGGGTGTACCAAGATGGCCGCGGCTCCGGAGCTAGGCCGAAGCTGCGCCCTTTCCTAAGACCCAAGGCCGCAGAGCGCTCCGCGGATCGCTCCGCAGATCGCGGGTGTGCTGATCCGAACAGGTCGACTCGTTCGGATCACGGATCGGTGATGATCCGTTGCACCCCTAGTTATCACCAGAGTTATTGTCCCCATTTCCCTTTAATTCCTGTTTTAGTGTTTTGGTGATAGCCCAAAATTTGAGATTTGGGATTGGGTGAATCTTCTAAGGGGGTATAGACAACAATAAATACCTGATAAGTGTTCTAATCCCTCTTCACTCTAACCCAAACTAGAAAAAAGTTTTGCCTTTAGGTATACTTTAACCTCTTCCTGCCCAGCCTATTGTAAAATAATGGCCGGGCGGCAGCATTGTTGTTCTGAGAGGATGTCACATAACTTCCTCACTTGGGCGCGATCTGTCACCCGCCGTTTCCACCAGACACGGTCGATGACAGATTACTGTACTTGCCAGCTGTCGGTACCATGTGATCGCTGTGGCCAATCACAGCAGATCACAAGACAGTTGTACACAATGAAAGGCTTTGTTACATGCCTTTCATTGTGCACTATTGTGATGAGCTTTGTGATTGGTCACAGTTATCACATGGTACAGACAGGGCCAATCATAGCCCATCTGTACATGTGATTAGCTGTGGCCAGCAGTAGTAGTTTTCATTCAGAAAAAAATGGTTGCTTATAACTGTAAAATGCACAGTTATAAGCAATCATAGTGTGTTAAAAAAAAAAAAAAACTTGATCACCTCCCCAGTGTAGTACAGCTGCACTGTATTGCTCTGGTCACTGTATGTAAAAAAAAAATTTTTGTTGTACATACTGTCGCCAGTCAGTGTCCCTGTTCACTGCCACACCAGCTATTTGGTGATGCTGTACTGCACTGGTGACAGTAAAACATTTTGAAAACAACATTTTTTTTTTATTTCTTCATTTTCCAAAGAATTGTGACAAAAAAATTACAGCTTCAAATAACTCACCATACCTCTTACTAATTACATTGGGCTGTCTACTTATTAAAAAGGGATCATTTGGTGGATATTTTTACTGGCATTTTAGGACCTCAAGAAATGAGAAATGAGAGGCAATCAGTACATCAGGATTGATCAATTTTCAGATACAGGCAGTCCCCGAGTTACGAACACAATAAGGACTGTGGGTTTGTTCATAAGTGGAATTTGTGTGTAAGTCGGAACACTGCTTGTAAATGTGAAACTTCCGCCTGTGTAGGGACGTAGGATGTTCTGTCTTCCGCCTGTGCATGGATGTGGGATGTTCTGGGCGCTTATGGGGCTCTTCTGGCCATGCAGTACATGTAGTACTGCAGTGTGGGATGTGGCAAGATAGCTGCTCGGAGGTATCCAGGACCAGCGTGGAGCACAAGCCATCGGCATTGAGGCCATTTGTAAGTAGGAGTCATTCGTATCTCGGGTGTTCGTAACTCGGTGACTGCCTGTATACAGTATATACCATAGTTTGTGGACTCTATAACTTTTCTACAGACTAAAATAATATACACTGATTTGGGTTATTTTCACCAAAGGAATGTAGCAGAATATATGTTGGCCTAAATCTTTGAAAGAATTATAAGAGGAACCAAGAAAACTCATTTTACTTTCATTTATTTTGCAAAAAGTTTTAAAAAAACAGCAGTGATTAAATACCACCGAAAGAAAGCTCTATTTTTGTGCAAAATAAAGATAAAAATTTTATATGGGTACAGTGTTGCATGACCACGCAATTGTCATTCAAAAGTGACATTGCTGAAAGCTGAAAATTGGCCTTAAAAGAGAAGTAAAGGATTTCTTTTTTTTTGAGATTCATACTTACCTTGGTGTGCAGCATTGGTCTGAAGCTGCATCTGTCCCCCGACGCCTCTGCACTGAGAACCGAGCGATCGAACACCGCCGATCGCTCGGTTTTCAGAGCTCTATGAGAGAGCTGAAGACTGTCAGTCACAGCTCTCTGCTCTGCCCTCTCCTCGCTCACTGGAGTGCTGGGCTGTGGAGGGGGCAGATCGGGCCATCTCCGGCTCTCAGCTGCTCACTGAGAGGCTGAGACGGGTGACAGTCCAGGCACCTGGGGGATCCAGACTTTATTGTTGCGATTACACAGTGCCTGGACTGATTTCAGTGACGTCAGCAGAGAGCGGACTTCAGCCCGCTCTGTGCTGTTAACGGGTCACAGGAGTGCAGAACGAACTGCACTCCTGTGATCCTTAGGAGAAGTCCAGCCAAACGGGCTTTGGCTGGACTTCTCCTTTAAGCAGTTAGTGACCATTATTTCTGTTGAGAACAAGATACAGAAAATATTACTTCAAACTGAAATGTGATAACAGCAAAAGAAGAAACCCCGTGCAATGAATTTAGGTTTTATCTAAGTAACAGAATATACAATTTTAGATAATAACAGCAAGAAATAAAATTTACAACAGGGCAGTAACATTAATTGAACTGTGCTAAATAAACAGTATAAGGAATTTTCCTCGTCAGTGCAACAATTTGCACCATAATGTGTCATTTAATTGTCATTCACAAATTACTCACCAGGTAAGGAGGACACCAGATCAGGGCGGGGGATCATCCACGTTTCAAAATTCTTTAAAACTTCCCAAAATGTAAAACTATTGGAGACAGAAAATTAAGCAACATTTGCCAGGCAAAAGGCACACGTGTAATTCTAGAAGAGAGGTGGAGGGGGGTGGCAACAGTCAGGTACACAGCACACATATCACATAACCGACTTGGAATAACATATGCTGCATTCAAATGCAGATAGAAGCAATTGTTTGATTCTAGAGTTGGGTAGAATAACATAGACAGAACCATGGCTTTTATCCATCCCCGATTGTAATTACATTGCATACAGTAATGCATAAAATTATTGTCAAATTCTTCTCCTCTTGAACAGGAAATCTACAAAAATGCAATGAGTAAAAGGAAGGCATCATGGAAATGGTGTTTAAGAGTCTAATAAATTAACGTGGTTAATTACCTGAGCCCCCCAAGACTGATTAAATGTAACTAACTTAACTTTTTTTTCTTTCCTCAACATTTTTGTGAAGGTAAAGGTAGAAAAATAACACCAGAACCCGTTACCATATTGCAATGTATTTATTAGGCATGATTGCTGAGATATTTAGATATTGCTGGTACTGTATGCTAGTTCCCAGGAACCAAGTAATAGTTAGATGTTTTGTTATTTGAATGCTTTTAAGTCTGTATTAGGGTTCTTGCGCATGCTACTGGATCTTCCTGCAGAAAGTTTCTGTGCAAAAAAAGTTTGGTTTTCTATCTCCCAGAATGGCAAATATTTAAATATAATCTACTGTTTAAGTAGTGAGGTGTGCTTTACATGCATAAACGGGTAAAATACTAAGCGCTGAAGTAGATTTCTGTCATTTATTTTACTGATTGATTGTTGTGCTAATTTACTGATATTTACATGCCTATGTCTACAAATCCATTGAAAGCATCGGGCTGCATTTAGATCAGTAAAAAAATGTCTTAACACTGTTTTTGTCATTCGTATACAAGAGCCCTTGCTGTGTAGAGTCCTAAAAGAGCAAATTGTCTGCATAAGAGATCTTGTATATGTGGTTGTCATTTTGGATTTCCATTATGTTAGGGTCTGCTCAGATCATACAAAGAAGGGGTTCCAGCGAGAGAATAAAAATAAGAGGGGAAAGGGGGCTACCTTATCTGATCCCTTTTTTTGTAGGGAAGGAGGACGATAACTCCCCATTCAACTGGACCTGAGCGGTAGGTGTCGAGTATAACGTCGAGATCCATGAACGCATGTGAGGGCCAAGTATAATAGCCTCTTGCGTGAGTCGTTTAACCTATTCTGGACCACCCCACATACATTTACTCCAGCAGGGCGGCCTCTCTGAGAGAAATTACGTACCTGTGCGTGATTTGCGCCCGCGGGTTGGGGGCGCGTGTGCCCACTGGCCCGGTGGTGATCGGATTAATTTCAGAACCAATCAATCTACAGGTCTAGGCCAATGATTTATGGCCTGTATCTGCTGATAGGTTTAAACGAATGGCAAAATGTCCTGTGCCTGTGTAATGTAAACACAAGCACAGGAAATAATGCAATCTTCTCTCCTGGAGCCCTTTTCGGTTCCAGTGTGAGAGGAGATAGGAGATAGCATCAGACTGTGAGTGAAAGCACTACACTGACACTAGAACACATAGTTAGGCACATTTAACCTCTTGATCCCAACCCCCCCCAGTTAACCCTTTCACTTCTTGTCACAGTTCAAAGGTTTGTTACCAGTTCTAGGGACAGCTGCTACATCCACATCCTGTTTTTGAGACAATATATACCGTTTGGGAGACTATCTCATAAAAATTGGACTTTTAAGGATGTACAGCTGACACTGAGGTGAGCACATAGTTTAAATTTAAAACAAGTTTATTTCATACAAAAATATTAAAATTTACACAAAGAGATATAAACATCTCATAAATTGTGAACATAGCATAGTACTGATGTTGATATTGATACTTGTTTCCAATGCTGATATGAGTTCATATATGTAGAGGCATCCAACGCGTTTTGCGGAGTGATATCTCTGCTTCTTCAGGGAAATGCAAAATATATATAATTGTTATTGAATTGAAAAAAAATCATTACTATCAGAATATGCCATTTAATTCATTCATCTATCATATGTTTATTTACGCAAATTTCATAAAAATACCACATTATAAAAGTGCTCAACAATTTCATCAGCATGTAGCCATATATACTCCCACAAGCTCAGCACAGACCAAAAAAAAAAAAAAACAAAAACAGAAAAACAGAAGATGGCACAAGAACCAACACATGCATTGCATGAATAATAACAACAATCTGGATGTAGCAATAATTAAAACAGACTGTTAAACAACGAGTCCCAGCAAATGATGAAAGGGGTAGATTTTTTGGCACCAGCGTCAGCTCCCCTGGGAGTTGAAGCAAACTCTGGAAGACAGCTAAAAAGAAGGACAAGGTGTGCCAGACTAAATGCAGCATATAGTGAATGGTTTAGTTAAAAACAAAAAGCCAAATGGCTACTCACACAGTAAAAGTGAGAATCAGGCAAATGATACCGGTAATGGTGAAGTCCGTGGTCACTGCAGGGTCCAGGGTAACATGCAGAGCCGCGTCCCAGCAAGCTGCAGAAGATGGATCAGCAGAGTGGCGTGTAGAACCTGCTTGGACTGCGTGCGTACCAGCGTGGAATGCAAGCTCGGAGGAATCCATGAACCGGAAGTGACGTTCGGACGTGTCAGATGACGCGTTTCAAAGTTTCCGCTTTTTCCCTTAGATCTAATTGGTGATTCGAGATGTCTATCTTTTATGAGCTGACGTCGGCAACATGTGACAGTGTCCATGTTTGTAATAAAGTTTAAGGGGCTAGAAGCATAACAAATATCAGGAGATACCAAAAGGTTAACATACAGCAATAATGATACACCATTAAAAATGAACAACACTAGACAAGATGAAAAAATTATACATATATGAACAAAATGAAGAATCAATAAAATATGTAGAAAATATAAAAAAATATATAATAGTAATAAACAGGAGGAACACATATGTTATCCATAATTATATACTGTCAGGGCTTTTTTCTCAGAGAAAAGGTGCAGGAACCCTTGCCCGCCACAAACACATACCTGTCAAATGGCATCAAATAGTAGCTCTTCCCTCTGCATACATCCCCTCCCTCTACTGCCCTTATCTTCTCCCCCCTCTTTAAAAGCTCCACTATCTGTCATATGTCTTACCTTTTTGCAATATTAAGCTGGAGCACCTTTGGCTGTAGTACCTCCCAGCATACTATACTATACTACAGTCACTTGCAAGGGATATCATGCAGTAGGAGCATCAACAACTGGTCACCAGGGGAAAAAATGGAGACCACAGAGGGAGCAGCCTACCACGCACCCTCTCCTACCCATGACTGCACTGAACCCTGGGCACCTGTTCTGTATCTCCCTTGTCCCTGTCTGGCAGTCAGTGGGATCTGCGCAGGAGAACTGACCTGTGGGAATTACTTGGAGATAAGCTATCACTTGTAAACGCAGAAGCTGGACTTCAATGTTACCAAGTGATAGTGGTGAGCAGGGAGCAGAAGACCTGAGCCAGAGGTGATGGAACTGAGTTCCCCCTAGTTCCTGCTGAAAAAAAGCCCTGTATACTGTTATGTAGACAATTGGGGAGATGTTTTTTTCAGATGATTTAAATAATTAAAGCAGAGTTCCACACAAAAATGGAACTTCCGCTTTTCGGAACCCTCCCCCCCTCCGGTGTCACATTTGGCACCTTTCAGGGGGGAGGGGGGGTGCAGATACCTGTCTAAGACAGGTATTTGCACCCACTTCCGGCATAGACTCCCATGGGAGTCTATGCTTCTTCCTGTCCCTCTGCGCTGTCTCCTGGGAAACACACAGCTCCCAGGAGATAGCGGGGACCAGTTAAGATGCGCAGCGCGACTCGCGCATGCGCAGTAGGGAACCGGGAAGTGAAGCCGCAACGCTTCACTTCCTGATTCCATCACCCAGGATGGTGGCGGCAGCTGCTGAGAACCGAGCGGGTTCTCGGTGTCGCCTGCCGACATCGCTGGACCCTGGGACAGGTAAGTGGCCATGTATTAAAAGTCAGCAACTGCAGTATTTGTAGCTGCTGGCTTTTAATATTTTTTTTTTTTAGGTTGATGTAGGTGGACCCCCGCTTTAAAGGTCATTAAATTAAAAAATATATCATTGACAAAGAATAGTAGTACAGAGGAATTAAAGCAAAAATTAGAGTTGATTTGTGTATATAAACAATGATTAAATGAAAATTATAACGAACGTAAAGTACCCTGCGCTTAGGATAGTGGCTAGGTTGCTGCCTCCCAAAAAAAAGAACTCCCCCAAAAAAGGGGGTCCAGAATATAAAGTGAGTCAGTAAATGGGATGGGTGGCGCTACCTGAGATTGATAGATGTATGAAACCAATCTCTCTGACATAAACTCTATTTACCTTACTTAGGTTTAAGCTAGAGGATATCATGGATTCGTATTCAAGATCCTGCTTATGATCGGTCTGCCAGGCCGTTTATTTAAACTCTTGTGGATCTTCGGCGTATAGTGTATTACCAGGGTATTAGTGGAATTGGACACTAGATATTCAGCCTCTTTTGTACTAAGAATTCCAATATCTTTCCCCCTCTTTACAAAAAGCTTCAACTTTTTCTCGTATCGGGTCTTAGGGTTCCCCTTTAGCTTTTTGTATGTGTTTTCCACTTTTTCCTCTTCATAATCTTTTTTGTTCAATATCACCAGTCCTCCTCCTTTATCTGCCGGGCGTATCACCACTTTGTTTTTATTTCCTATTTCTTTGATGGTTTTCCAGATATTTTTAGTTCTTGTGTCCTTCTTTTCCATTTTAGCTTGATCGTATACCACCATCTTTTTAAATGCTCCCAGGCATTGGTTTCCCGGTGTCTTCGGTTGAAGATAGAGTTGTTCCTTAGGTTAATTTGTAAAAATTCTGGGTCATCCAGCATTCTATTATCTTTATTTAGTGCAAAATGTTTTTTAATAGTGAGCTTTCTAATACATTTTTGTAAATCAATATAAACCTCAAATTTATCTATAGTTTTGTCTGGAGCAAATTTCAGCCCTAAATCTTAAATTTTAATTTCATCATCAGTAAATTGAACCTTACTGAGGTTATAGATTCCTTGTCCTAATATTCTCTTCTTCTTTTTCTTCTTCCCTCCTCTACTGCCTCTTGTCTGTTTCCTCTTTCCAGGCTTCTTTGTATGGGTCCCAAATCTCTCTCTCGATTGCTGTCCCCACCAATCCTGGGGTTGGTCTCTCCTCCATACTCTTGATATGCAACTTCTTCTTGATCCTGCATTGTTCTGCAGTATCCTCCACTTTGAGGACCCCCTCTGTTCCAATTCATCCCTCTCCAGCCAGAATTCCTGTATGGGACATGGGCTTTCCATTTTCCTAGGGGCCTGTCTCTTTGGCCACCCCTGGGAAAATCCCTCTCTTCCCTAAACTCTCTCCTTTGCTGGGAATACGGGACATATTGATTACCCCTCCTTAATGGTGAGAACCTGTTATAGGTGGGTACATTGTATCTAGATGTATTGGGTGTTCTGTATTCCGGGGGTTCTTGATAGTAAACCCTCCTATCTGCTGGTCTCTCTGGATACCTATTGGATGATCTTGGTCTCCCACGATGCCACGTCCGGGGATTGGTTATAGTTGTTCGTTGAGGTGAAATGGCCAATGGCCCTACCTCCACAAATCCGGCCTCCTCTGCCGGACTATCATCCATTACTGTATCATCTAATTCTTCATTATGGTCTTTTAAGGCCAATTGCCATTTATAGACTCTCAGATTTTTATAGTCTAAAACATCCCCTATTAATTTTTTTCTGTTTCTTTGCCTGTATTTCAGTGTTATATTTCTTTATTATTTCCTGTAGTTCTCTCTCTTTATCCTTATAATCATTTTGACTGGCAAATGGTAATAGCAAGTTTTTTTTATCTCCACTATGCTCGTTTCGACTCCCTTTAGTTTGAATTGTCTTCTCTTAACAATATTTTGCAATAGTTCATTCTCGCATTTGTTAAAGAAAGAGTACCATTCTCCCATCAGTAATGCATCATCAATACTGTCATTGGGGTGTACATCCCACCTTAATCTTCTTGGAGTCATTTTCTCACTAATATACATTTCCAGGGTGGTTATATCCCACCAAACCCTGAGCTGTTTTTCCATAGTATGTCATTGCTGTTTTAACAAACCATACATGTCCTGACTATTAGTGACTTGTTCCTGCCTAAAAATTCCTCCTAAGTCTATATTTCTATTACTCATGTATCCAAAAATGTCCATAGCTGCAGGATGAATTCACACCCTAGGGTGATCAAAGAAATAACAAACGTAGAGTACCCTGTGGTTAGAGTAGTGGCTAGGTTGCTGCCTCCCCAAAAAAAGAACTCCCCAAAAAAAGGGGGGTCCAGAATATAAAGTGAGTCAGTAAATGGGGTGGGTGGCGCTACCCGAGATCGATAGATGTATGAAACCAATCTCTCTGACATAAACTCTATTTACCTTACTTAGGTTTAAGCTAGAGGATGTAATGGATTCCTATTCAAGAATGTAAAGGCGTCTGCAGGATAACATAAGGTGAAAAACCTTTTATAAACCTTTTATAAAGTGCTAAGTGCTACAGGTGGAGTATATAGATAAAATCCTGTGTATTCGTGGCCCTCCCAGTGCAAATGTGGCAAATCTTCACGGTTCCATCCAAACTAAGTGAAAAGTATAATATAATAATATATGTGTGATAGCTTAACTGAAATCGTATGTGTACGTGTCTATCCCTGCACAGGTGTGACCAAAAAAACCTCACAAATCCAAACAATCTAAGTGTTGTCCAAGGATATATATATGTATAACGAAGCAAATAAGAATGTGATTCAAAACAGTCTAGTGATCAGTTAAGTTGTGCACACTGAAAGGCTAACACTCCTAGAGATTAATTAAGAAAAAATTTAATTAATTACTATATGTGAGGAATGGAATAAAATACATATGTTTTTGAAAATTAATTAATTTTTTAATTATTCATTTTTATTCCTTTCCTCACATATAGTAAATAATTACCAATACCAGGAGATTATACACCAACATCTTTTACACTAAAGATAGATATCATAAATCAATTGGAAAAATGTAAACATGACTTGTTACGTGAACTACATACTATTTTTCTGCCAAACTTTTTTCTCCCACCCTCCACTCCCATGCTTGGCCGGATGCTAAATATAGAGATACATGCACTAGAATGAGACACATTGAAGATCTTACCATCTCTGCTAATCAACAGTGATGGGATGGTTTCTTTCTAAAACAATATTTTCAGTCTAAAATCTCCCCAAGAGGACTTCGGGTGCAAAAGGGCTGTTCTTTTTTGAATGCAGACCTCCGCAAAGAATGGGAGGGGGTGGCTAAGTTCTGCAGGCAACAAATGGATCCAAATTTTAACAACACATAGAGACAGACGACACCAGATTCTTCTTAGCAAAATTGAGAGTAATATTGCTGATCTACATTCTTCCTATCCCCACTTGCCCATGGAATGGTTAAAAACTTTTAAACTAAAAATCAAAAAGAACAAGGTCTCTATGATTCAAACTAAACTGGAAAAATTTAGAAGAGACCTCGATGCTTATACTTACAAAAGAGTTTTCAACTGGAAAAGAAAATCATCACACTCCACTCCTCCCCCACTTATTCCATCAGTTCTCCATCTTATACCCAAGACCGACTCTATTTCTCATAACATTAAAGCCTTGTACACACGATTGGATTGTTAGCCAACAAAACTGTGGACTTTTGTCTGAAGGGCGTTGGCCCAAACTTGTCTTGCATACACACGGCATACAATTGTTGGCCAACAATCACAAACGTAGCAACATACTACATGGTTTTTCAGCTCTTTAGCGCCACCCTTTGGGCTCCTTCTGCTAATTTCGTGTTAGTAGAAGTTTGGTGAGTGTAGATTCGCGCTTTTCATTTTCCGCTTTCCTATTCGTGCTTTTCAGTTTGTTTCTGAATGGCCGTTCTTCAACCAGACATGTTGCGGAATCGGAGGAGGTAACGTGTTATTTATTATTGGCCTTGGAGTTATTGCTTTGACATTATTTTTTTGGTTGAATAATGATTTGATTTGGTATATTTTCTTTATTTTTGGATGCATAGAATGCACTTTTTGTTGTTCTACTTTTTGTTGTTCTATTGGCAGATACCATGTCTAATTTTATTTGTTTTCTTTTTTTAATGCACAATAAAAAAAACTGTGGAGAATAATACTTGGCTATGTGTTTTACTTCAAATGACAGTTTGGGAGTAGGCAGTTACAATAAAAAAATACAATGTAAAATTGACAAGGGACACCAACATAGTTGCATCTTTGATCTTAAAAACCACGGGATAATGGTGTTTGGTAACTTGCCCAAATAAATAAATAAATAATATTATTCTTGATATCACTAGAAAAAAAAGCCTTTGAAAATTTGTTTGCAATAACTCCATCAGTATCACCAGCAAAGCAGCTTCATTATTATCCCATTAAAGAAGAAGAGAATGTGTGCTGCATTTCGAGATTTCATAATTTCTGGCTCGTCCTTGCTTCCGAGCATTCGTGTTTGTACTTTGGACTTTTGTCCGACGGACTTGTGTACACACGCTCAGAAAATCCGACAACAGACATTTGTCCGCTGAAAATTTTAAAACCTGCTATCCAACATTTGTCCGCGGAAAATCCGACAATTGTCAGATGTAGCATACACACGGTCGGATTTTTCGCCAGCAACCTGTCATCACACATTTCCCGTCAGAAAATCCGATCGTGTGTACGAGGCTTTAGTATACTAACCCCTCTTCCCTTCCTGTGGCCCCTCGTTCCCCTCAGCCTCCCACTACTACCAGATCATTCATACTATCACCCTCCCCCCGGTTCTGTCCCAATCTCAACCCAGTTAGACTCTGGTGAATCTAGAACATCCAGTTCCCCTCCAGTTACCACCTTCCCTATAAAAAACCTTCCCCTTCAAATAAATCCCTTTCTTTCTAAAATTATTATAGATCATAATTCTCCGGTTCCTATACATATTGATTCAACTCATCATGCGGATTCCCGCTGTGAGTTGAAAATTGATCCTCACAATCATGATCCACAGGTTCCTTCTGACACACCTATAGTTACCTTTGGAGGTTCCCCATCATCTATTCCATTGTCTTTTTTAGTCCAGATCCCCCTATCCAGCCCAATGTTAATCAAAACAAAAAGAAAAAGCGAAGAAGAGGTAGGAGAGGGGGAAAACATAAATCTAGACATACCATGCCCGGACAAGTTGCGGAAACTGTTAAAATCTACAACCTGTCCTCTCAGAACCTGAATGAGCAAAAAACATCGCTACTAGCTAAGGGCCTTAACTTTGCCCCAACCACCTTTTCTAATTCATTTACCATGTTTAAGGATCTCAATACATTTATTCGTAATTTCACACTCAAAAGACACTATAATATGAAGGCTAGCAAAATTAGCATTCAAGATCCCATTTTTTCTGATGATCAATGTTTTTCATTAGATACTCCTGCTGATCAACAAGCCATTCAAGACCTCTGTGAATTTAGGAATGCAGATGAGGATGATGACTTGATTGCTTGGTCCCAATATTCTAACTTTTCCCCGTCTACTGTACATACTACTTTAGGACCCCAGTCTATTTTTAATTCTACTCAGTCCAAAGGCCCTTATTTAGCCACTTTTTATCAGGTAGTTTTTATAGAACTTACTGACCTATGCTTATTAAAATCCTCTAGGCCTCATTATCCTGTCAATAATTTAAGTCCCCAAGAACACACAGCTTTAAAATCACTGAGCACTAACCCTAATATTATAATCAAACCAGCTGAGAAGGGAGGAGGAATAGTGCTGCAAAATAAATCTGACTATTTTTTGGAGGCTAGACGCCTCCTTTCAGATGTTAACACCTACGAGAAATTGAGAACAGACCCCTTGCCCAAATTTATTAAGGAATCTAATTTAATAGTGACACATGCACAGGCCGAAGGTATACTCAGCAAAACAGAGGCAGCGTTCTTTTGTAAACCTTTCTTTCAAGTACCGTATTTGTATCATCTATCAAAAATTCACAAAGACATCAATAATCCACTGGGAAGTCCTATAGTTGCTTCCATGGACAGTATTACTACAAGTTATTCACTATGCATAGATCACGTCCTTCAACCGCTGGCACAGGATCTCCCTTCCTATATTCGTGATGGCACACATTTGATATAACTACTACACCCCTACACTTGGGAGTCCTCATATTTATGGGTATCTTTAGATGTATGCTCATTATACACCTCTATACCTCATAAAGTTGGCCTTTGGGCTGTGGCCCATTTTCTTGACACTAATCCTACCCTCAATACACAAGTCGACTTTATCCTTCAGGCTACAAAGTTTTGTTTGGAGCATAATTATTTTCTGTTTGATGGTGATTATTATTTACAGAAATAAGGCACAGCTATGGGGGCCAATTTTGCCCCCAGCTATGCTAATTTGACAATGGGACTGTGGGACACCAGGTGTATTTGGGCCGACAACCCCTTTTCTGTACACCTGGTCTTCTACGGTCGATATATTGATGATATCATCAACATTTGGGATATCCCACCCAGTTCTGTCAAAGAATTTGTTACCTATTGCAATGCCAATGATTTTGGTTTATCATTTACTTCAGTAAATGATAAACCTCTAAGTCCAGTTTTCTGGACGTAGAGTTATTTCATACCAATAATTGAATTACTGCCAAAAACTATACGAAACCCAGGGCCGGAAATTCATTTCTTCATTATTCTAGATGTCACTACCCCATGTGGGTCAACAATGTACCAAAAAGTCAATTTCATCGTCTGAGACACAATTGTACCAGATTGGATGACTACAAACTACAATGTACCACCCTGAAGAAAAAGTTTCTTGACAAGGGCTATCCCACCAACCTCATCGATGAAGCATGTTCTCTTTATCAAACAGAAAATGTACCCACCTCTAGAAAACAGAGTTCTGAGCAAGTCACTAGATATATTACACAATACCATGCGAGTCACGGGAAAATGGAAACTGTCTTTAAGAAACATTGGTCCATTCTCACACAGGACTCCCATTTATCCTCCTCTTTGCCCATTATAACCAAATTTGTATACCGGAGAGCTCCCAATATCAAAAGCAAAATTGCCCCCAGTAAAATTAAACCTCAGACCCAAATTACTGTGTTAAAGAAACTCACATTAGTTCCATTATTAGGGATGTTCTGTTGTTAAAAAGCCCTATGTCTTACCTGTTCCCACGTTACCCATGGTAAAAAAACTTTTATAGTTAATGGTAGGACTTTCACCTTAAGCTCCTTCTACAACTGTTCTACGACATATGTCGTCTACTGTATTTCTTGTCCATGTGGGATGCTTTATGTTGGCAGAACTATTAGGGCCCTGCTTGCCAGGTTTGGGGAGCACCAACGAGCTGTCCAGGCAGGCAACCCACAATACAGTATTTCTTGTCACTTTGCTGTCCATCATCAGAAAGCCATTGCTGATCTCCAAGTATAGATCATTGAATCCATACCTGAGAAATTTACACCAGCAGAAAGGTTTCAACACCTGTGCAGACAAGAGACCTTCTGGATTTATACCCTTAACACTATGACACTTCATGACCTAAACGAGGAAATTGATATCAATACAGTCATATAATAATTACTACCTTACTATTATTTTTCTTTTATTGGTCAATTATTTATACAGGTATAATATGAATTCTTTAAAAACATTGTTCATATATATATATATATATATATATATATATATATATATATATATATATATATATGTATATATATATATATATGTATATATCTATATATCTATATGTATAGATATATATATATATATCTATATATATATAGATATATAGATAGATATATATATACATACATACATCATTTTCAGGTTCAGGGGCCTTCTCCCTACTTCTTTTTTACTCCTTCTCTTCTTCCACTTTATTTTTTCCCTTGAGACTACACATTCTCCTGTTGGGGGGTAAGTAGTAAGTTACGATCCAACTACATACAGTTCCATTATATTAGAATAGGCACATGGTTGTGCATACCTATATGGCTGTGTGTAGGTGCCTATATACACCTGTTAACCTCCCTGGTGGTATGATTATTTCAGATTTTTGATGCTGAAAACGGTACTATTATTGGGCACAGAAATTTGGCGTTTTATATTATAGGCCTGTAATTCTTAGGAATAATTCACTTAAATCTGTCCAAACAAGAGTCTAGTAGACATCCCGGGTATGATAAAGTTTGAAAAACTAAATCAAAAATTATAATATAATAAATAACTATAAATAATTATAACAAATAATAATATAATAATAATAAAAATTATTCAATAATGTAATCAAGTCAAAAACACAGAAATTTGCTCAGTTGTAGAATTGTCGCTTTCATTACTTTTAGTGTTTGATGACGGATTTCCCCACAAATCACTATCACTCAATTCTGCAAGTGATTCTAATTTATTATCGCTGTTTTCTAGCTGGTCTGAAACCACTTTTGATGTAAAGGGACAGTTTTGGTTGCTACGGACAATCTCCAGTTTCCAGGCAGAAAGAACAGTTTTTATAATATAAAACTGCATGCAGGACACTGGACAGACCACTAGGGACAAAGGGGATGTGAAATTATTTGATACAGTACTGTAATCTGTAAGATTACAGTATATTGTATCTGTTCTGTGTGTTTTACTTTTTAAATTTGGCGCCGAACTCCGTCCCCGTGCGTCGCAACGCTCGCAGGGAACAGAGCTCGGCACTGTGAATTGAGCGAGACACAGCGGCTCGCCGATCACAGCGGGGAGACATCGCAGGATCCAGGGGACAAGCTAAGTAACATCTACAAGGATCCTGCAATGCGATCCCGAGTCTGGCTCGGGGATACTGCTTTTGGTATTGAAAATCCGCCCCGAGCCAGACTCAGAAATACCACCGGTGGGGGGGTTAATATAGGCATCCTGACTCCTGCACATAATTGCTTTTGGACCCACTGACATGTGTAAATAGCAACATGTCTTTTTATCACTATGATCATGATTAGCCCACCTCCCCATTTCTGCTCATTTTCCCTCATGCACTAGACTGCTGTATATACAGGGAAAAAAGAGGGGCAAGTGGGACTTTAAATGAAGCATGTCAATTGAAAGTATAATAATGAATAAATGTGAGTAGGTAAAATGATTGGATTCAATTTATAGTCAATAACCCCTAGGGGTAGTCCATGATTTTGATGCATACAGTACCAATAAAGTAGTATAGATACAGACATAGTTGCATGAATTGATATATAAGCATATTTAGCAGTAACAATCATTGAAGACTCAGTAGTGCAAATAAATCAATGGACATACATATATGCAATTCATAACAGAAATACATGAATTAAAATCGCCAATAAAAATCACAAAATCGCATGAAATGAGAAAAAACTCGATAAAAAAATGATAAATGTCAGGAATATGATTAGGCTTGATAGGGCATCCTTAGTTTTAGAACCCAACACGTTTCTTGGCTTCTTGCCAGTCATCAGGGGTGGGATGCATAATTTAACTGAGAAAAACAAAGGAATATCATAAATATTGATACATGTGGAACCTCAGGCTAATAGAGAAAATTATATCAGAAATATCCAAATTGTCTACTTTGAATAGACTACTTTCGCTACTTTGTAAGTAGCTTCTCTATTCAAAGCAGACAATTTGGATATTTCTGATTTAATTTTCTCTATTAGCCTGAGGTATCAATATTTATGATATTCCTTTGTTTTTCTCAGTTAAATTATGCACCCCACCCCTGATGACTGGCAAGAAGCTCAAGAAACGCGTTGGGTTTGATACTACAAATGTATATGATAACAGATGATGTATCAGATGTAACAGATAATGATACTAGGACTGACAGTACATACACTAAAACAAACCAACAGATAACATACAATGCAGGCGCCTGATGTGATCCACCTTTGCATAACAGTCCCTATGGCTAATTGCCAATGTGATTAATTAAATTAAAGAAAAATCCAATTATATGTATGTAGCGGGGTTGTTATGCAGAGGTGGTCCCCGGGGGTACTAATGACCTGATTTGGCTTGATGGATGGGATCTTAAATAGAGCCATATATCAGGGAGCGATTAATAAAGCGGTATATGAAGCAGCAAGAAGCTATAGTGGCTGGATCTATGCAAGTCCCTCTGAATACTAGAAAGTCCTCTCAAAATGTTAGTATCCTATTTCCAGTCCCATGCTTGTATTAGCGAGGTCTGGGCATAAATATACGTATTCCTATAGACTTCATGTTCATGATTTGAATCAGATTGGTCAAGCAGTGACTCTTAGCAATTGCGTGCATGCGAGTGGTCAGTGATAATGAAAGCGCTGAATAAGCAGTCCCTTATTCCTCTGATCTTCCCAAGCTTACCACAGCTCACAAATCATTAAAGGTTTTCTATACCTCTCAAGCACATTACTAAACTGGAATACTGTAGAGTGGTTAAATCAATCGTTTAAGTTACGTTACCACCTTCCTTCCTTGTATGGACTCCGGTATTTCTAGGGTGAAATAGGCTCCTTGTCTTCCCCGATTACCGACGCTTGAATAGTGGGGCAGCTGCTGAGGAGTATACTATCTCAGTGATCTGGCAGTTACACGTCCCACTGCACAGGGCAGCCAGCCGGCTGCAGGTGGATCGGGTGACCTGACAGTCAGGTGGATGGTTATATGTTGTTCCACAGCACTCCAATTCAGCAGCGGTTTGTGCTAGACGTGCTTTCAGCTCAACTCGCCATGTCGCTTTGTATGCGGTAGGTCTTCTCTGCTCCGCTCCTTCGCTACCATAAGGTGCATCGGGGATCACTCACACGGCATCCCTGCATGTAGCTTACGTCGACGTGTTTCGCAACATTTGGGTTACGTAGCTTCAAATGGACGTTGAAGAAGCTGATCTCCACCTCTCCTTTGTAGTAACTCAGGGTGTTATTCGCTCCTCCTTCTTTCATTCAGAAAAAGTTTTTGTAAAAAAGGACAAACCTGAGTAACAGTTTGGATGATTGTCTTTCATTAATCTGTGACGTCTCCATGTTGATCTTATATCTCTCTGATATTACAGTACTCTTTATTATTTACTAGTAATTGTCAGTTCTTTCGCTGCTTCATATATTTCTAATTATGAAAACATTAAACATATAGATATTGATATTACACTTTACTTGCTGGAGAGATTTGAAGGGATTTTATACACTTAATAGTTTGTAGGGGTAAGGTAGACTCAAACAAGGGAACCCATAATGTATAGTATACATATACCCACTTTGCTCTCCATATCCCCCCTTTTTTGTCTGGCTTTTGTCTTTTGTCTTTTTTCTTTTTTCTTTATTCCTTTGGTTTTTCTCTCCATCCCTTTCTCCCCCTCCCCTCTTTGTATTCATTATTATACTTTCACATGTATTCATTATTATACTTTCAATTGACATGCTTCATTTAAAGTCCCACTTGCCCCTCTTTTTTCCTTTTATATATTGACCCGGGATGGAAGCATGCCATTGATATTTAGCTATGCGACTGGTCACTTTCTTCTTTTTTTATGCTGTATATACAGATGTTCATACATATGTCCCACACTTGTTCCATTTGTGCCTTACGGTGGTCTTTATTTGGGTATCACAGAGCTATCACTCAGCAAAACGTGTTGGCTACCTCTACATATACGAACTCATATCAGCATTGGAAACAATTATCAATATCAACTTCAGTACTACGCTATGTTCACAATTTATGAGATGTTTATATTTCTTTGTGTAAATTTTTATATTTTTGTATAAAATAAACTTTTTTTAAATGAAACTACAGTATGTGCTCACCTCAGTGTCAGCTGTACATCCTTAAAAGTGCAATTTTTATAGGATAGTCTCCCAAACTGTATATATTCACTCCTTGTCACAGTGTCACTAGGTACAGTGTACAGATTTTTTACTGGTCACTGTATTGGTGTCACTGGTGACACTAGATAGCGTTAGCATCAGTCACAGATATATATTCACTAAAAAAGTTTTAACAAGTGCAGTGTCAGTAGATCGCTGTCACTTCTGATACATAGCACACAAAACCGCAGCATTAGCAGAGTCAGGCCTGATCTCTGCTAGCGCTGGCAGTTACATTTTTTATTAGCGGTTCAAACAGTCCTTGACAAGCAGGTGCTTTTTTAACTGTGAGTCACACTAGGTACCTAGTACACTAAAGGTACACTATTGAATAGGCCTACAAGATACTGAGCATGACAGATGAGAGCGATGGGGAGTCCTCACTGTCAGAATCAGACTCCGTATTTGAACCTGTAGAGAACAGTGGCACCCTGACAGATAGCTCTGACAATGGAGCAGAGGTCCTGCTAAGGTGAGGCATACCCGACTCCATTCCCAGGTTGCTGAGGTGCTACAATCGCTTGATTCTCGTATGCAGCAGAGTGCCAGTACTAGTGCAGCTCTACCTTCTGGTGAAGTGGCGAGCACCAGTGGTCTAGTAAATCCTGGTTGTAGACAAACCAGCTCTGCAGTAACACTTGGTGACTTGGTGAGTCCCATAAGTGCAGTTCAAACTGGTGAGGTGGCAAGCACAAGTAGTGTCCCGCAGCCACCAAGAAATTAACCACTTAAGGACCAGCCTCGTTTTGGAATTTAGGTGTTTACATGTTTAAAACAGTTTTTTTGGTAGAAAATTACTTAGAACCCCCAAACATTATATATTGTTTTATTCTAACACCCTAGAGAATAAAATGGCGGTCATTGCAATACTTTTTTACACCGTATTTGCGCAGCGGTCTTACAAGCACGCTTTTTTTGGAAAAAAATCACTGTTATGAAGAAAAAAATAAGACAACAGTAAAGCTAGCCCAACTTTTTTTTAATATTGTGAAAGATAATGTTACGCCGAGTAAATTGATACCCAACATGTCACGCTTCAAAATTGTGCCCGCTCGTGGAATGGCGTCAAACTTTTACCCTAAAAAATCTCCATAGGCGACGTTTAAAAGATTCTACAGGTTGCACGTTTTGTGTTACAGAGGAGGTCTAGGGCTAGAATTATTACTCTCACTCTAACGATCGCGGCGATACCTCACATGTGTGGTTTGACCACCGTTTTCGGCGCTACTCACGTATTTTTTAATTTTTCTTATTCTATTTATTTTACATGATTTTATTTATGTTTACACTGTTTAAAAACAAAAAAAAAATGGTGTCACTTTTATTCCTATTACAAGGAATGTAAACATTCCTTGTAATAGAAAAAAGCATGACAGGTCCTCCTAAATATGAGATCTGGGGTCAAAAAGACTCAAAAACTCATATTTACACTAAAATGCAATAAAAAAAAAAAATGACATTGAAAAAAATGTGCCTTTAAGACGTATGGGCGGAAGTGACGTTTTGATGTCGCTTCCGCCCTGCAGTGTCATGGAGATGAGTGGGCGCCATCTTCCCCTCACTCGTCTCCATGCACAGCTGGGCACCAGACGCGATCGCCTCCGCCTCTGCCGACGGCTCCGGTAAGCGGCGGAGGGCACCGGATCGCGGCGGGAGGGGGGCCCTCTCCTGCCACCAATAAAAGTGATCTTGCGGTGAATCTGCCGCAGAGACCACTTTTACCGACCGCCGCACAAAAACGGGGATACCGCCAAACTTAGAAAGTATATGTACATGCGGCGGTCGGCAAGTGGTTAAACAGGCCTGTAGAGCCCATAGTGCCCCTCCTGATGCGCTTGAAAATCCTGATTGGCAGCCCACAGATTCTGCAGCGCCTGTACTTCCGCCATTCACTGGCTAACCCCGAATTCAGGTGGAAACAGCAGATTTAATGCCCCTTGGTATTTGTAAGCTGTTTTTCATGGCAGATCTGTATGGATCTATTGTAGACCAAAGCAATTTATATGCTAATTAATTTATTTATTAATTTAGTATTTAGTAAAAACCCAAATTTGACCCTTGCCAGACAATTTGCATGGAAACGTATCAAGGTTTCTGAATTTAAGACTTTTCTGGGCCTATCCCTCAACGTGGGCATTATTAAAAAGAATGAGTTGCGGTCATAATGGACCACTGACCCAATTTATCATATGCCCATGTTCTCTGCTGCCATGGCCAGGACTAGATACCAGCAAATACTGCAGTTTATGCACTTCAGCGATAATGAACTCTGGTCCTCGGGGTGACCCTGGATATGATCGGCTCCACAAAATTCGACCCCTCGTAAATCACTTGAACCAAAAATTTGCAGCCTTGTATACCCCCCAACAAACTCTCTGCATAGATGAGTCCCTGATTAGGTTTTCTGGCCTCCTTACTTTCAAACAGTTTCTCTCCTGCAAACATGCCAGATATGGGGTCAAAATGTATAAGCTCTGTGACAGGGGAACAGGCTATACATATAGTTTCCAAATTCACGAGGGAAAAGATAGTCACATGGAGCCCCGCGACTGCCCAGAGTATATAGGAAGCAGCGGCAACATTGTTTGTGGCTTGGTGTCAACTTTATTTCGAAAGGGGTACCACTTGTACGTGGACAATTATTACACAAGCGTGACACTTTTTGGACACCTTTTTGAATTTGGAATAGGCGCATGTGGCACCGTGTGATCTAATCGCCAGGGCTTCCCCCAACAACTTGTAAATTCTTGAATTCGACGGGGGGAGAGAGCCTGCTTGAGAAGTAATGAATTACTTGCAGTTAGGTGGAAGGACAAACGGAACGTTTTCATTCTGTCTTCCATTCATGCTGATACAACAGTGCAAACAGCAACTGGTGTTATTGAGAAGCCCCAGTGTGTCCATGACTACAACCTGGAAATAGGAGAGGTGGACTTCAACGACCAGATGATTGGGCCGTATTAGTTGCCTGTAAGGCCAGACACTGGTACAAGTGTCTGTATTGTAATTCCAATTGGCTCTGTTCAACGCCTATGTACTTTACAAAGCGTCAGGAAAAAGTGGATCCTTTCTAAAATTCTAGGAAGAGATCATCACAGCCCATTTGTGTCCAGAAGGTGCTGTGGCCCAATTTCCCAATCCAGATGCAGTGTGGCGGCTGCATGAGAGGCATTTTTCGGATGTCCTCCCTGGTACTCCTACCCAAAGAGCACCCCAAAAAAGATGTGCCTGTACCAAACGTGGATATAGGCATGACACCCAATATTTTTGTCCCTCCTGTCCTGGCCAACCTGGTCTGTGCATCCAGGACTCTTTCCGTCACTACCACACACTAGTGGATTATTAGTAAAGGGTACAGCATGGCACAGTCTAGGGCACACATTCACACATGGTCTCAAAAGATGTTAGATGGCTATCGCATTTTGAGAGATCCTAGCCTGGAACATTAAAGTTTTTATAGTTACAACAAAAAGTGGGAAAAAAAACATTAAAAAAAAAAGTCAAAAATAGTTGTTTTTTTTTTATTGTACTTACTGTTTTACTGCATTTTATACTATACTGCTATACTGTCATGTTTTATTATTACTGTGTTTTATTGTTAACCATTGTTTGCTTTGCAGGTACTGTTTTTCTGTACTGTATATTATACTGCTATATTGTAACGTTTTATTGTTACTGTGTTTCATTGTTAACCATTGTTTGCTTTGCAGGTTCGCCATTCAGCTGCAGCACTGATCTGTTCATTCTGACAGCAACAGGGTTTACTCTCACAATACGTAAATCAGTGACTCCAGCACTGTAGGAGGTGATTTCACCACCGCAGTTAAAAAAGAGCATATATGGCGAAGCAAAGGGGCTGGGGTGGACAGAGGGTGGATCGCCCCTATGCTTAAAGTATATATTTTTCACTCTTTTTTTTGGCACAGATTGCAATAAAAAAAGTTGTTGATTTATTGCGTTAATGTTTTATTGTTAACCGTTGTTTGCTTTGCATGTATGCCATTCTATTGTTTTACTCCTGGTCCAAAGCTGCGGTACAATGGGGTCCAGAAGTTGGGCCCCTTTCTGGATCTGAGTGCATAGGGCTTTGCTGGTGTCCAGCTTCCAGGTCTCCTTTCACGATCACCTGATGGAGGATTTTATCCAACACCCTGACATAGTCTGGCAGCTTTTCATTCCCCCATTGATATGTGTGTTCAAATAGGTAATGGCAATTCAGTGTAATTCTCAACCCTTCCATATGCCTCTCATAGAGCCTTCAGACATTCAGAAGCAGTGCTGGTCCCATTTCAGGTTCCGAATGACATCAGAAGGATCTACGTTTAAGTACTAGGAAGTTTGTCAAATCCACCAGTCACAATTAAACTTTGTATTGAGTTCTTCTGCTGGCTCAGTTGGGGCCCTTAAGCTGGCTCACAGTAAAGGATTATGTCCATTTAAGATGTGAAAAAATTGGATAATCCCTATGAGCAGTAAAATGGTTTGCGGAGTTCTCCTTAATATGTGATGAATCAGTAAGAAAGGTTCACTGAAATGAAACTTTGATTGAAATTTGAATCAAAGCAAAAGTCACTTTAATAAGGCGGGGTGTGTGCAGTGTATTTCCCTTTTAAATTGATAAGTTGAATTTGAGCGGCACACTCCTTCCTTAGACATCTTGAACTTAGGCAAAGTAACTATAGGATTCTGCCTATCAGGAAATGACGGGGTTGACTCAATCAGAAAACCTACAGGCAGTATTTGTGGAAATTGCTAAAGGAGAAGTGCCGCCAAATATTGTTTAGCTGTATTTCTCCTGTGGATCACAGGAGTGCAGTTCATTCTGCACACCTGTGACCTCGTTTCAGCCGACAGAAGGCTGAAGCCCGCTGTCAGCTGACATCACAGAGCCAGTCCTGGTCGAGGAAAGATTGTGACCATATGGTCAGGATCCACCCAGATGCCTGGACTGTTACCTGGCTCAGCCTCTTAGTGAGCCACTAAGAGCCTGAGCCTGCTGCTTCTGCCCCCTCCACAGCCAAGCATTTCAGTTAACGTGGGGGGGCAGAGCAGAGAGCTGGTGACTGACAGTCAGCGGCTCTTTGCTCACAGAGCACTGAGAACAGAGTGATTAGCTGTGTTTGATAGCCAGCGGGGGACAAATGCAGCATCAGACTGCATTTGAAATCATACTTACCTAGGTAGAAATCATACTTACCTAGGTAAGTATGATTTCTAGAAAAAAAAACACACAAACTTCTCTTTTAAGAATGGTAGACTACAGCAATGGATAGGCTCTAGCACATGTGCTGCTTGCAAAAGCCTGTACTGAAGAATTTTCTTGAATTTGAACTAACCTAAATATCAGTTTGTAACAAGAGTTAAAGCAGAGCTCCACCCAAAAGGAGAAGCTGCGCTTGTTTGCTGACTTTTAATTTTTTGAGGGGGGGGCTGGAGCTCCACTTTAAATGGGTTAGGAACCCTCTCACCCAGTCCTATGCAATGAAAAGCACAGCAAAGACCAGACCCTGGATTGAGCAGGTGAATGGCACCTTGATACGCAAAAAAACTAACTTATCAGCATAGCAACTCCCCAAAGAAATTTTTGTCCATCTGGAAAAATTGGTTGGATACTTCGGGCCTTGTTCCACCTCAGCTAATTCTCCATATAATTCTACAAATATAACTTCTTATGTATTCAGTGGTGCTTAGTTTAGATACTTGATGTCGGATGGTGACAGTGTTACACTAGGGGCTAGATACCTTACACCTATTGTTGTTGTTAAAATCCTGGATAATGGATGATGATTAATCCTATATAGTCACTTGCCATGTAGAGTTTTTGTATATGGTTGGATGTTTTTTTTTTTACCAAAAAGAACCGATATTTTATCGAACTTGTGCCACATTTACTTACACGATTGTATATTTTTAACACGGGAACACCTCATCACCATCCTCTCATCATGTCCTCTCTGCTCTACCCTTTCAGGTAACCAACACTTTTCTCTGCAACACAAAATCCCCTTTACCCGTCTGCAATCCACATCTGCCTGCTGTAACTATTGGTAACCTACACTTTTTCTCTGCAACACAAAAGCCACATTGCCTGTGTAGCACCCTCTATCTTTAGGTAGGTGCTAGAATAGGATTTTCTGGGTTTAAAACTTTCAGTGTAGGCAAATTTAGCCAGGCCTGTGCTTTAGGCTGGGCCTGGTTGTTTTGATTTGGGACTGGGAGTGTTTGGTGTAGTGGTGGGTGTGACCACCCGTGCTCTGAGTCAGAGGCGCCTCCCCTGCTTTCAGGAAAATTGTTCTGGAACAGAGGTTGGACCTGAGGTTTGAGTGGCAGGCAGCTCATGTGAGGAGCTCTGACCAGTTCCCATTCAGTGTTGGCAGGGGGCAGGCCTCCTATATAAGATGAGGTCACATGCTGCCAGAGACGAGTTCTGAAGGAACAGGAAAAGGGGAATGGAGTTATAGGTAGCTGCGCAGGGCGTTTCCGAGCGTGGAGGAGGGATGGAGGAGCTGCTAGTTGTATCCCGCAATAAACGCAACAAAACTACGCAAATGACTGCTCATTGTCTCAGAGGTAATAGATGGGGGTCTGGCAGCAGGATGATTTGGAGGATGTTAGTAACTAGTGTAACCAACCGCTACAGATGGAGGTCCCACCGAGATCCACCTTCACGGTTAACCTGATGGCCGTTGCCCCTGACAACCGTTAAATGTCGGGGAGACTTTGCCTGTTTTGCCAAGTTTGGGATATACTGAGGAAAAGGACTGTGTGTTTGCCTTTAAAAATTGACTTTGTTACATGTCGTTGCCCATAGTAACCAAAACCAAGCTTGTTGCCAAGTGCTGTTGCCCATAGCAACCGTCCAGGATCGACGCTGCCTGCCTGCTCCTTGCACTCAGTTGTACTAATGGACACCCACAACAGCAACAAACCCTGCAATTCAGTGACTGTAACCATGTGCTATCACTAGTGGCAACCACGGCGAGCGATCGTGCTTATTGGATTACAAATATGTCCGGCGCTTTGCACAGCGCGGGCATTACCCACTATTTGCAAATGACTTTACAATCCTGCCAAACACAGTGGAGAGTGAGTTTGTAAATGTCTAGTGTTGCCCTTAGTAACCTAGCCACAAGAGGGTGTCGTTGACGGGGTCTGCACGGTCTGTCCCTTACGGTAGAACATTGCAATGGAGAAACTTTCCTGTGTTAACGGTGACCACTGAAATGTTTGCCTGCAATACAACAGCGCCTGCCATCAGGTGTAACTCTGGTGCACACTGAAAATGTATGCTTACAGTTCCTCACACGCTGAACCAACAAGTGGGGGGTGGAGTTACGACCCAGCGGATAGCTAACAAGTGTCCAGCATGCTACACGTCAGACACGAGGCAGAACAAGATGGCGGAAGGTGGTTGGAGGACCCCCGCTATGTAGTGGTCGCCTGATGTGCAGGATCGGGTGTTGGTCGACATCGGCATCCGGCTGGAACTTACCGAACTATGCATGACGCAGGTGACCCGGAAGGCCAGAGAGAGGCATGTGTCATCCACCCCAGTTGTGAAGGAGTTTTCACCAGGCTCGTCTATCTCTAAGTTCCAGGAACAGAAGAGGATGTCAGGAAGACCTGTGGCTTGGCCAGGGACCTGAAGGTTGCAAGTGTTAGTGTGCAGCCTCCGGTTGATATCCCTGAAGACCTGGCTCCAAGTAAGACCCTTGCTGTGCCTGTCCAGAAGGAGACCATGCTACAGGAGGGGGATCCCTCAGGTGAGCCGGAAGAGGTGAGTGAGGGCCGGGTCGTGGATTGGGGTTTGCCCAGAATGCTGGAGGAATTTGGATCTGTGGAGAAACTGTTTGATTGGTCCTCCTCAGAGGAGGCTTCTTCTAGTGATGAGGAGCCATGGTTCACAGAGAACTCTCCATCCACCGGAACCCCAGCTGAAGCAGTGGAGGAACCACAAAGCCCAGCACAACCCCCGGATCAATCCCACAGACTCTTCACAAGTCTGCCCAGTACTACTCAGACCAGAGTGCCCACCTACCGTCCTGGGTCAGTAGGGCTTCTGATTCCTGTGTCCTGCCTGGCAGGGGGAAGTCTAAAGAGCTGCCCAGGTTCTCTCGGTTTCAGCGGGAGATACAAAGGAGGGTTGCTCTGGAGTGGGGCCTGGACTTTCCGTATGTCTCGCCCCAGATTATGGATGTTGTTAAGGACTCCCGGAAGCAGTGGGAGAATGACCTAATCTGGGACTACTTGCATGTCCCCAAGCCAAAACGGGTGCCTGAGAGTGAGGTTTGGGCCCATTTTAAGGACATCCATCGGGAATGGAGGCTTGGGTGTGCCATATAGAGAGACAAGGTTCTGGTCGTCAAAGCAGGTCAGAACACTAGAAGTTATTCTGTGTCTGTTAGAGGGGAAGGGGATAGCCAGAGGAGGTTGCCGGACCCACGCTATTACCTGTAAGTGGACTACGATGCTGTGTAGCCTCAGGTAAGAGCACCCACTAGGACTACCGGATTGCAGCTGGGTTTCCCCAATAACAATCATTGCAGGGCACAGCTAATGTCTGTTACTCAGGGTGCCTGACAAGGACAATGTCATGGACACTAGGGTGTGCTGTCCTTGCTAAAACCCTTTGATAATCACTTTTAAAGAAGGACTCCCTTTGTCTAGGAGCCGGGAAAAATAAAACTACTTTTCAAAAAGGACTTCTTTGTTTAGGAGCCATACAGAAAGTTTATCTGCCTACGGGTATAGGTAGTTGATTGTGCCTATCAAGAGACACATTTATATCTCTCCGGCTGGAATAAGGAAGAAAAATGACAAGGGAAAACAATATGTTTGTTTCTGTCACCAAGTAGAGGATTATAACCCCCTCTGCCTGGTGAAGTGACAATATATAGTTATAGGGCGTACACACGGTCGGACTTTGTTCGGACATTCCGACAACAAAATCCTAGGATTTTTTCCGACGGATGTTGGCTCAAACTTATTTTGTCTACACACGGTCGCACAAAGTTGTCGGAATTTCCGATCGCCAACCACGCGGTCACGTACGACGAAACTAGAAAAGGCCGGTTCAGAACCAAGCGCGGCACCCTTTGGGCTCCTTTTGCTAATCTCGTGTTAGTAAAAGTTTGGTGAGAGACGATTCACGCTTTTTCAGACTCGTGGCTTTCAGATCCTTTTCTGCCGTTCAGTTTGTGCTTGTGGGTTTGTATCTGCTCTTCAGTGCGTGCAGTCAGTTCGTATCAGAGTTTTCTGTGCGATCTTGCCCGCTTGTTGCTGTTTTTCAGGTCGCTCTTCACAGGCCTTGCTGTTCTTCAGTGCGTTCTGTTACTTTGTTCTGAGAAGCCGACCGTTTTCTAGCCATGTTTCGTATGCGTACTCCTCGTAGAGTTCGTGCTGTGCGGGGGCTTGGTGTTGGGGTCCTGACCTTGACACAAGTCCAGTCCATGAACAGGGTGGGGAGGAGTTCATGGACCAAGAATTGGTTGCTTCAGAGTGACCAGTTCTCTCATATGCCTTTGCTCCGTGAGATCCATGAGAATAATCCTGATGATTTCAGGAACTTTCTCAGGATGACGGACCCCGTGTTTCACCGTCTGTTGGCTTCACTGACCCCCTATATCAGCAGGCAGGATACCTGCATGAGGCAAGCCATCACTCCGGAGCAGAGGTTGGTCGCTACCCTGCGGTATTTGGCCACAGGGAGAAGTCTGCAGAACTTGAAGTTCTCGACAGGCATCTCCTCCCAGGCTCTGGGGATCATTATCCCAGAGACCTGTTCTGCCATCATACAGGTCCTGCAGAAGGAGTATATGAAGGTAAGATTTTTATCCTTTTATATCACATTTTATTGTATTGAATGTTTGATAATATATTGTATTTCTTTCCTCATTCCCTAATTACCACGCTTGTAATATGCTGTGAATGTCCCCTTTGTCCTCATGCATGCTGGATTTTTATGTAATTATTATTTTAGGTCCTTCATACATATTTGCCCTTCACTAACCTCCCCAGAATGGTGTCTCCTGCCTTATATTCACCTCATGTAGTCACTTAACAATGTATTTTATCAGCTCCATAGTAGTGCTTTACCCCAAACACCCCCTAAAATGTTTGGAAATGTTATTTTTGATTTAAATTCAGGCAGAGTGCCAGAGTTTTTTTTTTGGTGGTGTCCCCCAAAATTTTTTAGTAACCCTCCCTCCCCCAACTGCTAAGTCAGGTGATCCCAATTCTCTATCTATCCTCAATCATCTATCCGATGACTTTGCCAAACCCATACACACTATACCCATCTCTTTACTGGTCAGATTTATGGATGAATTCCCCAAAGCATGTAGTGCAAGGGCCTGCCTGTATACTTTCAAATGGTACTGTTTCAAGTTTTTGTATCCTATTATTATCTTGATAGGTAATAGCAGAATGTCCAAATGTCCTCAAATGTGTACAATGTGTATTTATATCTTTGTATTATGACACTTCTTACCTGTCCAGTGGTCTGCCAATAGTGTAATTAAGGAGGGTCTGTTCAAAGTAATACCCATTATTTAGGCATTCATCTCTCAATGAAGTGAAGAGGGTTACCTGTCCAAGATTTCCACACACCCCCTATAATGTTAGAAATGGCCCATGAGAGGGGGGAGGGGGAATATGATAGGTGTACCTTATACTTTGGCCTTGTTAAATTCCCCTTAGTAAATGCTATCTGGAGGTTGCCCCATAATGTTTGTGTATAATCTGCTTGCCATGTTTCTGAGTAAAAATAGTAATGTTTATTGTTTTTTCCACAACAGTTTCCTTCCACGCCACAGGAATGGCAGACTGTGGCCTCCCACTTTGCCCAGCGGTGGGACTTTCCTAACTGCGGAGGGGCAACTGATGGGAAACACGTTCACATCGTCCCACCACCCAACTCGGGGTCGTACTATTATAATTACAAGGGGTTTAATAGTATAGTGATGTTGGCGGTGGTGTCGGCTAATTACGACTTCTTGTATGTGGACGTGGGGAAGAATGGCCGGATGTCAGATGGTGGAGTCATCGCCCAGACTGAGTTTTACAGGCGTCTCCAGAATGGCAGCTTGGACTTGCCAGCTCCAGAGGACAATGTGGAAGGACTCCCATTCGTGTTCGTTGCTGATGAAGCGTTTGCGCTGGGGGACCACCTGATGCGGCCATTCCCAATGAGGACCCTCACCCCGGAACAGAGGGTTTTTAATTACCGGCTGGCCAGAGGCCGAAGAGTGGTGGAGAACACATTTGGAATCCTGGCCAGCCGTTTCCGACTATTTCTGACACCCATCCATATGGCGGAGTATAAACTGAACCATATTATACTGGCGTGCTGTGTTCTCCATAGCTTTTTAAGGAAACATTCGGCCAACTATGCTGGCTCAGTTGGGCCTGAGGCCGGAATCCTACATCAAACCACACTGACGGCGCTTGAAAGTGGCCGTCCTGGCTTGCCCTCCCTGAGTGCCCGTGATGTCCGGTTACGCTACCTGGAGTTCTTTGCGGGTAGGGGGGCTATCAATATGCCTGACAATCTGTGAAGCCTTTTTATAATAAAACAAAAAAAGAAATTCTTTGTGGACATTTACTGCTTGTGTTTGTTTTAGCTGACCCTGACAGAAATGTGTGGAGTCCAGAAAATGGCGTGATTGTGTAACCTTATACAAAGCACTGTTGGCTGTTATTTCCTAAATGCAAAAACACATTTCACTACAAGTGCACTTGCAAATGCACTGAAACTGCACTTGTAGTGCCAAGAGGATTTGCCCTTAGTAAATAACCCCCTTAGTAAACCCCCTTTGTAAATAAACAGCATTTACATCACCCCAAAAGTGTTGTAGCGTTGAGACAATAATCCACACATTCTTGATTAACAATCTTTTTAATACCTGCACAATCACATGTGCATTTACCAAAGGTTTAGAAAAAAAAACAACATGTTTGTGGTATACCAATTTTTGTGGTGGCATTATCAAAACTCAAAATGTCCATTTTACATAAAACAGGTATGTGTAAAACCAACAAGAAAGACACAAATCTTGAACTTACAAAGTTCACATTTGGTAGAACTTGAAGGCAATATCATACATGAGTATTTAGGAACTGTGTTTGATATTGCGTTCAGATGGGGGGAAATCACCCCTGGAAAAGCCAAATTTGGAAGATGCACACAATTTTGCCAATGTCAACATGTGCTAGCTGCCATCACGGGGGATCAAGGGATGTGTTTTGGGGGAGCAAGCCCTTCCTCTCAGCTACTTTATAATTGAGGAAGGGGTTGCACCCCCAAAATGCGTCCATTGATCTCCCGTGATGGCAGATAGCACATGTTGACACACTGTGTGCATCCTCCAAATTTGGCTTTGGTAAAAATCACAAAAACATTTCGCACATTGTAGCACACAAAAGAAGAAAGTGATTTTGAGGGGCTTTAAACTCGCCCCAAAACATCAATGATTTTTTTATTTTTTGGAATAACATCATTGATGTTTTGCTTGATGATTTCCAATTGTAAATTACACCCCATGATCTCCCCGATCAGGATCTGGGCACTTTCGGATGTGAAAGGATCTGGATCCACAACCTCACGATCACCTAAAAAGAGAGGAACCCCAAAATAAATTAGGTCTAAAAAAAATGCCGCCATCCATCTCTTATCTGAGCCTGTGGTTGCAGACACTCACCTGTTGTGGTGACTAGTTCCACCACGTCTTCCTCCTCCTGCTCAGCTTGTGTTGGGGGGATTTCCCCTTCTTCCAGAGGGGGGGGGCTCTGGTCTCCTCGGATGAGGGGTGTCTTCCGAGTCTTTTATCCCTTATGTAAAACAAAAATGGTATACTTAGCACACAGATATTTGATGGCAGAACTATAAAGATGAAACATTGCTTGGAAGTGGGGTACAATTGTCTGTTTTGGCTGAGTTCCAAGATGTAGCTTTTTTAGTGTCCTTTTAGTGTCAAGCTGCAATACTTTCGCTGTTTGGTACAAGCTTCACAGATGGAGACCCCCCTATAGTATACACTGGAGCACCTGTGTGGCCCCCTAATAAAAATGTTGTTCTTGTGTCCCACACTAGTGCTCCAGTGTCCAGATGTGAAAACAGCTGCTGAGTGTCCTCTCCTTACACACAATCTAGTTTGCATTTCATTCTAGTAACAAAGCCATCTACACAACCCAATTCTTTGAAGACAAGTATAGGGCGTCAAAATGGTGGCCAAATGCATATGGCCTAAACAATGGTATTTTATAGTTTGAACGAAAAATGTTAGATCCGAACGAATAATGTGCCCATGAACATGAAAGTTGCCTTTTTAAACGGTATAACAGTTCCTAAAAGCACATGGAGCAGCACGAACGTAATAAACACAAAAAGAATAGGACAACTGCACAACTACTTACTTTTTTGCAGCACTCTCCGGATCTTTCTGTACTGCTCATGTTCTCGTAATTTGAGGTCCGACCACCGCTTCCTGAGCTGATCTTTCGATCGTCGTACCCCGAAATTCCGGTGCAGACTCCTGACCACTTTCGCCATGATCTTGGCCTTTCGGACATTGGGGTTGGGGTAAGGCCCATACTTTCCATCATAGTCGGACTTCTTCAGGATGTCCACCATTTCCAACATCTCCCCAAAGGACATATTTGAGTCCTTAAATCACCTTCTGGATTGGGACGTTTCAGGCTCCGTCCTTTCCTCCCCCTCCTCCTCGTTGCTACAATTAGCACGCACCTGCTGTCTATCCACCATATGCTCTTCCCCCACTGCGCCGAACGAAAAGGGGCGGGGAATAGAGTAGAAAGAACGTCAGGGGCGGGCGGAGTTATACGCATGCGCAGTGTGTATAAAGCGTAACACACGTGCGTATTACGTACGATCTGTGAGCGGAGGAAGGAGCATCGGAGACGCCGATCGTGATAACGAAAGTAAGATCTAAACTTGCGCCTATACTGCTTCGAAATGGAAGCCTATATTGTAACAAGATTAGGGGAGTTTGGCCTGACATTAGGGTTTGTCTCATGTTGTGTCTTGCAGAGAAAATGGATGGGTTCAACGACCACAATTTCCTGCCCCTGTTCATAGACAAGTACAGGGAGCTGCCCTGTCTGTGGCAGGTGAGACACCCCCACTATAATCACAAACAGAAGAGGCAGGCAGCGCTAGAGAAACTGCTGGAGTTGGTGAAGCCGGTGGTCCCCACAGCAACCATCCCTTATTTAAAAGCTAAAATTGGTGGCCTGAGGAGCACATATCTGAGGGAGCGCAAGAAGGTCACAGATTCCCAGAGGTCCAGAGCTGCAGCAGATGACGTTTATGTCCCCAGGCTGTGGTACTATGAGAGACTGCGATTTCTGTCAGACCACACTGAAGTCAGGGAATCCCTCTCTACTCTTCCTTCCACGCTTCCTTCCACCCCAGCTGAGGCTTCCGATGTCCAACCTGGGCCTTCCAGCCAGGAAGAAGTGGAGGAGCCCAGCTGGAGTCAGGTATAGCATTGTTCTACTGATTTCTGGTCAATAAATAAATGATGTTTACTAGATGTTATTATTGATCACTAATTGCTGCTTGAAAGTGTTTTACATATCAATAGACAGTAGTGGGCACCCAAAATTGGGACAAGAATGAAAAATGCTGGGCCCAGAAGGATAGTCTGCTATATTTGTTAACATTCAATTTGCAGCAGTCAGGAGGTGAAAATTGTGTTTGATGAAGAAAATACTAAAACTATGTCCCTTTTTCATACACAGGAAGACCTCAGCCAGGAGGAGGTTGTGGAATGTGGCAGTCAGGAGGAGGTGGGGATTAGTGGCAGCCAGGAGGAGGCGGGGACCAGTCGCAGCCTGACTGAGTTTCAGGTCCCTCCCCTCCGCCTGCCACATAAACGAGCCAGGAAGGCGACTCCGAGTCCCGTGCAGGATTCAGCATTCAGGCTGATCCAGGAGGCTTCTGCGTCCCTACGAGCCTTACCCACTCCTGAAGAGGCCTTTGCCTGCATGGCTGCCACCAAATTGCAGGGCATGCAGGAGGGTCAACGCAGGCTCTGTGAGGACCTTCTGTACAAAGTCCTACCTAAGGGGGTGAGTGGGGAACTAACACCCAAGACGGATGTCATTGAGTTGGACCATCCTCCTCCTCCTCCTCCTGCCACAACTCCACCACCAGAGCCACCGCATGGAAGGAAGCGTGGAAGGAAGACCAAAGAGTGATGACCCTGGGTTCAGTCTGGTCTGACAGAAGATGCAGTCTCTCGTATGACCACAGCCTGGGGACACAGATGTCATCTGCTGCTTTCCGGATCTCTGGGACTTCTGGACCAGACTGCCCTCCCTTAGATAAGGACTCCTCAGGCCACCAATTTGGCTTTCAAATTATTGATGTCTGCCCTGGGGGTCCAAGGCTTCACCCACTTCTGCAGTTTCTCCAGTGTTGCCTCCCTCTTTGTTTAGTTGTGACCCCTTAATAAAATTTTTTAGGTAAATTCTACTCTCCTGTGTGTGTTTTCTTCCAAAAATGACAGTTTGTTGGTGACGATTCAGGTACATTTCTAAAGTACAATGTAAAATTAACAAGGGACAACAACCCCAAAAAATCTCCTACAGATTAAATATAACAACATATCAATGGTGTTGTGGGAACTTGACACAAAAAACACACACAAACATTTTCGGGAGTACAAATCAAAATCGTCCAAAAACAAAAAACAAAAAATACAAACACAAAAAAAAATCTACATTAAAGCCAAATAATATATAAAAAATATACAAAAATATGTTGTCAGATGTGAGGAATTAAAATATATTGAGGGAATCCCGATAAATAGTAACAAAATAAGTTTGTGAGAAGTGTGTGTAAATATGAGCAGCAAAACTACTATATTCTTGTCACATTATAAAGAAGAAGAGAGTGCGCTGTATTAAACCATTTTTAACATTGCAGTGTGACGAAAGTGCTGTATCCATTGCGAACGCTAAGTTTACCAGAACGAGCTGTTCCGTCTTGGAATTTCTTCTGAGCATGCGTGGCACTTTGTGCGTCGGAACAGGCCACACGCGGTCGGAATTGACGCGATCGGATTTTGTTGTCGGAAAATTTTATCTCCTGCTCTCCAACTTTGTGTGTCGGAAAATCCAATGGAAAATGTCCGATAGAGCCCACACACGGTCGGAATTTCCGACAACACGCTCCGATTGGACATTTTCCATCGGAAAATCCGACCGTGTGTACGGGGCATTAGTGTGCGTAGTTAGTTTGTGTGTTTGTGTCTTCTTTTAGGAAAACCTTGGGATGCGACAGCTGTCCATCTCCACCGTTGGAACAGATGAAGACCTGTGGTAGGCAGAGTATTCCTCCCAAGGGAGCAGTGCTCTGGTTCTGCTTGTATGTAACATTAGCTGCAGGGACCTGTAGTTAGGATATATAAAGTGTGCAAATGTATGTATATGGACAGTGTACAAGTTTCATTTTGTACTTTTATACAGTGTTCCCCCATTCAAGTTTGTCCCTTTTTCCCTTCCCCATCCAACTAATTGATATGGGATGCCTTTCCTCCTGGGTTCAGGAGGTATTTTTCAAATATATTCCGCCACAGCTGAGGACAGCTGTGATTTTAGTGGGGGTGACTCTACTTTTAGGTAGGTGCTAGAATAGGATTTTCTGGGTTTAAAGCTTTCAGTATAGGCAAATTTAGCCAGGCCTGTGCTTTAGGCTGGGCCTGGTTGTTATTATTTGGGACTGGGAGTGTTTGGTGTAGTGGTGGGTGTGACCACCTGTGCTCTGACTCAAAGGCGCCTCCCCTGCTTTCAGGAAGATTGTTCTGGAACTGAGGTAGGACCTGAGGTTTGAGTGGCAGGCAGCTCATGTGAGGAGCTCTGACCAATTCCCATTCGTTGTTGGCAGGGGGCAGGCCTCCCATATAAGCTGAGGTCACATGCTGCCAAAGAGGACCAGGAAAAAGGGAATGGAGTTATAGGTAGTTGCTGCAGGGTGTCCCCATGTGGGGGGCTCGCCGAGCATGGAGAAGGGGTGGAGGAGCTGCTAGGATGTATTCCTGGATAAAGATTTTCACCATGCAGTTGGTGTCAAGCTGCTGTGACCAGGGAACATAGGACTTGCACACAGGAGAAGATCGGTGAAGGAGAAGCAACAGTAGGACTGAGGAAAGTAGATCAATGTTCTGTGACCGGTGAACACAGAAACTTGCCCTTTGGAGAAGGTCAGTGTGCAAGAAGCAAAAGGAGAATTGTTGAGAGTAGTGCAGAATGCTGTGGCCGGGGAACGCAGCATTTGCAATTATGGACTGGCTGGGAACAATTGTCCACTTATTACCATGTGCTAAGCCGTCGGGGAGAGGTACCGAGTATCTCTATCCTGGTAAAGCACTTTGGTAATACCTTCCAAGAGACTGTGCAGCTACCAAATTCACGGAGTCACCGGGGAGAGGTATTGCATGCCTCTGGCTTATTGATTTGCTAAAGCCACATCATTCAGAGGTTTCCTTTACTATAGTAACAAAGTACAGCCAGCAAGCTGGGGTTTTTCAGAGTGATCCCTTCTTGTCTTGCTGGAAGTGAAGCAACAGGAATCTAACAGTTTTGCAGTAGAGGATTTGTACAAGGAGTGATAATCTTCAGGAGTGAGTGCAGAGGAGGAGGAGCAATAGTCTGCAGAGGAGTCATGCAGAGGAAATAGACTGTGAATGTTAGAGGTGCATCATTTCAAGGCTAAAGCTGCTAATCAATACTCATGTGATGACAATACAATAAGTGCTATGGGCATCCCATATCTTCCTTTACCCCAACCAAGTTGTATCCCGCAATAAACGCAACAAAACTATGCAAATGACTGCTCATTTTCTCAGAGGTGACAGATGGGGGTCTGGCAGTAGGGTGATTTGGTGGATGTTAGTAACTAGTGGTAACCAACCGCTACACCTGTTTGCAATCCACATCTGTTCACTGTAACCATCAGTAACCACTGACTAAACTCTTCTCTGAAACACTGGGCTACATTGTATAACTGAAATCAGCTTCTGCTTTGCTAAGACTTTAAAACTGCCGTTTATACTTGTCTGTTAGTGTTATGGACTTTTGTCCGACGGACTTGTGTACACACGATCGGAAAGTCCGACAACAAACAATTGTTGGCAGAAAATGTGAGGACCTGCTAGCCAACATTTGTTGGCGGAAAGTCAGACAACAAATGTTCGATGGAGCATACACATGGTCGGACTTTCCACCAACAAGCTCACATCCAACATTTGTTGTCAGAAAATCCGATCGTGTGTACGGGGCATTACACTTACTTTTTTTTATGGTGCTTTGGCCAAGATCATACATTTAGCCTTATTTTACTGTCTCCCTCTTGCTTTCAATCTGTTTAGGACAGAAAACCCCCACTTTTACCATGTGTCTTTTTTATTAGATCTTAATTGTGTAGTACCCTCTAGTTAGTGAGTGCTAAAAGTAAGGATTTTTGACAGAGTAGGGAAATTTAGGCAGGCCTATCTGGTGGCTAGGCCTGTTTGTTTTCATTCTAGGCGGAGAGTGGCTCAGGGAGAATTGGGTCACTGACAGGTGGCATCACCATCACCTCCCCCTTCTTTCTAGATGGTCCTGGAAGGAAGAGAGGAGAGGTGGAGCTGCCTGAGGTATCTGGCGAGCCTTGACCAATCCCCAACCTGGATTGGCAGGGGCAGGCCTCCTTAAATGCCTATTGTCAATCCAACTGGAGGAGAGTTGTCGGGTGGAAGAGCTGGAGTGAGAGGGTGTGGAGGCTGTCGGGCCCCCAGTCTAGGGGGGGTTGACCCTGGGCGGGGGCTCGGCTGCATCCGGGCGGAGTGAAGAGGTCCCAGAACCAGAGGCACATGAGAGAGCTGGAGAGAAGACAGCACGAGAGAACACTCTAAGAGTCTCCAGGAGGACTACAGGTCACAGGCCAAGAGGGCTGGTGAGTGAGCACAGTCGGGAGCACTGGGGAGGCATGCCTGAGAGAACTGGGAGATTTCAGTTTGAGAGATGGGTGCAGAACCAGTGGAGAGAGGACAGTGGAGAAGGGCAGTGGAAAGTCTTTGCGGCCAGGCTGGCTGGCAGGGCCTGAAGAGAGCTATCTGGGAGTGGTAGCTGAGCAGAGGACAGCTAGCACCTGAACTATTCTACACCACAGGGGCCCGCGGCCCCTGCCTGCAAAAGGCAGTTCATTGAGGCCTGGCTGGAGTAGTGTATGGAGTAAATCCGCGCAGTGGTTAGACCTTTCCTAAAGTATAGAGCTGCAGCCTCTACAAATACAATTCCACCTAGGTGGAGTGTATTGGAAATTGTGTGAAAAGCAGGAGTAGATATGGCGCTACCCTGATGGAGTATGAAAACAAAAAATATAAAAAAATGTTTTATTTATTTTACTGATAAACAGCTATTTAGTGTATTTATTGTGAGCCTTAGGTGATATTTATAACTGATACCGTAAGGAATGATTGGAATTCCTGTGTGCCTAGAAAAATAATAAATGGTGGTCTCTTTGATGTGCTTGCGTGATTTGATCCCAATCTGTGATTATTACAAAATTATTGATTTCTGTCCCTATCTCAGTGTGGGAGAAAAATCTAGATAAAGTGCTGCAATCTTAAATTAACAATATACAAAATACAAAATACAAAATGACCATGTGCAATTAGTGCAAAAAAGTGCTGAATTGCAATAAGGTGACTAGTGCTGAATTATACAGTAAAGTGACTTAAGTGTGTAAAACCAGTATCTGTTGGATAAGAAAATTTCCATTGATTATATAGAAAGTTCTTTTTGGATTAATTCTCTGGAAAACGAATTGATAAGGGAAGCTTCTTGTCCAGGTGCTGGCTGGTTAGTGGTGCCAGCCAGTGGATGTCAGGTAAGGGAGCTCCACCCCGTCAAGGTATGTCGTCATTTCGGCATCTGTGCAAGTCATTCGAGAAGCATAGAGTTCCCGGTAGAATGATACAAATCTGTCATTAATGGAAGAGGGGTCTGTTAGGATCGTCCCGTCCAGGTCATGAATAGTCAAAATAGTCACTGGGGAGGAGTTTTCTCTCGCCAGCCACGCCAGCATACTACCAGTTTTTTCCCCGTGCTCGAAAATTCTTTGGGACTGATGCAGAAATTTAGTCTTAGTAGCTGACGTTCGCAGCAGGAGAACATCTCGCAATGCAGCCTGAAAGTCAGAGTACAATCTCGGAGTCCGAGACTCCGAGTACTCCTCCTCAAGCACCGCCACCCTCTCCTCAGTTCTTTGGGTCTCCTCTCTCAGATTCTTATGGACCCTACGGATATGTGACTGTAGTTTATCCCTAGTGAAGATTTTAAATGCTTCCCAAGACGTGGTCAGAGATACCGAGTGGTCCAAATCCCTCCAATACTGCGCCGCCTCAGCCCTATATGGTTCCGATATTCTGGAGTCATCCAGCCAAAATCTAGACAATCTCCAGAGGTTCTCGTCCGGTGAATAGGACACGCCCGGCTTCAAAGCAAGCAGAGCTTGATCGGATATTCCACGTGGGAGAATGGTGATATCCCGAACCCTGGGTAAAGCAGACCCCCCGCGTAGGCAAGGTCTATGCGTGATAGGGTCTTGTAAGAAGCCGAGTGACATGTGTAAGCCCTTCGAGAGGGATTGCGCTATCTTCACACATCAGTCAGGTTGGAGGCCTCTGCCCAGGTGAGCAGCTCTGAAGATGAGCTGGCACCGGGTAAGAATCTGTCCACCCCAGGGTCCGAGGCCAGGTTAAAATCTCCCATTATCACCACATTGTCTGTAGCGTAAATGGCAATTTTAGAGACAAGCTGGTTAAGTAATCTCGTAGAGGCCGGGGGAGGCAGATACAACCCCACTACCACTAGTTCTAATCTATCTACCATAGCATGAAGGATGACAAAACGACCCTCCGGGTCTAGTTCCAGTGCTAGTAGCTTGAACGGTAGAGACTTATGAACTAAGATGCTGACCCCTCTAGAATAATTGGTGTAAGTGGAGTGATATTGATGCCCTACCCAGGGCCCTCTAAGGCTCAGGAGCTTACTGCCTGTCAAATGGGTTTCTTGTAATATACATATTTGGGGATGATAAGTTTTGAGAAACTGAAATACTAATGACCATTTTACAGAAGAGTTCAAGCCCCTAGTGTTCCACGAAACAATAGTACAGTCAGCCATTATCATGTATTAGTACATTTTCATGCCATGGGTCTCCACCCAAAATAAGATGCAAGGCTCGGATCACCGCACAGATCAGAACGTGGCATCTCAAACATCTAGTGACATATATGTTTACATAGCTTGTGAAAAAACAATATAAGAACAAAACATAGCAAAATAAACCCAACCAACCCCCCCCACCCCCAACTTTGGGGAGGCTCAGGATCCCATTTTCGAACCAAGGCGAAAACGCCTGTGAAGGGGGAACGTGTACAAAATGGCATCCGCAGTTCAGTAGTTAGATCTTACATCTAGTCTCTTGCTGGAGACCGGATTAATAAAAAAGCAGGTGCAGGCTCCTGGCAGCCGCCAGGGGTACAGACTTGAACATGAACGTTGCAAAGTTAAACCAAATGCTTCGGCCATTCCAAAGGATATAGAACAGAGTGGCAGTGGGCAGTATAGGGCATGAGGCCCTGTTTGGCCAAATGTATGAAAGAGACACGTCTGTAAAGCCACTTATGGTTAAGGCAGTTAAAGGCTGGATTTCCAACTGTATGGATAAGGCCGGATTCCCAACCGTAGGGGTAATGGTAGCTAAGTATCTGTTTTCCATTCGAAGTCGATAATGGGCCTGGGTCCAGAATGTGCAAAGGTGGGGAGGGGGGAGGGAGAAGTAGGATAAAGCCCTGAAGCCACCTCTGCAGTAGTGAGGCCTCAAAAAACTTCCTCGAGGCCAAGTTGTCTGACCCTCAAGAGTTCTGAAGTAAAAAACACAACATGTGGAGGGTATGAAAAGCCAGTAAGAAGATCCAGCCCAACAGGTAGGGAAAGGTACGGTACAAGAGAAACAGCAGAAATGTCAGTCCGCTTAAGCGAGTGGTCAAGTAGGTTACTTATCTGGGCGGGAGTGTGTCGATCGAGGCGGAGGCCTCTTCCGGAGATACAAAGAAACGCACAGACTCCCGTCTTCCACCCTCAGCCTGGCCGGAAAGAGCATGCTGTATTTAATATGATGAGAGCGAAGCCTCGCTCTAACAGCATCAAATGATTCCCTTTGCTTTTGGGTTTCCAGCGAATAATCTGGAAAAATGAGAAGCTTAGCATTTTCAAAGTGGAGTTCGCCTTGGGCTCTGGCCTCTCTCATCACAATATCTCTGTCCCGAAAATGAAGGAGCTTAAAAATGAAGGTACGGGGCGGTGCCCCCTGGGGCCCCCTGGTGGTGGGTATGCGGTGGGCTCTTTCCACAGTAAAGAACGGGGAAAAATGCGCTGTAGGGAGTAGTTGTTGTAATAGGCGTTCCGTGAAGGCCGTAGGATTCGTGCCCTCTGCCCCTTCAGGGAGTCCCAATATGCGCAAATTGTTTCTTCTGTTGCGGTTCTCCGCATCTTCTGCACGGGACTCGAGAGTCTTTACTCTGGCTTTAAGTGCATTAATGTCGGCCCCATGGTCACGCACCGTATCCTCCGCCTGGGAGACCCGTTGCTCCACCTCAGATACTCTTCCCCGAAAGGCATCAAAATCCTTCCGAATAAATTCTACATTCGCCTGTATATGGTCCACCTTACCGGTCAAAGTGGTTATGGCCTGAATAACTGCTTTAAAATCGGCCGCCGTGGCAGGCAGCCTGTCAGGGTCTTCGGCCTGGTTCTCCATTCTGGCCGGAGTCTTAGGCGAGGCCCCGGCTGCGGCCTTGTCTGGGATGTCTGGCTTTGTGGCCTTTTTCCGAGATCTGGGCTGACTCTTTCTTCTTTGCATAACCCAGGGAAGGCACCAGGAGTAGAGAGGGATAGGGGGAGCACTCCAGAACTTCCGACTTATGGACCAGGACTGCGCCGGCCATGCAAGGCCGCAGGCAGGATTTTCTCGGCGAGGCCGCGGCTACGGCCTAGTCCGTGAAGCGCGGCCTTGTCGCCTCTTTTGAGGATTTCTGCCTGCCGATTCTTCCCAAAATGGTCCCAGATGATCTCCCTACCAGGAGGGATCTAGTCTGGGCAATAATTGTAGGGTCTGCACCCTGTAAATTAGGATAAATTCATCCGGTCTTGGGGAGCTCAGACAAGCACGTCTGCTCCCTCTGCCATCCTGGACACGCCCCTGCTTTGATCCATTTGATCCATCAGGCTTTGCCGATGTCTGCCTGCGGTCAGAGCGTGTGATGTGGCCGGGGAGGAGTCCTGTAGTGTCCAGACACCTTGCAGCTCAGCCTCATACCTGCTGCCCCTCCAGCATCCATCTCTGGTCTCACCTGCCACTGCAGCAGCTCTGCCATTTTCCACTCTGGTAATACAGTGATCGTAAATAAACAAAAACACCAAGCGCAATAATGTTCTAGCGTGACATATACAATCAAATAAGTGTAAATCAAATGTATGTGAATGCACGTGCAATTAATTTAAAAAAAAAATGTGTTGGATTGACAATGACATCAAGCTGCTATCAATTATATAGTGGTCAGAATCCCTTAAAAATGAAAGCATATAACATAGATTGATGCGCTCTGATACAAAGTTCAATCAATGTGAGAAAATAATTTTTTGTGCTAAAAGACCTTTGTGAAAAAAATTGCTACCAAATCGCTAAAAAATCGCATATATATAAAATCGCAAATATATGAAAAAAATCGCAAATATTTAAAAACTGTGTTCCTCCAGTTATACAAATCCACTGGAAGTGGTGCGATATCTCCAAAGTAAACTAAGCAACAATTGTGTATAAATATACTAAAAATGCGTTTACAAATAGTAATCAATCCAAATTAGTGCCAATAAATAAATAAATTAGATATATTCCCTGTGATAAGTGTTGAATCCTCCGTAATAAAAAATAAATAAATGATAAACTTATAAAGGTGCAATATAAATACAATTGATGAGTGTCAGGCACACGTGAGTGTATCCCTGTGCTGTTTTGCCTGTGAACTTTTATTGTAACAATATTGCGCAATGTTTTCTCTCTTTGTTTATTTTACATAAAACCACTTGATACTGAGAAAATTACCATTCATTGTGGCTGTGGAAGAAATAGCTCAGAGGGTGAACAAATAAGTACTGCAGAAATCCAGATATCCCAGATTACTGAGGATTGAACTGTAGCCCGCTACTTATCCTATCTCATGAATTTAATCATCTATATTTAATCAGATTCTATTGGCACTATTTATACTCATCAATTGTATTTATATTGCACCTTTATAAGTTTATCATTTTATTTATTTTTTATTACGGAAGATTCAACACTTATCACAGGGAATATATCTAATTTATTTATTTATTGGCACTAATTTGGATTGATTACTATTTGTAAACGCATTTTTAGTATATTTATACACAATTGTTGCTTAGTTTACTTTGGAGATATCGCACCACTTCCAGTGTATTTGTATAACTGGAGGAACACAGTTTTTAAATATTTGCGATTTTTTTCATATATTTGCGATTTTATATATATGCGATTTTTTTAGCGATTTGGTAGCAATTTTTTTCACATTGGTCTTTTAGCACAACATTTTTTTTTTCTCACATTGATTGAACTTTGTATCAGAGCGCATCAATCTATGTTATATGCTTTAATACAGTGATCGTGCTTCCTGGATCTGGACCCAGCCTTTCCCCTCCCTGATGTAGCCTGGCTTTGGTCAATGCTCCCAACTGTTGGAAAGTGTTTTGAGGCTTCCCATTTTTGGTCTGCAGCCCCCTCTGTCCACAGCCCTCACGGAAGCGGGACAGCCATTTCTCCACCACCTTTTGGCTCCATTGCTGGCACTATCACAGTAAGTTTGGCCATTGTGACCATTGTTCCCATTTGTACTGTGTATTGGTTACATGTTTTATCAGCAATAAACTGTTTTAAATTTCACATGGATTCCATCTCCAATTGATTCCTTGCCACCTCCTGGATTTGCGTTTCCCAATTCTGTTTTTTTCTGGTGAAGGAACAGTCTGCAGCAAGTGAAGACCTGGAGAGAAGATTGAGGTGTATGTACAGGGAGTGTACATAGTAGTCCCAATTGATGATCTACAATTTACAATTGATTGTTCTACAACCTGCAGTTGATGATCTACAATTCACAATTGTTTGTTCTGAAATCCTGGGCATCCCATAATTCCCCAATACCTATCCAAGTTTTATCCCCTCAATAAAACAAAACAAAACCAGCTATCGACTGGTCTGTGTTACTGAGTGACTGTAAGATAGACGTTGAGCTGGGCAGGGTGAAGGGTGAACCACAACTTTCAGCAACCCCAACCCCTAGCTACATTTGGGGCAAGATCACCCGTTACAGTTAACCTGCCAGCCGTTGCCACTAGCAACCAGGATCGATCGAGCCGGGGAACTGGTTTGTTTTACTACCAGTGAGGAAATAACTTGGGGAAAGGTCTTATGTGCCCTGCCTACTACTAGTGCTAATCCTGCCGTCAGGAACTGTTACCATGTGTCAAAACTAGAAAAAGAATAAAAGGGCAAAAAAAAGCCCAAGGTCGGACTTTAAAAGCTTAAAAGATAAAGAGTTAAAAACATGTATTACACACTAGACAAAAATACATGGTGCAGATGACATATGCACTGTGTGAACAACAGTGAGCCCCTGTGCGTCAATGCATTTTGCTGTTTTGCTTCATCAGGACACATTCAGGGGTTGTTGGAAGAAACAGGTCTCACTATCTAAGATAAAACACATGGGTAAGACATTGTGTAATGATAACATGTATAAAAAATATATAAAAACATAAATCATCATCATATGCGAGCGACATGCAGCGCACAGATATAGCTACCTTGTCAAAAAAATCCATAGAAGGCAATCACCCCACTGGGCATCAAGCATCACCATAATTAATATTCAGATATTTATGACCATTGGTAAGCTGGAATAATTTACATAATAATGCACATTACCATCACAGCAGAGAAACCATATTTCATATTTGAATAGAGAGTTAAAGTCGTGTGGATATATTCACTGACTTAAAATGTCACTCCAAACATATATTGGTGCAATAATATTCTTAAAAAATAAATAGGGGAAGAGATGAAAAAACAAAACAAGAAAAGGAGGGGAAGGGGGGTGGTATGGACACAACCATATACAACTGCCTTTGAATCATAGTACCAATGGTATATATGTTAGCTAGGCAAAAAATGGGGAAATGCAGATTGTGTATCGGTAGCTCCTACAGGTATTTGAGCATAAAGCCGGCCTTTTTTGCCATGTCAAATATTTTGAGCAGTATATTGCGGAGGGTTTGAATCCCAAGGGCCTGAGAATTCAGGTATTTTCCAACATATGGGCTCTTGGGAGAGACTGTTCCAAAAGGATGATGGAATTTCTGATTGAATATTATATGAAAGAACTGAAACTGGTTGACTGTGACAATTATATGATTATAACACTTTGATACTTATTAGTCCTGGTTTTAGAGATTTTGATGCACGTCTAACATTTGCAGGCAAATATGCCTTTACTTGGCCCCAAACAAATGACCCACGTGGGGGGGCGTAGACAAGTCGGCCCACATAGAAATGTATTATACAAAGCCAAAGATAGAACTAATGACTCTGATTCCTCTTACAATTCTAATTTCTCCCCGAATTCACGAGCATCGGACTGAGGTCGCCAGAGAACGCGTACATCTAGGAAAAGACATCAAATTGGTGGTGGGTACCAAACTGGCACGGACAAAAAACAGTTAGTAGATGATTACAACACACCAACGGGAGATAAATCTTTAGGCGATCCATCTATCCCTCCAGTCAAGGAGGAATGTTCTATGTTCTCCGGCATAAGACACTGGGTGATCCTTCTAATGTCTCTACTAGGGATGAGCTTCGTGTTCAAGTCGAACCCATGTTCGACTCGAATATCGTATGTTTGCCCGTTCGTCGAATTACGAACGATATGGGCCGTTCGCGCCAAATTCGAGTGGCGCATCACGGCCCATATTCCACTGCGGCATCGCAGTGCATTGCTGGCTGATGAATGGCCAAGCATGCACTATGACCCACATGCTTGGCCAATCACAGCGCCGTCTGTACAGAGAGCCATAATTGGCCAAAGCCATGGTGGCTTTGGCTCAGGGGTTTTAGTACACGGCCCACACTATATAAGGCCGCCTGCGTGACGGCCTTGTGTAGTGTGCTGCAGGGGCGGAGAGATAGACAGAGAGACAGTGTCATTTGATTTAAGTTAGGCAGGTGAGTTAGTTAGCTGCACTTACGGTGTATTGTGTATATATATACATCCTAGGTGTTGTGTGTGTGTTTATATATATATATATATATATATATATATATATATATATATATACACACTGTATTCAGTTTAGCTAGATCCGTTCCTGTTATTCTCTTCCTACTGACAGGCAGGCAGGTTTTTTTACAGTAATTACAGCTACCTGAAGAAAATTGTTCTTCTGATCCTATTAGTCCTATTAGCTACAGTATTTACAGTTAGTGTAGTGCGTCCTCTGCACAGTGTGCACCTAAAGCTACCTGAAGAAAATTGGTGGTGTTCTCCTTTTCCTATTAGTATCGCAGACAGCTGTAGTATTTACAAGTTAGTGTAGTGCGTTCTCTGCACAGTGTGCACCTAAAGCTACCTGAAGAAAATTGGTGGTGTTCTTCTGATCCTATTAGTATCGCAGGCAGCTGTAGTATTTACAAGTTAGTGTAGTGCGTCCTCTGCACAGTGTGCACCTAAAGCTACCTTAAGAAAATTAGTGGTGTTCTTCTGATCCTTTTAAATACAAGGAGGGGTTTGGTGCTGGGTTGGTCTAGGGGGTAGGATAAACCCACATCCCAAGTTAAACTAGCTAAATGGAATTTGATCCTCTTGCGGGACTTTAAAGGGAACACCTACTCATGGGTCATAAAGAGTATGGAGGATATAGAGATTGTATGATAAAGTGTTTATTAATAGTATAGATCTTTAAATGGATCTGTGGTACATGGGGTAAATATGCAGCATACGTGATACATACAAAAAGTGCAAACAATTCACAATCATATAACTCCAATACACATGGAACACATATGCGGGGAGTACCCTACTCTTCCTCAGGGGTATCAGATTGGAATCAGCAAGCAAAGGGTATGTCATAAAGTATTGCTTGGAGGGCATGTGTCTGATGCTGCATCCATATAAAAAAGGGAGGGAAGATAAGGGGGTCTAAAAGGGACGTAACACCACTGAACGTAAAGGTGTGTCCTGGTCCTGGTCCACAGCCCGCAAGGCTTGTGTGCCCACCACGGCGCGGCCGCCAGGAAAAGATTCCCCAACAGAGGGCGTCAAAAAAGGCCACCAGTGGTAGGAATGATCCTGGGAGGCTCCAATCTGGGTCAGCCCGTCAGTAGTATATTGGCGGGAGGCTGGGAGAGGTGTAAACAGTTGTACGTCTAGGCCTGGGTCCTGGGTGGCTGGGTATGGTACCCCAGCTGAGTGACACCCAGGATCAGGGGGGTCTGGCCGGCATCACTTTATCCCCCTGCTAGCAGCACTAGGGACCCCCAGATCCCTACCTGACGAAAATTGCTGGTGTTCTTATGATTCTATTAGTACAGTACCGCAGGCAGCTGCAGTATTTACAAGTTAGTGTAGTGCGTCCTCTGCACAGTGTGCAACTAAAGCTACCTGAAGAAAAATAGTGGTGTTCTTCTGATCCTATTAGTACAGTACCGCAGGCAGCTGCAGTATTTACAAATTAGTGTAGTGCGTCCTTTGCACAGTGTGTACCTAAAGCTACCTGAAGAAAATTGGTGGTGTTCTTCTGATCCTATTAGTACCACAGGCAGCCGTAGTATTTACAAGTTAGTGTAGTGCGTCCTCTGCACAGTGTGCACCTAAAGCTACCTGAATACAATTGGTGGTGTTCTTCTGATCATATATTAATACCACAGGCAGGCAGCTACAGTATTTATAGTTAGTGTACTGTATCCTCTGCACAGTGTGCACCTAAAGCTACCTGAAGACAATTGCTGTTGTTCTGCTCCTATTAATACCACAGACAGGCAGCTACAGTATTTACAGTTAGTGTGCTGTGTCCTCTGCACAGTGTGCACCTAAAGCTACCTGAATAAAATTGGTGGAGTTCTTCTGATCCTATTAATACCACAGGCAGGCAGCTACAGTATTTACAAATTAGTGTAGTGCGTCCTTTGCACAGTGTGTACCTAAAGCTACCTGAAGAAAATTGGTGGTGTTCTTCTGATCCTATTAGTACCACAGGCAGCCGTAGTATTTACAAGTTAGTGTAGTGCGTCCTCTGCACAGTGTGCACCTAAAGCTACCTGAAGAAGATTGGTGGTGTTCTTCTGATCCTATTAGTATCGCAAGCAGCTGTAGTATTTACAAGTTAGTGTAGTGCGTCCTCTGCACAGTGTGCACCTAAAGCTACCTGAAGAAAATTGCTGATGTTCTTCTGATCCTATTAGTACCGCAGGCAGCCGTAGTATTCACAAGTTAGTGTAGTGCGTCCTCTGCACAGTGTGCACCTAAAGCTACCTGAAGAAAATTGGTGGTGTTTTTCTGATCCTATTAGTGTCGCAGGCAGCTGTAGTTTTTACAAGTTAGTGTAGTGCGTCCTCTGCACAGTGTGCACCTAAAGCTACCTGAAGAAAATTGGTGGTGTTCTTCTGATCCTATTAGTATCGCAGGCAGCTGTAGTATTTACAAGTTAGTGTAGTGTGTCCTCTGCACAGTGTGCACCTAAAGCTACCTGAATACAATTGGTGGTGTTCTTCTGATCATATATTAATACCACAGGCAGGCAGCTACAGTATTTATAGTTAGTGTACTGTGTCCTCTGCACAGTGTGCACCTAAAGCTACCTGAAGACAATTGCTGTTATTCTGCTCCTATTAATAACACAGACAGACAGCTACTGTATTTACAGTTAGTGTGCTGTGTCCTCTGCACAGTGTGCACCTAAAGCTACCTGAATAAAATTGGTGGAGTTCTTCTGATCCTATTAATACCACAGGCAGGCAGCTACAGTATTTACAGTTAGTGTAGTGCGTCCTCTGCACAGTGTGCACCTAAAGCTACCTGAAGACAATTGCTGTTGTTCTGCTCCTATTAATACCACAGACAGGCAGCTACAGTATTTACAGTTAGTTTACTGTGCCCTCTGCACAGTGTGCACCTAAAGCTATCGGAATAAAATTGGTGGTGTTCTTTTGATCCTATATTAATACCACAGGCAGGCAGCTACAGTATTTACAGTAAGTGTACTGCATCCTCTGCACAGTGTGCACTAAAGCTACCTGAGGACAATTGCTGTTGTTCTGCTCCTATTAATACCACAGACAGGAAGTTACAGTATTTACAGTTAGTGTACTGTGTCCTCTGCATAGTGTGCACCTAAAGCTACCTGAATAAAATTGGTGGTGTTCTTCTGATCCTATTAATACCACAGGCAGGCAGCTACAGTATTTAAAGTTAGTGTACTGCGTCCTCTGCACAGTGTGCACCTAAAGCTACCTGAAGACAATTGCTGTTGTTCTGCTCCTATTAATACCACAGGCAGGCAGCTACGTATTTACAGTTAGTGTACTGTGTCCTCTGCACAGTGTGCACCTAAAGCTACCTGAAGACATTTGCTGGTGTTCTCATACTAATAATACTACAGGCAGGCAGTTGATTCTGCTAGCTGCAGTATCAGTATATATATATATATATATACATCCCAGCTTTGTGCAGCTACATCTCACTGCAGGCCATTAGTATGTCTGGAAGGCCAACAAGGAGAGGCAGACAGTCACAAGCCAATAAAAGAGGGCAAGTAGGCTCTGTGTCTAGAGGCAACAGTGCTGGTTGTGGAGATGGTGCATCCTCATCAGCACGTGGCCGTGGGACACACTTGTCCTTTTTGTCGGCAGCTGGCCGTGTTGAGCCACAACATGCGGAAGACTTGGTAGAGTGGATGGCAAAGCCCTCCTCATCCTCTCTTACCCAGGCTCAGGGTACTTTGTCTGGCAAAGCAGCTGCCAACGCGGCCTCTTCCCTTGGCTCAATGGCATCAGTCACTCCTTCCCTAGCCCCACTATGTCCTCCTGAGGAGTCCCCTGAACTGTTTGACCACAGTGTTGGGTACATGCTCCAGGATGATGGTACCCAGCTAGAGGAGGGCAGTAACCTGAGCCCAGAGAGAGGGGGTGCCCAAGAAGGACAGCAATCTGGCAGTCATGTTCCCCCAGCTGCAGAATACTGCCAGCTTTGCTACAGTGATGAGGAGGGAGGGGATGATGAGGTCACTGACTCCATGTGGGTGCCTGATAGGAGAGAGGAGGAGGAGGCACATCACCAACGAGGCAGGATGCCCTACAGGGGCCAGCTTAAGGGCAGCACAATGACTGCATCACACCGCAGAGCTCTGCATTTGCAGGGCTTTGCTGTCTCTGCGCGTTATTCCAAAAGTTCTTTAATGTGGGCCTTTTTTGAGACAAGTGCATCAGATCCCACCGCTGCTATTTGCAACATATGTCTCAAGCATATCTCGCGTGGTCAAAACATCACCCGCTTGGGCACCACATGCTTGACCAGACATATGTCGACCTGCCATGCAGCGCACCTAAAAGACCCACACCAAAGAACAAAGAGGACCTCTCCTTGCTCCTCATCAGCTGGGATCTCCAACCCCACTATACCTTCAGTCCTCTCTGAGACCTGCACTGAGAGGAATGAAGGTGTAGAATTAGGTGTGTAATAGCCAAGTACTTGGGGGCAATCTGCTATCGGTACACCGACGTCAGATTGTACCAGGCAAATTTCCCTGCCCCAGCTGCTGCACCGCCGAAAGACGTTCACTCCCAGCCATCCACATGCCAAGCGGTTGAATGCTAGCTTGGCTAAATTGCTAGCACTTCAACTGCTGCCTTTTCAGTTGGTAGACTCTGCCCTCTTCCATGAGTTTGTGGAATGTGCGGTTCCTCAGTGGCAGGTTCCCAAACGCCCCTTTTTCTCACAGAAGGCGATTCCGGCTTTCTACTGGCATGTGGAAGGCAATGTCTTGGCCTCGCTGGACAGGGCAGTCAGCGGTAAGGTGCATATTACCGCTGACTCATGGTCCATGATCAGGGATGTTACCTATCTTTCACCGTGCACTGGGTGACTCTTCTGGCAGCTGGGAAGGATGCAGGACAGGGTGCAGTAGTGTTGGAGGTTGTTCCGCCACCACGCCTCCAAAATATTACTAGTGGCGATTCTGCCACACCTCTCTCCTCCACCCCCTCCTCTTCTTCTTCCTCCATGGCCTCTTCCTGTGCTGATTTGTCCTCAGAACCAGCGGTGCTCCGTAGGCATTCAAGGGGCTAGGCAAGCACGCAGGCAAAAAGATGCCATGCGGTGCTTGAGCTGGTGTGCTTGGGGGACAGGAGCCACACTGGGGCAGAGATTCTGTCAGCTCTGCAGGGGCAGGTTCATAGGTGGTCGATGCCACGCCAACTTAAGGCAGGTATGGTGGTTTGGGACAATGGCACCAACCTCCTCTCCGCCCTCCGACAGGGACAACTGACTCATGTGCCTTGTTTGGCTCACGTCCTTAACTTGGTGGTGCAACGGTTCTTGGGCAGGTACCTGGGCTCACAGGATGTCCTGAGGCAGGCCAGGAAAGTCTGTGTGCATTTCCGCAGGTCATATAATGCCATTGCTCAGCTGGCTAACCTCCAAAAGGAATTCAGAAGTTCAGAAGTTTCTCCTGTCTGCCCGAAGCCGGTGATCTCTCAGTGTGTACATTCATACGGATCACTCCCGTTTTACCTGGAGACAGAGGAATGCTTTGGGAACAGTTACAGCAGACATCGTGGTGAACTGATCGCATTGGTTACATCTACATGCATGTTGCCCCTGCTGGGGTGATTGGATTCGGTGAGTGGGGACCCTTGAGGGGGAGAACAAAAGGGCACTGTGAGCACTCAAGTCACCTATAGTTTTTCTGCCTTACACCTGAGCATTACGAGATTTACACCAGATACGAACTGTTTTTTTAATTTATATGAGGACTGATTCCTTATCATGTATACGGGCGTATATATGCTTCTGTAGTGTGGTTTAACCTTTCTGGACTGTGCTACATGCCTATAATGTGGTTAACACACCTGTGACCACCTGATATTAACATTTTTTCTTTGGATGTGTTTTCACTTGTTTATATCTTTTTGCTTATTTTTCACTGTTTATTCTGACAGTTGGATGTAAATATCACTTAGAATCCACTGTTATATTTGTTGTATTGTGTGTTTCACCTGCTATGCACTTGTGGTATGTAGTTGCTAGGATGTACATGCCACTTTTTTAGTTTTCAGGCCTGCACAGGTACTAGGCAATTTTGGACCGTGTTTTTACCTTCCACATTAGGGGTGCACTTTCACTACATTTCACGTACACATTTGACAGTGCGAATGCCCTTTATTATTACACTTATTTATACAACATAGGGATACCTATACATGAGGTATTAATTCTTTATCCTAGTTTGGGGTGTTTTAGGAGAAGTACGCCAGTGAGGCTTTCATACTCATGGTGTAGTCCTTTCACTCACCCCATATACACCTGTGGGCCCTTGGCTACTAGGTAGCGCCACACACCCCTTGCATCTGTCTGTTTTTTCACTAACGTGTTGCTGAGGCTTCGGTCAGTCAAAGAAGGAGCAGTGGAGAATGTGGCCGTCTGACCAATGCGTTCAGACAATTTTTTAGTCCAAGGCCCCAAGGTATGATCGGTTCCAGCAACCATCGCCAGCGTCTGTTTTACATGGTGCAGGAATAGGGGCAAGATCTGACTTGGACACCTTTCCCACCGAAAATCCTCTGGGTTACTGGGTCTTGAGGATGGATCACTGGCCAGAGCTTGCATAGTATGCAATTGAGCTACTGGCCTGTCCTGCATCCAGCGTTCTTTCGGAACGCACATTCAGTGCTGCTGGAGGCTTTGTAATCGATCACAGGGTGCACCTGTCCACCGACTCGGTCGATCGACTGACCTTCATAAAAATGAATCAGTCTTGGATCACCACAAGCTACTAAGCACCTGATGCTGATGTAACCGAATATTTTTTTTTGAAATGTCAGATCCATTCAAGACTGCCTGTGCTGATGCTGAGTGACTATCCTGTTATGCTGAGTGACTATCCTCTTCCTCCTCAATGATCATGCTGATAGCTTGTAAGAATATTTTTGGTTCTGGGCACCGCCACCAGTGGCTAAGGCCCAATTTTTCAGCCCCTGTTTAACAGGGGCGTGTAATTACAATTTTTGATGCAATATTTTGTAAGGAGGGTCCGTTGCTGCGCTCAACCAGAGTATTTGTGAGGGGTTGCAGTGTTGTGGCACCAGCACCAGTGCCTAAGGCCCAATTTTTCATCCCCTGTTTGACAGGGGCGTGTAATTACAATTTTTGATGCAATACTTTGCATCAGGGCTTGTTCCTGCGCTCCAACTAGAGTATCTGTGAGGGGTTGCAGTGTTGTAACACCAGCACCAGTGCCTAAGGCCCAATTTTTCAGCCCCTGTTTAACAGGGGCATGTAATTACAATTTTTGATGCAATATTTTGCAAGGAGGGTTCGTTCCTGCGCTCCAACTATAGTATCTGTGAGGGGTTGCAGTGTTGTGGCACCAGCACCAGTGCCTAAGGCACAATTTTTTAGCCCCTGTTTAACAGGGGCGTGTAATTACAATTTTTGATGCAATATTTTGCAGGAGAGCTCATTCCTGCGCTCCAACTAGAGTATCTGTTAGGGGTTGCAGTGTTGTGGCACCAGTGCCTAAGGCCCAATTTTTCTGCCCCTGTTCAACAGGGACATGTAATTACAATTCTTGATCTAATATTTCACAGCAGGGCCAGTTTCTGCGCCCACCAAGAGTAATTTTGAGGACTTACAGTGTTGTGGCACCAGCACCACCACCACCAAAGGCCCAATTTTTCTGCCCCTGTTCAACAGATGCATGTAATTACAATTCTTGATCTAATTTTCACAGCAGAGCCCGTTCCTGCGTCCACCAAGAGTAAATGTGAGGGCTTACAGTGTTGTGGCAACACCAACACCTAAGGCCCCGATTTCTGCAGAGTATATAGTGCAGGCTCCTACTTTCAAACATCCAACTTACAAACGACTCCTACTTGCAAACGGAAGGAGACAACAGGTAGTGAGATGCAATCTACCCCTAGGAAGGGAAATTCTAACCTGTAATGCCCCGTACACACGGTCAGACTTTGTTCGGACATTCCGACAACAAAATCCTAGGATTTTTTTCGACGGATGTTGGCTCAAACTTGTCTTGCATACACACGGTCACACAAAGTTGTCGGAAAATCCGATCGTTCTAAACGCGGTGACGTAAAACACGTACGTCGGGACAATAAACGGGGCAGTGGCCAATAGCTTTCATCTCTTTATTTATTCTGAGCATGCGTGGCACTTTGTCCGTCGGATTTGTTTACACACGATCGGAATTTCGGATTTTGTTGTCGGAAAATTTTATATCCTGCTCTCAAACTTTGTGTGTCGGAAAATCCGATGGAAAATGTGTGATGGAGCCTACACACGGTCGGAATTTCCGACAACAAGGTCCTATCACACATTTTCCGTCGGAAAATCCGACCGTGTGTACAGGGCATAAGAGTTAATATGGGGAAAACGTGTCTCCTCTCCACTGATGCTTTATCACCAATCCTTATTTCACTAAAAACCCCAAATTGTCAAAAAACATTTGTCATTGGGACAGAAAGTGAGGTGAAATCTTCTGAAGAGGTGCACAGACAGCAAAACAAATGTCACAGGGGTGATAACCTTTCCCTATGTTTTCCGAAAAGCTTAAAAATAGATTTTTTTGACTGGAGCTACACTTTGAAAATATACCAGTTCAAAATTACAAACAGATTCTACTTAACAACAAACCTACAGTCCCTGTCTTGTTTGCACCGCCTGTATACTGCTGTTCAGAGTATATAGGGCCTGGGGGCCCCACGCCTTTGCTTTTTTTAATTTGGGTGTGGGGTTCCGCTTAATATCCATACAAGACCCAAAGGGCCTGGTAATGGACTGGGGGGGATACCCATGCCGTTTGTCTCACTGATTTTCATCCATATTGCCGGGACCCGGCAGTACATTAAAGCCGCAAGCACTTTTAAATGACTTTTATTCCTTTAAGAATGTAATTTTGTGCAGGGACTGTTCTAAGCATGGGAAACACGTGCCACTTTACAGGCATACTATAGACACCCCCCAGGTACGATATTTAAAGGAATGTTTTACCTTTTTTTTTCACTTTAAGCATCATGAAAATCACTTCTTCCGAAAAAACAGCCATTTTTAAAACTTTTTTTGCATTGATACATGTCCCCTGGGGCAGGACCCGGGTCCCCAAACCCTTTTTAGGACAATACCCTGCAAATTAGCCTTTAAATTTAGCACTTTTGATTTCAAACGTTCAAGTCCTATAGACTTCAATGGGGTTCTAAAGTTTGCGCGAATTTTCGGTCCGTTCGCAGGTTCTGGTGCGAACCGAACCGGAGGGTGTTCGGCTCATCCCTAGTCTCTACATCTGTACATACTAATATAGAATCAAACACCCAGTCACAAATCATTAGTTGCGCACAAACTATGGCCCAGTCACACCCCCAAAGCTCAGCCACAGCTGGAGTGGTAGTAAAGAACAAAGACAAACAATAATGTATTGACCAATTTTTCAAAAATAAAAAGGAGATCGTACCTAATACGGACTCTGCACCTGCGCTTACTGATTTGATACCTCCACAAATACAATTAATCATTGTTGATCATCAGAATTTGGAAATTATTATTTGTCCTCCCTTAAATAATACTGAGAAGGAATTATTACAACTAGGCTTAAGTTTTTGCCGAAATTCTCTACTAAATTTGATATTTTTTAAAGATTTAGATTTATTTTCAAGAAAACTCACTTACAAGTATATGTCTGACAGTGAGAGATGGGAGAAACTGATATTTCCAATCAGGATATTTGGAAAAACATTACTGTTTTGGAATTTAGAGCATTGAGGGATATGGTCTTGCTTTTGCAGGAAAATGAGGGAGTAGATGAAGAAGAGGACCCAGATGTATCAAGTGAGATTTCTGGTCTCCAATTTCAGGTGGCCCAACATCAGGATGAGGTTAGATCATTAGGTAATACCATCAAAAAGAAATCTACCATGTTCCCACCCTTACACACTAATTCTACGGCGTTTCTAACCCAAACTATTCAAGAGATTGAAAAAACTAAGTTTTTGAGATCTACCAATGGCAATTTGAGTCATAGTTACATAGTTACATAGTAGGTGAGGTTGAAAAAAGACACACGTCCATCAAGTCCAACCCATGTGTGTGATTATATGCCAGTATTACATTGTATATCCCTGTATGTTGCGGTCGTTCAGGGCTTAGCTAATAGTTTCTTGAAACTATCGATGCTCCCCGCTGAGACCACCGCCTGTGGAAAGGAATTCCACATCCTTGCCGCTCTTACAGTAAAAAACCCTCTACGTAGTTTAAGGTTAAACCTCTTTTCTTCTAATTTTAGAGGTCTTGTTAAACTCCCTTCTGTGAAAAAGTTTTATCCCTATTGTGGGGTCACCAGTACAGTATTTGTATATTGAAATCATATCCCCTCTCAAGCATCATCGTATTAATCCTGCATAAAACCCTATTAGGACTAGAATGTTAATGTATCTAAAACATAACACAACACAGTGTGTAAATGAGAATCCCAACTAATGATTAGGGATGAACCGAACACCCCCCTAAAGGGTCTGGTATGGAATTTAGGGGGAACCCCACGTCATTTTTTTTTTAAATTTTGGCCGGGGTTCCCCTTAATATCCATACCAGACCTGAAGGGCCTTGTATGGAATTTAGGGGGACTCCCACGTCATTTTTTTTTTAAATTTTGGTTCGGGGTTGCCCTGTGGGGAATTCCCATGCCGTTTTTATCAATTAACTTCTATGTGTATTGTCGGCAATGCAATAGCCGCGGGTAGTTTTAAATGGCTTTTTTTCCTTCGAAATGTCATTTTGCTGTCAGACTGTTCTAAACACGGGAAACATGCGCCCCTTTACAGGCATACTATAGACATCCCCCAGCTATGAAATTTAAAGGGATATTACACTTTTATTGTTTGACTTTAAGCATTATTAAAATCACTGCTCCTGAAAAAACGGCCGTTTTTAAAACTTTTTTTTGCATTGATCCATGTCCCCTGGGGCAGGACCCAGGTCCCCAAACACTTTTTATGACAATAACTTGCATATAAGCCTTTAAAATTAGCACTTTTGATTTCTCCCATAGACTTTTAAAGGGTGTTCCGTGGCATTCGAATTTGCCGCGAACACCCCAAATTGTTCGCTGTTCGCTGAACTTGCGAACAGCCAATGTTCGAGTCGAACATGAGTTCGACTCGAACTCGAAGCTCATCCCTACTAAAGACCATTTGAACCTGTTGTCAAGGGCTCGTTTTGGATGTTCTGTGATAAGCATGTGTCAATCAAGTGAGGAGATCTTGGTTATCTCCTCATCAATGATTGACGCCAAATAGCCCTTTTCAATAAAATGCTGTTTAAGAAACTGGGTTTGTCTAACAAAGTCTGAAGAATCTGTACAGTTTCTTCGAATTCGTAGTAGTTGGAAAATGGATGGAGACGGAACTGACCTCATAAGTGAGGACAATCCCCATCTCATTGTTATTCAAGGTGACCATGAAGTCGTGCAACGATTCTTCATCACCTCTCCATAGGAGGAGGATGTCGTAATGGATAGACAACATCCTCCTCCCATAGGGCCATGAAAAGATTGGCGAGGCTGGGGGGCCTCCATTGCCATGCCCTTCTTCTGTAAAAAAAAATTGATTATTGTACCAAAAATAGTTGGTCTGTGTGGCAAAACGGAGGAGATTCATGATGTACTGTTGTTGAACCAATGGAGTCTGTTTGCTGGTGGACAGATAATGTTCTACAGCTGCTAGCCCCAATCCATGTGGGATACAGGTGTACAATGCCGTAACATCCGCTGTTACAAGAAGGAGATCATTGTGATATGCAATGCCCTCAATTCGGCGAATTGTATCACCTGTATCCTTCAGATATGATGGAATGGCAGGTACTAATGGTTGCAGATAAAAATCGATGTACCAGCCAATTTGGGATGTGACCAAATCTATCCCACTTATGATAGGTCTTCCCGGGGGCCTGGTGGCATTCTTGTGTATCTTCGGGAGGTAATACATAATTGGGATACGTGGGCCCACTGGTACTAGGTAGTCCCTCTCTTTCTTGTCTAAGATCCCTTGACGAACGCCCTTTTCTACTAGATCCACTAATTGTTTTTTTGAACTCTTTAGTAGGATCACTAGGTAATGCCATATAGGTTTTATCATCACTCAAAATCCGACATATTTCTATATGATAGTCCTTTTTTTTAATCTAGAACTACTAGACCTCCGCCTTTGTCAGCGATTACAAGATCTCTTTGCTCACATAAGGATTTAAGACCAGTTCTAAAGCTTGGATGATCATATACCCGTTTCCTGGGCAACGATTCCAAATCTTTTAGCACCAGGTCTCGAAAAACCTTCATGGATGATGCTGTGGCATTAGGGGGATTAAAGAGGAAAGGGTTTGACAGACCAGAATGTAACACCTCATCTAGTGCTAATCCTAGGTTCGGATGGGTTAGCAATAAAATGCCTTTGTACATTAAGTCTTCTATTTCTGAACATCGATAAAGGTCTCAAATTTGTTCAATTTTTTAGAAGGGGCAAACTTAAGACCCTTATCTAACACATAAAGCTCTGCCTCAAAAAAGGTCACTTGACTCAAATTAAAAATTCCACTAGCCTCTACTGTCTTTTTCTTTTTCCTGGCCCGCCTTTTCTTTATTTCAATGGGATTCTTCTCTCAAGGGTGAGAATCTGTTGTAAGTACGGACTGGAGTCTGATATGGATCATGTTGTTCTTGATAATATCCCCCATATCGGTTATGTTGGGGAGATCTGGCATGCATATGTGGTTCTTGGTGTCTGTAGCCGTCATTCCCCCCATGGGAAGGGCTTCTATCTCTACTTTGCCCACCCCTTCCTCTATGCGGATGATGGTAGTTGTCTCTAGAAGAATGATTGGGGTATAACCTTTCCCACTCTCTCCTCTCTGACCTTTCGGGTGGGGAGGTGTTCTGCCTTCCCCATTATAGGTGCTTGGGTGGTGTAGGACTTTCGTCCCACTGGATCTGTCACATTTCTCACATTGGGAGGAAGTGAAGTCTCCATACCCACTGAGTCTGTAATATCTACAGTGGTCACATTCTTTTTTCTGCAAATTGAATACAAGATTACTCCTGTAGTCATTAACATTCAGTGTGTACTTTTTTTGTTTTTTTATGTGTTGTTCTCTCTCTTCCTTTTCCAGATGGCTCTTCAAATTGGCTGTGAGAGAAATATATTCTGTTGTGGATTTATGTGGGAGGAGTTGATCTCTTAACTCCTTGATCTCCTTGTTTATATTAGACAATCTTTACCTCTTTTTATCGACAAGGAAACGTAAGAAACTGATACCGGCCTCATTAAAATAATGAAACCATGCCTCAGTTTCTACCTCACCCTGTTGGGGATGAATATCCCATCTTAACCCTCTTGGGACCATGCGTTCCTTGGAGTATTGCTCCAGGAGCGCTATGTCCCATTGTAGGTGGATCTCTGAAACCATGAGATTTTTAAGCTGCATGAAAAAACCTCCTACTTCTGTGTTGATATTTACAGTGACAAAAACCCCTTCAGGGAGCGAGCAGTGCAATACTCAAATACGTCCATACTAAAGTATGGATGAAATAGTGGCAGCAACAATATGAAACTAAACAAACGTGGCAAATATATGTGAAAAAAAGTTGTTCTACTAGTAAAACTAAAGAAAATAAATCAGCAGCCAGCATCAACAGTGTAGTGAACTGTGTAGTAACTAGAAAACATAATGAAAATGCAGCGCTAATGTGTACCAGTGGGCCCACGTATCCCAATTATGTATTACCTCCCGAAGATACACAAGAATGCCATCAGGCCCCCGAGAAGACCTATCATAAGTGGGATAGATTTGGTCACATCCCGAATTGGCCGGTACATCGATTTTTATCTGCAACCGTTAGTACGTGCCATTCCATCATATCTGAAGGATACAGGTGATACAATTCGCCGACTTGAGAGCATTGCATATCACAATGATCTCCTTCTTGTAACAGCGGATGTTACGGCATTGTACACCTGTATCCCACATGGATTGGGGCTAGCAGCTGTAGAACATTATCTGTCCATCAGCAAACAGACTCCACTGGTCCAACAACAGTACATCATGGTGCTCCTCTGTTTTGCCAAACAGACCAACTATTTTTGGTAAAATAATCCTTTTTTTACAGAAGAAGGGCGTGGCAATGGGGGTTAAGTTTGCCCCCTGCCTTGCCAATCTTTTCATGGCCCTATGGGAGGAGGATGTCTATACTTTACAGTGACCTGAGCTAACTTTATGGGCCAGGTACATAGATGACATCCTCCTCCTATGGAGAGGTGAGGAAGAATCGTTGCATGACTTCATGGTCACCTTGAATGACAATGAGATGGGGATTGTCCTCACTTATGAGGTCAGTTCCGTCTCCATCCATTTTCTTGACTTAGAAATTTCTGTGGTCGACCGTCGTCTTGTGACTACTACGTTTTTCAAGCCGACGAATCATAACGGCTATATTTCTACCGTTAGCTGCCATTACGGTTCATGGCTTGACTCCATACCCCGTAGTCAAGTACTACGAATTTGAACAAACTGTACAGATTCTTCAGACTTTGTTAGACAAGCCAAGTTTCTCAAACAGCGTTTTATTGAAAAGGGCTATTTGCCGTCAATCATTGATGAGGAGATAACCAAGATCTCCTCACTTGATCGACACATGCTTATCGCAGAACAACCAAAATAAGCCCTTGACAACAGGTTCAAATGGTCTTTAGTCACACAGTTCTCGGTCCAACATAGACAAGTTAAAAACATTCTCAATCATCATTGGAACATTCTAAGAAATGATCCAGTATTAGGTCCAGTACTTCCTATCAAAGCAGGTGTCATTTTTAGAGGAGCACCGTCTTTGCGAAGCCGAATCTCTCATGTGATTGATGCTCCAATAAAACCAACTTTTTTTCTGGAGTCTAAGGGATATTATCCCTGTAAAAAATGTAATGTCTGTAGGCACAATATCTGCGGAAGGAGAAAATCTGAGTCTTTTGAGACCACTGTCACCTCTACTGTCTACGAAATGAAACATTTTACCACATGCGCCACCCGGTACATATCTAATTACATGTTTGTGCAATAAGCAATATGTGGGACGTACTATCAGGTCATTTTCTGTTAGATTGAACGAACACATTGCTGCCATCAAATTAGGTCTTACTCACCAAAGTGTTCCCAGGCATTATTTACAGTTTCATGACAAAAACCCTATTGGCACTAGGTTTCAAATTATCAATAAATTTGTCCAACATTGGAGGGGGGATCACGTATCAGAGGGGTCTCCAAACTCAAGACCTTCTGGATACACCAGCTTAAGTGTTACTCCCCCCATGGGTTAAACACTGAGTGGGATATAAATGCGTTTATTAATCAATCTTGAACTAGCATTTACCTTTTTGTCTTGGCCATTTTTGAGATAGGTCGCCACACTGTTTCTGTCCTTCAGACCTGTTTACATCCTTTCCATGTATGTCACCTTTTTTACAGCCATATGTAAGAATGAATGCATTTATGACTCTACATGGGGGATAACACTTCCATGGAGGCATTAGCTTCCTTGTACTTCCTTTGGAGGTCTATTTCTGTTTATTTTAGGTCTCTGCCATTCAGGTTGCCTCTCTGTGTCATTGTTACACTGGAGAATGGCAGTTGCCCATATGTTGTGACTGGGGTTAGGCCTTTCCCCTTTAATCAGTACTCCTACGTATAGTTCACAATTCATTCATTTGTAGCATTCATTCTTTCGTGGCTGTATTATTGAATAAATATATTTTTTATTATTCCATACATTCAATGTTTTAATATATCATCAGTTGGGATTCTCGTTTTCAATTTCTCTTTATTAAATTTTCATATCATATAAACAATCATAAATATACAACAAAACCAAGTGGTAACTACCGGTTTAAACAAGTCATTTCACAGTAGGAGATATTTCCATTACATAAAAAAAATTCTTCATTGTGGTTGTATTCATCTTTATCTTTCATCTCCAAATTATCAAGTTACCCTGTCCTGACCTTAAAAGATAATTCCTAACCCCCCCCTCCCCATTCCCATCTCTTCCATTCTGATCACACTCGTATTCCCCAAAGCCGGAAAAAAAAAAAAAAAAAAAAAAAAACCTCCCTCTCCCTCCTTCCCCATCTCTCATATATACTCCATTAGCCCATGCGACGTCTTGAACTCGTCCCATCTTTGCCAAATCTCGGAGATTTGATTTGTGGTATACCCTTCCTCTCTTATCTGTTCCTCCATATACTGGATTTCGTTCATTTCACATACCCAATCTATAATTGCTGGGCTCTTTGTTTTTTTCCAGTTTCTTGCTATTATTGTTCTGGCCGCTGTTATCATATGATGAATGATATCTTTTTTAATCTTCCTTATTGGTTTTGGTATCAGGGACAGTAGTGATAATTCTATACTCGGAGTTAGTTCTTCTCCTGTTACTTTATAATAAATATCAAATATTATGTTCCAAAATCCCTTCACCAAGTTGCAACCATACCATATATGTTCCATTGTACCCTTCTCTATTTTACATCTCCAACATAAGTCTGTATTACTTTTATTAAATAAATTTAAAGTAACTGGGCTTCTATACCATCTCATTACTATTTTGTAGTTCCTCTCCTGATATTTATTTGCAATGGTTGTTTTATGTGTAGTTTCAAAAATCTTTTTCCATTCTTCTTCCCGTAATGGTCTCTCCAATACCTCTTCCCATTTCTTTACATTTATTAACTCCTTAAGTGGTCCATTTGGGATTAGTTCATCATATATTTTTGATATTTTCTTAGCTGGAGTTTGTTCTCCCAATATTAATTCTTCAAATTTAGTTGGTAGTCTATTTATCTTGACTATTTTATGTCCTAAGAATGTCTGGAGTTGATGATATTGCATCCACTTTTTTTGATTTTCCGTTCCCAGGTCTTTTAATGCAGGTATTTTTCCATTCTCTAGGATTTGTACTAATCTTATTTCCTCTGCCCTGTTCCATTTTAGGAATTTTTTACAATTCATTGCTGGGGGGAATTCAGGGTTGAGAAACAATGGGGTCATAGGTCCCAGTATTGTGGAGAGTTTCCCATTTTTCACTATACTATCCCATATCTTTAGCGTTGCACTTACAAAGAGTGTTATTTCCTTTTTTTTGGGTCTCAAATAGGGTTCTATCCATGGGAGGAATTTCAGTTGGGGCCCTATTATGTCTTCCTCTATCCTGACCCATTGCTTGTTTTCTTTATTGTGGTACCAGTCAATTATACTGGTTAGTGATGCTGCTTGCAAATATTTTGTGCAGTCAGGTAGTGCCACTCCCCCCTTGTTTTTCTTTCTTATTAGATTTTCTCCTTTTATCCGGGGGGTTTTGTGTGCCCATATAAATCCAGTTATGGATTTTTTTAGTTCCTTCATTAATTTTCTTGGAGGTTCCAGCGGTATCGTTTGGAAAATATACAAGAGTTTTGGTAATACGTCCATTTTTACGATATTAACTCTTCCTAACCAAGAGTACATCAATTTATCATATCTCTGTAATAATTTAATAGCGTTTCCAATTACCCTCTCATAGTTCATCTTCTGCAAGTGTTTCAGATCTTTGGTTAAAAAGACTCCTAAATATTTTATAGCATCATTCTTCCACTTAAATGGAAAGTCCTTTTGTAACAGTAAACTAGTTCTTTCGTTAATAGAAATATTTAATATCTCTGATTTGTCGTAATTTACCTTGAAATAACTTAACTCCCCAAATCTTTTAAGTTCTTTCATTAAGTTTGGGATAGTTATAATGGGGTTGGTTATATATACTAATAAATCATCTGCGTATGCAGCTATCTTATATTCTTTTTCCCCTACTCTTATCCCTTTAATATCTTTGTTATTCCTGATTGCAGTGATTAAATGTTCCATTATAAGTACAAACAATAAGGGAGAGAGGGGGCATCCTTGACGAGTGCCGTTTGATATTTTTATGTCTTTTGATAACGTACCGTTCACTCTTACTTTTGCTTTTGGGTTGGAATAGAGAGCCATTATCCTGTTAAACATTTTCGGACCAAAACCGATTTGTTTCAAAGTTTCTTCCAAAAAGCACCATCCTATTCTATCAAATGCTTTTTCAGCATCTAAGGCCAACGTGCACATTTCCGTATCTGTTCTTTGGGCATACTCAAGTAATGTACATGTCTTTATGATGTTATCTTTAGTTTCCCTCCCTTTTGTGAATCCGGCTTGGTCTAGCTGTATATGATTGGGTAGGATCGGTGTTATTCTGTTTGCAATAATTTTGGAATAAAGCCGAATATCTATGTTGGTTAGCGAAATAGGTCGATAGTTCTTACACAACGTATGATCCTTCTCCGGTTTTGGAATCAAAGTAATATGAGCTTCTGTGCTTTGTGGTCCAAAGCTTTGTGTATCTGATATCGAGTTGTATGTTCTTTCCAGTATAGGGGCAATTATATCCTGAAAGTTCTTAAAAAATCTAGCCGTAAATCCATCGGGTCCAGGACTTTTTCCCGGGGCTAGTTCTTTAATTGCTTGCTGAATCTCTTCTAAAGAGATATCCTTTTCTAATTTTTCAGTTATTTCTTCAGGGAATCTTGGGAGAGCAGTTTCGTATATGTATTCTATAATTTTCTCTCTATTCCCAATTTCCCTCCTATTCCCCTCTGTTGTTTTAATATTATATAAGTTAGAGTAATATGTATGAAATTCTTCCTTTATATCTTTGGGATCATATGTATATTCACCCTTTGCTTTTAATATTTTAATTATGGTTGTTGATATCTGTTGTTCTTTTAAAATCTTAGCGAGTAATTTTCCTGTTTTATTCCCGTATTGATACCATTGTGCCCTTCCTTGGTCTCTAATCCTAAGAGTTTCCTCATCGAGCACTGTTTGTAATTCCAATCTTTTCTCATTTAGTTTTATTTTATCTATTGATTTGAGGTTTTGTTTATGATTTTTCTCTAATTCCTCTATTTCTTTTATCAGCTGAGATTTTTTCTGCTCCTTTCTTTTTTTTAATCTAGAACCATGTTTGATGAATGTCCCCCTTATTACGCATTTTAATGCTTCCCATTGTATGGGAATTGATGTTTCATCTTCCTCGTGAATTTCTATAAACTCTTTTATTGTCCTGCGTATATCCTCTATGCATTCTTGATTTTTTAATAAATTGTCATTTAGTCTCCAGTTTCTTTCTGTTTTTTCTCGCTTTATTACTTTGATTTCCAAATACAACGGGGCATGATCTGACCATAGGAATCCTCCTATATCTGATGATGGAGTCATTGACATTCCCAAATGATTAATAAAAAAATAATCTATCCTATGGTAGGAGTCGTGTATGTTCGAATAGTATGAATAATTTTTTTCCGTTTGATGTTGGGTCCTCCATATATCCATCAGCTGATGTTTCTCCATTGTTCTTTTAAATTCCTCTATCTGGCTTTTATTTCTATTAGCATGTGTATTAGTTGTGTCAATTTTTGTATCTATTACAAAATTAAAGTCTCCCCCCATAATCACTGTACCTTCTGCTTTTTCCATGCTCTTATTTATGGCTTTTATTCCCATCCTTATCTGATCATGATTCGGTAAGTAGAGATTAATAATTGTAAAAGTTTTTCCATATAACATTACCTTTACAACCAAAGATCTTCCGTCATTGCCCACATATTTTTGTATTACTTGGTGAGGTACATTCCTATGAAAAGCAATGGATACCCCTCTTGATTTGGAGTAAGGGAATGTATCGTGTATCCAGAAATTATAATTCCGATTATTAATTTTTGGAATATGATTCGAGCGAAAATGAGTCTCTTGGAACAGTATAATATCTACTTTTCGTTTATTGAACATATTTAAAATTTGATTTCTTTTGTTAGGAGAGTTCAGACCTCTAGCATTGAACGAACAGAATCTAACCTCACCCATTTAATAGAGAGGGAGATAAGAGAGAGAGAGAAGAGAAAAAAAAAAAAAAAAAAAAAAAAAAAAATTCAAATCGCTTTTTACTTTCACTCGCACACCCCACCCACACTTGATCACTAGATTTACCCTATATCTATTTGACTTTAAACAAAGTCTATCTTACTATCTACAGTAAGTTCCCTAATCTGGGGTTTTAAGCCTGCTAACCAGGAATTGCCGCACCTTGGTCCTCTCCATGCCGCTCTATTTCTTTCCCCTCTCTCTCCCCACCTCGTGTACAGGCACATGGTTAGATGAGGGGGATCGGGGGGGGGGAAGGAGGGGGAGAGGGAAAGGGGAAAGAAAAAAAAAAAAATAAATAAAAAAAGGCCATCCCTATTTAATCTTAGCTTATAACCAATTACCTACATTCATTATTTATTATATCAGTCCATCTATTATATCAGCTCTTTATTATTTGGAGCGATAACAGTAATGATCACCATGGATATTCAGTCATAATCCATACTATCTATCCATCATACTATCTCCCTATTATCTTGAGGGGAGCGAGAGGAGACAGGGGAGGAAGGGAGAAAAAAAAAAAAAAAAAAAAAGAGGCGTTTCTTTCTCTCATGTTCTGTGGTTTTTTACCTATGTATATATATTAATAGTTCTATAAGTTCTTACATTTATCTATTATTCTTGCTGGTATATCTGTCTGAAAGGTTATTTTTCTTTCTTCTTTTCTCTCCCTCCTCCTCTCCCTCTATAAAACCTGTTATTCTATTATATTATTTCCATCTCAATGTATAATAACTTAGTATATTGATCGCAATAACTTAGATTCTCTTCTCTCCTCTCGCCCCCCCCCCCCCCCCTTTATCTTCAATGCCCCAGTATATTATAATCTTAAAGTGCTGACATACATAATACCATAACATAAAAAAAAAAAAAAAAAAAATATACAAGAAAAGAAAAAGTTTTTATCTCTCTCTTTTCTAAATTTTCCATTCGTAAGCACCTATACCAACAATAAAAAAAAAAAAAAAACAATATCCCAAATATCACCCCCCTTTAGTGCTTAAATCATTAATCCATTATATTTCTCTCTTAATTCATTATTGTTAATGTGTTATTATGAAAAAAAAAAAAAAAAAAAAAAAAAAAAAAAAAAAAAAAAATCAAACAATTCAATATTTCATCTTGTACCATCTGTATCAGTACTTCCTATCAAAGCAGGTGTCATTTTTAGAGGAGCACCGTCTTTGCGAAGCCGAATCTCTCATGTGATTGATGCTCCAATAAAACCAACTTTTTTTCTGGAGTCTAAGGGATATTATCCCTGTAAAAAATGTAATGTCTGTAGGCACAATATCTGCGGAAGGAGAAAATCTGAGTCTTTTGAGACCACTGTCACCTCTACTGTCTACGAAATGAAACATTTTACCACATGCGCCACCCGGTACATATCTAATTACATGTTTGTGCAATAAGCAATATGTGGGACGTACTATCAGGTCATTTTCTGTTAGATTGAACGAACACATTGCTGCCATCAAATTAGGTCTTACTCACCAAAGTGTTCCCAGGCATTATTTACAGTTTCATGACAAAAACCCTATTGGCACTAGGTTTCAAATTATCAATAAATTTGTCCAACATTGGAGGGGGGATCACGTATCAGAGGGGTCTCCAAACTCAAGACCTTCTGGATACACCAGCTTAAGTGTTACTCCCCCCATGGGTTAAACACTGAGTGGGATATAAATGCGTTTATTAATCAATCTTGAACTAGCATTTACCTTTTTGTCTTGGCCATTTTTGAGATAGGTCGCCACACTGTTTCTGTCCTTCAGACCTGTTTACATCCTTTCCATGTATGTCACCTTTTTTACAGCCATATGTAAGAATGAATGCATTTATGACTCTACATGGGGGATAACACTTCCATGGAGGCATTAGCTTCCTTGTACTTCCTTTGGAGGTCTATTTCTGTTTATTTTAGGTCTCTGCCATTCAGGTTGCCTCTCTGTGTCATTGTTACACTGGAGAATGGCAGTTGCCCATATGTTGTGACTGGGGTTAGGCCTTTCCCCTTTAATCAGTACTCCTACGTATAGTTCACAATTCATTCATTTGTAGCATTCATTCTTTCGTGGCTGTATTATTGAATAAATATATTTTTTATTATTCCATACATTCAATGTTTTAATATATCATCAGTTGGGATTCTCATTTACACACTGTGTTGTGTTAATGTATCGAAAACATAACATTCTAGCCCTAATAGGGTTTTATGCAGGATAAATACGATGATGTCCTTAGCTAACCTATCAGGTATCTCCTAATGTTGGAATTACTGTGAGGTTATGAGCGCAAATACCCGTGCGCGATGAAGTTCCTGTTTACATTGGGAAAATAGGTGAGGCTACCTTATCCCTGGCCCTGTTGGCGTATAGACAGTTCGCCTGTATGGAGAAGCATAACGAGGCTTGGAGCGCAAATACCAGTGCGCGATGACAGCGCTAACACATGACCACCAGCGGAGGACATTCAGGTTATCCATTGGGCTATATGGTCATTTGACACAACAAGGAGGAGTGTGTGCGCACTGATGACTCGTGATTGGCTATCACGGTCCTCTGGTGTTCACACAACAGCTCGTGATTGGCCATTCTAGTTTGAAGCTTTTAGCACAACACAGCTGATCGGTTTGAAAATTTTTTTAAATAAATATTTTTTATACCTGCATTCATGCACTATGTGGAAACTCTTTTTTCTTTTTCTCATGATCTAACACGCTGATCCAATGCCTTTGGAAGTACCATACAGCTTATCCAGTTGGTGATCTACTGAGAGCTTAGTGTGAGTGTATTGCTCTCATGGTTTAGAGAAGCAGGATCTCCCAATCTATGGATAGTGTAGGACCCACTAATCATGGGGTACTTTGTCTTTTTTGCATGTGTGCGCTGTAATATTTTCTTCTACTGTACGGTCTTATGGCTGCACCATCTTTAATGCATCTTTTAGGGTGCGCTCACCAAATATCTTGTTTGTCTATTGTATGGATTTCTGACCAAATCCCTTTGGGTGAGGAGCACCCCACTCCGTCATTAAGTACCTCTCATTAGTGTCCACTTGTGTCATGGGTGGAGACCTCAAGATTCTCCCATTTTAGAAGAGTGTATTGCTCTCATGGTTTAGAGAAGCAGGATCTCTCAATCTATGGATAGTGTAGAACCCACTAATCATGGGGTACTTTGTCGCAGTAAGTGGGCTTAGCACCATATAGCAATATGGTGTGACCAAATCCCCATATTTTTTGATAACACTTTATTAAAAATGTTTAGGTGTTTTAAACTAGCCTCGCTGGAGGTAAATGTCTTTTTTGCATGTGTGCGCTGTAATATTTTCTTCTACTGTACGGTCTTATGGCTGCACCATCTTTAATGCATCTTTTAGGGTGTGCCCTCCAAATATCTTGTTTGTCTATTGTATGGATTCTGACCAAATCCCTTTGGGTGAGGAGCACCCCACTCCCTCATTAAGTACCTCTCATTAGTGTCCACTTGTGTCATGGGTGGAGACCTCAAGATTCTCCAATTTTAGAAGAGTGTATTGCTCTCATGGTTTAGAGAAGCAGGATCTCCCAATCTATGGATAGTGTAGGACCCACTATTCATGGGGTACTTTGTCGCAGTAAGTGGGCATATTTTTTTATAATGTTTTTTTGAAAATGTTTAGGTGTTTTAAACTAGCCTTGCTGGAGGTAAATGTCTTTTTTGCATGTGTGCGCTGTAATATTTTCTTCTACTGAGAGCTTAGGCACGTCTGCCTATTGGAGTTCCTGGTGTGCAACATCTACCTTCCACCGTCCTGGATGTGACTATTGAAGTACACCATTACACCTTCTCTGTCTCCCATGAAAGATCTGCTGGATCGGATGGTCCAAATACTTGTCTGACCCACCGCCGAACGGCGTGTGTGTCCGGTAAGCGTACCCAATCTTCCTTTACTGTACATGCGTATCTGTGAATGATATATGGAGAAGCCTGTGCATTTTCACTTGTCATCTGTGGAAGAGGCATTACTCCAATGTTCCCCTCATATGGGACTATACCATACTCTATAGAGGAGCGTTTTGGTTAAGATTTTTTTTTTGTTTATCACGGATTATTTGTTGGTTTTCTTCCACAAAAATAATTTTATGCATTTGTTTTTTCTTTGTTCACTGTATATTGACTTTTTGATACACTTCATGTTATATCCACTGGATGCTGGCTTCTCATTCACGAGTAGCCATCAGTCCAATATTTACCCCTGGAGGTCACTCTGGGGATTTTATATATCACATTAGCTCTGCATTTTCATTATGTTTTCTAGTTACTACACAGTTCACTACACTGTTGATGCTGGCTGGTACCAGTTCAAAATTACAAACAGATTCTACTTAACAACACACCTACAGTCCCTGTCTTGTTTGCACCGCCTGTATACTGCTGTTCAGAGTATATAGGGCCCGGGGGCCCCACGCCTTTCCTTTTTTAATTTGGGTGTGGGGTTCCCCTTAATATCCATACAAGACCCAAAGGGCCTGGTAATGGACTGGGGGGTGGGGGGTACCCATGCCGTTTGTCTCACTGATTTTCATCCATATTGCCGGGACCCGACATTACAATTGGCAGTTTTAAATGACTTTTATGCCTTTAAAAATGTCATTTTGTGCAGGGACTGTTCTAAGCACGGGAAACACGTGACACTTTACAGGCATACTATAGACACCCCCCAGGAATTTTTAAATTTTTTTTTGAACCCCTCATTAAGGTTCCTAAGAGCACAATGGCCTCCATAATCCTTAAATGGAAGAGGTTTGGGACAACCAGAACCCCTCCTAGAGCTGGCCGTCCAGCCAAACTGAGCTATCGGGGGAGAAGAGCCTTGGTGAGAGAGGTAAAGAAGAACCCAAACATCACTGTGGCTGAGCTCCAGAGATGCAGTCGGGAGATGGGAGACAGTTGTAGAAAGTCAACCATCACTGCAGCCCTCCACCAGTCGGGGCGGTATGGCAGAGTGACCCGACGGAAGCCTCTCCTCAGTGCAAGACACATGAAAGCCTGTATGGAGTTTGCTAAAAAACACCTGAAGGACTCCAAGATGGTGAGAAATAAGATTCTCTGGTCTGATGAGACCAAGATAAGTTTAATTAAAAGATGGTGCACTGCCACATATGAGTGTAGAGGTAAATTCATACCTGATTCACCACATCCCGATAATAAATTTTAAAAAGATAAAGAGAAGATGAAGGGGTAGGGGGTATTAATGGGTAAACCTGAGTAGGAGGAGAAGAAACATACTAAATAATGTGATTGGTATGAGAAGTGCCCAGAAATAGTAAAAATATATACTTTATTAGAATATACAAAAAGCAGTTATAAAATAGTGAACAATACATACAAAATACCTAAACCACACAAATGAGCATACTGGTAAGAGGAAGCATACATATATGTGGTATATGGGAGCCAAACATGTTTCGGATAAGAAAAAATTCAATTCCTTCTTCAGGGGTTTCCTGTAAAGATTTTTGTATGATCTGGGGGAGGTATATGAGTAAAACATACCAAACATCAGTATATATATATATATATATATACACATATGTACATACATATAATGGGCGTATATCATAGGTGTAGAAGGTTTAAAAAGCAGAATTTATGGAGGCAAAGTAAGAAAATATATATAGAGTGAAGGATGAGTTGGAATGAGAATGGGAAATGGAAAATAATACAGATGTAGGAAGATGAATAAAAGAAGGAGCTCTAAATACACCAGAGATTCAAAGTAGTATAAGATATTATAGGGACTTACTCGTTCAAAAAATTAGCTGCATATAAAGCACCGGACTATGGTCTGACAGTCTGCCAAATGGTACTTCAGATCATCATCATCATGACATCAATTACACATCATATTTGGATATGAGAAGCCATGTGTAACTTTATATGATAAAAGGCCTGAAATTGAAGGTGGTGTAGAGATTTTCTGATGTATGTCAAGGGGAGATCATTGGAGCCATACAGATACGGTGAAGCACGTCAAAACACCAGCGTCCACGAGGAACAACCAATAAAGGAGGGGGATGTATGTCCCTACATATAAAAAATAAAAAATAATGATATTGGAATATCTATCTATATTCCAATATCATTATTTTTTATATGTAGGGACGTACATCCCCCTCCTTTATTGGTTGTTCCTCGTAGACGCTGGTATGTGTGGAGAAAACCAGGCACTGCTCATCACCTGTCCAATACAGTCCCCACAGTGAAGCATGGTGGTGGCAGCATAATGCTGTGGGGGTGTTTTTTAGCTGCAGGGACAGGACGCGATCGAGGGAAAGATTAATGCGGCCAAGTACAGGGATATCTTGGACGGAAACCTTCTCCAGAGTGCTTAGGACCTCAGACTGGGCCAAAGGTTTACCTTCCAACAAGACAATGACCCTAAGCACACAGCTAAAATAACGAAGGAGTGGCTTCACAACAACTCCGTGACTGTTCTTGAATGGCCCAGCCAGAGCCCTGACTTAAACCCAACTGAGCATCTCTGGAGAGACCTAAAAATGGCTGTCCACCAACGTTTACAATCCAACCTGACAGAACTGGAGAGGATCTGCAAGGAGGAATGGCAGAGGATCCCCAAATTCAGGTGTGAAAAACCTGTTGCATCTTTCCCAAGAAAGACTCATGGCTGTATTAGATCAAAAGGGTGCTTCTACTAAATACTGAGCAAAGGGTCTGAATACTTAGGACCATGTGATATTTCAGTTTTTCTTTTTTAATAAATCTGCAAAAATGTCAACGATTCTGTGTTTTTCTGTCAATATGGGGTGCTGTGTGTACATTAATGAGGAAAAAAAATGAACTTAAATGATTTTAGAAAATGGCTGCAATATAACAAAGAGTGAAAAATTTAAGGGGGTCTGAATACTTTCCATCCCCACTGTATATAGTCTAGCCAAGCCTATACCTTACTGTAGGTCATTCCTGGTGTACTGTTTTTAGTAAACTTCAGGCGTTGTTTTGCTAATCTAATTGTACAGTATGTCTGGAAGGCCACCAAGGAGAGGCAGACGCTTACAGGCCACTAAAAGAGGGCAAGCAGGCTCTGTGTCTACAACAAACAGTGCTGGTCATGGACACAGTGAATCCTCAGCATGCGGCCGTGGGGCACGCTTGTCCTTTTTTTCGGAGCTGGTCGTGTTGAGCATGCAGAAGAGTTGGTAGAGTGGATGACCAAGCCAACTTCATCCTTCTCATCCTCTCTGACCCAGGCTCAGGGTACTTTGTCTGCCAAAGCAGCTTCCAAAGTGGCCTCTTCCCTTGGCTCAATGGCATCAGTCACTCCTTCCCTAGCCCAACATGTCCTGAGGAGTTCCCCGAACTGTTTGACCACAGTGTTGGGTACATGCTGCAGGAGGATGCGCAGCGTTTTTAGGGCTCTGATGATGGTACACAGCTTGAGGAAGGCAGTTACGTGAGCCCAGAGAGAGGGGGTGCCCAAGAAGGACAGCAAACTGGCAGTCATGTTACCCCAGCTGCAGCATACTGCCAGCTTTGCTCCAGTGACGAGGAAGGAGGGGATGATGAGGTCACTGACTCTACATGGGTGCCTGATAGGAGAGAGGAGGACGAGGAGGTAGAGGCACATCTCCAACGAGGCAGGATGCCCTCCAGGGGCCAGCTTAAGGGCAGCCAACCGACTGCATCACACCGCAGAGCTCCACATGTGCAGGCGCTGCTGTCTCTGCGCATTATTCCAAAAGTTCTTTGGTTTTTGAGACGTATGCAACAGATCGCACCGTTGCTGTTTGCAACATATGTCTGAAGCGTATCAGCGCAAAACAGCAGCCGCTTGGGCACCACAAGCTTGACCAGACATATGTCAACCTGTCATGCAGTCCGTTAGCAAGCATACATAAAAGACCCACACCAAAGAACAAAGCTGCTACCTCTCCTTGCTCCTCATCAGCTGGGATCTCCAACCCCACTATACCTTCAGTCCTCTCAGAAACCTGCACTGAGAGGAATGAAGGTATAAAATTAGGTGTGTCACTGCCAAGTACTTGCGGGCAATCTGCTATCGGTACACCAACGTCCGATTGTACCAGGCAAATTTTCCTGCCCCAGCTGCTGCACCGCCCAAAGAAGCTTGCTCCCAGCCATCCACATGCCCAGCGGTTGAATGCTAGCTTGGCTAAATTGCTAGCACTTCAACTGCTGCCTTTTCAGTTGGTAGACTCTGCCCCCTTCCGTGAGTTTGTGGAATGTGCGGATCCTCAGTGGCAGATTCCCAAACGCCACTTTTTTCACGGAAGTGTTGGAAGTTGTTCCGCCACCACGCCTCCAAAATACTACTAGTGGCGATTCTGCCACACCTCTCTCCTCCACCCCCTCCTCTTCTTCTTCCTCCATGGCCTCTTCCTGTGCTGATTTGTCCTCGGAACCAGTGGTGCTCCGTAGGCGTTCAAGGGGCTACGCAAGTACGCAGGCAAAAGATGCCATGCGAGCTTGAGCTGGTGTGCTTGGGGGACAGGAGCCACACTGGGGCAGAGATTCTGTCAGCTCTGCAGGGGCAGGCTCAGAGGTGGTTGACGCCATGCCAGCTTAAGGCAGGAATGGTGGTTTGCGACAATGGCACCAACCTCCTCTCTGCCCTCCGACAGGGACAACTGACCCATGTGCCCTGTTTGGCTCACGTCCTTTACTTGGTGGTGCAGCGGTTCTTGGGCAGATACCCAGGCTTACAGGATGTCCTGAGGCAGACCAGGAAAGTCTGTGTGCATCTCCGCAGGTCATATAATGCCAGTGCTCGGCTAGCTGACCTCCAAAAGGAATTTAACCTGCCCAAGAACCGCCTAATCTGTAACATGCCCACCAGGTGGAACTCAACGTTGGCCATGCTGCAGTGGCTGCACACGCAGCAGAGGGCCAACAATGAATACCTGTGCGACTATGGCACCAGGACAGGGTCAGGGGAGCTTGTTTTTTTTCCCCACGCCAGTGGGCTATGATCAGGGATGCATACACTGTCCTGTCACCATTTGAGGAGGCCACGAGGATGGTGAGCAGTGACAGTGCATGCATCAGTGACATTGTCCCTCTTGTCCACCTGTTGGAGCACACGCTGCATGGAATAATAGACAGGGCACTTGAGGCAGAACAGAGGGAGGAAGAGGAGGACTTCCTTACCTCTCAAGGCCCTCTTTATCCAGACAGTTTTCCTGCATGCCCGCCGATCACACAGGAAGAGGAGGAGGAGGATTGCATCAGCATGGAGGTGGGGCACTCAGCATCAGCAGCAGTCTTCAAGGGATCATTTACAGTCCCAAGAAACCCATGGACTTGTACGTGGCTGGGAGGAGGTGGCTGCGGATCATGTCCTCCTTAGCGACCCAGAGGACTTTGGACCAAATGCCTCAGCAAACCTACACTGCATGGCCACCCTGATCTTGCAAAGCCTGCGGAAGGATCCTCATATTCGTGGTATCAAGGAGAGGGATCATTACTGGCTGGCAACCCTCCTTGATTCACGTTACAAGGGTAAGGTTGTGAACCTTATCTTCCTGTCGCACAGGGAGCAGAGGATGAAACATCTTCGGGAGGCCTTGCAGAAAGGTTTGTGCAACGCGTTTCCAGAGCCTGGGAGGTTACAAATTCCTGGACAACGTGTTGCTGAGGCTTCGGTCAGTCACAGAAGGAGCGGTGGAGAAGGTGGCCGTCTGACCGATGCGTTCGGACAATTTTTTAGTCCGCAGCCCCAAGGTATGATCGGTTCCAGCAACCATCGCCAGCATCTGATTTACATGGTGCATGAATACCTAGGGGCAAGATCAGACTTGGACACCTTTCCCACCGAAAAGCCTCGGGGTTACTGGGTCTTGAGGATGGATCACTGGCCAGAGCTTGCACAGTATGCAATTGAGGTACTGGCCTGTCCTGCATCCAGCGTTCTTTCGGAACGCACATTCAGTGCTGCTGGTAGCTTTATAACCGATCACAGGGTGTGCCTGTCCCCCGATCAGTCGATCGGTTGACCTTCATAAAAATGAATCAGTTTTGGATCACCAGCTACCAAGCACCTGATGCTGATGTAACTGAATAATTTTTTTTTTAATGTGAGATCCCTTCAAGACTGTCTGTCTATGCTGATGCTGAGTGACTATCCTGTTATGCTCAATGACTATCCTCTTCCTCCTCAATTTTCATGCTGATAGCATGTAAGAACATTTTTGATTCTGGGCACCGACACCAGTGGCTAAGGCCCAATTTTTCTGCCCCTGTTTAACAGGGGCGTGTAATTACAATTTTTGCTGCAATAATTTGCAGCAGGGCTCATTCATGCGCTCCAACTAGAGTTTCTGTGAGGGGTTGCAGTGTTGTGGCACCAGCACCTGTGCCTAAGGCCCAATTTTTCTGCCCCTGTTCAACAGGGGCATGTAATTACAATTATTGATCTAATATTTCACAGCATGGCCCGTTCCTGTGCCCACCAAGAGTAACTGTGAGGTCTTACAGTGTTGTGGCAACACCACCACACCGTCCACCACCAAAGGCCCAATTTTTCCAACCCTGTTCAACAGGGGCATGTAATTACAATTCTTGATCTAATATTTCACAGTAGGGCCTGTTCCTGCGCCCACCAAGAGTAACTGTGCGGGCTTACAGTGTTGTGGCAACACCAACACCTAAGGCCCAAATTTCTGCAGAGTATATAGGGCAGGACCCTACTTTCAAACATCCAACTTACAAACGACTCCTACTTTCAAACAGAAGGAGACAACGGGAAGTGGGAGTTTGAGAGCAGGCTATAAAATTTTCCGACAACAAAACCTGGTCGCGTCAATTCCGACCGTGTGTGGACAATTCCGACGCACAAAGTGCCACGCATGCTTAGAAGAAATTCCGAGACGGAACAGCTCGTTCTGGTAAAATTAGCGTTCGGAATGGATAGAGCACTTTCGTCACGCTGCAATCTTTAAAATTGTTTAATACAGCGCACTCTCTTCTTCTTTATAATGCAGGAAGAACAAAGTAGTTTTGCTGCTGATATTCACACAGAGTTCTCATAAACTTCTTTCTTTCTTATTTATCGCGATTCCCTCAATATATTATGATTTGTCACATCTGACCAAAAATCTATATCATTTTTTTTTGTGTTTTTTTTTTTTTTAAACCCTGAATGGATTATTATTTATTTTTTTTTTGGTTTGCATTTTTTTCAAGGCTGATCTTGTTTTTATTTTTTTGTTATTTAACATCCAGAATATTTTTGTGTGTGTTTTGTGTGTCAAGTTACCACAACACCACTATTATCTTGTATTATTTAATCTCAAGGAGGCTGCTTGGTGTTGGTGTCTCTTGTTAATTTCACATTGTATTTTGAAATGTACCTGCCTCCTCACAAACAAACTGTCCTTTTTGAAGGAAAACACACATAGGAAAGTCTAATTGAAACCAAAAAACCTTTATTAAGGGCTCATAACCAAACAAAGAGGGAGGCAACGCTGGAGAAACAGCATAAATTGGTGAAGCCTTTGAGCCCCAGGGCACACATCAATTATTTTACTGCAAAATTGGTGGCCTGAGGAGTCCATATCTAAGGGAGTGCAGTCTGGTCCAGAAGTCCCAGAGATCATGAAAGCAGCAGATGACATGTATGTCCCCAGGCTGTGGTACTACAAGAGACTGCATCTTTTGCCAGACCAGACTGAACCCAGGTCATCACTCTCTGGTCTTCCTTCCACACTTCCTTCCACGCTGTGGCTCTGGTGGTGGAGTTGTGGCAGGAGGAGGAGGAGGATGTTCCAACTCAATCACGTGGGTATTGGGTGTGATTTCGCCCCTCACCCCCTTAGTTAAGACTTTATAAATAAGGTGCTCACACAGGAGGCATTGGCCCTCCTGCATGCCCTGCAGTTTGGTGGCAGCCATGCAGGCAAAGGCCTCTTCAGGAGTGGGGGTGGCTCTGAGGGAGGCAGAAGCCTCCTGAATGAGCCTTAGAGCTGAATCCTGCACGTGACTCCCCTTCCTGGGTCTTTTGTTTGGAAGGCGGAGGGGAGGAACCTGCGATTCGGTCAGGCTCCTACTGGTCCCAGGCTTCTCCTGGCTGCCACTTAGCCCCGCCTCCTCCTGGCTGCCACATTCCACAGCCTCCTCCTGTGTGCCACATTCCAGAGCCTCGTCCTGGCTGAGGTTTTCCTGTGTATGAAAAAGGGACATGGTTTTAGTTTTTACTTCATCAATCACACACAATTTTCATCTCATGACCGTTGCAAATTGAATGTTAACAAATATAAAAGACTATCATTCTGAGCCCAGCATTTTTCATTCTTGTCCCAAATATTTTTGCCCACTACTGTCTATTGATATGTAAAACACTTTTTTTAATCAGCAATTAGTGATCAATAATAACATCTAGTAAAGATCATTTCTTTATTGACCAGAAATCTGTAAAAGAATTCTATACCTGGCTCAAGCTGGGCTCCTCCACTTCTTCCTGGCTGGAAGTCCCAGGTTGGACATCGGAAGCCTCAGCTGGGGTGGAAGATAGGGTGGAAGGAAGAGTGGAAGGAAGGGTTGAGAGGGATTCCCTAACTTCGGTCTGGTCTGACAGAAATCACAGTCTCTCATAGTACCACAGCCTGGGGACATAAACGTCATCTGCTCCAGCTCCGGATCTCTGGGAATCCGTGACCTTCTTGCGCTCCCTAAGATAAGTGCCCCTCAGGCCACCAATTTTGGCTTTTAAATAAGGGATGGTTGCTGTGGGAACCACCGGCTTCACCAACTCCAGCAGTTTCTCCAGCGCTGTCTGTCTCTTTTGTTTATGATTATAATGTGGATGTTTCACCTGCCACAGACAGGGCTGCTCCCTATATTTTTCTATGAACAGGAGGAGGAAGTTGTGGTCATTGAAGCCATCCATTTTCTCTGCAAGACACAACACAAGACAAACCCTAATGTCAGGCAAAACTTTCCTAAACTTGTTACAATATAGGCCTCAATGTAGAAGCGGTATAGGCCCAAGTTTAGATCTTACCTTCGTTATCCCGATCGGCGCCTCCGATACTCCTTCCTCCGCTCACAAATCGTACCTACTACGCACGAGGGTTACGCTTTATACACACTGCGCATGCGTGAAACTCCGTCTGCCCCTGACGTTCTTTCTGTTCTATTCCCCGCCCCTTCTCGTTCGGTGCTGGAGGGGAAGAGCACATGTCGGAGACACAGCAGGATCATGCTAATTACAGCAACGAGGAGGAGGGGGAGGAAAGCCCGGAGCCAGAAACGTCCCGATCCAGAAGGAGACGATTTAAGGCCTCAAATATGTCCTTTGGGGAGATGTTGGAGATGGTGGACATCCTGAAGAAGGCCGTACATGACGGGAAGTATGGACGTTACCCAAACCCCAATGTCAGAAAGGCCAAGATCTGCACCGGAATTTCGGGGTACGACGATCGAAAGATCAGCTCAGGAAGCGGTGGTCGGACCTCAAATTAAGAGAGCACGAGCAGTACAGAAAGATCCGGAGAGTGCTGCAAAAAAGTAAGTAGTTGTCCTGTTTTCCTATTCTTTATGTTTATTACATTCGTGCTGCTCCATGTGCTTTTCTTAACTGTTATCCAGTTTAAAATGGCAACTTTCATGTTCATGGGCACATTATTCGTTCGTATTAATCATTGTTCGTTCGGCCTAGAAAACACCATTATTTTGGCCATATGCATTTGCCCACATTTTTTATGGCCTACTTGTCTGCAAATAATTTGGTTGGGTAGATGGGTTTGTAACTAGAATGAAATGCAAACTAGATTCTGTGTAAGGAGAGGACACTCAGCAGCTGTTTTCACATCTGGACGCTGGAGCACTAGTGTGGGACACATGAACACCCTTTTTATTAGGGGATTAAATATATATAATGGCTGCGCTTAGGACAATAGTTAGGTGTGCAGCCCCCCTGAAAAGAGCTTCCCTAGGGATTCTTCAACTAATTGCAAATAAATCTATAATGGGGTGTGGCGCTACCTATATAGGTTAATAGGGATGGATAACTATATGAGAGGGCTAACTACTGCCTTAATAGTGAGCATGACCCTCCTGTACCCAATTTGTGATAGTTACAAGCTAAATATTACCCAGTGAAAATGAAGATTATAAATACCATCATTCAAGTGTTCAGAAGCATAGGCCTCTCTGTGTGATAAAGTAAGTCGTGATGGATACCATGCAGGTTAGCATATGGTTCCTTCCAAATAATGGATAGGAGTGGAACTAAAAAACTAAATAGTCCCCTATAAATAATAGTGATGTGCCATCAAAAGATTTGTAAATTAAACATCATAAATATACATAGTAGGGTTACACTGTCCGAGGCCATAAACTGCAACCCCTTCAAATCAATTAAAAAAAAAAAAAACAAGTAACCATAACATCAAACAGGATCGTGTAGTGTTCATATACCAGTCCATAAATTATATAGGATTTCTATAAAAATCGTGTTCAAGTTCTTCAAAAAACCATGACTGAAGTGCTCTCAATGTTCTTGGTGACTTTTGTGCTCCCCCTCAAGGGTCCCCACTTACCAGATCCAATCACCCCAAAGGGGCAATGTGCGTATGGGTATATCCTCAACGATCTTCTCGCCACCGTAGTTGTTAGGACACCCAGGGTAATCTCCGGCTTCCGTATGGATAGTTAAACCGTATTCATGGTGATTCCCTGCTCATGGTGTCCAGTGATGGGCTGGTGGAGGTTGGGGAGCCTGTACATGCAGCTGGGCAGATCTACCTGGATGTCCCCGCTGTTGTATTGCTGCACTCTGTACATGGGCATGTCTTCCAGACATGCCCATGCAACCCCTTCCTCAATAATAAAGTAGCTGTGAGGAAGGGGTTGCACCCCAAAAACATGTCCCTTGATCCCCCATGATGACATGATAGCACATGTTGACATTCGGCAATTGGTGTGCATCTTCAAAATTTGGCTTTTCTAGGGGTGACTTCACCCCATCTGAACGCAATATCAAACACAGTTTGTAAATACTCATGTCTGATATTGCCTTCAAGTTCTACCAAATGTAAACTTTGTAAGTTCAAGATTTGTGTCTTTCTTGTTGGTTTTAAACATGCCTGTTTTATCTTAAATGGACATTTCTACTTCTTCTAATGTGACCCCCAAAATTGTTATACAACAAACATGTTGGTTTGTTTTAAAAATCTTTTCTAAATGCACATGTGATTGTGCTGGTATTAAAAAGATTGTTAATCAAGAATGTGTGGATTATTACACTTTTGTTGTGCTCTAATTGGTGTTTTCAGTGACAATGGGGATAATTTCCTAAGGGCAAATCCACTTTGCACTACAAGTGCAGTTTCAAGTGCACGTGTAGTGCAAAGTGTCTTTGCCTTTAGTAAATAACACCCAATAATGCTTTGTAATGTTACACAATCACGCCATTTTCAGGACTCGCCACATTTCTGTCAGGGTCAGCTAAAAGAAACACAAGCAGTAAATGTCACCAAAGATTTTAGTAGGTAATTTTTTTTTATTTGAAAAAGGTTTCAGACATTGTCTGGCATATTGATAGCCCCCCTACCCGCAAAGTATTCAAGGTTTCTTAGACGGACATCACAGGCACTCGGGGGGGCAAACCAGGACGGCCACTTTCAAGCGCCATCAGGGTTGGTTCATTTTGAATTCCAGCCTCAGGCCCAACTGAGCCAGCATAGTTGGCAGAATGTTGCCGTAAAAAGTTGTGTAGAACACAGCACGCCAGGATGATATGATTCAGTTTGTACTCCGCCAAACTGTAAGAAATAGGCGGAACCGGCTGGCCATGATTCCAAACATGTTCTCCACCACTCTTCGGGCTCTGGCTAGCCGGTAAATAAAAACCCTCTGATCCGGGGTGAGGGTCCTCATCGGGAATGGCCGCATAAGATGGTCCCCCAGCGCAAACGCTTCATCTGCAACGAAGACGAATGGGAGTCCTTCCACATTGTCTTCTGGAGGTGGCAAGTCCAAACTGCCATTTTGGAGACACCTGTAGAACTCCATCTGGGCGATGACTCCACCATCGGACATCTGGCCATTCTTCCCCACGTCCACATACAGGAACTCGTAAGTAGCCGACACCACTGCCAACATCACAATACTATTGAACCCCTTATAGTTGAAATAGTATGACCCCGAGTTGGGTGGTGGGACGATGTGGACGTGTTTCCCATCAATTGCCCCTCCACAGTTAGGAAAGTCCCACTGCTGGGCAAAGTGGGAGGCCACAGTCTGCCATTCCTGTGGCGTGGAAGGAAACTGTGGAGTCAAACAAAAAAAAAAATTAGTCATTTTGCACATAAACAGGGAAAGCAGATTAGACACAAACATTCTTGGCCAACATCAAGATAACATTTATTTGAGGGTGTTTTTAAAGACCAAAGTATAAGGTACACCTATCAGATTCCCCCTCCCCCACCCCCTCTCATGGGCCATTTCTAACATTATGGGTTGGGGGGGACTCTTGGACACGTAACCCTCTCCACTTCATTGAGAGATGAATGCCTAAATAATGGGTATTACTTTGGCCAGCCCCTCCTTAGTTACACTATTGGCAGCCCACTGGACAGGTAAGAAGTGTCATAATACAAAGATATAAATACACATTGTACACATTTGAGCACATTTGTACATTCTGCTATTACCTATCAAGATAATAATAGTATACAGAAACTTTTAACAGTACCATTTGAAAGTATACAGGCAAGCCCTTGCACTACATGCTTTGGGGAATTCATCCATAAATCTGACAACAAAAGAGATGGGTATAGTGTGTATGGGTTTGGCAAAGTCAGCAGATAGATGATTGAGGATAGATAGAGAATTGGTATCAGCTGACTTAGCAGTTGGGGGGAGGGAGGGTTCCAAATGATTTGGGGACCCCAAAAAAAAAGCCTCTGGCACTCTGCCTGAATTTAAAGCACAAATCACATTTAAAAACATTTTAGGGGGTGTTTAGGGTAAAGCACTACTTTGGAGCTGATAAAATACATTGTTAAGTGACTACATGAGGTAAATATAGGGCCAGCAGACCATGCTGGGGAGGTTAGTGAAGGCAAATATGTATGAAGGACAAAAAAAAAAATTAAATAAAAATCCAGGATGCATGAGGACAAAGGGGACATTCACAGCATATTACAATCATGGTAATTAGGGAATGAGGAAAGAAATACAATACATTAGCAAACATTATATACAATAAAATGTGATATTAAAGGATAAAAATCTTACCTTAATATACTCCTTCTAAAGGACATGGATGATGGCAGAACAGGTCTCTGGGATGATCCCCAGAGCCTGGGGGGAGATGCCTGTCGAGAACTTAAAGTGGTGTTCCAGCCGAAATTATACTTTTTAAATAAAAATACCCCTATAATACACAAGCTTAATGTATACTAGTAATGTTAGTCTGTAAACTAAGGTCTGTTTTGTTAGCTTATAGCAGTAGTTTGTTATTTTATAAACCTACAGCAGGCCATGGCCATCTTAAGTGTGGGCATCTGAAGCCAGACTGTATTTCTTCCTGGATCTCATCCTTGCAGATCTTGCACATGCTCAGTGCAGCACAAGCAGTGTAATAGGTTTCAGGTCAGGTTTCCATAGCAGCGGCAGTGTCAGAGGAAGTTGCCGCCCCTTCCCAGAAGGCATTGCAAACAGGAAATGATGCAGTTGGCCACGGCCAGGGAGGAGGAACTGAGAAATGAATACAGCAGATATACAGTAGGTGTTGAGAAAAAATTTTTTTTAAATATCCAATTCGTTTACAGTGCACAGTTTAGTCAGGGATGCTGAAGAGTTGTAAAAGTGGGTGGAACTCCACTTTAAGGTCCTGCAGGCTTCTCCCCATCGCCAAGTACCGCAGGGTGGCGACTAGCCTCTGCTCTGGAGTGATGGCTTGCCTCATGCAGGTATCCTGCCTGCTAATATAAGGGGTCAGCAAAGCCAACAAACGGTGAAATACGGGGTCTGTCATCTGGTGAAAGTTCCTGAAATCATCAGGATTATTCTCATGGATCTCACGGAGCAAAGGCATATGACAGAACTGGTCACGCTGAAGCAACCAATTCTTGGTCCATGAACTCCTCCCCACCCTGTTCATGGACTGGACTTGTGTCAAGGTCAGGACTCCAACACCAAGCCCCCGCACAGCACGAACTCTACGAGGAGTACGTATACGCAACATGGCTAGAAAACGGTCGGCTGCTCAGACCGAAGTAACAGAACGCATTGAAGAACAGCAAGGCCTGTGAAGAGCGACCTGAAAAACAGTAACAAACGAACAAGAACAGAATGACAAGAGTCATGCGTCACTTGCTGCACGCACTGAAGAGCAGATACAAACCCACAAGCACAAACTGAACAGCAGAAAACGATCTGAAAACCACAAGTCTGAAAAACCGCAAATTTTCTCTCACCAAACTTTAACTAACACGAGATTAGCAAAAGGAGCCCAAAGGGTGCCGCGCTTGGTTCTGAACTGGCCTTTTCTAGTCTCGTCGTATGTGGTGTACGTCACCGCGTTCTTGGCGATCGGAAATCCCAACAACTTTGTGTGACTATGTGTACGCAAAACAAGTTTGAGCCAACATCCGTCTGAAAAAATCCATGGATTTTGTTGTCGGAATGTCCGATCGTGTGTACGGGGCATAAGAGTTAATATGGGAAAAGGGTCTCCTCCACTGATTTATCACCAACCCTTGTTTCCCTTAAAAACCCCAAATTTTCAATATCCAATTGTCATTGGGACAGAAAGTGAGGTGAAATCTTCTGAACAGGTGCACAGACAGCAAAACAAAGGTTACAGGGGTGATAACCCTTCCCTATGTTTTCCAAAAAGCTTAAAAATAGATTTTTTGGCTGGAGCTACACTTTAAAAATGTACCAGTTCAAAATTACAAACAGATTCTACTTAAGAACAAACCTACAGTCCCTGTCTTAGTATATAGGGCCTGGGGGGGTTCCCCTTAATATCCATACAAGACCCAAAGGGACTGGTAATGGGCTGGGGGGGGGGTACCCATGCCTTTTTTCTCAATGATTTTCATCCATATTGCTGGGACCAGACATTACATTAAAGCCGCAAGCAGTTTTAAATGAATTTTATTCCTTTACAAATGTAATTTTGTGCAGGGACAGTTCTAAACACGGGAAACACGCGCCACTTTATAGGCATACTATAGACACTCCCCCAGGCACGATATTTCAAGGAATATTTCACTTTTATTATTTCACTTTAAGCATCATTAAAATCACTCCTGAAAAAACGTCCGTTTTTAAAACTTTTTTTTGCATTAATACATGTACCCTGGGGTAGGACCCGGGTCCCCAAACCCTTTTTAGGACAATATCTTGCATATTAGCCTTTAAAATTCGCATTTTTGATTTCTCACATTCGAGTCCCATAGACTTTAACGGGGTTCGAAAGTTTGTGTGAACTATCGGTCCGTTCGCAAGTTCTGGTGCGAACCGAACCAGGGGGTGTTCGGCTCATCCCTACTCTCTAAGTACAGTCCCCAATATGACATTAAAAAGGTAGCAAGAAATAAAAATATTTACCTAGGTATAGAATATAGAATATAAATCATTAAGGCCTCATGCACACTGCTGCTGTTAAACTCACATTTTTGTGAGTTTAGGCGTTTGTTTTTTTACTGCCCTTAAACTCTACCCTCTCTGTCCATGTACACATGATGTTTTTTAGCAGTTTAGCAGCAGGGAAGTTTAGAGGATGTTTTCTGAATGCCCTAAAATCACATTCAGGAGAGGCAATTTTGACCACAAAAACTCTGAACGCTGTTAAATACGCATAGGCGCGTTTAGTACTTTAGCGTTAATTTATTTCAATGGCTCAAATATATTAAAATTCTGGCCAATTAAATAAATGCCCAAACTCTGTTAAACTACTAAACTGACCTAAACTGTTTTGAAAAAAAAATGCAGCTTAGGTGAGTTTATAACGTTGATTTTCTGCTTTCAGGATAAACACTGTTTACAAGAAATCAGAGTGCATAAGGCCTTATTCTCAAATATAAACAACTACCAAGATTAAAAAAAAAAGGAAAAAAAAAGAAACTTAAAGTGGATGTAATCCCGATTTATGAAATTTAAGCTGGGCACATATAGCTGCAGTGTTTTCTTATCTTTCTCCAAAGCCCTAGGTCCCGTGGCTTTCTCCTGCTCCGTTCTTCTGTTATCAGCATGATAACTTCTGACACGTGATAAAACCAGCCTGAAATTTGTGTCAGGGCAGGTGCTAGAAATAGATTAGCAGACAGCTGGTCAATTCACAGCACAGCTCTGCAAGTCTCTGCCTATATGGAGGAGGGGGTGTGCCTTTCCCTCCAATCAGCTGTCTCACAGTGTATGGCAAGACTCCCCTCCCCCTGCTGGAATAGGAAGAGAAAATTCGAACAGGTCATGCACTTTCCTAAACAGTATAAAAAGCTGAAGACAGCAGATATACATGTAAATCTTATGTAGCAAGATTTGTTCATCTCTATGTATCAGCTGAGGCTGTTAACTTCACTGGAAATATGTGAGGGTTTACATCCACTTTAAACTGTTAAGATCTGGGGGATGTTGCCCAGAGTTCCCATATTCATTTACCATTCCATTTTTAAGCCTCGTTCACACAGGCTTACTTAAAGGGTATCTCCACATTTGTAGGGAAAGAAAAACTGCAAATAAAAAAAATATTGCGTATACAATTGTGACACAAGTCATATTGTAATTGAATGTAATTAAAAAATACTTTCCCTTTTCAATCTGCAGCTCTGTAATTTTCTCTAAAATGCAATGCAATATGGCTACCTGGAGGTGTTCTGTACAAAGAATGCGTCCCTTGAAACAAAAATGTCATTTTTGGTGAGATACACGCAATAGGAAATCAAGGGATGCAAAGCCTGCAATTTTCCTTATTAGAGCCCTGCAGGTGCAGCAGCTGGTTGATAATTATGAAACCACTGCCATTATGTTAATTTTACAAAAGGACACAGAAAAACAAACAGTGATTTTTTTCAGAATAACAAAAGGTAGGAATCTGCAACAAGGATTGTTAAAAATCCTGCAATAAAAATAAATAAATACACTGTGCTAAGTGCTACACATTATTAAATGAACAGATAACATAGCATAATATGGCAACACTATAGCTTTAAAAATTATAGTCCCAATCAATAATAGTGCTCGTGCTCAAAATGACTAAATCCGTGTTTCTTGGTGCTCAGACAAGGTGCCCCCACATGGATGTAAACTCACCCCTCAATATGGACCGACTATCTCTAGTATCGTCAGAAAAGCGTGTGGGGATACCCCTGGGGATTTTTCTTGAAAGAAGGAATTTCATTGCGCAATACTGTTTAAAAAGGTTTATTTAAAACTTAAAAACAAGTAGTTGAACTCACATGTAAGAGTGCCTGTGGCCTGGCACCCGGTGTGAATAGCAGGTGATTTTTCGGGAAATCAGCCCAAACAATGGTGGACTGCTGCCACGGTTGACCTTGACACGTTTCAGCCAATCAATTGGGTCGTCATCAGAAAGCTCTGATTCCGCCATCTTGCTTAGGGCATTTATACCCTTACCATAGATCACATAACCAGATTTATCCATTAGAAATGTATTACCTGCTATTTACACGGGGATTCTCACAATCTATTATTTAACAGCCTTAAGCATACAGAAACAATTAATTAAAAAAGGGTTAGTTAAAAAAACATATACATTTAAATATAACCATAATCAGGAATATTACAATTATGAATAAGGTAGAAGATCTTAAAGCCATCTAGTGGTCAAAGATGGAATAACTGGATGGAAGACTAATGCCGCGTACACACGATCAAATTTTCCAACAGGAAATGTTGGATGTCAGGCTGTTGGCGTAAAATCCGACTGTGTGTATGCTCCATCGGACAATTGTTGTCGGACTTTCTGCCAACAAATGTTGGCTAGCATGTTCTCAAATTTTCCTCCAACAAATGTGTGTTGTCGGACATTCGTGCATACACAAGTCCGTCTGACAAAAGTTCAAAGTACAAACACGCATGCTCGGAATCAAGAACGATCCGCAAGTGCTCGGTCTTGTAAAACTAGCGTTTGTAATGGAGATATCACATTCGTGACGCGGCAAATTATGAAATCTCTCAATGCAGCGCATTCTCTTCTTCTTTATAATGGTATAATAATGAAGCTGCTTTGCTGCTGATATTTACAGAGTTCTGACAAATGTATTTCTTTTTTTTCTAGTGATCTCCAGAATAATATATTATTTTGTGTTTTTTTTTCTAGTGATCTCCAGAATAATATTTCTAGTGATCTCCAGAATAATATTTTTTTTTGTAGTGATCTCCAGAATAATATTTTTATTTTTTTTATTTTGATAGTGATCTTCAGAATAATATGTTTTTTAGTTTTGTGTGTCAAGTTTCCACAACACCATTTTTCTCTTGTATTTTTTAACCTCAAAGATACAACTATGTTGGTGTCCCTTGTTAATTTGACATTGTATTTTTGAAATGTACCTGCTTACTTACAAACAAACTGTCCTTTTTTAAATAAAACACATAGCCAAGTATTTGTCAAAACAACAATTTTTAATTCAATAGAGAGCACAAGATCAGGAAAGTGCTGCAAAAAATTAAGTATTTGTCGTGTGTTATTATTATTATTATTATTATTACTTTCGTGCTGGTCCATGTGCTTTTCTTTACTGTTGTACAGTTTAAAATGGCAAGTTTGAGGTTTGTGGACACAGGAATCGTTCGTATTAAACATTGTTCGTTCTACCACTAATACGCCCTTTTTGGGAGATGCAGGTTAACTACAGTTGTTCAGGCCTATTTTGATTAAAATAAGTTTATTACATTGTTGTCTAGATGTGTTTGAAACTATAATTAAATCACAACTTTATTAAGTGTCAGGAGAGGACACTCAGCATCTGGACGCAAGAGCACTAGTGTGGTACACCATAAAACCCTTGTTATGGTGTCCTGCGCAGGTGCTCCAGTGGATAGTAGGGGTCTCTCCGTGTGTGAAACTTGCACAAAACAGGTAAGTATTCTAGCTTATGAAAGGGAAAAAATCATGTATTCAGCTTGGAACTCTGCCAAAACAGACAACTGGAGGACACTTCCAAGCAATGTTTCATATTACTATTTCTAGCCTAACATATCTGTCTGCTAAGTATACCTTTTTTGTATTCACAAGAAAAGAAGAGGCACATCTGGGGACATCAGTAACCCAGCACCTACTGAACATCCTGAAGAAAGGCAACTCACCACACACCCTGAAGATGTGGATGCTGATGTGCTTGAAGTATTGGGTGAAGTTGGAGAAATGGTGATGACCACAGGTCAGTGTCTGAGACCACTGCTTCAGGTAATAGATGGATGCCTGCATATTTTTAATACATGGTGTGTTTTTTTATTTTTAGGTGATGTGGATGTTGTGGAAGAAGAAACTCACTGCAAGTGCACAAATCCTGATCAGTGAGATCATGGTTTGTATTCGTGATTTGGAACAAATGAAACAAAACATCCATGATGTTCAAAAAAGACTGAGCAACATCATAGATATTTTAGGAAAAATCTAAACAAAAATAACATTTTATAGTTGTCGTTATGTTGTACGTGTTTTTACAGCTTTGAATGTATCACAAAGCCAGATTTTGAAGCTGCACACAGTGTGTCAACATGTGCTATCTCCCATCGTGGGATATCAATGTACGCGTTTTGTGGGTGCAAAACCTTCCTCCAAACTAAAGTAGGTGAGAGGAAGGGGTTGCACCCCCGAAACACGTCCATTGATCCCCCGTTGAAAGTGCACTTGTAGGGCAAAGTGGATTGGCCTTTCTGAAATAATCCCCAGTGTGTCAACATGTGCTAGCTCCCATCATGGAGGATCAATGAACAAGTTTCGGGGGTGCAACCCCTTCCTCTCACTTACTTTAGTTTGGAGGAAGGGGTTGCACCCACAAAATGCGTACATTGATATACCATGATGGGAGATAACACATGTTGCCACACTGTGTGTTTTGGGGCTTTAGCAAAATAGATGTAGGATAAAGACACACATTTTAGGCATGGGATCATGAGGGAAATCCAAATGTGGAGTCCCAATTTGTGTGCATCTTCAAAATTTGGCTTTTAGAGGGGTGAGCTCACTCCATCTGATGAAGACAAGATCAACACAGTTTTGACATACTAATGTCTCATTTGGCCTTCACTTTAGCAAAGTCGAACTTTGTAAGTTCCTGAGTTGGGGATGTGTATGTTATGTTTTTAAACATGCCTGTTTAGCCACAAAAAAGGCAAATGAATGTAAAACATACATGTTATACACCAAGATGTTGGTTTGTTCAATGTTTCATACTCAACAATGTGTGGCTTCTTATTTCAATGCTCAATACCAGTGTATTTGTTAAGTTGTTGTAGTTACAGTGACAATGTGCTGTAAAATGTGCCAAAATCAGGCTATTTTAATTTTAATTTAGCAATTAATTCAAGGAGTTGAAAAGATGAATATTTTTATCATTAATGTATTACATACATTAACAACAATAACATTGTGTGTGTGTAGCAGACCCACAGCACATCATAATAGTTAGCTGAAGAAGAGATTGTCACCTCATGTATCAAATAAGTTAGGTTTGCATTATTGAAGAAAAATGTTTTTTTTTTTTAAAATGATTGCATATTCACAAGATTTTGTCATAAAGCAATTGCCCCACTACCCACGAAGTACTCTACATATCTTTGCCTGACTTTGCAGACGCTTTGGGGGGGTAGGCCAGGACGGCCACTTTGAATAGCCATCATTGCTGTTGTATCCGATGCAAAGTCGGCCTCAGTCGAAACTGAGGCCAGATAGCTGGCTGCATTCTTTCTTAAGTAGTTGTGGAGAATGCAGCAGCTCAACACAACATGGTTCAGTTTGTATTCGGCCAGGTTGATGGGCATTAGGAAGATCCTGAACCGGCTTGCCATTATGCCAAAGGCAATCTCCACCACTCTTCTGGCACGTGACAGCCAGTAATTAAAAATCCTCTGTTCTGGCGTCATGTTCCTTATAGGGAACGGCCTCATGAGATGTTCCCCCAGAGCAAAGGCCTCATCCTCAACAAACACGAAATTGAGGCCCTCGACATTCTCCTCCGGAGGCGGCAACCGCAATGTGCCATTTTGAAGACGCGTGTAGAACTCGGTCTGGGCGATCTTTCCTCCATCAGAGTTTCTGCTGTTCTTCCCAACATCGAGGTAGAGAAACTCATAATTGGCCGACACCCCCGCCAACATTACAATACTACTAAACCCCTATAATTATAGTAGTAAGACCCCGAGTTGGGTGGTGGTCTGATCCTTATGTACTTCCCACTCATAACTGGCCAACACCTCCACCAACATTACAATACTACTAAACCCCTTATAATTATAGTAGTAAGACTACAAGTTGCGTGGTGGTACGATCCTTACGTACTTCCCATCTATAGCACCACCGCAATTGGGAAAATCCCACTGGTGATGAAACTGGGAAGTCTGCCATTCCTGTGGGTTGGAAGGAAACTGTGGAGTCAAACAAGAAAAAAATAATTAGTACTTTTGCACATAACATTGCAAGCAGATTAGACACAAACATTCTTGGCCAACATAAGTATAACATTTATTGAAATGAGTATTTAATGACAAAAGTATAAGGTCAACTTATTAGATTCCACACCCCTTCTGGTGGCTCATTGGAAACATTTTATGGTGGGGGGTTGGGTAGATGGTTTGGACAGGTAACCCTCTCCAGTTCATTGGGAGCTGAATGCATAAATAATGTGTGTTATTTTGGCCAGCCCCTCCTTACACTATTGGCAGCCCGCTGGACAGGTAGGAAGTGTCATAATCCAAAAATATGAATACACACTGTGCAAAATGAAGCACATTTTTAGAACCAAACAGTACCATTTGAAAGTATTCAGGCAGGCCCTTGCACTACATGCTTTGGTGAATTCATCCATAAATATGAAAGTCAGCAGATAGAGTATTGGTATCGGTTGACATAACGGTTGGGGGGGAGGAAGGGTTCCAGATGAGTTTGGGTCCAAAAAAATAGCCTCTTGCACCCTGCCTGAATTTAAGGCCAACAATAACATTTGGACACATTTTAGGGATGTTTAAGGTAAGCACTAAAATGTAGCTTACAAAAAACATTGTTAAGTTACTAGGGTAGGTGTGTATGGGCCCAGGATAGCATGCTGGGGAGGTTAGTAAAGGCAAATATGCATAAGCGACAAAAAAAGGGGAAAATAAAAGCTTACAGCATGCATGAGGACAAAGAGGACATTCACAGCATATTACAATCATGGTAATTATGGAATGAAGAAATTAATACAATACATTAGCAAACATTAAATACATAGAATGTGATGTTAAAGGATAAAACTTACCCGAATATAGTCCTTCTGCTGGACTTGAATGATGGCACAACAGGTCCCTGGAATAATGATTCCCAGAGCCTGGGGGGAGATCCCAGTCGTGAACTTGATGTTCTGGAGACTTCTCCCCGTCGCCAAGTACCGCAAGGTGGCGATGAGCCTTTGCTTGGGAAAGATTGCTTGCCGCATGCAGGTGTCCTGCTTAGTAATTTATGGAGACAGCAAAGCCAATAGACGGTGAAAGACGGGGTCTGTCATCCGGAGATAATTCCTGAAATTATTCTCATGTTGCTCCTGCAGCAAAGGCACTGAAAAACAGATACAAACTGACAAGCACAACCTGAAAAGCAGAAACGAACTGAAAAGCATGAGGCTGAAAAGCACGGATCGTCACTCACCAAACTTCTACTAACACAAGATAAACACGAGATTAGCAGAAGGAGTCCAAAGGGTGGCACATGACTATTGAACTTCCTTTTTATCAGCTCATCGTATGTCTTGTACGTCACTACGTTCGTAATTGTTGGCCAACATTTTTGTGACCGTGTGTATGCAAGACAAGTTGGAGCCAACACCCTTCAAACAAAATTCCACGGTTTTGTTGTTGGAAAGTCCGATCGTGTGTACGAGGCTTAAGTCTTGATGTGGACTTTACTTCATAAATGTAATGGATTATTCTGTGGCCACCTAGTGGCCAAAGAGTCAAAGTGTAGCTAACTTCCCTAAGAAACAGTCAAAAATTATCCTATTTTAATGGTGATTTATATTAGATAATGATTATAAGACATACAGCCAATCAATTAGATGGCTGGATAACTAAATATAATTATAATGGACTCAGATGTACGTGTTATTAAATATTATTGCCAGAAGAAATGAAAAAATGAAAACATAAATTGATATATTAATAATTAGTGATGAAACAATTAAGATCCAGCTCAATGTTTAACCCTAGCGGCGTAAGAGTCTGAAGCTCAAAAATCCACCTAGATTAATTTTGTGATATTTATTTTATCATATTTGCACCTTTCCAATCCTTGTTTACAGTATCAATAGCATAGAAAGATAGTGCAGATGGATCTCGGTAATGTACCATATTAAAATGATTTGAGACACTATGTTTTGGAAAACCATTACATATGTTGGTAATGTGTTCTCCAACATGTATGGCCAATGTTCGGGATGTTCTCCCTACATATTGGTACCCACAGGTACATTCCAAAACATAGGTCACATTCTTTGTGTTACATGTAATAACATTTTTTATACAATATTGTTTCTGTGTTTGGTGAGACCTGAAAGTTATCCATTTCCTAAGTGCTATACTTACAGGGACCACACCTCCCACATCCATAAAAACCTTTAAAATCAAACAGTCATTCTTGATGAACTGGGGTGGGGGTAATGAAAGTAATGTCTCGGGTTGCCACCTCTTTGTGTTTGGATTCTAGGAGGGTTTCCCTATTCAATCTCCCCACTGAATCTCTTCCAGTAGTCTAGCATGGGGATACCCTTTATCCAAAAATCTTTGTATCAAAACGTTTGTCTGATCTACATAATCTTTGAAGGCTGAACATTTTCTGCGTATACGCATAAGTATATGACCTTTAGGGATTGCAGTCTTCCATTGTGGAAGGTGACAGCTTCAGACAGGAATGTAACCATTCCTGTCAGTGGTTTTGAAGTGGGTTTTGGTTCTAAGCTTATTAGTGGTGGGAAAAAAAAAAAAAACAAGCGCTGAAATGAAAAATAAATAAAATAAAATAAAATAGAACAAGTGATTGAAAAATAAAATTAAGCTGCTATCAGTCATAAGTGTACAGGCACCCAAATGTAAATAAAAATAAATATTGATGCGCTCTAATCAATTCTCCTTGTCAAAAGAAGTTTATTGAGTATACAATATTATAAAGATACATAAAGTAAGTTTACAAGGATCTATAAAGTAAGCTCATTGTTTTACAGTAGGGTTTATATAGGTAAATATCATGAAATTTCAAATATTAAACATTGGGTTCACGTAAACCTAAATTAAAGATATATATCATTTCCTTAGTTACTTTTGTAGGTATTTAAATGATTTATACCTACTATACATATTGTTTACAGGTAGAGTGTATATAGGTAAAATAAATTCTGATAATGAGCTTTAATCGTAAGGTGGAGAAAAGGAAAGAGAAAGAAGAAAAAGGGTAGAAAGGCAGAGGTATGGTCCACAAGGTTGTCCCACTCGTCAGTTTATTATTCTTTTTCGTTCTCTTTGAAGCCTTAGAATGGGTGTCTCTGTAAGTCATTTAATCTGTTACCATGGCAACAGGACAGAGTCATTGAAATTTGACAGGGACTGTTGTTTTATCCAAGGATGCCAAAGTTTTTCAAATTTTGGAATTTGATTTTGATCGATGGCTACCATCTTAGCATGGGACATTGTATTATTCATTCTGTGAATTGTTTCTGCTAGTACCAATGTAGGAGATTTCTAGGCCTTGGCCACTGTTTGTTTTGCAGCCGTTATTAGTTGGATCATAAGTTTGAATTGAGAGAGTGTTAACCATTCCGGTTTTAGATTAAGTAAAGTTATATATGGATCTGGTTGTATTATTTTTTTAAATATTTTAGATGCAATCATGAAGACTTCCTTCCAGAAGGTTTGGATTACTGGGCACGTCCACATATGTGTAAATGTGTGCCTATTTCTGGGCATTCTCGAAAACAAAGAGCTGAGGTATTAGGTGAATATTTTGCCACTCTAGCGGGTACAAGGTACCAGCGAGTTAGGACTTTATAATTTGTCTCCAGTGCTAAGATGTTGGGTGAAGATGACTTAGATGTGAGCCATATGTTAGACCAGTCCGTGTCTTCTAAAGTTCGTCCCAGGTCCTCCTCCCACCTCTGAACGTAAGAGGGTCTATTAAGATTTACTACTCCATAGAATTGATTATAAAGTGATGAAATTGTACCTTTAGCAAATGAATCTTTTGTACAGATTGATTCAAAAATGGATAATTGGGATAATGGTGTATCCCCCTTTAGGAATGGTGTATAGAAATTTTTGATTTGGAGATATCTAAATATCTCAGAGTTTGATAGATCATATTTTTCTCTAAGCGATGGGAATGAAAGGAATGATTTAGATGCTATGAAGTCATTTAGTGTCTGAATGCCTGATGTTGTCCAAGCTTTAAAAGAATTTGGGTAGATCCATGCCAGATAAAAGGCCGGATTTCTGATAAAAGAAAGGAGAGGATTGTGTGGAGATTGTAACTGATATTTGGTTTTTAGTTTATCCCAGAGAGATAAGAAGTGTTTAGTTATGGGATTATGAATTTTAAAGCGGTCTTTTGGATCAAGCCATAACAAGTTTGATATTAATAGAGGGTCATTTTCTGAAGCCTCTATAAATACCCATAATGGGATTTCCTGTTTTGCATGGTATTTGGACAGACTGGCCAAATGTGCTGCTCTGTAGTAGTTAGTAAAATTAGGGTATCCCAGGCCTCCTTTATTTTTGGGAAGATGTAGTGTGTGTATAGGTATACGTGGTTTAGAAGAGCCCCATATAAACGAAGTTGCTCTTTTTTGTACTATTCTCAAAAAATAGGAAGGAATTGGAATAGGGAGGACTCTGAATAGATAAAGCAATTTGGGTAGAATAGTCATTTTGATTGCATTAATCTTCCCTATCCAGGATAAAGGAAGTTGCGACCATTGTTTTATTAGATTTGTGATCTGTCTTAATACAGGAGGATAATTGGTTGAGAATAAGTCAGAATGAGATGCTGTTAAATGAATTCCAAGATATGGGATTGATTTTTCTGCCCATGTGAATGGGAGTGCAGCCCTAGCCGGGATCAATTCCATGTTTGTGAGCGAAATATTAAGCACTAGGCATTTCTTAGGATTAATCATAAGGCCGGATAGGGCTGCAAATCCATCAAGAGCTGGTATTAAGTTAGGACCAGAGACCTGTGGTGATGATAGAAAAAGTAATATATCGTCTGCAAATATACATAATTTGTGTGTAATACCTCCTACTTCAATGCCAGTTATAGTTTGGTTTGTTCTGATGTATTGGGCCATGGGTTCGAGTATAAGGGCAAATAATAAGGGAGATAATAGGCAACCCTGTCGGGTACCTCTTTCAATATTAAAGGCATCAGATTTGTATCCAGCATATTTTATATAGGCTTTGGGTTTATTATATAATGCTTTGATCCATGTTAAAAAGTGGGGTCCAAAACCCCATTTTTGTAATGAATATTGCATATATTGCCAGGATACTTTGTCAAATGCCCTCTTAATATCGAGAGATAGAAAACATAAAGGGATTTTCCGTTTTTTAGCAATATGTGCCAATAACACTGCCCTGCGTATATTATCGCCTGCCTGTCTATTTGGCATGAAGCCTACTTGATCTCTATGTATTAATGTTCCTATAATGCTATTGAGGCGTTTTGCTATTATTTTTGCTAATAATTTAATATCAAGGTTTAACAGAGAGAGATAATTCACACAGGAAGTATCATCAGAAAGGGGTTTTGGGATCATACAAACAATTGCCATTAGTGTTTCTTGCCGAAAAGAATGTCCTTCTAGAAGTTTGTTAAAAGTTTCAGTGATAATGGGAGAGAGTATTTCTGAGAATGTTTTATAGTATAAAGCCGAGTAGCCGTCTGGGCCTGGTCTTTTGTTAAGTTTTAGGTCTTTTATGGCGTTAACAACTTCATCTATAGTTATAGGCTCATCCAAACTGCTTTTTTGATTCTGAGACAACTCAGGTAAGGTTATTTTTGAGAAGAAGGATTCAGCCTCTGTAGGATTAAATTCATTGTTTGTCTTGTATAAAGTTGCGAGATGTGAGTGAAATTTATGGACTATTTTAACTGGATTACAAGTATAAACATTTTTTGATAATTTCAAACGTATTGGTTTGAAAGATTTGTTAGTTGAATTTAATGCCCGAGCCAAATATGTACCTGGTTTGTTTGTATTCATGTAGAAATTGTGTTTGGAGCGTTTGAGGGATTTATCAACTGACTCAGTGAGAAATAGATCGTATTCCAATCTAGATTTTTCCAGATGAGATTTTGTACTCTGAGATGGATTATCTTGGAATGATATGTAGGCTGCATTAAAATTGAGTTCTAGTTTTTTTGCTAGATTTTTGCGTTCCCGTTTAAATAGTGCCATTTGTCTTTGTATTGTACCACGCAAGACAGGCTTATGAGCTTCCCACAGTGTTATTGGGGAAATGTCTGTTGTATTATTAATTGATATGTATTCCTTTAAAGCTTGTTCAATGGCCATCTGATGTAGTGGGTGTTTGAGCATTATGTCCGGTAAGTACCACGTTGGGTCATGCGCTTTTGGTATGGCTGAGGCTATAGTAGTGTATACTGCATTATGGTCAGACCACGGAATTGGAATTATATCTGATGCAATAATTTCTGGTATCATTCCTATTGTTAGAAAAATATGATCTATTCTGGTGAAGGTTTGATGAGGGTGCGAGAAATAAGTGAATTTCTTTTTCATTGGGTTACTTTCTCTCCACGAATCTACCAGATTGTATTTGGAAAGAAGTTGAGAAAAAGGTAATCTAGAGGTTATTTTGGATGGTGTAAAAGGTGATTTATCTAGAAATGGGAGGAGGACCTGGTTTGAATCCCCGCACATTATCACTGTTCTTATTTTGTGTGTATTAATCACTTGTAATATATGTGAGAGGAATGGTGTAGGTTGTTTGTTAGGAGCGTAGTAGGAAATCATCGTGATTGCTGTATCCATTATATAACCCATGAGTATCAGGTATCTACCTTCTGGGTCTTTAATTTCTGATGATAAGGTGAATGGTGTGGATCGGTGAAATGCAATTAGAGTTCCCCTTTGTTTGGTACAGGCAGAAGCCGTGTAAATTTGTTGATAAAAAGGAGAAATATATTTTGGAGTAGAATCTTTGGTGAAGTGTGTTTCTTGGAGGCATACTATGTGAGCCTTCTTGTTATGGAAAGTACGGAAGGCTTTGGTCCTTTATTGAGGGACATTTATTCCCTGAACATTCAGGGAAAGTATATTCAGTGGTGCCATGGCAACAGATCAAATAGTTTTGACTTACTTTTTGTTATGCAGAGCTGACTGCGCAGATCAACCTGTGTGGACTGAAGAGATGAAAAGATAGAAAAGAAACCAGTGAATTCTGGAGTAAAGAGTAAACAAAAAACATATGAGATTAGATGATACATTGTATAAATTATTTTTTGCAAGTAATCACAATTTACCCATGAAAGAGAATAAATATCTCTCTCAGGGGAATAAGTGCCTTCATCACACTCCCACATAATATGGTTGGGAGAATGAGGAGGGCTAATGGGGGTACACGGATCTTCCGCTTACAGGAGAGAAGTGCTATGTTCAAAGACATCAAAATGATGATTCATTAATTGGAGTGCAGAATATGGTTTTTGTTGAAATTATTTATTCCAGGGTGGTTGTTCATGGTTAGTCTTGCCCTAGGCTAAATAATTCAGTTAGAAAGGTACTGTTAATAACTTTGGTATTGATGAAGATAGTTTGAATTATTTTGTGATTTTAACCCTTTTAGAGTAAACAATTACATATTTTATTCATATGTAACTGTTTAGATATGTTAACTCATAAAATTGAGGTTATATTGCTTCAGATTAGAATAAACAAAAACATAGTTCTAGGAACTAGTTAGGTAAAAATATATTTGTTTTTAAGAAAAGAAAGAAAAAGCTTCCATTACTTCTGGATTATTGAACATATTTGTCCTAAAAAGTAATAAATCTATTGTTATTACCTGAAAATATATAACTGAACAAGAATTTCCTTATTTCACTTATATATTCTAAGGCTATATGAATCAGAAGTAATAAGAAATATAACTGGAATGTAACATGATCCCACACAGTGTGTGACTATCAGAATGCAGTTACATTCAGTTATAAATACAGGTTTTTTACAGAGAACCTTCTCTTAGTATAATAAATGAAGAGATATCAGGAATTAGGATGTCAGTCCATTGAATCTTCTTGGTCCATGGATGCTGTGGCATAACGGCCTCTTTTGTGAGAATGATGATTCCCATTTTGTTCTAAAATTTTCTGGGTGCTGCCTGAAGGTGAAGATGATGCCATTCTTCTGCGTGTGGGAGAGTTGCTGCTTGTGGGTTCTGTCAGATTTAATTTAAAAGGGTTTGTTGTAGTTCATCTGCTGATCTGCTTCTGTAAATTGTACCTTGGTAGTTAAATCTGACTGAAAAGGGGAAGCCCCATTGATACATAATGTTGTGGCGTTGCAGTTCCATTAGTTGGGGTTTCATGGATCGTCTTTTAGTAATAGTAAGTTGGGATAGGTCAGCAAAAATTTGATAATTGTGTCCTTGAAAATTAAGTTCCTTTTTTTTCTCTTGCAGCAATTAGTATTTGTTCTTTCGTTCTGTAATAATGACATTTTGTGATTATATCACGCGGGGGTCCATCTTTCTTTTTGGCTGTGAGGGCTCTGTGTACTCTGTCCAGTTCTAAAGGTTCAATAGGGATATCTGGCTTTAGTTCTTGTAATAGAGCAGTAATAGTAGATTGCAGGTCTGTCACAGTTTCAGGTATTCCCCTTATGCGCAAGTTTGAACGTCTGGCTCTATTTTCGTAATCTTCGAGCTTAGTTTGAAGTATTAAATTCTCTTCTTTTAATTGTTCCAATTCTGTTATATTTTCTTGGGTTGTAATTTCAATTTCATCCATTTTTATTTCTAAGGCTGCAGTGCGGTTTCCCAGATCTCTTATTTCTTTGGTTAGGCTGTTTGTTATTTGGTCTGAGGTTTGTTTTAAAGCCTTATGAAGCATCTTTTCAAACTGTAATAATATTACTGGGGATGCTGAGGAGGCTTGTGGAGAAGTTTGTGAGAGGATTTGTTCTGTATCTGACTCAAATGGAGAGTCTTGCTGTGACATTTTCTGTCTGTGAGAGCGCCCTGATGCTGTATATTGTGAGGTGACTGGAGCTGCTTTAGTTGCAGTGAGTGCCTGTGAGCTCTTTGTGAGGTGATTTTTATTTCTGCCACGGCTTCCTCCCAGTACCATATTTCCTGCCCAAACTTTTACAGTTTGTTCCCTGGGGCAAAAAGGTTCAAATGGATACCTTTTGAGCCTGCAGGCTCCGCTTTGTCCTTCTCTTCTCTCCTCAGCGGTGCGGAGCTCTAACAATGCATGTCTGCTCCGCTAGACTCCGCCCATCTCCCCCCGCTCTAATCAATTCTCAATCAGTGCACAACTTACTCCAAAGTAAGTTCAAATAAGTGTAAGTAAATATAGCCATCAAGACCGTGCATAAATGCATGAAAATTGCAAGAAATTCCATGTGATAAACACACTAAAATGTGCATATAGGTGTACCTAAATAGTGCCACCAAAACATACTTACATAAAATTGCATAAAATTACAAGTGATATACACGCTAAAAATAAAAATCTGTGTATAGTATACACATGTCAGCTTTTGTTTAGTTAATATTTTAGTGGGCCATATATATTGCAGTATAAGGTATAATAAAGTTGATCACAATTCCTATGATTTAAACGAATAATGTTAACCCGACAGTCCATCCATCATTGAGAATACAGGGTTAAATTGTATGGTGATTAGCAATCCTGATATTAACTTCAAACATTGGAGCTTTTCAAATTTCTTTTCCCAGATAGACAAGTGATGAGTAGCGCCTTGTTTCAATTTGTGTTGATCTCAGCATGAATTTAGTCATGCAAAACAAACAAAAGTATCATTGCGCAATGAACTAAAGCAACAAAAGCAGAGAAAGTCATGTGGCCTGTGACGTAATGCGTGGGAGGAGCCAGTGATGCATACGGCTGTTCCGAGCCAACAGTAAGACAGCAGCGGCTCTTTGAAAGAGTCTCGTTCACAGCGGCTGATTGCAAACCTTTATGCCTAACATATACCGGGCCCTTGTGAGTGTATCACTGTGGTTTTATTCTTCTCTGCTTTTGTTATAGCAATTATACTTTTGTCATTCCATACTCAGTCATTCCATCGTTGGGACCTAGGTCCCATCTGAGGCTTCTAGGTGTCATTTTGTCACTGATGTACTGCTCCATTTTGACAATATCCCACCAAGTACGTAGCTGTTTATCCATGAAGATTTTAAGCTGTTTAAACCATTGATCTAAATCATTATGTTGTACATGATCAGTTTTTTTGAATAGGTCTCCCACATCAAAAGTTCTACTCCCCATGTAATTAAATAAATCCATAGCTGCTCTAGTGAACACTGGGTATTAGTGGTGATTCAAAAGATATATATATAAAACCATAGGGCCAAAGATATGAAAAAGAAAAAAAACACTAGGCCCTTGTTTGTCAAGATTAGGGAACACATTAACAATATCAGAAAAGTGTTCTCTAAACATGGACACTTTAACCTCTTGCCGACCAGCTGCCGTCATTTTACTGCGGCATGTTGGCACGATCCCGCAAACCGTCATAGCTATATGTCGGCTCGCGGGATTGGGAAAACAGGTGCACGTGCCTGCTGCACAGCGGGGGTGCCGATGCTCGTGGCCGACGGTCACGAGCGATCGCGAGCAGGAGAGACAGAACAGGGACGAGTGTGTGTAAACACACACTTTCCTGTTCTGTTCTGAGAGGAGTGATGTTCATGTGCGTTTTTTACTTATTTCTACCTGACCACTAGGGGGCCTACACCGAGAACAATAACCTTAGTCAGGTGTATGTTATTAATTAACCTAAATATACCGCTGTCGGGAGTCTAATACACTCTGCTGTAGACTTGATCCAATCTAAATATGGGCATTGTTAGGTATCATTGCCGGGCAACTGCACAGTATAAAAGATGTGAGATGTACGAAGATGGCGCTGCTACTGATGATGTCTGCAAGACGAAATGCATAGGGTGGAGCTTACAGCGTCACTATGTCACTTCCGGTTTTGAGTTGGTCTATGGAATGCAAGGCATCCCAGACAAACCGCTATACAGCTGTGTACTATTGAGAATGTTTTTTACATACTTTTATCTAATACATTTAGTTATACAGAGTTACACGATGATATGTCCTTTTTCTTTATCCATTCCTATGTGATTGCACCCATTAATCATGGATGAGGAGGAGGAAATATAGGACAAAGAGTTGATTCCAGCGTGAGGCTTTTCATCCCTGCAGGGGTACATCTCTTTAGTGAGTGCGGACCTGAGGGGGGAGCACGCATGAACAGTCACCATTCTTAACTTATTACAATATTCACTCAAGCACCAGCCACTTTTTTGAAGATGATCATTTATTTGGATCTATGAATTATGACTTTTTGCTGATTTAATTCATATTTTGCTTGAACATTTTTGCAAGAAACGGACTATAATGTGGTGTTTTGTACTATTTTGCACTTTGAGCACTTTATTTGCATACATTTTTTGTCAGCAATTGATGGTATTAGTTAGCAGGGTTGTGCATGCACACTTCATAGACCTGTTTTATTAATTCATTTATATTACCCAATTAGCACATAGCAGCGCCACTTCACCCCCTTAATTTCTTATTCACTCTCCACTGATCCCAGACCCTTGTGGTTTTAGCCGGGGTGGGCAGCAGCTATGACATCACCTTAGCGCGGAACATCATAATTATTTTAATACTTAGTCGGTTGTAGACTAGACGTTCAAGGAGTTTGGATAAAAAGGGGAGCAAGGAGATGGGGCGTAGGTTAAGATTGGTGAGGTCCGGTGAGGGCTTTTTAAATATAGGGGTGACTAGTGCATATTTTAGAGTGTTGGGGAAGATGCCAGAAGAGAGGGAGAGATTGAAGATGAAGGTTAGAGAGTGTAGGATAAAGCCAGAAGGTGACCGTAGCATTTGTGAGTGAACAGGGACCAGGGGGCAGGTGGTTAGGTGGAAACTTGAAAAAAGTTTAGCAACCTTGTCCATAGTGGTGGGGTTGAATGAGGAAAGTAATGATTATACCTGCAGACATGGAGTGTTAAGTATGGAAGGTATCTGTACAGCGAAGATCTCCTTACGAATTGTGTTAGTTCATGGAATTTTTAACACACTTGAAGTTTCATCGACAATTACACGTCTACTGATGGTTACTTTGTTTGTGTCTTGGTGTAGAATTCTGTATCCCTTTTTAAACTCGCTGTATCCCACAAGTACCCCATCCTTTGGGCAAGCATCCCATTTTGTAAGTTTTTCTTTTTGGATGTGCACATAGCCTTGCTTCCAAAATTTTTTAGATGATTCAAATTTGGGGCTTTTTCATTCCACAGTTCATATGGAATTTTCAAAGTTGATTTCCCTGGTAGTCGATTTTGGAGATAGCATGCGGTCATAATTGCCTCCCCCCAGTATGTGGTTGGCATATATGCATCAAACAGCATCGTTCTTCCACTCTCACATAGAGTATGGTTCATTCTTTCTGAAACTCCTTTTTGTTCTGGATTGTATGTTACAGTAGTTTGAAATATTATTCCATGCTTTCTGAGAATCGCCTGTATTATTCCATGCTTTCTGTTATCACCTGTATATTCAGTTCCATTGTCTGTGTGCAATACACCCAGCATTTAGGGACAGGGTGGAGGAGGGTGGAGTGGGAAGAGACAAAGGGGGTCATTTACTATAGAGCTGCGTCGCTAATTAGCGCTTATTACCGCAAATTAGCACTAATAGCGCTAATTTGTGGTAATTAGCGATAATTATCGCAAAAACGGTATTCACTATGGCGCTGGTGAGAAAATACTCCCAAAATCGAATTTACTATAGTTCCCTGAAACCAAATAGCGCCCAAACCCTTACTCTGCTAAAACCTGGAGAATTGCACATGGAAATAATGTTTAGAGCATGATATAATTGCCTAAATGGTACTGAAATATGCGGTATATTATTTAAAGATAATCTGCTTTTAAACTGTGTGAAAAAGTGATTTCTACGCTGAAATATCTTTAAAAGTCTGAGTAGTGAAAAATTCCCCGTTTTTGACAACTAGGTGCCAACACAACTGAGCATGCTTAGACCTGAAAATAGCTCTCATTTTAACTCAAGTGTCTTTTTTAGCCGGCGCTATAGTAAATACCAAAATGAGAGCTAATTAGAGAGCATTTTTTTAAACCACATGCCGACCGGGCCATAGCCGAAAGATGGCTACATCGCGGTCGGCTTATCCTGGGTGGACGTCCGTGGGACATCCTCCCAGAATCCTGTTCTCGCGCGCCCCCTGGGGCGCACACCCGAGAACATCCGTGACCGCCGGGTCCTCTGGACTAGAATAGAGCAGATTTTCATCGTGGCCATTTACCATGTGATCGCTCCGTCAAATGACGGAGCGATCACATGTAAACAAACCGGCGTCATGTCATGACGCCGGTTCCTCCCTCCCCTCTGTGTACCGATCGGTACAGAGGGGGAGGCGAGGGGGAGGGATCAGATGGTAGCAGCGTTGTGGGCTGCATCTGTAGTGCCCACAATGCTGCTCAGTGACAAATACAGTCACATGCAGCCACCCATCCATGCTCAGCCATCCCTCCATACTATAATGCGATGCAATACCCAGGAATACCCTGCAATACTCTGCAATACCCCACAATACTCTTCAATACCCCACAATACCCTGCAATACTCTGTAATACCCCGCAATACTCTGCAATACCCCACAATACTCTGCAATACCCCACAATACCCTGCAATACTCTGCAATACCCTGCAATACCCCGCAATACTCTGCAATACCCCGCAATACTCTGCAATACCCCACAATACTCTGCAATACCCTGCAATACCCCGCAATACCCTGCACTACTCCGAAACACCCCGCAATACTCTGCACTACTCCGAAACACCCTGCAATACTCTGCACTACCCTTCAATACTCTGCACTACTCCAAAACACCCCGCAATACTCTGCACTACCCTGCAAGACTCTGCACTACTCCGCAACACCCTGCAATACTCTGCAACACCCTGCAATACTCTGCACTACTCCGCAACACCCCGCAATACTCTGCAATACCCCGCAATACCCTGCAATGCTCCGCAACACCCCGCAATACTCTGCAATACCCTGCCCTACTCCGCAACACCCCGCAATACTCTGCACTACTTTGCAACACCCCGCAATACTCTGCAACACCCCGCAATACTCTGCAACACCCTGCAATACTCTGCAATACCCCGCAATATTCTGCAATACCCCGCAACACCCCGCAATACTTTGCAACACCTCGCAATACTTTGCATCACCCTGCAATATTCTGCAATACCCCGCACTACTCTGCAATACCCAGTCATACTCTGCAATACTCAGCCATACTCAGCCATGCCCAGTCATACCCAGCCATGCCCAGTCATACCCAGCCATGCTCAGCCATACCCAGCCATGCTCATCCAAGCTCTGCCATGTCCAGTCATGCTCAGCCATACTCTGCCATGCTCAGCCATACTCTGCCATGCTCAGCCATACTCGGCTGTACTCGGCCTCTGTATGTAAAATGTATTCTTTAACGTGGACTATTGTGGGTTTATATTTGCCCCCCCCGGCCTCCTTGCTGGTGCTCAATCAGATCACCGGTAAGCTGGCTGACTTTGCCTCTGACAACAATGTCATATTGGGCGATTTTAATCTGGTCCCTGACCCAGATTTAGACAGGCTAACTCCTGCGGGAGGTCATTGCTCTGGGTTGGCTGAGTGGGCGGATACCTATGGCCTGACTGATGTCTGGAGGTGGCGTCACCCCCAATCTAGGGCATACACATGCCACTCGGCCTCCCACAGAACATTTTCCCGCATAGACTTGGTCTTCGCAGGGACTCAGGTTCTCCCACGGGTTACAGACATACGAATATTGCCTAGGGGAATTTCCGACCATGCACCCTTGTTGTTGTCTTTGGATCTCTCCCTACGCTCAGTAGAAAGTGTGTGGAGGCTCTCCAGATTTTGGATCTCAGACACCGCAGTAGACTCCCAATTTAGAACGGAATTGCTTGATTTTTGGGCCACAAATGTGGGCTCTGCTGACTCCGCGGTGGTGTGGGATGCCTTCAAAGCCACAACCAGGGGGGCACTACCAGGCCATCATTGCCAGGGTCCGACGTGAGCGTAGAGCAGACTTAGTGAAGGCAGAGCGGGAGGCCTGTAGTGCGGAGGCTCTTTTTGTTCGTACCCGGGACCCTGCGCACTACTCGCATCTACAACTGTTGACGAAGGAGGTGGTCCGTCTCCGTACTTCTCTCACGCAAAAGAAAATGTTGGCTCAATCCCAACAGATTTTTGAACAGGGAGAGCGGTCAGGCCGTTTGTTGGCCTGGCTCTCTAGGGAACAGGTGGGCGGGATGAGCATCTCACATATTAGGGACTCCTCGGGACAACTGATCCACACACCGGAAGGGATCAGCTGTTGCTTTGCGGAGTTTTATGAATCTCTCTATGGTTCCAGGGTAGACTATGGAGGGGAGGATCTGGGGGCATATTTAGACGACATAGATATCCCAACCCTTATAGTAACGTATCGCGACAAGCTTGACGCCCCAATTACGTCCTTGGAGATACTAAGGGCACTTAAATCAATGCAGGCAGGGAAAACTCCGGGACCTGATGGCATCTCTGTAGAGTTTTATAAACAATATGCCACAGAACTAGTTGACAAACTACAGGTCCTCTTCTCTGAGTCATCGCGTCTTGGGAAACTTCCAGACACGATGAGTGAAGCAATCATTGTAGTGATCCCCAAACCAGGGAAAGACCCCACGTTGTGCTCCTAGTACCACCCTATATCTCTTCTGAACTTGGATGCAAAAGTACTGGCAAAAGTATTGGCCAATAGGCTTAACCTGGTAATTACTGCTTTAATCCACAGAGATCAAACTGGCTTAATGCCCGGCAGAGGAGCTGACATCAATATCAGATGCCTCCATACTCACATAGACAGGGCGGACAAGGTGACCAATGGGATGGTGGCCTCACTCGACGCCGAGAAGGCTTTTGACTCCGTCGAGTGGGGCTACTTATGGGAGGTTCTCTCGCGATTCGGGTTTGGTACGGGTTTCACGAAATGGCTCCGCATGCTATACCACGGCCCCTCAGCTAGAGTACGTACCAATGGATGCCTCTCAGGGAAGTTCCAATTGTCTCGAGGCACGCGACAGGGGTGTCCCCTTTCCCCGGGTCTATTTGCTCTGGCAATGGAGCCCCTGGCTATATTGTTGAGGGCCGACCCAGGGGTAAGGGGTTTTCAGGTAGGACCCATTGAGGAGAAGTTATCACTTTACGCGGACGATGCTCTGCTTTATTTAGCGGATGCATCGTCCTCTTTGCAGACTGCACTCAATCTGATTGATCAATTTGGCGGGTATTCAGGGATTCGCATCAATTGGGACAAGTCGATCCTATTTCCGCTCCATCCCTCGACCCCAAGGGTACCACACCCACAGCTTAAATGGGTAGATGATTTCAAATATCTGGGGATAAAAATTAGCGGTAAAGTTCAAGATTACATTGACAACAATTTGCGTCCACTCATGACACAGCTTACGGCTAAATGCTCTGCTTGGCGTTCCCTTCCATTGACTCCTGTTGGCAGAGTCAACTTGCTAAAAATGATTTACCTTCCCAAATATCTATATTTCTTTCGCAATACACCCATACCCATCCCTAGGACCTTTTTCCGGAGGCTGGAGAGCCTGTTAATACACTTTGTCTGGGCTGGGAGGCCACCCAGGGTGGCCAAGCAGATCTTATATCTTCCTCTCTCGGGAGGGGGATTGGCGCTACCGAATTTCCAAATTTACTACTGGGCTGCAGTTCTGGTCACGATTCGGTGGTGGTTCTCCCAGCCCACGCAGAATCCCGCGGTCACTCTGGAGGCAGCCATTCTTGGCTCCTTTGCTGCCTTGAGTAATCTCCCGTTTCGGGGTCTCAGGGCCAGTTTGTCCATGACGACCCCGATGCATACCACTGTAAAGGTTTGCCAGGAGGCTAGGAAAATATATGGGAAACCAAATTGCATTTCACCTCACATGCCCCTGTGGGGCAATCCTATGCTATACCATTTTTATACTTTACCGGACCCCTCTCTCTGGGCAAAAAAGGGAATTCTTACACTAAAGCATATAGTCAAGGATGGCAGGCTTATGACTTTTCAAGCCCTTAGACAATCCTTTGCTACTCCTGCCTCCTTCCAGTTTAGATACTGGCAGCTGAAGCACGCCTTTGAGGCTCAGTTCCCTGCCCCCCTCATTCTGGAACCGGACTCTATTGAAAGGCTCTTGACTTCCAGCGTGATGGGGAAGCCCCTCTCCACACTATACCTATACCTGACAGTGGAGTATGATGCCAAACTAACTAAAACCTGGGAAAAGTGGAGGGTTGATATTCCCTCGTTAGATGAGGAGGAATGGAAGGAGTGTTTAATATCCTACATTCCTTCCATGATCGCTGCAAAAGATAGGTTCATACAATTCAAGTTCCTACACAGGGCGTATTTTACTCCACAGAGGTTGGCGCGCATTTATCCTCAGAGAGACCCCAATTGTCAGAGATGCAGACAGGAAGTGGGTACTTTCTGGCATATGGTCTGGTCGTGTCCCAGTCTCTGACTCTTTTGGTCAGCGGTGGCATCCACACTGAGCAATGTCATAGGATCAGACTTGCAGGTGGATCCCCAGATACTACTGCTCAGTCATTTGGAGGATGTTGTGGGTGATAGGTATAGCAAATTGTGTCTAACCTTCGCATTGTACTATGCTAGGCGGGAAATTCTATTGCGGTGGAAAATGGTAGAGGCTCCTACCTGGTCTCGTGGATAAGGTCTGTGAATAAGGTACTCCCTCTGTATAAATTAACGTATGAAAGTAGGCAATGCCCGGGGAAGTTTGATAAAATCTGGTCGTCTTGGGTCGACGCCTCCGGAGACCCTGATCCCCCTACCCCATAAGCAGGACGGGAAAAGTAATGGAAGATATCCTATACCTCCTATACGTCTCTTCTCTTTATGCCTGTTTTCTTTCATCCCATTCCTTCTCATCCCTCCTCCCCCCCTCTTCGTTTCTTCCTCTCCCCCTCCTTCCTTCCCCCCCACTTTTTTTTTTTTCTCTCTCCCCGCCCCCCCCGCTCCCCCCCCCCCCCCGCTGTCCCTACCAGGTTTAGTTGAATATTGGGCCACTAATTTTATACTATCAAAAATGTATGAAGATTTGAGCTTTGAGAGGTCTGGTTGAGTGAAACTTCTGATGTTTGCACACCTGGAATTTCTGATAAATAATGGCTATTGTTTAAGAGTCAATTTTACAATTTTACTGTTTTTTATTCTCACTACAATGTCTGTATTAAACTCTTGTATTGTACTGCTGATTTGTTCAATAAAAAATTTTCTGTTAAAAAAAAAAAATGTGAGAGCACCGAAAGCTGAAAATTGGTCTGGTTAGGAAGGGGGTTTAAGTGCCCAGTGGTCAAGTGGTTAAATATCATAAGTAGAAATACAAATTTGCATATCTGCAAATAAACAAAAATAATAAAATTCTAATAGTGGTTGCGATCAAAAGAGTGTTCTGCCGCTTGATCGTTCTTACGGGAGGCGAGAGGGGACGTCCGCCGCCCTCCGGTGCTTGTACCGACTCACCGCTATGATCAGTGAGTCGGTCACAGGATCCGCCAGCCCCAGATGTTTAGCATAGAGATTTCCGGTGGACCAGATGGTCGCCGGAGTCTCTATGATCGTTCGAAAGCTGGGCGAGATGTTATGACGTCACTCCCGGGCTCTGTATTAAAAGATACTCACAAAATACAAAATGCAAAATACTCACTATACCTCTCAACAAATAGCTTGGGGTGTCTACTTTCCAAAATAGGGTCATTTGGGGGGGGGGGGGTTGTGCCACCTGGGCATTCCATGGCCTCCGAAACTGTGATAGGCAGTGAAGAGTGAAATCAAAAATGTACGCCCTTAGAAAGCCTGAAGAGGGTGCTTGGTTTTTGGGGTCCCGTGCGCGGCTAGGCTCCCAAAAAGTCTCACACATGTGGTATCCCCGTACTCAGGAGAAGCAACAGAATGTATTTTGGGGTGTAATTTCACATATTCCCATGGCATGTTTGAGCAATATATCATTTAGTGACATAAAAAATGTGTCTTTTTCCCGCAACTTGTGTCACAATATAAAATATTCCATGGACTCAACATGCCTCTCAGCAAATAGCTTGGGGTGTCTACTTTTCAAAATGGGGTCATTTAGGGGGGGGAGGTTTGAACTGTCCTGGCATTTTATGCACAACATTTAGAAGCTTATGTCACACATCACCCACTCTTCTAACCACTTGAAGACAAAGCCCTTTCTGATACTTTTTGTTTACATGAAAAAATTAATTTTTTTTTGCAAGAAAATTACCTTGAACCCCCAAACATTATATATTTTTTTAAAGCAAATTCCCTACAGATTAAAATGGTGGGTGTTTCATTTTTTTTTACACAGTATTTGCGCAGCGATTTTTTTAATGCATTTTTTGGGGAAAAAACACACTTTTTAAAATTTTAATGCACTAAAACACACTATATTGCCCAAATGTTTGATGGAATAAAAAAAGATGATCTTAGGTCGAGTACATGGATACCAAACATGACATGCTTTAAAATTGTGCACAAACGTGCAGTGGCAACAAAATAAATACATTTTTAAAAGCCCTCAAAAGCCTTTACAGGTTACCACTTTAGATTTACAGAGGAGGTCTACTGCTAAAATTACTACCCTCGATCTGACCTTCGCGGTGATACCTTACATGCATGGTGCAATTGCTGTTTACATTTGACGCCAGACCGACGCTTGCGTTCGCCTTAGCGCGAAAGCAGGGGGGGACAAGGGTGCTTTTTTTTTTTTCCTTTATTATTTTTTTTGCTTTTTTATCTTATTTTTAAACTATTCCTTTCATTTTTTTTTTTTTAATCATTTGTATTGATATCCCAGGGAATTTAAAAATCCCCTATGATAGCAATAGGTAGTGACAGGTACTCTTTTTTGAAAAAATTGGGGTCTATTAGACCCTAGATCTCTCCTCTGCCCTCAAAGCATCTGACCACACCAAGATCAGTGTGATAAAATGCTTTCCCAATTTCCCAATGGCGCTGTTTACATCCGGCGAAATCTAAGTCATGAAATGCTCGTAGCTTCCGGTTTCTTAGGCCATAGAGATGTTTGGAGCCACTCTGGTCTCTGATCAGCTCTATGGTCAGCTGGCTGAATCACTGGCTGCATACTCAGGTTCCCTCTTGGAACAGGAGAGCCAGAGAAAAACACGGAAGACGGTGGGGGGGGGATTGTAAAAAGCAGTCCTGAGGCTAATTAGCCACTAGGATTGCTTTTACATGAAAGCCGACCGCTGGCTGAAAAGATTGATACCAAGATGATACCTAAACCTGCAGGCATCATTCTGATATAAATATAACCACTCAAAGTCGTGAATTGCGTACCTGAAGACAAAAAAATAGTTAACAATAAAACACAGTAAACGGTAAAGTATAAAAAATTGCATACCTGAAAAGCAAACATGATAAAACATAATAACAATAAAACATTGCAGAATAGAATACAGTAAAAAAAGAGTAGAACAATAGAGAGAGAATAGAGCGAGAGAGAACAATAAAACTACAACTATTTTTTTTAATTTTATATATTTTTTTTGTGTTTTTTTTTTTTTACACTTTTTTTTGTAACTGTAACTTTTATAACTGTAACCGGTTCCAGTTTCGGGTCTCTCAAAATGCGATGGCATCTTGGGAGACCCTGTGAAAGTGTGCCTAGTCTGTGCAGTGCTGTACCCTACGCTAATACTCAACTAGTGAATGGTAGCGTTCAAAACATTCACCAATGCAAAGACCAGGATTGTCAGGACAGGAGGGACAATAATAGCGGGTGTCATGCCTATATCCGCGCTTGCTGCAGACATGACATCTTTTTGGGGGGGGTTCGTTGGGTAGGGGTACTCGGGAGGACATAACAATGCCTCTCATGCAGCCGACTGCATTTGGTTGGGGATGTGAATGGGGGAAGTACGGGCGCTGCAGAAGTGGTGGGTTCCCAATTAGGATTGAATAGATAGAATGCAGGAGGAAGGGCACTCTGGGCACGACGGGCCTGTTTGTCTTCTTCTTGGTGGCAGCGGGACACTACTTGTGCTTGCCACCTCACCAGCTCGAACTGCACTTATGGGACTCGCCACGTCACCAAGTGTTACTGCAGTGCTGGTTTGACTACGACCAGGGTGTACTAGGCCGCTGATGCTTGCCAGTTCACCAAAACGCTACCAAAAAAAGAACTGTTAGCGATCGCAGGGATCAGGCCTGACTCTGCGAACGCTGCAGTTATGCGTTTAGTGTTTTGTAAGTGACAGTGATCGATCGATACTGCACTTGGATGGGCTGGGCTGGGCCGGGCGGATGGGTAAAACGCAGGTGCTAGCAGGTATCTGGGCTGATCCCGCTAACACTGCGTTTTTGGGAACCCTAAACTGCTGGGGACGCTAGTATAGATCTGATCGGATCAGATATTGATCCGTTTAGATACTATACCATTAAGGAAGGTGTACGGTGCATGCGTGTTAGTGGTACTGGCGCTAACCTGATGCTGCCTGGGGCTAGTGCTTGCCAGTTCACCAAAACGCTACCAAAAAAACTGTTAGCAATCGCAGGGATCAGGCCTGACTCTGCGAATGCTGCAGTTATGCATTTAGTGTTTTGTAAGTGACAGTGATCGATCGATACTGCACTTGGATGGGCTGGGCTGGGCCGAGCGGATGGGCAAAATGCAGGTGCTAGCAGGTATCTGGGCTGATCCTGCTAACACTGCGTTTTTGGGAACCCTAAACTGCTGGGGACGCTAGTATAGATCTGATCGGATCAGATATTGATCCGTTCAGATACTATACCACTAAGGGAGGTGTATGCTGCGTGCGTGGGTGATAGTGGTACTGGCGCTAATCTGACGCTGCCTGGGGCGATGCATATCACCGCCGGGTGATCAGGGGGCTAAACCTTTATTCGGTAATAAACGGCGGGTGCCCTGACACTATAAAAAATAAACGAACTAACCAGCGTCACCCGTAACGGTTATACAGTGATCACTGGTGAAAGGGTTAACTGGGGGGCAATCAAGGGGTTAAAAAATTTATTAGGTAGTATATGGGGGTCCCTGATGCTATAAAACGTTGACAGCGAACCTAAATATTTACCTCCCTAACTAGCGTCACCTGCGACACTAATACAGCGATCAGAAAAATGATCGCTTAGTGACACTGGCGATGGGGGGTGATCAAGGGGTTACAACTTTATTAGGGGGGGTTAGGGGGGTATCCTAGACCTAAAGGGGCCTAATACTAACTGCCCTATCACACTAACTGTCACAAACTGACACCATGCAGTAATCAGAAAAAAAAACTGCTTGGTGTCAGTGTGACGGGGGGGGGAGGTGATTGGGGGGTGATCGGGGGTGTTTTGTGTGCCTGGCATGTTCTACTGAGTGTGTAGTATGTTGTGCACTCACATTGATGTCTTCTCTCCTCGGCGCCGGAACGGAAAATATCGAGCCGAGGTGAGATGACATCATTTCCTTTGCTGCTGTTTAGCATACAGCAGCAGAGGAAGAAGCTGATTGGCTGGCAGCGATCGCGAGGGGGGGCACGAATGGATGGTCTCCCCCTCGCCTCTCATCGCTCCCAGTCACAAGCCGACCGCTTGGACCCCCCCGCCCGCGGGAGGCCGATCACGTACAGGTACGTGATTCTGCCTGCCCGTGCCATTCTGCCGACGTATATCGTCATGAGGCGGTCGGCAAGTGGTTAACCACCTCATTGCAATTCAGTTGATACAGTTCATCTGTAATTTAGCCTTTACAAGTAAGATATCCTCTTTTGTGATGGCACAACTGTCATCTTGGAGGGTCACTACATTGCCTTGTTTTGTGAGCTTCTTCACTGACAAAATATTAGTTTAAAGAGCAGGGACATAGAGGACATTTTTCACAGGTATCTTTTTGGTGACACACTGGGAAATAGAACAGTAAAGAAAACTGTCTCCTATTGCTTCTGATTCCATTATTTGCCCATTAACTGTTGAGATTTTTTTTCTGTTTTACTCTAGTTAAAGTGAATAAAGAAATTTCTGCCATTTGTCATCTGACTCGTAGCTCCTTAATCAACACACTAATCAACGCACTATGCCTGCAAAGGTGAGGTGCAACTTTTGGATTGAAAAACATATTCATTATCTGAAGCAAATTCAGTTTGTTCCTTCAAACGTTTGGCCTTTTGAAGTTTAGTTTGTTTTTGCATTCTAGCTTTCCAGATTCTGCAATCTGCTTCTAAATGACCCTGTTTCATACGCATAAAACATTCATGTCTTTAAAACAGAATCTATGACAGAGGCACCGTCACTATTAATGCTTTCCGTTTTACACTTATATTCACACAAGCTTGCCCTTAACATATTCAGTTCATCATCTGGACGTGCATCAAGTGCTTTGACAAGTGTTTCATAACTTTCTGGTAAGCTGCTGAGTAATAGTGCTGCAACATGAACATTTTTTATTTCTTCTCCTATAACTCTGAGGTGTTCAACCATTTCCAACGTGTAGCTTATGTAATCCTGCATATCCCGGCCTTTCATCAGCTTGGTTTTGTACAGGTTTTTAATCTAATACAGTTTATTGCTGAAATTAGCTTTTTAATGCACATTTTTTAAACCTTTCCACATTTCCTTAGCAGTTTTAGACTTACATATACTGTACGAATGATTTTATCATCTTTTATGCTAAGAGAGATTGTGCGCTGAGCTTTTTGGTCTTTACCCACTCATCTGAAGGGTGTTCTGGCCTGACTTAACTTATACATTTCCACGTACCTTCTCTTATTTGCAGCATTTTCACCTTGAATTTCCAAGACTCGTAGTTATAGTTTGTCAGTTTTGCAAATGAAAGCTTTGTTGCAGCTGTGTTACTGTTTTGTTGCTGTATCTTGCCCTTCCTGTAGCAGGTTATGACTGGATTCTCAGCTTTTCTCTGTGTGGGTGTCTGGGCTATGCCTGGGCCCATAGCCTTTTAGAAATTCTGTATATAGCCCTACAGAACAAACAGACAGTGCACAGCCACATGGATTTTGCTGCTTAACTGCAGACAGGAAACATGAACTTTTTTATACAGAGAAAAGATATAGAATTTAATCAGAGATGCAGCTATAAACTTATAAACACTGCCATCTACTGGCTGCTGTAATTATTGCACAAAATAGAAATGAACATTGTATTCCAGCAGTCATAAAAATACATTGATTCCAACAAGGGCTGTTCACATTTGCATGCTACATTTGCATGCTACATTGTAAGAAAATGTCCAATTTTTTGTACATTTTCATGATTAGTGATTCTCAGTCAAGTAAGAAGAATGCACTGAAATGCCTGTTCAAACACACACAGATGTGAACCCAGCCTTATACTTAAGGCAACCACTTGAGGATCACATCTGTGCCCATAGAAATGAATAAGGCTGTGATCATTTTAATAAAAGCATTTAGCTTTTAAGTAGATGCATTGCTAGCAATGCTGTCTAGCACAGTGTTTAAAACTAACTTCATGAGACAAGCAAGGTCAGCAGCCATATTTTTTTTTATATGTATTTAAAAAATGTTCTTTATTTTGTTTTCAACATATCATTTCCTGACAAACCGTATCTCACACATATATTTCATCCTTCACATTCTGGAGTTTATAAATGTTGCCATATAAATTAAGTATTTGACAGATTGCCCAGATGCCAGATTGTTATGCAAATTGTAAAGAACCTTGCTTGACCCTTACAGCAGACATGATTTTTTATCATTGCAATTAGAAGCATTGAAAGCCAGTGATGATGTCAACCGTGCTGTAAACCGGACATGTTTAATGAACCTTTTAAGCTTGTTTTGGTGTTGTTTTTACATTTTTTTATCTTTTTTGTATACTTTTTGCAGTATATGTGTCAGGAAAATGCCTAATGCCGCGTTCACACGATAGGAAATTCGGCCAGCAAAAGACCGATTAGAGTTTTTGGTAAGAAAATGCAACCGTGTCTATGCTCCATCGGACTTTTGCTGGCTGAATTTCCGCCAGCAAAAGATTGGGAGCATGTTCTCAATTTTTCCGACGGAAAAAGTTATTATCGCAATTTCCGTTCGTGTGTATGCAATTCCGACACGCAAAAAAACACGCATGCTCAGAATCAACTACGAGACGGAGCCACTCAGTCTGGTAAAACGACTGTTCGTAATGGAGATGGCACATTCGTCACACTGCAAATTTTTAAATCTTTCAATGCAGCGCATTCTCTTCTTTATAATGCTAGAAGAATGAAGTTGTTTTGCTGCTCATATTCACACAGAATTCTCACAAACTGATTTCTTTATTATTTCTCGTGATCTCCTGAATAATCTTTTTTTTTTTCCAAGCCAGATCTCCCTAATAATGTTTAGAATTAATTTTTTATAGTTTTTTTTTTAAATCAAGATCTCCTGTTGTTTTTTTTAAATTATTTTTATAGTGCTCTCCATTTTTTTAAAAATCAAGATCTCCTGTTGTTTTTTTTAAATTATTTTGTAGTGATCTCCATTTTTTTTTTTGTATGTCACGTTTCCACAACACCATTATTATCTTGTATTTGTAAATCTCAAGGAGGTTGGTTAGTGTCCCTTGTTAATTTGACTCTCTGGTCTTCCTTAGACGCTTCCTTCCAGTCTGTGGCTGTGGTGTTGGAGGTGTGGCAGGAGGTGGAGGAGGAGGAGGAGGGGGAGGACCTGGAGGAGGAGGAGGGACATGGTTCAACTCACAAATGTGGCTTTGACTTTTCAGTTGGCCCCTCAACCCCTTATTTAGGGCTTGTAACATTACTTCCTTACATAAGAGGCGCTGGCCGTCCTCCATTTCCAGCATTTTGCAGGCTGTAATGTATGCAAAGTCCTCTTGAACACTGTGGGGGGTTCTGAGGGCCGCAGTAGCCTTCAGAAATAGGCCAAATGCTGCCTCCCTTATGTTACTCCTCTTCCTGCCACTTTTTGGTGGATGGTGGAGGGGAGGGACCTGCGATTCTGGCAGACCTGCGATTCTGGCAGGCTACTGGGCCCGGCCACTTTCCACAGCCTGGCTGAGTCTTTCCAGTGTATGAAAAAGGGACATTGTTTTAGTTTTTGGTTCATCAATCACACACAATTTTCATCTCATGACTGTTGAAAATGTAATGTTAATAAATAGAAAAGACTATCATTCTGACCCCAGCATTTTTCATTCTTGTCCCAATCATTTGTGGCCACTACTGTCTATTAATATGTAAAACACTTTGTGAAATCAGAAATTATTGATCAAAATTAGCATATATTTAACATCATTAATTTGACAACCAGAAATATTTTGAAGCATGCTATACCTGGCACAAGCTGGGCTCCTCCACATGTTGCTGCCTGAAAGGCCCAGGTTGGATATCAGAAGCCTCAGCTGGGGGGGAGGAAGTGTGGAAGGAAGACTGGAGAGTGCTGGCCTGGGTTCATTCTGGCCTGCCAGAAAATGCAGTCTGTCATAGTACCACAGCCTGGGTACATAAATGTCATCTGCTGCAGATCCTGATCTCAGGGAATCCTGGACCTTCTTGAGCTCCCTATTATAAGTGCTCCTCATGCCACCAATTAGGGCCTTCAAATAGGGGATGTCTGCTGTGGGGATCACCGGCTTCACAAATTCCACCAATTGATCCAGCGCTGCCTTCCTCTTTGGTTTATTGTTAACAAAGGGGTGGTTTACCTGCCACAGACAGGGCAGCTCCCTGTACATATCAATGAATATGGGCATAAAGTCCTCATCATTGAATAGATCCATTTTCTCTGCAAGACACAACACAAGAAAACCTCTAATGTCAGGCTCTCCTAATCTTATATCAATATAGGCCTCAATTTATAAGCAGTATAGGCCACTGATGCACCAACTTAAAGTTGTACCTTCCTTATAATGATCGGAGCTTCCGCTACACCTTCCTCCACTTACAGATCGTACATACGATGCACGCGTGTTACACTTTATATACACTGTGCATGCATGAAACTCCACCCACGTCGCCCGCCCCTGACGTTCTTTCTAGAATATTCCCCGTGCCGTCTCTTTCATCGCAGTGGGAGAAGAACATGGTGGAGACACAGCAGGTGCTTATTAGCAGTAATGAGGAGGAAAGCCCGGAGCAAGAAACGTCCCGATCCAGGAGGAGATTTAAGGCCTCAAATATGTCCTTTGAAGAAATGGTGGACATATTGAAGAGGGCCGACTATGACGTGAAGTATGGACCGTACCTAAACCCAAATGTGAGAAAGGCCAAGATCATGACTAAAGTTGTGAAGAGTCTGCGCCGGAATTTTGGGGTACGATGATCCAAGGAGCAATTGAGGAAACACTGGTCGAACACTCAAATTAAGGGAGCACGATCAGTACAGAAGGATCAAGAAAGTGCTTCTAAAAAGTAAGTAGTTGTAGTGTGTTCCTATTCTTATTATTACTTGCATGTTGCTCCATGTGCTTTTCTTTACTGTTGTACAGTTTAAAATGGCTACTTTTTATGTTCATGGGCACAGTAATCGATCGTAGTAAACATCCGGGACACAAACTGACTACCCCTATCCGAGACAATCACCTTGGGTAGCCCATGTAACCGAAAGATCTCCCGAGCAAAAATGGAAGCCAGTTCCTTAGAAGTGGGCAACTTCTTAAGTGGAATACAATGACACATCTTTGAGAACCGGTCAACCACCATAAGGATAACTGTGTTACCTTGGGAGTCGGGCAACTCCACAATGAAATCCATAGACAGGTGGGTCCAAGGTCTCTCTCCATTGGGTATGGGTTGTAGGAGGCCCACTTGGAAGGTGTTGTGGAGTCTTACTCTGAGCACACACGGAACAGGCAGCTACGAAGGCAGTTACATCAGCACATAGACTAGGCCACCAGAAATGTTGGGCAATGGCCCAAAGGAGTTAATTCTTTCCAGGGTGGCCAGCTGCCTTGGGAGAATAGTAAGTCTGGAGCACAGCAGTACGGAGACTCTCTGGGACAAAGCAGCGGTCACAAGGTTTCTCAGGAGGAGCATGGACCTGAGCAGCAAGAATTTTGTCACCCAAAGGAGAAGTAAGACTGGTGCGAACCGTAGCCAGAATACGATCAGGAGGAATCATAGGAACCAGAACCAACTCCAACTTGGAAGTGGAGGAAAATTGTCGTGACAAGGCATCAGCCCTTACATTCTTAGTAAGCATGAGACAATGTAATTGAAACTTGACAAGAAAAGAGCCCATCACGCTCTTCTGGGAGAGAGGCATTTAGCCTCAGACAAGAATGTGAGATTCTTATGGTCAGTAAGAATGAAAACAGGCACAGTGGTACCTTCGAGGAAATGTCTCCATTCTTTCAGGGCTAAAATGATTGCCAACAGCTCTCTGTCACCAATCTCGTAATTGCACTCGGCAGGTGACAATTTCTTGGAAAAGCAGCCACAAGGATGCATAGCACTCTGAGGTAGCACGTTGAGACAGAAGGGCGCCAACACCAGTCTCAGAAGCATCAACCTCAAGGATAAAAGGTATCATAGGATCAGGATGTGCCAACACAGGAGCAGAAACAAAGGCAGCCTTGAGACTTTCAAAGGCCTTAATGGACTCCGGAGACCAACTCTGTGGGTTACCGTTCTTTCTGGTCATATCAGTCAGGGGCTTGACCAGAGACGAGAAGTTACGAATAAACTTCTGATAACAGTTTGCAAAACCCAGGAAACGCTGCACGCTGTAAACCCATGGGTCGAGGCCACTGTAGGACTGCCGAAAGTTTCTCTAGGTCCATCGAAAAACCAGCAGTGGAAATGACATAGCCCAGGAATTTAATCTGTTCCTGATGGAACTCATACTTCTCCAGTTTACAATAGAGATTGTTCTCTCTTAATTTCTGAAGAACACAACAGACATCTGTGTGTGGTGGCTCTCCAGGGACTTGGAAAATATGAGGATATCATCGACCACATCATATAACTGCAACAAATCTCAGAGGACATCGTTAATAAATTCCTGGAAAACTGTCGGGGCGTTACAAAGGTCAAAAGGCATTACGAGATACTCATAATGATCTGTTCTGGTATTAAACGCAGTTTTCTACTCGTTGCCCTCCTTAATCCTCACAAGATTGTAAGCCCCTCTCAGATCAAGCTTAGTGAAAACCATTGCTCTCTTGAGGCGGTCAAATAACTCTGTAATCAACAGGATCGGGTAGGCATTCTTAATCGTGAAATGATTGAGACCCCTATAATCAATACAAGGTCTCAGTTCACCGCTCCCCTTCTTCACAAAGAAGAAACCAGCACCAGCAGGAGACGAGGATTTGGGGATGAAACCCCGAGAATGTGCGTCTACAACATATTCCTCCATGGCTTTATCCTCCAAGACCGACAAAAGGTAAACCCGGACACAAGGCGGAATGGCACCAGGTTGAAGGTCAATTGCCCAATCATACGGCCGGTGTGGAGGCAAACTACCGCCTTGACCTTTGTCAAAGACATCGCTAAAATCACGGTACTCCTCTGGCAGGGAGGAGAGTTAAGAGGTACACAGGACCTTGGTTACCTTCTGGAAGCATGTTTCACTGCATTGTGGTAGCCAGGAGAGAACCTCAGCACGGAGCCAATCAAAAGAGGGGTTGTGCTTCTGTAACCAAGGATAACCAATAACCAGCGGAAACTTAGAAGAGGAAATCACTTGGAATTGGATTATCTCATGGTGAAGAGCCCCTACGGCCATGGACAATGGAACTGTCTCATGAGTCACATGGGCAGGCAGTAGAGGTCTCCCGTCAAGAGCCTCAATGGCAAGTGGAGTGCCACGCAGCTGCAGTGGAATTGAGTGCTTTGATACAAAGGCAGAATCAATGAACAGGCCTACAGCCCCAGAGTCGATTAGAGCCTGTATCTTGATAAACAACGTAGCCCAAGAAAGGGTGACCAAAACTAGGGGCTTATCCTTCTGGATAATTGGGGACGACACAACACCACCTAAGGTCTGTCCATGACAGGACCTCAAGGTTCGGGTGTTCCCAGGACGGGTAGGACAAGACTTCAAAAAGTGACCTGCCTGGCCACAGTAAAGGCACAATCTCTCCCTCCTCCTAAAGGCTCTCTCATCCACAGAGAGACACGTGAAGCCCAAGTGCAAGGGTTCATCTTCATTGACCGACTCGGTACCAGGAGGCATGGGAGGTGAGGGAGGCACGGGTGGGACTGCAAAGCTCGGAGGCAAATGTACAGGAGGCTTCCGCGAACGCTCCTTAAAAGAAAGTCTTTCTCTGAGTCTGGAGTCAATGGGGATGGAAAATGTGATCAAGCTTTCCAGCTCAGTGGGTATATCTCGGGCTGCTATCTCATCCTTGATGGAATCCGAGATACCATGAGAAAAAGCAGCCATGAGGGCCTCATTGTTCGAAGCAACCTCTGCTGCCAGATTACGGAACTCAATGGCGTAGTCGGCAACAGTTCTCGTACTGTTTGATGGACATGATGCACTTGGCAGCAGAAGCGGAGCATGCGGGAACGTCAAATAGCCTTTTAAAGGAGGCTGCAAACTCAGGGTAACTCAAGACAACAGGTTTTTGCATCTCCCATAGAGGGTTAGCCCAGGCCAAGGCTCTCTCAGAAAGCAAAGATATCACAAACCCTACTTTGCTTCTGTCCGTGGGAAACGCCTGGGGCAACATCTCAAAGTATACCGCAACTTGGTTGAGAAACCCTCTGCATTGAACTGGATCACCCCCAAATCGCTGGGGCAGCAGGGCAGAACCAGACATACCTCTTATAGAGGTAATACTCAAGGCATGTGCCCTGCACAGAGACTGGCGCGGCAGTAGGGACGGCCGGCAACTCAGGTTGTACCAGAGCAGCCACAGTGGTGGATTCCAGGTGAGCCGTGCGAGCATTTGTAACTCCATGGCAAACTGATCCATGCGGTGATCTTGCTCATCCAATCTGGAAAAAATATTACCAAGTGGATACTTGTCCAAAAAAAGGTAAGTATTCCAGCTTGGTTAAGGGAATTAATCATGTCTTCAACTTGGAACTCTGCCCAAACAGACAATTGTACACCACTTCCAAGCAATGTTTCACATTCATTTTTCTGTTCACAAATATCTGTGTGCTAAGTATACCTTTTGTTTCATTCTCATAGGGAAGAAAAAACTCGTTCCGTCAGAGGACACCAGCAACACCACACCTCATGAAGAAGGGGATAAGAGTATTGTGGTAGCTCAGGATATGGAGGAAGGAGAGGTGGAAGAGGTGCTAGAATTTGGTACCACAACAGGTCAGTGTCGGACACCACAGATTCAGGTAATAGATGTATGTCTGCATATTTTTAATACATGGTGTGTATTTTTATTTTAGGTGATGTTCAGGTTGTGGTACCAAAATCGAGTCATTTCACCAGTGGCAGTGTGTCAATCCTTCCAGTCGCTTCAGCCACGTTCGTGCGCGAGTGTGCGGCAGAACGGAGTTCCGACGCACTCGCATTCGCGGGCCGGCACTCCGGCGCACGCACATGCGCGCTGGCGCACGCTCAACGTGACCCTTGGGGCTGGCCTATAAAAGTTGCTCTTGTGCTCAGACAAATTGCTGGTTTGTCTTCAGCTTCCTGTTATACTTTGATCCTGTTACCTGTACCTGATTACTCTGCTGTGACCTGGATTGATCTTGACTCTTCTGCTCTTCTCCTGGACCCGACCCTTTGCCTGTTTAAATGGATTCAGCTTGTCTCCTGTGTTTGACCCTCTGCCTGTGACATGAACCTGCCTCCTGTCTCATTGCCTTGACCCTCTGCTTGTGACCTGGACTTGCCTTGTCTCTCCCAGACTCCATACCTCAGCCTGTGATTGGATTTACCGATCTTCTGTGTTTGACCCTCAGCCTGGGTCTGGACTTTCTGTTTACTCTCCTTCAGCAAGTCATCCCGTCTGCCAGTCTCTGCACAGCTGCTCATCCCTATAAGGACTGTCACGCAAGTCTACTCCTGCCTACTGGGTAGCCTGTGCCTCTTTGTGTCATTCACTCCCTATATCACCTTCAGGGGGCGGACTACACTTAGTCGCAAGGGTGAACCACTCTCGGCATCTCGGCCTCGGTAAGTACTTCTCTGACACAGTGCACAATGGCTTATCCAGGAAATCATGTTTTGTAGTCGTGATTTGGACCTTATCAAGGAAAAAACCAAGGAGATTGAACAAAGACTGAAGAACATGATTGATGTACTAGAGAGAATCTAAATCCTAAAAAGATTCCTGGATTTTTTTGATTTTTTTTCTAAAAATTTTATTTAAAGTTTTAATACAGTTTAAAAGCCAAATTTGGAAGATGCACACAGTGTGTCAACATGTGCTATCTGCCATGAGGGGATTTCAATGTACGCGTTTTGTGGGTGCAACCGCTTCCTCCCAACTCTAGTAGGTGGAGGAAGTGGTTGCACCCGCAAAACACGTCCATTGATCCCCCATGATGGGAGATAGCACATGTTGACATTAGGTATGGGATCAGAAAGGAAATCCCCATTTTGACTCACAATTTGTGTGCATCTTCTAAATTTGGCTTTTACAAGGGTAACTTCACCCCATCTGATGATGGTAAGATCAAGACCTTTTTCACACTATAAAATGTCTAATATTGCTTTATTTTTTGCAATGTTGAACTTTGTAAGTTCCAGAGTTGTGTATGTTATGTTTGGAAACATGCCTGTTTCTGTATTTTTTTTAAAAATTTCAAGGTAAAACTTTACCGCCAAATGTTTTATAAAATGCAAATGTGAATGTGCACGGAGTAAAAGGCTTTCTACTTAACAATATGTGGCTTCTTCTTTCAATGCTCAGTAACACTTTTTGTATTAAGTCGGTGTTTACAGTGACAATGGGTGTTATTTAAATAATGTGAAAACCACTTGGCACTACAAGTGCACTAGGAGAACCTTGGAGACAGATAAAACAAACACAAGCAGTAAATCCAAATCAAGATTTTATCATATCAATGTTTTGTTTATTTTAAAAATATTTACAAATTAGCTAGCATAGCAATGGCCCCCCCTACCCGTAAAGTATTCCACATATTTTTCATGCACTTCACGGGTGCTTTGGGGGTGGCAAGCCAGGACGGACAGCTTCCAGGGCCGTCAGTGTTGGTTCCCGAAGTCCGGCCTCAGGCCCAACTGAGGCGATATAATTTGGAGCATTTCTTTTTAAAAAGTTGTGCAGGATGCAGCAGCATAAAACAATGCGGTTCAGTTTGTACTCCGCCAGGTTGATTACTGTTAGAAATAGGCGGAACCGGCTGGCCATTATCCCAAAGGTATTCTCCACGACTCTTGGAGCTCTGGCCAGTCGGTAATTAAAAACCCTCTTCTCCGGGGTGAGGGTCCTCTGGGGGAATGGCCTCATCACATGATTGGCCAGACCAAATGCTTCATCAGCAATAAGAACAAACGGAAGTCCTTTGACGTTCTCTTCCACAGGTGGCAATCCCAAGCCACCGCTCTGGAGACATCTGTAGAACTCGGTCTGGGCAAAGACTCCACCATTCGACATTCGGCCATTCTTCCCCACGTCCACATAGAGAAACTCATATGTTGCCGACACCACCGCCATCAACACGATACTATGAATCCCCTTATAGTTAAAATAGTATGACCCCGAATGGGGTGGTGGGACGATGTGGACGTGCTTACCATCTATTGCCCCTCCACATTTGGGAAAGTCCCAACGATAGGCAAAGTGGGATGCCACAGTCTGCCATTCCTGTGGCGTTGAAGGTAACTGTGGAGTCCAAACAGAAAAAAAAAATTAGTAATTTTGCACATAAACATTGCAAGCAGATTAGACACAAACATCAGTATAACATTGATTTTAATACGTATTTAAAGACAAAAAAATAAGGTCCACTTATCAGATTCCTCACCCCCTCTGATGGCCCATTGTCAAAATTTTAGGGGGGAGGGTTCTAAATGAGTTTGTGAGCCCACAAAAAGCCTCTGACACTCTGCATGAATTTAAGGACAACAATAATATTTGGACACATTTTAGCGGGTGTTTAGGGTAAAGCAGTACAATGGAGCTGACAAAATACATTGTTTAAGTGACTAGGCTAGGTGTGTATGGGCCCAGGATAGCATGCTGGGGAGGTTAGCGAAGGCAGATATGCATGTAGGCCAAAAAAGAAGCATTAAAAGATTCAAGCATGCATGAGGACAAAGGGGACATTCACAGCATATTACAATCAGGGTAATTATGGAATGATGAAAGAAATACAAAACATTAGCATACATTAAATACATATAATGTGATGTTAAAAGTTAAAACTTACCCTAATATAGTCCTTCTGCAGGACCTGAATGATGGCAGAACAGGTCTCTGGAATAATGATCCCCAGAGCCTGGGGGGAGATGCCTGTAGAGAACATGAGGTCCTGTAGACTTCTCCCCGTCGCCAAGTACCACAAGGTGGCGACTAGCCTCTGCTCAGGATTGATGGCTTGCCACATGCAGGTGTCCTGCCTGCTAATATAAGGGGTGAGCAAAGCCAACAAACAGTGAAAAATGGGGTCCGTCATCTGGAGAAAATTCCTGAAATCATCAGGGTTATTCTCCTGGATCTCACACAGCAAAGGCATATGAGAGAATTGGTCACGCTGGAGTAACCAATTCTTGGTCCATGAACTCCTCCCCACCCTGTTCATGGACTGGGCTTGGGTCAAAGTAAGAACCCCAACACCAAGCCCCCACACAGCACGAACTCTACGACGAGTACGTAACCGCAACATGGCTTCAAAACGGTCGGCTGGTCAGAATGAACTAACCGAACGCACTGAAGAACAGCAAGGCCTGTGAAGAGTGAGCTGAAAATCAGAAAGGAGCAGACAAGAACGCACTGAAAAACAGATACGAACTGACTACACGCACTGAAAACCAGATACAAACACACAAGCACAAACTAAACAGCAGTAAAACGATCGGAAATAAGTACGAGTCTGAAAAGCACGAATCATCTCTCACCAAACTTCTAACGAGATTAGCAGAAGGAGCCCAAAGGGTGGCGCACTGGGTATTGAACTTCCTTTTTCTAGTCCTGTCGTACGTGTTGTACATCACTGCGTTCTTGACAGTTGGAATTTGGTGTGACCGTGTGTATGTAAGACAGCTTGAGCGAAATCCTGTCTGAAAAACCTTTAGAGCTTTTTCCAACCAAAATTCCGATCGTGTGTACGCAGCATAACAGAAGGAATCTTGCTGCTGGGACATGTCTGTGAGCGCCAGTGCGCATGTGCATGGGCGTAGGTCTTGGCACCAGATCTCCTATTTAAACTGGGCTTGTAAACAGAGTCTGTGCTGTCTGATCTGCAGCTTCCTGTGACCCCTGCTACCTGTAACCTGCTTTGATGTCCTGTTCCTGTGTTCTGATCTGGCTTGCCCTTGACTATCCCTGCCTACACGACCCCGGCTTGACCCTGACTTTGATCCTGCCTGCTCCTCTTTTTACCTCGCTGTCCGCCTGTTTCCAACCAAGCCTGTACCCGACCTGCCTCTGCCGTTGCACCTGTCCGGTTTCTCTAACCTGTATGTGCCTGTGACTATTTGTGCTCCCAATCTCTGAGGACTGATCTGCTGTGTACTCTTTCTGTGCTGACCCAGCTCCTCTACTGCTGCTGTGCTGACCCAGCTCCTCTACTGCTGCTGTGCTGACCCAGCTCATCTACTGCTGCTGTGCCCACATCTCATCCCACCAGCATCAGGAACTCCGGAGCAACTCTCCTGACTATCCACCTACCAGGCACTCATACCATTCTGTACTCTCAGGTCCCCTGTGTACTCTATCAGTTGCCATGAGTCAGATATGTAAGGGAGGCTTTCCTCTGCATTACCGGGCTCATCTATAAGGTACGTGGAAACATGACAGTATCAGACAGTCATGTCTGAGCCCGAGCAAGGAACCTCTCCTATGGAAGAACCAAGCTGTCAAAAGTCTACAGGAAGGGTACACCCAGCTTGAAGGAGGGGTCCAAGCTCTGTCAACCCCTGCTAATCCTCAAGGGGCAACTGCTGCCAGTACATCTGCCGTGGTCATGATCCCACCGGAACCAAGGGTACCCAGGCCCGACAGATTCACTGGAGAACGCAGCAGGTAAAGAGCGTTCCGCAACGCCTTACCTTACTCCTTGCCTTACTGCCCTGTACCCTCTCCCTGGAAGTGACCAAAGTGGGGTTTGTCATTTCACTGCTTCAGGGTGAGCCCCAAACCTGGGCACACTGTCTCCTGGAACAAAAACCTGAGTCATTAACAAACCTGACCACCTTCTTTGATGCCATGTCACAGTTGTACGAGGACCCTCAGTTCACTGCTACCGCTGAAACAGCACTACATTCTCTCCAGCAAGGTCGCCGAGTGGCTGAAGATTATGTAGCCAAATTCAGGCATTTAATTTCTGACACAAATTGGAATGATGCTGCCCTCCGTTACCAATTTCGCATGGGCCTATCAGATCCCCTAAGGGATGAGCTAGCATGGGTAGGAGTACCCCAGACTTTGGACGCTCTTATCAATCTCTCTATAAAAATCGATCGACGATTGAGAGAATGTTGATCTGAGAGATCTTCCGGACAACCTGGATGTTACCTGAAGTGCCCAGTTTTTCCAGTTAGCCTCCTCCAACTCCAGACATTCCTGTTTCCGACACGTCTGAGCCCATGCAGTTGGGCTTGCTTCGCCCATCTCTCACTGCCGAAGAATGCCAACACCGCCAACAGCTCAATCTGTGCATGTATTGTGGAGAACCCGGACATTACGTGAGATCTTGCCCAGCAAAGTTACGTAAGTGCCTTTCAGTTTCATCCTCTCTTACTTCTGCTTTGTCCAGCCAACCTTCTCATCTTGCTCTCCCCGTCCTCTTAAAGCTTACAGGAAGGAACATCAAGGAGTCCGCCATCATTGACTCCGGAGCCTGTAGTTGCTTTGCGGATCAGTCCTTTGCAACTAAACATTTGATCCCACTCCAAAGACCAAAGGACTATCTGTACATCTGGCCGCTGGGACCACCATTAAGTCTTGCCCAGTTACACAGGAAACAGTTCCTCTACCAGCCATCATCTCCAACCACCATCTAGAGGTACTTCGCCTGGATACCATTTCATCACCTCTGTTTCCGATCATCTTAGGCATGCCATGGCTACAGGCCCACAACCCTCACATCAACTGGGTCACTGGAGAAATCACATTTCCTTCTACCTATTGTCAGAAACATTGCCTACAAGAGGTCTCAGGTGACCCTTCGCCCCTGCTCTGTCTGATCTCTGATATTGAAATGCGCCAAGTAGTCCCAGTAGTGTATCACAATTTCCTAGATGTGTTCAGTAAGAAGGGGGCAGAAACTCTTCCTCCCCACAGGTCCTATGACTGTCTGATCGAACTCCTGCCAGGAGTCAAAGTTCCACTCGGGAGGATCTTTCCCTTAACTGAGCTAGAACTGGGCACACTGAGGGAATATTTAGACGATAATTTGAAGGAGGGATTTATTCGCCCATCCACCTCTCCGGCAGGGGCAGGTATTTTCTTTGGTGAAAAAAAAGACCATATATTACGCCCCTGGGTAGACTATTGGGAGCAAAATTACTGTGAAAAACCGATATCCGCTGCCTCTGGTACCCAAATTATTTAAAAGGCTAGGAGCTGCGATTGCATGATCACAAATTGGCTGGACACTTTGGCACTTTGAAGACCACTGAACTTGTGCAGCATACGTTCTGGTGGCTTCAGTTGACAGGTGACTGTAAAAAATATGTGGAAACTTGCATCATCTGCATCCGAAACAAAAATAGCAAGGTCAAAGTCTAGGGTCTGCGGAAACCATTGCCTGCAGCGGAAAGGCCATGGAAAATGATATTGATGGATTTCATTGTGGAGCTCCCTCCGGCAGAAGGCTTTACTACCATCTTTGTGGTGGTAGACAGATTGTCGAAGATGGCCAATTTTAAACCAATGAAGGGGACACCTTCAGCTACAGAAACAGTATTCATTATAGAAGTTATCAGGCTTCCTGAAGTCCCAGCCAATATTGCATCTGATTGTGGGGTGCAGTTCACCTCCGGGTTCTGGAGAGCCATGTGTGGATCCCTGGAAATTGAGCTGTCCTTCTCTTCGGCATACCATCCACAGACAAATGGGCAGACAGAGAGAACCAACCAGATTCTAGAACAATACCTGTGCTGCTTTTCATCCTTTTCCCAGGATGACTGGGTCTCTTTGCTCCCCTTGGCCGAGTTTTCTTATAATAACTCCTCTCATTCTGCTACTAAACAGACCCCCATCATTCCTACCAGGTAACATCCCAGATTGCTCAGTTCCAGCAGTCTCTGAAACAATGAATTTTTTCACTGACAACAACAAATTACTGCAGGAAACCATGGTTAAGATGCAGGAGTATAACAAAAGGATTTTTGACAAAAGGAAATGAGGAGAACTAATCTTGGAACCAAGTAACCAAGTGTGGCTATCCACGGCAAATTTAAAGCTGGCATGCCCTTCAAGGAAGTTGTGTCCAAGATTTGTGGGACCTTTCCCCGTAAAAAGGAAAATTAATGATGTAGCCTATGCGTTGGAGTTACCAGATTCATTCAAAATCCATCCTGTTTTTCATGTCACCTTGCTTAAACCTGTTGTCTTTTTTCTGTCCACCTGAACCTATAATAATCAATGGAGAAGAGGAATTTGAGGTCAAAGCGATCCTGGACTGCATTAAAAGGTACAATGAAATTCAATATTTAATTAAGTGGAAAGGTTACGGGCCAGAAGACAATTCATGGGAGCCTGAAAATAATATCCATGCTAGAAGACTAATGCAGGCGTTTAAAAGAACCCATGCTGTAATACTGGCCCGGGAGCTACTCTTTAGGGGGGCAATGTCAGGAAATGCCTTACAGAAGGAATCTTGCTGCTGGTGCACGTCTGCAAATGCCGGTGCGTGTACGCGTGCACGTGGGTCTTGGTGCCAGATCTCCTGTTTAAACTGGGCTTGTAAACAGTGCTGTCTGATCTGCAGCTTCCTGTGACCCCTGCTACCTGTAACCTGCTTTGAGATCCTGTTCCTGTGTTCTGATCCGGCTTGCCCTTGACTATCCCTGCCTGCTGCCCATATACGACCCGTATCTCGCTGTCTGCCTGTTGCCAACCAAGCCTGTACCCGACCTGCCTCTGCCGCTGCACCTGTCCGGTTTCTCTAACCTGTATGTGCCTGTGACTATCTGTGCTCCAAATCTCTCAGGACTGATCTGCTGAGTACTGCTGCTGTGCTGACCCAGCTCCTCTACTGCTGCTGTGCTGACCCAGCTCCTCTACTGCTGCTGTGCTGACCCAGCTCATCTAATGCTGCTGTGCTGACCCAGCTCCTCTACTGCTGCTGTGCCGACATCTCATCCCACCAGCCTCCGGAACTCCGGAGCAACTCTCCTGACTATCCACCTACCAGGCACTCATACTATTCTGTACTCTCAGGTCCCCTGTCTAGTCTATCGGGGCCGAGGGGCAGATACATAAGGGAGGCTTTCCTCTGCATTACCAGGCTCATCTATAAAGAAGGTGGAAACATGACAATATGCACATGTTCCTAAGTTTATGGTGTAATGATCCACTTATCCTATCAAAATAACACGTAAGAAGTGCAATACACAAGAGAAAGGGGAATGGGGTACAGTTACCCCAGGGACTTTAAAGGTGCTTAGATACTAAAGTAGATGGAGTAAAAAAGTATGTATGCAAAGTCTAACCATACAAAAATGTATTTATTCAGTACTCAGTTTAATACATGTTATCAAAAATTAAAAACAGGTCTCTCAATATCCATATCAGGCTTTACAAACAATGAGAAAAACCACTTAGTAGATACCACTCGACATGTTTCGCTCATTTGTGAGCTTCATCAGGAGTTCTGGTAAACATGTGGTATACTGGGGGTGAGAGAAACAAAGTAAATATAACATATTGTGAAAATTTAAATAATTATGGATAAAAAGCACACGGATAGAGTACTTGTTGCATACATAAATAACAAAATACAATAAGGAAGTCTCATACAGGTATTGATATCATAATCAGTTGATCAATGAAGAAAATAAGAATAGAGCAACAAGGAGGAGCTGCTGAACTAATAAATAATCATAATTAAGACAGTCTTACCAAGCCAATTAGTAAATGAAGGTAAAACAATTGTTGTAGATTGATGAACGCGATGAATAGCATTCACAGAATTGGATAGGTCTCCTCTGCCCGAATCTCCCACAGTAATGGTCACAGAGGGGCCATGGTAAGGGGCCATGGCCAATTGGCTTGGTAAGACAGTCTTACCAAGCCAATTAGTAAATGAAGGTAAAACAATTGTTGTAGATTGATGAACGCGATGAATAGCATTCACAGAATTGGATAGGTCTCCTCTGCCCGAATCTCCCACAGTAATGGTCACAGAGGGGCTAAGTATAAATATAGCCTTGCTGGGAATTGAATAGAAAAAAATATATATAATAAAAATTATAATAAAAGTAGTTTTTAAGACACTTAGGATTAAACATCCAGGGGTCAGGCAATACTTACCTTATGTTGAATCAAGAGTAGATTGTTAGAGGCTATTAAAGCCTTGTTACAAAAATAAAACAACCACTTAAGAGTCTCCCTGAGACGAGACTCAGCACTGACCAGTAGTTGGCAATTCATAGACAAGGGATAGAAGGTGGTAAGATATATGTATGCTGCGAAGAAAACAACAATAAAAAAGTATCAATAAACATGCTAACCACAGCAGTGAGTCGCTTTGATGACAGGCAGAGTCAGTGTGTGGAAGCAATTACCTGGATCAGCGTGTGAGCGGGCATGCAGTGAAGGGGAGAGAGAGACACAGCCTCCCCTTTCCGCAGAGAGGCCACTGACAGAGGGTAGCGGCTGATTACCGCAAACTTATAGTCCCTCCAACCCGGCGGCGTCTGACGTCACCGCCGGAATGCGGATGTATAGTAAGGCACGCGTTTCGTCATAGGGACGTCAACTGGAGCGCTCCAGTTGACGTCCCTATGATGAAACGCGTAGGGCGTGGCCTATTTTGACGCTTTTGCATCATCTCCCAGAGGATCACCAACTTAAACCTGACGCTCTCCTGTTTTGATGACATTTGGTTGCCTATTATAAACTGCTTAAATGTGAGTACCATTCTGTCATCTGCGTTCAATAAAGAGTGTTTTATGGTTTTACGCTATGGAATCTCCTCTTTCTTCTCTTATGCTTAAAACGTCACCGTGACCCAGAAACAGCCTGTGGATTGCCGCACAGTGGCATACACTGTGACTGTGCATTACCCCCGCAGGGGTTAAAGAAGCTGGTGAGTGTCCGCATGATCACAAGACACGAGCACCTGGTCACCAAGATTACTACAAATACCTGCCTTGTTTTACAAAGATGTCAAGTTTTTCACTTAAGTTGCACTGAGCACTAGTCACGATTTAACCTATGTAATTATTCAGCAATGTAATGTTTGTCAAAGACTTTGAAATCAATCACTATATGGGGTTTTTATGCGGATGGAATAGTTTTGGCTAAAGACATTTTTTGATTTCATCCCCTGTTCCCCTTTCCCCTCCCACAACTCAAAGGGAGCCAACCTAGTCGTTAAATTTGCTATATGCGATTTTGTTTATAATTTACATGCGACTTTACATGTGGGATTTGGCTACACACGATTTACAAAGTATTTTTTAAACTAGGACAACGTTACATCTACACATTCCAAAGGGGGTCACTTTGCTGTTTTATGTTTCGTTTTATTTACGTTGAATTTTTTATTTGCAATTTTGGTTTATACTTTATATGTGACTTTACATATGGGATTTGGCTACACATGATTTACCAAGTATTTCTATGAATTAGGACAGCACCACACCCACACACTAACCCTTCACTTATCGTGATGGCTATGCACCAATGTATCTCGAAGGGATCGGGAACGCCTGAAAGTGATTTCGGGGTACGGCTTGAGATGTTTAGAAACTTTCTCATCCCCCATTAGGAGGTACCAATACTTTTGGATTATGTCTCGTATCTGTTGTTGTTGGCCCGAAAATCTAGTGATTATCCGAACGCCTGGATTTACTTCTTTGGACTTCACTTGGTGTATGAGTGAAGATCTATTTTGATTTTTGGCTTTCCAGTATGCCCTTTTTAAGCATTTGTTGCTATAGTCTCGTTGACGCAATCGAGACCTAAGCAACTTTGTGTCACGAACGTTCGTTCCGTTCCAGAAGGCGTGCGCCTATGCGCATGCACGAGTCACGGACCGCACGCAAGAAGGTGTGCATGCGCGCACGATAGACGCGCTTTGGCGCCCAATAGCCTTTCAAAGATACTCAATGGCGCTGCCCCTTGCGGTTTGATCTGCTTCCATTCCCTATGTTCCTGATTGTATCAGTACTCTGTTCCTGTGTTTAACCCGGCTTCCTGACCCTGCTTATGTCTTTAATCCTGACTTTGGCTAGTTTGACCCGGCTCTGCTACCTGCCTGATTGCCTGTTGCCAAGACCCAGCCTGGACTCTGACTATTCTCTGCCTGCCGTTTCTGCTGTATTCCCTGATGTGTATGACCCGGCTCGTCTGACTCCGCTTCTGTCTGCTGCCCTGCATCCACTGCTCTGCAAACCTGCATCTGCTGACCTGCATCCGCTGCTCTGCAAACCTGTATCTGCTAACCTGCATCTGTTGCTCTGCAAATCTGCATCTGCTGACTTGCATCCGCTGCTCTGCAAACCTGCATCTGCTGACCTGCATCTGCTGCTCTGCAAACCTGCATCTGCTTACCTGCATCCGCTGCTCTGAAAACCTGCATCTGCTGACCTGCATCCGCTACTCTGCAAACCTGCATCTGCTAACCTGCATCCGCTGCTCTGCAAACCTGCATCTGCTAACCTGCATCTGCTGCTCTGCAAACCTGCATCTGCTGACCTGCATCCGCTGCTCTGCAATCTGCACCTGCTGACCTGCATCCACTCTTCTGCTAGCCTGCATCTGCTGATCTGCAACCACCACTCAAGCTTCCACGCAAGGAGAGCACTTCAAGTACTAAGGACTCAGGCACCTTTACCTCACTGTGCTCTTACCGCCACTGTTCCCACTCCAGTGGTCTTCGAGCCAGGGTGGTACGGGAGGTCTCCCTCCACACGTCAGGCTCACATCCCAGGTACGTTACACTTTGCTTCTTTTTCAAAGTCTGAATCTACACTACAATTTCATCTAATTCTCAGATATTGTCCATAAGGTACATTCATAATGAGAGGAACAGGGTGAGAGCTGGTGGCGTGGAGTAACGAATTGCCTGCAGATGGCTTGCGGTATAAAGTAGTCCCAATACTACCATCCTCATTTACTATGATTTGAACATCCAAAAAGGTTAATTGATGTTGACTAAGCTCAAAAGTAAAGTTTAAATTGTATCTGTAAGTCTTAAGGCTGTCCAGAAAAGAGAGAAGGGTATCTTTACTATCAAGCCAAACAAAAAAGATATCGTCAATAAAACATCTCCAAACGGGAATTTGATCAAAATAAATTTGCATATCGTCCCTATGGAAAAGTTCACGCTCCCACCCCCCCAAATACAGGTTGGCATAAGAGGGGGCACACTTGGTCCCCATAGCCACCCCCTGTATCTGGAGGTAGTGGGAGCCACCAAACAGAAAAATGTTATTGGAAAGAATAAAAAGAAGTAAATCCAAAATGAATTTATTGTACTCACTAGAAACCTCAGGATTTTCAGAAATGAAGCCCTCTAAAACTTCCACTCCCATTTGATGCGTCAACGTATAACTCCGCCTGCGCTGCCCGCCCCTGACGTTCTTTTTCACGAATATTCACCGTCCCTTCTCTCTACGGTGCGTGGTAGGAGCAACATGGTGGAGACACAGCAGGTGTGTGCTAATTCTTCCAGTAATGAGGAAAGCCCGGAGCCCGAAACGTCCCGATACGGGAAGAGGAGATTTAAGGCCTCCAATATGGCCTTTGAAGAGATGGAGGAGATGGTGTACATCTTGCGGAGGAACGACTATGATGGGAAGCATGGACCGTACACCCAGCCAAATTTGCGCAAGACCAAAATCATGTCCAAAGTGGTGAAGACCCTGCATCAGAATTTTGGGGTACGATGCTCTAAAGACCAATTGAGGAAACGCTGGTCCGACCTTATATTGAAGAGCTGGATCAGTACAGAAGAATAAAGAAAGTTCTTCAAAAAAGTAAGTACTTGTCGTGTGTTCCTATTCTGATTATTAACTTGCATGCTGCTCCATGTGCTTTTCTTTACTGTTGTACAGTTTTAAATGGCTACTTTCATGTTCGTGTACACACTAATCGTTCGTAGGAAACTTTGTTCGTAGGAAACATCGTTTGAAAATATATACAATTTATTTAGTTGATACAGGGTTTAAACAACATTTTGGTTTTGGTAATTTGTCTTATTAAAAGAAGTTTAGGACATTGTTGTCTAGATGTCTTTGAAACTAGACTGAATAGCAAACTTCATTCAGTGGAATGTAAGGAGAGGACACTCAGCAGCTGTTTACACATTTGGACTCAGGAGCACTAGTGTGGGACACCAGGGAACATTTTTTAGGGTAACCCACACAGGGGCTCCAGGGGATACTTGGGGTGTCTCCACCTGTGAAACCTGGCCAAAAAAGTCCACATCCGAGACTTCCATGTGGCTGGGACTCCCCTTCGGCCTTCCGGACTGGCAGTCGCAATTGGGACAACAGAGGAAGGATTCCCCTTGAGATCCGGGGTTTCTTGGACCAACTACTTCCATCTGGGATCTCTGAGCCTGTTTGATTCGGTGTCACCGGCATCCGAATCCACCTTCTCTGGTAAGCGTATTTCATCCGTTTCCCTGTTCAAGATTTTATAACTGATGATACACAGACGTGAAGATTCTCCATTCATGTTGGTCTCACTCCACATATGCTCTATTATGGGACTACCATTTCATTGCTACTTATTTGGGCACTTTTGAACTTCACTTGTTTACTGTGCTATATTGGTCATACTTACGTTTTTCTTTCGGTTTCAGTGGGCTATTACCACTGACCAGTTTATCACCATTATCATTAGTGCTACATTTAATTTTATTTTTATTACATGTTTTGAATATTGGTCATATTTGTATGTAGCTGCTTTTTTCTATACATTGGGTTAGCGCAGCGTTATATATATTTTTTCTTAGAAATTTTGTAATAAAGCCTGTTTGTAAAAAAAAAAAAAAAAAATATGCCTGTTTGTAAAAAAAAAGAAAACAAAAAAAAATGCCTTTGGAAAAAAAAAAAGTTTTTTTAAAAACCCCAAAAAAATATTTATTAAAAAAAAAATATATATTTTCTACAAACATTTTTATAAACGCACATGTGAATGTGCACAGATTAAAAAGTTTGCGAATCAGCAATGTGTGGCTTCTTTTTTCAATGCTCAATACCAGTTTTGTAAGTTGATTAGTGTTTACAGTGACAATGGGGCTTATTTACTAAAGGAAAATACACTTGGCACTACAAGTGCACTAGGAGAACCTAGGAGACAGCCAAAAAGAAAGGCAAGCAATAAATACATTTCTAGATTTTATCTGATCATTATTTTTTATTCATAAAAATTAGACATTGTCTGGCATTGCAATGGCCCCCCTACCGGTAAAAAAATTAACATATTTATCCCAAATTTCACGGGCGCTTTGGGGAGCCAAGTCAGTACGGCCAGTATCCAGGCCCATCAGAGGATTCTCTGTAATTCCGGCCTCAGGCCCAAGTGATGTAAGATAATTTCTTCAATTTTTGCGTAAAAATTGTGCAGGATGCAGCATGCTAGGACAATGTGATTAAGTTTGTAGTCCGCCATGTGGATTGCTGTCTGAAACAGGTGGAACCGGCTGGACATTATCCTAAAGGCATTCTCCACAACTCTTCTCGCTCTGGCCAGCTGGTAGTTAAAAACCCACCTCTCCGGGGTGAGGGTCCTTTGGGAGAATGGCCTCATGAGGTGCTCGCCCAGACCGAAGGCTTCATCTGCAATGAAGACAAAGGGGAGTCCTTCCACGTTATCCGCATCAGGTGGCAATCCCAGGCCACCACTCTGGAGACGCTGGTAGAACTCTGTCTGGGCGAAGACTCCTCCATCCGACATCCGGCCTTTCTTCCCCACGTCCACATACAGAAATTCATATTGTGCTGACACAACCACCATTAACACAATACTATGAAACCCCTTATAATTAAAATAGTATGACCCCGAATGGGGTGGTGGCACGATGTGGACGTGCTTCCCATCTATAGCCCCTCCACAGTTGGGTAAGTCCCAATGGGTGGCAAAATGGGATGCCACAATCTGCCATTCCTGTGGCGTTGAAGGAAACTGGGGAGCCAAACAAGAAAGAAAAAAATAAGTACTTTTGCACATAACATTGCAAGCACATTACACAAAAAACATTCTTGCCCAACATCAGTATAACATTTATTTTAAGTATTATTTAAAGACTGCAATATAAGGCCCACTTATCAGATTCCTCACCCCCTCTGATGGCCCATTGATAAAATTTAAGGGGGGGCTTATAAATTAATTTAACGACACACAGACCATTTGGACACATTTTAGGTGGAGGGGAGCTTATAAAATAATTTAACGACACACAGACCATTTGGACACATTTTAGGGGGGGGGCTTAGAAATTAATTTAATGACACACAGACCATTTGGACACATTTTAGGGGGGGCTTAGAAATTAATTTAACGACACACAGACCATTTGGACACATTTTAGGGGGTGGCTTAGAAACTAATTTAACGACACACAGACCATTTGGACACATTTTAGGGGGGGGCTTAGAAATCAATTTAACGACACACAAACCATTTGGACACATTTAGGGGGGGGGGCTTAGAAATTCATTTAACAACACACAGACCATTTGGACACATTTTAGGGGGAGGGGGGCTTAGAAATTAATTTAACGACACACAGACCATTTGGACACATTTTAGGGGGAGGGGGGCTTAGAAATTAATTAAACGACACACAGACCATTTGGACACATTTTAGGGGGAGGGGGGGCTTAGAAATTAATTTAACGACACACAGACCATTTGGACACATTTTAAGGGGGTGTTTAGGCTAAAGCACTACAATGGAGCTGACAAAATACATTGTTAAGTGATTAGTCCAAGTGGATATGGGCCCAGCATAGCATGCTGGGGAGGTTAGTGAAGGCAAATATGCATGAAGGACAAAAAAGGAGCATTAAAAGCTTCCAGCATGCATGAGGACAAAGGGCACATTCACAGCATATTGCAATCATGGTAATTAGGGATTGAGGAAAGAAATACAATACATTAGCAAACATTAAATACAATAAAATGTGATGTTAAAGGATAAATCTCACCTTAATATAATCCTTCTGCAGGAGCTGAATGATGGCAGAACAAGTCTCTGGGATAATGATCGCTAGAGCCTGGGGGGAGATGCCTGACGAGAACTTGAGGTCCTGTGGGCTTCTCCCAGTCGCCAAGTACCGCAATGTGGTGACTAGCCTCTGCTCCGGAGTGATAACTTGCCTCATGCAGGTATCCTGCCTGCTGATATAAGGGGTCAGCAAAGCCAACAAATGGTGAAAAATGGGGTCCGTCATCCTGAGAAAGTTCCTGAAATTATCAGGATTATTCTCTCGGATCTCACGAAGCAAAGGCATGTGAGAGAATTGGTCACGCTGGAGCAACCAATTCTTTGTCCATGAACTCCTCCCCACCCTGTTCATGGACTGGTCTTGGTCTGAAGAATGAACCCCAACACCAAGCCCAAGCAAAGCACGAACTCTACGACGAGTATGTACACGCAACATGGCTTCAAACCGGTTGGCTGGTCAGAACGAACATAACAGAACGCGCTGAAGAACAGCAAGGCCTGTGAAGAGCGAGCTGAAAATTAGCAACGAGCGGACAAGAACACACTGAATAAACCAATGCGAACTCACTACACGCACTGAAAAGCAAATACAAACCTCACAAGCACAAACTGAACAACAGTTAAACAATCTGAAAAACACGAGTCTGAAAAGCGCGAATTGTCTTTTACCAAACTTCTACTAACACGAGGTAAACACGAAATTAGCAGATTAGCAAATTACATCCTAGCACTGCCCGAATTCCCCTTCTGGCTGTATCTTTAAATGTCACTTCCTTCCTCAACGGGACTCCTCCTATATTCTTAACTAACATATCTACTCTGTACATAAACACTGTTACCTTTCCAATAGCAGGTAGAAGTCATTTCCCTGATTGGTGTTTTAATTTAGGGAATGAGAAACAGATTAACCCCTCCACCTGCAGCAAGTCAATATTTAACATTTCCATGTGTGAATCCAAAGACTCTGCCCCTGCCTGCTCACTGTTTCAAGTATCTGACCCAGAGCTAAACCGTACTTTGCATAACTTTTCCTCCCTCCCTGATAATGTAGGTGATATATTACACCAATTTATAATCGCAACAAAGGACAAGTACACTCACAAGATTGTCGCTGAGAGACCTTTTGCACTGGGACAAAGTATCTATGTATGTTGTGGGAAAGTGTGTTATCCCTGGGTGCCCCTCCATGTTAAGGGATGGGGTTACCTTGCATCCTTGGTACCTGTCATGGGAGTGGTAGGGGATGATAAAAGGGGACATCCCCTAGAGGCCAGTACACACTCTTGGTACCCCCTCAAACACCGTGACAGAAGATGTCATGGATCTGCCACCTAAGGGTTAACTTAGTCCAGGCTGATTTCAGTGATTGGCAACAGGCTTCCTTATTTAAACACCTCAGTAGCTCTGTGTCCTTGCTGTTTGATCTGCAGCTCTGTGTATGTGTTTCCTGAAGATCTGATATCTGCTCCTGTTTGACCCGGCTTGTTTTGAGACTGTTCCTGTTATCCGCCTGCATCTGACCCTTGGCTTGTTTGACGATTCCTTCTGCCTGCTCCTCTTGTACCTTTGTTGCCAGCCTGATTATCGACCCGGCCTGCCTGACATTCCAAGACTCTCCTCCAGTCTGCTATACTTACCTACTGCAGCCATCCAGCTTCAGTCCCAGTCTGCTTACCTGTCTGCTGATCCATCCAGTCTGCTTACCTGTCTGCTGATCCATCCAGTTTGCTCACCTGTCTGCTGATCCATCCAGTCTGCATACCTGTCTGCTGATCCATCCAGTCTGCTCACCTGTCTGCTGATCCATGCAGTCTGCTCACCTGTCTGCTGATCCATCCAGTCTGCCCACCTGCCTGCTGATCCATCCAGTCTGCTTACCTGTCTGCTGATCCATCCAGTCTGCTCACCTGCCTGCTGATCCATCCAGTCTGCTTACCTGTCTGCTGATCCATCCAATTTGCTCACCTGTCTGCTGATCCATCCAGTCTGCTCACCTGTCTGCTGATCCATCCAGCCTGCTGGTCCTGTCTGCTGTGCCAGCCATCTGACCCATCTGCTGTTGATCCTGCCAGGCACTCATACCATTCTGCACTCCCGTGCCACCTGTCTGCTCTACCAGGGGCCGCAAGTCAGATACGTGAGGGAGGCCTTCCTCTGCACTATCTGGCTCATCAGTCAGGTACATGAGAACTTGACAGAAGATAATTATTTTTTGGGAAGGATATGGCCTGGGCATGGTTCCCTTTTCAAACAGGATGGGGTATAGACATGATGAAAAGGTTGAACAATTATTCAGGTATATTGGATGAGATAATGGAGAGGAATTCGGATGACACTGCTATGTTACACATAGAAACTAGAGCAATTAGAAAACAGCTAGAACTACATGAGTTGGCTATAGAAAGCATGAGTGCAGCTCTCACAGGTTTATGTGAAATGACTGAGGACTATGAGTGCTGTACCTGGATCTATCACACAAGTGTCAAAGTGCCTGACTACTATGATATTATTGGACAACACCGAAAGGAAGTAGGCAAACTTCAGCAGGAAGCTAGGGACATTGCTAAAACATGGAGTCCATTTGACAATGCAGGATTTGGGCTTGGAGGTATATTTTCCTGGTTGAAAGACATTGTCCTTGTCATTGTTATGATACTTATCCTTGCCCTGATTCTTTACCTCTGTTTTAAGTGTTGTACCTGCATAATTGCACGCATCCAATCTCCTGATGAAGGTTTTGTCCTACATGACATACATGAAGAATCATCAGGCAATCTATGCCACAATCCCAAAGAAGTATTAAAACACTAAATAGAATGTAGAGTTCATCTTATATGATCTAAGAGGGGATTGAAGGAATATTAAGCTTTGTTTGCTTCCATTTTATGTTTTTCTGTACTCCATTTGATATATAAGGTTGCACACGTATTGCTTTTGCTAATCTAGTTTCGTTTCACACTGTCTTTGTTAATCAGTTTCTATTTCCTGTGTATGATGCAGTATGTTATACTTGCCCAGTTTCTATTTCCCCGAAGTCATGTGATTTATTATAAATGATGTAACACATTGAGTTTCGTTTTTGTCAGAGATTATGCCTCTGTTTTATTGGATAATTTGTATGACGTATGGAGGGTTGAACCTTCTGAACCTTTTTTACTGCCTTATATACTAAAGTTAAGATAATAAAACTTTAGATAACTTTGAGAAACCTACTTGCGTGTGTCTCCAAGTTTCTCAAGGGAATCTCCAGGAATTCCTGTGGGTTTGAAAGAACACTCTATGCGGATATATCGCGGGTCTACACATCCCTAGACCACCTGAACCCTAACAAGAATACGTGGCATAAAGGAAAAGGATCACTTTTGGTTGGCAAACCTCCTTGACCACTGTTACAAGGGGAAAGTGTCAGAACTCATCCCGTCCCCACAGAGAGTGCAGAAGATGAAATCTCTTGAGGACACCTTAAAGAGGAGTTTATCTAATGCCTTTCCCGACTCTGGTAGGTTACAGTGTCGTGGAAAACATAGTTTTTAGGCTTCTGTTGGTCAAGACAGGTGCGGTGGAGAAGGCAGCCACCTAAGTGATGCATTTCACAATTATTTTAGTCCTCGCCACCCAGGGCTTTCATCTTCCACATTCCATCGGCAGCGTCTGTATCACATGGTGGACATTTATCTAGGGGCGAAAACAGAGATGGAGAGCTTTCCAGTTGTCGATCCAGAACTTGCCTAGCATGCAATTGAGCTGCTGGGCTGTCCTGCATCCAGCGTGCTTTCCGAACGGGCATTCAGTGCTGCTGGAGGTTTTGTTACTGAAAATGGAACGTGACTGTCCATAGACTCGGTGGACCATCTGACATTTATCAATATGAATCAGTCCTGGATTACCAGCAGCTATGAAGCCCCGATGCCGATGTCACTGATTAAGTGTTTTTAGGATGTGGAATCTCTGCAGGACTTCTGCCTAGACTTCTAGGCAGCGTTATGGGTGTTGATTTCATCTGGAAGAATTTTTTTGGTGTAAGTTTCATGGGCAAAATTAACATCCAAAGAAAGACCAATTTTTCTGCATCTGTTTGACAAGTGCACATCATTGCAATTTTTGACAGCAAGGCCAATTCCTGCTTTTATCAGGAGTACTTCAATAGGGTTATGGTGTGAAGGCACCAACACCCAAAGACCAATTTTTCCGCACCTGTTTGACAAGTGCATATTATTGCAATTTCAACTGCATATTATTGCAATTTTTGACAGCAAAGCCAATTCTTGCTTTCATCAAGAGCGCCTCTATAGGGTTATGGTGTGAAGGCGCCGACACCCAAAGACCAATTTTTCCACACCTGTTACTTCTAGCCAAAGTCTGTGGAAGAGACACCAGAATTTATCCAAAGAATCTCAAATCTTATTCCCAGTGCACTACTTTGTAGCCTCATCATACAGACTGGCTCTGCAAGCCGTTGCTTACAAAATAAAAAAAGCTTGCAGGGAAAAGTTTCATTTTTTTGGCTTTATCCAGTCAGGTCCATAAATATTGGGACATCGACACATTTCTAATCTTTTTGGCTCTATACACCACCACAATGGATTTGAAATAAAACGAAAAACATGCGCTTTAACTGTAGACTTTCAGCTTTAATTTGAGGGTATTTACATCCAAATCTGGTAAACGGTGTAAGAATTACAACAGTTTGTATATGTGCCTCCCAAAAAAGGGACCAAAAGTAATGGGACAGATTAACAATCATCCATCAAACTTTTACTTTTTAATACTTGGTTGCAAATCCTTTGCAGTCAATTACAGCCTGAAGTCTGGAACGCATAGACATCACCAGACTCTGGGTTTCATCCCTGGTGATGCTCTGCCAGGCCTCTACTTCAAATGTCTTCAGTTCCTGCTTGTTCTTGGAGCATTTTTCCTTCAGTTTTGTCTTCAGCAAGTGAAATGCATGCTCAATCGGATTCAGGTCAGGCGATTGACTTGGCCATTGCATAACATTCCACTTCTTTCCCTTAAAAAACTCTTTGGTTGCTTTCGCAGTATGCTTCGGGTCATTGTCCATCTGCACTGTGAAGCGCCGTCCAATGAGTTCTGAAGCATTTTGCTGAATATGAGCAGATAATATTGCCCGAAACATTTCAGAAGTCATCCTGCTGCTTTTGTCAGCAATCACATCATCAATAAATACAAGAGAACCAGTTCCATTGGCAGCCATACATGCCCAAGCCATGACTCTACCAACACCATGCTTCACTGATGAGGTGGTATGCTTTGGATCATGAGCATTTCCTTTCCTTATCCATACTCTTCTCTTACCATCACTCTGGTACAAGTTCATTTTGGTCTCATCTGTCCATAGGAAATTGTTCCAAAACCGTGAAGGCTTTTTTAGATGTTGTTTGGCAAACTCTAATCTGGCCTTCCTGTTTTTGAGGCTCACCAATGGTTTACATCTTGTGGTGAACCCTCTGTATTCACTCTGGTGAAGTCTTCTCTTGATTGTTGACTTTGACACACATACACCTACCTCCTGGAGAGTGTTCTTGATCTGGCCAACTGTTGTGAAGGGTGTTTTCTTCACCGGGGAAAGAATTCTTCGGTCATCCCCCACAGTTGTTTTCCATGGTCTTCCGGGTCTTTTGGTGTTGCTGAGCTCACCGGTGCATTCTTTCTTTTTAAGGATGTTCCAAACAGTTGATTTGGCCACACCTAATGTTTTTGCTATCTCTCTGATGAGTTTATTTTGTTTTTTTCAGCCTAATGATGGCTTGCTTCACTCAAAGTGACAGCTCTTTGGATCTCATATTGAGAGTTGACAGCAACAGATGCAAATAGCACACTTGAAATGAACTCTGGACCTTATATCTGCTCCTTGTAAATGGGATAATGAGGGAAAAACACACCTGGCCATGGAACAGCTGAGCAGCCAATTGTCCCATTACTTTTGATCCCTTAAAAAGTGGGAGGCACATATACAAACTGTTGTAATTCCTACACTATTCACCTGATTTGGATGTAAATACCCTCAAATTAAAGCTGAAAGTCTGCAGTTAAAGCACATCTTGTTTGTTTCATTTCAAATCCATTGTGGTGGTGTATAGAGCCAAAAAGATTAGAATTGTGTATATGTCCCACTATTTATGGACCTGACTGTATATGCAATTATTGCTGCAGCAGTTTCTATACAAAGTACAGATGTGCCACTGGACTAAGGGGACCCCCCAGGCACTATATTGAAAGGAATTTTTCATTTTTATGCTTTCACTAAATAAATCAATAAATCACTGCTCATTTAAAAATTAAGTTTTTTACAAAAAATTTTTTATTGATACATGTCCCCCAGGACAGTACCCGGACCCCCATAACCATTATATGCCCATTACTTGCATATAAGCCTTCAAAGTGGGCACTTTTGGATTTTCACGTTCGGGTCCAATAGACTTCAATGGGGTTCGTTATTCAGTTCCGAACTTTTGGGATGTTCGAAAGTTCTGGTGCAAACCTAACAGGGGGTCGATTTGGCCCATCCCTATATAGAGGGGCAAGTGTAGGGCAAACTCCACATAACACTGGTTTTTCATGTGAACCTTCCCAGGGAGACCTCAGTACACAGTGCAGTGACATTCTTCTTGCTACATCACAGATCATGCACTCACTTGGCAGATGTTGTCACTGTTGCAGAGACTTTTTTAGTGATAAGCCCCTCCTCTAACCAGCACCCAAAAGAGAAAGTACATAAGAGAGGCTGCAGAGGGGGATGAGGAAGATCTAGAAAAGGCAAAAATAAAGTCACGCAGACATTGTTAAGTTGGGGCTTATACTTTGCCCCATTAAATAAACCCGACCCCTACCTCCTATTTAAAGATTTAAATAGATTTATCAAAAATTTGACTCCTAAAGGTTGGTATATGAAAGGAGCACTCCTGACCTTGCCATCGCCAGTGCGCATGCTCGGAAATGCACTGTGATAATGTCCGGTGATGTCATCGCGCTCGACACTGCAGTCCACGTGCGTTCCAGACCTTCCTCCTGGTTCTGATTCACACACTAAGTCGGCGTTTGCTTTTTTTCCTTCTTTTTTTTCGCTGTACTGGGGTCTGGTGCGTTTTTGATGCCTGTAGGTGCGTTCCAGTGCGTTTTTAATGCATTTTACCACGCTCCAGTACAGTTCTGTTCAGGAAAAATGCAGCATGTTCTACTTTCTTTTTGGAAGCGGAACACACTGGAACTGCAAGCACTGGTATGAACTCTGCCATTGAAAACAATGTAACCTACTTTCTAAGCATTTTGGATGCAGAAAAAAAAGCACTGGAATGCCCTTAGGAATACTGAATAAAGCTAATTGTGCACAAATATGAATCAATGGCTGAACATCACCAAACAACATCCTGCCTTGATCAACAAGGGAGTGAGCAAGATGGATGTATTGCAACAGATGATCCCTGGTCTGCTCTTTCAGTATTTGATGGCAGTATTCCTTTTCATCTGACATTAGCAAAGCATAGTAAACAACCTCCTTTGGATGCGTCTTGCAGCAAACAGCAGGGCCAAAATGGCTTCCCTGTGCAGCCACTTCTGGTCATTACTGGCCTTGGTGTTATGTCAGGGATACCAAGGGCTGTTATCCGGAGAAACAGGAGTGACCAGGAATGTGTAGACTTGCACAGAGAACAACTGGCACAAGTATGGTATAAATAAAGTGATTTATTTAAGATAAGGTGAATAAAACCACAATATAAACACACATCCAGTATACCAAAACCCCATGAACCAAAACCAGTGAATATAATGAGTGACAGTGCTAACAACTACCTAAGACAACCAAATAGCTATGTACAGGCAGGAGGATATGGCTTAGAAGCGTAGTCAGTATCAGGACCATAGTCATACACTAAAGATCAGGCAGAAGAAGCAGAGAGCAAGCCGGGACAGGGAGAGGGTGCATGGGAGCAGGAACAGGAAGGTGGGTGAGGGATCAGGAATGGGACCAGGAGCAGGATGCTGGATTTCACACGGGGCTCATCCGCTCAGCAGAGTCCGCCAGCTAAGTGGGAGATCCCTCCATTGATCTCCACTGAGCCTGCAAATGACAGGTCCGTCTCTGCTCACTGAGCAGGGAGGGACCTGTCAGAGCCCCGCTGATTTCTATAGGGAGATCATACGAAAACATACAGCATGTTCGTTTATCAGATCTCATCTGATCCAATCCGCCAGACGGATGGCTGAACGTATCACCATGTGTCTGTTTTCTGCGGATCGAATGGCAGACGGGTGTCAGTGGACACATCTCCACTGACATCCGCCTTCCCATAGGAGTCAATGGGTGGCCCGCTCAGATCCGCCTGAAAAACGGACAGACAGGTCCGAGCGGGCTTATCGTGTAAAAGGGGCCTAAGGCTGCAGGATGCACAGGGGAACCCCCGAACCAAAATTAAAAAAAAAAAAAATGATGTGGGGGTCCCCCTAAATTCCATACCAGGCCCTTCAGGTCTGGTAAGGATATTAAGGGGAACCCCTGCCAAAATTTTAAAAAAAAAATGACGTGGGGTCCCCCAAAAATCCATACCAGACCCTTATCCGAGCATGCAACCTGGCAGGCCGCAGGAAAAGAGGGGGGGACGAGAGAGCGCCCCCCCTCCTGAACCGTACCAGGCCACATGCCCTCAACATTGGGAGGGTGCTTTGGGGTAGCCCCCCAAAACACCTTGTCCCCATGTTGATGAGGACAAGGGCCTCATCCCCACAACCCTGGCCGGTGGTTGTGGGGGTCTGCGGGCGGGGGGCTTATCGGAATCTGGAAGCCCCCTTTAACAAGGGGGCCCCCAGATCCCGGCCCCCCCGTGTGAAATGGTAAGGGGGTACTTGTACCCCTACCATTTCACAAAAAAACTGTCAAAAATGTTAAAAATGACAAGAGACAGTTTTTGACAATTCCTTTATTTAAATGCTTCTTCTTTCTTCTATCTTCCTTCATCTTCTTCTTCTGGTTCTTCTGGCTCTTCTGGTTCTTCCTCCGGCATTCTCGTCCAGCATCTCCTCCACGGCGAAAATGAAGAAGAGAAGAAGAGAAGAAAATAAGAAGATGAAGAAGATGAAGAGAAGAGCGGGAGCCTCCCCCCATGCCATGGGTGCAGGGCGGTCCGAGGAGAAGAAGATAGAAGACGCCGCGGAGGAGATGCTGGACGAGAACGCCGGAGGAAGAACCAGAAGAGCCAGAAGAACCAGAAGAAGAAGAAGATGAAATGGTAGGGGTACAAGTACCCCCTTACCATTTCACACAGGGGGGGCCGGGATCTGGGGGTCCCCTTGTTAAAGGGGGCTTCCAGATTCCGATAAGCCCCCCGCCCGCAGACCCCCACAACCACCGGCCAGGGTTGTGGGGATGAGGCCCTTGTCCTCATCAACATGGGGACAAGGTGTTTTGGGGGGCTACCCCAAAGCACCCTCTCAATGTTGAGGGCATGTGGCCTGGTATGGTTCAGAAGGGGGGGGCACTTTCTCATCCCCCCCTCTTTTCCTGCAGCCTGCCAGGTTGCGTGCTCGGATAAGGGTCTGGTATGGACTTTTGGGGGGACCCCACGCCGTTTTTTTTTTTTTTGGCGCGGGGTTCCCCTTAAAATCCATACCAGACCTGAAGGGTCTGGTATGGAATTTAGGCGGACCCCCACGTTATTTTTTTTTATTTCGGCAGGGGTTCCCCTTAATATCCATACCAGACCTGAAGGGCCTTTTTTCCTTCGAAATGTCATTTTGCTGTCAGACTGTTCTAAACACGGGAAACATGACTTTTAAAGGGTGTTCTGCGGCATTCGAATTTGCCGTGAACACCACAAATTGTTCGCTGTTCGGCGAACTTGCCAACAGCCAATGTTCAAGTCGAACATGAGTTCGACTCGAACTCGAAGCTCATCCCTAGTTCCTATATATGTATGTAACTGAGATGTATCAGGTAATAATTAGCTTAATACACAATGGGGTAAACAACAGGGACTTTATTGCAAAATTAGGTCCAATATCACAGTTCCATATTAACAGGTTCAGCAAGACAACATCAACTAGCAGTAAGTCTGTGCTGCAAACTGTTCCAATATATATATGTACTACCATATACTATGTTACATTTTCCACTTGGTCCACACTAATAGTGCAGCCATCCTCTAAGTCCCCTGGTTACAAATACAGTCCTAACATTCTTGGGGTTTTACAACTGAGAGATAAAAAACAGATTTATGCTCAACCAGCCCTCAAGCAAATATCAAAAAGAAAAGAAAATTGTATTCAACTTGCTGAGCTAAATGGTAAAATGTATTGATTACAAATACATTGACTGTATAAATATAAAACATTGGTACCCAATCTCACAAACTATTCTATACTCTTCATAATGGCGGACTCGTGATGTATGTAACTATGTATGATCACCCTTATATGTGCTAGTCCAATCTATGAGCTGGAGCATCCTATATCCATTGGATCCTTTAGGACCACTATGCCACTTTAATTCTATGAGTAATGCATTTCAAGTTTGTTGGAAATTATGGTCACTGGCTAATATAGCCAGATTGTGAGAGGGGTGGATGTTTATGCTCAACCAGCCCTCGAGCAAATATCAAAAAGACAAGAAAATTGTATTCGACTCGCTGAGCTAAATGGAAAAAATGTATTGATTACAAAAACATTGACTGTATATATATAAATATATATATATATATACTGTATATATATATTTTAAAGGTAATGGGGTATAAAGGTAATGGACTGGCCAAGCATGTCTCCAGACCTAAACCCTATTGAGCATCTGTGGGGCATCCTCAAATGAAAGGTGGAGAAGTGCAAGGTCTCAAATCCACCTGCTCCGTGATGTCGTCATTGAGGAGTGGAAGAGGACTCCATTGGCAACCTGTGAAGCTCTGGTGAACTCCATGCCCGAGAGGGTTAAGGCAGTGCTGGAAAATAATGGTGGCCACACAAAATATTGACACTTTGGGCCCAATTTGGACATTTTCACTTAGGGGTGTACTCATTTTTGATGCCAGCGGTTTGGACATTAACGGCTGTGTGTTGAGTTATTTTGAGAGAACAGCAAATTTACACTGTTATACAAGCTGTACACTCACTACTTTACATTGTAGCAAAGTGTCATTTCTTTAGTGTTGTCACATGAAAAGATATAATAAAATATTTACAAAAATATGAGCGGTGTACTCCCTTTTGTGAGATACTGTATATGTATATATATATATATATATATATGTATATATATATGTGTAGCGCTGGTAGATTTGCGATCTACCATCTGATAGGTAAATTTAGTAAATTGCTCGTTAGGGGAAGTTAGATTTGCCTCTGTTCCAGCTTGGCTGACGTTGTGTGTGTTTCCATACTGGGACGGTGGGTGTCGTTGTTGCTATTGGCTAGAGTTGGAAAGGCAACGTGTCAAAGCATATGGATGCCCTACTGTCATGGAGACAACTCGGTGGAGGTGGTGCTTCGAGTGGGATTCTGGGAGAGGGTATTTATGGGACAGACACCATGTTCTAGGGTTCGTTTTACAGCCACTTGCTGGCCCTCCTGGCCGACAGGTATGCGTTAGAGTGCTACCTCGTGGTCCTCCGTTCCGGAGGCCTGCGTCGCTGCGGTGCATGGGTGGGCCCAGAAGCTTGTCTGGGGCCTACCACAGCAGCTGAGGTGTCTATCTTCACTCTGTCTATCCAGAGTGAAGAAGCTGGACAACCCAGAAGATCCCAGAACCTTCCCGTCATGGAAGGATCATGCAGAGTGCTGGTCTGGAGAGGGGCCTGGTGACTCGGTTGGAGGACGTATCCTAAAGTAACCTTACAGCTAGGGATGAGCTTCGTGTTCGAGTCGAACCCATGTTCGACTCGAACATCGGCTGTTCGGTCGTTCGCCGAATTGCGAACGATATGGGCCGTTCGCGCCAAATTCGTGTGGCGCGTCACGGCCCATAATTCACTGCGGCATCGCAGTGCATTGCTTGCTGATGATTGGCCAAGCATGCACTATGACCCGCATGCTTGGCCAATCACAGCGCCGCCTGAACAGAGAGCCGTAATTGGCCAAAGCCAAGGAGGCTTTGGCCAATTATGGCTCAGGGGATTTAGTACACGCCCCACACTATATAAGGCCGCCTGCACGGCGGCCCTGTGTAGTGTGTGTTCCGGCGTTGAAAGAGATAGACAGAGAGACAGTGTTTTATTTGAGTTAGATAGATTAGGCAGAACAGTCAGTCAGTTAGCTGCACTTACAGTGTATTGTGTATATATATATGCATCCCAGGTGTTGCATATATATATATATACACTGTACTCAGTTTAGCTAGATCCGTTCCTGTTATCTTCTAGACTATTTACATTTAGTGCAGTGCGTCCTGCTCACAGTGTTCAGCTAGATCCGTTCCTGTTATCTTCTAGACTATTTACATTTAGTGCAGTGCGTCCTGCTCACAGTGTTCAGCTAGATCCGTTCCTGTTAAATTCTAGACTATTTACATTTAGTGCAGTGCGTCCTGCTCACAGTGTTCAGCTAGATCCGTTCCTGTTATCTTCTAGACTATTTACATTTAGTGCAGTGCGTCCTGCTCACAGTGTTCAGCTAGATCCGTTCCTGTTATCTTCTAGACTATTTACATTTAGTGCAGTGCGTCCTGCTCACAGTGTTCAGCTAGATCCGTTCCTGTTATCTTCCTACTGATAGGCAGGCTTGTCTTGTTACAGTATTAACAGCTACCTAAAGAAAATTACTGGTATTCTTTTGATCCTATTAGTACCATGGTCAGGCAGCTAGACTATTTACATTTAGTAAAGTGCGTCCTGCTCACAGTGTTCAGCTAGATCCGTTCCTGTTATCTTCTAGACTATTTACATTTAGTGCAGTGCATCCTGCTCACAGTGTTCAGCTAGATCCGTTCCTGTTAAATTCTAGACTATTTACATTTAGTGCAGTGCGTCCTGCTCACAGTGTTCAGCTAGATCCGTTCCTGTTAAATTCTAGACTATTTACATTTAGTGCAGTGCGTCCTGCTCACAGTGTTCAGCTAGATCCGTTCCTGTTATCTTCTAGACTATTTACATTTAGTGCAGTGCGTCCTGCTCACAGTGTTCAGCTAGATCCGTTCCTGTTATCTTCTAGACTATTTACATTTAGTGCAGTGCGTCCTGCTCACAGTGTTCAGCTAGATCCGTTCCTGTTATCTTCCTACTGATAGGCAGGCTTGTCTTGTTACAGTATTAACAGCTACCTAAAGAAAATTACTGGTGTTCTTTTGATCCTATTAGTACCACGGTCAGGCAGCTAGACTATTTACATTTAGTAAAGTGCGTCCTGCTCACAGTGTTCAGCTAGATCCGTTCCTGTTATCTTCTAGACTATTTACATTTAGTGCAGTGCATCCTGCTCACAGTGTTCAGCTAGATCCGTTCCTGTTAAATTCTAGACTATTTACATTTAGTGCAGTGCGTCCTGCTCACAGTGTTCAGCTAGATCCGTTCCTGTTATCTTCCTACTGACAGGCAGGCTTGTCTTGTTACAGTATTAACAGCTACCTAAAGAAAATTACTGGTGTTCTTTTGATCCTATAAGTACCACGGTCAGGCAGCTAGACTATTAACATTTAGTGCAGTGCGTCCTGCTCACAGTGTTCAGCTAGATCCGTTCCTGTTATCTTCCTACTGACAGGCAGGCTTGTCTTGTTACAGTATTAACAGCTACCTAAAGAAAATTACTGGTGTTCTTTTGATCCTTATAGTACCACGGTCAGGCAGCTAGACTATTTACATTTCGTAAAGTGCGTCCTGCTCACAGTGTTCAGCTAGATCCGTTCCTGTTATCTTCTAGACTATTTACATTTAGTGCAGTGCGTCCTGCTCACAGTGTTCAGCTAGATCCGTTCCTGTTATCTTCCTACTGACAGGCAGGCTTGTCTTGTTACAGTATATAAAGCTACCTGAAGAAAATTACTGGTGTTCTTTTGATCCTATTAGTACCACGGTCAGGCAGCTAGACTATTTACATTTAGTAAAGTGCGTCCTGCTCACAGTGTTCAGCTAAATCCGTTCCTGTTATCTTCTAGACTATTTACATTTAGTGCAGTGCGTCCTGCTCACAGTGTTCAGCTAGATCCGTTCCTGTAAAATTCTAGACTATTTACATTTAGTGCAGTGCGTCCTGCTCACAGTGTTCAGCTAGATCCGTTCCTGTTATCTTCTAGACTATTTACATTTAGTGCAGTGCGTCCTGCTCACAGTGTTCAGCTAGATCCGTTCCTGTTATCTTCTAGACTATTTACATTTAGTGCAGTGCGTCCTGCTCACAGTGTTCAGCTAGATCCGTTCCTGTTAAATTCTAGACTATTTACATTTAGTGCAGTGCGTCCTGCTCACAGTGTTCAGCTAGATCCGTTCCTGTTATCTTCTAGACTATTTACATTTAGTGCAGTGCGTCCTGCTCACAGTGTTCAGCTACATCCGTTCCTGTTATCTTCTAGACTATTTACATTTAGTGCAGTGCGTCCTGCTCACAGTGTTCAGCTAGATCCGTTCCTGTTAAATTCTAGACTATTTACATTTAGTGCAGTGCGTCCTGCTCACAGTGTTCAGCTAGATCCGTTCCTGTTATCTTCCTACTGACAGGCAGGCTTGTCTTGTTACAGTATTAACAGCTACCTAAAGAAAATTACTGGTGTTCTTTTGATCCTATTAGTACCACGGTCAGGCAGCTAGACTATTTACATTTAGTGCAGTGCGTCCTGCTCACAGTGTTCAGCTAGATCCGTTCCTGTTATCTTCCTACTGACAGGCAGGCTTGTCTTGTTACAGTATTAACAGCTACCTAAAGAAAATTACTGGTGTTCTTTTGATCCTATTAGTACCACGGTCAGGCAGCTAGACTATTTACATTTAGTGCAGTGCGTCCTGCTCACAGTGTTCAGCTAGATCCGTTCCTGTTATCTTCCTACTGACAGGCAGGCTTGTCTTGTTACAGTATTAACAGCTACCTAAAGAAAATTACTGGTGTTCTTTTGATCCTATTAGTACCACGGTCAGGCAGCTAGACTATTTACATTTAGTGCAGTGCGTCCTGCTCACAGTGTTCAGCTAGATCCGTTCCTGTTATCTTCTAGACTATTTACATTTAGTGCAGTGCGTCCTGCTCACAGTGTTCAGCTAGATCCGTTCCTGTTATCTTCCTACTGACAGGCAGGCTTGTCTTGTTACAGTATTAACAGCTACCTAAAGAAAATTACTGGTGTTCTTTTGATCCTATAAGTACCACGGTCAGGCAGCTAGACTATTAACATTTAGTGCAGTGCGTCCTGCTCACAGTGTTCAGCTAGATCCGTTCCTGTTATCTTCCTACTGACAGGCAGGCTTGTCTTGTTACAGTATTAACAGCTACCTAAAGAAAATTACTGGTGTTCTTTTGATCCTATTAGTACCACGGTCAGGCAGCTAGACTATTAACATTTAGTGCAGTGCGTCCTGCTCACAGTGTTCAGCTAGATCCGTTCCTGTTATCTTCCTACTGACAGGCAGGCTTGTCTTGTTACAGTATTTACAGCTACCTAAAGAAAATTACTGGTGTTCTTTTGATCCTATTAGTACCACGGTCAGGCAGCTAGACTATTTACATTTAGTGCAGTGCGTCCTGCTCACAGTGTTCAGCTAGATCCGTTCCTGTTATCTTCCTACTGACAGGCAGGCTTGTCTTGTTACAGTATATAAAGCTACCTGAAGAAAATTACTGGTGTTCTTTTGATTCTATTAGTACCACGGTCAGGCAGCTAGACTATTTACAGTTAGTGCAGTGCGTCCTGCTCACAGTGTTCAGCTAAACCTACAAGTTAGTGGGGTGCGTCCACCTCACAGTGTTCAGCTAAAGCTACCTGTAGAAGGTTGGTGGTGTTCTCATACTGCAGGCAGGTAGTTGATTTTGCTAGCTGCAGTATATATATATATATATATATATATATATATATATATATATATATATATCCCAGCTTAGTGCAGCTACAGGCCATTAGTATGTCTGGAAGGCCAAGAAGGAGAGGCAGACAGTCACAAGCCAATAAGAGAGGGCAAGCAGGCTAGTGTCTAGTGCTGGTCGTGGAGACGGTGCATCCTCATCAGCACGTGGCAATGGGACACGCTTGGCCTTTTTTTCGGCAGCTGGCCGTGTTGAGCCGCAACATGCGGAAGACTTGGTCGAGTGGATGACCAAGCCGTCCTCATCCTCCTCATCCTCTCTCACCCATGCCCAGGGTGCTTTGTCTGGCAAAGCAGCGGCCTCTTCCCTCCGCTCAATGTCATCAGTGACTCCTTCCCTAGCTCCACCATGTCCTCCTGAGGAGTCCCTCGAACTGTTTGACCACAGTGTTGGGTACATGCTCCAGGAGGATGCCCAGCATTTGGAAGGCTCTGATGATGATACTGAGCTTGATGAAGGCAGTAACATGAGCACGGACAGAGGGGGTGCCCAAGAAGGACAGCAATCTGGCAGTCATGCTCCCCCTGCTGCAGCATACTGCCGGGTTTGCTCCAGTGATGAGGAGGGAGGGGATGAAGAGGTCATTGACTCAACGTGGGTGCCTGATAGGAGAGAGGAGGAGGAGGAGGAGGAGGCGGCACATCACCAACGAGGCAGGATGCCCTCCAGGGGCCAGCCTAAGGGCAGCACATTGACTGCATCACATGTGCAGGGCGCTGCAGTCTCTGCGCGTTATTCAAAAAGTTCTTTGGTGTGGGCCTTTTTTGAGACGAGTGCATCAGATCGCACCGCTGCTATTTGCAACATATGTCTCAAGCGTATCTCACGTGGCCAAAACATCTCCCGCTTGGGTACCACATGCTTGACCAGACATATGTTGACCTGCCATGCAGTTCGTTGGCAAGCGCATCTAAAAGACCCACACCAAAGAACAAAGAGGACCTCTCCTTGCTCCTCATCAGCTGAGATTTCCAACCCCACTAGACCTTCAGTCCTCTCTGAGACCTGCACTGAGAGGAATGAAGGTGTAGAATTAGGTGTGTCACAGCCAAGTACTTGTGGGCAATCTGCTTTTGGTACACCGACGTCAGATTGTACTAGGCAAATTTCCCTGCCCCAGCTGCTGCACCGCCGAAAGAAGTTTGCTCCCAGCCATCCACATGCCCAGCGGTTGAATGCTAGCTTGGCAAAATTGCTGGCACTTCAACTGCTGCCTTTTCAGTTGGTAGACTGTGCCCCCTTCCGTGAGTTTGTGGAATGTGCGGTTCCTCAGTGGCAGGTACCCAAACGCCACTTTTTCTCACGGAAGGCGATTCCGGCTCTCTACCGGCATGTGGAAGGCAATGTCCATGCCTCGCTGGACAGGGCGGTCAGCAGTAAGGTGAATATTACCGCTGACTCATGGTCCAGCAGGCATGGACAGGGACGTTACCTAAGTTTCACGGCGCATTGGGTGACTCTGCTGGCAGCTGGGAAGGATGCAGGACAAGGTGCAGTAGTGTTGGAGGTTGTTCCGCCACCACGCCTCCAAAATGCTAATGATTGTGACACACCTCTCTCCTCCACCCCCTCCTCTTCTTCTTCCTCCATGGCCTCTTCCTCTGAACCAGCGGTGCTCCGTAGTCGTTCAAGGGGCTACGCAAGTACGCAGGCCAAAAGATGCCATGCGGTGCTTGAGCTGGTGTGCTTGGGGGACAGGAGCCACACTGGGACAGAGGTTCTGTCAGCTCTGCAGGGGCAGGTTCAGAGGTAGTTGACGCCACGCCAACTTAAGGCAGGAATGGTGGTTTGCGACAATGGCACCAACCTCCTCTCTGCCCTCCGACAGGGACAAATGACCCATGTGCCCTGTTTGGCTCACGTCCTTAACTTGGTGGTGCAGCGGTTCTTGGGCAGGTACCCGGGCTTACAGGATGTCCTGAGGCAGGCCAGGAAAGTCTGTGTGCATTTCCGCCAGTCATATAATGCCAGTGCTCGGCTGACGGACCTCCAAAAGGAGTTTAACCTGCCCAAGAACCGCCTAATCTGTGACATGCCCACCAGGTGGAACTCAACGTTGGCCATGCTGCAGCGGCTGCACACGCAGCAGAGGGCCATCAATGAGTACCTGTGCGACTATGGCACCAGGACAGGGTCAGGGGAGCTTGGTTTTTTTTCCCCACGCCAGTGGGCCATGATCAGGGATGCATGCACTGTCCTGTCACCATTTGAGGAGGCCACGAGGATGGTGAGCAGTGACAGTGCATGCATCAGTGACACTGTCCCCCTTGTCCACCTGTTGGAGCACACGCTGCGTGGAATAATGGACAGGGCACTTGAGGCAGAACAGAGGCAGGAAGAGGAGGACTTCCTTAGCTCTCAAGGCCCCCTTTATCCAGACAGTGTTCCTGCGTGCCCGCCGATCACACAGGAAGAGGACGAGGAGGAGGAGGAGGAGGAGGAAGATTGTGTCAGTATGAAGGTGGAGCCTGGCACTCAGCATCAGCAGCAGTCTTTAAGGGATTAGTCCCAAGAAACACATGGACTTGTACGTGGCTGGGAGGAGGTGGCTGCGGGCCATGTCGTCCTTAGTGACCCAGAGGACTCCGGACCGAATGCCTCAGCAAACCTACGCTGCATGGCCTCCCTGATCCTGCAAAGCCTGCGTAAGGATCCTCGTATTCCTGGTATCAAGGAGAAGGACCAATACTGGCTGGCAACCCTCCTTGATCCACGTTACAAGGGTAAGGTTGCGGACCTTATCTTGCCATCGCAGAGGGAGCAGAGGATGAAACATCTTCGGGAGGCCTTGCAGAAAGGTCTGTGCAACGCGTTCCCAGAGACTGGGAGGTTACAAACTCCTGTTTCTGGACAACGTGTTGCTGAGGCTTCGGTCAGTCAAAGAAGGAGCAGTGGAGAAGGTGGCTGTCTGACCAATGCGTTCAGACAATTTTTTGGTCCGCAGCCCCAAGGTATGATCGGTTCCAGCAACCATCGCCGGCGTCTGTTTTACATGGTGCAGGAATACCTAGGGGCAAGATCAGACTTGGACACCTTTCCCACCGAAAATCCTCTGGGTTACTGGGTCTTGAGGATGGATCACTGGCCAGAGTTTGCACAGTATGCAATTGAGCTACTGGCCTGTCCTGCATCCAGCGTTCTTTCGGAACGCACATTCAGTGCTGCTGGAGGCATGGTAACCGATCACAGGGTGCGTCTGTCCACCGACTCGGTCGATCGACTGACCTTCATAAAAATGAATCAGTCTTGGATCACCACCAGCTATCAAGCACCTGATGCTGATGTAACCGAATAATTTTTTTTGAAATCTCAGATCCCTTCAAAGACTGCCTATGCTGATGCTGAGTGACTATCCCTGAGAAATTATCCTCTTCCTCCTCAATCATCACGCTGATAGCTTGTAAGAACATTTTTGGTTCTGGGCGCCACCACCAGTGCCTAAGGCACAATTTTTCAGCCCCTGTTTAACAGGGGCATGTAATTACAATTTTTGATGCAATACTTTGCAGCAGGGCTCGTTTCTGCGTTACAACTAGAGTATCTGTGAGGGATTGCAGTGTTGTGGCACCAGCACCAGTGCCTAAGGCCCAATTTTTCTGCCCCTGTCTAACAGGGGCGTGTAATTACAATTTTTGATGCAATACTTTGCAGCAGGGCTCGTTCCTGCATTCCAACTAGAGTGTCTGTGAGGGGTTGCAGTGTTGTGGCACCAGCACCAGTGCCCAAGGCCCAATTTTTCTGCTCCTGTCTAACAGGGGCGTGTAATTACAATTTTTGATGCAATACTTTGCAGCAGGGCTCGTTCCTGCGTTCCAACTAGAGTGTCTGTAAGGGGTTGCAGTGTTGTGGCACCAGCACCAGTGCCTAAGGCCTAATTTTTCAGCTCCTGTTCAACAGGGGCATGTAATTACAATTCTTGATCTAATATTTCACAGCAGGGCCCTGCGAGGGCTTACAGTGTTGTGGCCACAGCAACACCTAAGGCCCAAATTTCTGCTGAGTATATAGGGCAGGACCCTACTTTCAAACATCTAACTTACAAACGACTCCTACTTGCAAACGGAAGGAGACAACAGGAAGTGAGATGAAATCTACCCCTAGGAAGGGAAATTCTCTCCTGTAAGAGTTAATATGGGGAAAAAAATTCTCCTTTCCACTGATGCTTTCCAATCCTTGTTCCACAAAAAAACACAAATTTTCAAAAAACATTTTTCATTGGGACAAAAAGTGAGGTGAAATCTTCTGAAGAGGAGGAAAGACAGCAAAACAAATGTCACAGGGGTGATAACCCTTTCCTATGTTTTCCAAAAAGCTTAAAAAAGATTTTTTGGCTGGAGCTAAACACGTTAAAAATGTACCCGTTCAAAATTACAAAGAGATTCTACTTAACAACAAACCTACAGTCCCTGTCTTGTTTGCACCGCCTGTATACTGCTGTTCAGAGTATATAGGGCCTGGTGGCCCCACACCTTTCCTTATTTTAATTTGGGTGCGGGGTTCCCCTTAATATCCATACAAGACCCAAAGGGCCTGGTAATGGACTGGGGGGTACCCATGCCGTTTGTCTCACTGATTTTCATCCATATTGCCATGACCCGACATTACATTAAACCCGCAAGCAGTTTTAAATGAGATTTTTTCCTTTAAAAATGACATTTGGTGCAGGGACTGTTCTAAACACGGGAAACACGCGTCACTTTACAGGCATACTATAGACACCCCCCAGGTACGATATTTAAAGGAATATTTCACTTTTTTTTTTTACTTTAAGCATCATTAAAATCACTGCTCCCGAAAAAACGTCCGTTTTTAAAAGTTTTTTTTGCATTGATACATGTCCCCTGGGGTAGGACTCGGGTCCCCAAACCCTTTTTAGGACAATACCGTGCAAATTAGCCTTTAAAATGAGCATTTGACTTCGAACGTTCGAGTCCCATAGACGTCAATGGGGTTCTAACGTTCGTGCGAACTTTCGGTCCGTTCGCAGGTTCTGGTGCGAACCGAACCGGGGGGTGTTCGGCTCATCCCTACTTACAGCATAGTGTTGCTGGGTTTGGCTTAAAGGTTCAGGCACTGTGACTGACTTTCACCACAGAACCAATACATCCTGTGGCAGAAGATCGTATGGGTTCATCTCAATCAAGTCTGTGGCAGAGACTTTTGTTTGTGGTACGTACTGGCTGCTAGGCAAGTGAGAGAGGCCTATCCAGGTGAACAAAGAGTGATTTCCACAAGGGGAGCGCATTCTACTGAAATATTCAACTCTAAAGGACATTTGTCAAGAATCCTACAGAGAGGTATTTGAGCTTTCTGCCTCTTTCCTGCTACTTCCTTCGGTAATTGTTTAATAAAGCATTGAAAATGTACTCAAGTGTTGATGCTTGTATCGTCCGGAGGTAAACTCAACGGAACCCTAGACCCGGTGCCGGTTAAACAGAGGGAAGGAGAGTGAAGATAACAAGCCCGCTTTAAACCAGCAGCTCCACCGAGAGTTTTATATATATATATATATATATATATATATATACATATATATGACTGTATATATACAGTCAATGTTTTTGTAATCAATACATTTTTCCATTTAGCTCAGCGAGTTGAATACAATTTTCTTTTCTTTTTGATATTTGCTTGAGGGCTGGTTGAGCATAAATCTTATCTCTCAGTTGTAGTTATATGCTTTTTACCGATAGCGCCCACCTCTATTCATAGGGAATACTGGTTCCGTTTTCCCACCTATTTTACTTTTATTTTATTTTGGATTTTGTTAGAATTAATAAAATTAATATTTTCATTGAGGGGCAGCATCTTAAGGGTCCAATTTTCTCAGCTTGTTGTCTATTCCAATGTCACAGTGATCTTGGGACCCCTACATTAGCGGTAATAGCACAGCAGAAAAAATCACAGGGCTGTGCAAAGCAGCAAATACCCTCCCTTCATAATCCACGGGCATTGGATTCCTAATTGTAAAATGCTCTGTGGCCCATTTTGGGCTTCTGGTCATCCAAACCTGCAACAGCGTTACCATTTAATTTTTTTTCCAGAGATATCCCTTCTGAGACCATCATACTTTTCTCCAGCACATGTGGCCTCCCTTCCCCTTTCATGAATAAAAAAGCATCCAAGATTTTCCCTTCTGAAAACCAAACTGCTGGAATGCTGCTGGAATGTTCCTTACTAGAATCTACCAATCTCTACTCAAGGGGTCATGCTTCATTACATATAACCACCTACAGAGCCGATCCGCCCTAAACGCTCACTACGCAAGCTGCGTAGGGCCCCGCAAATTACTCACGGCCCGCCTCCCCGTCGTGTCATAGCGTGTCAATTAATGTTCACAACATCCATGACAAAATGAAGCGAAACTATCCTTCTGGTCACGAAAAGAGGAAAAAAAACACCATGAGAGTGAATTGCGGGAACAACAATCAGGTAAACTTGTGTTCTCTCCTCTCCAAGTTTGATGTCAGCAAAGTAGAGTTATGCTTATGTGCATTTCTATTGTGTTTTTTTCGGTCTTGCTAACCTAGCTGTGCAGGCAGGCAGTGCATCTCTTTATCTGTGTCTAGCTGCTAATGCCAGTCAGCCATTTTAGCTTTTATTTATTCACAGTTTATGTATTTTTGATATCAAGAATTCAAATGTTTTACTATTTGCAATGTGAATTCTTGATTATTTTTACCAGTAGGGCCCCTTAGTTAATTTTTACCTACCAATGTCTATTTGTGATATCAGGAATTACATGTTCACAAAAGTTAATTCTTGATATCACTCACAGGGATTATTGATATCTGCATCACTAGTTCACTATTTAAATATTACAAGAGCCAAGCCATAGCATAAATAGTATTTTATATTTGAAAATGTATAAAATTAAATTGGGAGCCAGTTTAATTGGGTCTGATGCAGCTTATAAAAATGAGTTATCTAAAATTTGCAGGTGCTATGCTTAAGTTTGTCAGTAGAGGAGATGCTGGACCATCAGCCAGTACAAGCACAGATTCAGTTGTTACACATCCAGCCTCCACAGCCAGTACTAGCACAGACCCAGTACAGCCAGCTTCAGAAAACACAGCACAGCCGTCTTCAGCAAGTACTAGCAACACAGACCCAGATGAAGTACAGGCAGTCTCAGCCAGTACAGTACAGCCGTCTTCAGCAAGTACTAGCAACACAGACCAAGGTGAAGTACAGGCAGCCTCAGTCAGTACTAGCAGCACAACCAGAGGTGTACAGCCAGCAGCAGATACAAGCAGCTCAGACCCAAATAGAACAGTTGCCGCTCCACCAAATGACCCACAGATTGGCCCCCAGTCTTAACAGACTTTATGAGGACTGAGATAGTGCGCAGAGGTCCATTCAAACCAGGACTGGATTTTTCTTTCCCTAAAGACAAGTCTAGAAGAGCTTTCCATTCAGGCTTATTACAGAGACAACTATCAAATGGGGAAAAGATTCAAAGTAGCTGGCTTACATACTCAATCAAAAACAATGCTGTTTATTGTTTTTGCTGTAAGCTCTTTTCTACAAAAGACAACAAAATTATAAAGGAAGGTGTGAATGACTGGTCAAATATCAATGCCATTCTGAAACACCATGAGAGTAGTCCTGAACACACAAAAAATATGATTAAGTGGAGAGAACTTGATCTGCGCCTAAGTCAGGGACAGACTCTTGACCAGATACAAATGACCATTTACGAGGCTGAAAGAAAGAGATGGCGGGATGTCCTTAAATGTTTAATAAGTATCACCCAGTCTCTGGCTGAACGAAACCTAGCATTCAGGGGTTCATCAGAAAAACTCTTCCAGCCAGATAATGGAAATTTCCTAAAAGAGGTTGACTTAAAAATTTGACCCCATCATGGAAAACCGTCTCAGCAAAATTAAAGATGGAGAGACACATGCTCATTACCTTGGGCAGCACACACAGAATGAGCTAATACAGATTGAGAGTGGCAAAATTCTGGAAGCAATAGTGAGTCAAATAGGAGACTCAAAGTACTTCTCCATTATCTTGGACTGTACACCTGACATTAGTCACCAAGAGCAAATGTGCATTATTCTGAGAAGCGTGGCTTTAAAGGGAAAGCCAGAGATCAAGGAGCACTTCCTCGGCCTTGTGAATGTTGAAGCTACAACAGGTTTAAATCTGTCCACTGTCATCTTAAATAAGCTGAATGAGCTGAAGATTTCATTTGAAGATTGCAGAGGGCAAGCTTTTGATAATGGGGCCAACATGAAAGGCAAGAACCAAGGAGTACAAGCCAGACTGCTCAGAAAAAACCCCAGAGCCGTGTTTGTCCCATGTGGAGCACATACTCTAAACTTTTAATTGCAGCTGCTGCCAAATCTTCAAAATATGCAGTAGGGTTCTTTGGACATGTGCAAAAGCTCTTCACCTTCTTTTCAGCTGGCACACAAAGATGGAGTGCTTTAAAGAAACACGTGAAGATAACCATGAAGTCATGGAGTGACACAAGATGGGAGAGTAGACTCAAAAGCGTTCATGCAATAAGGCACCAGGCATCTGAGGTTCGGGAGGCATTACTGGAAGCCAGACAGAAATCAATGATCCTGTGGCCAAAGTGGAGGCACAAGCACTTGCAGAGGAAGTTGGGTCCTACCGCTTCTTGATTTGCTGTGTCGTTTGGTGTGAGATACTGACTATTACAAACATGGTGAACAAGCTCCTCCAATCTGCCTCAATGCAGTTGGATATAGCAGTTGATTTAATCTCGAATGCAAAGGCTTCACTCACTACATACCGAGAAACTGGATTATCTGAGGTCCAGACAACAGCCCAAAACATTTGCGAAGTAATGAATGTGGAGGCTGTTCTGAAAGAGAAGAGACTGAGAAACAGCAAGAGGCTTTTCAGCTATGTGGCTCCTGATGAACCAGTGACTGATGCACTGAAAAACCTTGAAGTCAACTTCTTTAACATGGTGGTTGACTCTGCTGTGACATCCATGGATGAGAGATTTGAAACACTCAACCAGGTGAAATACAAATATGGAGTGTTGCTAAACTTCAGCACTGCCTCACAGATGTCTAGTGAATCTTTAAAGGCTCACTGCATGGAAGTTCAAAATACTCTAACCTTCAGAGATAACTATGACATCAGTGGAATGGATCTGGCACACAAGATTCAGAATTTACCTGATCTGCTATCAGATAAGATGACTGCATTTGAGTTGCTTTCATTTCTCTGTGAGTAAAACTTGGAGGAACTCTATCCTAATCTTTGGATAGCCCTAAGAATTTCAGTCAACCTGCCCGTAACAGTAGCATCCTAAGAAAGGAGCTTTTCAAAATTAAAGCTCATCAAAAGCTACCTGAGGTCTTTAATGTCACAGGAAAGTTTGAGTGGATTGGCCATCATGAGCATAAATCATGATGTGGGGAAACACCTGTCCTATGATGACATCATTGATGATTTTGCCTGAAGAAAGTGCAGAAAAGGAATATTTTGATGGTAAGATTTTAATTCAAACAGTCAAATGTTTACACATTTGTAACATGTAACGAGTAGTGTAAATGACTGCTTAACTATGTGATATTCTTCTCAGTTTCTTCTAGACAGTCCAAATAGTCTGGTGGTGCCGATACTGATGCCGAAAATGCCCAGGCTGTAGTGAGAACCAAAGTTAAAGTTATCTCAAAAGCCAAAGTTCAGGGTTATAATTTATTATTTTCTTCTTATTTATGTTTACGTTAATATTCACTTATTTAATAATATTCACTTGTTATCTTAATATTATAGAAAATACTCTATTCAATAAATATTGTTTGTTTGAACCTCATTCTGTTCTGTATTGTTGTACTTATTCTTTGACTGTTTTGTTTAAAGGAGGGAGGATTGTATTGGGAGCACTGGATTGTCAGGTGTGACTGTGTGGCAATGGCAAATGGTTTACATAGCTCACGGCATCACGGGTCAGGTAGACTGCCCCTTAGCAGAATTTTGCTTAGGGCCCCAGGAAGGTCATGATCGGCACTGACCACCTATAACATACATATATATATATATATATATATATATAACAATAACTGATCCTCTTAATATAAACCAAATTCACCAAAAGAAAATTATAGATGAAATAGTGGCGCTAATCCCCAGGTGGGGAGATGCCAGACACTCTTATCCAGCCAGTGAGCTGAATACAGACGTGACTGGAGAAAAAGTGAAAAAGCATATATTGCTAAATATCCCAAAAAGTAAAAATTAATATTAAATAAAATTCAATATGAGCTAATATAAATTATAACACTCAGTGAAAGTGATATACAAATATATAAATTCAAGAAAAAATATATAATGAAAATTGAGCACAGTAAATATCTATAAAGTCCAGAAACCAATCAATCGTGAAAAGATTTGAAGAAAGTCCAAAAAAAAGTGAGGGTGACTCCAAAACTGCTCAGCTGTGTTTTCAAACATCCACCACACCTCTGTGACGTGAATCCACTCCCTGCTGAAATTCAAACTCACCAGCTGTTAAGGCCTCTCACTCTCGTGTTTGGCCTGACAGAGCCTCTAACCCACTTACATGGGGGTTAACATGCGAGCATACACCTCCACTGCTCCATAGGAACACCGCTTTTCTCAGGTTGGTAGTATGACATAAAAATAAAAGAAGCTCCAATAATGTAATCTCGTTTAAAAGATTTAATCACACATAAAACAACTTGTATTGAACTCACATTTAAAATAAAATAACAGGCAAGTCACTTCACGGCAAATGGAGAACTCCCACAGCACAGCAAGCAATGGCAACCAAACTAACAACAGGCAGGCCACGGCGGACCCAGGAGGTGTGTGCTCACGTTCGTCTCACCCGTCCGCAGCACTCGTCCCTTCACTGGAGCTCCACTCTGTCCCCCTTCACTCCCTTCCTCTAGCACTCGTGTGAGATCGCCGTATAGCTACGCCTGACATGTTTCATCATAAAGATTTAATCATGGGGTTCCTCTTAATAGCCAGGCTTTCCATACAGGCTAGCAAGCCTATCTGTAAATCACAATGCACTTTGCTCTATTAAGTAGCCTATTCCAAGTAATCATAATTTAAAATAATAAGTTCAAAAGAAGGCAATTCCCAATGTACAAACCAGATCAGGCAGATACTTTGTTGCATTAAGGTTCATCCTTTGTGTCTTTAATGTCAGTCTCTGGATTTTAATGTTGCTGAGTCTTAGGGATCAAAACAGACTAGATTATAGCTGGCAGCAGACATGTGAGAATCCCAACGTAGTCTTGCTGCATTAGGGCATAGTTCATCTTCATCTCAACCACATAAAGAACACACAGTAAAACAGTTCACTGACATATCCTTTGCTTTGCTTATCCTGTCCTAGATCCCACTAGACTTAATTGTCAAGAGCAATTCAAATTCTGATCAACACTTGCTTGTGTTTCCACTGGATACAGCTTTACCTTTGAGATAAATATACCTGAGTACAGACAATGTTTTTTTAAGGTCATTGCACAAATGGGGGTTCAGGGCCCTGGCAGCCTGCAAGATACAAATTGATATGTGCTTCATTTGTAATAAATGCAATAAAATATCATATGCAGACAGGTGGAACTTTTAAGATGCTGCCATTGGACTAGTAACAACCTGACAGCCATTAGATATTAAATACATCATTCATAACATTTTCTAGAATTGTCATATAAATGTCATTTCATATAAATGTCATCCCCACTGATAGAGTATATTGATATATATATGCAAAAAACATTATAATTTAGCCCCCATTATACTGTGAATTTTGTCAAAAATGCAGTTTACAATACCACTGGAACTATACAATTAACATCTGCTATGTGTCCAATTAGCACACAATGGGCAAGTTATTACTTGACAAGCTCCACACCTAATAATCTAGCCCCTTACCTGCTACAACTGCATGACTTAAAAATACATGGAGGATGTTAATTGTATATTTCCAGTGGTATTGTAGACCACATTTTGACTAAGTGAAAAAGATATATGAGAAAAAAGTGAATAAATTCATATGAAAAAAACCATGACAATAGCGTTCATATAAAAAAGCAATAATAAAAAAAATGCAATACTCCAAAAAAATCTCTCAGTACATCTTCACAGAACAGTCTATTCATCCTGATCCAAAGAAAAGTGCAGGAACAAATTTTTCCCTCAAATAGTGCTCCACCACAAATCGTGCATGAAAAATACAAACTCACCAGAACTTTATAATAAATACGCCTTGTAGGAATATTTAGCTTTTTCAACCAGCAACATAAAGAATATGGAAGCGATGACTCTAAACCAAAAGGTGTTTCCTTGGCAATGGTCAAACATTAAGGCTTGGGAGAAACAATCTGATAATCATAGTGCAATATGTTATTACAAGTATGTAAAAACAAGTAGGTAAGACAATGTGCACTTACATTTAGGAGTGCTGTAAATCAGCACCAAAATATACAGCTTTAGGTTAATATGCTCGCCGTCTCACTAAGATGCGACATGCGTTCCAAAGCACAAGAGATGGGAACCAAGAAACTGGATGTGACATCAGTAAAGGGTGGGCGTGCAGCCTCTATGCATTTCGTGTTCAACATGTCATCAGGAAGATTTTTTTGGGAGTATTGCATTTTTTTTTATTATTGCTTTTGTATATGAACTTTATTATCATGGGTTTTTTCAAATGAATTTTATCGTGTTAAATGATTAGGTTGTATATATTGATTATAATTATCACCTGAGTTAGCACAACACTTTTTCGTCTATACTGTATCTTTTTTGGGACGTACTAAACTGCACATTGGGATGATGGGATGATTGGATTATTGGCTGCAATACTGAGGACTATCACTAGATGTCAGTGTACTTTATACACATATATATGGTAATGACTTTGCTGTTTCTCAAAATATGTTTTTCTTTCCTGCAGTGCTTGATAGAATGTTGCAAGAAGCAGTTGCTAATGTTTAACTGTTCACTTGCTGATATTCATATGGAGATGTACAACAGAGTCATTGTAAATTATACAGAAGTAATGGAAAAATTACATTTGACCTGTTTTTGATGGAAATATGGGTAGAATTATTATTTCTCATGGGGTTTATGGGAAGAATATCATGTTAACACCTGACAATAAAAATATTTAACCCATTACTGATAATGATATGCATGTAATTATTTTTCTACACAGGGATTATGGGTGGAATATTGTAGCTAAACAAACATAGGAACATATTTAACCCATTCCTGATAAGAATATGCATATAATTATTTTTCTACATGGGGATGATGGCTTGAATTTTGTAGCTAAACATGCATAGGAACATATTCAACCCATTTCTGATAAGAATATGCATATAATTAATTTTCTACATGGGGATTATGGGTGGAATATTGTAGCTAAACATGCATAGGAACATATTCAATTAATTTCTGATAAGAATATGCATATAATTATTTTTCTACATTGGGATTATGGGTGGAGTATTGTAGTTAAACATACATAGGAACCTATTTAATCAATTTCTGATAAGAATATGCATATCATTATTTTTCTACATGGGGATTATGGATGGAATATTGTAGTTAACCACTTAAGCCCAGGACCATTTGGCTGGCAAAAGACCAGAGCACTTTTTGCTATCTGCGTTGCTTTAACTGACAATTGCTACAATATTCCACCCATAATCCCCATGTAGAAAAATAATTATATGCATATTCATATCAGGAATAGGTTTAATATATTCCTATGTATGTTTAACTACAATATTCCACCCATAATCCCCATGTAGAAAAATAGTTATAAGCATATTCTTATCAGAAATGGGTTAATTATGTTTCTATGTATGGTTAACTAATATTCCACCCATAATCCCCATGTAGAAAAATAATATGTTCCTATATATGTTTAACTACAATATTCCGGGGGCGTGGCCAAGCTCATGGAGGAGTGAGACGTGTTTCTCAGGAGCTCCCGCACACACCGGACTAATAGAGGCTCTCAGCGACTCCAGAACTCTGCAGACAGGTCTGTAATGGGGAAGAGAGGTGGGGGAGAAGGACCCCTGACACACAAACTGAGGGGGAAATCGACCAATTTTTTATACATTTGGGGCAAAATCAGCACGGCCCCCCAAAATCCAAGATGGCGCCGACCCGCTCCTCAGGCACACATGCGGCCTCACAAGGAGCTACCTCACAGCACTCCACACCACATATGACAACCAGGCAGCGTGCTAGATCCCCTCCAGACTCAGAGAATGAATCTGTGCGCTCTGCATGTCATTCCCCAACATCGCACCGGTCTTTTAGTGGATGGGACATGGAAGCTTAGATCAAAGCTCTCCCCACCAGACATGATTTTGAGGCATGTGTACAGAGACTTGAACGCTCTTACAAACAGGAGATCTCTGAGCTGCGCAAGGATGTCACAAGCAGGCTGGAAGATGTGGAACAAACTGTAGAAGAGACTGTCTCTACACTACAGTCACATGAAATCATCTTGCAGGAGCACACATTACAGATACAGCAACTGATGTATCACCAGGATGACCAAGAAAACCGAGCCAGACGTAACAATATACGTATACGCGGCCTCCCGGAATCTGTGGAAAATAAAGACCTGGCCCCTGCAGTCATAGCTATATTCAACGACCTGCTCCAAAAAGATAAAGAATCTCCCATAGAACTTGATCGCGTACACAGAGCCCTCGGCCCTAAAAACCCAAACCTTGAACACCCCAGAGATGTGATCTGCAGAATCCACTTTTATGCGATTAAAGATGCTATTATGCGTGCAGCTCGCACCCAAGACGCCATATACTTTAATGATGCTACTGTGACTTTATTACCAGACATCTCCAAGCTGACCCTGGATATGCAACGTGCATTGAAACCCCTCACGGGAGCTCTTCAGGAAAAGCATATTAAATACCGCTGGGGTTTCCCATTCAACCTCTTTGCATCCCATGAAGGATGGTCGGCTACATTTCGCACTCTGGGTGACCTCCCAAAGTTCCTCGGGACTTTCGAACTACCCCAGATCCACATCCCGGATTGGCCAATCCATGCAGCGACTCCTGGATTTCCGATCACATCGAGCTGGCAAAAACAATCTAGGAAGAACAAACGCTCAAAGTCTGATTTCCCCAAAACAACAGATGGATGAACCCCCCCCGCAGACCATCTGATTAACCATTTCTTTCCTTCACAGGCACCACGCCGATGAAGCGGCCCCCGGTTTTATAGTTACAGTATCGTTGGGACATTATGTTTTTTTTTTTTTATTTTGTTCTTCTCATATACAGGTTTTGTTTTGAGATCTTAGCAGCATGGTCCTTTTTCAGTTAATGGAGATCCCTAACTAATGCTGTGATTCCCTACCTTACTCCAGGTTCCCCCCCCCAGACCCTCTCCTCCTCACCCCGTCCCTCATTTCTTTATGTTGTACTGTTATTTTTACACTGTTGACCCTGCAGGCAGTCAGATTATTGGACCTCACCTCTAGGTTTTATCCGGCTGGACAATTCATTATAGTTTAGCGATGCGCATGCGACTCTGCGGGGTTCTGAGTTGCTAAAGTTATAGAAGTATTTAATATAAAATCAAAGGAAAGTCGCGCTATAGGATGACATAAGAAAGTCAAAGGAAATAGACAAGTGAGTAGTATACTGGATGGATGAAATAAATGAATTAGTGTGGATCAATGCAATTGAACGCTAGAAGTTAAACAAGCAGAAGTACAAGTGACAATTGATTAATGGTACATAGGTGTTGAAAGCTGTGTCCAAAATAATCAACAATATGTAACCCAATAACCCACACATGAAATCTCAGTTCTCTGAAATAGTGGTATTGTAACAAATCTATATAGTGAAAACTAAAATGTAAAAAAGTCCAAACTTGGAAAGAATAATGATTATAGTCCTTTCATGCCAGATGATATGCATGAAACACAATAAATCTCCAGGTGCTCGGTGAATAATGACACAAAAACTTGTTGTGATGATGTTAGAGTGCGCAGAGAAACCACCACCTCCTGATAAAAATGCTGCCTCTTACCAGATGGAATGGTCTCTTAGTTACAGGAGACCTAAAAAGCGAGTGGCTGCAACCCCAGCCAGGGATCTTTATAGGCACTTAGCGTCCAATTCCAGGGGCTCTCTCCAGCTCACGTCAATAAAGATGCAAATATCCCCATGTAAAAAACAAAGTGCTCCACATAGTGTAAAACCAACGTTTTAATAGATAAAAAAGCAGAAGTTACACTTACAAGACTGCTGAAGTAATAAGCATGAATACAAATGCCGGCCGGCTCCAAGGTACCCGCGTCTTCCGGGTATGTGAACAGCGGTGTTTGTCGGGACGTAGCTCCTCCTCCCTACGCCGTTTCGTCTCAAAAGGACGTGGTCACGGGATATGAGCGACGTCCCGACGCACCGCTTATATAAGCACATCTGTACTACCTATTATGTATAAACAAAACAGGAGCGCCATCTTGTTTGAGGGAAACAGTATGGGCAAACGTAAAAACGTAGTTCAAATAACAGAAGTGACATGCAAACAAAAAAAATATACATGATGTCTCTAAATGGATTGTCAGGGACAAACTAAAATCTCCAAAGGATTAAAGGACTACTGGTACACCTGATTAGTAGGTAAAAAAAGGAAAAAAAAAAAAAAAATGTATATAATATACCCTTCTCTATTTCCATGTAGTCACCTAGTGTATAAGCAACACCATGTGTAAATAGACACATGTATATTGAGTCCACATGTCACAATAGTGAAAAAGTAAATAAAGGTTTTTTAAAAATTACTTTTAATTGTACCACAGGTACAGAAATGCTAAATCAATAAATAAAAAGGAGTAACAGTAAATGATAAATGAGACAAAAACATATATAGTAATGGTCCATATATGTTTGAGAAACTGTTTCCCTAAATTGAGAGGGCCCTCAAAAAGCACCCAAACAAAGGTCATGCCAAATAACATCAAATAAGATACCTATAACAATAAAGAAAGCACATATAGTGATCAATCAGTTAATTAAAACACAGGATATTAAAAAACAATAATAACGGAATATGCCGTACACATTAGGAGTTGTCTATAAAGGCGTTGACATCGACCTCGATGTTAAGGCCAAAAGGGGTATAAGACTTCAATTTATAAACCCAGGCCATTTCTAATTTGGAGATGCTACGTACCAAGGCGCTACCCCTCCAGTGGGGTTTAAATTTATCTATTCCCAGAAAAATAGTACCTGTGGGGTCTCGTTGGTGGGCTGTCAGGTAATGTTTAGAAACGGAATGTTTTGTGAACCCTCTCCTGATATTATTTATATGTTCATTTAATCTCACCTGCAGAGGTCTTTTAGTGCGGCCCACATACTGCAGGCCACACGGGCACTGCAGCAAGTAGACTACTCCAGTAGTGGAGCATGTAATGAAGGGCTCAATGGTGTAGGACTTGCGTGTGCAGGTGGAAGTAAAGTTGATCGTTCTTCTATTCCTACAACCATTTAGCGAACAAACCTGACATCTCCTACATTGAAAATATCCAGTCAGCTCAGAGAAAAAACTGGGCTTGGAAGATGGGGGGTCAAAAACATTCGGTGCCACTTTGTCCTTAAGTGAGGGCGCCCCCCTAAACACCACTCGCGGTTTGGCTGGTAGCATAGATGCCAACACCCTATCATTTCTGAGGACATGCCAATATTTATTAATAATACGTTTGACTTTAAAATGTTGGCAAGAATAATCAGTGACAAAAGGACAACTATATGAAGCATCAATCGGATTTCGGGTTCGCTCAACAAGTAGGTCCTTACGGTCCACTTTCTCAACCTGATCCAGTGTACTGGCCACAAAGTCAGGGGAATATCCCTTGGCAACAAACCTTTGAGTCAAAATCTGTGCCTGGTTGCGAAAAGTGGTGATATCAGTGCAATTCCGCTTGAGCCGAAGGAACTGGCTCTTAGGCACAGATTTGAGCCACGAGGCGTGGTGACAGCTATCATGGGGGATGAAGGAGTTCCTATCAGTTGGTTTGAAGTGTGTAGAAGTAACGTATTGATTGTTATGGATAGAGATAGTAAGATCTAAGAAATTGATCTGTTCTGGACTGGTCTCGTAATTAAGCTGAATGCCCCTATCGTTGGTATTGAGGAAGCACATATACTCCGATAAATCTGAAGCTGTGCCGTCCCACAGGAGGAGGATGTCGTCTATGTAACGAACCCACAAGGCCACCTGAGGTCTCGGCTGGGCATAGACGACATCCTCCTCCCACCTGGCCATGAAAAGATTCGCCAGGCTAGGGGCATATTTTGCCCCCATGGCAACCCCCCTATCCTGACGGTAATAGTTCCCGTCAAACCAAAAAAAATTATGTGTTGCCGCAAATTCAAGCAATAACATAATAAAACGGATTTGATCCTCCGGGAGGTTGGACAGTCGGTGGAGGTGGTCTGATACGGCCTCCAAACCTAATTGGTGGGGGATAACCGTGTAAAGAGAGGTAACATCGGCCGTTACCAACAACATCCCTTCCTTAGGTGTATGGTTCGAGAGGAGGTTGATGACATCGCGGGTGTCTTTAACAAAAGACTTCATGGTACGCACCAATGGTTGCAAATAAAAGTCTATGTATTTGCCCACCCGGGACGTGATAGAATCTATCCCACTAACTATGGGCCGTCCCGGGGGGCAAACAAGACTCTTATGTATTTTTGGTAATCCCACCCCCCTTGTCCGCGGGGCGAATGACAAGTTGCTCGTGTCAGGAGAGGGTTCACAAAACATTCCGTTTCTAAACATTACCTGACAGCCCACCAACGAGACCCCACAGGTACTATTTTTCTGGGAATAGATAAATTTAAACCCCACTGGAGGGGTAGCGCCTTGGTACGTAGCATCTCCAAATTAGAAATGGCCTGGGTTTATAAATTGAAGTCTTATACCCCTTTTGGCCTTAACATCGAGGTCGATGTCAACGCCTTTATAGACAACTCCTAATGTGTACGGCATATTCCGTTATTATTGTTTTTTAATATCCTGTGTTTTAATTAACTGATTGATCACTATATGTGCTTTCTTTATTGTTATAGGTATCTTATTTGATGTTATTTGGCATGACCTTTGTTTGGGTGCTTTTTGAGGGCCCTCTCAATTTAGGGAAACAGTTTCTCAAACATATATGGACCATTACTATATATGTTTTTGTCTCATTTATCATTTACTGTTACTCCTTTTTATTTATTGATTTAGCATTTCTGTACCTGTGGTACAATTAAAAGTAATTTTTAAAAAACCTTTATTTACTTTTTCACTATTGTGACATGTGGACTCAATATACATGTGTCTATTTACACATGGTGTTGCTTATACACTAGGTGACTACATGGAAATAGAGAAGGGTATATTATATACATTTTTTTTTTTTTCCTTTTTTTACCTACTAATCAGGTGTACCAGTAGTCCTTTAATCCTTTGGAGATTTTAGTTTGTCCCTGACAATCCATTTAGAGACATCATGTATATTTTTTTTGTTTGCATGTCACTTCTGTTATTTGAACTACGTTTTTACGTTTGCCCATACTGTTTCCCTCAAACAAGATGGCGCTCCTGTTTTGTTTATACATAATAGGTAGTACAGATGTGCTTATATAAGCGGTGCGTCGGGACGTCGCTCATATCCCGTGACCACGTCCTTTTGAGACGAAACGGCGTAGGGAGGAGGAGCTACGTCCCGACAAACACCGCTGTTCACATACCCGGAAGACGCGGGTACCTTGGAGCCGGCCGGCATTTGTATTCATGCTTATTACTTCAGCAGTCTTGTAAGTGTAACTTCTGCTTTTTTATCTATTAAAACGTTGGTTTTACACTATGTGGAGCACTTTGTTTTTTACATGGGGATATTTGCATCTTTATTGACGTGAGCTGGAGAGAGCCCCTGGAATTGGACGCTAAGTGCCTATAAAGATCCCTGGCTGGGGTTGCAGCCACTCGCTTTTTAGGTCTCCTGTAACTAAGAGACCATTCCATCTGGTAAGAGGCAGCATTTTTATCAGGAGGTGGTGGTTTCTCTGCGCACTCTAACATCATCACAACAAGTTTTTGTGTCATTATTCACCGAGCACCTGGAGATTTATTGTGTTTCATGCATATCATCTGGCATGAAAGGACTATAATCATTATTCTTTCCAAGTTTGGACTTTTTTACATTTTAGTTTTCACTATATAGATTTGTTACAATATCACTATTTCAGAGAACTGAGATTTCATGTGTGGGTTATTGGGTTACATATTGTTGATTATTTTGGACACAGCTTTCAACACCTATGTACCATTAATCAATTGTCACTTGTACTTCTGCTTGTTTAACTTCTAGCGTTCAATTGCATTGATCCACACTAATTCATTTATTTCATCCATCCAGTATACTACTCACTTGTCTATTTCCTTTGACTTTCTTATGTCATCCTATAGCGCGACTTTCCTTTGATTTTATATGATATATGGTTTACTACTTTTTAGTCGCAGCTTCTAGCTTATGTGTGTAAGCGCAATATCTATTTTTCACGTGTATAGAAGTATTTAAATTTTTTCCTTTTTTTAATTTTTTTTTATTAGTAGCCCAGTGTGTGCGGGCCCCTCTGTGGACTGACCACTACCCCCCAAATAGGGTTTTCAGCGCCCGTAGTGGCATTAGCTAAACTTTTGAACACAATGTTCCTTATGCGGCCTCTGAGGCCAACGTTTTTCTTCCTCTGTTTTCTATCTGTTTTTCTCTCTACCTCTCCACTTATACTTATCTTACAATTCAACACTAATGGAGGTTTCTCTAATACCTCTTGTCACCCTTCCCCCACCCCTCTGGAGACAGCGAGCCTCTCCCATGTTTTATTATACCTAAATATCAAATCCTCTTCCCTATGGCAGTGTAAACCCCCCTGAAAGTCTCCTCTTTAAACTGCAGGGGCTTTAACACCCCAGAGAAAAGGAGGAAAATATTATACCATTTTCACAAAAACCGTACCCAAATTCTACTCCTTCAGGAGACTCATTTTAGGTCTGACACGATTCCGCATCTCCTCCATAAACAATATCCCACTTGGTTCCACAGCACCAACCCCTCAGCGAAATCTAAGGGGGTTTCGATCGCATTCCATGTTTCATTCACACCAGATGTGCTAGACACCCTTATTGATCCACTAGGGAGATATGTTTTTCTAAAACTTTCATATATGAACATGATCTATACTATAATCAATGTTTACTCTCCAAACCAGGATCAACTGCAATTCCTCTCCATGGTGTCTACACGCCTGAAAAGATTTAGCACGATCAACATGATCCTGGGAGGAGACCTCAATACCGCCTTGATACCACGCTTTGACACCTCAATGGGTAAGTCCTCAATCTCCCCGGCTTCCCTGACCAAAATACGTACACTCCTTTCAGACTTATCGCTAGTGGACGCCTGGAGGATGCTACACCCCACCACTAAAGATTTCACATACTACTCCCCGCACACTCCAACTAGAGTAGATTAGACTACATCTTCATCTCCCAATCCTTACTAGATTTCTCCCCCACCGCTTCGATAGGCCTCACTTTGTGGTCTGATCACGCCCCCATACATATGAGCTTAGAAAGTATACCCACACAAAAAAAGAGAGCCACATGGAGATTAAATGACAATCTGCTTTCGGACTTGGTATGCAAACAGGACATCACACAAACCATCAAACACTTTGTTGCAGACCATGCCCGTGACGACACCAACCCACTTATGAAATGGGAAGCCCTCAAATGCGTCATTAGGGGTAAACTTATCCAACACGGCTCCAGACTAAAACGTGCGTGAACAGCAGACATCGCACGCCTTCTGTCCTTAATAGCCACCTTAGAGGAGGACCATAAACGATCCCCCGATGAAAAATTACAACTAGAATTTACTAACGCTAGGAGAGACCTCTTGCAAATCTTCGCACAACGCTCACTGGTAGCGAGAGATAAAGGGCGATTTGCCCATTACTCACAAGCAAACCAGTGTGGCAGACATCTCGCACAGACTCTTCAACCCAAACAGGCCCGGAAGTCTATTCCCTGTATTAACTCTCCCAATAAAGGCAAAATAATAAATAATTCTTCCATAGTTGAAGAATTCTGTCAATACTATGACACCCTATATAACCTCAAGCCCCAGACACCGTGACCCAAACTCCAAACAGGCCCCCCGAATCAAACCCTGTCCTCATACATCCAGGAAACTGCACTCCCAACTATTCCAGCCTCTGAAGCAGAGGACTTGGAATCCCCCCTGACTGACTCTGAATTCCAATTTGCCATAAAAAACTTAAAGAATGGTAAAAGCCCAGGACCAGATGGGTTCTCCTCACGCTTCTACAAGACGTTCGCGCCTTTGTTATACCCCCTGATGGCCAAAGCATTCAATGCCATAGATGAGAACTTATCTCCCTCCCCTACTTTACTACAAGCTCAAATAGTAGTCATCACAAAACCAGGCAAAGACACCTCCCTATCTTCTAATTATACGCCGATTTCCCTACTAAATATAGATCTTTAAAATATATGCTAAGATCCTAGCGAACCGTATCTCACCTCTTTTGCCAAATCTAATACATAGAGATCAAGTGGGTTTTGTCCCTGGACGTGAAGCCACGGACAATACCACCAAAACCATCCACCTCGTGGCATATGCCCATCGTAACCACATACCGACCTGCCTTCTCTCCTGTGATGCGGAGAAGGCTTTTGATAGGGTCATTTGGCCCTTTCTTCAAGCTACACTCTCCCAAATAGGACTAAGACCTAGAATGCTTGCTCACATCATGTCTCTATATTCTAAGCCCTCATCCACAATTTTAGGTAATGGAACCCAATCAGAGAAACTCACTATCTCAAATGGCACGAGACAAGGCTGTCCCCTCTCCCCTCTCCTATTTGCCTTAGTAATTGAACATCTAGCCCATGCTATTAGAGCAAACCCTGATATACAAGGGATACAGACCCCGTCCTCACAATGTAAACTTTCCCTTTATGCAGACGACCTGCTTCTCTATGTGACTAACCCCCATATTAGTATACCATCCATACTTACTGAAATCAACCGGTTCGGTGGTCTCAGTAATTATAAGCTGAATATCTCTAAAACAGAAGCACTGAATATATCCTTAACACAGTCGACCCTTTCCTCCCTTAAGGCCAACTTCTCATTCCAATGGCAAACAAAATCTATTTCATACCTAGGTACAGCCATCCCAAGTCGTGCCTCGGAACTATACGCCCTAAATACAGTCCACTTCTCACGAAACTCAGGCGCCTCACTGAAAGCCGAGGGGACCCGCCAATATCATGGTTTGGCCGCATGAATGTGTTGAAAATGGACATACTCCCTAAATTATTGTATTTATTTCAAGCCCTCCCAATTGCTTTACCGTCCGCCTTCTTCCGCACTCTCCGTTCTATGGCCATACGATTTGTATGAAGGGGAAACCACCCCAGACTGAAACACAAACTTTTATGTGCCCCCATCTCTAAAGGTGGGACAAGCCTTCCAGACTTTGAACTCTACTACACAGCAGCAGTGGTTTCCCGTATCCTGGAGTGGTTTCCCCACCCACTACTTAAAGCCTCCACTTTGGTGGAACAAGACTTATCTTCAATTGACCTCCGGGCTTTGCCATGGGGTTATGAGCGGACCCATAAATCTCTTACTAACCTGTCTCCACTGACCAGAGATGCCCTACTAACCTGGTACCGTAGAAAAGAAAGATACTCACTTTCCACTGAACCAAGTCCCCTTACTCCTCTATTTGTCAACCCGGCCCTCCCTGAAGGCAGCTCAATTCAAATCATAGATGATCATAACAGAGCCACTGTCAGGAAATGTTCCATCCGCTGGTAATATCTGTTATTTGGCATGCAGTACTGAGGTCCACCAGCAGGTGTCTCCTGGCAGTTTGGAACTGTCAGGAGAGCTTTTCCCTGGTAAAGTTATGTCATCTTTGGGCCGCAGTACTGGCGTCCACCAGCAGATGGATCCTGGCAGTGTGGAGCAGACAGTACCTCCTATAATCAGGTGTCACTTGAGGCCTATAAATACCCAGCAAGCACTCACATGTTTGCCTTGGTTTCTTCATTGCCTCCTGACCTGCTAGCGATCTGATCCTGTGCCCTGAACCTGATCCTGTGCCCTGAACCTGATCCTGTCTCGCTGTCCAGATCCCTATCCTGTCCCACCTGTTACCTTGCATCCCTGCCTGCAGTCTGTCCCATCCATCCTCTCCCTGTCCTGTGTTCTATACCCCATCTTCTGATCTCCCTGTGTATGACCTTGGCCTGGCTTACGTTTATGTCTCTGAAACATCCCCTGTCCATCTGCTGATCTGCTGTGTATGACCCTGGCCTGGCTATTGTTTATGATCCTGGTATTTCCCATTTATTGTACTTATCTGTCTGTTGTTATTTGTGGGTCTCTGTCTGTGGTTGGTTATTACACTGTGTCATATTGGAGTTGGTTGTATTATATTACTCACTTACTTTAATAAATTATTATATTTTCACTTATATACGTTTGGGTGTCCTCTGTCGCAGATCACACGGTTCTGGTCACACCTGTTCATGACAGCCACTTGGCCCACAGCACGACAATTTGTCAACAGCACACATGGTACTTTCATGTGGGGATTAAACATCGCATCATCCAACGTGACGTGGTTAACGCGTCTACATCTGACAGCCTACTGCAAAAAACTACACGACTCCAAACAGATTCACAGACCTTTGACTGGCTTTGAACAATTATGCACACTATTGGAAACTCCCCGTCACACCCTTTTTATTGATCTACAAACTGATTATAGAACACACCCATAATACCTTACCCAATTACACCAAAGCGTGGTCAGAGGAACTCGGGAGGGATATAACTAATGCTGAATGGGGTAAGGCCTTTCTCTTTACCCACAAATCAGCCATTTCGTGCTACACCAAGGAAAAAAATTACAAGGTTTTATCCAGATGGTATCGAGTGCCAACGAATCTCAGGATCATGTTTCCATCAACCACCGACATTTGTTGGAGATGTAACTCTGCGAAGGGTACGTATAGTCACATCTGGTGGGAATGCGATGTGATACGTCCGTTCTGGACCCAAATCTTCCAGACCTATACCGAAATTTACGATAAATCACTCTCTCCCTCTCCTTTCATTGCTCTTCTATCCATACTACCTGGTAAAATTAGGTCACAAAAACACAACCTCCTAAAATTTTTTCTCAGTAGCGGCAGGCAATTAATCTCTAGACACTGGAAATCCACCACTCCCCCATCTCTTCTAGAGTGGGTGAGTGAAATAAACAATACCATGCTTATGGAGGAAATGCAAGCCAGAGCCATAGACAAATACGCAAAATTCTCCTTCATTTGGAGTATCTGGAGGCATTACTCCACTTCAGATATGCTAAAACGCAGACTCACAGATACAAAGGCACCTAGTCAAGTAACAGAACCTACCAACTCTACACAAACAACCTAGCAATATAGGTTCCGACTTGGGATGAGGCTCGCTGTCCCCCTCCCTCCCCCCTTCTCCCCTCTCCCCCCCTCTCTTACCTACCCTGCCAGTCTTCCTTCCCGCTCCTCCCCCCCTTTTCTTTCCTCTTCCTGTCATTCTAACACTTTTCTTTATTCTTATACTACCCCTTTGGGCTATCTATAGCCAAGACTTATAACCTACAGTATTCTGCTCTTTAGTATCAATTTTCTCACAACTTCCAACAGACTGGACAAAATACCAAGGTATATATGCTGTTGGCTTTCAAATTATCTGTCTGTTTATTTTGAGTTCTTTGACATCTGGGCGCAGCCTGATCCCGTTGGGGCATCCAGATCTCGGGAGTTTTTGTTAATAAGACTAATAGCAAAAGCTCTGAAAGCTGTCGAGATACTACATTATTTTCATATTGAGGACAGAACGCATAATATTGTACTGATCTGCCTATGTATGTTTCTTTTCTATTCAAGCAGATTGCCCGATGTCGAGCATCTGATCTTGTTAATGTATTCATCTTCCATTTGGAAAATTACTTTATATGCAATAAAAACTTATTGAACCTAACTAAAATATTCCATCCATAATCCCCATGTAGAAAAATAATGATATGCCTATTCCTTTTAGAAATGGATTGAACATGTTGCTATGTATGTTTAATTGTAATATTCCACCCATAATCCCCCTGTAGAAAAATAACTACATGCATATTCACATCAGAAATAGGTTTAATATATTCCTATGCATGTTTAACTACAATATTCCACCCATAATCCCCATGTAGAAAAATAATTATATGCATATAATTATCAGTAATGGGTTAAATATGTTCATTGTCAGGTGTTAACATGATATTCCTCCCATAAACACCATGAGAAATAATAATTCTACCCATATTCCCATCAAAAACAGGTCAAATGTAATTTTTCCATTAGCAAGTGAACAGTTAAACATTAGTAACTGCTTCTTGCAACATTGTATCAAGCACTGCAGGAAAGAATAACATATTTTGATAAACAACAGAGTTATTACCATATATATGTGTATAAAGTATACTGACATCTAGTGAGGTTCTCAGTATTGCAGCCAATAATCCAATCATCCCATCATCCCAATATGCAGTTTAGTACGTCCCATCTTTTTCACTTATTCAGAATGGTCTCTTCCACTTTAAAAGGGGCAGCTTCACTCATTACTACTCACAATCTTTGGCGCCAACACTTGTCACTTTATATATACATCCAAATCCACTTTTTGACTAGGTTTACAGTATAGTAGGGGTTAGTTTATCCGAGTTTTTAGTTTTTTTGCATATACTTTATATTACAGTATACTTTGTAAGTGGTGATGAAATTTATGTAACAAATGTAGAATATCTTTTTAATGCTTTTTCATACTCATGGAATAAAAATAGATTTTATTATCTAGCGGTTGCCAGATTGTTGCCAGTCCAATGGCAGCATGTTGGTGGGCCACTTGGTGGGCATGCTCTGATCCCCTTTTTATAATTCTTGGTGTTTGCATGATGACATCATGTACTGAGTTAACACCCTCTCATGGCTAGAGGCCAACTTGCTATACTGGGCCCCACACCAGAACGACAATGTCTTTTTTCCTGCTAGTGACACCTGCCCCAGCACTGATTACAAAGCTATTTTAAGAGAGATAGCACAGAACACCAATCATCCTTCACCAATCATTTAACAGAGATTAAACTTTAGACTTTACTCTTCAACCCGAAGGCATGGGAGGAAACTGCTGTATACTCCTTGAGGCCTCGCACTCATAGTCCAGACCCAGTCCATAGGAGAGTTCTGCTAAACAATGGGCACTAACTGAGGCTCCCTGTCACTTAAATGATAGACAATACAACCACGTATACATCCCACCCTCAGAACCTCCATCACTGACCACCACCATTTCCTCTCCAAAACTGGCCGCTTCTCCTTCTTTTCATTTCTCTCTCTTAAGCATACACTTTGTTCCCTGTCCCTACACACACAGTAAGATTTCTCTAAGAACTCCCACTAAATCAGACCAGATGGTTCACTGAACTTGTTTACTGAATAAAATTGGCAAAATGTTCAAGGCTTTTCAAAGTAAATTAGTTTCAGCATTCAACAGTTTATCACAGTTAGTGTTCCTCTTTAAGTTGGGCAGTCTTTAAGGCTATGCTGTGATGTCTCATACCTTTAGCTTGTAATAGTTTTGAACTTTAGGTGGTTCACTCGCTAACAGCACCACTTAGGGGCAACCATTTCTGTGAAGCGATACATCTCTGTGTATGATCCCTCTCTGTCTCATGACCAATCTCCCAAAAGAGAGCCTTAGAGACCCATCCCCTTACGCTTAAATACCCCAGCTACAGGAACCTCAACAGGCCAATTGGCAGACCCACTAAAGCAAATTAAAGTGTCACCAAACCCATATTATAAAAAACTATCAATTTATGCTTTATTACATGCTGTTCATACCAACTCGGTCACTATGAGATTGGTTTTCTGTATTCTGAAAAAAAATGGTTGACATGTTGTTCTCTATCTCCCCCTTCTGTCCAAGTCCCCTATTCAGCTAGGGATTTTGCAGAGCAGTGTTGGCAGCTCTGCACAAGCTCAGTTATGAGTGAGTTTCTATACTGAGTATTTCCTCCCTTTCACATCTGAGCAGCCTATGTGACTATAGAGTCACACATGTAGGCGTATACACTGTGGTAAATGACAGCCCGCTCCCCCCTCCTCCTCCATGCCCACTAACCAACTAAACACAATGGAGGTGGGATGTTGATTGATGGAGGCTCCCTCTTATTTGAAGACACAGGCTGGAAGGGCGTGACACAGCCCATGACTGGCAGAAATCCGCCCACACCATATTATTGTCAAAAAACAATAAAGATTTGATTTCAAATATATATTTGTATGACAATTTAAAATAGCTGATATTAATTAATTAATAGATATTGATACTAATTATTTATTTTTACTCTGTATTCCAAAGGCTGTTTTTTTTTTTTTTTTTTTAACATGTGACCAGCAGCAGAGGACCAAAAGCTCCCCCTGCTTGTGTTTCCCAGCAGACAGGCTGGGAAAGAGCTGGGTCATGTGACAGCTGGGTCATGTGACATTTACATGGTTGTTTTTTGTTTTGTTTGTTTAAATACTGTAATTACACTGCCATCATCCACATACAGAAATTGAAGGGACAATGTAAATTAAAGTGTGTATTTAGTATCACTTTAAAACATTGCATAACCACATAGTCTCTTTGAATAAAAGGTATACATGACAATATTAGCACCGGCCTACAAGTATCTTCAAACTCACGCCTGTCTGTATACAAAGTTTTGTCGTATTAGTCTTGCTTGGGATGTGATTGCCCAGTGTTTCTAAAAATGAGATAATTTTCATCTGTAACAAGACAGACTTTTTCAGTCGAATGTCTATTAAAGAGATTGTAAAGGCAGAAGGTTTTTTATCTTAATGCATTGTATGCATTAAGATGAAGCCTTCTGTGTGCAGCAGCCCCACTCAGCCCCCCCTAATACTCACCTGAGGTCCCTCTCTGTCAAGCGGTGTCCACGAGTGTCTCAAACATCCGAGATTCTCCCTCCTGATTGGCTGAGACACAGGAGTGGTGCCATTGGCACCCGCTGCTGTCAATCAAAGTCAGCTAGCCAATCAGGAGAGGGGGCGGGCCAGGTCGGGCTCTGTATCTGGATGGACACAGGGAGCTGTGTTTTGGCTCGGGTGCCCCCATAGCAAGCTGCTTGCTGTGGAGCACTCAACAGGAGGGAGGGGCCAAAAACACAAAAGAAGGACCAGAGAAGAGGAGGATCCAGGCTGCTCTGTGCAAATCCACTGCAACAGGGCAGTTAAGTATAACATGCTTGTTAATTTTATGGGGAAAAAAGTGAGACTTTACAATCACTTTAATATACAGTATGAGATTTTAATCAAAGATAGAGATGATTTAGCTCTTGGACACGTTTAGCGGATTATGAACAATAGATTTACTAAATAAAGATTTTAGTATTTTTGAGAGCAAACTTCCTTTCTGAAAACAGTGCATAGACCCTGGTGCACAATTTGATCCCAAGCGAAGTATAAGAGCCCGATGGCAAAAAGGATGGCACTTCTGGGGCCTTGATAGAAAATCGAGTGGAAAAGGTGAAACATTGCAGCTGACTCCTCAGGTTCATTCATCACTGAGTTTATTATCCCCAGTCAGAGCTGGATAGATTTCTACTAGTCACCTGCTCTTGGTTTTGTCATCCAAAACACAGCAAGTGATTGTGAGATTGTTTCCAGGGAAACCAACAAAATCCCCAGAAAACTTTAATCATTGTGCATGTGAGCGATGCCTACTATCCTCCGCACATTGTGTTCTGCAGCAGATGCCTTCATGTCACAGAAAAGGAATAACAGCATCTTCCACAAAACTCATTAAAAGACGACTTTTTTTCTGTAGTTTGTTTTTGGGGCTAAATGTACACATTTGCACAGATGGGTGTTTTTAACAATTATGATCCTTAGCTTACTAGTGATAGAATCAGGGGACTTACTGCTTGTACTATAAAAAACATCACAAAAGTATATGTAGCAGTACCCCCGCAGGAGCCACTTGGATATTGGCTCGCCAGAGCCTCCCACTGTTTAATCCATAGCTGGTTACAGAGTATTTTCACACAGCCAGGTGCACACACTCGTTATCTTCAATGATATCTTATCTTCAATGTATTTTATTTGGAGAACTTGGATAGTAGAAAGGAATTAGTAGGATACTCCAAATTAACTATTCACAGGTGTGGACACCTCACCCAATAGAACTGTGTAGCAGATTATCTGTAGGACCATACAGTATGGAATGGACAAGTCCCTTTGTAGTAGAAGGAGCTCAGTGAACTTTGCCTCTTCAAGACACTAGCCAGTGTCCCCTTCAGCTTGCACCCAGTAGCTGACTTCTAGCACCCAGCGGGGGATCTAACAGCACAGATCCCAGGGATCCCCTGTGGGGAATCTGTATTCACAAGGCTCCTGAAGCACACACGGAAGCCTTCTTCAGCAGTACCAGACAGGATCTACAGACATCCTCCCTCAGTCAGCTCTCACAAGAACCATGGGTTGCGGCTTCAACATTTCAAACCCTCAGGTGGACCACCCGAGGCCGCTTGGCAGCCTGCGTGGAGGTGGGGTGACAACCCAGGACCTCTCTCTCTGCAGAAGCCCATGTCCTCTTCAGATATAAATACAGTTACCCAGTATGCCTTGGGGCTCATTCCTTTCTAATTGGCCAGGGCTGTACAGACATCCATGCTCTCATATGCCAGGTTTCCACCCACTATCCAATGTACTCTATTGCTATTGGATCAGTGTGAAACATCAAGACAAGACACATTGAGCAGACCTCACTAAACAATGACAGCTCTCTGTTAAGCAGACAGCACTTACATTTTCCTAGCTGTCTCCCTGTTAAGCAGAGAAACCAAAAGCTATATACACTCACTCTAGCACCTACCTAGAAGGGCGCTACATATAAATAGATCCATTGGGGCCATAAGCACGAGACATATACAGGGAACTTTATTAATCAGTAGAGTGCTGCAACCCCCTCTCATCTCTGATCACCTTTTAGCCCCCTTCCACACAGCACGTCTAGTTGCTGTGTGTGCAATCCCAGCATTTTAGGTTTTTTTGTCAAATCGCCTTTCCTTTGGGAGTTGATCCTTTGTATAAAGGCCAGTTGCAGATGGGGCATCTAGCTTCAATCCCACTATTTTAGTGCACCCAGGAAACAAAGATGCAGCGTCCAGCTGTGCTACCTGCAGCCTGTTAAAATCTATGGCAGGTTATAAAATGCTGCGGTTGGACAGAGCCTAATGCTGTACCAAGTGGTGCTCATGTCTAGGGTTTATGTCCCTTAACGCAAAGGGCACTAAGGCTACTTTCATACTGGGGCTGCGCCGAGTTAGTGGTAATGCGCTGCTCGTTTTAGTGGCGCTTTACCGCTGTTTTAGCAACGCTTTTTATGCCGCTAGCAAGGCACTTTAACCCCCACTAGCGGCTGAAGAGAGGGTTACAACTGCCTGTGTTGCGGCGTTTCCAAAGCGCTTTTAAGGCGCTTCGGAAGTGCTGCCCTTGCATTCCAATGGGCAGGGGCGGTATAAGAGCGCTGTATACAGTGCTCCTACCCAGCCCCACAGATGCTGCTTGCAGGACTTTTTTTTCCCGTCCCACAAGCGCACCTCCCAGTGTGAAAGCACTCGGGCTTTCACACTGGGAGTGCTAAAACGCCTGAAAAACACCTGAAAGTAGCCTAAACGCAAACATTACAGTATTCACCCTGTCCAGCCGAAGCATATATCAGCCTGCCATAAACTTATGGCCCGTACACACGATCCGAATATCGTACGACTGATTGTACGACCGTTTTTGCTTAATAGTCGCAAGTAGAAATTGAATAGCTAAATAAAAATCGGAAGTGATGTCATGTGTTGTAATGTATTTGTATTGAATTTTCGGACAACTATACTGACTAACCGAAAATTGTACGATCTGGAATCGTACAAGGAAATTTTTCGTGCATGCCCGATCGAATAAGATCGGATGAACGGTCGTGATCGGCTGTTGAAAGTAGTGTACACAGGTTCTGAAAATCGTACGATCCTTCCTCGGACAACCGTTTTCGTACGATATTCAGATCGGGTGTACGGGCCATTACGGGCTGCAGGTGATGGGGCTTGATGCTGCAGCTGTGCCTCCCAGGTGCCCTAAACAAATGAGATTGGAGGTGCAGCAGCTACAAGTTTCATGTGCAACTGGCCTTAAAGAGTCAAAAGAGTCAACCTTCATAAGAAAGGCAATCGGAAAAAGCAATAGGTCATGCTGGTATTCACACATTCACACAGCATGATGCCACTAAGTTAAGGTCTATTGTAGAAGTAGTGGTGAGGGATAGGATAAGCTTTTGGTGGACTCAAACATGTGGTTGGACCCTGGCAAGGGGCTATGTGCATTTTTAGGGCAACAACAATGCATGTTCAAGCACAAACGGTTTGAGCTGTAGAGCTTTGCACTGTTTATAAGACAAAAATGGAGGTAATTGAGCATAGTACTGTAACCTTTTACAGGCTTATTTCATTCTGACAAATTAAAATACATGTACAGTGCCTTGAAAAAGTATTTATACCCCTTGAAATTTTTCCACATTTTGTCATGTTTCAACCAAAAACGTAAATGTTATTTTTATTGGGATTTTATGTGATAAAATAATATTCACATAATAGTGAAGTGTAAGTAAAATGATAAATGGTTTTCAATTTTTGTTACAAATAAATACGTGAAAAGTGTGGCGAGCATTTGTATTCAGCCCCCCCGAGTCAATATTTTGTAGAACCCCCTTTCGCTGCAATTACAGCTGCAAGTCTTTTTGAGGATGTCTCTACCAGCTTTGCACATCTAGAGAGTGAAATTTTTGCCCGTTCTTCTTTGCAAAATAGCTCAAGCTCTGTCAGATTGGATGGAGAGTGTCTGTGAACAGCAATTTTCAAGTCTTGCCACAGATTCTCAATTGGATTAAGGTCTGGACTTTGACTGGGTCATTCTAACACATGAATATGCTTTGATCTAAACCATTCCATTGTAGCTCTGGCTGTATGTTTAGGGTCATTGTCCTGCTGGAAGGTAAATCTCCACCCCAGTCTTTTGCAGACTCTAACAGGTTTTCTTCTAAAATTGCACTGTATTCGGTTCCATCCATCTTTCCATCAACTCTGACCAGCTTCCTTGTCCCTGTTGAAGAAAAGCATCCCCACAACATGATGCTACCACCACCATGTTTCACAGTGGAGATGGTGTGTTCGGGGTGATGCGCAGTGTTAGTTTTCCGCCACACATAGCGTTTTGCTTTTAGGCTAAAAAGTTCAATTTTGGTCTCATCTGACTAGGGCACCTTCTTCCACATGTTTGCTGTGTCACCCGCATTGGCTTCTGGCAAACTGGAAATGGGACTTCCTATGGCTTTCTTTCAACAACGACTTTCTTCTTGCCACTCTTCCATAAAGGCCAGATTTGTGGAGGGCATAACTAATAGTTGTCCTGTGGACAGATTCTCCCACCTGAGCTGTGGATATATACATCCCCTCCAGAGTTACCATGGGCCTCTTGGCTTCTTCTCTGATTAATGCTCTCCTTGCCCGGCCTGTCAGTTTAGGTGAAAGGCCATGTCTTGGTAGGTTTGCAGTTGTGCCATACTCTTTCCATTTTCAGATGATGGATTGAACAGTGCTCTGTGAAATGTTCAAAGCTCGGGATATTTTTTTTATAACCTAACCCTGCTTTAAACATCTCCAAAACTTTATCCCTGGCCTGTTTGGTGTGTTCCTTGGCCTTCCTGATGCTGATTGTTCACTAAGGTTCTTTAACAAACCTCTGAGGGCTTCACAGAACAGCTGTATTTATATTGAGATTTAATTACACACAGGTGGACTCTATTTACTAATTAGGTGACTTCTGAAGGCAATTGGTTCCACTAGATTTTAGTTAGGGGTATCAGAGTAAAGGGGGCTGAATACAAATGCACGCCACACTTCTCAGATATTTATTTGTAAAAAAACTTTGAAAACCATTTATCATTTTCCTTCCACGTCACAATTCTGTGCCAGTGTGTGTTGGTCTATCACATAAAATCCCCCAAAAAATTATTTACGTTTTTGGTTGTAACATGACAAAATGTGGAAAATGCCAAGTGGTATGAATACTTTTTCAAGGCGCTGTAAATTGTTTCCTATGGCACATCATTATATTCTGTGCAAAGTAAATCATCAGAAGATGAAGGCTGAGTATAAAAGAAATATTACAATTCTGTAAAAAACTGTATTCTATTTTGTATGCTTTGCTTTTGTATTGCACACTGCACTATTAATGTTTTGATTATGCATTTGCATTCTTTTGAGTCCTGATTAGAAATTAGCCTACCTATGTCATGTAGCGCCCCGCTGACTTCCAGAGGTGTGGTGGTAACCCCAGAGACAGGGAGGGCTGGCATTTCACCTCAGAGTGCAGGTTACTAGGCATGGTGGTTGGTGTAGACGGTAGAAAGATGGGCCCCAGTCACTTTTATGTCACAAAAAAGAATTTATTACTTCAGAACAGCAAACAATTCAGGGAGGGAGGGGAAGGGCACAGAACACCCTTAGTCAAATAAAGCAGCAGACCGGCAGACTCTTCACACAAAAATAGAAAAGGTAGAAAGTTGCCGACAAGCCGCCGTCTTTATACTGCGGCAGGTTGGCACCACTGCGCAAATCACTGTAGGTTTACGTTGGTCAGTCGCGACCGGGTAGGGGGCACGCGCACCCGCTGTCCCCACAACGATCGGATTTGCTTCAGAACTGATCAGTCTACAGGCCCAGGCCAATGATTTTTGGTCTGGACCTGTTGATCGGTTCTGGCGAATGAAATGCTTCCTCTGCCTATGTAATGTAAACGCAGGCAGAGGAAGTGATGTCACCTCCCCTCATGGAGCCCTTTTCGGTTCCAGTGCAAGAGGAGAGGACATCTTATGCCCTGTACACACGGTCGGATTTTCTGATGGACAATGTCCGATCGGAGCGTGTTGTCGGAAATTCCGACCGTGTGTGGGCGTCATCGGACATTTTACATCGGATTTTCCGACACACAAAGTTGGACAGCAGGAGATAAAATTTTCCGACAACAAAATCCGATCGCGTCTTTTCCGACCGTGTGTGGCCTGTTCCGACGCACAAAGTGCCACGCATGCTCAGAAGAAATTCCGACACGGGACAGCTCGTTCTGGTAAACGTAGCGTTCGCAATGGATACAGCACTTTCATCACGCTGCAATGTTCAAAATGGTTTAATACAGCGCACTCTCTTCTTCTTTATAATGTGACAAGAATTAAGTCGTTTTGCTGCTCATATTCACACACACTTCTCACAAACTTATTTCTTTACTATTTATCGGGATTCCCTCAAAATATTTTGATTTCTCACATCTGACAACAAAATTATTTTTTTTTTTTTGGACTTTAATGTAGATTTATTTTTTATTTTTTTGGTGATTTTGATTTGTATTCCCGAAAATGTTTGTGTGTGTTTTTGGTGACAAGTTCCCACAACACCACTAATATGTTGTTCTATTTAATCTGTAGGAGATTGTTTGGTGTTGTTGTCCCTTGTTAATTTCACATTTTATGTTAGAAATGTACCTGAATCGTCACCAACAAACTGTCCTTTTTGGATGAAAACACACACAGGAGAGTAGAATTTACCTAAAAATTTTATTAAGGGGTCACAACTATAAACAAAGAGGGAGGCAACGCTGAAGAAACTGCAGAAGTGGGCGAACCCATGGACCCCCAGGGCAGACATCAATTATTTAAAAGCAAAATTGGTGGCCTGAGGAGTCCATATCTAAGGGAGGGCAGTCTGGTCCAGAAGTCCCAGAGATCCGGAAAGCAGCAGATGACATCTGTGTCCCCAGGCTGTGGTCATACGAGAGACTGCAGCTTTTGTCAGACCAGACTGAACCCAGGGTCATCACTCTTTGGTCTTCTTTCCACGCCTCCTTCCAGCCTTTGGCTGTGGTGGTGGAGTTGTGGCAGCAGGAGGAGGAGGAGGATCGTCCCTCTCCATGACATCCGTCTTGTGTGTCAGTTCCCCACTCTCCCCCTTACAGAGCACTTTATAAATCAGGTCCTCAGTGATCTTGCGTTGACCCTCCTGCATGCCCTGCAATTTTGCGGCAGCCATGCAGGCAAAGGCCTCTTCAGGACTGGGGAAGGCTCGGAGGGACGCCGAAGCCTCCTGGATCAGCCTGTATGCTGAATCCTGCACGGGACTCGGAGTGGCCTTCCTGGCTCGTTTATATGGCAGGCGGAGGGGAGGAACCTGAGACTCAGTCAGGCTGCGACTTGTCCCAGGCTTCTCTTGGCTGCCACTTAGCCCCGCCTCCTCCTGGCTGACACTAATCCCCGCCTCCTCCTGACTGCCACATTCCACAACCTCCTCCTGGCTGAGGTCTTCCTGTGTATGAAAAAGGGACATAGTTTTAGTATTTTCTTCATCAATCACACACAATTTTCACCTCATGACTGCTGCAAATTGAATGTTAACAAATATAACAGACTATCCTTCTGAGCCCAGCATTTTTCATTCTTTTCCCTATTTTGGGTGCCCACTACTGTCTATTGATATGTAAAACACTTTATTAAATCAGCAATTAGTGATCAATAATAACATCTAGTAAACATCATTTATTTATTAACCAGAAATCTGTAGAAGAATGCTATACCTGACTCCAGCTGGGCTCCTCCACTTCTTCCTGGCTGGAAGGCCCAGGTTGGACATCAGAAGCCTCAGCTGGTATGGAAGGAAGCATGGAAGGAAGAGTAGAGAGGGATTCCCTGACTTCAGTGTGGTCTGACAGAAATCGCAGTCTCTCATAGTACCACAGCCTGGGGACATAAATGTCATCTGCTGCAGCTCCGGACCTCTGGGAATCTGTGACCTTCTTGCGCTCCCTAAGATATGTGCTCCTCAGGCCACCAATTTTAGCTTTTAAATAGGGGATGGTTGCTGTGGGGACCACCGGCTTCACCAACTCCAGCAGTTTCTCCAGCGCTGCCTGCCTCTTCTGTTTGTGATTATAGTGGGTGTCTGACCTGCCACAGACAGGGCAGCTCCCTGTATTTGTCTATGAACAGGGGCAGGAAATTGTGGTCGTTGAACCCATCCATTTTCTCTGCAAGACACAACACAAGACAAACCCTAATGTCAGGCCAAACTCCCCTAATCTTGTTACAATATAGGCTTCCATTTCAAAGCAGTATAGGCCCAAGTTTAGATCCTACCTTCGTTAGCACGATCGGCGTCTCCGATGCTCCTTCCTCCGCTCACAGATCGAACGTAAGACGCGCGCGTTACGATTTATACACACTGCGCATGCGTATAACTCCGCCCGCCCCTGACGTTCTTTCTAGTCTATTCCCCGCCCCTTTTCGTTCGGCGCAGTGGGGGAAGAGCACATGGCGGATAGACAGCAGGATCGTGCTAATTGTAGCAACGAGGAGGAGGAGGAGGAAAGGCTGGAGCCTGAAACGTCCCGATCCAGAAGGAGATTAAAGGACTCAAATATGTCCTTTGGGGAGATGTTGGAGATGGTGGACATCCTGAAGAAGGCCGACTATGATGGAAAGTATGGGCCTTACCCCAACCCCAATGTCCGAAAGGCCAAGATCATGGCGAAAGTGGTCAGGAGTCTGCACCGGAAATTCGGGGTACGACGATCGAAAGATCAGCTCAGGAAGCGGTGGTCGGACCTGAAATTACGAGAACATGAGCAGTACAGAAAGATCCGGAGAGTGCTGCAAAAAAAGTATTTGTGCTGTGTTCCTATTCTTTTTGTGTTTATTACGTTCGTGCTGCTCCATGTGCTTTTATGAACTGTTGTACAGTTTAAAATGGTATCTTTCATGTTCATGGGCACATTATCCGTTCGGATCACACATTGTTATTTCGGACGATAAAATACCATTGTTTAGGCCATATGCATTTGGCCACCATTTTGACGCCCTATACTTGTCTTCAAAGAATTGGGTTGTGTAGATGGCTTTGTTACTAGAATGAAATGCAAACTAGATTGTGTGTAAGGAGAGGACACTCAGCAGCTGTTTTCACATCTGGACACTGGAGCACTAGTGTGGGACAAAAGAACACCATTTTTATTAGGGGGCCACACAGGTGCTCCAGTGTATACTATAGGGGGGGTCTCCATCTGTGAAGCTTGTACAAAACAGGTAAAGTATTGCAGCTTGACAAAGGACACTAAAAAAGCTACATCTTGGAACTAAAATAGATAATTGTACCCCACTTCCAAGCAATGTTTCATCTTTATAGTTCTGACATTAAATATCTGTGTGCTAATTATACCATTTTTGTTTTACATAGGGGAGAAAAGACTCGGAGGACACCCCTCATCCGAGGAGACCAGAGCCCCCCCCCCAACACAAGATGAGCAGGAGGATGAAGACGTGGTGGAAGTAGTTACCACAACAGGTGAGTGTCTGCAACCACAGGCTCAGATAAGGGATGGATGGCGGCATATTTTGGGAAACCTAATTTATTTGGGGTTTCCTCTCTTTTTAGGTGATCATGAGGTTGTGGATCCAGATCCTTTCACATCCGAAAGTGCCCAGATCCTGATCGGGGAGATCATGGGGTGTAATTTACAATTGGAAAACATCAAGCAAAACATCAATGATGTTATTCCAAAATATAAAAACATCATTGATGTTTTGGGGCGAGTTTAAAACCCCTCCAAATCACTTTCTTCTTTTGTGTGCTACAATGTGCGAAATGTTTTTGTGATTTTTCCCAAAGCCAAATTTGGAGGATGCACACAGTGTGCCAACATGTGCTATCTGCCATCACGGGAGATCAATGGATGCGTTTTGGGGGTGCAACCCCTTCTTCAATAATAAAGTAGCTGAGAGGAAGGGCTTTCTCCCCCAAAACACGTCCCTTGATCCCCCGTGATGGCAGGTCGCACATGTTGACATTGTGAAATTTGTGTGCATCTTCCAAATTTGGCTTTTCCAGGGGTGATTTCCCCCCATCTGAACGCTATATCAAACCCAGTTCCTAAATACTCATGTCTGATATTGCCTTCACGTTCTACCAAATGTGAACTTTGTAAGATCAAGATTTGTGTCTTTCTTGTTGGTTTTACACATGCCTGTTTTCTATAAAATGGACATTTTGATTTTGGATAATGACACCACAAAAATTGGTATACAACAAACATGTTGGTTTGTCAGAAAAACCTTTGGTAAATGCACATGTGATTGTGCAGGTATTAAAAAGATTGTTAATCAAGAATGTGTGGATTATTGTCTCAACGCTACAACACTTTTGGGGTGATGTAATTGTTGTTTTATGAGAAAATGGGGGTTATTTCCTAAGGGCAAATCCACTTTGCACTACAAGTGCAGTTTCAGTGCAGTTGCAAGTGCACTTGTAGTGAAAAGTGTCTTTGCATTTAGTAAATAACACCCAACAGTGCTTTGTATAAGGTTACACAATCACAACATTTTCTGCACTCCACACATTTCTGTCAGGGTCAGCTAAAACAAACACAAGCAGTAAATGGCCACAAAGAATTTCTTTTGGTTGTTTTTTATTTGAAAAAGGTGTCACAGATTGTCTGGCATATTGATAGCCCCCCTACCTGCAAAGAACTCCAGGTATCGTAACCGGACATCACGGGCATTCAGGGAGGGCAAGCCAGGACGGCCGCTTTCAAGCGCCGTCATTGTTGATGTATTTGGTATTCCGGCCTCAGGCCCAACTGAGCCAGCATAGTTGGCTGAATGTTTTCGGGCTCTGGCCAGCCGGTAATTAAAAACCCTCTGTTCCGGGGTGAGGGTCCTCATCGGGAATGGCCGCATCAGGTGGTCCCCCAGCGCAAACGCTTCATCAGCAACGAACACAAATGGGAGACCTTCAACATTGTCCTCTGGAGGTGGCAAGTCCAAGCTGCCATTATGGAGACGCCTGTAGAACTCCGTCTGGGCGATCACTCCACCATCGGACATCCGGCCATTCTTACCCACGTCCACATACAAGAACTCGTAATTAGCCGACACCACTGCCAACATCACTATACTATTAAACCCCTTGTAATTATAATAGTACGACCCCGCGTTGGGTGGTGGGACGATGTGGACGTGTTTCCCATCAATTGCCCCTCCGCAGTTAGGAAAGTCCCACCGCTGGGCAAAGTGGGAGGCCACAGTCTGCCATTCCTGTGGCGTGGAAGGAAACTGTTGAGGAAAAAACAATAAACATTACTATTTTTTCACAGAAACCTGGCAAGCAGATTAGACACAAACATTATGGGTCAACCTCCAGATAGCATTTATTAAGGGGAATTTTACAACAACAAAGTATAAGGTACACCTATCATATTCCCCCTCCCCCCCTCTCATGGGCCATTTCTAACATTATAGGGGGGAGGAACTCTTGGACAGGTAACCCTCTTCACTTCATTTAGAGATGAATGCCTAAATACAGGGTATTACTTGGAACAGCCCCTCCTTAGTTACACTATTGGCAGCCCACTGGACAGGTAAGAAGTGTCATAATACAAAGATATAAATACACATTGGACACATTTGAGGACATTTGAACATTCTGCTATTACCTATCAAGATAATAATAGGATACAAGAACTTTAAACAGTACCATTGGAAAGTATACAGGCAGGCCCTTGCACTACATGCTTTGGGGAATTCATCCATAAATCTGAGCACTAAAGAGATGGGTATAGTGTGTATGGGTTTGGCAAAGTCAGCAGATAGATGATTGAGGATAGAGAATTGGGATCAGCTGACTTAGCAGTTGGGGGAGGGAGGGTTACAAAAAATTTGGGGACAACAAAAAAAAAGCCTCTGGCACTCTGCCTGAATTTAAAGCAAAAATAACATTTCCAAACATTTTAGGGGGTGTTTGGGGTAAAGCACTACTATGGAGCTGATAAAATACATTGTTAAGTGACTACATGAGGTGAATATAGGGCAGGAGACACCATGCTGGAGAGGTTATTGAAGGGCAAATATGTATGAAGGACCTAAAATAATAATTACATAAAAATCCAGCATGCATGAGGACAAAGGGGACATTCACAGCATATTACAAGCATGGTAATTAGGGAATGAGGAAAGAAATACAATATATTATCAAACATTCAATACAATAAAATGTAAGATAAAAGGATAAAAATCTTACCTTCATATACTCCTTCTGCAGGACCTGTATGATGGCAGAACAGGTCTCTGGGATTATGATCCCCAGAGCCTGGGGGGAGATGCCTGTCGAAAACTTTAAGTCCTGCAGGCTTCTCCCTGTGGCCAAATATCGCAAGGTAGCGACCAACCTCTGCTCCGGAGTGATGGCTTGCCTCATGCAGGTATCCTGCCTGCTAATATAGGGGGTCAGCGAAGCCAACAGACGGTGAAACACGGGGTCCGTCATCCTGAGAAAGTTCCTGAAATCATCAGGATTATTCTCACGGATCTCACGGAGCAAAGGCATGTGACAGAACTGATCACGCTGAAGCAACCAATTCATGGTCCATGAACTCCTCCCCACCCTGTTCATGGACTGGACTTGTGTCAAGGTCAGGACCCCAACACCAAGCCCCCACACAGCACGAACTCTACGAGGAGTACGCATACGCAACATGGCTAGAAAACGGTCGGCTGCTCAGAATGAAGTAACAGAACGCACTGAAGAACAGCAAGGCCTGTGAAGAGCGACCTGAAAAACAGCAACGAGCGGACAAGATCGCACAGAAAACTCCAATACGAACTGACTGCACGCACTGAAGAGCAGATACAAACCCACAAGCACAAACTGAACGTCAGAAAACGATCTGAAAGCCACGAGTCTGAAAAAGCGCGAATCGTCTCTCACCAAACTTTTACTAACACGAGATTAGCAAAAGGAGCCCAAAGGGTGCCGCGCTTGGTTCTGAACCGGCCTTTTCTAGTCTCGTCGTACGTGGTGTACGTGACCGCGTGGTTGTCGATCGGAAATTCCGACAACTTTGTGCGACCGTGTGTATGCAAAACAAGTTTGAGCCAACATCCGTCGGAAAAAATCTGAGGATTTTGTTGTCGGAATGTCCGAACAAAGTCCGACCGTGTGTACGGGGCATTACTGTGAGTACACAAACACTACACTAACACCAGTAAACGTAGGCATATTTTCACTCCCCGATCACCCCTTGATCGCCCCTCCAGTTAACCCTTTCACTGTCTGTCACAGTGCCACCAATAACAGTTTTCAGATTTTTCACTGATAACTGTACTGGTGTCACTTGTGCCTTAGGGCAGTTAGTAGTAGGCCCAGGTAGGTTTAGGGTACTCTCCATTAACCCCCTAACCCTCTGACCACCCCCCAGTTAACCCTTTCACCTCCTGTCACAGTGGCACTAGTATAGTGTACAGATTTCTTTTCTGATCACCCCCAGTTAACCCTTTCATTCCCTGTCACTGTGGTATTAGTCTAGTGTACAGATACAGTGTACAGATATTTTTTCTTATCACCATGTCACAGGTTAGTTAGTTATCAGTTAGGTGTCAGCGTCACCTATCAGCGTCAATTAGCGACAATCTCAAACAGTGTCAGATTTTACCCTTTGATTGCCAGTAGCGCTAACACACACGCACATACCATACACCTCCCTTACTAGTATAGTGTTTGAACGGATTAATATCTTTGATCCGCTAAGATCTATACTAATGTCCCCAATAGTTTAGTGTTCCCAAAAACGCAGCATTAGCAGGATCAGCCCAGACACCTGCCAGCACCTGCATTTAGCCCCTCCACCCAACCCAGCCCACCCAAGTGCAGTATCAATGGATCACTGTCACTTACAAAACACAACACACAAAACTGCAGCAATAGCAGAGTCAGGTCTGATTCCTGCTAATGCTGCGTACACACAAGCGGACTTTTTAGCAACAAAAGTCTGACGGCCATTCCGGCGGACTTTCATCGGACTTTTGACGGACCTCCGACGGACTTTAGAACGAACAGACTTGCACACACACGGTCACACAAAAGTCCGTCCGTCTAGTACGCGGTGACTTACACCAGGTCCGACGAGACTATAAAACGGAAGTTCAATAGCTCGTGCGCCACCCGTTGGGCCCCTGCTAATCTTGTGTTTATCTCATGTTAGTAGAAGTTTGGTGAGAGACGATTCGTGCTTGTGAGACTCGTATTTTTCAGATCATTTAACTGTTGTTCAGTTTGTGCTTGTGAGGTTTGTATTTGCTTTTCAGTGCATGTAGTCAGTTCGCATTGATTTATGCAGTGTGTTATTATGCGCTCGTTGCTGACTTTCAGCTCACTCTTTACAGGCCTTGCTGTTCTTCAGTGCATTCTGTTAAGTTTGTTCTGAGCAGCCGACCATTTTGAAGCCATGTTGCGTGTACGTACTCATTGTAGAGCTTATGCATTGTATGTGCTTGGTGCTGTAGTTCATTCTTCAGCCCAAGCCCAGTCCATGTACAGGGCGAGGAGGAGTTGATGAAAGAAGAATTGGTTGCTCCAGCGTGACCAATTCTCTCACATGCCTTTGCTCCGTGAGATCTGTGAGAATAACCCTGAGGATTTCAGGAATTTTCTCCGGATGACGGACCCCGTTTTTGACCATTTGTTGGCTTTGCTGACCCCTTATATCAGCAGGCAGGGTACCTGCAGGAGGCAAGCCATCACTGCGGAGCAGAGGCTACTCGCCACGTTGCGGTACTTGGCGACGGGGAGAAGCCTGCAAGACCTTAAGTTCTCGACAGGCATTTCCCCCTAGGCTCTGGGGATCATTATCCCATAGACCTGTTCTGCCATCATCCAGGTCCTGCAGAAGGACTTTATTAAGGTAAGAAATTTATCCTTTAACATCACATTTTATTGTATTTAATGTTTGCAAATGTAATGTATTTCTTTACTCAAACACTAATTACCATAATTGCAATATGGTGTGAATGTCCCCTTTGTCCTCATGCATGCTGTAATTTTTTAATGCTCTTTTTTGTACTGCATGCATATTAGCATTCACTAACCTCCCCAGCATGCTATGCTGGGCTCATATCCACTTAGTCTAGTCGCTTAACAATGTATTTTGTCAGCTCTATTGTATTGCTTTACCCTAAAATGTCTCCAAATGGTCTGTGTGTCCTTAAATTGCTTTAGAATCCCCTCCCCCCCTAAAATGTCTCCAAATGGTCTGTGTGTCCTTAATCTGCTTTAGAATCCCCCCCCCCCTAAAATTTCTCCAAATGGTCTGTGTGTCCTTAAATTGCTTTAGAATCCCCTCCCCCCCTAAAATGTCTCCAAATGGTCTGTGTGTCCTTAAATTGCTTTAGAATCCCCCCTAAAATGTCTCCAAATGGTCTGTGTGTCCTTAAATTGCTTTAGAATACCCCCCTAAAATATCTCCAAATGGTCTATGTGTCCTTAAATTGATTTATAATCCCCTCCCCCCCAAAATGTCTCCAAATGGTCTGTGTGTCCTTAAATTGCTTTAGAATCCCCTCCCCCCGTAAAATGTATCCAAATGTTCTGTGTGTCCTTAAATTGATTTAGAATCCCCCTTCCTAAAATTTATCAATGGGCCATCAAAGGGGGTGATGAATCTGATAAGTGGGACTTATATTTTAGTCTTTAAATAATACTTATTACAATTAATGTTATACTGATGCTGGGCAATAATGTTTTTTGTGTAATGTGCTTGCAATGTTATGTGCAAAAGTACTTATATTTTTTTTTCTTGTTTGACTCCCAGGTTTCCTTCAACGCCACAGGAATGGCAGACTGTGGCATCCCATTTTGCCACCCGTTGGGTCTTTCCCAACTGTGGAGGGGCTATAGATGGGAAACACGTCCACATCATGCCACCACTCCATTCGGGGTCATACTATTTTAATTATAAGGGGTTTCATAGTATTGTCTTAATGGAGGTGGTGTTGGCACAATATGAATTTCTGTATGTGGACGGGGGGAAGAATGGCCGGATGTCGGATGGCGGAGTCTTCACCCAGCCGGAGTTCTACCAGCGTCTCCAGAGTGGTGGCCTGGGATTGCCACCTGATGCGGATAACGTGGAAGGACTCCCCTTTGTCTTCATAGCAGATGAAGCCTTCGGTCTGGGCGAGCACCTAATGAGGCCATTCCCCCAAAGGACCCTCACCCGGAAAGGAAGGTTTTTAACTACCGGCTGGCCATAGTGAGAAGAGTTGTGGAGAATGCCTTCGGGATCATGGCCAGCCGGTTCCGCTGTTTCAGACAGCTATCCACATGGCGGAATACAAACTAAATCTCCTTGTCCTAGCGTGCTGCATCCTGCACAATTATTTAAACAAACATTCGAGCAATTATATTGCATCACTTGGGCCTGAGGCCGGACTTATAGAGAATCCTCTGACGGACCTGGATACTGGCCGTACCGGCTTGGCCCCCCAAAGCACTCATCAAGCTTGGGATCAATATGTTGATTTTTTTTACGGGTAAGGGGGCCATTGCAATGCCAGACAATCTATAATTTGTTTTAATAAAAAATAATGATCAGATAAAACCTCGAATTGTATTTATTGCTTGCCTTTTTTTTTGGCTGTCTCCTAGGATATCCTATTGCACTTGTAGTGCCAAGTGTATTTTCCTTTAGTAAATAAGCCCCATTGTCACTGTAAACACTAAATAACTTCTAAAACTGGTATTGAGCATTGAAAGAAGAAGTCACACATCTTGTTGTTTAATAACAGATTTTTTAAAAAGGAAATAATGAAGAACATGATCAATGTTTTTTTGTGAAAAAGGGATTTAGATTCTCCCCAAAACATTGATCATGTTCTTCATTTCCTGCTGCATATTGTCCAGCCGATTACGCATTAGGTCAAGGCTAGTGCACATGGCATCAATATCCCCATTCCAGGGCATGGTCTGCCCAATTAATCGTTGTGCACTGTCGGTGGTAAATGGTTCTTCTTCCACATCACCTAAAATTAATGAAAAAATGATGTATTTAGAAATATGCAGGCATACATACAATTGGGACGGAAAGTATTCAGGCCCCCTAAATTTTTCACTCTTTGTTATATTGCAGCCATTTGCTAAAACCATTTAAATTCATTTTATTCCTTATTAATGTACACACAGCACCCCATATTAACAGAAAAACACAGAATTGTTGACATTTTTGCAGATTTATTAAAAAAGAAAAATGAGATAAAAAATGAACTTAAATGATTTTAGCAAATAGCTGCAATAAAACAAAGAGTGAAAAATTTAAGGGGGTCTGAATACTTTCTATCCCCACTGTAGATTACCATATGCTGGGGTGTCAGACACTCACCTGGTGGGGTGCACATGTCGCCCACTTCCTCCACCTCTCCTTCATCCACATCCTCGGGGGGGCGCTGGCACTTGGACATGCTTCCACCGCTTCTTCCCCTTCCACAACCAGATCACCTAAAATTGATGAAAAAAAGATGTATTTAGAAATATGCAGACATACATAGATTACCATAAGCTGAGGTGTCAGACACTCACCTGGTGGGGTGCACATGTCACCCACCTCTCCTTCCTCCAAATCCTCTGTGGGGCTTGGGCTGATTTACCAAATGGGCTGGTGAGGTCGGGGGTCCCTGGGTTGTCTTTTCTCCCCTTTGAGAATGAAACAAAGGGTATACTTAGCACACAGATATTTGAGTCCAGGAATAGGAATATGAAACATTGCATTGAAGTGGTGTACAAATATCTGTTTGAGCAGAGATCCAAGTTGAAGATATAATTCAAATTCCCTTGGAAACAAGCTGGAATACTTACCTTTTTTGGCCACGTTTCACAGATAGAGACACCCCAACAAGTATCCCCTGGAGCACCTGTGTGGGTTAACAAAAAAAATGTTCTCTGGTGTCCCACACTAGTGCTCCTGAGTCCAGATGTGTAAACAGCTGCTGAGTGTCCTCTCCTTACATTCCACGGAATGAAGTTTGCTATTCATTCTAGTTTCAAAAGACATCTAGACAACAATGACCTAAACTTCTTTTAATAAGACAAACTACCAAGACCAAAATGTTGTTTAAACCCTGTATCAACTAAATACATCGTGTATATTTTTTAAACGATGTTTACTACGAACGATGTTTCCTACGAATGTTTACCGAGTTAAACTTGTACAGTAAATAAAAGCACATGAAGCAGCATGCAAGGTAATAATCAGAATATGAACACACGACAAGTACTTATTTTTTTCAGCACTTTCTGGATTCATCTGTACTGATCTAGCTCCCTGAGTTTGAGGTCGGACCATCGTTTCCTCAGCTGATCTTTAGAGCGCCGTACCCCAAAATGATGATGCAAGGTCTTCACCACTTTCGCCATTATTTTTGCCTTTCTTAAATTAGGCTGGGCGTACGGTCCATGCTTCCCATCGTAATCTTTTTTTTTTCAAAATTTCTACCATCTTCACCATCTCTTCAAAGGCCATATTGGAGGCCTTAAATCTCCATGTCCCGCCGGGACATTTCGGGCTCTGGGCTTTCCTCATTACTTGAGGAATTAGTACACACCTGCTGTGTCTCCGCCATTGTTGCTCCTACTGTGCACCATAGAGAGAAGGGGAGGAGAATATTCATTAAAAAAGAACGTCAGGGGCAGGCGACGCAGGCAGAGTTTCACGCATGCACAGTGTGTATAAAGCTATCACGCATGTGTCGTATGTACGTTCTGTGCATGGAGGGTAGAGGAACTGAAGTTGCGAGCGTCCGAAGCGAAGGTAAATTTTATTAACTTCGTAGCAGCCTATACTGCTTAAAGATTGAGGCCTATGTTGGGATAAGATTATGAGAGTTTAGCTTAACATTAGTGTTTTTGTCTTGTGTATTATCTTTGACAGAAAACATGAAAGCTAAGTTTAAGGACCCTGAATTTCTGACTCAATTTATTGAGAAGTACAGGGAGATGAGGAATCTATGGGAGGTCAAACACCCTGCATATTATATTAAAACAATAGGGAAGGCAACGCTCGAGAAACTTGTTGCATTTGTGCAGACTCATCCCAGAAGCAACCTTTAAGTTTGTGGATAATAAAATTGGGATCTTGCGAAATATGTATAGGAGGGAGCATAACAAGATCCAGATTTCCCTGAGATCAGGAGCATCAGCAGATGATGTGTATGTACCCAGGCTGTGGTACTACGATAAACTACGTTTTCTTGATGACCAGATTGACCAGACTTTCAACCCTTCCCTCCACCCTTCCCTGCACCCTTCCCTCCACCCCAGCAGAGGCTAATGAGGACCAAGCTGGGCCTTCCATCCTGGAAGAACCGGATGTTACTATCTGGAGCCAGGTATATTATTTTTAGACATATTTAGTGTCCTAATATTAATGATGTTAACTAGATGTTATAATTGATTACCTATTAAAGGATTTTTTCCAAAAAATTATGTATACATATCAATTGACAGTAGTGGCCAAAAATGTTTGTCACCAGCTTTAAAAAATGCTGGTGTCAGATTTATACTCTTTTATATGATTTAACATTGAATTTGTAAGTCATGAACTGAAAATTGTGTGTCATTGATGAACCAAAAACTAAAACTATGTCCATTTTTTATACACAGGATGAGGTCAGCCAGGAGGAAGGTGTGGAAAGTGGCAGGCAGGAGCAGGCCGGGCCCAGTATCATCCAGGAGGAGGCTGGGCCCAGTGTCATCCTGGAGGAGGCAGGGGTTAGTGTCAGCCAGGAGGTGGCCGAGCCCAGTAGGAGCCTCACACAATCGCAGGTTTCTCCCCTCCGTCTTCATACAAAAAGGCCCAGAAAGGGGACGGTGACAGAGGAGGCATCACTGCGCCTCATGAGAGAAGCTACAAATTTCCTCAAGAGCCCCCCGAAGCTGAAGAGGCCTATGGCTCCAATATAGCCAGCAGGTTGCTCGAAATGGAGAAGGGCCAACGCCTCCTGTGTGAAAAACTTTTTTCTGATGTCCTTCACAAGGGGCTGAAGGGCGAGTTAACTGTCAAAGATGTATACAAAACAGCGCTCGCAAATGAATTCATATAATGTAGTGATCTTTAAAAATCCTCTTGCAGCTGCAGGATGAAAGTGCTTACACTTTGATGATATATAACAAATAAACCTGCGCTAGCAGTTTGCTAAAAATAGATGATAAACTGTACCAAAACCAAATCATAAATAATCTATACAAATAATAGTGAATGTGAGAAATGTGTAAAAAATATTGATAATGTATACCATACACAATCAACCGCACACTGGGTAAAATCGTGCATGAAGTGCACTAATAAAAAGAAAAAATTGCAAAGTGAAAGAAGACAAATCGCAAATATATATGATGAACAAGCGCAACTATAAAGTGATATAGTGTCATTAAACTGATGCAAAAATTGTATAAAATAAAAAATATAAATAAGTGCTCTCATAAATGGTGAATGACAATGAGGTAAGCTTCTAAGCAATCATAGACCCCAAGTGAAAAAAACAAAAAAGTCACTTGCATCCAAATTTAAAAATGATGGAATATCCATAACTTTAAGAAGCTCCTTCACAGAAGGGAGAGATGGCAGACTTCCAGCATATTCATCCGCAGGATGATATATGGCTACCGATTGCTGATGTTAAAGATGGTTGGGACCATAGAACTCGCGTTCCACCAAAAAAGAAGGGAAAAATATATAGCATAAAACCTTAGGATGGCATAAGGTCACCTGCGCATATATGCGCTACTCACAAGACCGGCATGCAGAGCAGGCATTCAGATAGTTGGTCGGTTCGCCGCTGATCGGCGTGCGTTCCACCAAGACAGGAAGTGATGTCACTGGTACTGGTTAGCAGGCGTAGGCAGGATGTTACGTCGACGCGTTTCGCCCCTCCCCCAGGGCGTTATCAAGATAACGCCCTGGGGGAGGGGCGAAACACGTCGACCGATGTACGTCCTTACTTTGAGGATGGATATCGTCATTATGGCAGCATCTAGCTGCCATAAACTTGGTATCTCCGTGTTCGGCCGGCGGTCCGGTACAAGATAAAAGTGGTCTCTGCGGTGGATTCGCCGCAAGATCACTTTTATCGGCGGCGGGAGAGCCCCCCCTCCCCCCACGATCCGGTGCCCTCCGCCGCTTACCTGAGCCGTCGGCAGCGGCGGAGGCGATCGGATCCTTCCTGTGGCTGTGCACGTGTGTACGTGAGTATGTGAGTAGCGCCCGCATATGAAAACCACACATGTGAAGTATCGCTGCGATCGGTAGAGCGAAAGCAATAATTCTAGCCCTAGACCACCTCTGTAACGTAAAATATGCAACCTGTAGAATTTTTTAAATGTCGCCTATGGAGATTTTTAAGGGTAAAAGTTTGTCGCCATTCCACGAGAGGGCGCAATTTTGAAGCGTGAGATGTTGGGTATCAATTTACTTGGTGTAACATTATCTTTCACAATATAAAAAAAAATAGCCTAACTTTACTGTTGTCTTATTTTTTAATTAAAAAAAGTGTATTTTTTTTTTTTTTTAATTTCGCTTGTGAGACAGCTGCGCAAATACGGTATGACAAAAAGTATTGCAACAACTGCCATTTTATTCTCTAGGGTGTTAGAAAAAAATGTATAATGTTTGGGGGTTCTAAGTAATTTTCTAGCCAAAAAAACCTGTTTTTATTTTGTAAACAACACATCTAAAAAAGAGGCCCGGTCCTTAAGTGGTTAACGGGGGGGGGGGGAGATTCAATGACCAGATGATGGGACCATACTCAATTGCCCGTAGAGCCAGACGCTGGTATAAAAAAAGTGTCTGTATACTTACAGTATTTCAATTGGCTCTGCTGAACGCTTATGTGCTATACAAAGCATCAGGACACACTGGATCCCTCCTAAAATTCCAGGAAGAGATCATCACAGCCAGACGGTGCTGTGCCCCAACTTCCCCATCCAAATTCAGTGAGCATTTAAGGCACTTTCCAGAAGTCCTCCGTGGTACCTCTACCCAAAGAACACCCCAAAGAAGATGTTGTGTCTGCAGAAAACGCAGATATAGGCGTGACACCCGCTTTTATTGTCCCTTCTGTCCTGACCAACCTAGTCTCTGCGTTGGTGACTGTTTCCATCGCTACCACACATTAGTGGAGTAGGGTACAGCACGAAACAGTCCTAGGGAACACTTACACAGGGTCTCGAAAGATGTTAGATGGCCATCGCATTTTGAGAGACCCTAACCTGGAACGTTCAAAGTTATAATAAAAGTGTGAAAAAATAAATAAATAAATAAATAAATAAATGCCCCTCCACCGTCTTTCGTGGTTTTCTCAGGCTCTCCTGTCCCACCGGGAAGCCCGAGAATGCATCCGGTGGTTCCGCCAGCTGGCCATAGAGCTGATCAGAGACCAGAATGGCTCCAATCATCTCTATGGTCTAAGAAACCGGAAGATACAAGCATTTCATGACTTTGGTTTCACCGAATGTAAACAGCGCCATTGCAAAGTTTGGAAAGCATCTTATCACATCGATCTTGGTGTGGTCAGATGCTTTGAGGACAGAGGAGAGATCTAGAGTCTAATAGACCCCAAATGTTTAAATAAAGAGTACCTGTCACTACCTATTGCTATCATAGAGGCTATTTATATTCTCTGTGATAACAATAAAAATTATACAAAAAAAAAGGAACAGTGTAAAAATAAAATAAAAAAAGCAAAATAATAAAAAAAAATGTAATACACCCCTGTCCCCCCATGCTCATGCGCAAAGGCGAACACAAGCATCGGTGTCATATGTAAACAGCAATTGCACCATGCATGTGAGGTGTGTGATAGGACCTTGTTGTCGGAAATTCCGACCGTGTGTAGGCTCTATCACACATTTTCCATAGGAATTTTCGACACACAAAGTTTGAGAGCTTGCTATAAAATTTTCCGACAACAAAATCCGTTGTCGGAAATTCCGATCATGTGTACACAAATTCGATGCACAAAGTGCCACGCATGCTCAGAATAAATAAAGAGATGAAAACTATTGGCCACTGCCCCGTTTATAATCCCGACGTACGTGTTTTACGTCACCATGTTTAGAACGATCAAATTTTCCGACAACTTTGTGTGACCGTGTGTATGCAAGACAAGTTTGAGCCAACATCCGTCTGAAAAAATCCTAGGATTTTGTTGTTGGAATGTCCGAACAAAGTCCGACCGTGTGTACGGGGCATAAGTCTTGCAGTAGACCTCCTCTGCAAAACTAAAGTGGTAACCTGTAAATGCTTTTACAAATGTATAGTATAAAAAATGTTAGAATTAAAACCTCAATAGAGATCAGAAATAAAAAAAATTAAAGCGGCGCTTCTATCAGGCAACAAAAGTATATCTGATAAATTCGTTTGTATAAAAATACTAGACTATAATAGAAAATAATGGATAATAAATAAATAAAGAGTCTCTGATGAGTGTAAGTGGTATATCAAGCTGTATATTCATAGGTGCACCGTTCACCAGACACTTCACCTCTGTGTACTCCACACCCCCGCAAGGGGTTTGTACTCACCAGAACCTAGAGGTAAATAGGCAAGGACAAACATCTCATGGACTAGCTGTCTGGATATCCCAATGGGGGAGTGCAGTCTTATCACCGAAATCTGTGACCTATGATAAATGCTTAAGGGTACCCACTCATGTTGTCAAGGTCCTATGAGTTGGATGCTGCTTACTAGTGAGGGTGCAGGCTGAGGAGTTGCCTAGGCCATCTTTATGTAGAGCAACCATTTCTTTTTTTCAGATCCTCAGTGAGTTCTTTGCCATGAGTTGCCATGTTGAACTTCTATTGACTAGTATGAGAGAGTGAGAGCAATAACACCAGATTTAACACACCTGCTCCCCATTCATACCTGTGACCTTGTAACACACACTAACGAGTCACATGACACCGGGGAGGGAAAATGGCTAATTGGGCCCAATTTGGACATTTTCACTTAGGGGTTTACTCACTTTTGTTGCCAGCGGTTTAGACATTAATGGCGATGTGTTGAGTTATTTTGAAGGGATAGCACATTTACACTGTTATACAAGCTGTACACTCACTACTTCACTACTTTACAGTGTCATTTCTTCAGTGTTGTCACATGAAAAGATATAATAAAATATTTACAAAAATGTGAGGGGTGTACTCACTTTTGTGAGATACTGTATGTATATATATATATATATATATATATATATATATATATATATATATATATATTTTTTTTTTATATATATATATTAGGGCTGGGAAAATTAAAGATTAATTCCTCGATTAATCATTAATTTTTTTGATTGATCGAAATTCTTTTGATCGGTACTCACCTCTTCGCCGGCTTCCAGGTCTTCAGGGAGTTCCGTCGGAGATCCGGTGACGTCACGGACATCGACGTCACCGGACTCCTCCCCCCTTTCCCAAGTGCCTCCATCTGCTATTGAAGGGAAGGGAGGAGGAGTCCGGTGACGTCGATGTCCGTGAAATCATAAATTGAGGAAGACAGATCCTAACGATTTGATTGATCTCACTGGTCAAAGTATTCAGATAAACATCTATGTAAATCGAACACGAAAATTTTAATCAGTAACAGCCCTAATATATATGTGGTGTACTGTTTCTACTACCTTTCTGGTGGTGTAAACAGTACACAATACAGTGCAGCCATAGTACAGTTGCTACTACTTTTCTGGTGGTGTACACAATACAGTGTAGCCATAGTACAGTTGCTACTACTTTTCTGGTGGTGTACACAGTACACAATACAGTGCAGCCATAGTACAGTTGCTACTACACTTCTGGTGGTGTACACAGTATCTAATACAGTGTAGAGTGGTGTTGCAAAATAAAATATACATTATGTCCGGAAGGCCACCAAGGAGAGGCAGATGCTCACAGGCCACTAAGAGAGGGCAAGCAGGGTCTGTGTCTACAGTCAACAGTGCTGGTCATGGACATGGTGCATTCTCTGCAGGTGGCCGTGGGGCATGCTTGTCCTTTTTTTTCTGCTGCTGGCCATATTATTGAGCCAGAACATGCAGAAGCATTGGTGGAGTGGATAACAAAGCCGTCCTCATCCTCCTCGTCTTCTGTCACCCAGGCTCAGAGTAGTTTGCCTTCCAATGCAGCTGCCAAAGCAGCCTATTCCACTGGCTCCTTGTCCACAGTCATTCCTTCCGTAGCCCCACCACCATGCACGGAGAAGTCCCCAGAACTATTCGACCACAGTGTCGGGTATATGCTGCTAGAGGATGAGCAGTGATTTGAAGGCTCCGATATTGGTTCCCAGGTTGAGGAAGGGATCAATGTGAGCCTAGAGAGAGGGGGTGCCCAAGAAGGACAAGAAACTGGCAGTCATGTTCTCCCAGCTCCAGCATACTGCCAAGTTTGCTCCAGTGACAAGGAGGGATTGGATGATGAGGTCACTGACTCTACTTGGGTGCCTGACATAAGAGAGGAAGAGGTACAACTCCAACAAGGCAGGATGTCTTCTAGGAGGCAGCTTAAGGGCAGCCATCCTATTACATCACACGCAGAGCTCCGCTGACTCCCCGCCCACCTTAAAAAGTTCCTTGGTGTGGGCCTTTTTCGAAACGTGTGCAGCAGATCGCACCGTTGCTGTTTGCAACCTATGTCTGAAGTGGATCAAGCGTGGCCAGAACAGCAGCCGCTTGGGCACCACATGCTTGACCAGACATATGACGACTTCCCATGCAGTCCGTTGGCAACAGCACATCAAAGAAAAAGACTTGTCCTTGCTCCTCATCTGGGATCTCCTACCCCACTATACCTCCAGTCCTCTCAAAAACCTGCACTGAGAGGAATGAAGGTATAGCAATAGGTGTCCCAAGTACTTGCAGCCAATCTGCTAGCAGTACACCACTATCTGATTTTAGCAGGCAAATTTCCCTACCCCAGATGCTGAACCATAAAAAGAAATTCGGCCCTAGCCTTCCACATGTCCCATGTCTGAATGCTAGCTTGGCCAAATTGCTAGCACTGCAACTGCTGCCTTTTCAGCTGGTAGACTCTGCCCCCTTTTGTGAATTTGTGGAATGTGCTGTACCTCAGTGGCAGGTTCCAAAATGCCATTTCTTTTCACGGAAGGCCATTCCGGCTCTCTACCGCCTATGGAAGGCAATGTTTTGGCCTCGTTGGACAGGGCGGTCAACAGTAAGGTGCATATTATGTTCCATGTTTGGCACACGTCCTGAATTTGGTGGTGCAGTGGTTCTTGAGCAGGTACCCAGGCTTACAGGATCTCCAGAGGCAGGCCAGAAAAGTCTGTGGTAGTTTCCACCAGTTATAAAATGCCAGTGCTGGCTGAATGCAACCTGCCCACCATCTCATTTGTGACATGCTCACCAGATGGAACTCAATGTTGGCAATGCTGCCTTGGCTGAACACACAGCAGAGGGCCATCAATAAATACCTGTGTGAGTATGGCACCAGGACAGGGTCAGGGGAGCCTGGCTTCTTTTCGCCATGCCAGTGGCTACTGATCAAGGATGCATGCACTGTCCTGCCACAATTTGAGGAGGCCACGAGGATGGTGAGCAGCAACAATGCATGCATCAGTGACACTGTCCCTCTTGTCTTCCTGTTGGAGCACACGCTTCGTGGAATAATAGACAGGGCACTTGAGGCAGAACAGCAGGAGGAAGAGGAGGAGGACTTCCTTACCTCTCAAGGCCCCTTTCATGCAGATAGTATTCCTGTGGGCTCACCAAATACACATGAAGAAGAGGAGGAGGATTGTGTCAGCATGGACGTGGAGGATAACACTCAGCAGCAGTCTTCAAGGGATGGTTTTCAGTCCCCAAAAACCCGAGGAGTTGTACGTGGCTGGGAGGAGGTTTTTACGGATAATGTGATCTTTAGAGACCCAGAGGACTCACAATCGAATGCCTCTGCAAACTTACGCTGCATGGGCTCCCTGATTCTGCAAAGCCTGCAAAAGGACCCTAGGATTTGTGGTATCAAGGAGTGGGATCATTACTGGCTGGCAACCCTTCTTGATCCACGTTATAAGGTTGCAGAACTTATCCTGCCTTCGCAGAGGGAGCAGAGGATGAAACATCTTCAGGAGGCCTCGAAGAAAGGTTTGTACAATGCATTTCCAGACCCTGGGAGGTTACAATTTCCTGGTGCTGGACAACGTGTTGCTGAGGCTTTGTTTAGTCAGAAGAAGATCGGTGGAGAAGGTGGCCGGCTGACCGATGCCTTTAGACAATTTTTCAGTCCTCAGCGCCAAGGTCTGATCGGTTCAAGCAACTATCGCCAGCGTCTGCATTACATGGTGCAGGAATATCTAGGGATGAGAGCAGACTTGGAGACCTTTCCAACAGAGCATCCACTGGGTTACTGGGTCTTGAGGATGGACAACTGGCCAGAACTTGCTCAATATGCAATTGAGCTACTGGCCTGTCCTGTATCCAATGTTCTTTCTGAATGCATATTCAGTGCTGCTGGAGAGTTTGTAATGGATCATAGAGTGCGCATGTCCAGACTCCATTGATAGGCTCACATTCATAAAAACGAATCAGTCTTGGATCAGCAGCTATTAGGCACCTGATGCTGATGTAACTGATTGAATTTCCTATAGATGTGGGATCCCTTGAAGACTGCCTATGCTGAGTGATTATACTATTCCTCCTCAATCTTGATGATGCTTCCAACAATATTTTTGGTTTAGGGCACCACCACCACCGCCTAAGGCCCAATTTTTCTGCCCCTGTTTAACTGGGGCATGAAATTACAATTTTTGATCTAATATTTCACAGCAGGGCCCGTTCCTGCACAAAACAAGAGTATATGTGAGGGCTTACAGTGCTGTGGCACCACCACCACTGCCCAAGGCCCAATTTTTCTGCCCCTGTTTAACAGAGCCATGTAATTACAATTTTTGATCTAATATTTCACAGCAGGGCCCGTTCCTGTGCCCAACAAAAGTAACTGTGAGGGCTTACGGTGTTGTGGCACCAACACCATCACCACCACCACCACCAAAGGCCCAATTTTTCTGCCCCTGTTTAACAGGGGCATGTAATTACAATTCTTGATATAATTTTTCACAGCTGGGCCCGTTCCTGCGCCCAACAAGATTAACTGTGAGGGCTTACAGTGTTCTGGTACCACCAACACCTAAGGCCCAATTTTCTGCAGAGTAGATAGGGCAGGTATATACTGGTGTTCAGAGTATATAGTGCCTGGGGGCCATTTTTTTTCAAAAGTCGGGGTGTGGGGTTCCCCTAATATCCATACCCGACCAAAAGGGCCTGGTAATGGACTGGGGGGGGGGATGCCGTTTTTTTCAGTGATTTTCATCTATATTGCTACATTGTATATTAAATTACTTTTTCCCTTTAGAAATGTCATTTTGCTGTGGTATTTTTCTAAACACGGGAAAACTGTGCCACTTTACAGGCATGCTATAGACACACCCAGGCACAATAATTTAAAGGAATATTTCATTTTTATTGTTTCACTTAAAGCATTATTAAAATCGCTGCTCCCAAAAAAACTGCCCTTTTAAAACTTTTTTTTGCATTTATACATGTCCCCGGGGGCAGGACCCGGGTCCCCAAACACTTTTTATTGCAATAACATGCATTTAAGCCTTTAAAATTAGCACTTTTGATTTTTCACATTTGTGTCCCATAGACTTTAATGGTGTTCGCGCATTCGAACAAATTTTTTGCCTGTTCGTATGTTCTGCTGTGAACTGAACCGGGGGGGTGTTCAGCTCATCCCTAATGATAGGTAGTGAGGAGTAAAATCACCATTTTAGGCCCTTAGAAAGCCTGAAGGTGGTGATTGGTTTTTGGAGTCCTGTACACGGCTAGACTGCCAAGTCTCACACATGTGGTATCCCTGTACTCAGGAGAAGCAGCAGAATGTATTTTGGGCTGTAATTGCACATATACCCATGGCATGTTTGAGTAATATATCATTTAGTGACAACTTAAAATGTTGTAATTTTCCCATAACTTGTGGCAAAATATAAAATGTTTCATGGATTCAACATGCCTCTCAGCAAATAGCTTGGGGTGTCCACTTTCCAAAATGGGGTCACTTGAGGGGGTTTGTGCTATCTTGACATTTCAGGGCCTCCGAAACTGTGATAGGTAGTGAGGAAGTGAAATCACCATTTTACGCCCTTAGAAAGCCTGAAGGCGGTGATTGGTTTTTGGGGTCCTGTACGCAGCTAGGTTCCCAAAAAGTCTCAGTCTATTTTGAGATGTAATTCCACATATATCCATGGCATGTGTGAGCAATATATCATTTAGTGACAACTTTGTGTAAAAAGAAAAAAATGTAATTTTCCCGAAACTTATGGCAAAATATAAAATATTCCATGGACTCAACATGCCTCTCAGCAAATAGCTTGGGGTGTCTACTTTCCAAAATGGGGTCATTTGGGGGGTGGGGGGGGGGGGTTGTGCTATCTTGGCATTACATGGCCTTCGAAACTGTAATAGGTAGTGAGGAGTGAAATAAAAAATTTACACCCTAATGCCCTGTACACACGATCGGACATTCCGACAACAAAATCCATGGATTTTTTCCGACGGATGTTGGCTCAAACTTGTCTTGCACACACACGGTCACACAAATCTTTTCGGAAATTCCGAACGTCAAGAACGCGGTGACGTACAACACGTATGACGAGCCGAGAAAAATGAAGTTCAATAGCCAGTGCGGCTCTTCTGCTTGATTCCGAGCATGCGTGGAACTTTGTGCGTCGATCGGAATGTACGACAATGGATTTTGTTGACGAAAAATTTGAGATCCAGATCTCAAATTTTGTTTGACGGAAATTCCGATGGAAAATGCCCGATAGAGCCTACACACAGTCGGAATTTCGAGTTCCCATCGAACATTTTCCATCCGAAAATTCGATTGTGTGTACGGGGCATTAGAATTCCTGAAGGCAGTGATTGGTTTTCGGGGTCCTGTATGCAGTTAGGCTCCCAAAAAGTCTCACACATATGTATTTTGGGGTGTAATTTGACATATACTCATGTGTGAGCAAGATATTATTTCAGTGACAATTTTGTGTAAATTTTTTATTTGTTTTTTGTCATTTTTCAATCACTTGTGACAAAAAATAAAATATTCAATGAGCTCAACATACCTCTCAGAAATTTCCTTGGGGTGTCTACTTGCCAAAATGGGGTCATTTGGGGGGGGGGGGGCGGGTTGTACTGCCCTGCCATTTTAGCACCTCAAGAAATGAGACAAACCAATAAATATACGCTTATTGAATTATTTTTACCCAAGACATGTGGCTGAATACATTTTGGTCTAAAAGTATGACTAAAATTGAGTTTATTGGATTTTTTTTGTAACAAAAAGTAAAAAATATAAATTTTTTTTCAAAATTTTCGATCTTTTTTCATTTATATCGCAAAAAATAAAAATACCAGAGATGATCAAATACCACCAATAGAAGGGTCTATTTGTGGGGGGAAAAAAGGACGCAAATTTGGACACAGCATTGCATGACCATGCAATTACCAGTTAAAGCAGCACAGTCCCAAATGGGAAACCCCAAATGATCAAAAAGACTATAAATCAGCCAGGCTAGTAACCATCTAGCACAGCTAAATTTACCGATAGCCCCGCTGCTGCCAATAGCCAATCAGGAGTCCCCCAGGGAGGAAAGCCTCTCATGGAGATCGCTGGATCGAGAGGGGGCTAGGGTAAGTATTAGGGGGGCTAGGGAGGCTGCTGCACACAGAAGGTTTTTTACCTTCATGCAAACAATGCACGAAGGTTAAAAAAAATTTGTGCCTTTATAAACACTTAAAGACAAGGGTGCTACAGTTACACCCCTTGTTACCATAAAAGTACAATTGTTATATTATTGTGACACCTACGTAAGCATATGTATTAAAAACTTGAATTAATGAATAAACAGAACGGTTATTTGGAAATGCTGTGATATGGGAATATTTGAAAGGATGCTGGGTGTATCTTTTTTTTTTTTCATTCAAAGTTTATTAAAGAGAAACTGAATGCATAACAAAGTATTTGCAGATGCAACTACCCGTTTTGAAAAGTGTTTCAGTAGGCAGTAATAACCAAAAATACAGATACAGATAACCTGGGTACAGCATTGATCAGACAGTAACTATCATCAAAATCTTCAGAGCCAGGTATCATTCCACTGCTCAAATGCATGAACTGCTAAACTATTCGACTTTAGTCAAAATTTCTTGTGTGTGCAGAATTATGGTACGTTTACAATCCTATTAGGTCTTGATAAACAGCATCATCTGCTATTGCTAGCTGTGTTTGAAGGATAGGAAGAAGAAAGAAGAAGGAAACATAGAGAGTAATAGAAAAGAAGAGTGGCATCAGATATATTTCTATGGTCAACCGCGTGGATACGCAGGAGACCACTGAGGGTGTCTGTGGGGTTACCAGTATATGTGAGAGCCAGGGTTGCCATGTCTTATGAAATCTATCGACCCTATCACTAGCCTGTGATAAAGTCTCCTCCATCTCATAACTGTCCGAAACCTTACACAGCCAATTCGCAATGGAGGGAACCCAGTGAAAATTCCAGTGTGGAGGAATTAAAGACTTAGCTGCATTAAGTAGGTGTTTTGATAGAGAGTGCTTATATTTCTTAAATGAGAAATTAGTCACGTGCAATAAACAACATACCGCGTTCAAGGTGAGTTTGGTTTTCTCCGTTATTTGGTTGATCAAGGATTTGACTTTGTCCCAATATGGTAGATTAGCGGACAATGCCACCAGATATGGGACAGCGGGCCTCCCTTTTTTTGACACCTCCAATATGATGCAGTAGTCTGTAGGTTCCAACCATGCAACCTGGCCGGTGTATTGTACCAGTGTGTCATAAGCTTATATGCTGTTTCTTGCATTTTCGTTCTAATGGAACATTTATGGGTAAAGATACAGGCATAGCTCCATTGTTTGGCGGTGATCTCCGTCTGCAGTTCCTCTGACCATTTCCTCCTGGGTCTGTCCAAATCGGTGGGTTTTGATACTTTTAGCCATGAGTATGCAGTAGAGGTGGCTTTAACGAACTGAGTGCCCCTATGACATACTGACTTCAGTTCCGTAAGGGGTCTATGGAAATTCTCTTTGCCTGTCTTCCCCGCTAGGTAACTGCGTAGTTGTAAGTAGGACCAAAAAGGCATATGTGATAGGTTTGTCCCCTCCTTAAGTAAAGTCCACCGTTAGTGAAACAATCTCCTGCTAGAAGCGGGTCTGATTGTTGATTTGGTTGAAACGCAGGGTTACCTAGGCCAGGTGTAAATTGTCTTTTACCGGAGTTAGGGGGATGAGTGAGGATGTGTTGTCCGAGCTTGTGGCCAACCTATGGAAGATTTCAAGGGTGTTTCCCGTTAGTGGGTGCCGTCGTAGACTAAGAGGGTAGCTCTCGGAAGGAATCCATGGGGAGTATTTTAGTGGAATTGGGTTCAGATCCATTTTCCAGGGAAACCCATTCCTTCACCACCCCGTGGCAATGCCATTCGATGATTCTGCTTAAAATAGATGCCTGATAATAGTTTCTAAAGTCAGGTAAGCCCATCCCTCCCTACTCTTTAGGTTTTGTCAGTAGGGTGAACCTAATTCTGGGTTTCTGGCAGTTCCAGAGAAACCTTAATAGGATAGATCTTAGTGAGTTAAAGAAGTTTGAGGGAATTTTGACGGGTAGCATGTGAAGGAGATAAAGCAACCTAGGCAGTATAGTCATTTTGATTATGGCCGCTCTGCCGAACCAAGAGAAATATCCTGGCTGCCATCAATTTAAGTCCTTCTCAATGTTTTTGATGAGGGGGGGGGGGATTCTTATCATAGCGGGTAATAAGGATGTAAACCAGACTCCAAGGTATTTCAGTGCCCTTGAGTACCATTTAAAGGGGGGTTTGCTTTGGCCAGGGTAAGGGTCTGTTCTGGTAGGGATATATTCATAGCTTCAGATTTGAGTAGTTAAGCATAAGGTTGGAGATGTAACCGTATTGAGCAAATTCTTTCATTAAGTTGGGCAGAGTAGTTACCGGGTTCGTCAGGAAGAATAGTAAGTTGTCCTTGTAGGCGGCTGTCTTGAACTCTCTATCCCGAACCTCAAAGCCTGTAATGGCAGTGTTAGCCTTAACCATCCTAATAAATGGTTTTATTGTGAGTATAAATAGGAGGGGGTGCCATTGGTTATGAGGACCCTGTCAGACAGAGTTCCATTGATTTTCAAATTGGCCGATGGGTTTTGGTAAAGCGCAGATATCTTGGCCATCATATGAGGCCCTAGGCCCACCCATTCACAAACAGCCAACATAAAGTCCCAAGCAACATGGTCAAAGGCCTTCTCCGCGTCCGTGGACACTGGGTTTATCTTTTTGTGTCCATTCCCTACTGCAACAGTTACTATTAATTTGGAACCACTAATCAATATGAGGATAGGAGTTGACTATGGTTAAAATTTCCAGAACACTAATAAATGAGTCACATGATCGACTCTTCTCCAACTATGGAGTTTTCTCTGCTGCGTTAAGCAGAGGAAACCATTTGCACTATTGCAAGCTACACACCCAGCCTGTGTTTTATAAATGAGCTGTAAAAGGGCATTATGGTTTACATAACCTACTAGAGCAGGTGTCGGTAAACCCCAGCACGCGTGCCAAACATGGCATGAGCGATCCTGGGAGACCCCAGACGTGAAATCCGGTCTAGTTGAGCGGCTGTATAGAGGAGAAGTAGTGCGCACTCAGACAGTTGTCGGGTGGCATGTGAGAATGATCCTGACTCCTGAGAGACCCACCTTCCACAAGTTTAGCCAGTCAGTGGAAGTATAGAGGAGATTCAGCAGTGGGGCTGGTCTCCGCCCACCTCTAAACCCACCCACCTCTCTTCCCGCCGGCATCAGTGAGCACTTTCCATTGATTCCAACTGTGCAGTCACAGTGACAGAGACGAGTGCCCTGGGGCCAGCAGCGCTGCTTATGGTGGTAATTATGCACTTTTTTTTCCCTCTGTGGCAGTCTCCTAATCAGCCAGCTTATGGCTGGGCTTTTCCATGTGTGCACCTGCTGTCTCCAAGCCCTCCTCTGCTGAAGTAGCCATGTGACAGACTCAAGCAGGAGGGGAGACCATGTTAACTGTGGACTGGGTATTTAACAGGCTGCACAAGAATATTACAGGCTTTGTAGGTACTTGTAGTTGGCATTACTCACATAACCTGTTGTTCTGTTCTCGCTACACGTTTGCCCTTGGCGTGTATGTAGCTCAACATATAGCTTAAACCTTGAATCTTAAAATAACCAGACTGTCTGTAACTTTGGAACTTTACAATGAACAGATGTGGCCGTATAAGAATAGGATGCACGTGGTGAAACTAGAAATTAACAGATAAAATGAACACATAATAAATACATGAACATAAACAAATGTCCACTGGGTATACAGTTAAACAAATATTTTAGGATACCAGCGATGCTGCCTTAGAAGGACCAGGATTTTACGTGGTGCAGGCTTAGCTGCCTCCCTTGCGGTCTGTCCCAGTGGAGAAAGTGAAGGAAACTTGTAGTAGGAAGTAGAGCTAGTTCCCAGTGATATAACAGGAAATATGTAATAAACCATGGGACACTGCCCATCAGTAGTCTTTTGTTAGAGTGGCATCTAGTGGACAATGTTGGTATTGCAAGTCCAGAAGCTATTACTTATAAGCCGAAGCCATAACACCTGTTATAAAGCTTTTTTTGTGAAAGCCAAATTTAAAGTAGTGCTTCTTTATACCAGGCTTTGTGAGAAATACTATATACCAGGCTTTGTGAGAAATGCTGTTTACCAGGCTTTGTGAGAAATGCCGTATACCAGGCTTTGTGAGAAATGCCGTATACCAGGCTTTGTGAGAAATGCTATATACCAGGCTTTGTGAGAAATGCCATATACCAGGATTTGTGAGAAATGCTTAATACTAGGCTTTGTGAGAAATGCTATATACTAGACTTTGTGAGAAATGCTATATACCAGGCTTTGTGAGAAATGCTTTTTTGTCTAGCTTTGCAGTACTCACAAAGCCAGTTATAAAGAAGTTGACATTGTTTTATGTAGCCGGCAGTTTTAATTTTTTTGAAAAGAAAATTGGCACACTATGCTCAAAAGGTTGCCTACCACTGTATTAGAGCATAACAGAGACTAGATATCAATATAAATGATCCCCTGAGTAAAAGATATATAAAGATTTTAAAGAGATAATTAAAAAGTATATGTCTTACAGATATTTCTACATTTAAAGATTTGCCATCTGCGAACATGAGCATTCTTTATTGTTCTGGCACTATGCTGCCAACCTTAACATGTGCAAACTGACTAAGAGAAAACTAACATGCAGCCAGAAGATAGAAAATGTAAAAAAAAGAGTCATGGGTTGTTGATTTTGGACCCAAATTAAAGCAACCGTGTCTAAGGAATGTCTGGTCATTGGTAAGAAATGTAGCACTACCCCCGTAGAAGTCGCTGATATCCCAGGTCCCCACTTCTGCACAGCCAGTCACATAGCATTTTCCTTCATTCATTCCAACACAAAAAACAGTCCTTGGCTTGTTTTTGTTGTTTTTTTTTATTAGGAGATGATAACTTGGGTGGGGTTAGGGAATTATGGGATGCCTAACTTGAAAATGTTCAAACACAGAACCAGGAACAACTTTCTGCCTACTTACAAAAGTCCTCTTCTTCCTTCCACCCGCACAAACTTAGTTTCCAATGTACAGCACCTGCTGCTCACTTCTGTTGGAACTAGCAGGATATTGCTAGCTTGGCAAAGGCCCATTACAGGCAGGAACTCCCAGTCTCTTGACAAAATAGGGTGATCGGCATAGGCGTGCACAGCCTATTGCATTAGGGTGTGAACCCCAAAGCTCAAACACACATGTACATATATATATATATATATATATATATATATATATATATATATATATATATATATATATACACACTAAATTACCAGAAGTATTAGGGCGCCTGCCTTTACACGCACATGAACTTTAGACCCCTTTCACACTGGGGCGCTTTGCAGCCACTACAGCGCTAAAAATAGCACCTGCAAATCGCTTTGAAAGAGCCGCTCCTGTCTCTCAAATGTGAAAGCCTGAGGGCCTTCACACTGGAGCGGTGCACTGGCAGGACGTCTAAAAAAAGTCCTGCTAGCAGCATCTTTGGAGCGGTGAAGGAGCGGTGTTTATACCGCTCCTCCATCGCTCCTGCCCATTGAAATGAATGGGCAGCGTGGCTATACCGCCGGCAAAGCGCTGCTTTTCGGCCGCTAGCAGGGGTTAAAAGCACCCCACTAGCGGCTGAATTCCTACTCAAATATGACGGTAAAGTGTAAAAATATTGGCGCTTTACTGCCGGCGCCGCCGACGCCCCATTGTGAAAGGGGCCTTAATGGCATCTTAGTCCGTAGGGTTCAATATTGAGTTGGCCCACCCTTTGCAGCTATAACAGCTTCAACTCTTCTGGGAAGGCTGTCCACAAGGTTTAAGAGTGTGTCTATGGGAATGTTTGACCATTCTTCCAGAAGCGCATTTGTGAGGTCAGGCACTGATGTTGGATGAGAAGGCCTGGCTCGCTGTCTCCACTTTAATGTGAAGGCCACTCAAGTTCCTCCACCCCAAACTCGCTCACCTATGTCTTTATGGACCTTGCTTTGTGCACTAGTCCAAATCATTTGGTGGAGGGGGGAAAATGGTGTGGGGTTGTTTTTCAGGGGTTGGGCTTGGCAACTTAGTACCAGTAAAGGGAACTCTTAAGGGATCACCATACCAAGACATTTTGGATAATTTCATGCTCCCAACTTTGTGGGAACAGTTTGGGGATGGTCCCTTCCTGTTCCAACATGACTGCACACTAGGGATGAGCTTCGTGTTCGAGTCGAACATCGTCTGTTCGCCCGTTCACCGCATTGCGAACGATATGGGCCGTTCGCGCCAAATTCGTGTGGCACGTCACGGCCCATAATTCACTGCGGCATCGCAGTGCATTGCTGGCTGATGATGGGCCAAGCATGCACTATGACCCGCATGCTTGGCCAATCACAGCACCGTCAGTAGAGAGAGCTGTAATTGGCCAAAGCCAGGGTGAGAGATAGAGAGAGAGAGAGAGACAGTGTCATTTCATTTGAGTTAGCTAGATTAGGCAGGACAGTCAGTCAGTTAGCTGCACTTACAGTGTATTGTGTATATATATATGCATCCCAGTGTATATATATATATATATATATATATATATATATATATATATATATACACTGTATTCAGTTTAACTAGATCCGTTCCTGTTATCTTCCTACTGACAGGCAGACTTGTCTTGTTACAGTATTTACAGCTAAAGCTACCTGAAGAAAATTGCTGGTGTTCTTTTGATCCTATTAGTACCACAGTCAGGCAGCTCGACTATTTACTGTTAGTGTAGTGTGTCCTTCTCACAGTGTTCAGCTAAAGCTACAAGTTAGTTTAGAGTGACCTCTGCACAGTGTTCAGCTAAAGCTACAAGTTAGTGTAGTGCGACCTCTGCACAGTGTTCAGCTACAGCTTCAAGTTAGTGTAGTGCATCCTCTGAACGGTGTTCATCTAAAGCTACAAGTTAGTGTAGTGCGTCCTCCTCACAGTGTTCAGCTAAAACTACAAGTTAATGTAGTGTGCCTCTGAACAGTGTTCATCTAAAGCTACAAGTTAGTGTAGTGCGTCCTCCTCACAGTGTTCAGCTAGAACTACAAGTTAGTTTAGAGTGACCTCTGCACAGTGTTCAGCTAAAGCTACAAGTTAGTTTAGTGCAACCTCTGCACAGTGTTCAGCTAAAGCTACAACTTAGTGTAGTGCGTCCTCCTCACAGTGTTCAGCTAAAGCTACAAGTTAGTGTAGTGCGTCCTCTGAACAGTGTTCATCTAAAGCTACATGTTAGTGTAGTGCGTCCTCCTCACAGTGTTCAGCTAAAACTACAAGTTAGTGTAGTGCAACCTCTGCACAGTGTTCAGCTAAAGCTACAAGTTAGTTTAGTGCGACCTCTGCACAGTGTTCAGCTACAGCTACAAGTTAGTGTAGTGCGTCCTCTGAACAGTGTTCATCTAAAGCTACAAGTTAGTGTAGTGCGTCCTCCTCACAGTGTTCAGCTAAAGCTACAAGTTAGTGTAGTGCGACCCCTGCACAGTGTTCAGCTAAAGCTACAAGTTAGTGTAGTACGTCCTCTGAACAGTGTTCAGCTAAAGCTACCTGTAGAAGGTTGGTGGTGTTTTCCTGATCCTATCACTACCACAGGCAGCCAAAGTATTTACACATTAGTGTAGTGCGACCTCTGCACAGTGTTCAGCTAAAGCTACAAGTTAGTGTAGTGTGTCCTCTGAACAGTGTTCATCTAAAGCTACAAGTTAGTGTAGTGCGTCCTCCTCACAGTGTTCAGCTAAAACTACAAGTTAGTGTAGTGCGACCTCTGCACAGTGTTCAGCTAAAGCTACAAGTTAGTTTAGTGCGACCTCTGCACAGTGTTCAGCTACAGCTACAAGTTAGTGTAGTGCGTCCTCTGAACAGTGTTCATCTAAAGCTACAAGTTAGTGTAGTGCGTCCTCCTCACAGTGTTCAGCTAAAGCTACAAGTTAGTGTAGTGCGACCTCTGCACAGTGTTCAGCTAAAGCTACAAGTTAGTGTAGTACGTCCTCTGAACAGTGTTCAGCTAAAGCTACCTGTAGAAGGTTGGTGGTGTTTTCCTGATCCTATCACTACCACAGGCAGCCAAAGTATTTACACATTAGTGTAGTGCGACCTCTGCACAGTGTTCAGCTAAAGCTACCTGTAGAAGGTTGGTGGTGTTTTCCTGATCCTATCACTACCGCAGGCAGCTAAAGTATTTACACGTTAGTGTAGTGCAACCTCTGCAAAGTGTTCAGCTAAAGCTACCTGTAGAAGGTTGGTGGTGTTTTCCTGATCCTATCATTACCGCAGGCAGCTAAAGTATTTACACGTTAGTGTAGTGCGACCTCTGCACAGTGTTCAGCTAAAGCTACCTGTAGAAGGTTGGTGGTGTTTTCCTGATCCTATCACTACCGCAGGCAGCTAAAGTATTTACACGTTAGTGTAGTGCGACCTCTGCACAGTGTTCAGCTAAAGCTACCTGTAGAAGGTTGGTGGTGTTTTCCTGATCCTATCACTGCCGCAGGCAGCTAAAGTATTTACACGTTAGTGTAGTGCGACCTCTGCACAGTGTTCAGCTAAAGCTACCTGTAGAAGATTGGTGGTGTTTTCCTGATCCTATCACTACCGCAGGCAGCTAAAATATTTACACGTTAGTGTAGTGCGACCTCTGCACAGTGTTCAGCTAAAGCTACCTGTAGAAGGTTGGTGGTGTTCTCATACTGTAGGCAGGCAGTTGATTTTGCTAGCTGCAGTATCAGTATATATATATATATATATATATATATATATATATATATATATATATACTATATATACTATATATATATATATATATTTATATATATATATTTATATATATATATATATATATCCCAGCTTAGTGCAGCTACAGGCCATTAGTAGCTACAGACCAACAAGGAGAGGCAGACAGTCACAAGCCAATAAAAGAGGGCAAGCAGGCTCTGTGTTTAGAGGCAACGGTGCTGGTCGTGGAGACGGTGCATCCTCATCAGCACGTGGCCGTGGGACACGCTTGACCTTTTTTTCGGCAGCTGGCCGCGTTGAGCCGCAACATGCAGAAGACTTGGTCGAGTGGATGACTAAGGACCAGCCTAAGGGCAGCACACTGACTGCATAACACCGCAAAGCTCCGCATGTGCAGGGCGCTGCTGTCTCTGCACGTTATTCCAAAAGTTGGTGTGGGCCCTTTTTGAGACGAGTGCATCAGATCGCACCGCTGCTATTTGCAACATATGTCTCAAGCGTATCTCGTGTGGCCAAAGCATCTCCCACTTGGGCACCACATGCTTGATCAGACATATGTTGACCTGCCATGCAGTTTGTTGGCAAGCGTATCTAAAAGACCCACATCAAAGAACAAAGAGGACCTCTCCTTGCTCCTCATCAGCTGAGATCTCCAACCCCACTATACCTTCTGTCCTCTCTGAGACCTGCACTGAGAGGAATGAAGGTGTAGAATTAGGTGTGTCACAGCCAAGTACTTGTGGGCAATCTGCTTTTGGTACACCGACGTCAGATTGTACCAGGCAAATTTCCCTGCCCCAGCTGCTGCACCGCTGAAAGAAGTTCGCTCCCAGCCATCCACATGCCTAGCGGTTGAATGCTAGCTTGGCAAAATTGCTAGCACTTCAACTTCTACCTTTTCAGTTGTTAGACTCTGCCCCGTTCCGTGAGTTTGTGGAATGTGCGGTTCCTCACTGGCAGGTACCCAAATGCCACTTTTTCTCATGGAAGGCGATTCCGGCTCTCTACCAGCATGTGGAAGGCAATGTCTTGGCCTCGCTGGACAGGGCGGTCAGCGGTAAGGTGCATATTACCGCTGACTCATGGTCCAGCAGGCATGGACAGGGACGTTACATAAGTTTCACGGCGCATTGGGTCACTCTGCTGGCAGCTGGGAAGGATGCAGCCCAATTTTTCAGCCCATGTTTAACAGGGGCGTGTAATTACAATTTTTGATGTGTTGGAGGTTGTTCCGCCACCACGCCTCCAAAATGCCACCACTAATGATTGTGACACACCTCTCTCCTCCACCCCCTCCTCTTCTTCTTCCTCCATGGCCTCTTCCTGTGCTTTGTCCTCGGAACCAGCGGTGCTCCGTAGCCATTCAAGGGGCTACGCAAGTACGCAGGCCAAAATATGCCACGAGGTGCTTGAGGTGGTGTGCTTGGGGGACAGGAGCCACACTGGGGCAGAGGTTCTGTCAGCTCTGCAGGGGCAGGTTCAGAGGTGGTTGACGCCACACCAACTTAAGGCAGCAATGGTGGTTTGTGACAATGGCACCAACCTCCTCTCCGCCCTCCAACAGGGACAACTGACCCATGTGCCCTGTTTGGCTCATGACCTTAACTTGGTGGTGCAGCGGTTCTTGGGCAGGTACCCGAGCTTACAGGATGTCCTGAGGCAGGCCAGGAAAGTCTGTGTGCATTTCCGCCGGTCATATAATGCCAGTGCTCGGCTGGCAGACCTCCAAAAGGAATTTAACCTGCCCAAGAACTGCCTAATCTGTGACATGCCCACCAGGTGTAACTCAACGTTGGCCATGCTGCAGCGGCTGCACATGCAGCAGAGGGCCATCAATGAGTACCTGTGCGACTATGGCACCAGGACTGGGTCAGGGGAGCTTGTTTTTTCCCCACGCCAGTGGGCCATGATCAGGGATGCATGCACTGTGCTGTCACCATTTGAGGAGGCCATGAGGATTGTGAGCAGTGACAGTGCATGCATCAGTGACACTGTCCCCTTTGTCCACCTGTTGGAGCACACGCTGCATGGAATAATGGACAGGGCACTTGAGGCAGAACAGAGGCAGGAAGAGGAGGACTTCCTTAGCTCTCAAGGCCCCCTTTATCCAGACAGTGTTCCTGCATGCCCGCCGATCACACATGGAGAGGACGAGGAGGAGGAGGATTGTGTCAGTATGGAGGTGGAGCCTGGCACTCAGCATCAGCAGCTGTCTTTAAGGGATCATTTAGAGTCCCAAGAAACACATGGACTTGTACGTGGCTGGGAGGAGGTGGCTGCGGATCATGTCTTCCTTAGTGACCCAGAGGACTCCGGACCGAATGCCTCAGCAAACCCACGCTGTATGGCCTCCCTGATCCTGCAAATCCTGCGTAAGGATCCTCGTATTCGTGGTATCAAGGAGAAGGACCAATACTGGCTGGCAACCCTCCTTGATCCACGTTACAAGGGTAAGGTTGCGGACCTTATCTTGCCGTCGCAGAGGGAGCAGAGGATGAAACATCTTCGGGAGGCCTTGCAGAAAGGTCTATGCAACGCGTTCCCAGAGACTGGGAGGTTACAAACTCCTGTTTCTGGACAACGTGTTGCTGAGGTTTCGGTCATTCAAAGAAGGAGCTGTGGAGAAGGTGGCCGTCTGACCGATGCATTCAGACAATTTTTTAGTCCGCAGCCCCAAGGTATGATCGGTTCCAGCAACCATCGCCAGCGTTTGTTTTACATGGTGCAGGAATACCTAGGGGCAAGATCTGACTTGGACACCTTTCCCACCGAAAATCCTCTAGGGTTACTGGGTCTTGAGGATGGATCACTGGCCAGAGCATGCACAGTATGCAATTGAGCTACTGGCCTGTCCTGCATCTAGCGTTCTTTCGAATGCACATTCAGTGCTGCTGGAGGCTTTGTAACCGATCACAGGGTGCGTCTGTCCACCGACTCGGTCGATCGACTGACCTTCAAAAAACGAATCAGTCTTGGATCACCACCAGATACCAAGCACTTGATGCCGATGTAACCGAATAATTTTTTGGGGAAATGTCAGATCCCTTCAAAGACTGCCTATGCTGATGCTGAGTGACTATCCTGAGTAATTATCCTCTTCCTCCTCAATGATCATGCTGATAGCTTGTAAGAACATTTTTGGTTCTGGGCGCCGCCACCAGTGCCTAAGGCCCAATTTTTCAGCCCCTGTTTAACAGGGGCGTGTAATTACAATTCTTGATCTAATATTTCACAGTAGGGCCTATTTCTGCGCTAACCAAGATTAACTGTGAGGACTTACAGTGTTGTGCCACCAGCACCACCACCACCACCAAAGGCCCAATTTTTCTGGCCCTGTTCAACAGGGGCATGTAATTACAATTTTTGATGCAATACTTTGCAGCAGGGCTCGTTCCTGCGTTCCAACTAGAGTATCTGTGAGGGGTTGCAGTGTTGTGGCACCAGCACCAGTGCCTAAGGCCCAATTTTTCAGCCCCTGTGTTGTGCCACCACCACCACCACCACCAAAGGCCCAATTTTTCTTGCCCTGTTCAACAGGGTCATGTAATTACAATTCTTGATTGAATATTTCACAGCAGGGCCCATTTCTGCGCTCACCAATATTAACTGTGAGGACTTACAGTGTTGTGCCACCAGCACCACCACCAAAGGCCCAATTTTTCAGCCCCTGTTTAACTGGGGCATGTAATTACAATTTTTGATCTAATATTTCACAGCAGGGCCCGTTCCTGCACCCAACAAGAGTATCTGTGAGGGGTTACAGTGTTGTGGCACCACCACCACCACCAAAGGCCCAATTTTTCTGCCCCTGTTTAACAGAGCCATGTAATTACAATTTTTGATCTAATATTTCACAGCAGGGCCCATTCCTGTGCCCAACAAAAGTAACTGTGAGGGCTTACAGTGTTGTGGCACCACCACCATCACCACCACCACCACCAAAGGCCCAATTTTTCTGCCCCTGTTTAACAGGGGCATGTAATTAGAATTCTTGATCTAATATTTCACAGCAGGGCCCATTCCAGCGCCCACCAAGAGTAACTGTGAGGACTTAAAGTGTTTTGGCACCAGCACTACCATCACCAAAGGCCCAATTTTTCTGGCCCTGTTCAACAGGGGCATGTAATTACAATTCTTGATCTAATATTTCACAGCAGGGCCTTGTGAGAGCTTACAGTGTTGAGGCCACAAAAGTAATGGGACAATTGGCTGCTCAGCTGTTCCATGGCCAGGTGTGTGTTATTCCCTCATTATCCCATTTACAAGGAGCAGATAAAAGGTCCAGAGTTCATTTCAAGTGTGCTATTTGCGTTTGGAATCTGTTGCTGTCAACTCTCAATATGAGATCCAAAGAGCTGTCACTATCAGTGAAGCAAGCCATTTTTAGGCTGAAAAAACAAAACAAACCCATCAGAGAGATAGCAAAAACGTTAGGTGTGGCCAAATCAACTGTTTGGAACTTCCTTAAAAAGAAAGAACGCACCGGTGAGCTCAGCAACACCAAAAGACCCGGAAGACCACGGAAAACAACTGTGGTGGATGACCGAATAATTATTTCCCCGGTGAAGAAAACACCCTTCACAACAGTTGGCCAGATCAAGAACACTCTCCAGGAGGTAGGTGTATGTGTGTCAAAGCCAACAATCAAGAGAAGACTTCACCAGAGTGAATACAGAGGGTTCACCACAAGATGTAAACCATTGGTGAGCCTCAAAAACAGGAAGGCCAGATTAGAGTTTGCCAAACAACATCTAAAAAAGCCTTCACAGTTCTGGAACAACATCCTATGGACAGTTGAGACCCAGATCAACTTGTACCAGAGTGATGGGAAGAGAAGAGTATGGAGAAGGAAAGGAACTGCTCATGATCCAAAGCATACCACCTCATCAGTGAAGCATGGTGGTGGTAGTGTCATGGCGTGGGCATGTATAGCTGCCAATGGAACTGGTTCTCTTGTATTTATTGATGATGTGATTGCTGACAAAAGCAGCAGGATGAATTCTGAAGTGTTTCGGGCAATATTATCTGCTCATATTCAGCCAAATGCTTCAGAAATCATTGGACAGCGCTTCACAGTGCAGATGTACAATGACCCGAAGCATACTGCGAAAGCAACCAAAGAGTTTTTTAAGGGAAAGAAGTACAATTTTATGCAATGGGAAAGTCAATCACCTGACCAGAATCCGATTGAGCATGCATTTCACTTGCTGAAGACAAAACTGAAGGGAAAATGCCCCAAGAACAAGCAGGAACTGAAGACAGCTGCAGTAGAGGCCTGGCAGAGCATCGCCAGGGATGAAACCCAGCTTCTGGTGATGTCTATGTGTTCCAGACTTCAGGCAGTAATTGACTGCAAAGGATTTGCAACCAAGTATTAAAAAGTGAAAGTTTGATGGATGATTGTTAATCTGTCCCATTACTTTTGGTCCCTTAAAAAGTGGGAGGCACATATACAAACTATTGTAATTCCTACACCGTTCACCTGATTTGGAATACCCTCAAATTAAAGCTGAAAGTCTGCAGCTAAAGCACATCTTGTTCGTTTCATTTCAAATTTATTGTGGTGGTGTATAGAGCCAAAAAAGTTTAGAATTGTGTCCATGTCCCAATATTGATGGACCTGACTGTATGTGACGTTACATATCACAGAGACCGGTATTGTGGTAATATTGACGTTTATTGAGATTTCCATACATTAGAGATTCCACCATTATTGTTACGTTACTGATTAGTAAGTTAGTGCTGCACTTTTTTTTTGTGGTGTGGGAACACATAACAGTGCTTAGCGGCAGGCCTTTTACTGACACTTTTTAAATTTACCTCCAGTAGTTTATTGTAAATAGTAGTGTGGTGATTACCTATTATACTAAAGATCGGCATATGGTATTAATAAACAGATGGATTTCATTTGTGCCCCACCAGGCCAGTCCCCATGGACAATGTGCCTAGCTGCTGAGTTCAACTCCCTATCCCTGCACTCAGTGCACTGATGGGCACTGATAGGCAGCACTGATAGCCAGCACTGATGGGCACGGATTGGCACCGATAGGTGACACTGATTGGCAGCACTGATGGGACCTGATGGCCACTGATAGGTGGTACTGATTGGCAGCACTGATAAGCACTGCGTGGTGGCACTGATAGGTGGCACTGATTGGCACTAATTGGCACCACTGATTGTCACTAATAGGCAGCACTGATGGGCGGCACTAATGGGCACTGATATGCAGCACTGATAGGTGGCACTGATGGGCACTCATAGGTGGCACTGATGGGCACTGATAGGTGGCACTGATAGCCAACACTGAAAGGCAGCATTGATGGGCACTGATAGGCAGCACTGATGGACACTGATAGGCAGCACTGATGGGCACTGATATGTGGCACCGAGTTTTGATAGCTCATCTCTGCAAGTAGTGACATCACATTACAGTTTCAAGCACTAAGCGGCTCTTACATGCCTCCCTGACTGCTCAATGGGAAACTGTCTCACAGGCAGCTCCCTATACAGTCTCTTGAAGCATTTTACAGCAGATCTCCGGACACACATTAGGGTGTGCCCAGGCACACCTGGCACACCCCGTGCACACGTCTATGGTGATTGGTGTCACAGGAGGATCTGCATATACTTTGGTAGTGGAACCCATGGTGGGACAAGGTCATCTAGAGCCCAGGGCGAACATGCCAATTGCGCCCCCCCATCCTCTTCCCTCATTTCCCTTCCAAGCACAAATCCCCCCAAATCACCACTCCTAGCACACCGCCTTAAATTGGCCATCCTAGAACAATTTTTACCCCCTGTTACCCCCAAATTCCCCTTCTCAACACAAATCCCCTCCCCCAATCTCCTTGTGGTGCCTCTCCACCTCACAGGATACCACAGTGCCCAGGGCAGCGGCCCCTCCTGCTCACCCCTTGTCCCGGCCCTGGGTGAAGCCCCTCTGAAGGAATTTCATGCTTGGAGCTCTCTGTGTGTATATCACGAACGGACCCCTGTTCAGTTCGCACCAGAACTTTCAAACACCACAAAAGTTCGGACCCAAATAACGAACCCCATTAAAAAGTCAATAGGACCCGAACGTCAAAAATGAAAAGTGCCCATTTTGAAATTTTATATCCAAGTAATTGATTACAATAATTACAATTGTTATAGGGGTCCAAGTCCTGCCCTTGGGGACATGTATCAATAAAAAAAAAGTTTGTGAAAAACGTAATTTTTAAATGAGCAGTGATTTTTTGATTTTTAAAGTGAAAGCATAAAAATGAAAAATTCCCTCCAATATAGTGCATGGGGGGTCCCCTTTGTCTACCTGTAAAGTGGCAGATCTGTACCATGTCTAGAATATGCTGCAGCAATAATTGCATTTATAAAGCCAAAATAAATGACATTTCCTCTGCAAGCTGCCTTTAATTTTGCTCAGCAACAGCTGGGGAGCCAGTGTGTATGATGAGGCCACGATATAGTACACTGGAAACAAGATTAGAGATTTTTTGGATACATTCTGGTGTCACTTTAACTTTGGATAGAGGTAACTGGTGAGTAAAAATTGGTCTTTGGGTGTCGGTGGTGCCTTCCCACCGTAACCCTATAGAGCAGGGGTCTCAAACTAGCGGCCCTCCAGCTGTTGTGAAACTACAAGTCCCATGAGGCATTGCAAGGCTGACAGTTACAAGCATGACTCCCACAGGCAGAGGCATGATGGGACTTGTAGTTTCGCAACAGCTGGAAGGCCGCCAGTTTGAGACCCCTGCTATAGAGGTAATCTTGATAAAAGCAAGATTTCGCCTTGCTGTAAAAAATTGCAATGATATGTACCTGTCAAACAGGTGCAGAAAAATTGGTCTTTGGGTGAGGGGGGGCGCCTTCCCACCGTAACCCTATAGAGGTACTCTTGATGAAAACAAGAATTGGCCTTGCTGTAAAAAATTGCAATGATATGCACCTGTCAAACAGGTGCAGAAAAATTAGTCTTTGGTTGTCGGTAGCGCCTTCCTACCATAACCCTATAGAGGTACTCTTGATAAAAGCAAGAATTGGCATTGCTGTAAAAATTGCAATGGTACGCACCTGTCAAACACATGCAGAAAAATTGGTCTTTGGGTTTCGGTGGCGCCTTCTCACCGTAACCCTGTAGAGGTACTCTTGATGAAAGCAAGAATTGGCCTTGCTGTAAAAAATTGCAATAAAATGCACCTGTCAAACAGATGCAGAAAAATTACTCGTTGGGTGTCGGGGGCACCTTCCCACCGTAACCCTATAGAGGTGCTCTTGATGAAGGCAAAAAAAATTGCAATGATATGCACCTGTCAAATCTGTGCTGAAAAATTGGTATTTGGGTGTTAATTGTGCCCATGAAACCTATACCAAAAACATTCTTCCAGATGAAATGATTGAACACCCTCAAAGCTAGGCAGCCTCAAAGTCCTGCAGAGATTCCACATCCCAAAAAGACTTAATCAGTGACATAGGCATCAGGGGCTTCATTGCTGGTAATCCAGGACTTATTCATTTTTATAAAAGTCAAATGGTCTACGGAGTCTGTGGACAGACGTGTTTTATGATCAGTAACGAAACCTCCTGCAGCACTGAATGCCCATTCTGAAAGCACGCTGGATGCAGGGAAGCCCAACAACTCAATAGCGTACTGGTGCAAGGTTTGGGCAGTGTTCTATTCTCATGACCCAGTAAGTCAGTGGATCGTCAGCTGGAAAGCTCTCCATCTCTGTTTTGGCCCCGAGGTAATCGCCGTGATGCAGACGCTGCCGATGGGATGTGGAAGCTGACAGCCCTGGGCGGCGAGGACTAAAAAAATTCCGAAATGCCTCACTTAGGTGGACACCTTCTCCAACCCTCCTCTCTTGACAAAAGAAGACTCAAAACTATGTTTTCCACAACACTGTAACCTACTGGAGTCAGGAAAAAGTTCAATAAAGTCCTCTTTAACATGTCCTCAAGAGATATTATCTTCTGCACTCTCTGTGGGGACAGGATGAGTTCTGAGACCTTCCCCTTATAATGGTGGTCAAGGAGGCTTGCCAACCAGTAATCATCCTCCTTTATGCCACGTATTCTTGGGTCCTTTCACAGGCGTTAAAGCATGAGGTTGCCCATACGCCTCAAATTTGCAGAGGCTTGAGAAGAAGACTCCTCTGGGCAGGCCTGTGCTGGCCATCGGGACTACCGGGAGATTCCCGGTGGGCCGATTGGCAGCGGGCCACTACACCAATGACTCTATCTCTGACTGTGTCAGACAGTGACTGTGTCACTGTCTCTCTCCGTCTGAGCATCGCCGGGCGGCTCCGCTCCTGCACTCGACGGGCGGGCCGGCCGCTGGCGTCACAAAAGAACAGGCATTGACACTCCCCCAGGCACTCTCCCTAACAGCTATCAATATAGCCATTTGGGCAGCCTCTTTGTCCCGGCGCCGTGATGTCACTCACGGACGGAGGGCGGAGGCGGCCCGGGGACATAGGAGGAGGCGGAGCCAGGGCGATGTCACAAGCAAATGGAGATTAACAAGAAAAGAGGAGGAGGAGGGGCCGCCGGGGGGAGCAGCAGCAGCGTGACATGAGAAAGAACTTACTACAGAGGCTGCCTGTGCTACTCTGCATGTGAAGAAAACAACAAGTAAACGCTGTGCCCTGATTGTACCCCATGTGCCCTGATGTGCCCTGATTGTACCCCATGTGCCCTGATTGTACCCCATGTGTCCTTAATGTACCCCATGTGCCCTGAATGTGCCCTGATGTTCCCTGAATGTGCCCTGATATTCCCTGAATGTGCCCTGATTGTACCCCATGTGCCCTGAATGTACCCCATGTGCCCTGAATGTGCCCTCATGTGCCCTGATGTTCCCTGATGTTCCCTGAATGTGCCCTGATGTACCCCATGTGCCTGATGTGCCCCATGTGCCCTGATGTTCCCTGAATGTACCCCATGTGCCCTGATGTTCCCTGAATGTGCCCTGATGTGCCCTGAATATGCCCTGATGTACCCTATGTGCCTGATGTTCCCTGATGTACCCCATGTGCCTGATGTGCCCTGAATGTACCCTGATGTTCCCTGAATGTGCCCTGATGTGCCCCATGTGCCCTGATGTTCCCGGAATGTGCCCCATGTGCCCTGATGTTCCCTGAATGTGCCCTGATGTGCCCCATGTGCCCGAATGTGCCCTGAATCTGCTCTGATGTGCCCTGCATGTGCCCTGATGTGCCCCATGTGCCCTAAATGTGCCCTGATGTGCCCCATGTGCCCTATGTACCCTCATGTGCCCCATGTACCCTCATGTGCCCCATGTACCCTGATGTGCTGTACCCTGATCTTGCTGTGTTGTGTTGCCCCGATGTGCGCTGTGCCCCGATGTGCAATGTACCCTGATGTGCTGTGCCCTGATGTGCTGTGTTGTGTTGCCCCGAAGTGCGCTGTGCCCCGATGTGTGATGTACCCTGATGTGCTGTGCACTGATGTGCTGTGTTGTGTTGCCCCGAAGTGCGCTGTGCCCCGATGTGCGATGTACCCTGATGTGCTGTGCCCTCATGTGCTTTTACCCTGATGTGCACTGTGTCCTGATGTGCTGTGCCCTGGGCCATTCTGGATAAAGTCCAGGGCCACATTTTTGTCCCAGTCCAGCCCTGCCTCTGGGTCACTCAGGATGACAGCATCTGGAACTTCCTCCTCCCAGCCACGTACTACTCCCAAGGGTCCTGGGGTTGGAAAGCCATTGCTTACAGATTGATGCATGTCTTCTTCTTCTTCGAAGCCTATGAAAGTGCCAGAACTTTCCTCATCCTCCTCCCCTCTCTCCTCCTGTGGTTCTGTGACATAGGAATGATGGTGTCTGGATAAAGTGGGCCTTGAGAGGAAAGGAAGTCCTCCTCTTCCTCCTGCTGCTCTGCCTCCAGTGCCCTGTCCATAATGCCACTCAGAGTCTGCTCCAGCAGGAACACAACAGGGATTGTGTCACTGATGCATGAACTGTTACGGCTCACCATCCGTGTGGCCTCCATAAATGGTGACAATACAGTGCATGCATTCTTAATGATCAGCCATTGGCATGGGGAAAAAAAAGCCTAGGCAGCCTGAGACTGTCGTTGTGCCATATTCGCACAGGTACTCGTCGACGGCCCTCTGCTGAATGTATAGCCACTGCATCATTGACAAAGTTGAGTTCCACCTGGTGGGCATGTCACAAATGAGGCGGTTTATGGGCAGGAGGATTTTCCACTGAATTTCAGCCAACTGAGCGCTGACTGTGTATGACCGCCTGAAATGGCTACAGACTCTTCTGGCCAGCTTTAGCACATCTTGCAATGAAATGCTGCATCACCAAATTGAGGACATGTGCCAGGCATGGCACATGTGTCAACTTTCCCTGTCTAAGGGCGGACAGGAGGTTTGAGCTATTATCGCACACCAATATTTTGGCTCCAGCTGGCATGATGTGAACCACTGCTGTGCCTGTTCCTGCAGAGCTGCAAGAATCTCTGCTCCGGTGTGGTTCCTGTCCCCTAAACACACCAGCTGAAGCACTGCATGGCACCTTTTAGTCTGACTCTGGGAATAGCCCTTTGAATGCTTAGGGGGTATCTGATGTTCATAAGACAATTCTGCAGAGGAGGGCATGGAGGTGGCGGAGGAGGAGGAAGGGTTGGGGCTCACAGGTCTGGCATCATCACCACCAGCTGTATAGAGATGTGGGGGCACAACAAGCTACAGCACCGAGCCCTGTCCTGCATCCTTTCGAGTTGCAAGCAGCGTTACCCAGTGTGCTGTGAACTAAATATATCATCCCTGCCTATGCTTGCTGGACCACGTGTCAGCAGTAAGGTGGATTTTAATTCCTGATGGTAGAGAGATGTAACGGCCTTACATAAAAAGTAGTAGTGACTGGGAACCTGCCATTGTGGTACAGCACATTGTGCACATTTACGTAAAGGGGGCAGAATCCACCAGGCTGAAAGGCAGAAGTCTGAGAGCCAACAGTTTGACAAGCTTGCATTTAGACGCTGGGCATGTGGGTGGCAGGAACTGTATTTTTTTCCGCAATAGCAGATGGGGAGAAAAATTTTCTACAGTCTACAGCTGGTGGTGTGCTACTGGCAGATGTGCTGCTAGGACCTGGGACACCCTGTGCTATACCATCATCCCTTTCAGTGGAGGCTACTGAGAGGTAATGACTCGGTATAGCAGGGGCAGACTGAAGTGGGTAAGGTGGAGGGACAGATTTGTGGTTGTGGTTTGTGAGTGGTTGGACGCTAAATGCCTTGTTAAGCATGTGGTACCCAAATGGCTGGTGTTTTTGCAATGTTTGATGTGCCCAAGACACAGTTTGCAGATAGCAACAGTGCGATCTGCTGCAGATGTGCTGAAAAAGGTCCGGACGGCTGAGCTTTGGGGAGTGGGCCGGGAGATAACAGCTGCAGAATGTGATGGGGTTGTGACCCCTCACCTTCAGTTTCCTCCTCTGCTCTATCTGGTACCCAAGTCATATTAGTGACCTCATCATCATCATCATCTCCATCTCCTCCATCATAATCATCATTACCACTGGTGACAACTTGGCAATACGCTGAGGCTGGGCGAACATTAATGCCAATTTGTCTACCAGTGTTCTTCCCTCTCTCTAGGCTCATATTCCTGTCATCCTCAACCCCAGAACCAACATCTGAATCCAGTAATGGATGGGCATCATCAAGGAGCAAGTGGCTGACGCTGTGGTCAAATAACTCAGCTGACTCCTCCTTGGCTGATGTTGGGGCTATGGCAGGAATATATGTGAACAATGAGGTAGGTTTATCCACTCTGGCAACTGCAGGGGACTGCACATTTATCCCTGCTTGCGTGACAGAGGATGAGGAGGATGAGGAAGTTTTATTAAGCCAGTCCACCACCACCTCTGCATGCTGTGGCTGGATAGCATGGGCAAACTCACTAAACAGAGGAAATGATGCTCTGCCTGAGGATTGACCACCACGTCCACCTTTGCCTGTGGACACATTTGTTGCTGGCCCCCTTACAGTGCCAAGGGAACGTCTGCCTCTCCTTGTTGTCCTCCCAGACATTATTGGGAGGGAGGGGGCAGTGCTTATAAGCAAATGTAAAGAAGAACGTTGGCAGAATGGCACAGGTGGGCAAATGGGTGTACCTGTATGTCCCTCCCTAACCGTGGGTGGGAAGCGTGATCGCGCCCCCTCCCCGAGCCCATGGAGGTCGGATTCCTTAGAGGACCGATCAGTCCTTAGGGCAAGACCAATAATTTATGACCTGGACCTGCTGATTAGTCCTGACGAATGGAATCCTTCCCCTGTCTGTGTAAGTGTAAACAGACAACGTCATTCTAAGACGAAACATACGTCAGAAAGTTGACACGCTGACATCATCGCTGAGTATCTCATCTTGGTGTTCGCTGGCCAGCCGGCTGCTGTATTTTATCCTTGCTTTTAACTCTGCTGTTTATGTAAGTGCAATAATCTATTTAATAAATTGTTTATACCTACTGATTTGCGCTATGGAGAGCCGTCTCTTTATTCTTTTTGGGTCCTCCCTGCTGCCTGTATATTGATCCTTTGGACGGAGCCACCCTGGTCTGCCTAGCTGATTCACAGCTTGCAGTTGGTAAGCATTTATTTTACCTGGTGGTGGATTTTTTCACGTGGTGTCACCAGAAGAATTTATTCGTTTCATTGCACCTTATTGGACATTATTTGAATTTTTATCTGGACTTTATTATTTCACTGTTGTGATTTTCATATCGTTTCATTCTCACATGGGTTGTGTTTAGTGTTTTTTTCTTTTTGATATTTATGTGGATCCCTCAGAGATCTATTTATATTATAATACACATGTTTGCAGCGCGGTTCTTATCTAACCATTAAGTGTAAACACAGACAGGAGGAAGTGATGTCATCTCTCCTCGTGGAGTCTTTTTTGATTCCAGTGAGAGGAGAGATAACATGTAACCGTCAGTTGCACAACACTACACTAACACCAGTACACACAGGTACACTTGCCACCCCCCGATCGCCAACCCAGTTAACCCCTTCACTCCCTGTCACTGTGTCACCAATTACAGTTTTCAAATTATTCACTGATCACTGCATTGGTGTCATTTGTGACTGAAATAAGTGTTAGGGCACTTAGAGCCCTTTCACACTGGGGCGGTTTGCAGGCGCTATTGCGCTAATAATAGCGCCTGCAAACCGACCCGAAAGTGCCGCTGCTTTCATTCCAGTGTGAAAGCCCTCGATGCGCTGGCAGGATGGGAAAAAAAGTCCTGCCAGCAGCATCTTCGGAGCGGTGAAGGAGCGGAGTGTATACCGCTCCTTCACCGCTCCTGCCCATTGAAATCAATGGGACGGCGCGGCTATACTGCCTCTGCAGAGGCGCTTTGCGGTGGTATTTAACCCTTTCTCGGCTGCTAGCGGGGGGGGTAAAACCGCCCCGCTAGCAGCCGCATACCGACTGTAAAACGCCGCTAATAATAGTAAGTAAGCAGTAAGTAAGTAATAGCAGTAAGCCAGCTGCATGAACTTTCCGTATGTCTTCCCTGGTACCCCTACCCAACGAACCCCCCAAAGAAAATGTTGTGTCTGTAGAAAGCGCAGATATAGGCGTGACGCCCGCTATCATTGTCCCTCCTGACCATCCTGGTCTTTGCATTAGTGAATGTTTTGAACGCTACCACACACTAGTGGATTATTAGCGTAGGGTACAGCACTGCACAGACTAGGACACACTTTCACAGGGTCTCCAAAGATACCATCGCATTTTGGGAGACCCGAACCTGGAACCGAACCATTACAACAGTTACAGTTACAATAAAAGTGTAAAAAAACAAAAAAGGTTAAAAAAAATATATATATATACCGTATTTATCGGCGTATGACACGCGCCCCAAGTTTAGGAGGGAATTTTAAGGAAAATAACTTTTAGTAAAGTTTAAGGAAGAAAAACTTACATTAAAAAGCCCATCAATGCAGCGTTATCGTGTCCATCTGCAGCCTTGTCAGTGTCAGTGCAGCCTTGTCAGTGTCAGTGCAGCCTTGCCCCAGTGTCCATTGCAGCCTTGTCAGTGCAGCTTTGCCCCAGTGCAGCCTTGTCAGTGCAGCTTTGCCCCAGTGCAGCCTTGTCAGTGCAGCCAGTGCAGCCTTGTCAGTGCAGCTTAGCCCCAGTGCAGCCTTGTCAGTGCAGCCTTGTCAGTGCAGCCTTGTCAGTGCAGCCTTGCCCCAGTGCAGCCTTGTCAGTGCAGCCTTGCCCCCAGTACAGCTTTGCCCCCAGTGCAGCTTTGCCCCCAGTGCAGCCTTGTGTGATCACCGCGATCGCCACCAACATACACAGCCGTGTGTAAATTCAAATATGGCGCCGAGACTGCAGGGACTCGTCGGAGCCGAGATACACATACCCGAGTGTCCTCGGATTTTCTCTGCGCCGCTCACAGTCACGCCCAGTCCCGCCCTATGATGGACATAACAAAGGTCCAATGGCGGGACTGGGCGTGACTGTGAGCGGCGCCGAGAAAAGCTGAGGACACTCGGGTATGTGTATCTCCGCTCCGCCGAGTCCCTGCAGTCTCGGCGCCATATTTTACACACGGCTGTGTATGTCGGCGGTGATCGCGGCGACCACCGTGATCACTCTGATCAACCAGGATTGGCGAGGATTGGCCTATAACACGCACCCACGATTTTCCCCTGATTTTAAGGGGAAAAAAGTGCGTTTTATATGCCGATAAATACGTTATTCTCGCTCTATTGTTCTGCTCTTTTTTACTGTATTCTACAATGCAATGTTTTATTGTTACTATGTTTTATCATGTTTGCTTTTCAGGTATGTAATTATTTTATACTTTACTGTTTACTGTGTTTTATTGTTAACCACCATTTGCTTTGCAGGTACGCCATTCAGCTGCAGCACTGATTTATTTACCACCACCGTTAAAAAAAAAAATCGTGCATGTATGCTCATCATTAGAAGTGGGTGGATGAAGGGCGGTATTCTAATGGTGGGCATAAGCCACCGATCAATCTCTTTTTTTTCGTTCAGCCCACAGGCTGCATGAAAAAAAGAACATTGCAATGTATGCCCAACAAACACCAGCAACGTACTGGTATGTTGCTGGACTTTGAGTGGTTATATAGGGGATATTTACATTCCCTGAGATAACAATAAAAATGATAAAAAAAGAAGAAAGGAACAGTTTAAAAAATATAATAAAAAAGCAAAATAAATAATAATAAAAAAAAAGCACCCCTGTCCCCTCGTGCTCACGAGCAAAGGCGAATGCAAGCGTCAGTCTGGTGTCATATGTAAACAGCAATTGCTCCATACATGTGAGATATCACTGCGAAGGTCAGATGGAGGGCAGTAATTTTAGCAGTAGACCGCCTGTGTAAATCTAAAATGGTAACCTGAAAAGGCTTTTAAAGGCTTTTAAAAATGTACGCTGTACGTTTGTGCGCAATTTTAAAGCATGTTGTGTTTGGTATCCATGTACTCGGCATAAGATCATCTTTTTTATTTCATCAAACATTTTAATTTGTAGGGCCTTTGCTTTAAAAAATATATATAATGTTTGGAGGTTCAAAGTAATTTTCTTGCAAAAAAATAATAGGAGTGGGTGATGTGTGACATAAGCTTCTAAATGACCCCATTTTGGAATGTAGACACCCCAAGGTATTTGCTAAGAGGCAGGGTGAGTATTTTGCAGATCTCGTTATTTTTGAAAATAAAGAAAAGAAAAATGTATTTTTTTTTCTTTTTTCAATTTTCAAAACTTTGTGACAAAAGCGAGATCTGCAAAATACTCAACATGCCTCTCAGCAAATAGCTTGGTGTGTTTACTTTCCAAAATAGTGTCATTTGGGGGGGGGTGCTATCTGGGCATTTCATGGCCTCTGAAACTGTGATAGGCATTGAGGAGTGAAATCAAAAGTGTACGCTCTTAGAAAGACTGAAGGCGGTGATTGGTTTTCGGGGTCCTGTACGCAGTTAGACTGCCAAAAAGTCCCACACATGTGGTATCCCCATACTCAGGAGACACAGCAGATTGTATTTTGGGGTGTAATTCCCCATATAACCATGCCATGTTTGAACAATATATCATTTAGTGACAACTTTGTGTAAAAAAAAAAAAATTTAATTTTCCCGAAACTTGTGTCTTCTTTCCAAAATTGGGTCATTTGGGGGGGGTTGTGCTATCTTGTCATTTCATGGCCTTCCAAACTGTGATAGGTAGTGAGGAAGTGAAATCACCATTTTACGCCCTTAGAAAGCCTGAAGGTGCTTAGTTTTCGGGGTCCTGTACATGGCTAGGCTCCCAAAAAGTCACACACAATAGTAACAGCTTTGTGCAAAAAAAATTTGTAATTTTTCCGCAACTTGTGGCAAAATATAAAATATTCCAGGGACTCAACATGCCTATCAGCAAATAGCTTGGGGTGTCTACTTTCCAAAATGGGGTCATTTGGGAGGGTTTGTGCTATCTTGGCATTTTATGGCCTTTGAAACTGTGATAGGTAGTGAGGAAGTGAAATCACCATTTTACGCCCTTAGAAATCCTGAAGGCGGTGCTTGGGTTTCGTTGTCCTGTACATGGCTAGGCTCCCAAAAAGTCTCACACATGAGGTATTCCCATACTCAGGAGAAGCAGCAGAATGTTACTCATTTCGTGAGGTGCTAAAATGGCAGGGCAGGGAGGGCACCCCCTCCCCTCAAATGACCCCATTTTGGAAAGTAGACACCGCAATGAAATTGCTGAGAGGCATGTTGAGCCCATTGAATATTTATTTTTTTGTCACAAGTGATTTCTAAGGGCGTAAAATGGTGATTTCACTTCCTCGCTACCTATCACAGTTTCAAAGACCATAAAATGCCAAGATAGCACAAACCCTCCCATTTTGGAAAGTAGACACCCCAAGCTATTTGCTGATAGGCATGTTGAGTCCCTGGAATATTTTATATTTTGCCACAAATTGCGGGAATATTACAAATGTTTTTTTGCACAAAGCTGTTGCTAAATGATCTATTGTTCAAACATGCCATGGGCATATGTGAAATGACACCCCAAAATACATTTTGATGCTTCTCCTGAATACGGGGATACCACATGTGTGAGACTTTTTGGGAGCCTAGCCGTGTACAGGACCCCGAAAAACCAAGCACCGCCTTCAGGCTTTCTAAGGGCGTAAAATGGTGATTTCACTTCCTCACTACCTATCACAGTTTCGAAGGCCATGAAATGACAAGATAGCACAAAACCCCCCCAAATGACCCAATTTTGGAAAGAAGACACTTTAAGCTATTTGCTGATAGGCATGTGGAGTCCATGGAATATTTTATATTTTGCCACAAGTTTTGGGAAAATTAATTTTTTTTTTTTACACAAAGTTGTCACTAAATGATATATTGTTCAAACATGGCATGGTTATATGGGGAATTACACCCCAAAATACATTCTGCTGCGTCTCCTGAGTATGGGGATACCACATGTGTGGAACTTTTTGGCAGTCCAATTGGGTACAGGACCCCGAAAACCAATCACCGCCTTCAGTCTTTCTAAGAGCATACACTTTTGATTTCACTCCTCAATGCCTATCACAGTTTCAGAGGCCATGAAATGCCCAGATAGCACCCCCCCCCCCCCAAATGACACTATTTTGGAAAGTAAACACACCAAGCTATTTGCTGAGAGGCATGTTGAGTATTTTGCAGATCTCGCTTTTTGTCACAAAGTTTTGAAAATTGAAAAAAGAAAAAAAAAAACTTTTTTTTTTTCTTTCTTTATTTTCAAAAATAAATGAGATCTGCAAAATACTCACCGTGCCTCTTAGCAAATACCTTGGGGTGTCTACATTCCAAAATGGGGTCATTTAGAAGCTTATGTCACACATCACCCACTCTTATTATTTTTTTGCAAGAAAATTACTTTGAACCTCCAAACATTATATATATTTTTTAAAGCAAAGGCCCTACAGATTAAAATGTTTGATGAAATAAAAAAGATGATCTTATGCTGAGTACATGGATACTAAACACGACATGCTTTAAAATTGCGCACAAACGTACAACGTACATTTTTAAAAGCTTTTAAAAGCCTTTTCAGGTTACCATTTTAGATTTACACAGGAGGTCTACTGCTAAAATTACTGCCCTCCATCTGACCTTCGCAGTGATATCTCACATGTATGGTGCAATTGCTGTTTACATATGACACCAGACGCTTGCATTCGCCTTTGCTCATGAGCACGAGGGGACAGGGGTGCTTTTTTTTTATTATTATTTATTTTGCCTTTTTATTATATTTTTTAAACTGTTCCTTTCTTCTTTTTTTATCATTTTTATTGTTATCTCAGGAAATGTAAATATCCCCTATATAACCACTCAAAGTCCAGCAACATACCAGTACGTTGCTGGTGCTTGTTGGGCATACATTGCAATGTTCTTTTTTTCATGCAGCCTGTGGCCTGAACGAAAAAAAGAGATTGATCGGTGGCTTATGCCCACCATTAGAATACCACCCTTCATCCACCCACGTCTAATGATGAGCATACATGCACGATTTTTTTTTTTAACGGTGGTGGTGAAATCACCTCTTACAGCACTGGAGTCACTAATTTACGTATCGTTGGAGCAAATGCTGTTGCTGTCAAAATAAATAAATAAATCAGTGCTGCAGCTGAATGACGTACCTGCTAAGAAAATGATGGTTAACAATAAAACAAAGTAATATTACAGTATAACAGTAAGACTTACCATACCTGCAAAGCAAATACAATAAAACATGGTAAAAATAAAACATTTTTTAACGCAATCTGTGCCTAAAAAATATATGCCGAAGTATGGGGGCAATCCAACCCTAATGTTAGGAGCAAATCGCTCCTCCAGCTCTGCACCCATGCTTAGCCATATATGCTCTTTTTTTAACTGTGGTGGTAAAATCACCTCCGACAGCGATGGAGTCACGGCTTTACATATTGTGGGAGTAAACGCTGTTGCTGTCAAGATAAATAAATCAGTGCTGCAGCTGAATGGCGTAACTGCTAAGCAAATGATGGTTAACAATAAAAAAAACAGTAAACAGTAAAGTAGAAAATAATTACATACCTGAAAAGCAAACATGATAAAACATAGTAACAATAAAACATTGCATTGTAGAATACAGTAAAAAAGAGCAGAACAATAGAGAGAGGATACCGTATTTATCGGCATAAAACACGCACTTTTTTCCCCTTAAAATCAGGGGAAAATCGTGGGTGCGTGTTATAGGCCGATCCCCGCCAATCCTGGTTGATCTGAGCGATCGCGGCGATCGCCGCCAACATACACAGCCGTGTGTAAATTCAAATATGGCGCCGAGACTGCAGGGACTAGTCGGAGCCGAGATACACATACCCGAGTGTCCTCGGCTTTTCTCGGCGCCGCTCACAGTCACGCCCAGTCCCGCCATTGGACATGTGTTATGTCCATCATAGGGCGGGACTGGGCGTGACTGTGAGCGGCGCCGAGAAAAGCCGAGGACACTCGGGTATGTGTATCTCGGCTCCGACTAGTCCCTGCAGTCTCTGCGCCATATTTGAATTTACACACGGCTGTGTATGTTGGCGGCGATCGCCGCGATCGCTCAGATCAACCAGGATTGGCGGGGATCGGCCTATAGCACATAATACACCTCAAGAAATGAGATAGGTAGTCATAAACTAAAAGCTGTGTAAATTCCAGAAAATGTACCCTAGTTTGTGGACGCTATAACTTTTGCGCAAACCAATAAATATACGCTTATTGAAATTTTTTTTTACCAAAGACATGTGGCTGAATACATTTTGGCCTAAATGTATGACTAAAATTGAGTTTATTTAATTTTTTTTTATAACAAAAATACCATCAAAAGAAAGGTCTATTTGTGGGAAAAAAGGACACAAATTTCGTTTGGGTACAGCATTGCATGACTGCGCAATTACCAGTTAAAGCAGCGCAGTGCCAAATTGTAAAAAGTGCTCTGGTCATTGAGCAGCCAAATCCTCCGGGGCTGAAGTGGTTAATCAATGTAAAGTGGTGTTTGGTGCACTTTAATTTGAGTACTGACACTACACAGACACACTCCACGGATACACTCTAATATAGTGCAATATAATGCGCCAAACGTACAGTAACGCACAAAGAAGTAAATGGCGTTGAACTTGCTGTAACGCACACAGAAGTAAATTGCGTTAAACTTGCAGTAATGCAGCAGCGCTTTGCCGGCGGTATAGCCGTGCTGCCCATTGATTTCAATGGGCAGGAGCGGTGGAGGAGCGGTATACACACCGATGCTGCAACAGGACTTTTTTTAGCATCCTGCCAGCACACCGCTCCAGTGTGAAAGCCCTCGGGGCTTTCACATTGGAGAGACAGGAGCGGATCTTTCAGGGCGCTTTGCAGGCACTATTTTTAGTACTGTAGCGCCTGCAAAGCGCCCCAGTGTGAAAGGGGTCTTAGAGAAGATGAGAAGTTGTCCTCTTGTTATTTCTGCTATAATTTTCAGTATCCTGATCCATGAACATCTCTCCTGTTTATGTTATTCAGTAATAAATTCTAAAAAGACATCCCCTAGATTGAGCCTATATTGTCGGTGTGCATGGAACTGTGTCTGTGGCAGGCAGCCTTTGTACAAACAAGGGTGGTGTCAGGACCTAAATGACCTGCTGGTGGGCTGGTGGGATACAGTTCACAGCAACTCAGGATGCAAGATGCAGTGTAGGAAGCATCGACATCAGAATTTTTAGGAAATGAAAGGACTCCATATCGTGTGATACTGTCTCAACATCCAGTTTATTAAGTAGTACACTTACATAAAAGTCCAAGCTATGGTCATGTCACAATCAAAAGATCAAACAGATAAAATCCTTGTGAGTTTCAAGCAGCGATCGCGCAAGTGCAGCAGCATGTCTAAATAGCTATCCTGATGATCGTTTCATCATAAATTACTTTATCAGGGGTACGTGCACATGCCTGGTGCTGCTCTTTAAAGAGTCCCATTGAGAGACAAGGAAGCATTGGCATAGGTCAGATAGAAATGACCTTTACACCCATTGGTAAACGGGCATGTGTACGTACCGCTGATGATGTCATTTATGATTGTCAGAAACCATGAATCAGACTGAGACAAAAGTACAGTTAAATCACACTTGTTTAGTAATAATAAAAAAAGGTAAACAGAGTAGACATAGTCAAAACATAGCCAGAGTTCAGGAACCGAAACGGATAGTCAGACAAGCCAAAATGTCAGGGAGCCAGAGATGAGAGTAGTAGAACAGCAAGCAGGATCTGGAGCCAAAAGGAATGTCAGCCAAGCAAGTCTTTAACAGGAACACAGGAGAGCGTCTCTACAGATGTGACCAAGGCGAAGGCAGACATCATCTGGACTGGACGGCTTAAGTAGGCAGGACTGACGAGCAGGATTTCATCAACAGGTGAGTCACTGTGGAGAGATAGGAGCTGGCAATTAGCCGACAGCTGAGCGGCCAGATTTGAGAAGGTAGGGCTGAGCCCAGCCCTGACAGTACCCCCTCCTCAATGACCCCTCCCCCTCAGAGGACCACCAGGCTTGAGGGGAAAACATCTATGGAAATTACGGAGGAGGACAGGGGCATGTACATCCAAGGATGAGACCCAAGAGCGTTCCTCCGGACCGTACCCTTTCCAATGCACCAGGTACTACATGCACCCACAGAACCTACGGGAGTCAACAATGGACTGTTCTTCAAACTCATCATGGTTCTCAACCCGTACAGGTTGAAGACGAGGCACCGAGATAGTATAGCGGTTGCAGACCAAAGGTTTTAAAAAGGGGACATGAAATACATTTGAAATACGCATATTAGAAGGAAAGTCTAATGTGTAAGCCACTGGGTTAATCATACAAAGAATACTGAAAGGCCCAATAAACCGAGGTGCGAACTTCAGAGAGGGAACATGAAGTTGGAGGTTGCGAGATGACAGCCAGACCCTGTCCCCAACCTGGTAGGAAGGCGCAGGCAGGCGTCTGCGGTCAGCATGGAGTCTGTACCTATCATTAGCATGTCGCAAAGCCTCCTGGACTTGTGCCCAAGTGGAACAAAGACCACGGAGATGCTCCTCAAATGCAGGAATACTCTACGGAACAAATGTGTCAGGCAACATGGAAGGTTGGAAACCATAGTTCTCCATAAGTGGGGACAATCGGAAAGCAGAATTCAAGGCACTATTGTGAGCAAACTCCATCCACGGTAAGAGGTCTAACCAGTTGTTAAGATGGTCAGAAATATAGCAACGTAGGAATTGCTCCAAGGACTGATTGGCTCGTTCTGCAGCCCCATTAGACTGCAGGTGAAATGCAGAGGAGAAAGCAAGCTGAATTCCCAACTGTGCACAAAAGGCTCGCCAGAACCGGGACACTGACTACCCATGTTCAAGACAGTCACCTTGGGTAGCCCATGCAAGCGAAAGATATCCCGAGCAAAAATGGAAGCCAGTTCCTTAGAAGTGGGCAACTTCTTAAGTGGGAAACAATGGGACATTTTCGAGAACCGGTCAACCACCATAAGGATAACTGTGTTGCCCTGGGAGTTGGGTAACGCCACAATGAAATCCATAGACAGGTGGGTCCAGGGCCTCTCTCCATTGGGTATGGGTTGTAGGAGGACCATTGGAAAGTGTCGTGGAGTCTTACTCTGAGCACACATGGAACAGGCAGCTACGAAGGCGGTTACATCAGTATGTAGACTAGGCCACCAGAATTGTTGGGAAATGGCCCAAAAGAGTTGATTCTTCTTAGGGTGGCCAGCAACCTTGGGAGAAGGATAAGTCTCGAGCCAGAAGGGACAGAAGGGCGCCAGCTCCAGTCTCGGAAGCATCAACCTCAAGGATAAAAGGTAACGTAGGATCAGGATGTGCCAAGACAGGAGCAGAAAAAAAGGCAGCCTTTAGACTCTCAAAGGCCTTAATGGACTCCGGAGACCAACTTCGTGGGTGACCGTCCTTTCTGGTCATATCAGTTAGGGGCTTAACCACCGATGAAAAGTTACAAATAAACTTCCGATAACAGTTGGCAAGCCAAGAAAATGCTGCAGAGGACGTAAACCCATGGGTCAGGCCACTGTAGGACTGCTGAAAGTTTCTCTGGGTCCATTCTCCAATTTACAATAGAGATTGTTCTCTCTTAGTTTCTGAAGCACTCAACAGACATCTGTGTGATGGCTCTCCAGGGACTTGGAAAATATGAGGATATCTTCGAGATAAACCACCACACATAACTGCAACAAATCTCGGAGGATATCATTAATAAATTCCTACAAGGCCAAAAGGCATTACGAGGTACGAAGAGAGCGAAGAGGTGCACAGTACCTTGGCTACCTTCTGGAAGCATGTCTTACTGCATTGTGGTGACCAGGAGAGAACCTCAGCATGGAGCCAATCAAAAGAGGGGTTGTGCCGCTGTAATCAAGGATAAACAATAACCAGCGGAAACTTAGGTGAGGAAATAACTTGGAATTGGATTATTTCATGGTGAAGAGCCCAAACGGCCAAGCACAATGGAACAGTCTCATGCGTCACATGGGCAGGCTGTAGAGGTCTTCCGTCAAGAGCATCAATGCAAGTGGAGTGTCACGCAGCTGCAGCGGAATCGAGTGCTTCGATACAAAGGCAGCATCAAGAGTCAATTAGAGCCTGTATCTCGATGGACGACTCAGCCCAAGAAGGGGTGACCAAAACCAGGGGCTTATCCTGCTGGATAATGAAACAAAGCCACCTAAGGTCTGTCCGTGACAGGACCTCAAGGTTTGGGCATTCCCTGGACAGGTAGAACAAGACTTGAAAAAGTGACCTGCCTGGCCACAATAAAGGCACAATCTCTCCCTCCTTCAAAGGGTTCTCTCATCCGCAGAGAGACGCATGAATCCCAAGTGCATGGGTTCATCTTCACAGACTGACTCAGTACCAGGAGGCATGGGAGGTGAGGGAGGCAAGGGTGGGACTGCAAAGTTTGGAGACAAATGTACAGGAGGCTTCCACAAGTGCCCTTTAAAAGAGAGTCTTTCTCTGAGCCTGGAGTCAATGAGGATGGCAAAAGTGATCAACCTCTCCAGCTCAGTGGGTGTATCTTGGGCTGCTATCTCATCCTTGATGGTATCCGAGAGGCCATGAGAAAAAGCAGCCACGGGAGCCTCATTTTTCCAAGCAACCTCTGCTGCCAGAGTATGGAATTCAATGGCGTAATCGGCAACAGTTCTTGTACTCTGTTTGATGGACATGAGACACTTGGCAGCAGAGCATGCAGGAACGTCAAATCCCCTTTTAAAAGAAGTCACAAACTCAGGGTAACTCAAGACAACAGGTTTTTGCATCTCCCATAGAGGGTTTGCCCAGGCCAAGGCTCTCTCAGAAAGCAAAGATATAAAAAAAACCTACTTTGCCTCTGTCCGTGGGAAACACCTGGGGCTGCATCTCAAAGTATTTGTCAACCTGGTTGAGAAACCATTTGCATTGGACTGGATCACCCCCAAATCGCTGGGGAAGAGGAGCAGAACCAGACATACCTCTAATGCCTCGTACACACGATCGGACATTACAACAAAATCCATGTTTTTTTTCCAACGGATGTTGGCTCAAACTTGTCTTGCATACACATGGTCACACAAAGTTGGTCGGAAATTCTGAATGTCAAGAACGCGGTGACGTACAACACGTACGACGAGCCAAGAAAAAAGTTCAATAGCCAGTGCTGGTCTTCTGCTTGATTCTGAGCATCTGTGGCACTTTGTGCGTCAGAATTGTGTACACACGATCAGAATTTACGCAAACGGATTTTGTTGTGGGAAAATTTGAGAACCAGATCTCAAATTTTGTGTGACTGAAATTCCAATGGAAACTGTCCGATGGAGCCTACACACGGTTGGACTTTCCGACAAAAGGCTCCCATCTAACATTTTCCGTCGGAAAATCCGGCCGTGTGTATGGGGCATTATAGAAGTAATACTCGAGGTGGGTGCCTGCACAGAGACTGGAGCAGCAGCAGGGACGGCCTGCAACACAGTGACAGGAAAACTCTTCACCCGAGAACAGTCACAACTCCGAGTATTATGAAATCAAGATGATTTTTTTCAGATGTACAAATGGGTGATCCTTATATGCCTAGAAGAATAGCAGAAGTCACACACACACACAGCAGGATGTGTGACCTTTTTATAAGATCAACAGATAGAATCTTATTGGTTAAAAGTTGGCTCATGACGCATAACAGCTTTATTGCCAATCGCAATGTACTTTTACAATCTATTCCCTTATATAGCAAAGCTTGTGGTTTTCCGGCCTTAAGCAGTTAGCAATCACTTTATTACTAAAAACAAGTTAAAGCAACGTGTCCTTAGAAGCCATTTTAAAAATCAGTCTCCATTTTAGATGCAATAGTCACACAATAAACATTAAAACTTTTCCAACACACAGGTTGTACCGGAGGAGCCACAGTGGGAGATTACAGGTGAGCCGTGCGACTAAGGAGCATAGTGTAATGCCACGGCAAACTGATCCATGCAGTGATCCTGCTCATCCAATCTGGAAAAAATATTACCAACAAGTGGATTGACTGCAGCTTCTGAATTTATGGTCTTCGCCTACTGTCAGAAACCATGAATCAGGGGAGCGTGGTTTTGGTATGCAGCGGTGAAGACGTGCTTCTCTCGAGCCCCAGAGCCGACACTAACTTTAACTGAACTAACCCACAAATCTTCACTAACTACCACCTCGCAAAGCATGCGGAAGAATCCTCTTCGGTATCCATAAAACGATTCCTGGCTGCGGAACCGGAGGGTATCCTAAGCATGGACGGACTAGGCTGATCTCCACGAGGCTCAAGCTCTGCTCCCTGTCATAGGCCCGAACCCAGACACCGCTCTCCAGCTTCATCAGCCAGCTCAGAGGGTGAGGGCAGCACTTCCAGACACTCTGGAGTGGCGTCGTTGGTTAGCGATCTGCCCACCAAATCAGAACTGACATCCTTGTTCTTGGGGCTAGAACGCTCCATCAAGAAGGAGCTCTCCGCAGTATGCTCGGACCTGGCGCAAGTGTTAGATCGAGTGGAGGAGTCGGAACAGCGTCTTGACCACCACGCGGCTCCTATAAGAAGCCTCCAAATTACTAATCGCAACCTTACCATTACACACAGGATGGCCTTCTATAAGACTGAGGACCAAGAAAACCGCAACAGGCAGAACAACATCAGGATAAGAGGCCTTCCTGAAGTTACCGGTGATGATGACCTCCTCCCGTCCCTCCGAGGTATCTTCAATGGCCTACTAGGCTGTGTGGCCGACCATCCCCTGAAAATTGATAGGGCACACAGAGCTTTGCGCCCCCACAACTTGTCCTCTGATATCCCATGAGACATCATTTGCAGGATCCACTATTATGAAGAAAGAGAACTCATAATGCAGAAAGCCAGAGAAAAGGCCCCAATGGACTTCGACGGTGCCACCCTACTGTTCTTCCCGGACCTGGCCAGAGAAACGCTGGAACGTCGCAGGGCCCTCCGACCTCTGACTGAGGAACTCAGAGCGTCCTCCAGCAACTACCGATGGGGCTTCCCGGCATCCCTTATTGGGAACAAGGACGGCAAGACAGTGATTCTCCGTTTCCCAGAAGACCTAGAAAAGTTTTGCTCGGACATCATCATTTCCCCACCGGAGCTAGCTGGATGGCAGGACGCTATCCCGCCTCCCCCTAACCAATCTGAACCGAGGTGGCAAAAGGTGGATCGCAAGCACCGATCAGATACACCAGGCTCTTCTCCCCGGCTCAGCTGAGCTACAGGACTGAGACCCAGTGGGTGATGATTTGAGATGACACAGTTCCCCTACGTTCGCAAGTATTTCGGTGACTTTTAAGTAACAAAAATTCCTTCTCTGTTATAGTTACACATCCATGGTCTGCAGTACCTTGCTGTTTGGTTAGCCACAGATCCTTGATAAATAGTTAAATGGATATTAGTTCTGTTAGACATTAACAGTTTTATACTTAGAGATTGTTTTATTTAGGGATTAGTTTCGTTACATTTGACATGACATGATGTCGGCACCAGAGCACCAAGACAGTACCTGCACCAATTTTGGGTGCTCACTGTCAGTTGCCCTGGGCTACGCGCCCACCCCTCTTGGGGCACCGTGGGTCCTCATGCTCTCATGCGCTCGCCCCCACGGGGGCGGGGTGCTTGGGCATGTTGGGCCCCCGGAATGCCCCAAACATGCCCAGCAGATTTAAGCGTGCACATACCTACCTCCTCTTATGGCGGTATTTTGCTCTGTTGATGTACAGTGTTAATGCTCTCTCCTATTTTCTCCTTTTCTTCTCTATTTCTGACAATATTTTCCCTTCCCCCTCACTTCCTCCCCTTTCTGGTGTCTTGCCTCAGGTCGATTCACTTCAGAGAATAAGGAGTGCGCACTTCCCGCGTCGATCCCAATGGCCACGACTAATTTAGTATCCCTTAACGTGCGAGGTCTCTATACTCCAGGTAAGAGACATAACCTATACAGAGAGCTGGGTCGCCTGGGAGGTGACATTGTCTTGCCTGCAGGAGACCCACCTCACGCACACAACCTCCATAAAACTTTTCTCCCAACAATTCCCCACATGGTACTATAGCCTATCAGATGTTCATAAAGCAAAAGGAGTGGCCATTGGGTTTCATAGGGGTACTCCGTTCACTCTGGACTCCATGGTAAGTGACCCATCAGGTCGTTTTCTGTTCTTGAGGGGCAGCTTGGCCGGTATGCCATGTACCTTAGCAACACTATATGCTCCCAACTGCGACCAAGCGAGTTTTATAACCACCACTCTTAAAAAATTGACAGATTTCGCTCATGGTTGTGTTCTCCTGGCTGGAGACTTTAATTCCCCACTGGACCCCCTTATGGACACATCGCTTAGCAAATCCTGTATCTCACATGGATGTTTGGCGTTCATACGCAGACACCTACATGAAGCCCAGATGATGTGTGGAGGATAATGCACCCTAGGGAGAAGGATTTCACCCACTATTCCCACATACATCATTCCTACTCACGTATTGATTATTTTCTCTTGGATCACCATCACCTCTCCCTTCTCATAGATACTGGCATTGAAACATCTACCCTATCGGATCACGCTCCGATAACGCTCAAATAAAAAACCCCATCTATACCACATAAAGCTTCTAATTGGAAGCTTAACGATCAAATAATTTTAGAAGAAATCGACAAAAAAATTATTAATGATGAACTAAAACACTATTTTCAGGAAAACACCCACCCAGACATCTCACCGGGTACACTTTGGGAGGCCCAAAAGGCCTTTATCCAGGGGCGTAACTACCACCATAGCGACACATGCGGGCGCTATGGGGCCCGCAGCCGAGTGGGGCCCAGTGAGGATAAGAGCACCGCTGGCACAGTCTCCCAGCCAGGGGAAGGGAGAGGAAAGGAAGAGGCGAGCTGTCTGTATCAGCAGAGAGCTGAATTGCCCGATGTAAGAGCTTTCATTATAACTTCCAGTGTTCCCGGGGCTCACGTCACATAGCTCCACCTTTTGGCCGGTGTATTTGATAGACAGAATGCCGATCCAATGCGGGACATGTGACGTCATCAAAGGCGTCGGGCCAAGAGGTGGGGCTATGTGACGATGAGCCCCGGGATGACAGGAAATTCAAATGAAAGCTATTACAGCGGGCAATCCCGCTCTCTGCTGATCCAGGTGGCTTGCCTCTTCCACTGCATAGGTGAGGCTGTATGGGGCACAGGCAGACCAAGCTGTATTGGGCACAGGTCACGCTGTATTGGGCACAGGTCACACTGTATGTGTCACAGGTCACGCTGTATGTGGCACAGGTCACGTTGCATGTGGCACAGGTCACGCTGCATTGACACTAGGGCAGCTGTGGGGGGGGGGGCTGTTTGCAGGGGGCCCCATACAACATTTTGCTATGGGGCGCTGCTATTTCTAGTTACGTCCCTGCCTTTATCCGAGGGAAATTTATAGAAATGGGTTCCAGGAAAAAACGGGAACGAATACACCAGCAATCAGAACTTATCCGAGAGATAACTGATCTTGAACGACAGCACAAAGCTGGATTGTCGCAGGCTGTGTTCAACACTCTGTCCAAAAAAAGAGAGGAACCATAGGCGTGCGCACGGGGTGTGCCAGGTGTGCCTGGGCACACCCTAATGGGTGTCCGGAGATCTGCTGTAAAATGCTTCAAGAGACTGTACAGCGAGCTGCCTGTGAGACAGTTTCCCATTGAGCAGTCAGGGAGGCATGTAAGAGCCGCTTAGTGCTTGAAACTGTAATGTAATGACACTGCTTGCAGAGATGAGCTATCAAAACTCGGTGCCACATATCAGTGCCCATCAGTGCTGCCTATCAGTGTCCATCAGTGCTGCCTATCAGTGCCCATCAATGCTGCCAATCAGTGTTGGTTATCAGTGCCACCTATCAGTGCCCATCAGTGCTACCTATCAGTGCCTATCAGTGCCACTTATCAGTGCTGCATATCAGTGCCCATTAGTGCCGCCCATCAGTGCTGCCTATCAGTGACAATCAGTGGTGCCAATTAGTGCCAATCAGTGCCACCTATCAGTGCCACCGCGCAGTGCCTATCAGTGCTGCCAATCAGTGCTGCCAACCAGTAGCACCTATCAGTGGCCATCAGGGCCCATCAGTGCTGCCAATCAGTGTCACCTACCGGTGCCAATCCGTGCCCATCAGTGCTGCCAATCAGTGCTGGCTATCAGTGCTGCCTATCAGTGCCCATGAGTGCTGCCTATCAGTGCTTCCAATCAGTGCCCATCAGGGCACTGAGTGCAGGGATGGGGAGTTGAACTCAGCAGCTAGGCACATTGTCCATGGGGACTGGCCTTGTGGGGCACAAATGAAATCCGTCTGTTTATTAATGCCATATGCCAATCTTTAGTATAATAGGTAATCACCACACTACTATTTACAATAAACTACTGGAGGTAAATTTAAAAAGTGTCAGTAAAAGGCCTGCTGCTAAGCACTGTTATGTGTTCCCACACCACAAAAAAAAAGTGCAGCGCTAACTTACTAAGCAATAACGTAAAAATAATATTTAATCCATTATGGTGGTATATATAAAAAAAAAGATTAGAATTGTGTCAATGTCCCAATATTTATGGACTTGACTGTATAATACACATCAAACTGAAAAAATAAATAAAAAATGAAACAGCAGGGATGGTGGAAACCCTCCTATAGATATTTGCCATACAGATTAACTTCAAGTGCAATAATTCCAATGATATGTGATTTCACATGTAATACACATCAAAATGATAATAAGACATCATTTTTTTTTTTAAACTTAGCAAAGATGGTGGAAACCCCTCTACAGATAATTGCAATACAAATTAACTTCAAGTGCAACAACTTTTTAGTTTGGAAGTCCACATCATTATGGCACTTTGGAATTTTTATTTTTTAGATTGTAATGCCCCGTACACACGGTCGGATTTTCCGATGGACATTGTCCGATCGGAGCGTGTTGTCGGAAATTCCGACCGTGTGTGGGCTCCATCGGACATTTTCCATCGGATTTTCCGATATACAAAGTTGGAGAGCAGGAGATAAAATTTTCCGACAACAAAATCCGATCGCGTCAATTCCGACCGTGTGTGGCCTGTTCCGACGCACAAAGTGCCACGCATGCTCAGAAGAAATTCCGACACGGGACAGCTCGTTCTGGTAAACTTATCGATCGTAATGGATACAGCACTTTCGTCACGCTGCAATGTTCAAAATGGTTTAATACAGCGCACTCTCTTCTTCTTTATAATGTGACAAGAATTAAGTCGTTTTGATGCTCATATTCACACACACTTCTCACAAACTTCTTTCGTTACTATTTATCGGGATTCCCTCAATAAATTTTGATTTCTCACATCTGACAACATATTTTTTTTTTTTTTTTTTTTTACTTTAATGTAGAATCTTTTTTTGTGTTTCTCTTTTTTTTTTTTTTTGGTGATTTTGATTTGTACTCCCGAAAATGTTTGTGTGTTTTTTGTGACAAGTTCCCACAACACCATTGATATGTTGTTCTATTTAATCTGTAGGAGATTGTTTGGTGTTGTTGTCTCTTGTTAATTTCACATTGTACTTTAGAAATGTACCTGAATCGTCACCAACAAACTGTCCTTTTTGGATGAAAACACACACAGGAGAGTAGAATTTACCTAAAAATATTTTATTAACCACTTGAGCCCCGGACCATTATGCTGCCTAAGGACCAGAGGTCTTTTTCCAATTTGGCACTGCGTCGCTTTAACTGCTAATTGCGTGGTCATGCAATGCTGTACCCAAACAAAATTTGCGTCCTTTTCTTCCCACAAATAGAACTTTCTTTTGATGGTATTTGATCACCTCTGCGGTTTTTATTTTTTGCGCTATAAACGGAAAAAGACCGAAAATTTTGAAAAAAAATTATATTTTCTACTTTTTGTTATAAAAAAAATCCAATAAACTAAATTTTAGTCATACATTTAGGCCAAAATGTATTCGGCCACATGTCTTTGGTAAAAAAAATGTCAATAAGCGTATATTTATTGGTTTGCGCAAAAGTTATAGCGTCTACAAACTAGGGTACATTTTCTGGAATTTACACAGCTTTTAGTTTATGACTGCCTATGTCATTTCTTGAGGTGCTAAAATGGCAGGGCAGTACAAAACCCCCCCAAATGACCCCAATTTGGAAAGTAGACACCCCAAGGAAATTGCTGAGAGGCATGTTGAACCCATTGAATATTTATTTTTTTTGTCCCAAGTGATTGAATAATGACAAAAAAAAAATAAATATTTACAAAAAGTTGTCACTAAATGATATATTGCTCACACAGGCCATGGGCATATGTGGAATTGTACCCCAAAATACATTTAGCTGCTTCTCCTGAGTATGGGGATACCACATGTGTGGGACTTTTTGGGAGCCTAGCCGCGTACGGGGCCCCGAAATCCAATCACCGCCTTCAGGATTTCTAAGGGTGAAAATTTTTGATTTCACTCTTCACTGCCTATCACAGTTTCGGAGGCCATGGAATGCCCAGGTGGCACAAAACCCCCCCAAATGACCCCATTTTGGAAAGTAGACACCCCAAGCTATTTGCTGAGAGGCATGGTGAGTATTTTGCAGCTCTCATTTGTTTTTGAAAATGAAGAAAGACAAGAAAAAACATTTTTTTTTCTTTTTTCAATTTTCAAAACTTTGTGACAAAAAGTGAGGTCTGCAAAATACTCACTATACCTCATAGCAAATAGCTTTGGGTGTCTACTTTCCAAAATGGGGTCATTTGGGGGGGTTTTGTGCCACCTGGGCATTCCATGGCCTCCGAAACTGTGATAGGCAGTGAAGAGTGAAATCAAAAATTCACGCCCTTAGAAAGCCTGAAGGCGGTGCTTGGTTTTCGGGGTCCCGTACGCGGCTATGCTCCCAAAAAGTCTCACACATGTGGTATCCCCGTACTCAGGAGAAGCAGCAGAATGTATTTTGGGGTGTAATTTCACATATTCCCATGGCATGTTTGAGCAATATATCATTTAGTGACAACTTTGTGCAAAAAAAAAAAAAAATTTGTCTCTTTCCCGCAACTTGTGTCGCAATATAAAATATTCCATGGACTCGACATGCCTCTCAGCAAATAGCTTGGGGTGTCTACTTTCCAAAATGGGGTCATTTGGGGGGGTTTTGAACTGTCCTGGCATTTTATGCACAACATTTAGAAGCTTATGTCACACATCACCCACTCTTCTAACCACTTGAAGACAAAGCCCTTTCTGACACTTATTGTTTACATGAAAAAGTTAATTTTTTTTGCAAAAAAATTACTTTGAACCCCCAAACATTATATATTTTTTTAAAGCAAATGCCCTACAGATTAAAATGGTGGGTGTTTCATTTTTTTTTCACACAGTATTTGCGCAGCGATTTTTCAAACGCATTTTTTGGGGAAAAAACACACTTTTTAAAATTTTAATGCACTAAAACACACTATATTGCCCAAATGTTTGATGAAATAAAAAAGATGATCTTAGGCCGAGTACATGGATACCAAACATGACATGCTTTAAAATTGCGCACAAACGTGCAGTGGCAGCAAAATAAATACATTTTTAAAAGCCTTTAAAAGCCTTTACAGGTTACCACTTTAGATTTACAGAGGAGGTCTACTGCAAAAATTACTGCCCTCGATCTGACCTTCGCGGTGATACCTCACATGCATGGTGCAATTGCTGTTTACGTTTGACGACAGACCGCCGCTTGCGTTCGCCTTAGCGCGAGAGCAGGGGGCGACAGGGGTGCTTTTTTTTTTTTTGTTTTCTTTTTTTATCTTATTTTTAAACTGTTCCTTTCATATTTTTTTTTTTTAATCATTTTTATTGTTATCTCGGGGAATGTAAATATCCCCTATGATAGCAATAGGTAGTGACAGGTACTATTTTTTGAAAAAATTGGGGTCTATTAGACCCTAGATCTCTCCTCTGCGCTCAAAGCATCTGACCACACCAAGATCGGTGTGATAAAATGCTTCCCCAATTTCCCAATGGCGCTATTTACATCCGGCGAAATCTAAGTCATGAAATGCTCGTAGCTTCCGGTTTCTTAGGCCATAGAGATATTTGGAGCCACTCTGGTCTCTGATCAGCTCTATGGTCAGCTGGCTGAATCACCGGCTGCATTCTCAGGTTCCCTGTTGAGACAGGAGAGCCAGAGAAAAACACAGAAGACGGTGGGGGGGGGGCATTCCCTCCCACGGCTTGTAAAAGCAGTCTAGAGGCTAATTAGCCGCTAGGATTGCTTTTACATGAAAGCTGACCGCTGGCTGAAAAGAATGATACCAAGATGATACCTAAACCTGCAGGCATCATTCTGGTATAACCACTCAAAGTCGTGAATGGCGTACATGAAGACAAAAAAATGGTTAACAATAAAGCACAGTAAATGGTAAAGTATAAAAAATTGCATAACTGAAAAGCAAACATGATAAAACATAACAACAATAAAACATTGCAGAATAGAATACAGTAAAAAAGAGCAGAACAATAGAGAGAATAGAGAGAGAGAGAACAATAAAACGACAACTATTTTTTTTTATTTTATATATTTATTTATTTTTGACACTTTTTTTGTAACTAACTTTTGTAACTGTAACCGGTTCCAGGTTCGGGTCTCTCAAAATGCGATGGCATCTTGGGAGACCCTGTGAAAGTGTGCCTAGTCTGTGGAATGCTGTACCCTACGCTAATACTCAACTAATGAATGGTAGCGTTCAAAACATTCACCAATGCAAAGACCAGGATTGTCAGGACAGGAGGGACAATAATAGTGGGTGTCACGCCTATATACGCGATTGCTGCAGACACAACATCTTTTTTGGGGGGGGGGTCGTTGGGTAGGGGTACTCGGGAGGACATAAAAATGCCTCTCATGCAGCCGACTGCATTTGGTTGGGGATGTGAATGGGGGAAGTATGGGCGCTTCAGAAGTGGTGGGTTCCCAATTAGGATTGGCGAATGCAGCAGGAAGGGCATTATGGGCACAACGGGCCTGTGTTTGTCTTTTTGGTGGCAGCGGGACACTACTTGTGCTTGCCACCTCACCAGCTTGAACTGCACTTATGGGACTCGCCACGTCACCAAGTGTTACTGCAGTGCTGGTTTGACTACGACCGGGGTGTACTAGGGCGCTGGTGCTTGCCAGTTCAATAAAAAGCTATCAAAAAAACTGTTAGCGATCGCAGGGATCAGGCCTGACTCTGCGAACGCTGCAGTTATGCGTTAAGTGTTTTGTAAGTGACAGTGATCGATCGATAATGCACTTGGGTGGGCTGGGCCGGGCGGAGGGGCAAAATGCAGGTGCTAGCAGGTATCTGGGCTGATTCCGCTAACACTGCGTTTTTGGGAACCCTAAACTGCTGGAGACGCTAGTATATATCTGATTGGATCAGGTATTGATCCGTTCAGATACTGTACCACTAAGGGAGGTGTATGCTGTGTGCGTGGGTGTTAGCGGTACTGGCGCTAACCTGACGCTGCCTGGGGCTGGTGCTTGCCAGTTCACCAAAATACTACCAAAAAAACTGTTAGCGATTGCAGGGATCAGGCCTGACTTTGCGAACGCTGCAGTTATGCGTTTAGAGTTTTGTAAGGGACAGTGATCGATCGATACTGCACTTGGGTGGGCTGGGCCGGGCGGAGGGGCAAAACGCAGGTGCTAGCAGGTATCTGGGCTGATCCCGCTAACACTGCATTTTTGGGAACCCTAAACTGCTGGAGACGCTAGTATAGATCTGAACGGATCAGATATTGATGCGATCAGATACTATACCACTAAGGGAGGTGTACGGTGCGTGCGTGGGTGTTAGCGCTACTGGCGCTAACCTGACACTGCCTGGGGTTGGTGCTTGCTTGCCAGTTCACCAAAATGCTGCCAAAAAAACTGTTAGCGATCGCAGGGATCAGGCCTGACTCTGCGAACGCTGCAGTTATGCGTTTAGAGTTTTGTAAGGGACAGTGATCGATCGATACTGCACTTGGGTGGGCTGGGCCGGGCGGAGGGGCAAAACGCAGGTGCTAGCAGGTATCTGGGCTGATCCCGCTAACACTGCATTTTTGGGAACCCTAAACTGCTGGAGACGCTAGTATAGATCTGAACGGATCAGATATTGATGCGATCAGATACTATACCACTAAGGGAGGTGTACGGTGCGTGCGTGGGTGTTAGCGCTACTGGCGCTAACCTGACACTGCCTGGGGTTGGTGCTTGCTTGCCAGTTCACCAAAATGCTGCCAAAAAAACTGTTAGCGATCGCAGGGATCAGGCCTGACTCTGCGAACGCTGCAGTTATGCGTTTAGAGTTTTGTAAGGGACAGTGATCGATCGATACTGCACTTGGGTGGGCTGGGCCGGGCGGAGGGGCAAAACGCAGGTGCTAGCAGGTATCTGGGCTGATCCCGCTAACACTGCGTTTTTGGGAACCCTAAACTGCTGGGGACGCTAGTATAGATCTGATCGGATCAGATATTGATCCGATCAGATACTATACCACTAAGGGAGGCGCATGCTTCGTGCGTGGGTGTTAGCGGTACTGGCGCTAATCTGACGCTGCCTGGGGCGACGCATATCACCGCCGGGCAATTAGGGGGCTAAACCTTTATTCGGTAATAAACGCCGGGTGCCCTGACACTATAAAAAATAAACGAACTAACCAGCGTCAACCGTAACGGTTATACGGTGATCAGTGGTGAAAGGGTTATTTATTAGATAGTATATGGGGGTCCCTGACGCTATAAAACGCTGACGGCGAACCTAAATATTTACGTCCCTAACTAGCGTCACCAGCGACACTAAAAATGATCGCTTAGTGACACTGGTGACGGGGGGTGATCAAGGGGTAAAACTTTATTAGGGGGGTTAGGGGGGTACCCTAGACCTACAGGGGGGTAACAGTAACTGTGCTAACACTGTAACTGTCACAAACTGACACCTAGCACTAATCAGAAAAAAAAAAAAAAAAAACCTGCTTGGTGTCAGTTTGTGACAGGGGGGGGGGGTGATTGGGGGGGGATCGGGGGGGGGGATCGGGGTGTTTTGTATGCCTGGCATGTTCTACTGTGTGTGTGTAGTGTTGTGCACTCACATTGATGTCTTCTCCCCTCGGCGCTGGAACGGAAACTACCGAGCCGAGGGGAGATGACATAATTTCCTTTGCTGCTGTTTAGCATACAGCAGCAAAGGAATGTTCCCATTGGCCGGCGGTGATCGCGAGGGGGGGCCAAGAACGGATGGCCTCCCCCTCCACTCCGATCGCCGGGGAACAAAACGGGACCGCCTCGGGCACCGGGGGGAGTCCGATCGGACCCCCCACCCGCGGGAGGCAAATCACGTACATGTACGTGATTTTGCCTGCCCGTGCCGCCTTGCCGACGTACATCGGCGTGAGGCGGTCCTTAAGTGGTTAAGGGGTCACAACTATAAACAAAGAGGGAGGCAACGCTGGAGAAACTGCAGAAGTGGGCGAAGCCTTGGACCCCCAGGGCAGACATCAATTATTTAAAAGCAAAATTGGTGGCCTGAGGAGTCCATATCTAAGGGAGGGCAGTCTGGTCCAGAAGTCCCAGAGATCCGGAAAGCAGCAGATGACATCTGTGTCCCCAGGCTGTGGTCATACGAGAGACTGCATCTTCTGTCAGACCAGACTGAACCCAGGGCATAGGCGTGCGCACAGGGTGTGCCGGGTGTGCCTGGGCACACCCTAATCACCTAGTACACATTAGCATTATTGCTTTGTGTGGGGGCAGGGAGATGGGAAAGATCTCCCTCTTACCTGCTTTTCCATAGGAGAAGTGCTTAAGCACTTCTTTTTCACAGTGCCAGCAGGGAGATTAATGTACCGGGGCCATATACATGTAGACACACACACACATGCATGTGAGCTTTGGGGTGCACACCCTAATGCTATAGGCTGCGCACACCTATGACCCAGGGCAATCACTCTTTGGTCTTCCTTCCACGCTTCCTTCCAGCCTTTGGCTGTGGTGGTGGAGTTGTGGCAGCAGGAGGAGGATCGTCGATCTCAATGACATCCGTCTTGTGTGCCAGTTCCCCACTCTCCCCCTTACGTAGGACTTTATAAATCAGGTCCTCAGAGATCTTGCGTTAGCCCTCCTGCATGCCCTGCAATTTGGTGGCAGCCATGCAGGCAAAGGCCTCTTCAGGACTGGGGAAGGCTCGGAGGGACGCCGAAGCCTCCTGGATCAGCCTGTATGCTGAATCCTGCACAGGACTGGGAGTGGCCTTCCTGGCCCTTTTGTATGGAAGGCGGAGGGGAGGAACCTGAGACTCAGTCAGGCTGCGACTTGTCCCAGGCTTCTCTTGGCTGACACTTAGCCCCGCCTCCTCCTGGCTAACACTAATCCCCGCCTCCTGCTGACTGCCACATTCCACAGCCTCCTCCTGGCTGAGGTCTTCCTGTGTATGAAAAAGGGACATAGTTTTAGTATTGTTTTCATCAATCACACACAATTTTCACCTCCTGACTGCTGCAAATTCAATGTTAACAAATATAACAGACTATCCTTCTGAGCCCAGCATTTTGCATTCTTGTCCCAATTTTGGGTGCCCACTACTGTCTATTGATATGTAAACCACTTTCAAGCAGCAATTAGTGATCAATAATAACATCTAGTAAACATCATTTATTTATTAACCAGAAATCTGTAGAACAATGCTATACCTGGCTCCAGCTGGGCTCCTCCACTTCTTCCTGGCTGGAAGGCCCAGGTTGGACATCAGAAGCCTCAGCTGGGGTGGAAGGAAGAGTGGAAGGAAGAGTGGAGAGGGATTCCCTGACTTCAGTGTGGTCTGACAGAAATCGCAGTCTCTCATAGTACCACAACCTGGGGACATAAACGTCATCTGCTGCAGCTCCGGACCTCAGGGAATCTGTGACCTTCTTGCGCTCCCTAAGATAAGTGCTCCTCAGGCCACCAATTTTAGCTTTTAAATAAGGGATGGTTGCTGTGGGGACCACCGGCTTCACCAACTCCAGCAGTTTCTCCAGCGCTGCCTGCCTCTTCTGTTTGTGATTATAGTGGGGGTGTCTCACTTGCCACAGACAGGGCAGCTCTCTGTACTTGTCAATAAACAGGGGCAGGAAATTGTGGTCATTGAACCCATCCATTTTCTCTGCAAGACACAACACAAGACAAACCCTAATGTCAGGCCAAACTCCCCTTATCTTGTTACAATATAGGCTTCAATTTCGAAGCAGTATAGGCCCAAGTTTAGATCCTACCTTCGTCTCCAATGCTCCTTCCTCCGCTCACAGATCATACGTAAGACGCGCACGTTACGATTTATACACACTGCGCATGCGTATAACTCCGCCCGCCCCTGACGTTCTTTCTATTCTATTCCCCGCCCCTTTTCGTTCGGCGCAGTGGAGGAAGAGCACATGGCGGATAGACAGCAGGATCGTGCTAATTACAGCAACGAGGAGGAGGAGGAGGAGGGAAGGCCGGAGCCTGAAACGTCCCAATCCAGAAGGAGATTAAAGGACTCAAATATGTCCTTTGGGGAGATGTTGGAAATGGTGGACATCCTGAAGAAGGCCGACTATGATGGAAAGTATGGGCCTTACCCCAACCCCAATGTCCGAAAGGCCAAGATCATGGCGAAAGTGGTCAGGAGTCTTTCCCGTGGAAATTCGGGGTACGACGATCGAAAGATCAGCTCAGGAAGCGGTGGTCGGACCTGAAATTACGAGAACATGAGCAGTACAGAAAGATCCGGAGAGTGCTGCAAAAAAGTAAGTAGTTGTGCTGTGTTCCTATTGTTCTTGTGTTTATTACGTTCGTGCTGCTCCATGTGCTTTTAGGAACTGTTGTACAGTTTAAAATGGCAACTTTCATGTTCATGGGCACATTATTCGTTCGGATCACACATTTTTTTTTCGGACTATAAAATACCATTGTTTAGGCCATATGCATTTGGCCACCATTTTGAGGCCCTATACTTGTCTTCAAAGAATTGGGTTGTGTAGATGGCTTTGTTACTAGAATGAAATGCAAACTAGATTGTGTGTAAGGAGAGGACACTGAGCAGCTGTTTTCACATCTGGACACTGGAGCACTAGTGTGGGACCCCAGAATACCCTTTTTATTAGGGGGGCATACAGGTGCTCCAGTGTATACTATAGGGAAGCTACATCTGTGAAGCTTGTACCAAACAGGTTAAAGTATTGAAGCTTGACAAAGGGCAATAAAAAAGCTACATCTTGGAACTCGGCTAAAACAGACAATTGTACCCCACTTCCAAACAATGTTTCATCTTTATAGTTCTGCCATCAAATATCTGTGTGCTAACTATACCATTTTTGTTTTACATAGGGGAGAAAAGACTCGGAGGACACCCCTCATCCGAGGAGACCAGAGCCCCCCCCTCTGGAAGAAGGGGAAATCCCCCCAACACAAGAAGAGTAGGAGGAAGAAGACGTGGTGGAACTAGTCACCACAACAGGTGAGTGTCTGCAACCACAGGCTCAGATAAGAGATGGATGGCGGCATTTTTTTTAGACCTAATTTATTTTGGGGTTCCTCTCTTTTTAGGTGATCGTGAGGTTGTGGATGAAGATCCTTTCACATCCGAAAGTGCCCAGATCCTGATCGGGGAGATCATGGGGTATAATTTACAATTGGAAATCATCAAGCAAAACATCAATGATGTTATTCCAAAATATAAAAACATCATTGATGTTTTGGGGCGAGTTTAAAGCCCCTCAAAATCACTTTCTTCTTTTGTCTGCTACAATGTGCGAAATGTTTTTGTGATTTTTCCCAAAGCCAAATTTGGAGGATGCACACAGTGTGTCAACATGTGCTATCTGCCATCACGGGAGATCAATGGACACGTTTTGGGGGTGCAACCCCTTCCTCAATAATAAAGTAGCGGTGAGGAAGGGCTTTCTCCCCCAAAACACGTCCCTTGATCCCCCGTGATGGCAGGTCGCACATGTTGACATTGTGAAATTTGTGTGCATCTTCCAAATTTGGCTTTTCCAGGGGTGATTTCCCCCCATCTGAACGCAATATCAAACACAGTTTCTAAATACTCATGTCTGATATTGCCTTCCAGTTCTACCAAATGTGAACTTTGTAAGATCAAGATTTGTGTCTTTCTTGTGGGTTTTACACAGGCCTGTTTTCTATAAAATGCACATTTTGATTTTGGATAATGACACCACAAAAATTGTTATACAACAAACATGTTGGTTTGTCAGCAAAACCTTTGGTAAATGCACATGTGATTGTGCAGGTATTAAAAAGATTGCTCATCAAGAATGTGTGGATTATTGTCTCAACGCTACAACACTTTTGGGGTGATGTAATTGTTTTTTATGAGAAAATGGGGGTTATTTCCTAAGGGCAAATCCACTTTGCACTACAAGTGCTGTTTCAGTGCAGTTGCAAGTGCACTTGTAGTGAAAAGTGTCTTTACATTTAGTAAATAACAGCCAACAGTGCTTTGTATAAGGTTACACAATCACAACATTTTCTGCACTCCACACATTTCTGTCAGGGTCAGCTAAAACAAACACAAGCAGTAAATGTCCACAAAGAAGAGCCTGGGGGGAGATGCCTGTCGAGAACTTGAGGTCCTGCAGACTTCTCCCTGTGGCCAAATACCGCAGGGTAGCGACCAACCTCTGCTCCGGAGTGATGGCTTGCCTCATGCAGGTATCCTGCCTGCTGATATAGGGGGTCAGCGAAGCCAACAAATGGTGAAATACGGGGTCCGTCATCCTGAGAAAGTTCCTGAAATCACCAGGATTATTCTCACGGATCTCACGGAGCAAAGGCATATGACAGAACTGGTCACGCTGAAGCAACCAATTCTTGGTCCATGAACTCCTCCTCACCCTGTTCATGGACTGGACTTGTGTCAAGGTCAGGACCCCAGCACCAAGCCCCTGCACAGCACGAACTGTACGAAGAGTACGCATACGAAACATGGCTAGAAAACGGTCGGCTGCTCAGAACGAAGTAACAGAACGCACTGAAGAACAGCAAGGCCTGTGAAGAGCGACCTGAAAAACAGCAACGAGCGGGCAAAATCGCACAGAAAACTCCGATATGAACTGACTGCACGCACTGAAGAGCAGATACAAACCCACAAGCACAAACTGAACGGCAGAAAACGATCTGAAAGCCACGAGTCTGAAAAAGCGCGAATCGTCTCTCACCAAACTTTTACTAACACGAGATTAGCAAAAGGAGCCCAAAGGGTGCCACGCTTGGTTCTGAACCGGCCTTTTCTAGTCCCGTCGTACGTGGTGTACATCACCGCGTTGTTGGCGATCGGAAATTCTGACAACTTTGTGCGACTGTGTGTATGCAAGACAAGTTTGAGCCAACATCCGTCGGAAAAAATCCTAGGATTTTGTTGTCGGAATGTCCGAACAAAGTCCGACCGTGTGTACGGGGCATATCACTTTTATATGTTTTAGTTACTATTATAATGTAAATTTTTGCACTTGAAGTTAATTTTCCACCACCCTTGCTAAGTCCATGTCTTTATGGACCTTGCTTTGTGCATTGGTGTGCAGTCATGTTGGAACAGGAAGGGACCATCCCCAAACTGTTCCCACAAAGTTGGGAGCATGAAATTATTCAAAATGTCTTGGTATGCTGATCCCTTAAGAGTTCCCTTTACTGGTACTAAGGGGCCAAGCCCAACCCCTGAAAAACAACCCCACACCATATTCCCCCCTCCACCAAATGATTTGGACCTGTGCACAAAGCAAGGTCCATAAAGACATAGGTGAGCGAGTTTGGGGTGGAGGAACTTGACTGGCCTTCACACTAAAGTGGAGACTGCGAGCCAGGCCTTCTCATCCAACATCAGTGCCTGACCTCACAAATGCGCTTCTGGAAGAATGTGTTTCCACACCACAAAAAAAAGTGCAGCGCTAACTTACTAAGCAATAACGTAAAAATAATGGTGGAATCTCTAATGTATGGAAATCTCAATAAACGTCAATATTACCACAATACCAGTCTCTGTGATATGTAACGTCACATACAGTCAGATTCATCAATATTGGGACATGGACACAATTCTAATCTTTTTTGGCTCTATGCACCACCACAATGAATTTGAAATGAAACAAACAAGATGTGTTTTACCTGCAGACTTTCAGCTTTAATTTGAGGGTATTTATATCCAAATCAGGTGAACGGTGTAGGAATTACAACAGTTTGTATATGTGCCTCCCACTTTTTAAGGGAGCAAAAGTAATGGGACAGATTAACAATCATCCATCAAACTTTCACTTTCTAATACTTGGTTGCAAATCCTTTGCAGTCAATTACAGACTGAAGTCTGGAATGCATAGACATTACCAGACGCTGGGTTTCATCCCTGGTGATGCTCTGCCAGGCCTCTACTGCAACTGTCTTCAGTTCCTGCTTGTTCTTGGGCATGCTCAATTGGATTCTGGTCAGGTGATTGACTTGCCCATTGCATAAAATTCCACTTCTTTCCCTTAAAAAACTCTTTGGTTGCTTCCGCAGTATTCTTCGGGTCATTGTACATCTGCACTGTGAAGCGCCGTCCAATGAGTTCTGAAGCATTTTGCTGAATATGAGCAGATAATATTGCCCGAAACACTTCAGAATTCATCCTGCTGCTTTTGTCAGCAGTCACATCATCAATAAATACAAGAGAACCAGTTCCATTGGCAGCTATACATGCCCACGCCATGACGCTACCACCACCATGCTTCACTGATGAGGTGGTATGCTTTGGATCATGAGCAGTTCCTTTCCTTCTCCATACTCTTCTCTTCCCATCACTCTGGTACAAATAGATCTTGGTCTCATCTGTCCATAAGATGTTGTTCCATAACTGTGAAGGCTTTTTTAGATGTTGTTTGGCAAATTCTAATCTGGCCTTCCTGTTTTTGAGGCTCATCAATGGTTTACATCTTGTGGTGAACCCTCTGTATTAACTCTGTTGAAGTCTTCTCTTGATTGTTGACTTTGACACACATAGACATACCTCCTGGAGAGTGTTCTTGATCTGGCCAACTGTTGTGAAGGGTGTTTTCTTCACCGGGGAAAGAATTCTTTGGTCATCCACCACAGTTGTTTTCCGTGGTCTTCCGGGTCTTTTGGTGTGGCTGAGCTCACCGGTGCATTCTTTCTTTTTAAGGAAGTTCCAAACAGTTGAGTTGGCCACACCTAATGTTTTTGCTATCTCTCTGTTGGGTTTGTTTTGTTTTTTCAGCCTAATGATGGCTTGCTTCACTGATATTGACAGCTCTTTGGATCTCATATTGAGAGTTGACAGCAACAGATTCCAAATGCAAATAGCACACTTGAAATGAACTCTGGACCTTTTATCTGCTCCTTGTAAATGGGATAATGAGGGAATAACACACACCTGGCCATGGAACAGCTGAGCAGCCAATTGTCCCATTACTTTTTGTCCCTTAAAAAGTGGGAGTCACATATACAAACTGTTGTAATTCCTACACCGTTCACCTGATTTGGATGTAAATACCCTCAAATTAAAGCTGAAAGTCCGCAGTTAAAGCACATCTTATTTGTTTCATTTCAAATCTATTATGGTGGTATATATAAAAAAAAAGATTAGAATTGTGTCGATGTCCCAATATTTATGGACCTGACTGTATAATACACATCAAACTGAAAAAATAAATAAAAAATGAAACAGCAGGGACGGTGGAAACCCTCCTATAGATATTTGCCATACAGATTAACTTCAAGTGCAATAATTCCAATGATATGTGATTTCACATGTAATACACATCAAAATGATAATAAGACATCATTTTTTTTTTAAACTTAGCAAAGATGGTGGAAACCACTTCAAGTGCAACAACTTTTTAGTTTGGAAGTCCACATCATTATGGCACTTTGGAATTTTTATTTTTTAGATTGTTACACTTAATTTTATATGTTTTAGTTACTATTATAATGTGAATTTTTGCACTTGAAGTTAATTTTCCACCACCCTTGCTAAGTCCATGTCTTTATGGACCTTGCTTTGTGCATTGGTGTGCAGTCATGTTGGAACAGGAAGGGACCATCCCCAAACTGTTCCCACAAAGTTGGGAGCATGAAATTATCCAAAATGTCTTGGTATGCTGATCCCTTAAGAGTTCCCTTTACTGGTACTAAGGGGCCAAGCCCAACCCCTGAAAAACAACCCCACACCATATCCCCCCTCCACCAAATGATTTGGAACAGTGCACAAAGCAAGGTCCATAAAGACATAGGTGAGCGAGTTTGGGGTGGAGGAACTTGACTGGCCTTCACACTAAAGTGGAGACTGCGAGCCAGGCCTTCTCATCCAACATCAGTGCCTGACCTCACAAATGCGCTTCTGGAAGAATGGTCAAACATTCCCATAGACACACTCTTAAACCTTGTGGACAGCCTTCCCAGAAGAGTTGAAGTTGTTATAGCTGCAAACAAAGGGTGGGCCATCTCAATATTGAACCCTAAGATGCCATTAAGGCCCCTTTCACACTGGGGCGTTGGTGGTGTCGGCAGTAAAGCGCCAATATTTTTAGCGGCACTTTACCGTCATATTTGCAGAGGTATTCAGCCACTAGTGGTGTGCTTTTAACCCCCACTAGAGGCCGAAAAGCAGTGCTTTGCCGGCGATATAGCCACACTGCCCATTCATTTCAATGGGCAGGAGCGATGGAGGAGCGGTATAAATACCGCTCCTTCACCGCTCCAAAGATGCTGCTAGCAGGACTTTATTTAGACGTCCTGCCAGTGCACCGCTCCAGTGTGAAAGCCCTCAGGCTTTCACATTTGAGAGACAGGAGCGGCTCTTTCAGAGCGTTTTGCAGGCGCTATTTTTAGCGCTGTAGTGGCTGCAAAGCGCCCCAGTGTGAAAGGGGTCTAAAGTTCATGTGCGTGTAAAGGCAGGCGCCCCAATACTTCTGCTAATTTAGTGTATGTATATAGTTATATATATATATATATATATATATATATATATATATATATATATGTACATGTGTGCTTGAGCTTTGGGGTGCACACCCTAATGCAATAGGCTGTTCAGGCCTATGAGAGGAACTGAGGACCCTCCTTCATTTGGAACAGAAGCAACAGTTCCGCATTGTGGCCCAACGCTTACATGAATGGGGTAATAAACCCGGTAGGGTTTATTACCCCATTCATGTAATAAACCCGGTAGGGTTTTGGCCCACTCATTACAACAGAAAAAAGCTGCAACTTTAATTGCTAGAATCAAGTCCCCGACCAACACCTTAGTTCATGAAACCTCTGCAATAGCAGAAGAATTCAGATCCTTCTACCAACATCTATATCATGTTCATCAAAATACATCAGATCATGAGTCTAGAACAAAGCTTATTCACGAATACCTGACACGTGCCAACTTACCTAAACTTTCAACTGACACCTTAACTGCATTGGAAGGGGAATTCACCACTGCTGAATTGTGTGTAGCATTAAAATCCATGGCCAATGGTAAGGCACCAGGCCCGGATGACTTTACGGTTGCATACTACCGTGCCTTTGCGGAGATTCTAATTTCTAGATTAACCGATACGCTAACACGATCTCATCAGGTGGTAACCTTCGCCCTGAAACCCTCCATGCACATATCACAATCATACCCAAACCCGGTAGGGACCTTAGTATCTGCGGAAGCTACCGCCCCATCTCACTTTTAAACCTCAATGCCAAATTATATACCATGGTTATAGCAAATAGTCTCCTCCCCTGCTCCCAAAATGGGTTTCCAATGACCAGATGGGTTTCATCCCCGGTAGAGAGGCAAGGGACAATTCTCTCCGTACCCTTTCATTGATAGGACATGTTCGGGGTTCTTCCCAGCCCATCCTGTTATTATCAACTGATGCTGAAAAAGCGTTTGACAGGGTGGACTGAGAATACCTAATAGCGACATTATCTCAAATGGGTTTTGGCCCATTGCTCTTAAAACAAATATTGGCCCTTTATAATTTCCCCACAGCACAACTAAAAATAAATGGCACTTTAAGCAACTCCTTTACCTCATATAACGGTCAGGGCTGTCCCCTTTCAACTATTTTATTCGCCCTATCGATAGAACCGTTTCTATCAACAATAAGACAAAACCCCAACATACATGGGATCACAGTGGGGAATACAGAGCACAAATATGCAGTTTATGCTGACGACATCCTGTTTTACATACAACAACCCATGATCTCCCTTCCCAACCTAATGTCGGCTTTGTCAACATTTAATCTCATCTCCAATTTAAAATAAATATGACAAAATCTGAGATTCTAAATATTTCAATACTAAAAGAGATGGTGACCAAATTGAAAAGATCATTCCCTTTTAGCTGGCAGACTAGCTCAATGAAATACTTAGGAATCTTTTTCACCCCTAACCCTGCTTCTCTGATCCGCACTAATTTCATACCATTACTGAATACAATCAGATCTGATTTACAGAAATGGTCACAGCTCACTCACTCACGGTTGGGAAGAATAAGTGTGGTAAAAATGAACATTCTGCCCAGGCTGTTATTCTTGTTCCAAATGATTCCATATAGTATTCCTGCAGGATTTTCCACACTGGTGAGATCTATGATTACCAGATATGTTTGGAACAGAAGACACCCTAGACTTGCCAGAAGTCTGCTTACTAGACCCAAAAGGGAAGGAGGTCTGGCTCTACCAGACATCAAACGATACTTCCTGGCAGTTATATTGAACAGGGTTTCTGATTAGAAGTATCACAGAGACTCCAAGCTTTGGGTATCCTTAGAAATGGAACTCAGTGGTTCAGACCTTTACACACAAATATGGATACCAAGGAAATATAGAACGTTAGCCACAAGCACATCACCGCTTACGCGCTCCACCCTAATGTCTTGGGACTCTATGTGTAAAACACATAATTGGTCACACAACTCTCCCCTGATGCCTCTTACTGGACATAACTACTTCCTACCCAGAAATATGGATCCCAGAAATCACTCCTGGAACCTCGGACACGCAGTCCTACTTCATCAGGTATATACTACATCTGGCATAGTACCAATCTCAAAGCTCGCATCCACACTGACAACGTCATTAATGGACCAATGGCGATACCAACAATTAACAGCTTTCATTAATTCTCTCCCAAAACCCATACGGGACATTTCTAATCTAACATCAAAAGAATCTGCTTTTATAGATGATCAACCAGTGGGGAAACCCCTCTCATACTTCTACCAAGCATTACGATCACTTGCTTCCACTGGCCATCCTAGTTTCATCGGCAGTTGGGAGAAGGATTTTCACAAGGAACTTACAGAGACTCAGAGATCTACAATCCTCACTCTCTCACTCATCATCATTGTCCTCCAAACTGGCAGAGGTTAATTATAAACTTCTGACACATTGGCACTACACCCCAGAGGTTCTACATCAAACATTCCCAGAAACGTCCCCACTCTGTTGGCGTGGACGTGGGGAACGGGCTTCATATGCCCATGTTTGGTGGTACTGTCCGATTATTCGAACATACTGGTCGACTATCCTTTAATGCAGGGGTCTCAAACTGGCGGCCCTCCAGCTGTTGCAAAACTACATGTCCCATCATGCCTTTGCCTGTGGGAGTCATGCTTGTAAATGTCAGCCTTGCAATGCCTCATGGGACTTGTAGTTTCGCAACAGCTGGAGGGCCGCCAGTTTGAGACCCCTGCTTTAATGGATCAAAGAGATTCAGGGTTCTGAGGTTCTGAATGACCCCTGGATAGTATTGCTGCATTGTACGTACAGGCCAATAGGACCATAAGAGATCGATAACACCACATTTACTAAACGCTGCTAAAGCTCTTATTCCCCGGTACAGGAAAAAGACAACTGCACTTACATTACGCCAATGGCTAATGGCAGTGGACCACATATACTATATGGAAGATTTAACATACTCTCTTAGAAACAAAACCGATCTAGCAAAGAACATATGGTCCTGTTGGCTTACCTTTAAATACACCCCCGCCTATGCGGAAATCATGGCTTCAATTACGTAAAGTATTAATGCTTAAAACTTTTGATACAGGGGAGCTGACTGAGGCGAACACCCCCCCTCCCTTCTATTCTACCCCTCAACCACCTATTTCTTTCTCATCCCTTTCTTGTCTTTCCTTCACTTTTTTCTGTTTCTGTTCTCTTTCTAGAATGTATGTTAATATAAATAACAAGATGCGGTATTGACGCTATGCTAGGCAGCATTGAAAGTGATAGATTGGTCTTAATTGGGACACTTTAAAGTGATTTTATGAGTCTCAAATGAACTGGATTATGATAATGTTGAAAGGCCTACTTGCGGCATAAGTAAACACTGCTGTATTGTTTCTCTTGTCTTTAATAAAAATGTATAAAAAAAAAAAAAAAAAAGAGAAACCATGAATCAGACTGAGACAGAAGTACAGTTAAATCACACTTGTTTAATAATAATAAAAAAGGTAAACAGAGTAAACATAGTCAAAACATAGCCAGAGTTCAGGAACCAGAACGGATAGTCAGACAAGCCAAAACGTCAGGGAGCCAGAGATGAGCGTAGTAGAAAAGCAAGCAGGATCTGGAGCCAAAAGGAATGTCAGCCAAGCAAGTCTTTATTAGGAACACAGGAGAGCGTCTCTAGAGATGTGACCAAGGCGAAGACAGAGATCATCTGTACTGGACGGCTTAAGTAGGCAGGACTGACGAGCACGATATCACCAACAGGTGAGTCACTGTGGAGAGATAGGAGTTGGCAAGTAGCTGACAGCTGGGTGGCCAGCTTTGAGAAGGAAGGGCTGAGACCAGCCCTGACAATAATGAAACGATCATTCAGGATAGCTACGTACACATGCTGCTGCACTTGTGCGATCGCTGCTTGAAACTCACAAGGATTTTATCTGTTTGATCTGTTGGTTGTGACATGATCATAGCTTGTGCTTTTATGTAAGTGTACTGCTCAATACACCGGATGTTGAGACAGTATCACACTATGTGGAGTCCTTTTGTTTCCTAAACATTCTGATATCGAGGCTTCCTACACTGCATCTTTCATCCTGAGTTGCTGTGAACCACCCGGTATATACCATCCACGGCCATAGGAGAGGAACGTCCTGATTTCTTTTTCAGTGGATAAGAGATCCAACCAAGCGCTGTGTGACCTCTCTGAGTAAGCAGGGTTCAGGGTTGCCAACCTCCCGCAACCTCCCGCAGCATTTTTTAATGACAAAACATGGAAAATTTACTGGCAGAGCACATTTTTTACTGGCAACCTGAGAAATTACAGAACTCCTATTGAAAACTAACACAGTGAATATTTAAACAGTATAAACATGGTATGGAAACACTGACAATACCTATAACAAAGTAATTTGCTTGATTTACGCTTAAAATGTCAACACAGCATGAAATTATCAGCCCCTGATCTTTACTGGCAGTTGTAAAAAAATGTACAGAATTTTACAAACTGTCAGTAAATTTACTGGCGGTTGGCAACCCTGACTGGGTTGCTGGCTTTCCAGTAAGCCTCCATTTTTGATTATGGTGATGGGTGTCACGCCGTCAGGTGTATGATCGTCATTTCTAAATACTCGCTTCTTCCATGAGACTTTCTTTGATGGAATCCAGCTTTATATGAACTTTTTGTTTGCACAATTGCACTTTATTCACATGTGATGTAATTTAGCATATGTGTCTTCAAACTTTATCCACAATTATTTTTGTTTATATGCTGTTGATTATCTGCACATTAGTATATTTTGATATTTGTCTGTATTTGCACGAATGCATTTTATTGTTTAGCGCTGCACTCTTTTTACATATATTATCTGTGCCTGGTGTCTGGGTTATAGTGCACAGCTGTTTATTAACTTTAGTTCCTAACGCGGATATACCCTTTACATTTATCCTGTGCCTGCTCTTTATTGTGATCCTATACTTGCCTTATACTCTGAACCCTGCTGCCATGTGCCTATTTCCCCCTAGTTCTTGATCCTAGTTTTGATTTCCCCTTTCTATATGGTTCCTGTACCTCCAGTTTTACTCTGCTTTCCTGTCTTGCCCATTTGAATATATTGTATATAGTTAGTTAGTTGGATAGTTAGGATTTGTGATATTCTGTTTGGTAATTTCGTTTTTTGTCACTGGGCTTTTGGTCCACTTATATTTGCTGTTTGCTGGTGTTTGGATGTTTTTTTGTTTTACTATTAATAAATTAACATTATATATATGGCCATGTGGATTCAGAAGAGCACCCAAACACACCCAAGCTTATCTCATTGGTGAGATTGCATTAATTCCAACTAAAACAGGGCAGAATTTAAATAAAAGGGCAGGATTTTAGTTTTGGATAGAATAGAGAGGGATTAGTACTCCTGTCAGGCCGTAATTGCTGCCTGTGCCCCTGTTAGAAAAATGTACTCATTCTAACCATTATAACTGAAAGCAAAAGAAAATCCCCAAATTTTGGGTTGCCCCTAGACCAACCCTAGTACAGGGGAAATCTTTCAGTGGGGAAACTAGTTCAGGTGTGTCACGTACCTGGTAGGAGTCTGAAATGACGAGGTCTGCCTCTCTTGAATCTCCAACCCAAGCCCCACTGGAGGTGGAACAGATGGTGGCTAGGGTCAGGAGGAGCACGAGTGCCTGTAAGTGTTGCGTGCAGAACTTGTAAGAGGAGTTGCCGGCTTGGAGGTGCAGGCAGAGCATCCGGTAAGGAGCTGGACCCAGGGAAGCTGAGAAGACAGCCAGCACAGGAGAGACAGCGTTGAGCCAAGCAGGAGACAGGAGCAAGGTCACAAGGATAGCCAGGTTCAGTAACAGGTGGGCAGCGAGGTAACAAGGCATAAGCAGAAGCAAGGTCAGATGGGAAGCCAGGATCAGGAATCGGTAATCAGAGTAATCAGAGTCCAAAAGCAGGGTCGAGGAAAGCCAAAGTTCAGCAACAGCAATCAAGCTAGGTTTAACAGGGTTCAGAATATCAAGACACAGCTGAAGACCAGTCAGCACTTTTCAGAACTCAGGGCATCCTTTAAATAGGCCATCTGGTGCCAATTGTGGCCAGGGGTGCGCTCCTGCGCATGCACGCAATGCGATACACACGCACGTGCGCATTGGTGCGTGTTGGAATCTGCCGTTGCCTGTGAGTGTGCGTGCCGGGCGCACTCTAACAGTTCTCTTACATTGCCCTCCCCCCCTATGGGCAGCCTCCGGATGCCCTTCAAGGCTCTTTTTTCTGCGTGGCGTTGGAAAAAGGCTTGCACCAGTTTTGGAGCATGCACATCTGAAGCTAGTTTACCGTTCTTTGAGCCAGGGCGATAAGTTAAATGGAACATAAAACGAGAGAAGAGTGCCCACCTTGCCTGCCAGGGTCTTAGTCATCTAGCCGTACTCAAATACTCGAGATTCTTGTGGTCCGTGAAGATGAGGATTGGGTGAGATGCTCCCCCCCAAGAGGTAACGCCACTCTTCAAGCGCAGCCTTGATAGTCAGTAGCTCTCGGTCTCCAACATCATAGTTCCTTTTGAAAGGATTGAATTTCTTAGAGAAAAAGGCCACAGGATGGAGCAATGATTTGGGACCTTGGCGTTGGGATAATATAGCCCTTACTGCACTTTCAGAGGCATCTACCTCCAAAACATAGGCTAAGGATGGATCAGGATGCTTCAAGATGGGAGCTGAAGTGAATAAGGTCTTTAACTGTTCAAAGGCTGTTTGGGCTTCTGGGGTCAATCGGAAAGGAAGATGCTGTTTCGTTAACTGAGTAATGGGAGTGATGATGCCAAAAAAGTTCTTGATAAATTTTCTATAAAAGTTGGCAAATCCCACAAACCTCTGAATAGCCTTCCTGTCTGCAGGGGCAGGCCATTCCAAGACGGAAGTGACTTTCTGTGGGTCCATGGAGATACCCTCGGCAGAGATGACAAGTCCCAGGAAGTGTATAATTTATTTTTCAAAGTCACATTTTTCAGCCTTTGCGTAAAGGCGGTGTTTCCACAGCTGACCCAGTACTTTCTTTACATGAGTCCAATGGGATTCTAAAGATTCAGAGAATATAAGGATGTCATCCAAATACACAATGATGAATAAATCAAGAAAGTCCAGAAAAACATAATTCACCAGATGCTGGAATGTGGCTGGAGCATTGCAGAGTCCGAATGGCATGACTTGATATTCAAAATGGCCAAAGCGTGTTCGGAAGGCCGTCTTCCATTCATACCCTTCCCTGATTCTGACAAGATTATAAGCACCTCTCAAGATCAATTTGGAGAACACTCATGTCCCTCGCAGTCTCTGAAAGAGTTCAGGGATCAGAGGAAGGGGTTACAGATTTTTGACAGTGACCCTGTTAAGGTCGCTATAGTCCACACAGGGCCTCAAGGTATGGTCTTTTTTTTCAACAAAGAAAATACCGGCACCTGCTGGTGAAGTGGAGGGCCGGGTGAACTGCTTTTCAAGACTTTTGTCGATATAAGCACTCAGGGTTTCCAGTTCAGGCTCAGAGAGAGGATAAATCCAACCAAACGGGATCTCAGCCCCTGGTAAAAGTTCAATGGGACAATCATACGTCCTATGGGGAGGAAGAGTGTCCGCACCCTTCTTGTTAATCACGTCCAGATATTCGTATTAGGCAGCAAGGATCAGATTGGAGGTTTCATGATCAGGATGGATACCCAGGAGGGGCGTGGTGTTGGCAGTCCTTTCTGGAAGGCAGTGCATCTGTCGGTAATTAGAAGAGAAAGAGATATCTCCAGTAAGCCAATTAATGTGAGGATTAGGTGCCTTCAACCATGGAATGCTAAGGATGACAGGGAACATGCGGGAAGCTATGACATCCAAACGGAGGAGTTTGTGGTGGCCTGAAGAAGTCTGGCAGAGAATAGGTAAAGTCTCTTGAGTAACCGGGCCTGATTTAATGCCGGAGCCGTCAGCCAGATGAACATGAAATCCTTGCCTCTTGGCACACACAGGCAGCTGATGAAGAGAGGCACATGCAGAGTCCACAAAGCAACTACAGGCCCCGGAGTCTATAAATGCAAGTACTGAAACTGTCTTTTCGGAAAACTGGAGCATAATAAAAAAAGAGGCATGTGCCCGATCCTTCCCAGGGAGATGCATCATGTGAGGCTGACGGGAAAAAGATCTGTAGGTTTTTGCCAGACAAGTCTGTATAAAGTGACCAGCCTCCCCGCAATAGAGACACAGATTGCCCTGTAATCGACGAAGACGTTCAGCAGGAGAAAGAGGTGGTCTTCAAAAACTACTATGAGGTGCCTTATGTTGTTCCTTCCTTCTGGGGAGTGCAACAGATGAGGAAGCAGGGGCGTCTGACCTTGAAGCCACAGAGAGGGTTCCTTTAGATTTTTCGGATTGTCTTTCTCGTAAACGCTGATCGATCTGAATGGTTAAGTTGATCAGATCTTCCAGGGATGCTGGCACTCCCACTCTGGCAAGCTTGCCCTTTAAGGTGTCAGAAAGTCCTATTTGAAACTGGTGGCGAAGTGCAGAGTGATTCCATTGGGTAACTGTGCTCCAAACACGAAAGTCAGTTACATAATCCTCAACAGGCTTTGGACCTTGCTGTAATTTGCCAAGCATGGATTTGGCAGTTTGATGGTAGAAGGGATCAGCATATAGCTGAGCCATAGCTGAGAAGAATGAATCCGTAGCTGTCAGAACAGGGTCATGTTGTTCCCGAAGATGATGAGCCCAGGGAAGTGGTTCGTTCAGTAGTAGTGTGATAATAAACCCCACCTTGATGTCCTCTGATGCAAAGGTTCGGGATAACAGGGAAAAAAAATACATAATTCAAAGGAATTCTGGAAAGTACGAAACTTCTTGCGATCTCCGGAAAATCGTTCAGGGATAGGCACCCTGGGTTCCGGAGGGGGAGTGCCCTCACGGAACAGGCCGGGCTCTGTTTGAGTAGAAGAATCTAAGACTGTGAGAGGAGCACAGGCCGATGGGACATTCACCTCATACAGAAGTCGTTCTTCCTTGTGACTAAGATTCTCTTGTAACTTCTGCACAATATTTGATAGCACAGAAATAGATCTGTAAATGTCCTCTGGTGGAGATGGAGGATAGCCGGGTTCAGTAACAGGCAGGCAGCGAGGAAACAAGGCATAAGCAGAAGCAAGGTCAGATGGGAAGCCAGGATCAAGAACCAGAAATCAGAGTTCAAAAGCAGGGTTGGGGAAAGCGAAGTTCAGCAACAGCAATTAAGCAAGGTTTAACAGGGTTCAGAATATCAGGACACAGCTGAAGACCAGTCAGCACTTTTCAGAAGTCAGGGCATCCTTTAAAATGGCCGTCTGGCGCCAATTGTGGCCAGGGGTGCACGCATGTGCGCATTGGTGCGTGCGGGAATCTGCCATTGCCCGTGAGTGTGCGCATGCGCACGTGTGCGCGCCGGGTGCATTCTAACAGTTCTCTTACAGGGTGACCTTGGTGACAACCAGGAATTGCCTCACTTTGGAGGGATTTTCTATCACTTACTGTTTTGGGACAAGAAAGGAATTGAAACCTCCCCAATGGGACACAGATGGAAAGAAAACCTGAAATGGGTTATAATCCTCACTTACTCTATCCACAATGAAAAAAAAAAGTTTTGCTTTTAGTGACACTTTAACTATTTCAATGTTGCTTATGAAATAATAACGGATTAATGAATCTGTATTGTTTTTCAGCAAAGTTTATGCAGGTTATAGGCAGTGTGTGTCTTATGCATGGTAAACATGCTGCTGTCCAGTAGTATTTCTCAGTATTTTCAAGGGATAGATGATAATGAGCTTTATATCCAAAGTTTGTGCATAGGGCACTGTCCATACTCAAAGTATGAAGTAGGGATGCCTTCATTTGAAAGATAGAGTGGGATGACAATGTCCTCATGTAAGGAGTTTACAGAAAGTATACCTTTGTTGAGAAAAAAACAATTCCCTCTGGGTAATCATTGTATATTGCTAGAGTTTTAACAAACCTGACCAACCAAAGACACTCACATGAGTACAGACAACTAGGCTGCGCACCCCACAAGATGCATAAAAATACTACGAAAAAAACCCTAACGGGGCTTTAAATGTACAGTACAGTGTATTTGAGACAACAAGATCATGGATATTAGAATTCTGACGCGTTTCGACCCTCACTGGGTCATCTTCAGAGGATAGTTGTCAACTGTAGGGATGTAAGCATGTGTCAAACATAGAGTAAAACTCAACAATAATGAACTTATGTATATACAACGCAGCATATCTGCGTAAATTGCATAGTTACCCGTCACAGAGTTCCCGATAATTCAGGATATTTGTGATGATGTGGTCCCTCCTATGTCCTTTGTCTCCCCAATACCAGGCCAGCTCCCCAGAGAACGGGTAATAGACCAGATATGCCTTGCAAGGGATCACGCATACACTGCCCCTCACAGGGGGGAAAAGATGAAAGCGGGCAGTGGGTGGCATACACTACAGCCAAGATGGAGTAACGGTGATGCTGAAAACAAAGTTAAGAGCAAGGGATCAATTATGATGGAATGGAAAGTGTATGGGGGGCCGGCGGCGGGGCTGTCACTGCCATGTGTGTCCTATGGATGAGAGTACAGGAGCTTCCCTGAGCAGGACTGGGTGCTAGAGACCCGGACAGAATGACAGGGCAGTAAGCATATGACAGCAGCCGAAAGAGGTGTTTAGAGCTTCTATACAGAGAAGACTCCTCTGGGATAGCACCGCTAGGATTCCACCTTCTACCAGCCCTTGGTGTCCTACCTCCATTGCCAGTGAGCAACTTAAGCCTGTTTGACCCATACAGCGTACGCTCTGTGGGTCCCAACTTTCTGGTAAGCCTCCAGTCATTCCGGTGGTGGTTCTGCACAAGTGTTTTTCAGCACATATTGGATTGTATTCAAAAGTTTCCACGATCATATATTTTGGAGTTCATCACTATCGCAATATCTGTGTTTACCACACGTGTCTATTCAGTTCTGGAGAGTATTGCCATTTTCTATTTTGCCAATGCATATGGTGACCTTAAGGGTTCATAATATGATGGACTTTTTATGTATGAACTTTCATTAATATGCAACACTAATTTCTTTATTACATGTGTTATCGCATCATCTATTCTTTTATTTTCACTTAATTAGCGCTACACTTGGTTTTATATCAATTAGTTTCCCCAAAAGGCTTTAAGGGCAGTTTACTCATGTTGGAATGGAGCAAAGGGTGCAGCAAAAAAGAGGAAGGAAGAGGGAAAAAAAGGAAGGGGGGGGGGGGGGAGAGGGGAGAGGAAAGGGAAAAAAAAAAACAGAAGGGGGGAGGGGGGTGGAAGAAAAAGGAGGAGAGGAGGAAAGTTGCGTGTGAAAAGTGGAAAAAGGGGGGGATAGGAGAAAACAAACACAGAAGGAAACAGTGAAACCCCAAAGGGTAGAGAAGGTGAATAGGTGACTAGCAAGAGCAAACAAACGCCCTGCTGCCCATTTAGGACCATACAACGGTGAGAGTATTGGAATAAAAGCACTGAATGTGCACCAGTGAAATGACCAAAGTGCAGGGTGGGGAAGACCAGCCAGAGCTAGAGACAAGGGAGGGGGGGAGGGGGAACGAATGGGAATAGTGCAGTGCACTGGCTGGTCTTCCTCACCCTGCACTTTGGTCATTTAACTGGTGCACATTCAGTGCTTTTATTCCAATACTCTCACCGTTGTATGGTCCTAAATGGGCAGCAGGGCGTTTGTTGTTTGTTTGCTCTCGCTAGTCACCTATTCACCTTCTCTACCCTTTGGGGTTTCACTGTTTCCTTCTGCGTTCGTTTTCTCCTATCCCCCCCTTTTTTCCCCTTTTCACACGCCCCTTTCCTCCTCTCCTCCTTTTTATTTCCCCCTCCCCTCTTCCGTTTTTTTTTTCCCTTCCCTCCCCCCTCTTCCCTCCCCCCCTCCTTTTTTTTTTCCCCCCTCTTCCTCCCTCTTTTTTGCTGCACCCTTTGCTCCCTGCAAACCCACAGACCTACATTCCAACATGAGTAAACTGCCCTTAAAGCCCTTTGGGGGAACTAATTGATCCCTTGCTCTTACCTTTGTTTTCAGCATCACCGTTACTCCATCTTGGCTGTAGTGTATGCCACCCACTGCCCGTTTTCATCTTTTCCCCCCTGTGGGGGGCAGTGTATGCGTGATCCCTTGCAAGGCATATCTGGTCTATTACCCGTTCTCTGGGGAGCTGGCCTGGTATTGGGGAGACAAAGGACATAGGAGGGACCACATCATCACGAATATCCTGAATTATCGGGAACTCTGTGACGGGTAACTATGCAATTTACGCAGATATGCTGCGTTGTATATACATAAGTTCATTATTGTTGAGTTTTACGCTATGTTTGACACATGCTTACATCCCTACAGTTGACAACCATCCTCTGAAGATGACCCAGTGAGGGTCGAAACGTGTCAGATTTCTAATATCCATGATCTTGTTGTCTCAAATACACTGTACTGTACATTGTTCTCAATTACGGGCATTGTCTGCTGTGACTTTTATATTGTACTCCAGTTCATGTCCTGACTTTACAGGTCAGAACTTATCTGTTTTATACCATTTTTGTACCAATAAAATTAACTTTTTGACTATCCACATTGTATTTCATTGGCTGCTTTAAGGCCCCGTTAGGGTTTTTTTGTAGTATTTTTATGAGTTTTAACAAACCTTTGGTAGATTTCTACCTGTTTCTGCTCAAAATAAATAACTGTTTGTTTGACATGTCCTTTGAATACTAATTCTGAATTGGAGGGTCTGGTTTATTAAAATCACCAGGCGCCCTCTTAGCGTTCTGATGAGAAAGGTTGCGGTTTGTGCATCCCTTTAAAAATAATTAACCCTTAGCGGGTATCTCACCAAAAATTTAATTTTCGTTGCGGAGGATGCCTAAATCCTGACCTGTAGTGTAGAATTCTGGAAAAATCAGTGGGCCAATCACACAATCAGGAAATTACATTTTTGGAGGTGTTCTGTACACCAGTGGAGCGCAGAACGCCTCCAAGTTGCCATATTGCATTGAATTTTACAGAAAATTACAGTTCTGCAGATTGAAATAGAATGGTAATTATTATTAATTGAAATTACAATGTGGCTGGTATAGCAATTGTATATGATATATTATATTATTTGGTGCTATATTTGTTTCCACAGAAGTACAGTTACCCTTATGTTTTTTAATAGCTGTATGATTGCATACCCTGCCATATGAAATGTTTGGAATGACATTGTTGTCTTGTCCAATGCAAATGTGGCTTTTATGCATTATTTTAGTTGCATAACTGACAATGCAGATAGAAATGTCAGTATTTGGGTGTTATAAATTTAATAGCAAGAGAATTGCTTGTAATAAAGTGTAAAGTCTACTGTGCTGAGAGACTTTATGACCCCTCTTCTTGCCGTCAAAGATTGAGGGTTTAGAAATAGACAGGGACAGTAATGTTCAGGGGTCTGTTAATGTCTTGGAATTCTAACACACAAGAAAGCAAAATATTAGTTGGGGATTTCAAAATAAAATCAGAGACTTCAAATATTTAACCAGTAATTTGAAAAACAGGTGTGGTAAGAACAAGGTAGAAAATAATAAATTCTGGGAACATAATCTGAGACTATAGGGGGGCTGGTTAAAATAGTGGGTTTAGTTCCACTTTACATGGCTTGCCACAACCCCCTAATGCCGCGTACACACGAGCGGAATGTCCGACAGAAAAAGTCAGACGGAAGCTTTTCATCGTATATTCCGATCCTGTGTATGCCTCATCTGACTTTTTTTTCAAAAATTCTAACGGACCTAGAAATGGAACATGTCCTAAATATTTCCGATGGAACCAATTCCTATCGTGAAAACCGCTCGTCTATATGCTGTTCCGACAGACTAAAAACTACGCATGCTCTGAAGCAAGTATGAGACGGAAGCACTCAGTGTGGTAAAAATAGCATTTGTATTGGAGCTAGCACATTCCTGACGCTGCTAATTCTGTGATCTTTTAATGCAGTGCATTCTTTTCTTCTTTATAATGCTAGAAGAATAAAGTTGTTTTGCTGCTCATATTATTCACACAGAGTTCTCACAAACTGATTTCTGGATTATTTCTCCTCATCTCATGAATAATATTTTATTTTTTAAAAGCCCAATCTTCATAATAATGTCTACAATTATTTTTTATACTCATCTTTTATAATTTTTTATTTCATCAAGATTTATTTTAAGATTAGTTAAAAATTATTTTCTAGTGATCTCCATATAATTTGTTTTTTTTGTGTGTGTCAAGTTACCACAATAACATTATTATCTTGTATTTTTTAGTAACCTCAACAAGGTTGGTGTCCCTTGTTAATTTGACATTGTCTTTTAGAAATGTACCTGCCTACTCACAAACAAACTGTCCTTTTTGAAGAAAAACACATAGGAAAGTATTTTTGAAAATAAAATATCCATTTATTCTGGGTAACAAAATAAAGAGGAAGTCAACACTGGAGAAACTTTTGGAATATGCAAAGCCTTTTGGCCCCCAGGGCACACATCAAGTCTGTGGAAAAGAAAATTGGAAGCTTGAGGAGTCCATATAATAGGGAGCACAATCTGGTCCAGGAATCCCAGAGATCAGGACCAGCAGCAGATGACATATCTGTCCCCAGGCTGTGGTACTACACCAGCCTGCAACTTCTGTCAGACCAGACTGAACGTAGGCCATCACTTTCTTCTCTTTGCTGCAACCTTCCCTCCACGCTGCCCTGCACCCTTCCCTGAAGCCTTCCCTGCAGCCTTCCTTGGAGCCTTCCTTGGTGGTGAACTTGTGGCAGGAGGAGGAGGAGGATGGGCTTGCTCATATATTTTGCTGTTCTCAGTCAGCTGGCCCCTCAACCCCTTCTAAAGGGCATCAAAAATAATTCTCTCACAGAGGAGACGTTGGCCCTTGTCCAATTCCTGCAACCTGGTGGCTAGATAGCAGCCATAGGCCTTTGCAGCGTTGGGGGGGCTCCTGAGGAAATCGCTGGCTTCCCTAATGAGGCACAGTGCTGCCTCCTCCGTCATTGTCCCCTTCCTGGGCCTTGTGGTGGTAAGGCAGAGGGGAGGCACCTGGGATTGGGTGAGACCCCTACTGGGCCCAGTGACCTCCTGGCTGCCACTGGACACGGCCTCCTCCTGGCTGCCACTGGGCATGGCCTCCTCCTGGCTGCCACTGGGCATGGCCTCCTCCTGGCTGCCACTGAGCATGGCCTTCTCCTGGCTGAGGCTTTCCAGACCCTCCTCCTGGCTGAGCTCATCCTGTGTATAAAAAAGGGACATAGTTGTAGTTTTCGCTTCATCAATCACACACACAATTTTCAGCTCATGACTTGCAAATTGAGTTTTAATAGATAGAAAATACTATCATTCTGATCCCAGCATTTTTTAAGCTGGTCACCAACATTTTTGGCCACTACTGTCTAGTGATATGTATACATAATTTTTTGTATAAAATCATTGATTTGTAAGCAATTCTAACATCTAGTTAACTTTATTAATATTAGGACTGGAGGTCGACCGATATATCGACCGGCCGATATTTGGCCTTTTTTAAGAAATCAGCATCGGCCAATTTTTTTTTGCAAATTCAGCCGATTACGGAATGCAATCCTCCCTTCCCCACACTCCACTGGCAGTTTTACACACTGAGCAGCTCTGCCGCTCAGTGTGTGAAAACGGGTGTTTGTAACACTGCAAAGAGAGAGGATCTGTCAGAATTCAGCGTGATGTTGGGGGTGGGCGGGACCCAGCAGCTATCAAACACCAGCCAATGGGATGGGATCTGGGCAGGCCGCTACATGTATGTGGCCCCGCCCCCTTTCTCAAGCAGCCCAATCATTGGCTGGTGTTAGCTGCAGGGCCCTGCCCACCCGACATCGCAACTGAATTTTGACAGCTGGTCTCACACTATATGTAACTGAATGTAGAGAAACTGTGAAATTGACAAATCAGCTGTGTAAAACCTGCCAGTGCAAACTACCAGTGCCAGCCAGTGCCACCTGCCAGTGCCAACTATCAGTGCCACCTGTCAGTGCCAACCAGTGCCAACTACCAGTGCCACCTGCCAGTGCCAACCAGTGCCACCTTCCAGTGCCATCTGCCAGTGCTAACCAGTGCCACCTGCCAGTGCCAAATACCAGTGCCACCTGACAGTGCTAACCAGTGCCACCTGCCAGTGCCAACCAGTGCCACCTGCCAGTGTCACCTACCAGTGCCACCTGCCAACCAGTGCCACCTGCCAGTGCCAACCAGTGCCACCTGCCAACCAGTGCCACCTGCCATTGCCAAACAGTGCCACCTACCAGTGCCAACCAGTGGCACCTGCCAAAAAAAAATCGGCCTAAAATATTGGTTGCAAAAATCGGCATCACATATCGGCCATTGGCCGCCCCGATTACTAAATATCGGCATCGGCCAGGGAAAAACCCATATCAGTCGACCTCTAATGCTTAAGCAGAAGTTCTAACCTCTAAGCCACGGAGCTGCCACATGTGAAAACCTCCTACACATAAATACACAACAATACAATATTTCTTTGGACATACTGATGGGGGAATTACATTACTCAAGAGTTATTCTTCTTGCTTTATTCTGTGATATTTGGTCGTTCTTTGTGGGTGAGTGTAGAATAGTAATATTACCCTCAAATTTTGGGGAATTACATTTTGATTTCTGATGTTGGTACACGTATCACATTATTTGGGCTCAAATTATGATTATTTGGAAATAATAAAAAGCACAAAAAATTGGGACTCATTTTAAATTTGCATCAGCAATGGTATTGTTTGTGATTTGTAAAGACACCTGTGTGAGTTTGGGTAAAGATTGTTGTGAAATGAAGAGTAGCAAGTGAAAGTGAAAACATTAAAACATTCCACATTCTAGCATTCTTAAAAACAAAATAGATTAAGTATAAGCAACAATGTTGCAAGGAAAATTTATTTCAGAGAAAGATACATTTCATCTCAACATTAAAAGGATTTATTTGGGGAAGTTACAATTATTAGGCATGTGCAATTCGTTTTGTTCCGAATTCGTTTTTTAACGAATTTCGACAAATTCGTTAATTCGGGAATATCCGAATTAATGAAAACCCATTTAACGAATTTTTCAGAATATTCGTAAATTCGATAAAATTGGACATTTGTAAATTCGGGCATTCATACATTCGTACATTCGCAATTTACGAATGTACATTCGTACATTCGTACATTAGTAAATTAGTGAATTCGTAAATTTGTAAATTCGAAAATTCGGAAATCTGAAATAATAGTTAACTAATAATAACTTAACTATTAGTAATTACTAGTAACTTTAAAATTATAGGTATTGTAATTTCCTTTAAAATTTGTCTGTTAGTGAACGTAACGCATACAAATTTATCCGAAGTTATGAATGATCCGAAAAAATGGAATGGAACGTAATGAATTAATAATAATAAATAACAGTAATAATAATAACAACGTTTTATTATTATTATTATTTATTATTCGAATGTACGAATGAACGAATGTACGAATGAACGAATGTTCGAATTTACGAATGTACGAATGTACTCATTTACGAATTTATGAATGAACGAATTTACGAATCGTAATCATAACGAATGACCCGAAAAAGAAAAAAAATAATAAACTAATGAAACGAAAACAAAAATGAACAAATTTTTTGGCTGTGCACATGTCTAACAATTATACCATTGGACTCAATGGCTAAAACTTACATTGGACTATAATATTGCCGATTTTCACTCCCAAAAAACGCTCTTTAATACAGCGCTCATTTTGGTATTTACTATAGTGCTCTGTAAAAAAGACATTCGAGCTAAAATGAAAGCTATTTGTAGGTCTGAGCATGCTCAGTTGTGTTGGCACCTAGTTGTACAGAGACTGGGAAATTCCCACCCCGTTCGGTTCGCACCAGAACATGCGAACAGGCAAAAAATTTGTTCGAACACTGTTAAAGTCTATGGGACACGAACATGAAAAATCAAAAGTGCTAATTTTAAAGGCTTATATGCATGGTATTGTCTTAAAAAGTGTTTGGGGACCTGGGTCCTGCTCCAGGGGACATGTATCAATGCAAAAAAAAGTTTTAAAAAACGGACGTTTTTTCGGGAGCAGTGATTTTAATAATGCTTAAAGTGAAACAATAAAAGTGTAATATTCCTTTAAATTTCATACCTGGGGGGTGTCTATAGTATGCCCGTGAAGTGGCACATGTTTCCCGTATTTAGAACAGTCTGACAGCAAAATGACATTTCTAAAGGTAAAAAAAGTCATTTAAAACTACTCGCGGCTATAATGAATTGTCGGTCCGGCAATACACATAAAAGTTCATTGATAAAAACGGCATGGGATTTCCCCACAGGGGAACCCCGAACAAAAATTTAAAAAAAAAATGCCCTCAACATTGGAAGGGTGCATTGGTAACCCCCCAAAGCACCTTGTCACCATGTTGATGGGGAGAGGGGCCTCATCCCCACAACCCTCGCCTGGTGGTTGTGGGGGTCTGCAGGCAGGGGGCTTATTGGAATCTGGAAGCCCTCTTTAACAAGGGGACCCCCAGATCCCGGCCCCCCTGTGTGAATTGGTAATGGGGTATTAATGTACCCCTACCATTTCACAAAAAAATGTCAAAAATGTTAAAGAAAGACAATAGACGTTTTTTGACAATTCCTTTATTAATGTCTACTTCTTTCCCCGCTTCTTCTTCCATCTTCCTCTGGTCTTCCTTCTGGGTTCTTCTTCCTCCATCTTGTTCTTCCCCCCGCTTCTTCCGCTAGCTTCCTCCGCTTCTTCTCATCTGGCATCTTCCTCTGGCTCCTTCTCCTCCGCTTCGTCCTCCGATCCGCCTCAATGGGAGTCTCCCGCTGTGCGACGCTTCTGTTCAGGTGACAGCTCTTATATAACGGAGGGTAGGGCCACCCAGTGACCCCGCCCCCCTCTGACACACGGGGACTTCCCTATGGCTTTCCCCGTGTTGTCAGAGGGGGGCGGGATTTACAGGTTTGTTCCTAAGATTTTATCCCACTTTATATCTTCTAGCAAGGTTCATAGTTTAGGGAAGTTGGCTCTTTTGAAATTCAGTGTGTCATGATCACTTAGTGCCCCTGTTCCTCATTCCAGCACCCAGGTGTTGGCTGTAGCTTTTCCCCTGTCTGTGTTCACCTGCAAGGTGATTGATCTTATCAGTCACCTGATATAAGCAAACCGAACACTCTATCCCTTGCTTGTGATAGAGACAGTTACCTGCATTGTTCCTGATCAAGCCTCCCATTTGTCTGGCTTGCTTTGCTGTTGAATCTCCCTGTGTATGACCCGGATCGGATGGACTATTCCCTGAACTCAGCCTGCCTTTCACCTAGCCTGTCATTGGATCAGATTTTGGACTATTCCCTGAACTCAGCCTGCCTTATTACCTTGACAATCTTAGAACCACGCTATCTGTCTGCTAAACTGCAAGTAGTCTGTTGTTTGCTCTGTTTGCGTCTGCCCTGGTGTGGTGGCCAGGCACTATAGCATTGTGTATAAGTCCTGGGGGCAACCGAGTACCGGTAGGCCTTCTTGTCTTAAGGGAAAGGGGGCTGCTATAGGTGAAGCACACAGTAGCTAGCTATAGTGTCTGACCACCTGCATTGAGGTAGACGTGACATTCGTGACACAGTGTCTTTGTATTCCCCTTATGTTTCCTATTTGTGTGATTTATACTGAAGCTAATTGACCTGTGATCTCTCTTTCCGAAATTGCCTCTTATATCCACATACGTGATCAGGTCTGTATTAGTGGTAATCAGTAGGCCTAGTAATGCTTTGTTTCTAGGTTGGTGCGTTTACCATCTGACTGTCAGGGCTGGGCTCAGCCCTTCCTTCTCTGAGCTGGCCGCTCAGCTGTCAGCTAATTGCCAGCTCCTATCTCTCCACAGTTACTCAGCTGTTGATGATATCCTGCTCATCAGTCCTGCCTAATTAAGCTGTCCAGTCCAGAGGAGCTCTGCCTGCCTCTCCTGCGACCTTGTTCAAGACTTGCTTTGCTGACATCCCTTCTGGCTCCAGATCCTGCTTGCTGTTCCACTACATTGATCCCTGACTAACGGCTGACTATCCATTCCGGTTACTGAACTAGCTATGTTTTGTCTACATTTGTGCTTTTTACTTTTATTATTAAACAAGTGTGGTTTAACTGTATGTCTGTCTTGGCCAGATTTCATGGTTTCTGACAGTAGGCAAAGGCCATGAATTCAAAAGATGTAGTCAATCCACTTGTTGGTAATATTTTTTCCAGATTGGATGAACTGGATCACCGCATGGATCAGTTTGCCATGGCGTTACAAAGGCTCCTGAGTCGCACGGCTTACCTGGAATCTCCCACTGTGGCTGCCCTGGTACAACCTATGTTGCAGGCCAACCCTGCTGCTGCTCCAGTCTCTGTGCAGGCACCCGCCTCGACATTACCAGATTATCTATAAGAGGTATGTCTGGTTTCACTGCGCTTCCCCAGCGATTTGGGGGTGAACCAGTCCAATGCAGAGGGTTTCTCAACCAGGTTGAGATATACTTTGAGATGCTGCCCCAGGCGTTTACCACGGACAGAAGCAAAGAGAGCCTTGGCCTGAGCAAGCCCTCTATGGGAGACACAAAAACCTGTTGTCTTGAGCTACCCTGAGTTGGTGGCTTCGTTTAAAAGGGTATTTGACGTTCCTGCATGCTCCGCTTCTGCTGCCTAGTGCCTCATGTCCATTTAACAGAGTACGAGAACCGTTGCCGACTACGCCATTAAATTCCGTACTCTGGTAGCAGAGGTTACGTGGAATAATGAGTCCCTTGTGGCTACTTTTTCTCATGGTCTCTTGGATACCATAAAGGGTGAGATAGTAGCCTGAGATATAATCCCTGAGCTGGAGAAGTTGATCACGTTTGCCATCCTCATTGACTCCAGACTCAGAGAAAGACTCTCTTTTAAAGAGCACTTGCGGAAGCCTCCTGTACGTTTGTCTCCGAGCTTTGCAGATCCACCCTTGCCTCCCTCCCCTCCCATGCCCCCTGGTACCGAGTTGGTCAGTGTAGGTGAACTCTTGCACTTGGTTTTCACGCGTCTCTCTGCGGATGAGAGAGCCTTTTTTAAGCCCCTGGTTTTCGGTCACCTTTTCTTGGGCTGAGTCGTCCATCGAGATACAGGCTCTAATCGAAACTGGGGCTGCAGGCCTGTTCACTGATGCTGCCTTTGTATCAAAGCACTCGATTCCACTGCTTGATCAGCTGTGTGACAGTCCACTTGCCATTGAGGGTCTTGACGGGAGACCTCTACAGCCTGCCCATGTTACTCATAAGATGGTTTCATTGTCCATGGCCGTAGGGGCTCTTCACCATGAGATAATCCAATTCCAAGTTATTTCCTCACCTAAGTTTCCACTGGTTATTGGTTATCCGTGGTTACGGAGGCACAACCCCTCTTTTGATTGGCTCCATGCTGAGGTTCTCTCCTGGTCGCCACAATGCAGTATGACACGCTTCCAGAAGGTAGCCAAGGTCCTGTGCACCTCTTCACTCTCCTCCTTGCTGGAGGAATACCGCGATTTTAGCGATGTCTTTGACAAAGGTCAAGCCGGTAGTTTGCCTCCACACTGTTCGTATGATTGTGCAATTGACCTCGTGGCCGGGTTTACCCTTTGTCAGTCTTGAAGGATAAGGCCATGGAGGAATATGTTGCAGACGCAGTTTCTTGAGGTTTCATCCGCAAATCCTCATCTCCTGCTGGTGCTGGTTTCTTCTTTGTGAAGAAAAAGAGTGGTGAACCTTGTGAGACCTTGTATTGGTGAGACCTTGTATTGATTATAGGGGTCTCAATCTTTTCACGATTAAGAATGCCTACATGATTCCATTGATTACAGAGTTATTTGACCGCCTCAAGAGAGCAACGGTTTTCACAAAGCTTGATTTGAGAGGGCCATATAATCTCATGAAGATTAAAGAGGACGACGAGTGGAAAACAGCGTTTAATACCAGAACAGGCCATTATGAGTACCTCATAATGCCTTTTGGCCTTTGTAACGCCCCGGCAGTTTTACAGGAGTTTATTAACGATGTCTTCAGAGATTTGTTGCAGTTATGTGTGGTTGTTTATCTCGACGATATCATATTTTCCAAGTCCCTGGAGAGCCACCACACAGATGTTTGTTGGGTGCTTCAGAAACTAAGAGAGAACAATCTCTATTGTAGATTGGTGAAGTGTGAATTCCATTGTGAACAGGTTAAATTCCTGGGTTATGTCATTTCCACTGCTGTTTTTTTCTATGGACCCAGAGAAACTTTCAGCAGTCCTACAGTGGCCCCGACCCATGGGTTTACGTCCTCTGCAGTATTTTCTTGGCTTTGCCAACTATTATCGGACGTTTATTCGTAACTTCTCGTGTATGGTCAAGCCCCTGACTGATATGACCAGAAAGGACAGTAACCCACAGAGTTGGTCTCCGGAGCCCATTAAGACCTTTGAGAGTCTCAGGGCTGCCTTTGTTTCTGCTCCTGTGTTGGCACATCCTGATCCAAGTTACCTTTTTTCCTTGAGGTTAATGCTTCTGAGACTGGAGTTGGCGCCCTTCTGTCTCAACGTCCTACCTCTGAGAGCACTATGCATCCTTGTGGCTACTTTTACAAGAAATTGGAAAATTCCACCTGTGGAGTGCAATTACGAGATTGGTGACAGAGAGCTGTTAGCGATCATTTTAGCCCTGAAAGAATGGAGACATCTCCTCAAAGGTACCACTGTGCTGGTTCTCATTCTTACTGACCATGCGAATCTCACATTCTTGTCTGAGGCTAAATGCCTCTCTCCCAGAGCGATGGGCTCTTTTCTTGTCTAGTTTCAATTACATTGTCTCATTCTTACCCGGTCGATGGGCTCTTTTCTTGTATAGTTTCAATTACATTGTCTCATTCTTACCAGGTACTAAGAATGTAAGGGCTGACACTTTGTCAAGACAATTTTCCCCCACTTCCAAGATGGAGTCGGTTCCGGTTAATGTGATTCCTCCTGATCGTATTCTGGCTATGGTTCGCACCAGTCTCACTTCTCCTTTGGGTGACAAAATTCTTGCTGCTCAGGTCCATGCTCCTCCTGAGAAACCTTGTGACCGCTGCTTTGTCCCAGAGTCCCAGAGTCACTGTACTGCTGTGCTCCAGAGTTACCATTCTCCCAAGGCTGCTGGCCACCCTGGGAAGAATCAACTCTTTTGGGCCATTTCCCAACAATTCTGGTGGCCTAGTCTACGTGCTGATGTAACTGCCTTCATAGCTGTTTGTTCCGTGTGTGCGCTCAGAGTAAGACTCCATGACACCTTTCAGTGGGCCTCCTACAACCCATACCCAATGAAGAGAGGCCCTTAACCCATCTATCTATGGATTTCATTGTGGAGCTACCCAACTCCCAGGGCAACACAGTTATCCTTATGGTGGTTGACCGGTTCTCAAAAATGTCTCATTGTATTCCACTTAAGAAGTTGCCCACTTCTAAGGAACTGGCTTCCATTTTTGTTCGAGATATCTTTTGCTTACATGGGCTGTCTGGGACAGGGGTAGTCAGTTTGTTTCCCATTTCTGGCGAGCCTTTTGTGCACAGTTGGGAATTCAGCTTGCTTTCTCTTCTGCGTATCACCTGCAGTCTAATGGGGCAGCAGAATGAGCCAATCAGTCCTTGGAGCAATTCCTTCATTGCTAAATTTCTGACCATCATAACAACTAGTCAGACCTCTTACCATGGGTGGAGTTTGCTCACAATAGTGGCCTGAATTCTGCTTTCCGAACTATGGTCTCAAACTTTCCATGTTGCCTGCCTCATTTGTTCCGCAGAGTATTCCTGCATTAGAGGAGCATCTCCGTGGTCTTCGTTCCACTTGGGCACAAGTCCAGGAGGCTTTGCGACTTGCTAATGATAGGTACAGACTCCATGCTGACCGGAGACGCCTGCCTGCGCCTTCCTACCAGGCTGGGGACAAGGTCTGGCTGTCATCTCGCAACCTCCGACTTTGTGTTCCCTCTGAAGTTTGCACCTCAGTTTATTGGGCCTTTCCGTATTCTTCGCAGGATTAACTCAGTGGCTTACGCATTAGACCTTCCTTCCAATATGCGTATCTCAAATGTATTTCATGTCTCTTTACTAAAACCTTTGGTCTGAAACTGCTTTACCACCTCAGTGCCTCGTCCTCACCCTGTACAGGTTGAGAACCATGAGGAGTATGAAGTACAGTCCATTGTTGACTCCGGTAGGTTCATGGGCGCATACAGTACCTGGTGCATTGGAAAGGGTACGGTCCGGAGGAACGCTCTCTGGTCTCATCCTTAGACGTACATGCCCCTGTCCTCTTCCGTGATTTCCATAGATGTTTTCCCCTCAAGCCTGGTGGTCCTCCGAGGGAGAGGGGTCATTGAGGAGGGGGTGCTGTCAGGGCTGGGCTCAGCCCTTCCTTCTCTGAGCTGGCCGCTCAGCTGTCGGCTAATTGCCAGCTCCTGTCTCTCCACAGTGACTCACCTGTTGATAATATCCTGCTCGTCAGTCCTGCCTACTTAAGCCGTCCAGTCCAGATGATCTCTGCCTTCGCCTTGGTCACATCTCTAGCCACTTAAGGACCAAGCCTTTTTCTGAGATTTGGTGTTTACAAGTTAAAAACAGTTTTTTTTTTTTGCTAGAAAATTACTAACACCCTAGAGAATAAAATGGCGGTTGTTGCAATACTTTTTGTCACACTGTATTTGCGCAGCGGTCTTACAAGTGCACTTTTTTGGAAAAAAATTCACTTTTTTGAACTAAAAAATAAGAAAACAGTAAAGTTAGCCCAATTTTTTTTAAATTGGGAAAGATAATGTTACGCTGAGTAAATTGATACCCAACGTGTCACGCTTTAAAGTTGCGCCCGCTCGTGGAATGGTGATAAACTTTTACCCTTAATCTCCAAAAGTGACGTTTAAAAAATTCTACAGGTTGCATGTTTTGAGTTACAGAGAAGGTCTAGGGCTAGAATTATTGCTCTCGCTCTAACGATCGTGGCGATACCTCACATGTGGGGTTTGAACATCGTTTTCATATGCGGACGCTGCTCGCGTATGCGTTCGCCTCTGTATGGGAGATCGCCCTTTTTTCTTTTTTTCCTTATTTATTTTACCTTTTATTTTTCATTTTTACACTGTTCTTTAAAAAAAAAAAAAAAATTTGGGTCACTTTTATTCCTAATACAAGGAATGTAAAATTGGTCTATATATATATAGAGAGAGATCTATATATTTATATATAGATATATATATATATATAGAGAGAGAGAGATATTATATATATATATATATATATATATATATATATATATATATATATATACATCTATATATCTATATATCTCTCTCTATATATCTATCTATCTATCTATCTATCTATCTATCTATCTATCTATCTATCTATCTATCTATCTATCTATCTATCTATCTATCTATCTACACATATACAGTGGGGACGGAAAGTATTCAGACCCCCTTAAATTCACTCTTTGTTATATTGCAACCATTTGCTAAAATCATTTAAGTTCCTTTTTTGTTCTCATTAATGTACACACAAAACTGAAATATCACATGGTCCTAAGTATTCAGACCCTTTGCTCAGTATTTAGTAGAAGCACCCTTTGATCTAATACAGCTATGAGTCTTTTTGGGAAAGATGCAACAAGTTTTTCACACCTGGATTTGGGGATCCTCTGCCATTCCTCCTTGCAGATCCTCTCCAGTTCTGTCAGGTTAGATGGTAAACGTTGGTGGACAGCCATTTTTAGGTCTCTCCAGAGATGCTCAATTGGGTTTAAGTCAGAGCTCTGGCTGGGCCATTCAAGAACAATCATGGAGCTGTTGTGAAGCCACTCCTTCGTTATTTTAGCTGTGTGCTTAGGGTCATTGTCTTGTTGGAAGGTAAACCTTCGGCCCAGTCTGAGGTCCTGAGCACTCTGGAGAAGGTTTTCATCCAGGATATCTCTGTACTTGGCCGCATTCATCTTCCCTCGATTTCAACCAGTCGTCCTGTCACTGCAGCTGAAAAACACCCCCACAGCATGATGCTGCCACCACCATGCTTCACTGTTGGGACTGTATTGGACAGGTGATGAGCAGTGCCTGGTTTGCTCCACACATACCGGTTAGAATTAAGGCCAAAAAGTTCTATCTTGGTCTCATCAGACCAAAGAATCTTATTTCTCACTATCTTGGAGTCCTTCAGGTGTTTTTTAGCAAACTCCATGCGGACCTTCATGTGTCTTGCAATGAGGAGAGGCTTCCGTCAGGCCACTCTGCGATAAAGCTCCAACTGGTGGAGGACTGCAGTGATGGTTGACTTTCTACAACTTTATCCCATCTCCTGACTGCATCTCTGGAGCTCAGCCACAGTGATCTTTGGATTCTTTTTTACCTCTCTCACCATGGCTCTTCTCCCAGGATAGCTCAGTTTGGCCAGCTCTAGAAAGGGTTCTGGTCATCCCAAACGTCTTCCATTCAAGGATTATGGAGGCCACTGTGCACTTAGGAACCTTAAGTGCAGCAGAATTTTTTTTGTAACCTTGGCCAGATCTGTGCCTTGCCACAATTCTTTCTCTGAGCTCTTCAGGCAGTTCCTTTTACCTCATGATTCTCCTTTGCTCTCCTTTGTGTGGCTTTCCTAATCAAGTCCAATCAGTATAATCAAACACAGCTGGACTCAAATGAAGGTGTAGAACCATCTCAAGGATGATCAGAAGAAATGGACAGCACTTGAGTTAAATATATGAGTGTCACAGCAAAGGGTCTGAATACTTAGGACCATGTGATATTTTAGTTTTTCTTTTTTAATAAATCTGCAAAAATGTCAACAATTATGTGTTTTCCTGTCAATATGGGGTGCTGTGTGTACATTCATGAGGAAAATAAATGAACTTAAATGATTTTAAGCAAATGGCTGCAATATAACAAAGAGTGAAAAATTTAAGGGGGTCTGAATACTTTCTGTTCCCACTGTGTATATATATATATATATATATATATGTAAAAAGGTTGCAGCTAAGGCCTCATTATTCCACCTCAACTCAGCTGTGAGTATACGGAACTGGAGGGCATATTGTCCCACTGAAGAAGACTCTTGGCGAAGATGTAAAAGGGCACTGGCTGCTGAAGAAATCCGAGCAGGTTCCTCGAAGATATTCTGAAAGAGCTTCAAGAAGAAGTCGGTCAGGCTAGAAACCACTGGGTCAAAGCTTCACCAGAGAGGAGGGAAATAATATAGGCTACCTTTGCCTGATCAGATGAGAAGTTTGGAAGTTGGAGTTCAAAGTGAATGGTGCACTGTTTGAGGAACCCCCTGCAGGCCTGGGAGTCCCCAGAGAAACAGGACGGAGCTGGCAGTTGCAGCGAATGTGTGACTGCGACCGGAATAGGTACAGCTGCCGATTGTAATTGAGGTTACTGAATTGGGGTTCCAAAGGAGGCCTGAAGCTGCTCAAAGCGGGAAGCCAAATCCTGGAGGAATCGCATCATCTGAGTCTGATTAGATTCCTGGGTCTCAAGTCTGGGGACTATGCCCTGCAATGGATCATCTGTGGATAGCGGCACACCAGCCGGGTCCATGGCTGATCAAACTGTCAGGTCACCCGAGGCCAGGTGACAGATGCACACCATTGGGATCAGGAGTGCAACGTTAAGATAGTGGACCCTACGGTTGACTGCTGCGGATGGAGCTCTGGGTGGTTCAGGAAAGCAGGCCCTCTGCAGCACCAATACAGATCACACTGGGAGCTAGAGCATGGGATTCCCCAGGGCGCGGAATCTACGAGCCAGCAAATGTTCACCAGAGGCCCCTGATGGTGGGGATGGATTTCGCTGCAGGCTGGCTCCAGGTCGCGGCCCCCAGGGTCTCCCAGCTCACACTCACGGTAGACTACTGGAGGATAGAGAGGATGCAGCAGACTGGGACAACAAGCGATAGTCAGGAGATAAGCCAAAGGTCGGGGCAACAAGCAGATAGGGATAGTCAAAGAACATGCCAAAGGTCAGGATATTAAGCAGACAAGGACAGTCAAGAACAAGTCAAGGTCGGTAAACAGGATCAGACGTAGGACACACAGCAAGGAGCACACAGGAAGCCAAACACGCAATATTGATCAGCGAGGCTGGCTTGCAGTGCACAGGTTAATATAGTGTTACCACTTAGTGGCTGGGGTGGAGCCATGCTTGAGGGAAGATTACTTAAGCAGCCAGCCGGTCTCCTAAGCTGATCACATGGAGAGGTAAGCAGACAGACATGAACATTACTGCAGATCCATGACAATCTGGTTACTAAGGATAGAGAGATGAAGGTTTTGAATTTATTCTTTTCCTCAGTCTTCACGACTATTGAATCGGGGGGGGGGTTCAGTAACCAAAACTGCAATGTTTATCCTCATGACATGTCACAGGAAGCACCCTCATATGGCTAACAGAGGACAGAATTAGAATTAGAATTGAAAAACGTAACATTAATAAGTCACCAGGACCAGATGGCTTGCACCTGAGGGTTCGTCTACTAACTGGAACAGTACCAGTTGATTGGAGAAATACCAATGTAGCACAAATATTTTAAAAAGGGCCAAGATACATCCCTGGGAATTACAGAACAGTTAGCCTAACATCAATTTTATGCAAGCTCTTGGAGGGGATGATAAGCAGTGCAGCCAGCAGAAATTTTTGTTCCCCTTACACAGCTTTAGACCTGCCCCCCCCCCCCAGCCTGACCACCAACATTCCCCAGGGCTCCCCAGGCATCCGCACACCGGCCACCTCAACTATACGCACTCAGCCCCCCCTCAATCCTGTATATATGTCAGCCCCCTCACACCTGTATATTTGTCAGCCCCCCAAAGCTGTATATTTGTCAGCCCCCTCACACCTGTATATATGTCAGCCCCCCCACACACAACTGTATATATGGCAGCCCCCTCACACACACCTGTATATATGTCAGCCCCCACACACACACACACCTGTATATATGGCAGCCCCCTCACACACTCCTGTATATATGTCAGTCCCCCATACACATACACACACCTGTATATATGGGAGCCCCCCTCACACACACCTGTATATATGTCAACCCCCCCCTCGCACCTGTATATATTTCACCCACACACACACACCTGTATATATGTCAGCGCCCCCCCCCACACACACATGTATATATGTCAGTGCCCCCCCACACACCTGTATATATGTCAGAGCCCCCTCCCCCACACACACACCTGTATATATGTCAGCCCCTCGCCACACACACCTGTATATATGTCAGCCCCCCCCCACACACACACCTGTATATATGGCAGCCCCACATACACAAATCTGTACACAAACAGCCCCCCTCCCTTTCCTTCACAGCCCCTACTTGTAACTTCCTACCTGGTCCCAGCTCATTTTTACAAAGCTGACATGTTGCTGAGAAGCATAGTACAGGTAGATCGCTGTCACACGAAGGGTGCACATGCACATAATAGCCAGAGATGGCAGTAAAGGGCTAAAATCAATGAGACAAGAACTGCTGAAACTGTGAGATCGTTTCTATACTGCACAGCAGGGATCCCCTTCACCCCTGCCCCATCCTGCCTTATTCTGGCCCGGGTGGGCCCATCGGGCCCCTTACAGTTGTAATGGCTGTACCCCCCTGATAGTGGCCCTGATGATAAGGGACTATATACAAGATTTTAGTAATGACAATGGTATCATTAGCAGTAATCAGCATGGATTCATGAAGAATCGTTCTTGCCAAACCAACCTTTTAACCTTCTATGAGGAAGTGAGCTGCCATCTAGATAAAGGAAGGCCCGTAGACGTGGTGTATCTAGATTTTGCAAAAGCTATTGATACAGTTCCCCATAAACTTTTACTGTACAAAGTAAGGTCCGTTGGCATGGACCATAGGGTGAGTACATGGATTGAAAACTAGCTACAGGGGCAAGTTCAGAGGGTAGTGATAAATGGGCAGTACTCGGAATGGTCTGGGGTGGAATGTGGGGTGCCCCAGGGTTCTGTCCTGGGACCAATCCTATTTCATTTATTCATAATCGACCTGGAGGATGGGATAAACAGCTCAATCTCTGTATTTGCAGATGATTTGCAGGGAAATAACTTCTCTGCAGGATGTGGAAACCTTGCAAGAAGATCTGAACAAATCAATGGGGTGGGGCAACTACATGGCAAATGTGGTTTAATGTAGAAAAATGTAAAATAATGCATTTGGGTGGCAAAAATATGAATGCAATCTGCTCACTAGGGGGAGCAGATCTAAGGGAATCTAGGATGGAAAAGGACCTGGGGGTCCTAGTAGATGATAGGCTCAGCAATGGCATGCAATGCCAAGCTGCTGAAAGCAAAGCAAACAGAATATTGACATGCATTAAAAAGGGGATTAACCTCAGAGATAAAACAATAATTCTCCCACTCTACAAGACTCTGGTCCGGCCATACCTAGAGTATGCCGTCCAGTTCTGGGGACCAGTCCTCAGGAAGGATGTGCTAGAACTGGCAAGAATACAGGGAAGGGCAACAAAAGAATAAAGGGACTGGAGGACCTTAGATTTGAGGAAAGGTTACCAGCACTGAACTTGTTCAGAAGAGACGCTTGAGATGGGATACGATTTCAATGTACAAATACCAGACTGGTGACCCCACAATAGTGATAAAACTTTTCAGCAAAAGAGAATTTAACAAGACACACAGCCATTCATGCTAAAATTGGAAGAAAAGCGGTTTAACCTTAAACTGCATAGAGGGTTCTTTCCTGTAAGAGCAGTTAGGATATGGAATTCACTTCCACAGGCAGTGGTTACAGCGGGGAGCATCAATAATTAAAAAAAACTATCAGATAAGCACCTGAACGACCACAACATACAGGGATACACAATGTACTACTGACATAAAATCACACACACATATGTTGGACTTGATGGTCTTATCTAAAACCTTGCCTACTATGTAACTATGTAACTATGTATTTGCTTTGGAAGAATAAATACACCTTTAACGTTGGGTGTCCTACTTGTGGATGTTGCTGTATTCTGTAAAGCTATTAGAGTAGATTTTTGCATTTTAGAATAGGGTGCCTTGGGGCTGTCCATAATTTTAAAGGGTGCCTTGACTGAAAAAAAAGTTGAGAAACACTGACATGGCGTTTAAAGTGGTAATAACCAAAACCAAAAATTATTAAAGAGGCATCAGCACAAGGCACAAATCCCACTGACTGTAAGGTATGTCCCTTGTGCTGTTTTTTTTCTGTTCTTTTTATTTTGGCTACATTCAGGCTTTAACCACTTGACCATCGGAAGATTTTACCCCCCTTCATGACCAGGTCATTTTTTGCGATATGGCACAGCATTATTTTAACTGACAATTGTGCAGTCGTATGACACTGTACCCAAATAAAATATTTGTCCTTTTTTTCCCCGCAAATAGAGCTTTCTTTTGGTGATATTTGCGCTATAAAGATAAAAAGCCCACAATTTTGAAAAAAAAAAAGGATTTTTTACTTTCTGCTATAAAACATACCAAAAAAACATGCTAAAGCCAATATGTATTCTACTACAAATTTCTGGTAGAAAAATCGAAATAAGCGTATATTGATTGGTTTGCGCAAAAGTTATAGCGTCTACAAACTATGGGATATTTTTGTTTATTTTTAAATTTTTTTACTAGTAATGGCAACGATCAGCGACTTATAGAGTGACTGTGATATTGCAGCAGACAAATCGGACACCTAACTGGCACTTTTGACACTAATACAGTGATCAGTGCTAAAAAATATGCACTGTCACTGTACTAATGACACTGGCTGGGAAGGGATTGACAGCAGGGGCGATCAAAGGGTTAACTGTGTGCCTAGCCTGTTCTTACTCGCTGTGTGGGAGGTGCTTTGACTAGGGGAAGGCAAAGATCCATGTTCCTGCTTTGCAGAAACACAGGATCAATACCTTCCCTTCTGACAGAACAATAATCTGCCTTGTTTACATAGGCAGATTTTGTTCTGTCTGTGTACTGTATAATCGGCTGGTGTCGACAGACATGGAGTCCATGGTATCCTCCGCTGGGCTCCCGCTGTATGTGATCACAGCGGGAGAGGGTCGGCGGTGGCGCATGCCCCAGACCCAGAAGTGTCAGATCATGTACTAGGTACGTGATCTGGTACAGAGCGGCTGCCCTGCCACAGTAAATGTATTGTGGGCGGTCCGCAAGTTGAGAACATGACAATATCATTTGGAAAGGTTATTTTTAAAGGATCACTAAAGATATATATATATATATATATATATATATATATATATATATATATATATATATATATATTTTTTTTTTTCTTAAATAACAAACATGTTATACTTACCTCCACTGTGCAGCTCGTTTTGCACAGAGTGGCCCCGAACCTGGTCTTCTGGGGTCCCTCAGCGGCTGTCTCGGCTCCTCCCCACAAAGACTCAACACTTTCATGCGAGCTCCCTCGCATGGTGTTGAGTGCTTGCGGGTGCACTCCAGTGATACAGCCTTGCGGCCATAGCCACTCACTGTATCACTCGGCCCCGCCCCCCGGCGCGCTGCGCCATTGGATGTGATTGACAGCAGCGCGAGCCAATGGCTGCTCTGCTTTCAATCCCTCCACTCTAGCCAATCAGTGGCCAGGCTGAGCGGCGAAGAGGATGTCGGGGGTGAGCGCGGGACTTCAAGGGATCAGGTAAGTAAAACAGGGGGCTGGGCGGTATTGTCGGATGTTTTTTCACCTTAATGCATAGAATGCATTAAGGTGAAAAAACTTTTACCTTTACAACCCCTTTAATGGTGAATTTTTGTAAACATAACAACATGAAAAAAAAAAACGCAGTCTGCAACAATTAGGAAATATGTCCAGTGAAAAAACACATGTAGTCTACTATCATAGTAGCACATGTGGACAGGGACAACCTATTTATCAAATCCTTCGTGAAATTCGCAAATCCCGAACTCAACAGCAAATCCTACTGAAGCCTATGAGCCGTTTTGGCCATTTTCAAGGCTAATAGGCAAGCTATTGTCTAAAAGACCATGGGGAGCTGGGCACTGCCATGGGGGACATCTTAACAAGGCAAAAAAGAACGTAAATATTGTACAGTAGGAAGAGGATCCTTTAAAATGCGACTTTGAAGGCTACATAGGAAAAACACAAATCCTTTAATTATATGCTTGGGGGAATGCTTTTAAGCTGTACGTAAAGTTTTGGAGCAGTATGATTTTTATAGACATCTTCAGTGGCACCATAGTCTGATTTTTTAACTTTTGGTTTTGTTTATATTTTATGAAAGCTTTGGTTACAATATACAGTATATAGACAAGCAACAAACTCAGAAAGGCATAGGCATGACGTTCAAATTAAAGTGCGTCAACACATTGTCATACAATTACATAGTTGCATAGTTAGTAAGGTTGAATAAAGACACCAGTCCATCCAGTTCAACCTGAGTGAGTGTGGGTGCATATCTACAATCATCCCTATTTATTTAAGGTACCCATATAGCACTGCCAATTCACGCAGCACTCCACACATACATCAAATGTATGTGTATTGTCATACAATACACAGCATGAACATGTTACATTCTATTACCTACATGACGTTGCCACTAAAGTAGCAGCTATATCAATAGTATACCATCTGCGCATTAGCCCCTGTTCACACCGCTGCGGCTTTAGACCCCTTTTACACTGAGGCGCTTTTCAGACGCTTTCACACTAAAAAAAAACACCTGAAAAGCTCACGAAAAACTTTTTTCATTAAAATCAATGAATGCTTTCACACTGGGGCAGTGCGCTAGCAGGGCGGTGAGAAAACTCCCCTCTCCATTGAAATGAATGGAAAGCTCTTCAAAAGCGTCTGAAAAGCTTTTCAAAAACGCCCGAAAAGCTCTTCAAAAGCTCTCAGTGTTTTACTGGCAGTTTAGAAGTGCCTTAGTGTGAAAGGGGCCTTAAGTAAGATATGTGATCTACAAAATCACACCTGAAGTCTCATCTAATGTATTTCTATGGCACTGTCATAATCAGTGCAATTTGAAGTAGCGCGATTTTAAAAATAGGTTCTGCACTATTTTTTACGATTTCATGTGCAACTTGCATTGACATCTGTGCATGAAATCGCACAGATGTCGGCAAGCCACAGATGAAATCGCACTGTCCTGCTTGACAGGTTTCTAACATCCACCAGCTCTGTGATGTTGTAATGGAGGAGTGGATGAGGACTCCAGTGGCAACCCGTGAAGCTCTGGTGAACTCCATGCCCAAGAGGGTTAAGGCAGTGCTGGAAAATAATGGGAGCCACACAAAATATTGACACTTTGGGACCAATTTGGACATTTTCACTTAGGGGTGTACTCACTTTTGTTGCCAGCGGTTTAGACATTAATGGCTGTGTGTTGAGTTATTGTGAGGGGACAGCAAATTTACACTGTTATACAAGCTGTACACTCACTATTTTACATTGTAGCAAAGTGTCATTTCTTCAGTGTTGTCACATGAAGAGATATAATAAAATATTTACAAAAATGTGAGGGGTGTACTCACTTTTTATGAGATACTGTGTGTGTATATATCTATATATCATATATATAGATATATACACATACAGATAGAGAGAGAAGTAATGTTCCTGCTGGATATACTGCACTGAACATCCGAACACTGGTGTTTTCCATTGCAGGAAATATAGAAAATCTGTTTCTGCTGAGGAAATGCAATTAAAAAGTCCAACCAAAGTATGCAGATGCTACCATCTACTGGCAATAGGTTGTAAACACACAATAAAACATCGGAATTCCACTTTGATTTACCTAGTTGCACTTTTTTTGACTTGTTAAAGCATTTTGTTTTTCAAGCCTTTTCAACTGCATTTCCTACTGTATATAAAAAAGTTACAGTTACAGTTGGTAAAGTTCCAGTTTAACCAGTATATGTGTGTAATGTATATGTGTGTTTATGTCGCTACCAATGTCTATGTATTTCCTGCCCTACCTCATGTCATCACACAATGGGTTAACGCCTCCTCTGAAACCCACAGGACCACCTCTTCCTAGCTAAATAAAAGACAGCCCCTCCCCAACCGAAGTGTTCTTTTTTTTGGTCATGCCCCAGGTCACCTGTTGATTGCAGTTGGTAAGTACTTTGGTTGCTGCAAGTATATCTCCCCTACAGCACCTACCCCTCCAGGTTCAGCCTCTCCTGGAATTGGAAGACCCAGAATGTTGGAAGTAAATGTGGGGCTACCCCCGCAAGGGCCGCTTGTTGAATCTGTACCCCACTGGTTGCCCCGACCTTGCAAGTCCTCCAACACCTCTGACACCCTGTGTTCAGACATTTTTAGCAGTAACCAAGACAATTAGAAGCACAAACACAAATTGGGTAAAACTGTTGGACTTTTTTTACTGAGGCAATAAAGACATTAACCCTTTCGCTGCCAGGCCCTGTGCTGCATTTTGTACACTCAGGGGGCCAGACCAATTTTGCAATTTTTCCTTTGCTTTTTTATTTTTCACTTATAGCTTTCAGAATTTGTGAAAGAGCCCCCAAACTATATATTTTCTGAAAGCATATGATCAGTAGAATAAAATGAAGGTGCTAGTGATTTTGTTCATACCCCGCGGTATTTGCGCAAATGTTTATCAAGCCAATATATTTGCAAAAAATACACTAAAACCATTATTAGCAGATAAAAACACAGCACATTTTACAAAATTCCTACTAAATATAAAAGCTTAACCTGTATTGAGTTAATAAATAACACATATTTGTAATTTTTACATTACGTCTTTTTGCAAAATGGTGAAAATCGAACGTAAGCAAAAATGTAAATAACCACATTTCTAAAAAAATCAGAAGGTTTTCATTTTTTCCTTACAGCTTTCAGAATTTGTGACCCCCAAAACCATATATTTTCTGAAAGCATATGACCTCTAGATAAAAAAAAGGTGCTGAGGACTTCCAGTTCCGGCACCGTATGGAGTAGCGGTAATTTACCTTAGCTTCCACTACCTGGTCCCTACATCGGCTTTTAAAACCAGCCCTGACACCCATCGCCGTCAACAGACTGCCCGCAGACCTCTCTCCTACCCCCCCCCGCACCGCACTAATGGACCGTTTCTTCTCAAAAAGCGTCTTGCGAGTACCGCTGGCCAAGTGCCAAATCGAGGCTGGGGATGCGGCCTTGTCTCCCGGCATGGCGGACGCGCCTGACATGGGGGTGAGTGGCAGGCCCCCCTCCATCACAACAGCGGGAGGCAAATGATATTGAGTGTATTGCTAAAGATGTGGCAGCGATATTGGCCCCCACCATTGCAGCTTCTGTGGAAAAAGCAGAGAGTGCTGGTATGTTGCAAATTAAGAAAGAGCTGGGGGAACATGCTTCTCGCCTCAATGAAGCTGAAAACAAAATTGCAAGTATGGAGGAAGAACTTTAACAGGCACAAGCTACAGAGCAACCCCAGGATAAGACGAACAAATATGTCATACAGAAACTGGAAGATTTAGAGAACAGATCGAGATGCAGCAATCTGCGATTTGTTGGAGTACCAGAATCGCTGCAATCATCAGCCATATCAGAATTTTGCACTCGTCCCATTCCTGAAGCCCTGGGTCTGCCCGGATCATGCACGGTGGAACAAGCTCAGAGCATTGGGGGAAATACTCCTCCGAACATACTTCCCCACGTACAATTGTTGCCAAGTACCTGAATTATGCTGATAAAGCAGCCATATTACAGAAATACCTGCAAGCCAGATCCCTTCAAATTGACGGAATTAAAATTCTGATCTTCGCTGACTATTCAATCGATGTCTCCAAGAAAGGAAAGCTTTCCAAGCACATCTGCACAACGCTTCACCAACAACTGATATAATTCACATTGGCATTGCCATCTCAAAACACCCAATGGGGACCAGCGCACCTTCAAAGACCCATTAGAATCAGAAAGGTTCATGTGTTCTCTACACCAAGATGCACAACCCAACTTTCACTCCAAGGCAACCTCAATCCCCAGACCTCTGGATCAACGTAGTCCACGCAAGGACTCACCTAAATGCCTTAAATCCTCTGGGTAAACCATCGCTACAACCCTCGCTGACTCCTTGATTATGGTACTTTTTCTGCTCACTACTCTGGGTAATATCAAGTTTATTTAGACTTTGGCACTGATTCGCGTCGCCTGTCGCGTCCACTCAAATGTAATTTCTTAGACGAACAACTTACAATTACCCACTAAGCTTCGCTATCTGTCTTTTCCTATGGGCCTTAATATTAGCTACTGTTAAGTCTCCTTCATTGATGGCTCACGCCCACCCCACTGCATCTCCATGACCATATATACTACTTACAGGGTCAGTTGTAAGGAACTGGCTTTTACTGAGTACCCATGCGGAAAAAAGCGAAGTCCTCTGTTAGTTACAGTATGTTCACTGGTTCATTTTTGTTATTCTCCCTCAATGTCCTACCTCTCACACTTCACCCACTCCCCCTACTTTTGATAACCTGCTCATCCTCCAGGCAATCCACAAAACACCTAGGCAACATACCCAACCAACCCGTTGCGTACTAGTCTCCCTATCTCTAAAATTCACCTACGTGCTTTTAATACCCGCACACCTCCACACTCTACACACACCACCCCATGACAATTACCTCATGCAATGTAAAGGGGCTGAGGTCTCCTATTAAGAGACTCAAGATACTAATACAACTTAAGAAAACTGACATAGCTCTGCTACAGGAAACCCATCTGACACATCTGGTTTTAACCTCATGCAAAAATTATGGGTGGGATCAGTGCTAGGATCTGATGCGGTTGGCCGCAAAGCAGGGGTTATCATCCTGATCCATCCAAAATCTTCCATGCAAAGTAATTTTGAGTGATGTGGATAACCAGAGGAGTTTCCCCACTATACATGTCCAAATAGGCGACAGGGATCTTGTGATCTCAAACATCTATGCACCCAACAACCCTGGGAAACAGTTTTTTGGAGACCTATCCACTAGACTTATGCAATACCCTCTCATTCCTCACGTTGTAGGAGGGGACTTTAACTCCACTTCACACATGAAAGATGATGGATCCTTTCCTAAATAACTGCCGAAAGCAGTAGCAAACCCAGAGCAAACCACTTTCGTCTTCACCATGGAATCCCTTCACTTTACTGACCTCTTCCACCCGATGGGCAGAGAATGCACCTTCTACTCTAACCCTCACAAGGTGTTCACTAGAGTTGACTACATCTTTGGCACTGATAATGTGGTCCCACTGACCTTGGATTCTGAGATTCATGATATAGCCATATTGGATCATGCCCCAGTATCAATTTCCTTGAACGATTCGATCTCTCAATCTAACCCTCGCTTGTGACGCTTTCCATCATATCTCTACAATAATGCTGATTTCCAGACATACATCGACATGGCACGGAGGGAGTTTGCCACTGCCAACTCCTCCCATGCTGACAACTCCAATCTTTACTGGGATGCAGGAAAGGCCTATCTAAGGGGTCGAATCATATTTTATGCTGCATCCTATAAGAAAAATACCCTATCCAGTTATAGGACAGCAAGTTCCCGCCTTAAGCTGGCTCAATGAGCCCTCTCTGCCCAAGACTCTTCGGAAAATAGAGATGAATGGCGCAAAGCCAAAAACAAATTTGATACATGGGCAGATATCTTAGAACTGACTAAACGAGCTCATGCCGACGCAAACTTATACAAATTTTGTAACAAATCAGGTAAGCACCTGGCTAGATTGTGCAAAGGCCATACAGGCCCACTCATATCACAACCCTATGGGACTCATCTGGAACTATCAAAAAGACACCACAAGAGGTCAATAGAGTCATGCAAACATTCTATTCTTCCCTTTATGCTCCAGACCCCACAAACCACAGTTTAGCCCAAAACTTCCTTGACAAGCTTGAATTACCATCAGTTACTGCTTCCCAGTTAGAGACACTAAATGCGCCTATATCCAACACAGAAGTTTCTAGCGCCATCCACCAACTTGCCCTTGGCAAGGCCCCAGGTCCCGACGGACTCTCAGGGGAGTTTTATAAGACTCTCCACAAGACCGTTGAACCCGTCCTCCTCAATTTCTACAATAACATCTGGAAAGGAGGGCCATACCTACCCTCTGGAAACCAAGCCATCATAAAACTAATTTTAAAAAAGGGGAAAGACCCTCTAGACCCGGGTTCCTACAGGCCCATTTCACTATTAAATTTGGATGTCAAGATCCTCTCAAAAATAGTTGCCACCAGACTTGCCAATATCATCCCCTCCTTAATCCATACAGTGCAGTCAGGATTTGTAAAAGGGAGAATGGCTTCACTAAACATCCGCAAGGTACTGATGGTATTGGACCATGCTAAAAAACACCCAGGGGGGGATTTTGCCATTATCACTCTGGACGCGGAGAAAGCCTTTGACAACGTCAGCTTCGATTGGCTTTCCTTAGTCCTGGCAAGGCTAGGCCTAACAGGTCCATTTAATCATCTCCTTAACTCCATATATTCTCTACCCGCAGTCAGACTGGTAGTGGCAGGTCTCCTCTCTGAAGAATTCCGTCTATATAAAGGTACGAGGCAAGGCTGCCCCTTATCACCCTTACTCTTCAACTTGGCCTTGGAACCCCTCTCTAGATTCCTAAATACTAAGGCATCTTTACATGGAATTCACTTAGGTGAACACGAGCTGTGGTCAGCTCTTTTCGCAGATGATGTACTCATATTCTCGGGCAACCCCACTTCCAACATGACCACCATTAAACAGATCTTCGATGAGTTTAGACTCTGCTCAGGTCAACGTATCAATTAAAATAAAAGCAAAATTCTTCCTCTAGGCCCCACATCAAACCCACCCTGGACATCCCATTCACCCTTCACCATAGCCAAATCTCACATTACTTACTTGGGTATTAAGATTGGTAAAATCCCTTCTTCTATGTATACCTTAAACTATCCACCTCTAATAAACAAAATCATTCAAGAATTGGAAAACTGGATGGATCTGCCTATTTCGCTCCTGGGGAGATGACATTTATTTAAAATGGTTAGTTTTGCACGTCTTCTCTACCCACTTCAAACCATACATTTGCTCTTAAAGCATAGAGACATCCAGCCTTTGAATAAAGCCACCTCCAAATTTATCTGGCGACAGAAGAGGCAGCACATAGTGCTGACTAAACTGCATCTCCCCAGGGGCAAAAGAGACATCAGTCTACCAAATATTAGAGTTTATAACTTAGCTTGCTTATTGAGGATAGGCCTAGACTGGATACAACAGGCATCTCGGTACTAAAATTACTCTCTCGAATCTTCAATGACACACCCTTACTCTTTTGTGGCCCTACTACACTGCCATTGGAAATCTTTACGTCCAGACCTACAACATAACCTTCTCCAAAGAGATACAGTCATCGCATGGAGGGAGGTACGAAAGAGTGAAAAACGATCCCCCTTCATATCCAGGCACTCACCTATCCATTTCCTCTGGGAATGGACTACAAAATCTACACTTTATGGTCAACAAACGGTCTCACAAAATTTTCCTCCCTATGGGATATGGAAACAGGTACACCATATGCATTTTCAGACATAGAAATTCGCTGTACCAAACTCTCACGTATTCTTCTTTTGGCAATGTGTCAACTTTGTCTGTACCTCTTGTAGGGAAGGAGACAAGAGATTTAGATGATCCATCACAAACTGATTGCTACATGCAGGTTCATATACCACGTCGGGCATTTACAAACCTTTACTATGCAAGATCACCTCCTTTATTTCATCTTCTTCTGTTGCGAACTGGGGCAAAGACTTTCTGGATCCAGAGTTGCTTGACAAACGAATGCAGGGATACAACAAAGTCCTCCAATTGATACCATGTGAATAGTGGAGGGAAACACAGATGAAAATTCTGCATCTCGCCTATATACCATTCCTCCCATTCCTCATGGACAAAAGCAACCCCCAGTCATTCCTCTGCCCTCTCTGCAAACAGGCAAGACCTACTTTAACACACCGCTTCTGGTCATGTTCATTCATCCACACTTTCTATGAACAAATTATATCTTCATACAATTACCCTGCTGCACCTCCCTAAAGACCCTCTGCTTCTGATCGTTGGATACTGGGACAAGCAACTTATGACTTGGTCCTCCAATGCTAATTAGCATCATAAAGAGTGGATTCTCATCAGCTTCTTTGCGGCTAGGAGAGCAATTCCTAAAAACTGGACTTTTTCATCCTGTCCAAAACAAGAGCTACTGTCGCAACTACACAAGGAAATAATCACTACTGATTTTAACCTTCTGGTCGCAAACAAACGCTTCTTCTCATGATGGGGGGCATTCATAAACTCAACAATACATCCATAGTCACTCAAGTCTTTTCATAGCCCGGTCATCTACTACAAGAATCTCCCATTGCAAGAGGACAACGATGGCACTCCTTGAGTTCTCTTTCACACATTATACCCCTTTAAGCCTACTGGGTGTGGATCCAGACCACTTACTTCTAACCCGCAAATGTCCAACTTATAAGGTCAACTCTCCACCCTTGCCTGATTAACTAGTACAAATTATACACCCAAGGAAAATAGTCGCAGGTTGCCCCCCCTCTTTCTTTACTTCCTAGTTTCCCCCTCATAACTTAGCATTCTTTAACAGGAGAATCCATCCATCCAGTTCTGTATTGCGGTTTTCAGTTATTATTACCAGTTTCACTGGATTTACTGCTTTATGTAGAAAACTTGTTTTTCTAACAATTGTCCCCTCCCCCACAGGGTACCAGGGTACATTGACTACCCACCCCCACTTATTAATTTACATATTTCATTAGTTTTATCAATTATATATTTTCATTTGTATCAGTATATTTTACTTTATATTATTTTATTTTATTTTTATATTTTTATTTTCTAAATTTATGTTGTATTATTCTCTACTCTTCCAATGTTAAAATGTATTATTTCAGGCGACGCAGAGTTCCTCCTGTCGCTCACAATATATATCTTGTCTCATTCTTACCCGGTCGATGGGCTCTTTTCTTGTCTAGTTTCAATTACATTGTCTCATTCTTACCCGGTACTAAGAATGTAAGGGCTGACGCCTTGTCACGACAGTTTTCCTCCACTTCCAAGTTGGAGTCGGTTCCGGTTCCTGTGATTCCTCCTGATCGTATTCTGGCTACGGTTCGCACCAGTCTCACTTCTCCTTTGAGGAGAAGACAACATTTTTGCTGCTCAGGTCCATGTTCCTCCTGAGAAACCTTGTGACCGCTGCTTTGTCCCACAGAGTCTCCGTACTGCCGTGTTCCTGACTTACCAGTCTCCCAAGGCTGCTGGCCACCCTGGGAAGAATCAACTCTTTTGGGCCATTTCCCAACAATTCTGGTGGCCTAGTCTACTTGCTGATGTAACCGCCTTCATAGCTGCCTGTACCATGTGTGCTCAGAGTAAGACTCCACAACAACTTCCAGTGGGCCTCCTACAACCCATACCCAATGGAGAGAGGCCCTGCACCCACCTGTCTATGGATTTAATTGTGCAGTTACCCAACTCCCAGGGAACACAGTTATCCTTATGGTGGTTGACCGGTTCTCAAAAGTCTCTCATTGTATTCCACTTAAGAAGATGCCCACTTCGAAGGAACTGGCTTCCATTTTTGCTTGAGAGATCTTTCGCTTACATGGGCTACCCAAGGTGATTGTCTCGGACAGGGGTAGTCAGTTTGTGTCCCGGTTTTGGAGAGCCTTTTGTGCACAGATGGGAATTCAGCTTGCTTTTTCCTCTGAGTATCACCTGCCATCTAATGGGGCCTCAGAACGAGGCAATCAGTCCTTGGAGCAATTCCTACATTGCTATTTTTCTGACCATCATAACAACTTGTCAGACCTATTACTGTGGGCAGAGTTTGCGCACAATAGTGCCTTGAATTCTGCTTCCCGATTGTCCCCATTTATGGTGAACTATGGTTTCCAACCTTCCATGTTGCCTGACTCATTTGTTCCACAGAGTATTCCTGCGTTAGAGGAGCATCTCCATTCCACTTGGGCACAAGTCCAGGAGGCTTTGTGACATGCTAATGATAGGTACAGACTCCATGCTGACTGCAGACACCTGCCCCCGCCTTCCTACCAGGTTGGGGACAGGGTCTGGCTGTCATCTCACAACCTCCAACTTCGTGTTCCCTCACTGAAGTTCGCACCTCAGTTTATTGGGCCTTTCCGTATTCTTTGCAGGATTAACCCAGTGGCTTAAGCATTAGACTCCCGTAGGTTCCATGGGCGCATACAGTACCTGGTGTAATGTAAGGGGTACGGTCCGGAGGAATGCTCTTGGGTCTCATCCTCGGCCGTACATGCCCCTGTCCTCCTCTGTGATTTCCATAGACATTTTCCCCTCAAGCCTGGTGGTCCTCCGAGGGGGAGGGGTCGTTGAGGAGGGGGTACTGTCGGGGCTGCGCTCAGCCCTTCCTTCTCTGAGCTGGACGCTCAGCTGTCGGTTAATTGCCAGCTCCTATCTCTCCACAGGTACTCAGCTGTTGATGATATCCTCCTTGTCAGTCCTGCTTAAGCCGTCCAGCCCAGAGGATCTCTGCCTTCACCTTAGTCAACATCACAGAGACGCAATCCTGCATTCCTGTTAAAAGACTTGCTTGGCTGACATCCCTTCTGGCTCCAGACCCTGCTTGCTGTTTTACTATGCTCATCTCCGGCTCCCTGATGTTTGGCTTGTCTGACTATCCTTTCCGGTTCCTGAACTCTGGCTATGTTTTGACTACGTTTGTTCTATTTATTTTTATTATTATACAAGTGTGATTAAACTGTACTTCTGCTTCAGTCTGATTTCATGGTTTATGACACCGACGTACACAAACGGCGATTCACCCTGGTCCTTAATCTGTTAAAGTAATGTACTTACAGCAAACTTTACTCAGATAAAGAGACAAATTGTTGACTTGGCTTGCTAATGCACTATAGTGTGCTTTATTCTTTACATATAAGGGGTTTACTGTGGTTGGTACTGGACTGCACAGAGTGGTGAAAGGCCACTTTTGGGAGAAAGCCATCATACCTGCATTGTTGCTTTTTGAGTGATGTGGCTGCAAATATAAGGCAGATGACAAGCACACATGACCCCATAATTTTAAGAGGACAATTTTTTGGTAAGTAGATGGCGTGTGCCCTGTCTTGGTGGTGATACACTGAAGTCGGTGCAAACAGCTTGCAGTGGATCTGCACAAGTTAATCATGACACAATTTTATTGGACTTTTTGTATGAAATGTATTTATTTATTGCACTAGCACTTTGGACGTACATATATTAATTATTCTCTCTATCTATCACATTGCACTTTAGGCACTTTTACATGAGCAGTCCAATTGGATCCTCCTGTCTGTTTTTCTGGTGGACCCAAGTAAACCCATTCTCTTGGAGCAGCAGGTGTAATCTCCTATCCAATCCGGTCATCTAAAAACAAATGGAATTGGGATCTGTTCCCCTCCGTTTGGGCGGATCGGATCAAATTCCAGTTGGGTGTAAACGGACAGCAAAGTCTGACATCTGACCGCCCAGGGGTCTTCCGTTCTGTCACCATCTCCTATGCTCTGTCTGTGTAGCTTCACTAACTGTCTCCCCATACAGATGGGCCCCCATGTGCATGCAGTGGGCTGTAAAATAGGCAGCACACAGTCATACATAAAAAAAAGCATTTAATCCACCATGCCCTCCTCCCTTCCACAGAGGATCTTCATCTGTGCCATTCCAGTTCCTGTGTCTGCTGACCCCACCCCCTGTTCTCATTCAGCTCCTCCCCCTGGTCTCCGGAGCTCCCTCTTATCTTAATCACCTCCAGTTCAGCAGCGTTTGAATCTGTGCTGCACTGGAGGTGGGAGTCCATGACAGGGGATTGATTATAGGGCTGGCTGCAGGGGGAGAGAAACAGCCATCATCTCCTGAAGCTGACTATGCGAGAGGAGGAGGGGCCGGGAAAGCAGATGGTAGTGTGTGCGGAGGCAGCTCTGAAGTCACAGTGCCCGGGGCTGTGCTGCCTGTCACTGTGTTCAGCTATGCAGAGCGAGGGAAACGTGTGAGTGGGGGCGGCGCCAGCATAAGCTCTTATGAGAAGCCCCGCCGGCTTTAGTACCACCCCTCTCCTGGCGCACTCAGGCAGCCGCCTGGGCTGCCTTGTGCTGGCGCTGGCCCTGCTACTATATATAAGAAGGCCAGCAGGTTGGCCTGAATTTATAAGAAAAAAAGGTAGGAATTGAAACATCAATTCCAAGAAAGCAATTCTTCATGGAGGAACCAGCAATTAAGCTAAAATATATAAAGTTTTATTATGCAAATCACTTAAACACTGATCAAACAAATTGTATCAAATAAATACCACCAATAATTCATTAAAATAGACAACGTTGCCTATGCACGCTAAATGGCCATCACACATTCCTTCATGCATTCCCCCTTGTGGATGACTGTGAATAAAAATAGTCACTGCTGGATTAACTTCCCCGCTGAAGTATAAACGGTCATAGGTCAGCAGCAGCAACGTGATAATGAATTGCACTTGCTCTTAGTAATGGATCAATGGACACAGGGCTATATGTATTCATAAATACTGGGTCAATCCGGGTATGCTAGGAGGAAAGTCCAATGTCTAAGCTGAGGTTATATGGAGCTTGCTGCTAGCTCAGAACGATCAACATGAGTGGGTTGGTGCATGTCTAGAAACCAGACGATATAGTGTATAGATATAGACCTCCCAGCCAGGAGGTATAAAAGGTAAGATCTCACCGCTTTCCTGACAGTGAACACTGTCTCAGCACTCCCCAACGGTAAACAAGCAGCTCTTTCAATGAAAAGTCTTCCTTCAGCTCATCGGAAAAGTTTCCGGGATTTCAGGGGATATCCGCCTTCCGAGTATTGCAGAGTATTGCTGTGTTTGGCCGAGTGAGACAGGCAAATCTTGGTTGGCTTCATAGCCCCAACAGTGCAGCCGTCACTGAGACTCGCAAAGCTTGCGGGAGTGTCCCCTTGGTGTGTGAGTGGACCAGTGTGTGTGCTACAAAGAGCGTGATGGCGTCATGCTGATGCATTTCACCCGTCACAAGATTTCTTCAGAGCATGCTCAGGAGCCAGAAAAACACCCCTAAATAGCCAGAGCGTAAAGTTATGTAATTGGTACCGTATCTGGTTGTCTAAGCAGCTGCGCAACCAATGGACTGCCATACATACAGGACAACAACAAGGAAATGGAGGACCAGTCTGGGAGTTTTAACAGCCCAGGAACAAACAAAACGGGGATAAATACTCTACAAAGTAAAGGGGGGGGGGGAGAATAAGCGAAGAAAAACAAAATATAACAGAAATTAATGATCAAATAAAAAAAGTGATGTTATTAAGAATGCAAAGGGAAAAACAAAATAAATAAAAAACTGACATAGGACCAAAAAAACTATATGTCAGATGTTACCATTTGATAGCCCAAAATTAAAACGTAAGAAATACAGCAAGGTTACATTCATTATTTAACCCTTGGGGTTGCATACTGTTTAAATTGTATTTCCACATTTTTTCCTTCTGGCAAAAATTTTATCAAAATCCCCCCTTCTGACTGGGAGGTTCAATCTATAAATGCCCTTGAAGGAAAGTCCAGTGGGATCACTATTATGACAATTGATAAAGTGCAGCGACAGTGGTCATTCATTATCCTTGCTGAGGATACTTTGGACGTGCTCACCGACTCTGATCTTGAGTGGCCGTTTGGTCTTACCCACATAATGCTTGCCACAAGGGCAAGTTAGCATATATACTACTCTGGTGGTGTTGCAGTTAAGGAAGTTGTTAATTTTATATTTCTTATGTCCCTCAGAGTCGGTGAACACGTCCGTTTTCTCCACATATTTGCAGACCGAGCATCTGCCACACCTATACATCCCCCTAAGGGGCGGCAGCAGGGTTAGCCGATTGGGAGTAGGGGATCTCTGAAATTCAGAATGAATGAGACTATCTTCGAGATTTCTGGGACGGCAGGCAGTAAGGAGAGGACGTTTGCCCACAATGTTACCAGGGAGGGGTGACTCAGCAAGGATATGCCAATGGCGGCTAAGTATCTCCCTAACCTGGTCCCATTGGGCACCAAATTTGGTGATAATTCTAATTGGGTCCTGCGACACCGTGGTAGATTTGCCTTGTTTATCATTAACAAGTAAATTCCGTCTGTCCATCTGTGGGGCTCTATTTTTTGCCTGCCTTATAGAGGAATGTGAATAGCGTCTCTCTCTAAATCTACCTTAGAGGTGCCTGGCTTCTGCTTGGAAGTCTTGTTGATGAGAGCAATTCCTTTTAATTCTGAGGAATTGACCAACAGGTATTCCCTTAATAAGGCTTTTAGGATGGTTACTGGAGGCCTGTAATAGGGTATTAGCTGCAGTAGATTTTCTGTGAGTTTTGGTTGAAATAAACCCATTTTCCACTCCGATGGTCAAGTGAAGGAAGTGGAGAGATTGAGAATCGGCAGAAAAAGTGAGTTTTATCTTCCTGTCATTGATGTTGAGTTCATCCATAAATTGTATCAATTCCTGATGAGTGCCCCCCCAGAGCATGAGCATATCGTCTATGTACCTAAACCAGAGACGACTGTGGCTGAGGTACAGAGACGAAGCAAAAACGACCTCCTCCTCCCATAGACCAATATGCAGACATGCATACGACGGGGCCCAGGGTGCACCCATCGAGGTCCCCCTAATCTGCTGATAATACGTGCCGAGGAACTGAAAGCAGTTATGTTCGAGTAAAGATTCCAGAATCTCAACAATAAATTAATTTTGTTGACCCAAAAGGGGAAATTTCTTTTCAAGAAAGAACTGAACTGCCCTGAGACCCCATATGTGGGGAATCGACGTGTAAAGAGATTCCACATCGATCCCCACAATGAGGGCCCCCTTCGGTAAGGCCATATCGTCCAGTCGCAGGAGTACATCCCGGGTGTCCTGCACATAAGAGGGAATATCATGTACCAATTCTTTAATGAGTGCATCAATGAATTTCCCCGTTCACTCCAGGGGACCATTGACAGCAGACACTATGGGTCTCCTGGGTGGATTGGTAATGGACTTATGAAGTTTGGGTATGATATAAAATGTAGGGGTGTTAAATTGAGATACCCGCATATAATTTAATTCCTTTCGGGTAATCAGGTTTTCCTCCATGCCCAAACTTAGTTTGTAATTAAGGGCATTGACAATGGCAGGGAATGGACTGGAATGGAGCCTACGATAGGTAGATTGATCACGGAGCAGTCTCATGACCTCTTGCTCATATTGGTCCTCAGTAAGTAGAACTACATTGCCCCCCTTATCGCTACGTTTAATAACAATTCCGGGGGGCTTGTTCCAGTTCCCTCAGTGTCCTTCTCTCCTCCACTGTTAGATTGTCAATGCCTCCGTATTCCCAATTAACCTTGGAGAGATGCCTCCTGACCTGCACCAGGAAGAATTCAATCCATTTATGGCTGGACAATGGGGGCATTTTGACAGATCTAGTATGTAGTCCAGAGGGGCGTGCCAAACCACCCACAGAATCCGGTGTCTTTGAGTCTGAGTCAGCATTTTCCTTTAAAAGTAATACAAGTGAGTCTAGGGCTTCCTTTTCCGCTTTGTCTGGTTGATTTATTTGAGATTTATTATGTCGTACAGAATGCCAGTATCTGAAGATGACTTTCCTGAGAAAGAGGGAGATGTCCTTATAGACTTCAAATTAATTCATCGAGGATTTAGGTGAGAATGAAAGGCCTCTCTGGAGCAGGGAAAGGTGATTTTTGTTGAGGGGGAACTTAGTAAGATTAACAACTTTCATATCTGTTAGAGGGACCAAACCAATAGGGCCACTAGTAGTGAGAGGATTAGTCAAGTTCGATGTGTTCTGTTTCTCAGTTGTCTCTGACTTTTGCGTATTTCCCTGATCCTGTCCTGGTCTACTGGGGACGTATGTAGGGATGATTTCCCTTTCGTGCTCTGTTTTATTTTCCCTTTGGTTGGGCCTAGATTGTCTACGGGATTCTGACCTTGCTCTAAAAAAGTCACTGCTAAATCTTTACATTCACTTTCACTTTCTGTGGAGGAATCGGACCTGCGGTTGGATTTAAAACTATTGTAATTTTTGGAATTGTTACTTCTCCGTCTGCTCCTACGAGATCTGCTTCTACCTTTAAAGATAGTGGGATCAAAGATGTCCCCACGTTCAAGATCTAATAGGTTTTGTTTAAACTTCTCCTGTAAATAGTTTTCAGATTTTTTTGTGTTTTTTCCCTTACTTTTTCAGGAGTTCATTAATTTTTTCAAATGAGGGATCCTTCTTGAAAGGCTCTAGGAGGCCTACACTCACATCTATTTCTGCTTTCATTTCAAGTAGTTGAATTTGCTCCTCATCAACAATCATCTGCATTACTTCAAGCCCACATTTCACACAACCGGCTTTCCACAGTTTAAGGAAGCGCGGAGAATGAAGGTGACCTGCTGGAGTAACCCGTTCTCTCAGACCTCTTGGTATTATACTGTGTTCAATATGTGATTTTAGAGAGGAGATGTCCCATTTCCTATTTAGATATTTAATGGTAAGTTTTTTATGGTTCCTAAACAGGGTTTGGAGTGAGTCATCACCAAAACTACTAAAGGCAGATTGCTCGCGTGAGAAAGCGGATCAAATTGCAGTTGGGTGTAAACGGACAGCAAAGTCTGACATCTGACCGCCCGTGGGTCTTCTGTTCTGTCACCATCTCCTATGCCCTGTCTGTGTAGCTTCTCCAACTGTCTCCCCATACAGATGGGCCCCCATGTGCATGCAGTGGGCTGTAAAATAGGCAGCACAGTCATACATAAAAAAAATAAGCATTCAATCCACCATGCCCTCCTCTCTTCCACAGAGGATCTTCATCTGTGCCATTCCAGTTCCTGTGTCTGCTGACCCCGCCCCCTGTTCTCACTCAGCTCCTCCCCCTGGTCTCCGGAGCTCCCTCTTATCTTAATCACCTCCAGTTCAGCAGCGTTTGAGTCTGTACTGCACTGGAGGTGGGAGTCCATGACAGGGGATTGATTATAGGGCTGGCTGGAGGGGGAGAGAAACAGCCATCATCTCCTGCAGCTGACTATGCGAGAAGAGGAGGAGGAGGGGCCGGGAGAGCAGATGGTAGTGTGTGGAGGCAGCTCTGAAGTCACAGTGCCCGGGGCTGTGCTGCCTGTCACTGTGTTCAGCTATGCAGAGCGAGGGAAACGTGTGAGTGGGGGCGGCGCCAGCATAAGCTTTTATGAGATGCCCCGCCGGCTTTAGTGCCACCCCTCTCCTGGCACACTCAGGCAGCCGCCTGGGCTGCCTTATGCTGGCGCCGGCCCTGCTACTATATATTAGAAGGCCAGCAGGGTGGCCTGAATTTATAGGAGGAACCCGGGGAGATATTTAGGCAGACCACTCGCCCATGTTCCTTGTCGGTTCCAGTGCGCGATTTGTTACGTCACCAGACCGACTCTTCACAACTCACTTCATGTTCATGAGTCTGTTGTTCCCGAATTTAGTGTGTTGCAGTTGCTCTATTTGTGGTTTTGTCGTTCGAGTCTTGCTCACTGTCGCAGGTAGGATTCTTAACTATTGTGGTATCATATTCAATCATTCCGTTTATCATATTCCCCATTTCGCATGTTGGGTCCTCGCAGCGGAACTTACAAATCGTTTGTGAGTCTCCTAAGGCACAGTTGTTATTTTTCCAACATACCAATCCCAAAATTTGTTGCCCAAATGCGTCATGCACGACGCCACACCACGCGGCCAGTCACAGGCCTGGTTTTTTTGTTTGTTTATTTGTCCGATTCATATCAGATACATTGCATACCTACTACAGTCCAATTCAAACCTAGTCGTGTCGGTGGCACAACAGTTCGCATCGGATACATTGCACGCCGATTCGTATCAGTTCATATCACTTACCCTACAACCAATTCGTATCGGTTCATATCACTTACCCTACAACCAATTCGTATCGGTTCATGTCATTTACTCTGTTCATATAATTTACCCTACTAACCGATTCGTATCGGGTCCATTTCATACTCATCACTGTCTGATTCCAACCTAGTTGCATAAGCGGCACAAGAGTTCGCATCAAATACATTGCACGCCAATTCGTATCGGACCATGCCACTTACCCTCCAACCGATTCGTAACGGTTACGTCATTTTTACTGTTCAGATCGATTACCCTACTACTGATTCGTATCGGATACATTGCATACCTTCTACAGTCCAATTCAAATCTAGTTGCGTCGGCGGCACAACAATTCATAATGGATTCATTTTTCTTATACCCTCAAGCACAGCTACAACCGGTTAGGGTCACAGTTCATTCCTACACATTCAAATTTTCTGCTACCCTTTTCGCCTATCAGTAGGTTACTTTCTTGCAATCGTTGCAAGCATGCCTCTTACAGCACAGACTTTTGCAATTGTTGCAAGCACGTCTACAGTAGCACAAACATCTTGCAATCGTGGCAAGCACACACAGAAATACAACTTCTCACAGTCACCACAAGCACATCTTTAGTGACACAACTCCCTTGCAACTGTTGCAAGCACACATCCAGCACAACTTCTTGCAAGTGTTGCAAGCACACATACAAGCATAACTTCTTGCAATCGTTGCAAGCACGTATCTCAGCATAACTTGCATCTTAGCATAATTTCTTGCAATCGTTGCAAGCATACTCCTAGTGGCACACAAACAGCCACACATTATTTTTTAGTGGCACTTAATCGGCCACTCACCGTTTTCTGTCTGTTATTTCTTCCTTAGGTCAGTCAAGTTCAGGTTCTAGCCTGCACCAGGTTGGACATTACTCTAAAGGTAAAAAAAAACAAAAAACATAGAGATTGCATCTTCACCAGGGCCAGTGGCATAACAGGGGTGGGACAGCCCATTCCAAGTAAAAAAAATATTTAAAATATATATATATATATATATATATATATATATATATATATATATATATATATATATATATAATATATATTGCACTTATGTCACCCTTACTGTTTCGATCCTAACCAGAACCTTGCTACTAGGGTGTCAGTCAGGTGTGTAGTCCACAGGTTCCTCTGTCACATTGTCCTTCAGCACCCTTGCACTAAACGTTTACGTCACATACATCATTTGGGATGCTTCGGGCGCTAGTTACTGTCACATGTATCTCTGCGTGACACTCTGTCACTTTGAAGGGCGACCCTTCACCTACACAGAAAAGGTCGCTAAACGTTGAGCTTGCTCACAGTGCAAGTATTAGCAGACTGAGCATGCGTCACAAACTACAGACTGCAACATTCCTACTTAGGCTGCCTTCAGCTGCTTGCCCCAGTATGCCTTGTGGCTCTGGTCTTCAGGTTTGTGCTCAGCACAGACAGGTACCCGAGCTATCTGTTACCTGGTAGTGGCCATCTCCTGGGCCTAGGGTGCCCACGTGTCCAGGACTGCCCGGGACATTCCTGCAATTAGCAGGTCTGTCCCGGGTTCCGGGCACCTTCATTCCAGGACAATACAGTGTCCAGGAATGAAATTGACAGAGCGAGCAAACCCCACTATAGTGCTGGTGCTCGCTCTGCCTCCAGCCGAGGGAGCTGAGACCGCCACTCCGCCTGAGCACAGCCGAGCCAAGGGGAGCTGAGACCGCCCCCCCCCACCCGAGCACAGCTGAGTCCGCCCAAGCCGAGGGGAGCTGAGACCGCCCCCCTACCCAAGCACAGCCAAACCCACCTGAGCCGAGGGGAGCTTAGACTGCCCCCCCGCCCGAGCACAGTCGAACCCGCACAAGCCGAGGGGAGCTGAGACCGCCCCCCTGCCTGAGCACAGCCGAACCCGCCTGAGCCTAGGGGAGCTGAGACCGCCTCCCCGCCCAAGCACAGCCGAACCAGCCCGAGCCAAGGGGAGCTGAGACCACCCCCCCGGCCCCCGCCCAATCCCAAGCCCAGCCCAGCCCACCCGAGCCGAGGGGAGCTGAGACCGCCCCCCGCCCGAGCACAGCCGAGCAGAACTGAGACCGCCCCCACCCGAGCACAGCTGGGTGGAGCTGAGACCGCCCCCCAGCCCGAGCAAAGGGGAGCGGAGATCGCCCCCCAGCACAGCCAAGCCGAGACTATTTTTACTGCTGACAATTACCTTCTGTGCTACTTCTCAATCTGTTAGCTCTGTCTAGCACAAGTTGAGAGGGGGGTCTGTACTAAGGGAGGGGGATCTATACTGAGAGTAAGGGGGATCTGTACTTAGTGGGGGGTCTGTACTGAGGGGGGTCTATACTGAGGGGGTCTATACATATTGGGGGGGAGTCTGTACTGATTGAGGGGGTCTATACTGAGGGGGGTCTGTACTGAGGGGGGTCTATACATATTGGGGGGAGTCTGTAGTGAGGGAGGAGGATCTATACTGAGGGAGGGGGGTCTGTACTTATTGGGGGATCTATACTGAGGGAGGGGGGTCTGTACTTAGTGGGGGGATCTATACTGAGGTAGGGGGTCTGTACTGAAGGAGGGGGATCTATACTGAGGGAGGGGGGGGTCTGTACTTATTGGGGAGGGGGGTCTATACTGAGGGAGGGGGATCTATACTGAGGGAGGGGGGTCTGTACTGAGGCAGGAGGGTCTGTACTGAGGGAGGGGGGTCTATACTGAGGGGGGACTTTACTTTGCAGGGGGTGACACCATGTTTTACCACACCAGTGGGGTGACATCAACCCTAGCGAAGCCACTGCTACCCACCTCCTCTATCTTCTCTGGGCCCACTCCAGCATGCTCTAAAACAGGTCCCCGGGCCGCACTGCCACAGTGGCAAGTGACACGCTGCATCTAGTGGCAGGTGACGGTGGCAAGTGACACACTGCATCTGGTAGCAGGCGACGGTGGCATGCTGCATCTGGTGGCAAGCTCAGGGTTCCCAATGATTCTGCATTATGGTGAGTTGAACTATTTCATTATATATTACAATGTAGTAATAGAAATAATATGATAATATGGATTTGATCATTCTGACACCATATCAAGCATGCTGTTGGGATGTTGGGAGGATGATATAAGTGCTAAAACCAGCCATTCACCTGACAAATTACTCCCCCCTGAAATCCCCGTCAACTCCGAGACTACATTCAACACCCCCCCCCCCCCCGGTTCTTGGCAAAATTGTCCCTGAATGGCAGTTTGGAAAGGTGGCCACCCTACTCCTGGCTCACCTCGTTTGCCACGCACTCTTATCCACAACAGTCTTCCTCTTCCTTTTTCTGTACTTCGTCTTTTTCATTCTTGTCTGAGTTTTCTGTATCCCACTCCGCTCACTATCCTACTGCTACGTCTCCTCTTAACACATGCACCCCCTTGTTTTGTCTTATAACCACAGAGCCATGTCGCAGGCCGGCAGTGAGGACGTCACTCCTGCCCCTCTGTCAGGCTCCTTTTCCCGCTGCCAGCTGCATCTGGGCCCAGCAGGCATCCCTGCAATCCATCTCCAGGGCCAATTCTCAGCTGCACTCCTTGGTCTCTTCCTTATCCACAACAGTCTCTGATGTCCAGACCAGAGTGACAGTTTTGGAAGTGCGCCCACCCACGGCCCTCCCTGACCCGGTCCTGGTCCCGATACCAGCATCTCCTCCTGCAGGTACGCCAGAGTCTACACCTAACATCCTCCCCACTCATCTTGTCCCGGCCAGTGTCAGAAAGGGCATCTTGGAGAGTAAGGACTTTAATCTGGCATCACTTCTCATTTCAATTCATGGCCTGGCTGAAAATAAATTGAACGCCTGGGGGGACGTCTCAGTGATCGTTAAATCAAAAGACCCCAGGCTCAATCTTAAGCTGATGGTCACTGAGTTCTTCCTGGCTTTTGGGATGTTCAAAGATGTCATTTGTTCAGTCACCCACAGCAGGAGGGATGAGCTGGACTTATATCTCCAGGCAGTGATGTACTTAGCTTACAAGTATGGAGGATACTGCTTTTACGACTACCATCAGTCGTTTTCAGCCAAAGCAGCTGCCAGGCTTGCCCAGTTCCAGACCATGACAGACTGGAGTGTCACCGACACAGAACTGTTTTGTCACCACTTTGCCGGTCTACGCTCCCCTCTCTGCGCTATCTGCCAGTCTTTTACCCACACAGTAAACTGGTGCTCTGAGGCAGCCACAAGGCGTCCCTTCAATTCCCCTTCCATCTCTGGTATCAGTCAGGGCTTGCCAGGCCCCGCACAACAGCGGCAGGTGGACAAATTGGGATGGCCTGCCTTATCAGTGGGGGGCGCAGCCATATGCAATAACTTCAATTATGGCGTATGCTCCTACAACCAGTGCTGGCTACTGCATATTTGTACATCATGCCATAGGGCACACCCAAAGGTCACATGTCACTTGAAGCAGCTAAACAAGTCCTGACTAAGCCGGGTGGATGTCCTTTGGTTGGGGTTCTACCTCTCCACACACCCCACCCCTTCACTGGCCGTATTCCTGGTACTCGGCTTCGACAGCAGGATTCCACACCGTCCTCATCACCTTACCCCACTCCACTCACTAATGCAAGAACCTCCAGTCAGCGGCTATCGACGAACAGGCCATAGACACTCTGCTGCAGGCTGAACTAGACAGAGGTTTCATCACCGGCCCCTTCTCACAGTCACTTTTTCAGACCTGAAGAGTAGGCCCTATTGGGCTTGTCAAGGGCAAGTTCTCCAATAAACTTTGCTTAGTGTACGATGGGTCGGTGCCTCATTCTTCTCATATCCCAAGTCTAAATTCCCTGATTCCTTCCGAGAAAGTCTCCCTCAAGTACGCGTCAGTTGCCTTGGCCATCCACGCTGTCATTTAACCACTTCCCGCCTATAGCAGAATGATGACAGGGTGGTGGTTCAGTTATCCTGACTGGGCATCATATGACATCCTGCAGGATAACAGCCGCCGCGGGCTTGTGGGGGCATGCATCGCGGTGATCGGTGGTGTGGTGTGTCAGTCTGACACACCGCTCCACTGATCTCGGTCACGTCATCAGCCATGTCCAATCACGGCTGATCACGATGTAAACAGGAAGAGCCGTTGATCGGCTTTTCCTCACTCGCGTCTGACAGACGAGAGTAAAGGAGAGCCAATCGGCTACTCTCCTTACGGGTGGTCTGTGCTGATTGTTTATCAGCGCAGCCCCACCTTGGATCCTGCCCAGGACCACCATCATGCCACCCAGGACCACCAGGATGGCCATCCACACTGGACCACCAGGTATGCCCCCCTAGACCACCAGGGAAATGCAAATCTGTGCCAAAGCAGCTGCCAATCAATGCCCAGGCAGCTGCCAATCAGTTCCCTCTCACAATGCCTACCACTGCCAGTACCACCAGGGATGCCCATCAGTGCCACGTATCAATGCCCATCTGTGCCATGCAGTGCCACCTATCAGTGCCCAGTGCCACCTATCAGTGCCATCCATAAGTACCCTTCTTTGCAGCCTTTCAGTGCCCAGTGTCGCCTATCAGTGCCCATCAGTGCCCACCAGTGCCACCCATGAGTGCCCATCAGTGCCACCTATCAATGCCCATCAGTGCTGCATATCAGTGCCACCCATCAGTGCCGCCTACCAGTGCCCGCTCATTGGTGCCACCTCATCACCTTATCAGTGCCCATCAGTGAAGGAGAAAACTTACTTATTTATAAAAATTTTTAACAAAAACAAAAGCAAAACTTTTATTTTTTTCAAAATTTTCGGTCTTTTTTTATTTGTTTAGCAAAGAATAAAAACCGCAGAGGTGATCAAATACCACCAAAAGAAAGCTCAATTTGTGGGAACAAAATGATAAAAATTCTGTTTGTGTACAGTGTAGCATGACTGCGCAATTGTCATTTAAACAGCAACAGCGCAGAAAGCTGAAAATTGGCTTGGGCAGGAAGGTGTATAAGTGCCTGGTATTGAAGTGGTTAAATAGGTACCGTTGCCTGGCTGTCGACACCAGATGGATTCAAACTCCTGCCTATCGAGACATCCCTCCGGCGATGGCACGGCATTAAATGGAGGGATTCCCATTACTTTGCCTCCAAGTTGACCTTTGGGTCAAAAAGCAGCCCGTGGCTGTTCGATTTTCACCCAGTCCCTCACATGGATCCTATTGCACCAGGCCCATTGCCAGATGGTCATCCATTACCTCGATGATTTTCTGCTCATCAGTCAGACATACCCCCAGTAGGTCTAGACAGATTAAGAGTGGTGTTTAACAACCTCAACGTGCCCATAGCCAAACATAAAGTGGAAGGGTCGGCACATTCCATCACCTTCCTAGGTATCACTCTGGATACGCGTGCCATGCAGGTCAGCCTGCCTTCTCACAAACTGGCCCATATTAGGTCGGTCATCCACGACTTTACCCTGTCGCAAGGGTGCACTAAGAGACAGCTGCAGTCCTTGTTAGGGATGCTCAATTTTGCTATGAGAATTATTCCTCAGGGGCGGTCTTTCATTTCACGGCTCTTGGTTTTTCTCGCTCAAGTACAAGACCCTGTTCAAATTCTCAAGTTAGACCAAGCAGCGATGGTGGACTTAGCAATGTGGGAGGAGTTCCTCACCAACTGGAACGGCATATCGATGTTTATCCCGTCAGCATCAGCTCGATCACCACAGGTAGTCACAGATGCCGCAGCCTCCACAGGCTTTTCTGCAATCTTTGGCCATCACTGGTTAGCTGGATCTTGGCCTCCAGAAATCCTCCCAATCCCTGGTTTCACTCAATCTTCATCATTGTTCAAACTATATCCCATCGTGGCAGCTGCCCAGGTCTAGGGCCACACGGGGACAGGACAAACGGTGTTCTTCACCACAGACAATCAGGCTACGGCCAACATCATAAATAAGGGTAGGTCCAAATTGCTCCCCATAATGTCCTTCCTGCGCAAGCTGGTGCAATTGTCACTGCATCACCAATTTAACATTCAATGTAAGCACATTCCAGACAAGTGCAATGTTGCAGCAGTTGCGCTGTCTCATTTCAATTTTATTTCATTCTTCCAGCAGGAACCTGGAGCCGATCCAGCGACTACTCCTATCCCACCTTGGACACGGCTAAGGATGGATTAAAACCACACCTTGACAACGCAACCCAGCTCATTAATCACTCGTTGTCCCGCTACACACTAAAGGCCCCCGGAGCAACGACAGCCACATGCAGCTGGCTCTCTTATAACACTATCAGGCTATACCTAGCCGGCATCAAGCATTTCCTGTCCTTACAGGACCCCGGCAATCCATCTGTGTTCAAAGCCCATACAGTAAGATCCCTCCTACGTGGCATCTAGAAACATCAGCCCGTAGCCAACGGCAAACGCTTGCCCATCACAAGTGCCATCTTTAGGCACATGTTTAAAATCCTTGCACGTTCCCCGTTCAGGGTTTTGCCCAGTCTAGTCATCCAAGTGGCCATCTACCTGGCCTTCTATGGTTTTCTGCGGCTTAGCGAATTCACCATTTGTGGCACTGGCAGCCAGATACTATACAGACACCACCTGACTCGCTTTCAAAATCATTACGTCCTTCATCTTGCAGTCTCCAAAACTCAAAAATCCGGACCCCTGGTCATCAATAACCTCTTTCAGACTAACAACGCCTGGTGCTCAGTAATGGTACTCGACAGACTACTGTCTCACCTACCCAGCCAATCAGACTCTTGCCCGTTGTTGCCTTTTCCAACCAGCCCCCTGAGTGGCAGCCAATTAACCAGGCACGTTAGGATCCTACTGGTCAACTTGGGCCTTGACCCCGGTCGGTACTTCAGAAATTCCTTCCGGATTGATGCAGCCTCAGCTGCATCTCAGCACGGAGAACCAGACCATGTGATCAAGAAATTAGGCAGATGAAAATCTGCCTGCTTCGCTAGATACATTCCAAATCTTTAGGTGGAAATGGCACAAGCCTTTACCAAGCTTGCTCAAGGATGACGGAATCAATAAAGAATTACTTCCCTATATAGGTATTTTTGCCCCGTTTTCTTGGCATACCGACCAACATGTTATGTTGTAAGTCTTGTCGCGTGTTTATGTGTTCTGTATTTGTCTCGGTCATAGGGCCACGATCATAAATAAGAAGGCCTGTATGGTGGCCTGAATTTATGGGAGGAGCCCGGGGGGGGTATTTAAGCAGACCACTCGCCCATGCTCCTTGACGGTTCCAGTACGCGATATCCTCCCATCCCCTTTTTCAGGGCACTTCTCAGCACATTCTTCTCCACAATCATCCATTACTTATCTTGGGTATGCCCCCTTTTCTTGCCATACCAACCAGACAACCAAGGCACACCTCAGATCTATGTTATGTTGTAAGTCTTGTCGGGTGTTTGTGATCCATATTTTTGTCGGTCAAAGGGTCACGTCCATAAATTCTAGTTAATGCTATGGGCAGCATAGTGGCTTATTGGTTAGCACATCTGCCCAGCAGCACTAGGGTCATGGGCTCAAATTCCAACCATGACATCAGAGTCCACGTGGTGCAAAATGCTGTAGGTGGGCTATAAGATGTCCCTCAATGTTATATTAAAACAAAGTTTAACCACATCTCTCTTAGCGTAACAGAAATTTCCCCTTCCCCATTTAAATTTGCCCAGCCTGTCTTTTGTGTGTGCATTTAGTTTACTCAGCTGCCTGTAGCTGCTGTAGTGTTTTTTACAGGTGCTATAGGGGTGTGCTATTTATTGGGGTAGGGAGGAACCTCCTCAGTTGCAGGCTTTTTTATGAGGGATTATATACTTTTACAGGGAGTGTACAGACAGATTGGTGGGATCCCCTTTACCGGTATTCCCACCATATCTGTCTTTTAGGGGTGGTGTGTACACATTTTTCTGTGTTCAGCTTTGTATAGCTAATAAATCTTTTTTGTAGATTACTCTGTTTGGTGTGCTTTGGTCATTTAGTTTTTTATTTTTCATTTTTTCTTTATATATAGTTTTTTGATCACACCCCCTTTAATATATGTGATGAGTACTTCTAAATTTCTATCCTGACGGGATTCCCATTTTCTCATATTTTTTTATGCCACCCTAGACCACCAGGGAAATGCCAATCAGTGCCTAGGCAGCTGCCAATCAGTCAGTAGCGTAACTACAACCTTCAGGGCCCCGGTGTAAGAAACCATGGAGGGCCCCCCTGACCTCCAGCCAGGGCCCTTCCCACTGATCCCGGGGGCAGCAGGACCTGGATAGGGGGGAACAAACCCCCTCCATTTTCCTCTTGCAGCCACTTAATGCCTATCAGAGGGAGAGGAGGAGAAGCAGACTTTTAGTGGCTGCAGGAAAAAAATTGAGGGAATTTGTTCCTCTAAATGCCCAGAGGAAAATATAACAGGTAATTCTGTGCTGCCCTAAAGAAGAGAATTAAGCAGCTAACATGGCCAGGAGTATTTGTGCATGTAGAGAAAAACAAAATAAGTGTAGCGCTAATATAGACAACCATAAAATGTCTAACATAAAGACAATAAAGTCCTAGACTAGTAAACCTCTGAAAATAAATTAGACAAGAGTCCTCCATGGATAAATAACTCATGAGAAATATGAAAAATAATAGTCCATAGGTAGATGTGTGACTTCATATGTGAAACATATCAATGAGTACGTGACATCTGGAGTGAAGAGAACAGCACCACCGACAATAAGAAGGCTTACCGAATCAATTGGACCCAAAGAAACATACGCTTGGTTGGGTCAAACAGGCTTAGGTGGTGAGCAGCTGTGGGAGATCCGGAAGAGGTGGAAAGATGGAGATCCTGGGATGAACCGTGGACCGGTATGTCCCTCAGGGTGATGTCAAAAGCAGATGGTAGTAACAATGGGTGGAAAGGAAGAAGGAAAGGCCACATAGTGTAAATCCATAAAAAATATGTACCGAATTTATTAAAAAACTAGGAAATACACTCACATGTACATCGTTAAAATCAGCGCTGTAAGGTAAAAATGGCAGTGGGGTCCTATGCGACGCGTTTCGTCACCTTGGACATCGTCTGGGGGGTCCCCCCACTGCAGCCAGCAAGGTATATATAGACAATGTGACCGCACAAATGAGAATCAACTCCACAGTGTGTACAGCCTGTATCTAATGTCACTACAGGTAATCAGGCAAAATGGCCGCTAGGCGTGCGTTCCACGCCTCACTATAGGGCCCATTGTAAGCACCGGAAGTGTCTCTAGTAGAATCAATAATATATCCACATATTGGTCTTATTGCACATTAGATATCAGCATCCAATAGTTTTAAATATGTGGATGTGAAAAAATAATGAAAGGTGCATAAATAGAAACAACGCAGCGCCTCAAATCAACTTCCGAGGCATTTGCGTTCCAAAGGACCGTAGTGCACATGTGCACGGGCCGGGAAGAGGTGGAATATATCCTTCCTCTTGGGTGAGAGGATGAAAACAGAAAGCTCTCACTACGCCGATGCGAGATGACGATACACGTCTAATCAACAGCAACATCACGTGTACAGAGTGCCGTGATGACGAGTGTTTGGCCAGGAATTCAGTGCGCTGGACACATACTGACAAAGAAGTGCAGACCAACACAATGGTCGTATACAAATGTGAAAAGTATATGAGAAAAGATGTGTATGAGAAAAGAAAAACGGTGAAAGCGTATAAGAGACCGTGAGAATGCATATACTAAACCAAAAAATATGCCTAAGATCTGAATGTAATGTGTTATTTCTCCCGTGGGTAAATACATTAAATGTGATGTGTTGTCACTCACATAAGAAGGGAATGAATGATGTATACAAAGACACATAAGTAGGTGTGTATTATAATGAAAGTGCTAAAAAGCATATAAAAATATATATAAATGTCCACGCGTGGAGTGGATTCACATACCAATACATAGATAAGTTACTGTGGAAATGCCAACTACATGGCAAATATATATATATGTTGCTAAGCACATATATAATATAGTGAAACACATGTGCATGACACATAGACGTGAAAAAATAATAAGAAATAATACAAATATACAAAAAATGGAATCTGTATAGAGATACGAAAACAAAAATTGATAAAAGGAGGAGATGAAAGAAAAAAGGGGAAGGACCAATGGAACGGGACATCAGGCTCTGTTAATAAAGGCGTTGATGTCTAGCTCCACGTTCATGCATATAAGAAAATTCTATAAGAAAAACTTTTTTTTTCAAAATTTTCTGTCTTTTTTTTATTCATTTAGCAAAAAATAAAAACTGCAGAGGTGATCAAATACCACCAAAAGAAAGCTCTATTTGTGGGAACAAAATGGAAAAAAAAATAGTTTAGATACAGTGTAGCACGACCGCGCAATTGTCATTTAAAGGGTGACAGCACTGAAAGCTGAAAATTGGCCTGGGCAGGAAGGTGCAAAAGTGCCCTGTATTGAAGTGGTTAAGGGCCAGATCACACCACATGCAGTCCAGTGTGCATGTAATGCAGTTTTTTCTGCATTAAAAAAAGCATGAAATGTAGAATATATGGTTTCCAATGGCATCTTTCGCACCAGTGTGGTCAGTTCAAGGGCGTTCCAGTAAAAAAAAAAAATAGAACCTGCTGCATTTTTCCTGCACTGGACTGTACTAGAACACAGTAAAATGCACTGGAATGCACTGGAACGAATAACAAAAAGCATCAAAAATGCACCAGACCCCAGTACAGTAAAAAAAAAAAAAAACTGGAAAAAGAAAAAAAGCATCTGGAAATGCATTAAAAACACGCATGTAGAAATGCATCTGGAATGGATCTGAAGCACGTTTTTGTGGTGTGAACCAGCCCTTAGCCCAAGCAAATGACCTATGTTCTTATGCATCAGCATATGACTGGTGTGGCGGGGATTAGGGACACTGGAGAGAGTATGGTAAAAATAAAAATGTGTGTACAAAAATTTTTGAAACATAAATCATCACTTTCATCTGAGTAGTTCAGTGTCACCATAGTAACACTGCACTACTCTGGGTGGAGGAGTCCAGTTTTTTAATGTTAACATTTTGATTGGTGATACAATGAAAATCTTTCTACCAGCAATACTTTGAACTGTCATGCATGAGTTTCATTCATGACAGCTGTGATTATTACTGATCTGTGATTGGCTAAAGTTATTCACATGGTACAGGGTGTTGTGATAGGCCCATGTAACAGGTAATAGCTGTGGGCCAATCACAACTCACTAGTATAGGAACCAAAACTGTTAAAAATGAGATTCATTCATAACAGCTTTGTAAATGTTGTGATCATGTAATCGCATAGCGATTCCATAAGTCCAGGGCTGCTCAAAGCAGTACTGTGAGCCACAATCCTCTGTGTCCAGTGGACACAGCAGTTGTGAGGAGCCAGCTACGCACCCCAGCAGACGTGCAGCGACCCCCTTAGCCCTAGTAGGCACAATAACATATATGCACATGATTGTGCCTGCATGTGCCACCCTGCCACAGTATATGTATTGTGGTAGGACAGCGTTTCCGTATATTCAGTATTTATATAGGGTCATCAGATGTTGCAGCGCTTTACAAAGTGCATATATATTTGGAAACTATTTGACTTTATTTACAAATTGATTGGTGTTCCTGGGATTGCAACTGGTGATTTTAAAAAGAAAGGCCTAGGTTGACACGTTGAACACGCTTACTTATCCACCAGCTGAATTCAATGGTCCAATAAATTCAGATTTGGAGATAAAAGGTTTTGTTTTGTTTTTCTTATTTAAAGAGGAAGTAAACCCTGATGGGTTTACTTTCTCTTTGTTTCCCTGCAAAGGTAAAGCATCGCATAGTAGCTCATTATGTGTCACTTACCTGACACAGGAGCCTGCGATGTCACCGCTGTCCCCTCTGCTACAGAGCGTCTATCTTCTTTCCGGGTATCGTGGCTAAGGCGCTGTGATTGGCCGGAGCGGCGATGACGTCACTCCTGAGCATGCGCATGGGAGCCGCCACTAATGGCATATCGCCGTTAGCATCGGCATGCTCAGTGCACCTGCGCCATAGACAGCTGTGCCTGTCTTTTTGCAAATATCTCCTAAACCGTGTAGGTTTAGGAGATATTTCTTGGACCTACAGGTAAGCCTTAATCCAGGCCTACCTGTAGGTCAAAGTGGTCAGTAAGTGTTTACAACCACTTTAATGCCTTGCATGTGTGTAGAGTAAAATGTTTTTTTTTGCTGGAAAATTACTCAGAACCCCCAAAACATTATATATTTTTTTCTAACACCCTAAAGAATAAAATGAAGGCCTCTTGAGCCCTTCGGGAAAGAGAGCCCTGACTGATGGGAGCATGGCCAGGGAGGAGTTAAAGTAATTTTGGCTATCTCAGGATTGGCACAAGAGGGGACAAAGGGTTGGGCCTGAGCTCAGGAGTTCGTTACCCCAGGGGATTATGGTCCTTTTCGGACGAAAGCATGGAAGAGCTCGGACCTGACCCTGCGGCTCCAGCCATGAACACGGACCACCTCCTGGCTAAGGTCCGTGAGCTGGCTCTCAGAGGTCAGGCTGACTGGCTCTTTGCCCTCCTATCCTCTGGGGTGCCTTCTCCTGCACTTTCCACTGCCCCTTTCCCTGTCCCCCTCCCTGAGATAGCGGGACACAGGGCCCGCAGACGTGCCCGCTCGCCTTCCCGCCTCAGCCCCACTCCTTCTGCTGCCTCTTACTGCCCCCCTCCTTCTCTCCCCCTCCCCTCGTCTCCTGCTCCAGCTGCTGGGTCTTCCCTGTTGAGGAAGCGGGGGCCGGCCGCCCGTTCTCGGCGTGCCCCCCCTCGGCGTTCTCCCTCTCCGCGTCGGGTGGATGCGCCCCCCCCTCGGTGTCCTAGGTCGCGCAGTCCCCGCTCGGCGGTTCCCCCCCCTCGCCCCCCCTCCCCTTCCCAATGCAGGGCGCGAGGCCGGGCTGGAGCCGCAGCGCTCCATCCCCCGGCCTCGAGTGCTGTGGTACCTGTCTCCGCCCCCCGGCAGGCGGGGGGGCGGCGGGCGGGCGTCCGGTCCCTGCCTCGGCTAGGCTTTCCTCCAGGAGAGCGGCGGTCGGGGGCCGGATCCGTTCGCCTGCATCTGCATGCCAGCAGGCAGCGGATCCCTCGGCAAGCGGCGTCGGCTGCGCTCCGGAGCTCCCCCTGGTGGCCAGTTCACTCCCTGCGCCCAGACGGGCGGGAGCTTTTGAGCTGGCCACAGATGTGTCACACTGTGAGTGTAACTTGCACCCCCCTGCGCCCATGCGGGTGGGGGGTAATGACGCCGCCAATGACCCCAGGGAAATAGGGAGACATGGGTGGTACCCCCCTGCGCCCTCCTGGGCGGGGTATCAGCTGGCCCACGGCTTTGCTAGCCAGGGGGATCCGCAGCATTTGATCCCCTCAGCACCCGGCTGGGTGGGGGGTAATGCCTCCTCCGATGCTGTTTGGCCGCTTCTAGATCCCTCTGTGCCCTCCTGGCCGGGGTCTCCACTGGCCCCTGGGCACTCTGGAGTAGGCTTCTCGCGGTCCAGGTCCCCCTCTGTGCCAGACCGGGCGGGGGACAGGCTCCATTCCCAGGCTGGGCCACGCCACACCGCTTCACGTATAAGGGGTGCCCCCTCTGCGCCCAACAGGGCGGGTGCGGGCTTATCGCCCTTTACGGATTTCATTCCACCCCGTGCTTACTGCCGCCCTCCTGCGCCCAGACGGGCGGAGGGTGTGCGGGTGACTCCCCCCACATCACAGGGGCTTACCCCCCCCCACGCACAAAACCAGGCTGGGTGGGAGACTCGAGCGCCGGACCCGGGCCAGCCGGCCAGAGTTCACAGACGCTCCTGCACCTGCACAGTCGCTGCCCCCGGCCAAGGGGACTCTTCCGAGTTGGTGACGGGATCTCCGCCCTTGGATCTCTCCGTAGGCCGGGACGGCCCGAACACACACGGCCACGTGGATCCTCACGGTGCTGGCCGCATCAGTCTTCAGTCCTCCAGAGGCGTGCCGGATAACGAGGTCGATCGATCATCGATGATGCCCCCCAGGATCAGTGAGTATGATTGTGAATTGATTTGGGGTAGGTCGGCTGATGATTCCGTATCGGGTCCCGAAGGCCGCATAGCGTCGGTTGTCAAATCGGTCCTATCCAGCATGGGGGTTTCGGGCGCGTCGCCATATCCTACCTCCCCTCCAGGGGGGGCCTTGTGGGCAGTAGCGCCCACTGGTACCCATATACCGGAGGAGACGAAGGAGAGGATTTGGCGTCGTGAATTCGTCGATTTTCTGGTGCTAGTGCCACCGGATAGGGAAACGATTGACAAATCTCGGCGGGTAGACGTGGCGGCACAGGGCGATAAATTAAAACAGCTTCCTAGGACTTTCGGGAACTGGCTGCAGGGTTTCTGTGCCTATGCGGGAGTGCTCTGCGAGCGTTTCCCGGAAATGGCGACTTCATTATTCAGTTATCTGGACCTCATTTGGGGGGCGTATAAAGTTTACAGGGGGCAGTGTTGGTTCCAGTATGACACCCAATTTCGGCAGAAGATGGCGGCACGAAAGGAGCTGCGATTTGACTGTCAGGATGGTAGCCTGTGGTTGCTGCTTATGTGCCCCCACAGGCCTTCGTCCTTTCAGTCCACGGTCGGCGCTCCTCATTCCGGAGCGTCGACCGCGTCCAAAAAGGGAGTCTGCTGGCTATTCAACGAAAGCCACTGTAAATGGTACTCCGCCTGTCGCTTCAGGCACGAGTGCTCCAGCTGCGGGGGCGCTCACCCCGCCATCCGATGTTTTAGAAAGGGAAAGCAGACGCTTCCCAGAGCGGGGGCCAAGACTGACCTTTCTAAGCCGGAGGACGCCGGTGAACGTCTCAGGGATGCTTCCCTGGCTACCCCCTTCATAGGGAGGCCCTGATCCTGAAGGATGGCCTTGATAGAGGTTTCTGGATCCCCTTTTCCCCATCGGATGATCCCCCAATGTCCTCCAATTTAAAATCGGCTGTGGAGTTCGAGTCGGTAGTGGCCGACAAGCTCAAAAAGGAGCTGGAACTGGGGCGCATGGCGGGCCCCCTTGATCTTCCCCCATTTCACAACCTGCGGGTGTCCCCACTCGGGGTGGTCCCGAAAAAGGCGAGTGGTAAATTTCGTTTTATTCATCACTTATCCTACCCTTCTGGCTCCTCGGTTAACGACGGGATTGATCGCGAGGAATCTCGGGTACACTACGCGTCGTTTGACAAGGCTCTTCTCCTCGTTAGGGCAGCAGGGCAGTCCGCTCTGTTGGCTAAAGCGGACATTGAGTCCACTTTTCGCCTTCTTCCGGTTCACCCGGACTGTTTTCATCTCCTGGGTTGCTACTTCCAAGGAAGCTATTTCTTCGATATGTGCCTGCCTATGGGTTGCGCCATTTCGTGTTATTTCTTTGAGTTGTTCAGTAGCTTCCTTGAATGGGTGGTCACCCAGGAGGCTGGGTTTCAGTCCCTGCTGCACTACTTGGACGATTTCCTTTTCGTGGGCCCCGCAGACAGCGAGCAGTGTCAATGCCTGCTTTCTGTTTTTCAGGAGGTGTGTCGGCGCTTTGCCGTCCCACTGTCCGGGGGAAAAAAACGAGGGTCCGGTTACGGTATTGTCTTTTCTGGGAATCGAGATTGATACAGTGGCCATGGTCTTTCAGCTGCCGAGGGAGAAGCTAACCAAGCTCCTATCCTTGGTTCGTTTGGCGAAAGGGTCAAAGAAACTGCAGCTGAAACAGCTACAATCTTTGTTGGGACATCTGGTATTCGCCTGTAGGGTCATACGTATGGGGAGAGCATTCTGCAGGCGCCTATCCTGGGCCACAAAGGGGGTTACGGCCCCTCACCACTACATTCGGATCACCAAGCCCATGCGGGCTGATCTGGGTATTTGGTTAACTTTTTTGCAGTCGTACAATGGACAGTCTTGTTGGTTGCGGGAGGAGGTACCGAACTCACAGCTGGAGCTGTACACTGATGCGGCAGGCTCCTGTGGTTTCGGTGCTTTCTTTCGGGGGGAGTGGTCTGCAGAACGTTGGCCGGCCTTATGGGCCCGCATGGACTTGTTGCGCAATCTCACCCTTTTGGAGCTCTTTCCGATCATTGTAGCGGTGGAGCTTTGGGGTGAACAGTTGCGCAATCATCAGGTGATCTTCTGGTTGGACAATATGAGTGTAGTGCAGGTAGTCAACAAGCAATTGGCCTCCGGTGGTTTCGCTGTTGCGTTTTTTAGTTTTAAGATGTTTGCATTTTAATATCTCTATTAAGGCAAAACACGTTGCGGGAGTTTCTAACGATATTGCCGATGCTCTTTCCCGCCAACAGTTTCCTCGTTTTCGCTCCTTGGCTCCGTCGGCTTCGCTGGAGGGCCTCCCTTGTCCGGCCCACTTATGGAACCTCGTTTCCGGGGATTGCTAGAGCTGCTTCGGTCGTCGCTTTCTCCGCGGACGTGGGCGTCTTATTGTCGGGTCTGGCACGAGTGGTTCCAGGCGTCGGGCGGTGAGTTCTCTGTTTTCTCTCCGGATGATAGACGTCTGGTTTTATTTGCTTACCTGGTCCAGTTACAAGAAAAGGGTGTGTCAGGTTCCACCGTATCCTCTGCCATGTCAGCCCTATCCTTTTGGTTCCAACTCCTGGGGTGGGAAGATGTCACAAAAGCTTTTCCAGTACGTCGGAAATTGCGAGGCTGGAAACGCATCACACACCTTCCCGATTCCAGGCGCCCGATTTCCCTTCATATATTATCCAAAATTTTGGCTATGTTGCCGGAGGTGTGCTCATCCGAGTTCGAGACCTCGCTTTTTCGGGTTGCTTTTTCCTGGGCGTTTTTTCGGGGCCTTTCGCATCGGGGAATTAGTTTCAAAATCCAGGTCGTCCCCCGGGGGTATCAGGTCGGAGGACGTTTCTTTGGCTGAGCGCAGCGTCACGGTTTTGTTGCGCTCATCCAAGACCGACAGTTTTGGCAGGGGTCGCCGAGTGGTGCTGCACCACTGTGGCGGTCCGTTTTGCCCGGTATCCCTGGCTTTTCCGTTTGTTTCCGCGCGCCCCCCATCCCCCACCTTTTTTGTGCATGCCGACTCATCCTCGTTGAGCCGGTTTCAATTTTTGAGGGTTTTTCGTTTTTGCCTAAGGCCTTAGGCTTACCTGCGGGCGACTTCTCTACTCATTCGTTTCGCATAGGCGCTGCTACCGCCGCTTCTGGTTTGGGATTTTCTGATACGGAACTTCAGCGACTGGGGAGATGGGAGTCATCTCGTTTCTCGCTGTATGTTCGCCCTCACCTTTTGTGTTAAAATTTCAGGTTTTTCCCCGGCTCAGATATGGATTTTGGGTGATTCCTTTATCTTCTGGGCTGCCCGTCGTGCTGAGATTTGCAGTTATGGAAAGAATCTGGGACTTTCATCCAACGTGGCAAGAATCCGCTGGCTTGGCCTGCGCGGGTTGCGTTGGCATCAGGTCCTGACGGAATGTTGGCAGCTCCGTGCCCGTGTGTCCAGTCATGTCATCCTCGTTGTCCACGCCAGCGGAAATGATGTTGGTTACACCCGGTCCTTGGATCTAATTGCCGCAATGAAGGGCGACATTGCTCAGTGCCTTGCAATGTTCACCAGCCTGACTTTGGTCTGGTCAGAAATTGTCCCTCGCTCAATTTGGGCAAGGGAAGTCCCAGGCCCCGGTTTAGAGAATTTCCGCAGGAAGGTCAATGCTCAAGGGTCCAAATTTGTCCGGAGAATCGGAGGGGTAGTGGTCCGTCACCGAGATCTGGAGGGGAACAACACTATCTTGCTGAGGAGGGATGGTGTTCATCTCAACGAGATTGGCATGGACATTTTTAACCTGGGACTTCAGAGGGGGGTGGAACAAGCGCTGGCTGCGGTGGGGCGCCCGTCAGTAGTTCACTGACTGGCTGGTGGCGGTTTTGGTGACCTTGCCAGCAAATATGCAACCTTTTTTGCCCTGTTGGTAATTGGGAGATTAACGGCCGATCCGGCACTCATGGTAAGGACAGGCCCCTCCTTCATCTCCCTTTTATTTTTGGATTTTTGAGTGCTCACAGTGCAACTGTGACTGGCACGGTTTAAATATCTATTGTATGTTTGAGTTAAAATAAAGCTGTGGCCTTGCCCTTTCCAACGTTAATGGTTGTATGTGGTTTTTTATTGGATGGGAAGAAGGGGTAAGGTATGTTAAGTGGTCATGTAAGTCGGATGGGACCTGGGCTTATTGCACCTCAGCAGTCATGAAGGCCTCTTGAGCCCTTCGGGAAAGAGAGCCCTGACTGATGGGGGCATGGCCAGGGAGGAGTTAAAGTAATTTTGGCTATCTCAGGATTGGCACAAGAGGGGACAAAGGGTTGGGCCTGAGCTCAGGAGTTCGTTACCCCAGGGGATTATGGTCCTTTTCGGACGAAAGCATGGAAGAGCTGCCCACCCTCCCGCCCTAATTTAATGGTATGTCACAGGGTGTTGCGGTTTTGGTGACCTTGCCAGCAAATATGCAACCTTTTTTGCCCTGTTGGTAATTGGGAGATTAACGGCCGGTCCGGCACTCATGGTAAGGACAGGCCCCTCCTTCATCTCCCTTTTATTTTTGGATTTTTGAGTGCTCACAGTGCAACTGTGACTGGCACGGTTTAAATATCTATTGTATGTTTGAGTTAAAATAAAGCTGTGGCCTTGCCCTTTCCAACGTTAATGGTTGTATGTGGTTTTTTATTGGATGGGAAGACGGGGTAAGGTATGTTAAGTGGTCATGTAAGTCGGATGGGACCTGGGCTTATTGCACCTCAGCAGTCATGGCGGTTGTTGCAATACTTTCTGTCACACAGTATTTACGCAGCGGTCTTACAGGTCCACCATTTTTGGAAAAAATACACATTTTTGAATTCAAAAAATAAAGACAACATTAAAGTTAGCCCAATTTTTTATATTGTGAAAGATAATGTTATGCCGAGTAAATTGATACCCAACATGTCACGCTTCAAAATTGCACCCGCTCGTGGAATGGCGACAATCTTTTACCCTTAAAAATCTCCATAGGCAACATTTAAAACATTCTACAGGTTGCATGTTTTGAGTTACAGAGGAGGTCTGGGGCTAGAATTATTGCCCTCGTTCTACCGTTCGCAGGGATACCTCACATGTGTGGTTTGAACACCGTTTTCATATGCGGGTGCTACTCACATATGCTTTCGCTTCTGCATGCTAGCTTGGCGGGACGGGGTGCATTTAAAACATTTTTTATTCTTATTTATTTTTCCTTTTATTTTTACACTGTTCTTTAAACAAAAAAAAAATGGTGTCACTTTTATTCCTATTACAAGGAATGTAAACATCCCTTGTAATAGAAAAAAAAGCATGACAGGACCTCTTAAATATGAGATCGGGGGTCAAAAAGACCTCCGATCTCATATTTACACTAAATGCAATAAAAAAAATAAAAAATGTTGTCATTTGAAAAAAAAAAAAAAAAAATGTCCCTTTAAGAGCTATGGGCAGAAGTGACCTATTGACGTCGCTTCCACCCTGCAATGATATGGAGATGGGTGGGGGCCATCTTCCCCTCACTCGTCTCCATGTCAAGGCAGGAGAAGGATCCGATCGCCTCCGCCGCTACCGACGGCTCCGATAAGCGGCGGAGGTCACCGGAGCACGGCCAGAGAGGGGAAAATCCTGCTGCAAAGACCACTTTTATCTGAAAGTGGACCGCCCGCTGAAGAAGAAGATACCAGGGTTATGGCAGCCAGCTGCTGCCGTAACAACGATATTCCTCTTCAAAATACCGACGTAAGACTGTGGCGGGCGGTCCGTAAGTGGTTAACCAGGCAACGCATTGTACTGCAGTCTTTTATATAACATAGGTTGTATTGTGAGCTCACCTACACATGCCCAATAAAGGACACACCCACCAGTGTTATTCAATCTGTTTCTTCATGAATGCCTAAAGTGGCTGCACTTGTATTAACCTTTGGCTACGTGCATTAATTCACACACTACAGACCAAAGAGTTCATTAATGCACAGAAAGAAAGCAACGGTTATATAAGAATATGTACCTGTGCTGTGCACAACAGGAAATGTTCAAGTGCCTGGGCATGCTCAGTGCTAAAAAAAAGAAAGAAAAAAAAGCCCCTTACATGGGCTACCCAAGGTGATTGTCTCAGACAGGGGTAGTCAATTTGTGTCCCGGTTCTGGCGAGCCTTTTGTGCACAGTTGGGTATTCAGACCCACAGTCTAATGGGGCCGCAGAACGAGCCAATCAGTCCTTGGAGCAATTCCTACATTGCTATATTTCTGACTGGTCAGACCTCTTACCGTGGGCAGAGTTTGCTCACAATAGTGCCTTGAATTCAGCTTCCTGTTTGTCCCCGTTTATGGCGAATTATGGTTTCCAACCTTCCGTGTTGCCTGCCTCGTTTGTTAAGCAGAGAATTTGTGCGTTAGAGGAGCATTTCGATGGTCTTTGTTCCACTTGGGCACAAGACCAGGAGGCTTTGCGAACTGCTAACGATAGGTACAGACTCCATGCTGACCACAGACGCCTGCTTGCGCCTTCCTACTAGGTTGGGGACAGAGTCTACCTGAACAGAAGGAGGGAACTAATGCGTAAAACCAAAGTGAGCTGAAGCAATTATAAATAAAAGATCAAAGAAGCCGCCAAACATAAAAAAAGTATTCCCACACAGAAATAAACAATATGATTATAATAGATATGTGGCGCTAACTAAAGTGCATGAAAAGATCATAAATAATGTGATTAAACATAAAAATAATGACAATTCTTCGGTGTGACATCAATACACTAACAAAATCAAAGTGATAAAAGAATCCAATAAGAGTGCATAAGTCCAATAATACTCTTATGCCCTGTATACACGATGGAATATGTGTGATAGAACCTTGTTGTCGGAAATTCCACCACACATTTCCCATAGGAATTTTCGACACACAAAGTTTGAGAGCTTGCTATAAAATTTTCCGACAACAAAATCCGTTGTCGGAAATTCCGATCATGTGTACACAAATCCAACGCACAAAGTGCCATGCATGCTCAGAATAAATTAAGAGACGAAAGCTATTGGCTACTGCCCCATTTATAGTCCTGACGTACATGTTTTACGTCACCGCGTTCAGAACAATCGGATTTTACGACAACTTTGTGTGACCGTGTGTATGCAAGACAAGTTTGAGCCAACATCTGTCGGAAAAAATCCATGGATTTTGTTGTCGGAATGTCCGATCAATGTCCGACCGTGTGTACAGGGCATAAAAGTGTATAAACATGAAAAAAAAATCGCATAAAGTGAAAAAATTTGCATATAATTAATAAAATTGCATAAAGTGCAAAAAAAATCCAATATGAATGCATAACTCCAATAAAACTCTAAAAGTGCATACGAGTGAAAGAAATTGTAAAAAAAAAACAAAAAAATTGAAAAAAAATTGCATAGAGTGCAAAATATTGAAAAAAACGCTATAAAAATAGACAAATAAAAAATAGACAAAAAAATAGACAAATGTGCATAATCCAACAAGTGCAATAAGATTCCAACGTGGGTAAAGTAAATCTTCATATAACAGTTTGTGCAAAGAACAAAAAGTGCATGTGCAGAAAATGATCGGTTTCAGATTCCTCCAATTATCAGCAATTCGTGGTGCGCCACACGTTTCCCCCAGCCTCTCACCTCTAGTAAAGACCCCTATGGGTCAAGTTGAGCCTGCAGTCTGGAAGCAGATGAGAACCAGCGGTCGATCGATCCCCTCCGATCGTCACAGCACTTTGCAGGTCTCTGGTGGAAGGCTTCAAGCTCGGCAGGCAGAGTGGAGGCATGCAATAAAAAGGAGTATCCCCATCGTGTAGTATTCAACACAGTTTTATTAACCACAACATAGTAACTTACATTTAAAATCAGGATAAACAGCACAGAGCACAGTACTTCTGGTATCGGCCGCAACCGGAAGTGACGACACCTGAATCCTCCCTGACGCGTTGCGTCACTGCTCACGTGACTTCATCAAAGGGTGCTGGAGTCAGGTGTCTATTTATATGGTCCTATCCATTAGCAGAGCAGATGAATAGGTAATTAGGTAAGTGAATAGTAGGAATATCTCAACAAAATCTGGTTAATTGTAATGGATAAACCTTCTAGTAAAAAGTCTAATTAAAAAATAGATAAAATAAAGAAGATAAAAACTATAAAAAAGCTTATGTAAAATCCCCATAGGACAGCGCCATCTGGTGGTAATCGGTCAGTAAGACCTAAAAAAATCTAGCATACAGATGACATCTAGTGGTAAAAAGGTATAAACTCATTCCTAAAACACAATACATAAAATGGACTCCTTAATCTACGGTACTTCACATATACTGCCATCTTGTTGATAACTAACAATAGCCATAAATGAATTTCATAATGTAAGCTGGTTACTCCGATATGTGAAGCAAAGAGGGAATTAAAACATACATAGAGGATGGTAGATGTGAACACATGAATCTTTTGAGCCCTAGCAAAGGTCACAAAAAAATCAATAGGGGAAAAAAAGACAGAAAGAGGGAGAGAATAATAAAGTGTAGATGGCGTACTAATAGTTAGAAATAAAACAGTTGCGATCGAATTCAACGTTATGTCCCAAAGGAGTTAAAGTCCGTAATTCGTGTATCCATCTCGACTCTGACTAATTTTTATCACCTTATTGTCTCCTTTCCAGTGGGGTTTGTATTTTTCAATGCCACATACCAATAGGGATGAGGGATCTTTATTATGGAATTCTGCGTAATGTCTTGACAGACTATGTTTTACGAAGCCCTTTTTAATATTTTGGAAATGCTCCCTCAGTCTTTTCCAGAGTTCCCTTTTCGTTCTACCAATATATTGAATACGGCACGGGCATTCTAATAAATAAACCACCCCCTCAGTCCGACATGATATGATGTCCTCTATTGGATACTCTTTTGTCGTCACTGTAGAGATAAAACTGGATTTTTTTTTTCTTACTTTCTTTGGTATGACGGCAAGTGTAACATTTTTTGCAGGGGTAATATCATTTCCCTTCAAAGAAGGAGAAGTGCTTCTTAGTGGGAGGATCAAGCACATCTCTTGCTAGGCGATAGCCTTTTTGCACAAATCTCTCTCCAATTACTTCCGCCTTTCTTGCTAGGCGGTCTCTGAGGGTCAGAGCCCTGCGGTAAGTGAATCTGGGCTTCTCGGGAAGAATAACACCAAGATGGCGGTCCCCCTTGATAATATTCCAATATTTTCTAACAATTCTTTCGATTTGTTTATGTTGGACATTAAAATCCATAACAAGGGACAGAGTGTTATTATTTTCTGTATTTTTGACTGTGTCTTGCATCAGCTTCTCTCTATCCAACGCCACCACATCTCTTATTCTTTCATTAATAACTTCCAGACAGTAGCCTTTTTGCACAAATCTCTCTTATTGACTTCTTGTTTGGCCTAAACAATAATGATAAAAATATAAATCTGACCTGGGAGATAAGTGATGAGGAGATCCATTTCCTGGACCTATCGATCAAGAAAGAAGAAGGAAAATTTATCACCCAGAATTTCAAATCCGTGGACAGAAATAGCTATTAGGATAGCTGTCACTATGTACCATGGTTGGATAACATACCAAAGGGCCAATTTATTAGATTAAGATGAAATTGTACAACAAAAGAAATGTTTATTAAACAGGCGGAAGTAATTGGAGAGAGATTTGTGCAAAAAGGCTACCGCCTAGCAATAAATGTGCTTGATCCTCCCACTAAGAAGAACGTCTCCTTCTTTGAAGGGAAAGGATATTACCCCTGCAAAAAATGTTACACTTGGCATCATACCAAAGAAAGTAAGAAAAAGAAATCCTGTTTTACCTCTACAGTGACAACAAAAGAGTATCCAATAGAGGACATCATATCATGTCGGAATGAGAGGGTGGTTTATTTATTAGAATGCCCATGCCGGATTCAATATATTGGAAGAATGAAAAGGGAACTCTGGAAAAGACTGAGGGAGCATGTCCAAAATATTAAAAAGGGCTTCGTAAAACATAGTCTGTCAAGACATTACGCAGAATTCCATAATAAAGATCCCTCATCCCTCTATTGGTATGTGGCATTAAAAAATACAAACCCCACTGGAGAGGAGACAATAAGGTGATAAAAATTAGTCAGTTAAAGTCGAGATGGATACACGAATTACAGACTTTAACTCCTTTGGGACATAACGTTGAATTCGATCTCAACTGTTTTATTTCTAACTATTAGTACGCCATCTACACTTTATTATTCTCTCCCTCTTGCTGTCTTTTTTCCCCTATTGATTTTTTTGTGACTATTGCTAGGGTTCAAAAGATTCATATATTTACATCTACCATCCTCTATGTATGTTTTAATACCCTCTTTGCTTCACATATCGGAGTAACCAGCTTACATTATGAAATTAATTTGTGGCTTTTGTTAGTTATCCACAAGATGGCAGTATATGTGAAGTAGATTAAGGAGTCCATTTTATGTATTGTGTTTTAGGAATGAATTTATACCTTTTTACCACTAGATGTCATCTGTGTGCTATATTTTTTAGGTCTTACTGACTGATCACCACCAGATGGCGCTGTCCTATGGGGATTTTACATAAGCTTTTTTATAATTTTTATCTTCTTTATTTTATCTATTTTTTAATTAGACTTTTTACTAGAAGGTTTATCCATTACAATTATCCAGATTTTGTTGAGATATTCCTACTATTCACTTTAGTGAGGATAGACTAATTACCTAATTACCTATTCATATGCTCTGCTAATGGAACGGACCATCTAAATAGACACCTGACTCCATCACCCTTTGATGAAGTCACGTGAGCAATGACGCAACATGTCAGTGAGGAGTCAGGTGTCGTCACTTCTGGTCGCGGCCGATACCAGAAGTACTGTGCTCTGTGCTGTTTATCCTGATCTTAAATGTAAGTTACTACGTTGTGGTTAATAAAACTGTGTTGAATACTACACGATGGGGATACTCCTATTTATTGCATGCCTCCACCCTACCTGCCGAGCTTGAAGCCTGGTTCTCATCTGCTTCCAGACTGCAGGCTCAACTTGACCCGTAGGGGTCTTTATTAGAGGTGAAAGACTGGGGGAAACGTGTGGCGCACCACGGATTGCTGATAATTGGTGGAATCTGAAAGTGATCATTTTCTGCACATGCACTTTTTGTTCTTTGCACGAACTGTTATATGAAGATTTACTTCACCCACGTTGGAATCTTATTGCACTTGTTGGATTATGCACTTTTGTCTATTTTTATAGCGTTTCTTCAATATTTTGCACTTTATGCAATTTTTTTTCATTATATGCAACTTTTTTCACTTTATGCGATTTTTTTTCCAATTTTTTTGTTTTTTTACGCTTTTTCACTCTTATACACTTTTAGAGTAGTATTGGACTTATGCATTCACATTGGATCTTTTTTTGCACTTTATGAGATTTTATTCATTATATGCTACTTTTTCACTTTATGTGATTTTTTTAAATTTTTTTTGTTTTTTGTGATTTTTTTCATCTTTATGCACTTTTAGAGTATTATTGGACTTATGCACTCTTATTGGATTCTTTTATCACTTTGATTTTGTTAGTGTATTGATGTCACACCGAAGAAGTGTCATTATTTTTATGTTTAATCACATTATTTATGATCTTTTCGTGCACTTTAGTTAGTGCCACATATCTTTTATAATCTGACAGAGTCTGGCTGTCGTCTCGCAACCTCTGACTTCGTGTTCCTTCTTTGAAGTTCGCACCTCGGTTTATTGGGTCTTTCCGTATCCTTCACAGGATTAACCCAGTGCCTTACGCGTTGGACCTTCCTCCTATTATGAGCATCTCTAATGTGTTTCATGTTTCTTAATGAAACCTTTGGTCTGCAACTGCTTTACCACCTCTGTGCCACGTCCTCACCCTATACAGGTTGAGAACCATGAGGAGTATGAAGTACAATCCATTGTTGACTCCCGTAGGTTCCGTGGGCGCATACAGTACCTGGTGCATTGGAAGGGGTACGGTCTGGAGGAACGCTCTTGGGTCTTATCCTCAGACGTACATGCCCCTGTCCTCCTTCGTGATTTCCATAAACGTTCTCCCCTCAAGCCTGGTGGTCCTCCAAGGGGGAGGGGTCATTGAGGAGGGGCTACTGTCAGGGCTGGGCTCAGCCCTTCCTTCTCTGAGCTAGTCACTCAGCTTTCGGCTAATTGCCAGCTCCTTTCTCTCCACAGTAACTCAGCTGTTGTTGATCTGCTCGTCAGTGCTGCCTACTTAAAGCCGTCCAGCTCACTTCAACTCTGCCTTCGCCTTTGGTCACATCTCAGAGACTTTTCTCCTGCGTTCCTGTTGAAGACTTGCTCGGCTGACGTCCCTTCTGGCTCCTGATCCTGCTTGCTGTACTACTACGTTGATCTCTGGCTCTCTGACATTGGCGTTGGCTGACTACCCGATCTGGTTACTGAACTCTGGCTATGTATTGACTACGCTTACTGTTTACCTTTTATTATTAAACAAGTGTGATTAACTGTTCTTCAGTCTGATTCATGGTTTCTGACAGCGCCCCCCTGCCCCAAAGCACCCGCCCCCGCATGCTCTTGGAGGGGGAACCAATGCCGGTTTTTTATTTAAAATTTGGCGTGGAGTTCCCCCTCAAGATCAGAGCACAAGTCGGATGCCAAAGTCGGATCAGGCAAGACGGCGATCCGACTTCAATGATATTCAATGGACTGAAGTAGGATCAAAGGCTTACCAAAGTAGTGCAGGGAGCATTTTCAAAGTCGGACCGACTTGTGTCAGACCAGTTAAGACGGCTCCCATAGGGAAACATTGATTTTCACAAGTCATGCGACATGAGCTCCCAATGTCAGAGCGTTTGTCGCACCAGTGTGAACCCGGCCTTAAGCCTGATCAGGAAGAAGACATTACTAATAGAAATGTCTGGAAATGTGGATTAGGACAAGAAAAGCAAGTGATTCTGGATTTAATGAAAAGCTTTGATATTTTTGCCAAAAAAAGTATATGAATGCTATATTGGTGCATAGGGGAGCTAGAATTTAGAAAATAAAAGTGTACAAAGGTGAACTTACATTTTAAGGCTGGTTCACACCAGATGCAGGTCCAATGCGTTTTTATTCTGCGTCAAAAATGCATGAGCAGTTTTTACCAAGGATTCCAGTACAGTTAACTAAAGTAGAACATGTTGCATTTTTCCTGTATGGAACACATCTGTAACATGGCAAAACACATTGAATGTTCTGACTGTCTTAAATGGAAGGCAGTTTTTTATAGCATTGCAAGCCTTTCAGGATCTACCTCCAAGGGGGCCCTGACTGAAGTTGATGATTAACAAGAGAGCAGTAGCCTTCATTGCCCGCCAAGGGGGCACCAAGAGTCTTTTCCTGTTACGCTTCATAACAGAAGCTTCTCACTGGGCGGAGAGCCACTTACTGGCAGTTAATGGAAGTTTACTTACTGGAAAAGCAGAATCCACTTACGGATCAGTTAGGCAGAATATTTTGCAATGGGTACCTCAACCAGTATTTGCTCTATAGGGCATTCCAGCTGTAATTATCATAGAGACGCCACTGAACACGCAGCTTTTGGTATATCAAGGTACAAACGCAAAGTGATAGAAGATGGTTTACAGTGCCATGGGTTTTTGACATTGTCTTTGTCTTCCTTAAGTGTCCTTGATTATGAAGATTCTTATGAAAATTTGGCCAGAACATGTTTATGCCATACAGGTGCATTCCCCCTGCCGAGGAGGCCTTGGATTTCATTGCTCCTCCAAAGGTCATCAGCACCACCAATCCTGTTTCCGATCAAACAAGATCTTTTATGTCAACTTTAATGGTAGCACCCCAATCCAGTGAGACTGCTTTTATTAGCATGGCTCTCAGCAGGACTTGAGGTGCAGGGATTGCCATCCGAGGTGGTTCAGACCTTGGTGAAGGCCACAAGATCATCCATTAACGCTACATGTTAGATGATATGAAGGAAGATTTCTCTCCTAGGCCACCAGCTCTAGCCAATATCCTGGACATTTTTACAATCAGCACTAGAGGTTGGTCTGGCATACAACTCCATTAAAGTACAGGTCTCTGCCTTTATCCTCTTTTTCAGGAGGCAAATGGGTGGAAGAGCCATTGACCAGATGTTTTATGCAGGCAGTAATCAATATACGACCACCAAGGAAATCCTTGTTCCCCTCATGGGACTTAGGATTGGTTCTGAAAGCACTAGTGCAGGCACCCTGTGCTCAATAGCCTAATTTCCATTGAGGTTCCTTGTGGTAAAACAAGTTCTCTTGACAGAAATTGCTTCCGACAGAAGGATGTTCGAGATTGCAGCACTTTCCTGCAAATATCCCTTTTGTGTCTTTTTACCAGAAATAGTGATATTACGTCCATCTCCAAAGCTCAATTCTAAAGTTGTATCCAGTCTCCAGGAAAACTGATATATGCGAGACAGCTAGCCTTTCATTTGACTTTACAAGCTAGTCGTGCGGTCAGCAAGTTCTGCAAAGTTTGGGACGAGACAAATTCTTTTTGTCTTTAGCAGCTTTTCTTTGACTGTCAGTGTTTTCATGTGTTCTCTCCCGCCCATGTATTCTGCTAGTTATATACCATTGCGTGGTAACATGAGGTAGGGCCAGGAAAACTAAAAATTTTTATTTTTTATTTATTTTTATTTATTTCAGGTACTTATATAGCGCTCTCAATTTACGCATCGCTTTACATATACATTATACATTCACATCAGTCCCTACACCCTCAAGGAGCTTACAATCTAAGGTCCCTAACTCACATTCATACATACTAGGGCCAATTTAGACAGGATCCAATTAACCTACCAGCATGTCTTTGGAGTGTGGGAGGAAACCGGAGTACCCGGAGGAAACCCACACAGACACAGGGAGAACATGCAAACTCCAGGCAGGTAGTGTCGTGGTTCGGGATTCGAACCAGCGACCCTTCTTACTGCTAGGCGAGAGTGCTACCCACTACACCACTATGCCGCCCCATCAGATACTTATCATATTTTTCCTGTCCTGGCCTATCCTCGTGTCAGTACAGGACTCCCACTCTAGTGGCCTGTCGCAGGCTAGGTTATTAACACTTTAGTTGGGGAGGGGCTGTCTTTTATTTAGCTAGGAAGAGGTGGTCCTGTGGGTTCCAGAGGAGGAGTTAACCCATTGTGCACTGATGTAGGGCTAGGCCAGGAAAAGAAAGTTACGGTAAGTATCTGCTAACAATTTTCCGTAAATTTTGTTAGCTGAGAAACATATCTAATCATATTTTGAATGTAACTACACTCCCCGTTGATACCACTGTGAAAGGGAGTTCCACCTCTTCTCCGTTCTAATGCCCCGTACACACGGTCGGACATTGATCGGACACTCCGACAACAAAATTCTAGGATTTTTTCCGACGGATGTTTGCTCAAACTTGTTTTGCGTACACACGGTCGCACAAAGTTGTCGGAATTTCCGATCGCCAAGGACGCGGTCACGTACACCACGTACGACGAGACTAGAAAAGGCCATTTCAGAACCAAGCGAGGCACCCTTTAGGCTCCTTTTGCTAGTCTCGTGTTAGTAAAAGTTTGGTGAGAGACGATTCGCGCTTTTTCAGAGTCGTGGTTTTCAGATCGTTTTCTGCTGTTCAATTTGTGCTTGTGGGTTTGTATCTGCTCTTCAGTGCGTGCAGTGAGTTCGTATTTGATTATTCATTGCGTTCTTGTCCGCTCGTTGCTGTTTTTCAGGTCGCTCTTCACAGGCCTTGCTGTTCTTCAGTGCGTTCTGTTACTTCGTTCTGAGCAGCCAACCGTTTTCTAGCCATGTTGCGTATATGTACTCCTCGTAGAGTTCGGGGGCTTGGTGTTGGGGTCCTTACCTTGACACAAGTCCAGTCCATGAACAGGGTGGGGAGGAGATCATGGACCAAGAATTGGTTGCTTCAGCGTGACCAGTTCTGTCATTGGCCTTTGCTCCGTGAGATCCGTGAGAATAATCCTGATGATTTCAGGAACTTTCTCCGGATGACGGACCCCGTATTTCGCTGTTTGTTGGCTTTGCTGACCCCCTATATCAGCAGGCAGGATACCTGCATGAGGCAAGCCATCACTCCGGAGCAGAGTCTTGTCGCCACCCTGCGGTACTTGGCGACGGGGAGAAGCCTGCAGGACTTGAAGTTCTCGACAGGCATCTCCCCCCAGGCTCTGGGGTTCATTATCCCAGAGACCTGTTCTGCCATCATCCAGGTCCTGCAGAAGGAGTATATGAAGGTAAGATTTTTATCCTTTAATATTACATTTTATTGTATTTAATGTTTGCTAATATATAGTATTTCTTTCCTCATTCCTTAATTACCATGATTGTAATATGCTGTGAATGTCCCCTTTGTTCTCATGCATGCTGGATTTTTATGTAATTATTTTTTGTCCTTCATACATATTTGCCTTCACTTACCTCCCCAGCATGGTCTCCTGCCCCTATATTTACCTCATGTAGTCACTTAACAATGTATTTTATCAGCTCCATAGTTGCCAAAGGCTTTTTTTGGGTGTCCCCAAATCATTTGGAGCCCTCCCCCAACTGCTAAGTCAGCTGATAACAATTCTCTATCTATCCTTAATCATCTATCTGCTGACTTTGCCAAACCCAAACACACTATACACATCTCTTTTGTAGTCAGATTTATGGATGAATTCCCCAAAGCATGTAGTGCAAGGGCCTGCCTGTATACTTTCAAATGGTACTGTTTAAACTTTTTGTATACTATTATTATCGTGATAGGTAATAGCAGAATTTAAAAATGTGCTCAAATGTGTACAATGTGTATTTATATCTTTGTATTATGACACCTCTTACCTGTCCAGTGGGCTGCCAATAGTGTAACTAAGGAGGGGCTGTTCAAAGTAATACCCATTATTTAGGCATGTATTTAGGCATTCATATCTCAATGAAGTGGAGAGGGTTACCTGTTCCAGAGTCCCCCCCTCCCTATAATGTTAGAAATGGCCCAGGAGAGAGGGGGGGGGGGGATCTGATAGGTGTACCTTATACTTTGGTCTTAAAAAATTCCCTCATAAAAATGTTAGCTTGATGTTGGGCAAGAATGTTTGTGTCTAATCTGCTTTCCATGTTTATGTGCAAAATGACTAATGTTTGATTTTGTTTTGACTCCACAGTTTCCTTCCACGCTACAGGAATGGCAGACTGTGGCCTCCCACTTTGCCCAGCGGTGGGACTTTCCTAACTGCGGAGGGGCAATTGATGGGAAACACGTCCACATCGTCCCACCACCCAACTCGGGGTCGTACTATTACAACTACAAGGTGTTCAATAGTATTGTGATGTTGGTGGTGGTGTCGGCTAATTATGAGTTCCTGTATGTGGACGTGGGGAAGAATGGCCGGATGAACGATGGTGGAGTCATCGCCCAGACAGAGTTTTACAGGCGTCTCCAGAATGGCAGCTTGGACTTGTCACCTCCAGAAGACAATGTGAAAGGACTCCCATTCGTCTTCCTTGCGGATGAAGCATTTGCGCTGAGGGACCATCTTATGCGGCTATTCCCGAAGAGGACCCTCACCCTGGACCAGAGGGTTTTCAATTACTGGCTGGCCAGAGCCAGAAGAGTGGTGGAGAACACGTTTGGAATCATGGCCAGCCGGTTCCGCCTATTTCTTACACCCATACATATGGCGGAGTACAAACATTCTGCCAACTATGCTGGCTCAGTTGGGCCTGAGGCCGGAATTCCTAATGAACCAACCCTGACGGCGCTTGAAAGTGGCCGTCCTGGCTTGCCCTCCCTTATTGCCCGTGATGTCCGGCTAAGATACCTTGAATTCTTTGCGGGTAGGGGGGCCATCAATATGCCAGACAATGTCTAAAACATTTTTTAAATAAAAAAAAATAATAAAACCAAGGTTTGTGACATTTCCTGCTTGTGTTTGTTTTAGCTGACCCTGAGAGAAATGTGGTGAGTCCTGAAATTGGCGTGACTGTGTAACCTTACAAAGCACTTTTGGGTGTTATTTCCTAAAGGCAAAGACACTTTGCACTACAAGTGCACTTGAAACTGCACTGAAACTGCACTTGTAGTGCAAAGTAGATTTGCCCTTAGGAAATAACACCCATTGTCACAATAAACACCCAGTACAGCACAACAAAAGTTTAGTAGCGTTGAGACAACAATCCACACAATTTTGATTAACAATCTTTTTAATACCAGCACAATCACATGTGCATTTTGAAAAAGGGTTTTAAAACAAACCAACATGTTTGTTGTATAACAATTTTTGGGGTCACATTAGAAAAATTTGAAATGTCAATTTAAGATAAAACAGGCATGTTTAAAACCAACCAGGAAGACACAAATCTTGAACTTACAAAGTTCACATTTGGTAGAACTTGAAGGCAATATCAGACATGAGTATTTACAAACTGAGTTTGATATTGCGTTCAGATTGGGGTGAAGTCACCCCAGGAAAAGCCAAATTTTGAAGATGCACACAAATTTAAGAATGTCAACATGTGCTAGCTGCCATCATGGGGGATCAAGGGACGTGTTTTGGGGGTCCAAAACCTTCCTCACAGCTACTTTATTATTGAGGAAGGGGTTGCACCCCTAAAACGCGTCCATTGATCTCCCGTGATGGCAGATAGCACATGTTGATACACTGTGTGCATCTTCAAAATTTAGCTTTTCTAATATTTTTTTAAAAATGTTCAAAAAATTGAAGCACACGAAAAAACAAAGGGATTTGGAGGGCTTTTAAACTCGCCCTAAAACATCAATGATGTTCTTATTTTTTCTTGATGTTTTCCAATGCAACATTACACCCCATGATCTCCCCAATCAGGATCTGGGCACTTTCAGAGGTGAAAGGATCAAGATCCACAACATCACGATCACCTAAAAAGAGAGAAACCAAAAAAAAAACAGGTATTATAAATATGCCGGCATCCATCTCTTACCTGAGCCTGTGGTCGCAGACACTCAGCTGTTGTGGTGACAATTTCCGCCACATCTTCCTCCTCCTGCTCTTCTTGTCTTTGGGGGATTTCACCTTCTTCCAGAGGTGGGGGGTCTGTGGTCTCCTCAGATGAGGGGTGTCCTCCGAGTCTTTTATCCCCTATGTAAAAAAAAAAAAGGCATATTTAGCACACAGATATTTAATGTCAGAACTATAAATATGAAGCATTGCTTGGAAGTGGGGTACAATTGTCTATTTTGGCAGAGTTCCAAGATGTAGCAACACTGGAGCACCTGTGTGGGCCCCCTAATAAAAAGTGTATTCTTGTGTCCCACACTAGTGCTCCAGCGTCCAGATGTGAAAACTGCTGCTGAGTGTCCTCTCCTTACACAGAATCTAGTTGGCATTTCATTCTAATAACAAACACATCTACACCACCCAATTCTTTTCACACAAGTCCCCAAAGGCCCAAACCCCCCAAAAAATGATGGCAATTGCATATGGCCAAACAAACTATGTTTGATACGAACTAATAATGTGCCCATGAACATGAAAGTTACCATTTTAAACTAGATAACAGTTATTAAGAAAAGCACATGGAGCAGCACGAACGTAATAAACAGAAAGAATAGGAACACAAGACATCTACTTACTTTTTTTCAGCACTCTCCGGATCTTTCTGTACTGCTCCTGCTCTCTTAATTTCAGGTCCGACCACCGCTTCCTGAGCTGATCTTTCGATCGTCGTACCCTGAAAATTCCGGTGCAGACTCTTGACTACTTTCGCCATTATTTTGGCCTTTCTGACATTGGGGTTGGGGTAAGGTCCATACTTCCCGTCATAGTCGGCCTTCTTCAGGATGGCCACCATCTCCAACATCTCCCCAAAGGACATATTTGATGCCTTATATCGTCTCCTTCTGGATCGGGACGTTTCAGGCTCCGGGCTTTCCTCCTCCTCCTCCTCCTCGTTGGTGTAATTATTTATCTTCCCCCACTGCACCGAATGAGAAGGGGCGGGGAATAGACTAGAAAGAACGTCAGGGGCTGGCGAAGTTTCATGCATGCGCAGTGTCTATAAAGCGTAACACGCGTGCGTAGTACGTATGATCTGTGAGTGGAGGAAGGAGTGACGGAGGCGCCGATCGTGATTGTGAAGGTAAGATTTAACATTGGGCCTATACTGCTTCTAGATTGAGGCCTGTATTTGCAGTTTAGTAGACTTTAGGCTGACATTAGGGTTTGTCTTGTGTTGTGTCTTGCATTGAAAATGGATATCTTTAGAGAAGATGAATTTATGGCCATATTCATTGATATGTTCAGGGAGCTGCCTTGTCTGTGGCAGATAAACCACCCACATTATAAGAACCAAACAAAGAGGAAGGCAGCGCTGGATAATTTTTTGGAATTTGTGAAGTCGGTGATCCCCACAGCAGACATCACCTATTTGAAGGTTCTAATTGGTGGCCTGAGGAGCACTTATCTAAGGGAGCACAAGAAGGTCCAGCATTCCCAGAGAATGTCCCCAGGCTGTGGTACTATGACAGGCTGCATTTTCTGGCAGGTCAGACTGAACCCAGGCCAGCACTCTCCACTCTTCCTTCCACGCTTCCTTCCCCCCCAGCTGAGGCTTCTGATGCCCAACCTGGACCCTCCAGGCAGCAACATGTGGAGGAGCCCAGATTGAGCCAGGTATAGCTGTCAGAGAACTCACACAGCAAGCACCCGTCTCCATGCAGCAGCTGCCAATCCTCATTCTGCTAATGCCAAGGTGCATGCACGGAACTATAGCCAGAGGCAAATGAGATCCGGGGGGGGGCATGCACAATGGCATCTCTATGCGAATACGCGCGCGCGCTAACGCGCGTCCGCGAGTGCCAAAGCGCTAATACGCTAACGCACATGCGCAAATGTGCCAAAGTGCTAATCTGCTAACGCGCATGTGCCAATGTGCTAAGTTGCTAATGCGCATGCGCGTACGCTGGCGCCAATCTTGGCACACAGCACCCTATATAAACAGAGAGTCTGCCTAGCATCAGTGCTGGATTGTCTTCAGCTTGTTCCTGTGTTCCTGTGTTCCTGTTGTTACTCTGCCTGATTGACCTTGTTCCTGAAAACCCGGCTATCTTCTGACCATTCTCTTGGATCTCCCCTGCCTGCTGAACCTGCCTCTACTTGCAATACTGACCTTGGCTTGAACCTATGATTACGGCTCTGCCTCCTGATTCTGTACCCTGCTGCCTGTCTGTTGCCAACCCCTGCCTGTTCCTGACTACGGTTTTGCCTTCTGACTTGGTACCCCGCTGCCAGCCTCTTGCCGACTCCTGCCTGTTCCTGATTCTGCAGTTGATCCTGATCTGGCTCCCGCTGAACAAGTTTGGTGATCAGTTTCCACATCTCCTCAGCAGAGGTTCCTATATCTCCAAGTTCCAGCCTCCTGCCTGCAGGCACCTGCACCCTTTCGTTGCCCTCGCACTCCCTGTACCCACCACCAGGGGTGCTTGGACCGGAACCGTGCAAGAGGCCACCCTCATCATTTCGGGCTCCGCGGTAAGGTACGTGACAGTACAATCCAGCCACATGGAGCCCGAAAGGGGGGCCTCACCCATGGAAGCACTGTGCCAACAGATCGCAGCCCTTACCCAGGCAGTCCAGGGCCTACAAGATGGCTTTCATCAACTTGAAAAAAGAGTAGAGTCACTATCTCCAGGCACCTCAGCACATCTGACAGCCACGGCACCTCCACCCTCTGCTCCTGCAACATCAGCATCAGTCCCCACAGTAGTGGTGCCACCTCCAGAACCTCGGGTCCCTACTCCTGAGAGATTCTCGGGAGATCGCAGCAAGTTCCGCGCTTTCAAGAATGCATGCCAGTTATACTTCCTGCTACAACCACGCACCTTCTCTTTGGAAAGCACTAAAGTAGGGTTCATCGTCTCACTACTCCAGGGTGCACCCCAAACATGGGCTCACCGCTTGATGGAACAAGCCAGCCCTCTTTTGAATTCCATGGACTCTTTCCTGCATGAAATGGTTAAGTTGTATGATGACCCCCAGCGTACCACAACAGCGGAAGCCAGCCTTCACGCCCTCCAGCAGGGGCGCAGGCCAGTAGAGGACTATGTAACTGACTTTAAGCGGTGGAGTTCTGATACACAATGAAATGATGCCGCTCTCCGCTACCAGTTCCGTCTAGGACTCTCTGAAGCACTTAAGGATGAGCTGGCTCGAGTTGGGGTCCCCAGTGCTTTGGAAGATTTGATCCAATTATCCATCCAGATCGATCGTCGCTTAAGGGAACAAAGATCTGAGAGGACCAGCCAATTTCGTCCCATATGGATGCTGCCCAAAGTACCTAGCAGTCCATCTGTTCCTGCTTCCTCACTACCTACTGCCACTACTGAAGCCCCAGAGCCAATGCAGATAGGCCTGCTTCGCTCACCGCTGGCACCAGAGGAGAAGCAGCGTCGTCGTCAGAATAACCTCTGTCTGTATTGTGGGGGAGCTGGCCACTATGCAAGCATGTGCCCCAACAAGACCCATAAGTGTGACTCCCCTCCTTACGATTCTTGTGTATTGACTTTGACCAGATCTGCTCACATTGCTGTTCCTGTCTCACTACAGCTTACAGAAGGGGCACTCTGGGTCCAGGCTATAATTGACTCAGGCGCCTGCAGCTGCTTCATCGACCATGCCTTCGTCCAGCAGCACAACATTCCTCTGCGACCCAAACAACAGCGACTCTCCATACAGCTAGCTGATGGGTCAGGCATCAAATCAGGACCTATTACCCATGAAACTCAACCTTTGTCCGCGGACATTTTGCCAGATCACCAAGAACTGTTATGCCTTGATGTCATCTCCTCCCCATTATTCCCGATCATTCTGGGAATGCCCTGGCTGCAAGCCCATAACCCCCAAATTAATTGGATTACTGGCCAGGTGATTTTCCAGTCCTCCTACTGCCTCCAGAACTGTCCAAAGTCCTCCCACCATGTAGTTCCAGTCATCGGCTGCTTGAAATCCATATCTGAAACCCGGAAACTCATCCCATCTGTATACCATGACTTCCTGGACGTGTTCGACAAACAGAAGGCAGATACCCTTCCCCCTCACCGGGTTTATGATTGCCCAATTGAACTGTTGCCTGGGGCAGAAATCCCTTTTGGAAGGATCTTCCCTCTTTCAGAGCCTGAGCTCCTGGTCCTTAAAGAATACATCAATGAGAATCTTAGGAAAGGGTTCATCCGACACTCCTCTTCTCCAGCTGGCGCAGGAATATTTTTCGTCGAGAAAAAAGATCGTTCCCTTCGCCCATGCGTAGACTACAGGGAATTGAATAGAATAACAGTCAAAAATCGCTATCCTCTTCCTCTGATCCCAGAGCTTTTTCAGAGACTCCGTTCTGCAAAAATATTTACAAAACTAGACTTACGAGGTGCCTACAACTTAATCAGAATCCGTGAGGGGGATGAATGGAAGACGGCTTTTCGGACACGTTTTGGTCACTTCGAATATCTTGTCATGCCATTCGGACTTTGTAACGCACCAGCCACTTTTCAGCATTTTGTTAATAACATCTTCAGGGACTTCCTAGGCTTATTCATGATTGTTTATCTGGATGACATTCTGATATTTTCAATTTCTCTAGAATTACACCGTAGCCATGTGAAGCAAGTTCTCCACAGACTGAGACAGAACGGATTGTACGCTAAAGCCGAGAAATGTGAATTTGAACGTCAGACCATTAATTTTCTCGGCTTGGTAATATCAACTGGGGGTGTGGCAATGGACCCTCAGAAAGTCTCGGCTATAATGTCCTGGCCACCTCCAACCAACAAGAAAGGGGTACAACGTTTTATCGGGTTTTCCAATTTCTACAGAAAATTTATCAAAAATGTTTCTGGTATCATAGCACCTATTACACAACTCACAAAGAAACAAAACCGTTTCCAATGGACTGAGGCAGCTCAAGCTGCTTTCGACAAGCTAAAAGGACTATTTACCTCCGCTCCAGTATTAAAGCATCCTGATCCTGCTTTGCCATACATCCTGGAAGTGGATGCTTCTGAGAGTGCTGTAGGGGCCATCCTGTCCCAGCGTCAAGGTCCTAAGTCTTTAATGCATCCCGTGGCATTCTTCTCCAAAAAACTAGGGTTATCGGAGAGAAATTATGATGTGGGGGACCGAGAACTGTTGGCAATAAAATCAGCCTCGGAGGAGTGGCAGTACCTCTTGGAGGGAGCAGCACACCCAATATTGATCTTCACGGATCATAAAAATTTAGAATATCTCAGAACTGCCAAACGCTTCAGACCCAGACAAGCGAGATGAGCTCTTTTTTTTTCACGTTTTAACTTCCATATCACTTACCGGCCAGGGTCCAAAAATGTCAAACCCGATGCGTTATCCCGCATGTTCACAGAGACCGAAGTTTCATCAGCTCCAGATACTATCCTGCAAGCTGGAAATTTTTTGTTAACCCAATCTGATTTTGTATCGCAGATCCGTCAGGCATCCCTGAGAACTTCCTTACCTCCAGGCAGGAACCTGCAAGAAAGAGATGGGCTTTACTGGCAGGGAAATAAAATATTTGTACCACAGGACCTGCGCACTACCATCCTACAGGCCTGCCATGACTACCCTTTGGCGGGTCATTTCGGGGGACACAAGACTATGGACTTAGTTCAAAGACATTTCTGGTGGCCCAATCTAGCAAAGGATTGCAGGGATTACGTTAGTTCTTGTTTAACCTGCCTCAAGAATAAAAACAGTAAAAACAAGGCTTGGGGATTACTAAGACCGCTGCCCATTCCAGAAAGACCATGGGATAAGATCGCAATGGATTTCATTGTTGAGCTTCCTCCTTCTGAAGGATTTTCGTCCATCTTTGTGGTGGTTGATCGTCTTTCTAAGATGGCACATTTTATCCCCATGAAGGGAACTCCATCAGCAACAGAGACGGCCTGGGTGTTCATTAAAGAAATTGTTAGGCTTCACGGAATTCCTGGTGACATTGTTTCTGATCGTGGGGTACAGTTCACGTCAAAGTTTTGGAAAGCATTGTGTGAAGCCCTGGGTATCAAACTCAGTTTCTCCTCAGCCTACCACCCCCAGACGAATGGGCAGACTGAACGTACCAACCAAATGTTGGAGCAATATCTACGTTGTTTTTCCTCCTTCACCCAGGAAGATTGGGCCTCACTACTGCCCCTGGCAGAATTTGCATTCAATAATTCCACCCACTCTACCACAGACCAGTCACCCTTCTTTTCCAATTATGGGTTCCACCCCTCTTTTTTGCCAACACTAGTGCCGGACTCTCCTTTGCCAGCTGTCCAGGATAGACTAAACTTCCTTGTTACCAACAACCAGGTGTTGAGAGAAACCATCTCCAAGGCACAGGAAAATAGTAAAAGATTCTTTGATAAAAGAAGAAGGGGGGAACTGGACCTGAAAACTGGTGACCGTGTGTGGCTTTCAACAGCAAACCTGAAACTGGCATGCCCTTCCAGGAAACTGGGACCCAGATACTTGGGACCCTTCCCAGTTAAGAGGAAGATTAATCCGGTAGCATTTGAACTCGAACTTCCAGACTCATTTAGGATCCACCCTGTGTTTCATGCTTCGCTACTAAAGCCTGACGTAGCGAATCCCTTTCCGGATCGTGAAGTGGGACCCCCAGAAGCTATAATGGTGGATGGAGAAGAAGAGTTTGAGATTGAAGTCATCTTGGATTGTAGGAAACAACAGGGGCAGAACCAATACCTGATCAAGTGGAAAGGTTTTGGCCCGGAGGAAAATTCCTGGGAACCTGAGACCAATCTCCATGCTCAGAGACTGATACAGGCCTTTCATCGTTCCCACCCAGAGAAGATGGCTCAAATGGGCATCCGGAGGCTGCCCCTAAGGAGGGGGCAATGTCAGAGAACTCACACAGCAAGCACCCGTCTCCATGCAGCAGCTGCCAATCCTCATTCTGCTAATGCCAAGGTGCATGCACGGAACCATAGCCAGAGGCAAATGAGATCCAGGGGGGGCATGCACAATGGCACCTCTATGCGAATACGCATGCGCGCTAACGCGCGTCCGCGAGTGCTAAAGCGCTAATATGCTAACGCACATGCGCCAATGTGCTAATGTGCTAACGCGCATATGCCAATGTGCTAAGTTGCTAATGCGCATGCGCGTACGCTGGCGCCAATCCTGGCACACAGCACCCTATATAAACAGAGAGTCTGCCTAGCATCAATGCTGGATTGTCTTCAGCTTGTTCCTGTGTTCCTGTTGTTACTCTGCCTGATTGACCTTGTTCCTGAAAACCCGGCTATCTTCTGACCATTCTCTTGGATCTCCCCTGCCTGCTGAACCTGCCTCTACTTGCAATACTGACCTTGGCTTGAACTTATGATTACGGCTCTGCCTCCTGATTCTGTACCCTGCTGCCCATCTGTTGCCAACCCCTGCCTGTTCCTGACTACGGTTTTGCCTTCTGACTTGGTACCCCGCTGCCAGCCTGTTGCCGACTCCTGCCTGTTCCTGATTCTGCAGTTGATCCTGATCTGGCTCCCGCTGAACAAGTTTGGTGATCAGTTTCCACATCTCCTCAGCAGAGGTTCCTAAATCTCCAAGTTCCAGCCTCCTGCCTGCAGGCACCTGCACCCTTTCATTGCCCTCGCACTCCCTGTACCCACCACCAGGGGTGCTTGGACCAGAACCATGCAAGAGGCCACCCTCATCATTTCGGGCTCCGCGGTAAGGTACGCGACAATAGCATTCCTCTAAATATTTCTGCTTGTCCAATCAATGAAGTTAACTAGATGTTAGTTTGGAGTACTAATTTATGATTGTGATTGATGAAGCAAAAACTAAAACCATGTCCCTTTTTCATACACAGGGAAGTCTCAGCCAGGAGGTGGCCGGGCCAAGCAGGCTGCCTGATATGCAGGTCCCTCGCCTACACCTTCAAAGACAAAGTGGCAGGAAGAGAAGTAACCTGGAGGAGGCTGCCATAGGCCCCTTTTGGAAGGCCCTGAGAACCCCCCACACTGTGGAGGAGGACTTTGCTGGCATAACTGCCTGCAAAATGATGCATATGGAGGAGGGCCAACGACTCCTGTGTGAGTTCCTAATTTTGGAAGCTCTCAATAAGGGGTTGAGGGGCCAAATAACATGTGCTACCCACATTTGTGACCTCACACATGGTCCTCCTCCTCCAGGTCCTACTCCTCCTCCTCCTCCTCCTCCTCAAGGTCCTAATCCTCCTCCTGGCACATCTCCAACACCAGAGCCACAGCGTGGAAGGAAGCGTCTAAGGAAGACCAGAGAGTGATGGCCCTGGGTTCAGTCTGGTGTGGCAAAAGATGCAGCCTCTTGTAGTACCACAGCCTGGGAACATACATGTCATCTGCTGCTTTCCGGTTCTCTGGGACTTCTGGACCAGACTGCACTCCCTTAGATATGGACTCCTCAGACCACCAATTTTGCTGGTAAATAATTGATGTCTGCCCTGGGGGTTCAAGGCTTCGCCAATTTCTGCTGTTTCTCCAGCGTTGCCTCCCTCTTTGTTTGGTTCTGAGCTATTAATAAAGGAATTTTTGTTTCAATTATACTCACCTATGTGTGTTTTCCTTCAAAAAGGACAGTTTGTTTGTGAGGAGGCAGGTACATTTCAAAACTACAATGTGAAATTAACAAGGGACACCAACACCAAGCAATCTCCTTGAGATTCAATAATACAAGATATCAATGGTGTTGTGGTAACTTGACACACAAAACACACACAAAAATATTATTGAGTAAAACACAAAAAAAACCAATAAAAACACAGCCTTGAAAAAAAGACAAACCCCCAAAAAATAAAAAAAAACAGCCTGCCTTGAAAAAAAACATAAAATATTTAAAAACATCCCCAAAAAAATGTGGTCAGATGTGACAAATGTAAATATATTGAGGGAATCCCAATAAATAATAAAGAAATAAGTTTGTGAGAAGTCTGTGTGAATATGAGCAGCAAAACGACTTCATTCTTCTCACATTATAGGGAGAGGAAGAGAGTGCGCTGCATTAAACTATTTTTGACATTGCAGCGTGACGAAAGTGCTGTATCCATTCCGAACGCTAATTTTACCAGACCGAGCTGTTCCGTCTCGGAATTTCTTCTGAGCATGCGTGGCACTTTGTGCGTCGGAAATGGCCACACACGGTCAGAATTGACGCGATCGGATTTTGTTGTCGGAAAATTTTATAGCCTGCTCTCAGACTTTGTGTGTTAAAAAATCCGATGGAAAATGCCCGATGAAGCCCACACACGGTCGGAATGTCCGACAACACGCTCCGATCTGACATTTTCCATCGGAAAAGCCGAGCGTGTGTACGGGGCATAACAGTAAAGAACCTCTAGTGCTGAACCCCTTCTCATCCAACTTCATTGTATGGCTGCATGTCTTCCTTATTGACCTGAGATAAACAGTTTTCTCCAATGCTGCAGTCACCATTGATAGATTTGTATATTGCAATCATAACCCCTCTTTAGCACCTCTTCTCTAGGGAGAATACACTTAAAAGATAAGTTCACCTTTTTGACAAAAAAATCATATATGCAATTTTTTTGCAGGTAAAAAGAATGTGCATTTATTATTTGTTGCAGGAGCAACAGATTGCTGATGCCATGCAGGTCTCCTGCAGACCTGTCAGTGTATTTGCATGCTTGTACTTCGTATGAGTAAGCCGATACACGCTGACAGGAAGAATCAATGAACTACAACAGCGCTCACGGCTGGAGAACTACAAGCCAACACTTGCTAAGGCTGTCAGGACTTGTAGTTTTCCATTCACAGAACACTGGGAATGAGTGACAGCCGCGTTTTTTTTTTAAATTGTGACAGCTAGCAGGGAGAGGAGACCCCTGCTAGCTGTCAAAGTGGGGGGAGCAGGAGACGGTCCGGTCCTTTCATAACATTTTAGAACCTAAATATGGGTGTACCATATTATAAAAGGTGAACAATAAATAAATCAAGAGAAATCACCTAAGACTTAATTCCCAGAAAAACTCCTACCACATCCCATATTGTAACAATTAGGAAAAGAGGATGCCCTTAAAGGGATTGTACGGGTAGGAGTATGAGTAAGGGATGAAAGCAAAAAGTACTAGAGTATATAAAAAGAAAACAAACAAATTTTATTACAAAATGACAATTCCAAAATACAATTAGATATTTATAAAATCATAGAATAGGATGTATATGCATATACAGTTGCTTGTTGTTTGGATCACATATGGAGTCCAAAAAAGGGGTCATGCAGACGATATGATCACAAAAAATGCCAACATGTTTCAGAAATACAGGGAAATAGGGATAAACATATTCATTTCCTTCCTCAGGGGTTAAATAGAAGCGAACTGTTATATGTCTAATAAAGAGAAAAATGTGTATTTCAGTATGATAATAAATAAATAAATGTAGCGTTGTGTGTAAAATTATAAATGTAAAGTGCAAATCTCTAAAATAAATAAATCTTACATATAAATGAATAGTCCATAAAATTAAAAAATGAAGAAATAAAACATGAAAAACTCTTCTTGTGATCAGTGTATCCACACAATTCCACCACAGTGATTGTTCGTCCTCAAAAGGAATGCACACCACCACCAGTAAAAATGCGCGCTCACCTCCCAGATGAATCAAAACTCAAATGCGGATTTCCCCACAAGCTCTTTGCTCTCACTTCCTCTTCCCAACCAATGGTGGGTAATCCAGATGGCTCTTTTCTTAATGGTAACTCAGCTCATTAATATCCAAAGAAGCGGATCATCTCCCAGCTTGGCTCAAGATTCCATGAGTTCAGGACATGTAAATAATAAGTATAGAGACCATAGTGTTCTCCGTATACAAATATATTCAAAGCCCCCAAACAGACAAGTTGCACTTACAAGATAAAAACTTTTAAAATCACATAAAAACCTCCATAGTAGCACCACCGTGTCCACATACACAGTGCACTGGAGGACCGGAGGACCCAGCGGTCACGTATGCTCCTGGGTGCGCGCCCCAGGTGGTCACAGCCAGACTGCGCATGCGCAGCAGGGAGAGCGTCCAAACAGCCGTGCAGCACAGTACTGCCACACCAGATGGAACATGGGGGCTGATAACATGGAGGATTGAAGATTGAAGCAGCCCACGCAGCTTCAATTTTCCATCTTATCAGCCCCCATGTTCCATCTGGTGTGGCAGTACTGTGCAGCGCGGATGTTTGGACGCTCTCACATATGTTTCCTAAGCACGGCAGATCAGCATATATTGCTGACAGTACTATGAATCTCCCAGCGCTTGCACCTGCTTCCAGCTTACTCTGTGAAACAAGGTGAGCGCTTTTCTCATATATGAGTCTTATACTGCGTACACACTATCTGAATTTTGGTCGGAAAAAGCTCTGATGGTTTTTTCGATGGAATTCCGGTGGGATTTTGCTCAAGCTGTCTTGCATACACACGGTCACACCAAATTCCGACCGTCAAGAACGTGGTGACGTACAACAGGTACGACGGGACTAGAAAAAGTTCAATACCCAGTGTGCCACCCTTTGGGCTTCTTCTGCTAATCTTGTGTTTATCTCGTGTTAGTAGAAGTTTGGTGAGAGACGATTTGCGCTTTTCAGACTCGTGCTTATTCCGAACGTTTTACTGCTGTTCAGTTTGTGCTTGTTGGTTTGTATCTGGTTTTCAGTGTGTGTAGTCAGTTCGTAACTGTTTTTCAGTGCGTTCTTGTCCGCTCGTTACTGATTTTCAGCTCGCTGTTCTTCAGTGAGTTCTGTTTAGTTAGTTCTGACAGGCCGACTGTTTTGAAGCCATGTTGCGGGTACGTGCTTGTTGTAGAGTTTGTGCTGTGTGGGGGCTTGGTGTTGGGCTTCTAGCTTTTGACCCAAGCCCAATCCATGAACAGGGCGAGGAGGAGTTCATGGACCAAGAATTGGTTACTCCAGCGTGACCAATTCTCTCATATGCCTTTGTTGCGGGAGATCCAGGAGAATAACCCTGATGATTTCAGGAATTTTCTCTGGATGACGGACCCCATTTTTCACCGTCTGCTGCCTTTGCTGTCCCCTTATATCAGCAGGCAGGACACCTGCATGCGGCACGCCATCACTCCTGAGCAGAGGCTAGTCGCCACGTTGCGGTACTTGGTGACTGGGAGAAGCCTGCAGGACCTCAAGTTCTTGACAGGCATCTCCCCCCAGGCTCTGGGGATCATTATTCCAGAGACCTGTTTTACCATCATTCAGGTCCTGCAGAAGGACTATATTAAGGTAATATTTCTCCTTTAACATCACATTCGATGTATGTAAAGGGGTTGTAAAGGTAATTTTTTTTTTTTTTTTTTTTTTTAATAATAAACATGTTATACTTACCTTCACTGTGCAGCTCGTTCTGCACAAAGTGGCCCCGAACCTGCTCTTCTGGGGTCCCTCGGCGGCTGTTTCAGCTCCTCCCCGCAAGAACTAACCACCTTAATGCGAGCTCCCTCGCAAGGTGGTTAGTTATTGCGGGCGCGCTCCCGTGATACAGCCGGCGGCTATAGCAGCTCGCTGTATCACTCGGCTCTGCCCCCCCGGCGCGCCGCGTCATTGCTTGTGATTGACAGCAGCGCGAGCCAATGGCTGCGCTGCTTTCAATTCATCCACTATAGCCAATCAGCGACCAGGCTGAGCGGCGAACTGGAGGTCGGGAGAGAGCGGCTGAGTTTTGAGGTGTCAGGTAAGTAAAACGGGGGGGCTGGGGGCGGCGGTATTGTCAAAAGTTTTTTCACCTTAATGCATAGAATGCATTAAGGTGAAAAAATGTATACCTTTACAACCCCTTTAATGTTTGCTAATGTATTGTATTTCTTCATCATTCCCTAATTACCATGATTGTAATATACTGTGAATGTCCCCTTTGTTCTCATGCATGCTGGAGTTTTTCAAATTTCATTTTTTGTCCTTCATGCACATTTGCCTTCACTAACCTCCCCAGCATGCTCGGGTGTGCACAATATTTTTTTTATTTCATCTTTTAAAACATTTCATAAAATTTCTTAGGACACAGTTTTTTAAGGTTTAAATAAATCACTGAATTTACTGCCCACCACAATATGTTGCCCCTTGCACCTGCTCAACTTGCACAGTAAGGTTAGCTAAAATCCAGTCTTGGGTCTCATTCATACATCCTACATGACCATGGTGCAGCAAGTATACTGCAAATACCTTCACCCGGGATCTCAGATGTTCCAAACTCTGCTCAGCCTGTACACCTGTGACCTGAGTGATGGGCTGAAAAGAGCCAAGGCTGTCTGCTGCTGTAAACATGTATCCACATGTATCTGCACATCCAGTGGTCACTTTCAGGTAGGGATACATTTTTACCCTTGGATAAAATCTCTCTGCATCCAGGGTCAGAAATTTGTCCCTAACAGCAGGTAACCTTGTCAGTGTGTCGCTCAGGCTCATTCGATGTGGGGAGTAATGTAGATGATGCCGAATGTGGTACAGGAGTGTCAGTGAGGGGTGAAGCTCATCCCAGCTCTTTTAAATACTGCAGGGAAGAGAGAAAAAAAAATCTCTGCTGGCGCACATCCAGGGAGTCCTATGGTAATGTAGTGGTGATGGGAGAGACTACCTCAGCCCGGGTTCCCGCCAGGCCACACCCCAATGTGTTTTGCTTTGTCCCCCGGAGCTTAAATATGGGGACCACTGGATGTGCAGATACATGTTAACAGCAGTGGCTCTTTTCAGCCCATCACTCAGGTGAACAGGCTGAGCAGCTGACAAAAATTGGAGCATCTTGGATCCTGGCTATAGGTGTTCAAGCAAAGCTAGGGAGCTTAAGGCTCCATTCACACTAGCGCGTTTTTTTTAACATGGGTTCCTATGGAACATGTTCCCATCAATGCCTTTTTGTACCTCTGCATTTTTGGAAAGGGTCAGGGACTTTTTTTCATGCAAAATGCAGCGTTTTGCATGTAATAGAATTCAATGGACCAGCATCAAAAACGCAAGTGCAGCGTTTTTGATGCGTTTTTTTTTTTATTTTATTTTTTAGACTGTATACAGTCTTAAAAAAAACTGTAAAAAAAAAAAAACGCAAAACGCCGCAAAAACGCTACAAAAACACTGCTCAAAATGTGGCACGCATCACAAAAAAACCTCCAAAAACGCTCAAAAGCAACATGCACAGATGTGAATCGAGCCTAATGCTTTTGAGCGTTTTTGAAGGTTTTTTTTTTATGCTTGCCACAATTTTGAGCAGCGTTTTTGCAGCGTTTTTGCCGCGTTTTTTTTATTTATTTTTTTTTTATTTTTTTTAGACTGTATACAGTCTAAAAAAAAAATACAAAAAAAAACGCATCAAAAACGCTGTAAAAACGCTGCACTTGCGTTTTTGATGCTGGTCCATTGAATTCTATTACATGCAAAACGCTGCATTTTGCATGAAAAAAAGTCCCTGACCCTTTCCAAAAATGCAGAGGTACTAAAAGGCATTGATGTGAACATGTTCCATAGGAACCCATGTTAAAAAATTCCCATGCATTTCTGCAAAATGCAAAATGCATCAAAAAACGCTAGTGTGAATGGAGCCTAAGAGGAGCTCGCTGTACTAATGAGTACACTATCGCACGACAATTGCGTGCATTGCGTTCTATTCATATGAATGGGGATAATGTTTGCTGTGCTGCATTGCAAATCCTCGTGGCCCCACTCTGCTGTCACAGGATTTAACCGTACCTCCCCCAACATAAAAGTGTAAATGATGCCTTTAAGTTTGAAAGACCTGAACCCCCCCCCCAGGAAAAAAAAAATATCTACGGTCCTGCCCCCTAGCGAGTATCTTGCATGCATATTTTTACTTCCAAGTGCATTACATTATCTATGTTAAACCTCATCAGCCATATAGCTACCCACCACCTCTATTTTATCAAAGTCTTCATGTATAGTTGCTTTATTATTCGAAGTTATTGCTCTACCCAGCTTGGTATCATTAGTGAACACTGAGATTGAATTTTTGGGTACAACCTCCTATATCATTTGTTTTTTTTATTTAGTTATTTATATGGATTTGTGGCATATTTTATATTCTCCTAATTTCTGCCAATATCAGATTTCTTTTAATAGATATCACTGAACACAAACCTGAGTAAGTCAAACTAAGACTATGAAAAACAATACATAAATAGAAAATAGCTTCAGTGGTAACCACATGACAAAACAATCATCAGAGAAATATAGACAGCTGAAGGTATACCATATGTAGATTGCAACGTTACCTAGGTGGGAGGGGATAGGGACTCAACCTCATGTTTTTACAACTCCTCCTACCCAAACGCAAGTGCAAACATAGCCTAATGGCTTTTTCTTACAGGCAGTAATGCTTAGGGAGGTATAGGAGCAGCTGGCAGGCTTTTCAGGTGCTCCTGCTGTTTCCTTACACCTGATTTTTAGTTTTTGTGTCTTTTCTTTTTACTTTGCAATTTTACATCGTGGGACCGCTCTGCAACCACGAGCAAAGCTTTTGGCTTGCAGTTGCAGTGCAGCTCTATTGATCTCAATGGGCGAGTTTGACAAGCAGTGCTTCCTGTCAAATTCTGCCGCCCAAGTTAAATTGCCACGGTATTTGCATAGGACTTTCAGGCTGTAATGTTAGAATTACGTTGGGCAGTAAAATGCAGTCAGTTTCTGCAAAGGAAAACTGACATGGAACTGACTGCACTGGTGTGAACTAGAGCCATTGGAATACATGGAAAACACTGTGCATGCATTTTTAGTGCAGAAAAAAAGCGCCCCAAACTGCATCTGGTGTGAAATGACCCTTACAGTTCACACCACACACAGTTCAAGTGTGTTTTTGATACAATTTGCTAAGTTCCAGTACAGTTCTGTGCAGAAAAAATGCAGCACGCTCTACTTTTTTTTTCTGCACCAAAAACTAACTGCACTTTGTGCTAGTTCACACCAGATGCAGTTCCGTGCGCTTTTTATTCTGCACTACAGTGCTAGTTCACACCAGATGGAGTTCCATGCGCTTTTTTCTGCACTAAAAATGCATGCAGTGTTTTCCATGTATTCCAATTACTCTAGTTCCCACCAGCGCAGTCAGTTTCCGGTGCAGAAAAAGAGTAAAGCGTGCTGCATTTTTTCTGCACAAAACTGTACTGGAACCTAGCAAATTGGTGTGAACTGTATGCGACATCCTACTTTTGCCAATAGAGGGAGCATTCATTACTACTTTTTGGATCAGTTAACATTAATTGCAAGTGCAGAGACTCTTAAAAGCAGGCGAGATCTGGAGCCTCATCTGTGACTTATTAGTGATTTAATGATTGTAGGACAGAAGGAATTTTACCAGTCTGAAACATTCACAGCCCTAATGGCCAAAGTCTGGGGAAAATTAATGTTGGTTGTGTAGGAAGTAAAGGTCAATAATTGCCAGTATCTCAATTATAATTAAATAGGATGGGGGGAGAAGTACCAGGATCATCAAAGAAAAAAAACAAATGAACTGTTGCAGCGAATGGATGTGTATTTATCCTATTCAATTATATAGAACAGATTTTTACCAAATTCCTCGTATTTGTAGAGTTGCCACCTCATCCCTTTAAACCCGAACACATATGAATTACACACGTTCTGAGGCTAATTAAATGCAGATAAGGCACCAAGTGAGTTTAATTACCACCTTAATCAGCCACAGAACCTGTGTAATTAATATGTGTTCGGGTTTAAAGGGATGAGGTGGCAACCAAACGTATTTGTCTTTTCTTTTTACATTTAAAGACAAGAAGTAATGACAACTGTGTTCACAGCAATCTGATATATGTTCAATCTAAGTGTATGTTAATTTATTTTTAAGAAAAAAAAAATTGTTAAAATGGAATAAATTTTAGCCAAATGGCAGCATGTGCTGTTGGGGTGCATGACTTCACCTGGCCCAGAAAATCAGATGTTTCTACAGCTCACTATACACATTACAATATAACCAATCTACACCAACTTTGTACAATGAACTTTATATATACCAACATCATAGTTGCCAACATTGTAAAAAAAAAATGTGGGACACTTTTGTGGCTGTAGGCGGAGCTGTCCAATAATTAGGGGGCGGGGCATTCGTCAGCAGGCGTGGCCTACCAAAAACAGACCAGTGCGGCGCGCGAAGCGCGCCGTGACGAAAAATGGGCGTGGTTTACGCGAAATTGTGGGCGTGGCTTAAATGGGCGTGGCTCTAGAGGGTGTGGTTAGAGTCTGAAATGAATGAGGGATGGAGAGGGGGAGAGAGAGGGAAATGACGGGACAGCAGCCCCAGATCCTACACAATAGAAATGTGTATTCTAGAAAGTTTTTAACAATCAGAAGATAAAGATACTCCAAACACCTGGTGTTAATGCTTCAATAATCCCGGCACCATGGTTGTTATGGTGTCAGGATGATTGAAGCGTATTATTTCTATTATTACATTGTAATATAAAATGAAATCATTCAACTCACCATAATGCAGAATCAGTGGGATCCCTGAGCGTGTCACCAGCCGTCCGTCCTTGCTTCAGATGTCCGAGCAGAGTCCGTCCTCGCATCAGATGTCCCCAGCGGAGCCCCCCCTCACACCAGGAGTCCCCGGCGGAGCCCCCCCTCACATCAGGAGTCCCCGGCGGAGCCCCCCCTCACACCAGGAGTCCCCGGCGGAGCCCCCCCTCACACCAGGAGTCCCCGGCGGAGCCCCCCCTCACACCAGGAGTCCCCGGCGGAGCCCCCCCTCACACCAGGAGTCCCCGGCGGAGCCCCCCCTCACACCAGGAGTCCCCGGCGGAGCCCCCCCTCACACCAGGAGTCCCCGGCGGAGCCCCCCCTCACACCAGGAGTCCCCGGCGGAGCCCCCCCTCACATCAGGAGTCCCCGGCGGAGCCCCCCCTCACATCAGGAGTCCCCGGCGGAGCCCCCCCCACTCACATCAGGTGTCCCCAGTGCCCCCCCTCACATCAGGTGTCCCCAGTGCCCCCCCTCACATCAGGTGTCCCCAGTGCCCCCCCCTCACATCAGGTGTCCCCAGTGCCCCCTCACATCAGGTGTCCCCAGTGCCCCCCCACTCACATCAGGTGTCCCCAGTGCCCCCCCACTCACATCAGGTGTCCCCAGTGCCCCCCCTCACATCAGGTGTCCCCAGTGCCCCCCCCTCACATCAGGAGTCCCCAGTGCCCCCCCCCACTCACATCAGGAGTCCCCAGTGCCCCCCCCCTCACATCAGGTGTCCCCAGTGCCCCCCCTCACATCAGGTGTCCCCAGTGCCCCCCCCTCACATCAGGAGTCCCCAGTGCCCCCCCACTCACATCAGGAGTCCCCAGTGCCCCCCCCCCACTCACCTCAGGTGTCCCACAGCGGTGCGCGCGCTCCCCCCCACCTAGAACCCCCGCCCCTTTCCATATCAGACTGGCAGCGGGGCGGGGGTAGGCGGCCGAGGTGGAGCGGGGCGGGGGGTAGGCGGGCCGAGGCGGAGCGGGGCGGGCCGTGGCGGAGCGGGGCAGGGGGTGGGCGGCGACGCAGAAGCTTCGTCTAGCCCCCCCCAGCCGTCTTCCTGAACTTCAACAAAATGGCGGCCGGCGGAGACAATGTCTCCGCCGGCCGCCGACCTCTAGCGGCGGCGGCGGCGAATTCAAAACCGGAACCGGATTTTTCGGGACATTTCCCGGGACACCACAAATCCGTGAATGAAGTCCAAGTCCCAGGAATGTCCCGGGAAATTCGGGACAGTTGGCAGCTATGCAACATGAAATAATAAAGTGACCTATAAAATCAATTTACTGTATATCCAATCAGGCCAGCCCTTGTGCTACATTCTTCCTCATATAAAGGAGATTGTACAGTCAGATTGTAACGTGTGTTTGATGAGTTTAAGGGGTTATGTGGATTCCTCAGCCTAATTTAGTCCTGTTTTAGTAAAACTTTATAATGGTCTTTATGCAATATACAGTGGGGACGGAAAGTATTCAGACCCCCTTAAATTTTTCACTCTTTGTTATATTGCAGCAATTTGCTAAAATCATTTAAGTTCATTTTTTTTCCTCATTAATGTACACACAGCACCCCATATTGACAGAAAAACACAGAATTATTGACAATTTTGACTTGAACCCAATTGAGCATCCCTGGAGAGACCTAAAAATGGCTGTCCATCAACGTTTACCGTCCAACCTGACAGAACTGGAGAGGATATGCGAGGAGGAATGGCAGAGCATCCCCAAATCCAGGTGTGAAAATCTTGTTGCATCTTTCCCAAAAAGACTCATGACTGTATTAGATCAAAAGGGTGCTTCTACTAAATACTGAGCAAAGGGTCTGAATACTTAGGACCATGTGATATTTCAGTTTTTCTTTTTTAATAAATCTGCAAAAATGTCAACAATTCTGTGTTTTTCTGTCAATATGGGGTGCTGTGTGTACATTAATGGGGGAAAAAATTAACTTAAATGATTTTAGCAAATGGCTGCAATATGAATGAATGATTTGTAAAGCGCTGCAAATGCGAACTGAATCGCCTCAAGGCGCTAGATGCATTCTCTGTAGTCAGCTTCTAGAAAAGGAAAGTCTTTAGTTTTTTCCTGAAGGCCTGGTGGTTTTCTTCCATGCGGATGTTGGTTGGGAGAGCATTCCATAGTCGAGGTCCTTGGACTGCGAATCGTCGTTCTCCCTTAGCTTTGTAGCGGTATTTGGGAACGATAAGGGGGTTTTGGTTAGCTGATCGAAGACTGCGATTCGGTGTGTAGTGTTTTATATTCTCCCGGAGATATAGTGGAGCATTTCCTTGTATGCATTTGTGGGTGAGGCAGAGGGTCTTGAATGTGATCCGATTCTTCACGGTTAGCCAATGGAGGCTCTTTAAGAATGGGGCGATGGATTCCCAGGGTTTTTTTCCTGGTAACAGTCTTGCTGCCGTGTTTTGGATGAGTTGCAAGCACGCAAGCTGATATTGTGGTAGTCCTACGTAGAGCGAATTTGCGTAGTCGAGTCGGGAATTGATGATTGTTCCCACAACTGCTGCTTTGTCCTCTTCTGGGATGAAGGGGATGAGTCTGCGTAGCAGTCAGAGGAGAAGATGGTATGATCCGCTCACCACTGAGCCTATTTGTGCATACATTGTCATTCCTGAGTCAAAGATGACTCCGAGACTCTTGGCTTTGGTGCTAGGAGAGATGGTCTGTCCGAGGATGGTGGGAGGTGTCCACGGAGTCTTTATTTTGGAATTTTTGTTAGCTTGCAGGAGAAGAAGTTCTGTTTTTGATCCGTTGAGTTTGAGGGAGCTAGTGGTCATCCAGTCATCTATTAAAGTGAGGCATTTCTGTAATTGCTGATGAAGGTCTTTTTGTCCGTTGATGCGAAGGTAAAGTTGGGTGTCGTCAGCGTATGAGTGGAAGCAGAGATCGGTTTTCCTGATGATATTGAGAAGTGGGCGGATGTAGATGTTAAATAGCACTGGTGACAAGGGTGAGCCCTGAGGGACTCCACAGGAGACTGCCGAGTTTCCGAGGTGAATGTTCCTAGTTTCACTGTCTGGGAGCGATTCTCTAAGAAGGATGTAAACCATTTTAGAGCAGAATCTGTAGCTCCTGCAACTTCTGCGAGGCGGACAAGTAAAGTATTGTGGTCCACTGTATCGAATGCTGCGCTGAGGTCTAACAGTACCAGGAGACTTGGTTCTCCATCATCTGCTGCTTCAAGGGCGTCGTCCCATATTTTGAGAAGTGCTGTTTCTGTGCCATGGCCTGGGCAGAAGCCTGATTGCAGTGGGTCCAGGAGTTGGTGAGTGTCCAGGTGGCGTTGTAGCTGTTGTACTACTGCTTTCTCTATAATCTTAGAGATGGTGTTGAGGCTTGTTATTGGTCTGCGGCAGTTAGGATCCTTAGGGTCGAGATTGGGTTTCTTTAGCAGGGGTTTGACGATGCCTTGCTTGAGGGAGGTTGGCACAGTCCCTTCTTTGAATGATTGATTTATGAGATGTGTTAGGGTAGGGGCCAAGATGTCGGAACATTCTTTAAACAGTTTGGTGGGGATGATGTCGTTTGATGTGCTGTCTCGAAGGCTTCTGATGATGGTTTTTAGTGGTGCCCGTAGTGATTGGGGACAAAAAGAAATTTGGTGGTTGAGTGATGTTCGTGTCGATATCCTCATTTTGCTTTGCTTGAATGAGGTTGGTTGTTATTTTCTGATGAATTGCTTTCCGAATGTTGTCGATTTTGTCGATGAAGAAATCTGATAACTCGTTGCAGAATTCTTGAGTATCGTTTGCTGGGGGCTCTAAGCAGGTCGGGTTCATTGACTGAGCAACTATTTTGAAAAGTTCCCGCGGGCGGTTTAAAGCGGATGAGATGGTGTTTGAGAAATGCTCTTTTTTGGCTTTGAAGATTAATGAATAAACGGTCCTTCTATGTGTAACGTCCTACATACACACAATTAACCACCACTGCGCCTCGGAGCAAATCAGTTAGATGATGATAAACATCAATTGGTAAAGCCTATCTAAAGCTGCCACTTAGTGTATAATAGTATATGAAAAAATATTTTTAAATCTTGTGACGTGATAATGGTGTATTGCAACCCACGTGAAGAATAAAAATGTGGCGCTAATCTAATCACTCTTTCCGTAATATTAACATTACAAGTGAATATCCTAAACTAATAACACTTTTGTTCAAAGTGTGTAAATCAAACAAATAATTAGTGAAAAAAAGTGATAATAAAAATCAGAAAACAAAAACAAAAAACAAAAAACACAAAACACCAAAACGCAATGAAATGACTTCAGTGACTCAGTGATATTGCTGAAAATCGCAGATGTGTCAATTCTATAATTAAGTGTGCAGTTGATCAATAACACACTCAGCATGAACTTCGTGACTAAATAACATAAAAGTCCAATAATAGGTGCACATATGTGAAATAAAGAAAGTCCGTGATGAAGATGCACAATAAATAGTGTCACAGCAAATCTTGTAAGATCCTGCAGTAAACTTGAACTCTCCACCACACCTCTGTGTTCAGTGTTACCTCTCCCAATAGACAGTCTCTTACCAACTCTGTATGCCTCCACTTTCGTATGAGGCTAGCAAGCATAAGAATATCCAGGCAATCAGAAGGGGTTAAATGTATTCCATACAGGGACTCGTTCCATATGTAAATGAGAAAGAACTCCCAATAGTGTGATAACGTAAAAACTTTTAATATACACACTACAAAATACACTTCAAAGGATGCACTCACATTGTGTCAACTTTATAACAGCACATCAAAACACTCCACGGCACTCTGTACACAGCATCCTCAACAAGGTAATCTGGGTGGTCTATCCTAAGGTTTTCACATAAGATGTATGGTCACGGAGGACCTAACTGCCAACAGCGTGTGCAGGGGTCTATCTCACCCACTCCTCGCTCGCTCTTCCACACCAGAGACTGTGTGGCTTATGAGAACAAGGGGCTGCGGTTCACTTGTCAGGGAGACGGAGGAGTTATTGGAAGAGCGAGCGAGGAGTGGGTGAGATAGACCCCTGCACACGCTGTTGGCAGTTAGGTCCTCCGTGACCATACATCTTATGTGAAAACCTTAGGATAGACCACCCAGATTACCTTGTTGAGGATGCTGTGTACAGAGTGCCGTGGAGTGTTTTGATGTGCTGTTATAAAGTTGACACAATGTGAGTGCATCCTTTGAAGTGTATTTTGTAGTGTGTATATTAAAAGTTTTTACGTTATCACACTATTGGGAGTTCTTTCTCATTTACATATGGAACGAGTCCCTGTATGGAATACATTTAACCCCTTCTGATTGCCTGGATATTCTTATGCTTGCTAGCCTCATACGAAAGTGGAGGCATACAGAGTTGGTAAGAGACTGTCTATTGGGAGAGGTAACACTGAACACAGAGGTGTGGTGGAGAGTTCAAGTTTACTGCAGGATCTTCCAAGATTTGCTGTGACACTATTTATTGTGCATCTTCATCACGGACTTTCTTTATTTCACATATGTGCACCTATTATTGGACTTTTATGTTATTTAGTCACGAAGTTCATGCTGAGTGTGTTATTGATCAACTGCACACTTAATTATAGAATTGACACATCTGCGATTTTCAGCAATATCACTGAGTCACTGAAGTCATTTCATTGCGTTTTGGTGTTTTGTGTTTTTTGTTTTTTGTTTTTGTTTTCTGATTTTTATTATCACTTTTTTTCACTAATTATTTGTTTGATTTACACACTTTGAACAAAAGTGTTATTAGTTTAGGATATTCACTTGTAATGTTAATATTACGGAAAGAGTGATTAGATTAGCGCCACATTTTTATTCTTCACGTGGGTTGCAATACACCATTATCACGTCACAAGATTTAAAAATATTTTTTCACATGGCTTTGAAGATTGCCTTGTGGTATTTCACAGTGAGTGCTTTTGTAGTTAGCATGGTTTTCCTTGGTGGGATTTCTTCTCCATGTTCTGCGTTTTGGCGCCACTGAGTGAATATAACAAAGAATGAAAAATTTAAGGGGGTCTGAATACTTTCCGTCCCCACTGTATATTATGAGTTTGACGGTAATAGGTTGAGAGGGACACAAATACATATTATTGCATGCTACTAGGTTTATATTTATTCTAATGCAGAGAATCAAGCACTGCAGTCACATGCTCTGCTATGGCTTTAGATAACAGCGCTGTATAAAAGTATATGATACTGTTAGATTGTTTTTAATAATATTAATTAAAGTCTAAGTTCACGTTTTTTCTCTTTTTTTTTTTTTTTTTTTTTTTTTTTTATTAATTAAGCTCAAACACCCTATGTACCAATATACCATTAACCACTTCAGCCCCGGAAGATTTGGCTGCTGAATGACCAGGCCATTTTTTTGCAATTCGGCACTGCATCGCTTTAACTGACAATTGCGTGGTCGTGCGACGTTGCACCCAAACAGAATTGACTTTTTTCCCCACAAATAGAGCTTTCTTTTGGTGGTATTTGATCGCCTCTGCGGTTTTTATTTTATTTTTTAACAAAAAAAGAGCGACAATTTTGAAAAAAAAATACAATATTTTGCTATGATAAATATCCCTTTTTTTTTTTTTTTTTTTTTTTTAAAAGGAAATTTTTTTTCTCAGTTTAGGCCGATATGTATTCTTCTACATATTTTTGGTAAAACAAAATCGCAATAAGCGTGTATTGATTGGTTTGCACAAAAGTTATAGCCTCTACAAAATAGGAAATAGATTTATAGCATTTTTATTATTACTATTTTTATTTTTTTACTAGTAATGGCGGCTATCTGCGATTTTTATCGGGACTGCGACATTATGACAGACTCATCGGACACTTTTCACACATTTTTGGGACCATTGGCATTTATACAGCGATCAGTGCTATAAAAATGCACTGATTACTGTAAAAATGTCACTGGCAGGGAAGGGGTTAACACTAGCGGGCTATCAAGGGGTTAACTGTGTTCCCTGTGTGTGTGTGTGTGTGTTTCTAGCTTTAGGGGGAGGGGACTGACCTAGAGGAATTGATGGATCGTAGTTCCTAGCTAATAGGAACTCACGATCTGTCACACCTCACAGAACAGGGATTTGTGTGTTTACACACACACGTCCCTGTTCTGCCTCTCATGCCCGCGATCGCTCGTGGCCGGCCGTTATCTCGACAGTCGGCCACGAGCAATGGCACCCCTGGTGTGCAGCGGACACAAGCGCGCGCGCCTGCTAGCCCGACCCCGCCAGCCGACATATGACTACGATGGCTCGCGGGATTGTGCCGACCTGCCGCAATAAAATGACGGCGGCTGGTCGGCAAGCGTTTAAAGGAGAAGTATGGGAATGCAAAAATAGGTAGTACATGCTACCCTCATACCTGCATTGCATTTCTTTCTTTCCCCAGTTCTTTAGTTTTTGCAGAATAGTCTTCTGAAGATTCCAGAATCAGCCTCTAACGGTTCTTTCTCAGTTCAAAAGTTTCCAGGGGGTGGAAAGATCTCCAAAATCCAGCCCCTCCTTCACTCCCTCCCTCTGGAGGACATGTGGGTGGTAATCTCTCTACACATAGCACTGTGTTATATCAGAAGAGGAGACATGGTGAGGAGCATAGTGACCTGTGTCTGTTCTCTGAAATGTACACATTGCTATTTGTAGAGAGCATACCTGTGTACAGTACATAGGAGAGGAGACTGACAACTCCCCCACATCTAAAGTGACCCTCGATATGTCCCCAGGGTCTCCTTTATTGTACATACAAATCATCCCTCTGTCACTGTACTCCTATACAGTCCTATCATCCCCATCCCTGTACGGCAATGAATGACACTGCACGGCATGTGATGGCTCTGTGCGGCATGTGATGGCTCTGTGCGGCATGTGATGGCTCTGTGCGGCATGTGATGGCTCTGTACGACATGTAATGACCCTGCACGACATGTGATGTCTCTGTACGGCATGTGATTTCTCTGTACAACATGTAATGACACTGTACAGCATGTGATGACTCTGTACGGTATGTGATGGCACTGTACAACATGTAATGACACTGTACAGCATGTGATGGCACTGTACAACATGTGATGGCACTGTACAACATGTAATGGCACTGTACGACATGTGATGCCTCTTTATGGCATGTGATGGCTCTGTACGGTATGTGATCCTGTAATACTCTATTTACAATGAAGGAATAAGGAAAATTGTTATCCATACTTACCGTAATTTTTCTTTCCTGGATCCTCCCCATGTCAGCCTACTATGGGTCAGGTCCGCCCTCTCTGACCCCTCCAGGACCACCTCTTTCTTAGCCCATAAAGGGCGGCTGTCTGCCCACACCAGTGTTCAAAAAAATACCCGCCTCGCGACGGATAAACTGGGTGGGAATCCTCCGGCTGACATGGGGAGGATCCAGGAAAGGAAAATTACGGTAAGTATGGATAACAATTTTTCTTATTCGTACCAAGCAATATTAAGAAGGGAGGGAAGACAAAAACTAAGAAATAAGCCAAATCCTCATTACAATGCTACTCAAATTTTTTAATGGGCCACAGCCGCCTAAAGGGGGCTTCCAGATTCCAGCCCCCCTCCCACAGACCCCGAAAACCACTGGCCAGGGTTGTCAGGAAGAGGCCATTGTCCCCATCAACATGGAGACAAGGTGCTTTGGGGGGCACCTAAAGCACCCTCCCTGTCAGGTTTCTGCAGCAAGGAGACCAGACACATAGCTGCACAAGGAAATTGGGACAAAACAAACAAAGTATATATCCTTAAAGTGAGGTTTATTAACCTTGCCGACCGCCTAACGCAGATATACTGCGGCAGAATGGCACGGGCAGGCAAAATCACATACCTGGTACGTGATCTGCTTCCCGCGGGCAGGGGGGGGCATCGCGGCCCCCCCGTGCCCGAGGCGGTCAGCTTTGTTAGAGGAGCATTCCAGGCTGAGGGGGAGACCACTCATTCATGGCCACCCCCTCGCGATCGCTCCCAACGAATGAGAATCTTCCTCTGCTGCTGTAATGTAAACAGCGGCAGAGGAAGTGATGTCATCTCTCCTCGGGTCAGTATTTTCCATTCCGGCGCCGAGGAGAGAAGACATCTGAGTAAGTGCACCAACACCACACTTACAGTAAAACACACTAGGCACACTCCCCCCCCCCCCCTTCGTCACAGTGACATCAATAGCAGTTTTTTGTTTTTTTTCTGATTACTGCTTTGGTGTCAGTTTGTGACAGTTAAAGGTAGCAGGGCAGTTAGTGGTAGCCCCCTTTAGGTCTAGGATACCCCCCTAACCCCCCGTAATAAGGTTTTAACCCCTTGATCACCCCCGTCGCCAGTGTCACTAAGCGATCATTTTTCTGAACGCTGTATTAGTGTCACTAGTGACACTAGTTAGGGAGGTAAATATATAGGTTTGCCGTCAGCGTTTTATAACGTCAGGGACCCCCATATACTACCTAATAAAGGTTTTAACCCCTTGATTGCCCCCTACTTAACCCTTTTACCAGTGATCACCGTATAACTGTTACGGGTGACGCTGGTTAGTTAGTTTATTTTTTATAGTGTCAGGGCACCCGCCGTTTATCACCTAATAAAGGTTTAACCCCCTGATCACCCGGCGGGTGATACAAGTTAGGTTTTAGGGTCAGATAGGGTCTGCGTCGCCCCAGGCAGCGTCAGGTTAGTGCCAGTACCGTTAACACCCACGCACGCACCATACACCTCCCTTAGTGGTAAAGTATCTGAACGGATCAATATCTGATCCGATCAGATCTATACTAGCGTCCCCAGCAGTTTAGGGTTCCCAAAAACACAGTGTTAGCGGGATCAGCCCAGATACCTGCTAGCACCTGCGTTTTGCCTCTCCGCCCAGCCCAGCCCACCCAAGTGCAGTATCGATCAATCACTGTCACTTACAAAACACTAAACACATAACTGCAGCGTTCGCAGAGTCAGGCCTGAGCCTTGCGATCGCTAACAGTTTTTTTTGGTAGCGTAACTGGCAAGCACCAGCGGCCTAGTACACCCCAGTCGTAGTCAAACCAGCACTGCAGTAACACTTGGTGACGTGGCGAGTCCCATAAGTGCAGTTCAAGCTGGTGGGGTGGCAAGCACAAGTAGTGTCCCACTGCCACCAAGAAGAAGACAAACACAGACCATTGCATTGCATTGCATTGCTAATTAGCTTCTAGATTGCTTTTACAAGCAGTGGGAGGGAATGTCCCCCCCCCTCCCACCATCTTCCATGTTTTTCTCTGGCTCTCCTGTCCCAAGAGGGAACCTGAGAATGCAGCCGGTGATTCGGCCAGCTGACCATAGAACTGATCAGAGACCAGAATGGCACCAATCCTCTCTATGGCCTAAGAAACCGGAAGCTACAAGCATTCCATGACTTAGATTTGATGTAAACAGCGCCATTGGGAAATCATTTTATCACACTGATCTTGGTGTGGTCAGATGCTTTGAGGGTAGAGGAGAGATCTAGGGTCTAATAGACCCCATTTTTTTCAAAAAAGAGTACCTGTCACTACCTATTGCTATCATAGGGGATATTTACATTCCCTGATATAGCAATAAAAATGATTAAAAAAATGAAAGGAACAGTTTAAAAATAAGATAAGATAAAAAAAGCAAAAAAAAAAATAAATAAAAAAAAAAAAGCACCCCTGCCACCCCCCCACCCCCCCCCCCCCCCTGCGCTCGCACAAAGGCGAACACAAGCAATGGTCTGGCGTCAAATGTAAACAGAAATTGCACCATGCATGTGAGGTATCACCGCGAAGGTCAGATCGAGGGCAGTAATTTTAGCAGTAGACCTCCTCCGTAAATCTAAAGTGGTAACCTGTAAAGGCTTTTAAAGGCTTTTAAGAATGTATGTAGTTTGTCGCCACTGCACGTTTGAGCGCAATTTTAAAGCATTTTATCTTTGGTATCCATGTACTTGGCTTTTTTTATTTCATCAAACATTTGGGCAATATAGTGTGTTTTAGAGCATTAAAATTTAAAAAGTTTTTTTTTTTCCCCAAAAAATGCGTTTGAAAACTCGCTGCGCAAATACTGTGTGGAAAAAAAAAATTAAACCCCCCCACCATTTTAATTTGTAGGGCCTTTGCTTTAAAAAAATATGTAATGTTTGGGGGTTCAAAGTAATTTTCTTGCAAAAAAAAATATTTTTTCATGTAAACAAATAGTGTCAGAAAGGGCTTTGTCTTCAAGTGGTTAGAAGAGTGGGTGATGTGTGACATAAGCTTCTAAATGTTGTGCATAAAATGCCAGGACAGTTCAAACCCCATTTTGGAAAGTAGACACCCCAAGCTATTTTCTATTTCTGTCGAGTCCATGGAATATTTTATATTGTGACACAAGTAGCGGGAAAAAGACATATTTTTTTTTTTTTTGCACAAAGTTGTCACTAAATGATATATTGCTCAAACATGCCATGGGAATATGTGAAATTACACCCCCAAATACATTCTGTTGCTTCTCCTGAGTTTGGAGATACCACATGTGTGAGACTTTTTGGGAGCCTAGCCGCATACGGGACCTCAAAAACCAAGCACCGCCTTCAGGGTTTCTAAGGGTGTAAATTTTAGATTTCACTCCTCACTGCCTATCAGTTTTGGAGGCCATGGAATGCCCAGATGGCACAAACCCCCCAAATGACCCCATTTTGGAAAGTAGACACCCAAAGCTATTTGCTGAGAGGTATAGTGAGTATTTTGCAGACCTCGCTTTTTGTCACAAAGTTTTGAAAATTGAAAAAAGAAAAAAAATAAATTTTTCTTTTCTTTCTTCATTTTCAAAAGCAAATGAGAGCTGCAAAATACTCACCATGCCTCTCAGCAAATAGCTTGGGGTGTCTACTTTCCAAAAAGGGGTCATTTGGGGGGGGGGGGGGGTTGTGCCATCTTGGCATTTTATGGCCTTGGAAACTGTGATAGGTAGTGAGGAGTGAAATCAAAAATTTACGCCCTTAGAAATCCTGAAGGCGGTGATTGGTTTTCGGGGCCCCGTATGCGGCTAGGCTCCCAGAAAGTCCCACATATGTGGTATTCCCATTCTCAGGAGAAGCAGCTAAATGTATTTTGGGGTGCAATTCCACATATGCCCATGGCCTGTGTGAGCAATATATCATTTAGTGACAACTTTTTGTAAATTTTTTTTTTTTTGTCATTATTTAATCACTTGGGACAAAAAAAAATAATAATCAATGGGCTCAACATGCTTCTCAGCAATTTTCTTGGGGTCTCTACTTTCCAAAATGGGGTGATTTGGGGGGGGGGGTTTGTACTGTCCTGCCATTTTAGCACCTCAAGAAATGAGATAGGCAGTCATAAACTATAAGCTGTGTAAATTCCAGAAAATATACCCTAGTTTGTAGACGCTATAACTTTTGCGTAAACCAATAAATATACGTTTATTGACATTTTTTTTTTTACCAAAGACATGTGGCTGAATACATTTTGGACTAAATGTATGACTAAAATTGAGTTTATTGGATTTTTTTTTATAACAAAAAGTAGAAAACATTGTTTTTTTTTCAAAATTTTCAGTCTTTTTCCGTTTATAGCGCAAAAAATAAAAATCGCGGAGGTGATCAAATACCATCAAAAGAAAGCTCTATTTGTGGGAACAAAAGGACACAAATTTCGTTTGGGTACAGCATTGCATGACCGCGCAATTAGCATTTAAAGCGATGCAGTGCCAAATTGTAAAAAAGTTTTAAAATATAAATTTTTTATAGTCATCTTTTTCTTTTATTTTTTAATTACTACTCACAAACAAACTGTCCTTTTTGAATAAAAACACATAGGCAAGTTTTTCATATAAAAAAAATCTCCATTTATTCTGGCTCCTAACAAAATAAAGAGGAAGGCAACGCTGGAGAAACTTCTTGAATTTGCGAAGCCTTTGTACCCCGGGGCACACATCAACTCTTTGTAAATAAAAATTGGTAGCCTGAGAAGTCCATATAATAGGGTGCACAATCTGGTCCAGGACTACCAGAGATCATGAACAGCAGCAGATGACATATATGTCCCCAGGCTGTGGTACTACAACAGCCTGCGTCTTCTGTCAGACCAGACTGAACCCAGGTCATCACTTTCATGATGACCTTCCCTGCAGCCTTCCTTGGAGGCTGTGGCTCTGGAGATCGACTTGTGGCAGGAGGAGGAGGAGGATGGGCGAGCGCACATAAGTGCATGTTATCACTAATTTGGCCCCTCACCCCCTTCTGAAGGGCCTAAAAAATAATATTCTCACACATGAGGCGTTGCCTCTCCTCCATGTGCTGCAATTTTGCAGCTACGTAGCAGCCATAGGCCTCTTCAGCGTCGGGGGGTGTTTTCAGGGCCGCATTAGTGTCCTTAATGAGGCCCAGTGCTGCCTCCTCCACGTTACTTTCCTTCCTGGCCCTTTTTGTTGTAAGGCGGAAGGGAGGCACCTGAGATTGGGTGAGGTTATTGGGCCTGGCAACCTCCTGGCTGACACTTACCGCCGCCACCTCCTGGTTGACACTTATCCCTGCCTCCTCCTGTCTGCCACATTCCAGAGCCTCATCTTGGCTGAGGTCTTCCTGTGTATGAAAAGGGGACACAGTTTTAGTTTTTGGTTCATCAATCACACACAATTTTCAGCTCATGACTGTTGCAAATTGAATGTTAATAAATAGAAAAGACTATCATTCTGAGCCCAGCATTTTTCATTCTTGTCCCAATCATTTTTGGCCCCTACTGTCTATTGATATGTCAAACACTTTTTGTTCAATCATTCATTTGTTATCAATAATAACATCTAGTTAACAACACTAATTTCCGGACAATAAATATGTTCAAAAATACTATACCTGGCTCCAGCTGGGCTCCTCAAATTCGTTCCAGGATGGTGGGCCCAGGTTGGTCATCGGAAGCCTCAGCTGGGGTTGAGGGAAGGGTTGAGGGAAGGGTGGTTGGAAGTGTAGAAAGTGATTCCCTGGCTTCAATCTGGTCTTCCAGACACCACATCCTGTTGTAGTACCACAGACTGGGTACATACACATCCTTTGCTGCTGCTCCTGATTTCAAGGAAGCCTGGACCTTATTAAGGTCCTTCCTATACGTGCTTCTCAAGCCACCAATTTTCTTATCCACAAACTCAAAGTCTGCGTCGGGGACCTGCATCTTCAAAATTGCAGCATTTTCTCCAGTGATGCCTTCCTAGCTGGTTTATTTCAGGCTAATCTCTCCTAATCTTATCCCAATATAGGCCTCAATCTTGAATCACTATAGGCCACTGATGTCCCAAGTTAAAATGTTACCTTCGTTCTCATGATTGGCACTTCTTCCACTCACAGATCGTACGTACGACAAACGCGTGTTAGCTTTATATACACTGCGCTTGCATGAAACTCCACCCGCATCGCCCGTCCCTGATGTTCTTTCTAGAATATTGACCGCCTCTTCTCTTTCGTCGCAGTGGGAGAGGAACATGGCGGAGACACAGCAAGTGCATAATAGCAGTAATGAGGAGGAAAGCCTGGAGCCAGAAACAAGATGGTGGAGATGGTGGACATCTTGAAGAGGGCCGACTATGACGGGAAGTATGGCCCTTACCTAAACCCAAATGTGAGAAAGGCCAAGATCATGTCTAAAGTTGTAAAGAGTCTGCACAGGAATTTTGGGGTACGATGATCCAAGGAGCAATTGAGGAAACACTGGTCAGACCTGAAATTGAGGGAGCAGGATCAGTACAAAAGGATCAAGAAAGTGCTCCTAAAAAGTAAGTAGTTGTCATGTGTTCCTATTATTATTATTATTATTATTATTATTGCTTGGATGCTGCTCCATGTGCTTTTCTTTACTGTTGTACAGTTTAAAATGGCTACTTTCATGTTCGTGGGCACAGTAATCGGTCGCAGTAAACATTGTTCGTTTGGATGCCTGTTAAGGGGAAACATGTCGGGTGGAGCATCAGCCTGTGACATCACCACACAGAACAGCTGACTCGTAGACACTGCGGCTGATTCAAACCTGCTTTTTTTACCTGCTTGAATTTATGGACTTTGTATGATTTGTTATTTAAATAAATACCTTTGCTGGAACATACTGCACCATGAAGCCCTCTTGTATTCCTCCTTACATGAGAATACCCAGATCCTGGCTTTTATGAGAGTGTCCCGGAGAGTGAACTTTTGTCCTTCCTGATTCCTGGATAAACAGGTGGATTCCTCCCTGCTTTCAATCACTGTGGGTTCACCTGCCGGCAGGCTAATGCTTCTGACCTCTATCATTTGAGATCCAACGGATCTGGTAAGCAGTTTGTATTTGCATTTCATGCTCCGTATTCCAGATGATTCAAATGAATATGTGTCCTGCTTTTCGAGATTAAGTGAAGAACTTTTGCATCTCCTAAATTTTGAAGGATCATTTTCGGATATTCTGCTTTTGATAAATTCATTTTTGGTTTTATTTATTTTTTATATCACATGAACTATTTGTTTTTTTTGATACACCACTCAATTTTTCATATTATCATCTTTTAAAGAATTTGTTCACAGCAATAGTTATTGTTATTTGTAGCGGTTTCTTTGCGCATCTTTTTTTTTCTTAATATTAGTTTTAGGTTTTGGTATTTGACCTATAGAGGTGCAGCATTTAATCACGCTTTTTTTTAGTTATATCATTTGTGCACATATATTTTTTGTATATATTGATTGGTTAGCGCAAATATCCCCTTCTTTTTTTTTTTTTTTTTTTTAACATCGTTCGTTTGCCAACTAAATACAATGTTTTTGGCAGATACAGGGTTAACAACATTTAGTCATGCTATTTTGTATTAAAAGAAGTTTGTCTAGAAACTAGAAAGAATTGCAAACTTGATTCGGTGTAATGTAAGGAGAGGACACTCAGCAGCCGTTTACACATCTGGACGCAGGAGCACTAGTGTGGGACACAAGAACAAACTTTTTAGGGTGTCCCACACAGGTAATCCAGTGGACACTTGGGGTGTCTCCATGTGTGAAACTTGTGCAAAAAAGATAAGTATTCCAGCTTTGGTAAGGGAAAAATTCATGTCTTCAGCTTGGAACTCTGCCAAAAAACAGACAACTGTACCCAACTTCCAAGCAATGTTTCATATTCCTATTTCTGTCCTCAAATATCGGTGTGATAAGTATACCTTTTTGTTTCATTCTCATAGGGGAGAAAAGACTCCGGACATCTGAGGACATCAGGAACCCCCCACCTCCTGAAGAAGGGAAACAGAGGACACCACACCCAGAGGATGGAGAGGTGGTTGAAATTGTCACCACAACAGGTGAGTGTCTGAGACCACAGATTCAGGTAATAGATGTATGCCTGCATATTTATAATAGATGGTGTGTATTTTTTCTTTTAGGTGATGTGCATGTTGTGGAAGAACAATCTCCTTATTTCACCAGTGACAGCGCACAAAGGCTAATCCATGACATAATGTTTTGTAGTTGGGATGTAGACATCATCAAGCAAAAAACCAAATGAGGTTGAACAAAAACTGAAGAACATGATTGATGTATTAGAAAGAATCTAAATAAAAACAAAATGACACCATTTTATATTTTTTGTGAACAATTTTTTTAAATTTTTGACGCATTTTAAAAGCCAAATTTTGATGATGCACATAGTGTGTCAACATGTGCTATCTGCCATCAGGGGATATCAATGTACGCGTTTTGTGGGTGCAACCCCTTCCTCGTAACTCAAGTAGGTGAGAGGAAGTGGTTACACCCCCAAAACACATCCATTGATCCCCCATGATGGGAGATAGTACATGTTGACATTATGTATGGGATTAGGAGGGAAATTCCCAGTTTGTGATTCCCAATTTCTGTGCATCTTCAAAATTTGGCTTTTACAGGGGTGACATCACCCCATCTGATGAAGGCAATATCAACGCATTTTTGACACTATAATGTCTGATATTGCCTTCAGTTTTTCAATGTTGAACTTTGTAAGTTCCTGAGTTGTGTATGTTATGTTTTGAAACATGCTTGTTTATGTACTAAAAAATATTTTCAAGGTAAAACTTTATAAAACCAAGATTTTTTTTTTTAAAACAAAAAATGTTTTACAACGCACATGTGAATGTGCATGGAGTAAAAGGTTTTATAATAAACAATGTGAGGCTTCTTCTTTCAATACTCAATATCAGTTTTTGTATTAAGTTGGTGTTTACAGTGACAATGGGTGTTATTTAATAATGGAAAAAACACTTGGCACTACAAGTGCACTAGGAGAACCTAGGAGACAGCTAAAAGAAACACAAGCAGTAAATCAAAATCAAGATTTTATCAGATAAATTTTTTTTTAAATATCGAAAATATTTACAAATTTGCTGGAATAGCAATGGCCCCTCTACCCGTAAAATAATCTGCATATTTTTGACGCACTTCACAGGCGCTTTGGGGGGGCAAGCCGGGACGGCCAGCTTCCAGGGCCATCATTTGTATTTTCTGCAAGTCTGGCCTCAGGCCCAACTGAGGCAACAAAACTCGGAGCATTTCTCTTTTAAAAGTTGTGAAGTATGCAGCATGCTAGAACTATGTGGTTCATTTTGTACTCCACCATATTTATTGCTGTAAGATATAGGCGGAACCGGCTGGCCATTATTCCAAATGCATTATCCACAACTCTTCTAGCTCTGGCCAGCCGGTGATTAAAAACCCTCTTCTCCGGGGTGAGGGTCCTCTGGGGGAATGGCCTCATCAGGTGATCACCCAGACCAAATGATTCATCAGCGATAAAAACAAATGGGAGTCCTTCAGCGTTCTCTTCTGCAGGTGGCAATCCCAAGCCACCACTCTGGAGACGTCGGTAGAACTCGGTCTGGGCGAAGACTCCACCATCTGATATCCGGCCATTCTTCCCCATGTTCACATAGAGAAACTCGTATGTTGCCGACACCACCACCATCAACACAATACTATTGAAACCCTTATAATTAAAATAGTATGACCCGAGTGGGGTGTTGGGTGTCAGAAACCATGGACCAGACCGAGACAGAAGTACAGTAAAATCACACTTGTTTATTAATAAAAATAAAAAGGTAACTAGAGTAAGCATAGCCAGAGTCCAGTAACCCGGATTGAGTAGTCAGCCAAGCCAGAGTTCAGTAACCAGATCTGGTAATCAGCCAAGCCAGAGTTCAGTAACCAGATCGGGTAATCAGCCAGGCCAGAAGTCAGGGATCCAAGTAGAGGAACAGCAAGCAGGATAAGGAGCCAGAAGGGATGTCAGCAAAGCCATTCTTTAAACAGGAACGCAGGAGATGGTTTCCTGTGATGTGACCAAGGCGAAGGCAGGAATGAAGTGAGCTGGAGATCTTTAAGTAGGCGGGACTGACGAGCAGATCTACAACAGCTGGTTAACTGTGGAGAGAGATGAGAGCTGGCAATTAGCTGACAGCTGAGCGGCCAGCTCAGAGAAGGAAGGGCTGAGCCAGCCCTGACAGTACCCCTCAGGGGACCACCGGGCTTGAGGGGAAAACGTCTATGGAAATCACGGAGGAGGGCAGGAGCATGTACATCCGAGGATGAGACCCAGGAGCTTTCCTCCGGACCGCAACCCTTCCAATGCACCAGGTACTGTATGCGCCCACCAAACCTACTGGAGTCAACAATGGATTGTACCTCATGGTTCTCAACCTGTATAGGGTGAGGACGTGGCACCGAGGTGGTAAAGCGGTTGCAGACCAACGGTTTCAATAAGGAGACATGAAACACATTTGAGACGCACATACTAGGAGGAAGGTCCAACGCGTAAGCCACTGGGTTAATCCTGCGAAGGATACGGAAAGGCCCAATAAACCGAGGTGCGAACTTCAGTGATGGAACACGAAGTCTGAGGTTGCTAGATGACAGCCAGACCCTGTCCCCAACCTGGTAGGAAGGCGCAGGCAGGCGTCTGCGGTCAGCATGGAGTCTGCACCTATCATTAGCATGATGGAAAGCCTCCTGAACTTGTGCCCAAGTTGAACGAAGACCACGGAGATGCTCCTCTAGCGCAGGAATACCCTGCGGAACAAACGAGTCAGGCAACATGGAAGGTTGGAAACCATAATTCGCCATAAACTGAGACAATCGGGAAGCAGAATTCAAGGCACTGTTGTGAGCAAACTCTGCCCATGGTAAAAGGTCTGACCAGTTTTTGTGATGGTCAGAAATATAGCAACATAGAAATTGCTCCAAGGACTGATTGGCTCGTTCTGCGGCCCCATTAGACTGCGGGTAATACGCAGAGGAGAAAGCAAGCTGAATTCCCAGCTGTGCACAAAAGGCTCACCAGAACCAGGACACAAGCTGACTACCCATGTCTGAGACAATCACCTTGGGTAGCCCATGTAAGCGAAAGATCTCCTGAGCAAAAATGGAATCCAGTTACTTAGAAGTGGGCAACTTCTTAAGTGGAATACAATGACACATTTTTGAGAACCGGTCAACCACCATAAGGATAATTGAATTGCCTTGGGACTTGGGCAACTCCACAATGAAATCCATAGACAGGTGGGTCCAGGGCCTCTCTCCATTGGGTATGGGTTGTAGGAGGCCCACTGGAAGGTGTTGTGAAGTCTTACTCTGGGCACACACGGAACAGGTAGCTACAAAGGCAGTTACATCAGCACGTAGACTAGGCCACCAGAATTGTTGAGAAATGGCCCAAATGAGCTGATTCTTACCAGGGTGGCCAGCTGCCTTGGGAGAATGATAAGTCTGGAGCACGGCAGTACGGAGACACTCTAGGACATAGCAGCGTTCACAAGGTTTCTCAGGAGGAGCATTGACCTGAGCAGCAAGAATTTTGTCACCCAAAGGAGAAGTAAGACTGGTGCGAACCATAGCCAGAATACGATCAGAAGGAATCACAGGAACCGGAACCGACTCCAACTTGGAAGTGGAGGAAAATTGTCGTGACAAGGCATCAGCCCTTACATTCTTAGTACCGGGTAAGAATGAGACAATGTAATTGAAACTTGACAAGAAAAGAGCCCATCGCACCCTTCTGGGAGAGAGGTGTTTAGCCTCAGACAAGAATGTGAGATTCTTATGGTCAGTAAGAATGAGAACCGGCACAGTGGTACCTTCAAGGAGATGTCTCCATTCTTTCAGGGCTAAAATCATAGCCAACAGCTCTCTGTCACCAAGCTCGTAATTGCACTCGGCAGGTGACAATTTCTGGGAAAAGTAGCCACAAGGATGCATAACACTCTCAGAAGTAGGACGTTAAGACAGAAGGGCGCCAACACCAGTCTCAGAAACCTCAAGGATAAAAGGTAACGTAGGATCAGGATGTGCCAACACAGGAGCAGAAACAAAGGCAGCCTTGAGACTTTCAAAGGCCTTAATGGACTCCGGAGACCAACTCTGTGGGTTGCCGTTCTTTCTGCTCATATTGGTCAGGGGCTTGACCAGAGACGAGAAGTTACAAATAAACTTCTGATAATAGTTGGCAAAACCCAGGAAACGCTGCAGAGGATGTAACGCCACAGTTCAAGGCCACTGTAGGACTGCCGAAAGTTTATCTGGGTCCATCGAATAACCAGCAGTGGAAATGAAAAGCCCAGGAATTTAACCTATTCCCGATGGAACTCGCACTTCTCCAGTTTACAATAGAGATTGTTCTCTCTTAATTTCTGAAGCACAAGACAGACATCTGTGTGGTGGCTCTCCGGGGACTTGGAAAATATGAGGATATCATCAAGATAAACCACCACACATAACTGCAGCAAATCTCGGAGGACATCGTTATTAAATTCCTGGAAAACTGCTGGGGCGTTACAAAGGCCAAAAGGCATTACATACAGGGGGCTGCACATACAGGGGTTCTTCCAAAGAAGTGGCGTTCTTAAAATAAGTGGCACTTCTGCTCTTGCTCCATCCATCTGAACATTTTCTTCTCTCTTCACAGGTAATCTGCGTTTATATTCCCATGTCCTGCAAACTGAAAATTGACTGACTGCTTACATACATTTTTGGTAATCTGCGTTTTATATTCCCATGTACTGCAAACTGAAAATTGACTGACCGCTTACATACATTTTTGGTAATCTGTTTGTCACCGCTGTCTCAACTACATCTGTAGCCATGCTCACATTATTTCAATGTTTATTTAGCCATTAAGTCTTACCTAAATTACGGGTTTCCTTATCTTTATAATTTTGGCCTTTTAGTCCCCTTGCAGTTTGATTGTGGTGTGAAAGTTATGCCCTGCTTGCTGTGTTCCTAATATGCCCTCCTAATTGATTAATTGCCAGATTCCATCCACACCCAACACAGTATATAACAAGGCTTTCTTTACGGGGGAGCACATACAGGGGTTCTTCCAAAGAAGTGGCTTTCTTAAAATAAGTGGCACTTCTGCTCTTGCACTTCAGCGATTTGCACAAAGCAAACCATAGCAGATTGCAGGTGATCTCATTTTCATATTATCTCTATTTCTCTGAAACATGCACTCTTTACCTCTCCTCCTCTTCACAATTGCAGCCTCTCTCCTCAAGCTCTCTTTTCTACATCCCTCTGCTCCACCACACAATCTGTACATATCACCCTCACTTCTCCCCTCCCCCTTTTACTGCACTCATCACCTCTTTCTAACTCTAAGCCCACTTGCTAACATACCCCCCAGGATACTGAAGCATGTCCCCTCATACAAATCATATTCTCATATTACCTCCCTCACTCTTCTGCTTCTCCTAATCGCTGGAGATATTTCCCCAAACCCTGGGCCTCCCTTATTTAACTGTACCCAACACACCCATCACCATCACCCTACATCCTCTGGCAGTAGTCGCAATCTACACAATTTAGTCTCCATTCCTCTTCTTCCCAACACCAGCCTCCCTCTCTCCTGCGCCCTCTGGAACGCCCGCTCTGTCTGCAACAAACTCACTGCTGTTCATGACCTCTTTGTCACTAATTCCTTCAATCTACTTGCTCTCACCGAAACCTGGCTCCACGAATATGACACCCCTTCTCTTGCTTCCCTCTCCCAGGGTGGCCTTCACTGGACTCACTCCCCTAGGCCTAATGGACGCAAGGGAGGTGGAGTGGGATTCCTCCTATCCCCCCAGAGCACCTTCCAGGTTATTCACCCTCCTCCCTCTTTTTCCCTCTCATCATTCGAAGCCCACTGTATACGTCTATTCTCTCCTACTTCCCTAAGATTTGCTGTGATTTACCGGCCCCCTGGACCATTATCAACTTTCCTTGATGAGTTTTCTGCCTGGCTACCCTACTTTCTCTCTTCGGATATTCCAACAATCCTTCTCGGTGATTTCAACATCCCTGCTAATACAAACACTCCTGCTACTTCTAAACTTCTTAGTCTAACCTCTTCATTTGACCTGAAGTAATGGGTACAGGCTTCTACTCACTCTGATGGCAATACCCTTGACCTTGTATTCTCCTACCTATGCACTCCATGCAACTTCTCAAACAATCCTTTTCCTCTCTCCGACCACCATCTTATTAGTTTCTCTCTCCCCCTGTCTTCCACCACCTTTCCCTCCAATCGCCTAACCATCACCCGTAGAAACTTTCGCAACTTCAACTCCTCTCTCCTCTATTCTGCTACCGACCACCTCTATGACAAAATCTCTCCCCTGTCCTGCCCCAACCAAGCCACATCCATCTACAATAAATCTCTGTCCACCACCCTGGACAAGCTCGCTCCCCTCACTACACGCAGAATCAGGCCTCAACCCCTACAACCCTGGCAAACAGATGACACCAAAAGTATCAAAAAACGTAGTCGTGCTCTTGAGCGTCTGTGGCACAAGACTAAGTCTCTCAAAGACTTCAATCAATACAAATCTGCCCTCCAAAAATACTATTCTTTCCTCCACACTGCCAAGCAAACCTATTTTACAACTCTTATTAACACCTTCTCATCCAATCCCCGTAAACTCTTCTCTACCTTCAACTCTCTACTTTGTCCTCCACCGCCTCCACCCACTGACTCACTCACTGCCCAGGAGATTGCTAATCACTTCAAAAACAAGATTGATACAATCCGTGATGAAATCTCCATTCTACAGGTATCTCCCCCAGCTAAGACCCCATGTCAACAGGTACAACTGACACTCCCCCTATTCAAATCTGCTACTACAGATGAAGTTGCTAAACTCCTTTCTATCGCCCACCTAACCACCTGTCCCTTGGACCCTATTCCCTCTCAAATGCTACGGTCACCCTCTGACCCCATCCTACACTCTCTAACCCACATCTTCAATCTCTCCCTCACCTCTGGCATCTTCCCCGATGCTCTAAAACATGCACTGGTCACCCCCATACTCAAAAAGCCGTCCTTGGACCCTACCAATCTTAACAACCTATGCCCTATCTCCTTGCTCCCCTTTTCCTCTAAACTCCTTGAACGCCTGGTTTACAACCAACTGAGTGACCACCTCATTAAAAACAACCTTCTTGATCCCCTTCAATCTGGATTCCGCCCTCAACACTCCACAGAAACTGCTCTTTTAAAACTCACAAATGACCTACTAACTGCAAAAACCAATGGACACTATTCTGTACTCCTACTTCTGGACCTCTCAGCTGCCTTTGACACGGTTGACCACCCCCTCCTCCTCAAAAAACTTTACTCCCTCGGTCTCCGTGACTGCGCTCTTCAGTGGCTCTCATCCTACCTATCCCAACGCACCTTCAGTGTCACTTACAATTCTACTTCCTCCCCTCCTCTTCCCTTCTCTGTCGGGGTCCCCCAAGGTTCTGTTCTTGGACCTCTTTTATTTTCTATCTACACCTCTTCCCTGGGTCAGCTGATAGCCTCTCATGGCTTTCAATATCATTTCTTTTCTGATGACACGCAAATCTATCTCTCCACCCCTCAACTCACTCCATCAGTCTCTTCACGCATCACTAACTTACTAACCGACATATCTGTATGGATGTCACACCACTTCCTCAAACTCAACTTGTCCAAAACTGAGCTTATAATATTTCCTCCCCCACGTGCCTCTTCCCTTGACTTCTCTGTCAAGAGCAATGGCACAACCATCCACCCGTCCCCACATGTCAGGGTGCTAGGTGTTATCCTGGATTCTGAACTCTCCTTTCAGCCCCACATCCAATCACTTTCCAAAGCTTGCCGCCTCAACCTCCGCAACATCTCTAAACTACGTCCCTTTCTAACCAATGAAACCACAAAGCTCCTGATTCACTCCCTGGTTATCTCTCGCCTTGACTACTGCAACTCAATCCTCATTGGCTTAGCTTTAAACAGACTATCCCCCCTGCAGTCCATCATGAATGCTGCTGTCAGACTTATCCACCTTACAAACCGCTCTGTGTCTGCTAGCCCTCTCTGCCAATCCCTCCATTGGCTGCCACTCGCCCAACGAATTAAATTCAAAATACTAACAATAAGTTACAAAGCCATCCACAACTCTGCCCCCAGCTACATCACTAACCTAGTCTCAAAATACCAACCTAATCGCCATCTCTGTTCCTCCCAAGACCTCCTGCTCTCTAGCTCCCTCATCACCTCCTCCCATATCCGCCTCCGGGACTTCTCCCAAGCCTCGCCCATCCTCTGGAATTCCCTACCCCAATCTGTCAGACTGTCTCCAAATATATCCAATTTTAGGCGATCCCTGAAAACTTTCCTCTTTAGAGAAGCCTATCCTGCCTCCATCTAATAATACTATTTTCTCCATTAGCTCATCCCCCACAGCTATTACCCTTTTGTATAACTTGACCCTCCCTCCTAAATTGTAAGCTCTAACGAGCAGGGCCCTCTGATTCCTCCTGTATTGAATTGTATTGTACTTGTATTGTCTGCCCTAATGTTGTAAAGCGATGCGTAAACTGTCGGCGCTATATAAATCCTGTATAATAATAATAATAATTACGAGATACTCATAATGGCCTGTTCTGTTATTAAACACAGTTTTCCACCCGTCGCCCTCCTTAATCCTCACAAGATTGTAGGCCCCTCTCAGATCAAGCTTAGTGAAAACCGTTGCTCCCTTGAAGCGGTCAAATAACTCTGTAATCAACGGGATTGGGTAGGCATTCTTAATCATGAAATGATTGAGACCCCTATAATCAATACAAGGTCTCAGTTCACCGCTCCTCTTCTTCACAAAGAAGAAACCAGCACCACCAGGAGACGAGGATTTGTGGCTGAAACCCCAAGAAAGTGCGTCTGCAACATTCCTCCATGGCTTTATCCTTCAAGACCGACAAAGGGTAAACCTGGCCACGAGGGGGAGTGGCACCAGGTTGAAAGTCAATTGCGCAATCATACAGCCGGTGCAGAGGCAAACTATCGGCTTGACCTTTGTCAAAGACATCGCTATAATCGCGGTACTCCTCTGGCAGGGAGTAGAGTGAAGAGGTACACAGGACCTTGGCTACCTTCCGGAAGCATGTTTCACTGCATTGTGGTGACCAGGGGAGAACCTCAGCACGGAGCCAATCAAAAGAGGGGTTGTGCCTCTGTAACCAAGGATAACCAATAACCACCGGAAACTTAGGAGAGGAAATCACTTGGAATTGGATTATCTCATGGTGAAGAGCTCCTATGGCCATGGACAATGGAACCGTCTCATGAGTCACATGGGCACGCTGTAGAGGTCTCCCGTCAAGAGCCTCAATGGCAAGTGGAGTGTCAGGCAGCTGTAGTGGAATCGAGTGTTTTAATACAAAGGAAACATCAATGAACAGGCCTGCAGCCCCAGAGTCGATTAGAGCCTGTATCTCGATAGATGACTTAGCCCAAGAAAGGGTGACCGAAACCAGGGGCTTGTCCTTCTGGATAACTGGGGATGACACCACACCACCTAAGGTCTATCCATGACAGGACCTCAAGGTTCGGTTGTTCCCAGGACGGGTAGGACAAGACTTCAAAAAGTGACCTGCCTGGCCACAATAAAGGCACAATCTCTCCCTCCTCCTAAAGGCTCTCTCATCCACAGAGAGATGCGCGAAGCCCAAGTGCATGGGTTCATCTTCACTGACTATCTCGGTACCAGGAGGCATGGGAGGTGGGGGAGGCAAACGTACAGGAGGCTTCAGCTAGCGCTCCTTAAAAGAAAGTCTTTCTCTGAGTCTGGAGCCAATGAGGATGGCAAACGAGATCAAGCTCTCCAGCTCAGTGGGTATATCTCAGGCTGCTATCTCATCCTTGATGGAATCTGAGAGACCATGAGAAAAAGCAGCCATGAGGGCCTCATTGTTCCAAGCAACCTTTGCTGCCAGAGTACGGAACTCAATGGCGTAGTCGGCAATAATTCTCGTACTCTGATGGACATGAGGCACTTGGCAGCAGAAGAGGAGCGTGCAGGAACGTCAAATACCCTTTTAAAGAAGGCCACAAACTTGGGGTAACTCAAGACAACAGGTTTTTGCGTCTCCCATAGAGGATTAGCCCAGGCAAAGGCTCTCTCAGAAAGCAAAGATATCACAAACCCTACTTTGCTTCTGTCCGTGTGAAACGCCTGGGGCAGCATCTCAAAGTGTATCTCAACTTGGTTGAGAAACCCTCTGCATTGAACTGGATCGCCCCCAAATCGCTGGGGAAGCGGGACGGGACCATACATACCTCTTATAGAGGTAATACTCAAGGCGGGTGCCTGCAGAGACTGGCGCAGCAGCAGGGACGGCCTGCAACTCAGGTTGTACCGGAGCAGCCACAGTGGGGGATTTCAGGTAAGCCGTGCGACTCAGGAGCGTTTGTAACGCCATGGCAAACTGATCCATGCGGTGATCTTGCTCATCCAATCTGGAAAAAATATTACCAACAAGTGGATTGACTGTATCTTCTGAATTCATGGCCTTCGCCTACTGTCAGAAACCATGAACCAGACCGAGACAGAAGTACAGTAAAATCACACTTGTTTATTAAAAAAAATAAAAAGGTAAATAGAGTAAGCGTAGTCAAAGCTTAGCCAGAGTCCAGTAACCGGATCGGGTAGTCAGCCAAGCCAGAGTTCAGCAAGCAGGATAAGGAGCCAGAAGGGATGTCAGCAAAGCCAGTCTTTAAACAAGAACGCAGGAGATGGTTTCTGGTGATGTGACCAAGGTGAAGGCAGGAATAAAGTGAGCTGGAGATCTAGGCAGGACTGACGAGCAGATCCACAACAGTTGGTTAACTGTGGAGAGAGATGAGAGCTGGCAATTAGCCGACAGCTGAGCGGCCAGCTCAGAGAAGGAAGGGCTGAGCCAGCCCTGACAGTGGGACGATGTGGACATGTTTCCCATTGATTGCCCCTCCACAGTTAGGAAAGTCCCAACGCAGAGCAAATTGGGAAGCCACAGTCCAGTGGCATTGAAGGAAACTGTGGAGTGAAAAAAAATATTAGTACTTTTGCACATAACATTGTAAGCACATTAGACACAAACATTCTTGGCCAACATCAGTATAAATGAGTTTTGGACCCCCAAAAAAAGCCTCTGGCACTCTACCTGAATTTAAGGACAACATTTGGACACATTTTAGGGGGTGTTTAGGGTAAAGCACTACAATGGAGCTGACAAAATACATTGTTAAGTGACTAGGCTAGGTGTGTATGGGCCCAGGATAGCATGCTGGGGAGGTTAGTGAAGGCAAATATGCACGAAGGACAAAAAAGGAGCATTAAAAGCCTACAGCATGCATGAGGACAAAGAGGACATTCACAGCATATTACAATCATGGTAATTAGGGAATGATAAAAAAATACAAAACATTAGCATACATTAAATACATAGAACAGGCATGTCCAAAGTCCGGTCCGTTGGCCAATCGCAGACCGCGTTCCGGTTTTGGACGGCCTGCCTGTTAATTTTGACATATATATCTTTTGTGGCCCCCAACGAATCCCCGAGCGCCAGGGGTCACAAAAGATAGATATGCTGGCTGCCCTGGAGGGAGTGGGACAAGTGCCGTGCATACAGGAGGGGAGTATTTCCTGTTTACATGGCATCCTGTGTAAAAGGAAGTCCCGTCTCCTGCGCTGCCATTAGACAATTGTTTTTTCCATCATAGGAGGCGGGACTTTCAATTAAAGAGGCCACCAATAAAAATAGGAGTTTCTTCTGTATGTCTGTTGGCACTCATCCCGCCCCCTCCCTGTCTCCTCCAAGGCTGCAGATGGACATGAATCAGGCTGCACTGATGGCAATGGTGAGTCTGCATTCATGTCCATGTGGGTGCTGCATTAATGGCAATGGAGTGGATGCTGCATTCATGGCAATGGAGTGGGTGCTGCATTCATAGCAATGGAGTGGGGCAATGGAGTGGGTGCGGCATTCGTGGCAATAGAGTGGGTGCTGCATTCGTGGCAATGGAGTGGGTGCTGCATTCGTAGCAATGGAGTGGGTGCTGCATTCATGACAATGGAGTGGGTGCTGCATTCATGGCAGTACGGTGGGTGCTGCATTCATGGCAATACGGTGGGTGTTGCATTCATGGCAATGGAGTGGGTGCTGCATTCATGGCAATGGAGTGGGTGCTGCATTCATGGCAATACGGTGGGTGGTGCTGCATTCATGGCAATACGGTGGGTGCTGCATTCATGGCAATGCAGTGGGTGCTGCATTCATGACAACACGTTGGGGGCTGCATTCATGGCAATGGAGTGGGGGCTGCATTCATGGCAAGGGAGTGGGTGCTGCATTCATGGCAAGGGAGTGGGTGCTGCATTCATGGCAAGGGAGTGGGTGCTGCATTCATGGCAAGGGAGTGGGTGCTGCATTCATGGCAAGGGAGTGGGTGCTGCATTCATGGCAAGGGAGTGGGTGCTGCATTCATGGCAATGGAGTGGGTGCTGCATTCATGGCAATGGAGTGGGTGCTAAATTCATGGCAATGGAGTGGGGGGCTGCATTTATGGCAATGGAGTGGGGGCTGCATTCATGGCAATACGGTGGGTGCTGCATTCATGGCACTTGTGAGGCTGCAGATGGGCACTGATTAGGCTGCATTGATGGGCACGGACCCTTATTTTGCTTCACAGTTCTTTATTTAAAATTTAAAATTTTCTTTCCTGAAACTTCCTTTTTAAAGTTAAGGTGCGTGTTATAAGCTGATAAATACGGTATATTCAAATAACAGGCTGTCAGAGAACTCACACAGCAAGCACCCGTCTCCGTGCAGGAGCTGCCAACCCTCGTTCTGCTAATGCCAACGTGCATGCACGGAACCGAAGCCAGAGACAAATGAGATCCAGAGTGGGCATGCACAATGGCACCTCCATGCGAACGTGCGCCCTAATGCGCACCCGTGAGCGCCAACGCACCAATGAGCTAACGCTAAAGCACTAAGGCGCTAACGCGCATGCGTGCATGCACGTACGCTGCCGCCAATCCTGGCACACGGCACCTTATATAAACAGAGAGTCTGCCTAGCATCAGTGCTGGATTGTCTTCAGCTTGTCCCTGTGTTCCTGTTGTTACTCTGCCTGATTGACCTTGTTCCTGAAAACCCGGCTATCTTCTGACCATTCTCTTGGATCTCCCCTGCCTTCTGAACCTGCCTCTACATGCAGTACTGACCCTGGCTTGGACTTATGATTACAGCTCTGCCTTCTGATTCTGTACCCCGCTGCTAGTCTGTTGCCAACCTCTGCCTGTTCCTGACTACGGTTTTTCCTTCTGATTCGGTACCCCACTGCCTGTTCCTGATTCTGCAGTTGATCCTAATCTGGCTCCCGCTGAACAAATCTGGTGATCAGTTTCCACATCTCCTCAGCAGAGGTTCCTGTATCTCCAAGTTCCAGCCTCCTGCCTGCGGGCACTTGCACCCTTTCATTGCCCTTGCACTCCCTGTACTCACCACCAGGGGTGCTTGGACCGGAACCGTGCAAGAGGACACCCTCATCATTTGGGCTCTGCTGTAAGGTACGTAACAGTATGATCCAGCCACATGGAGCCCGAAAGGGGGGCCTCACCCATGGAAGCACTGTGCCAACAGATCGCAGCCCCTACCCAGGCAGTCCAGGGCCTATAGGATGGCTATCGTCAACTTGAACAAAGAGTAGAGTCGCTATCTCCAGGCACCTCAGCACATCTGACAGTCATGGGACCTTCACCCTCCATTCCTGCAGCATCAGCATTGGTCCCCACAGTAGTGGTGCCACCTCCAGAACCTCGGGTCCCTACTCCTGAAAGATTCTCGGGGGATCGCAGAAAGTTTTGTTCCTTCAAGAATGCGTGCCAATTATACTTCCTGCTACAACCACGCACCTTCTCTTTGGAAAGCACTAAAGTGGGGTTCATCTTCTCACTGCTCCAGGGTTAACCCCAAACATGGGCTCACCGCTTGATGGAACAAGCCGGCCCTCTTTGAATTCTATGGACTCTTTCCTGGATGAAATGGCTAAGTTGTATGATGACCCCCAGCGTACCACAACGGCGGAAGCCAGCCTTCACGCCCTCCAGCAGGGTCGCAGGCCGGTGGGGGACTATGTAACTGACTTTAAGCGGTGGAGTTCTGATACACAATGGAATGATGCCGCTCTCCGGTACCAGTTCCGTCTAGGACTCTCTGAAGCACTTAAGGATGAGCTGGCTCGAGTTGGGGTCCCCAGTTCTTTGGAGAATTTGATCCAATTATCCATCCAGATCGATTGCTGTTTAAGGGAACGAAGATCTGAGAGGACCAGCCAATTTCGTCCCATGTGGATGCTGCCCAAAGTACCTAGCAGTCCATCTATTCCTGCTTCCCCACTATCTACCGCCACTACTGAAGCCCCGGAGCCAATACAGATATGCCTGCTTTGCTCACCAATGTCACCAGAGGAAAAGCAGCGTTGTCATCAGAATAACCTCTGTCTGTATTGTGGGGGAGCCGGCCACTATGCAAGCATGTGCCCTAACAAGATCCGTAAGTCTGGCTCCCCTCCTCACGATCCTTGTGTATTGACTTTAACCAGATCTGCTCACATTGCTGTTCCTGTCTCACTACAGCTTCCAGAAGGGCTACTTCGGGTCCAGGCTATAATTGACTCAGGCGCCTGCAGCTGCTTCATCTACCATGCCTTCGTCCAGCAGCACAACATTCCGCTGCAACCCAAACAACAGCGACTCTCCATACAGCTACTATAAAAATGTGAGCAGCGATACAGAAAGTGAATACTTTGCCTGAGATCTTGGCCTTGGAACCTCAGACAGCATTGTTCTAGGAGAGCAAAAGGATCAACGTGTTTCAACGTGTTTCGCGAATAACTCGCTTCCTCAGGATTCGCAGCTTTTACAACAAATGATCCATTCTACAAAGCATACTTTGGGAAAGAGCTACCCGTCCTACATAACTGCAAGTTCACGTACATCAGAAACGTACGTCGGAAGGTTGACGTGCTGGCGTCATCGCTGACTACCTCGTCTCGAACGGGTGACTGCAAGCCAGCCGGCTGCTGCTATTGTTCGTGTCTATGCTTTTATCTACAATACGCATGTAAGTGCAACTTTTAAACATCATTGAACGTTATTTTACCGATTTACACTATGGAGAGCCGTTGTTTTATTATCTTTTTGGGTCCTGCCTACTGACCGCCTATTGGATGGAGCAACCCTGTATGTTTTTGGCTCTTAATGGTAAGCAGCGTCACACCACGGCTTCTCAATGGATTGTCAGGCTACTTGCAAGCTATCCAAAGCTTGCCATCTGGTAAGCGTTTAGCACATACGGTAGTGGATCTTCTCACAAGTCGCTATTTGTGTGACTGTTTAACCTCACTTTTATTTGTCTGGATGAGTTTATTCACGGAGTTTTCATTGTTTCCACATTTTCACTGTTGGGACTAATTTTTACTACCCTTTTATGTTGTTACCACCCTTTTTTATGTTTTTTTTTTTTTTTGGCACTTATATTGTTTGTTTTTTGGTCCATCATGGACCCTTGATCCATATTTATCTGTACAATTTTATATATTGTATTCACTTTCTGTAGCGCTGTTCACGTTTTTATAGTTACTGTTTGATTTGTGTATATCTCACATTTTTGAGCTGCAGCTGTTTTATTATTTCTTCCTTATCAGGTAGCGCGGTACACACATTTTTTCTGTTCTCCATACAGCTAGCTGATGGGTCAAGCATCAAATCGGGACCTATTACCCATGAAACTCAACCTTTGTCCGCAGACATTTTTCCAGATCACCAAGAACTGTTATGCCTGGATGTCATCTCCTCCCCAATATTCCCGATCATTCTGAGAATGCCATGGCTGCAAGCCCATAACCTCCAAATTAATTGGGTTACCGGCCAGATGATTTTCCAGTCCTCCTGTCTCAAGAACTGTCTCAAGTCTTCACACCATGTAGTTCCAGTCATCGGCTGCTTGAAATCCGTATCTGAAACCCGGAAACTCGTCCCATCTGTACACCATGACTTGCTGGACGTGTCGACAAACAGATGGCAGCTACCCTTCCCCCTCACTGGGTTTATGATTGCCCAATCGAACTGTTTCCTGGGGCAGAAATCCCTTTTGGAAGGATCTTCCCTCTTTTTCAGAGCCTGAGCTCCTGGTCCTGAAAGAAAACATCAATGAGAATCTCAGGAAAGGGTTCATCCAACACTCCTGTTCTCCAGCTGGTGCAGGAATATTTTTCGTCGATAAAAAAGATCATTCCCTCCGCCCATGCGTAGACTACAGAGAATTGAATAGAATAACAGTCAAAAATCGCTATCCTCTTCCTATGATCCCAGAGCCTTTTTCAGAGACTCCGTTCTGCAAAAATATTTACAAAACTAGACTTACGAGGTGTCTACAACTTAATCAGAATCCGTGAGGGGGATGAATGGAAGACAGCTTTTCAGACACGTTTTGGTCTCTTCGAATATCTTGCTATGCCATTCGGACTTTGCAACGCAACGGCCGCTTTTCAACATTTTATTAATAACATCTTCAGGGACTTTCTAGACTTATTCATGGTTGTTTATCTGGATGACATTCTGATATTTTCAATTTCTCTAGAATTACAGCCATGTGAAGCAAGTTCTCCACAGACTGACACAGAACGAATTGTACGCTAAAGCCGAGAAATGTGAATTTGAACGTCAGACCCATTCACTTTCTCGGCTTGGTAATATAAACTGGGGGGGGGGGTGGCAATGGACCCTCAGAAAGTCTCGGCTATAATGTCCTGGCCACCTCCAACTGACAAGAAAGGGGTACAACATTTTATCGGGTTTTCCAATTTCTACGGAAAATTTATCAAAAATGTTTCTGGTATCATAGCACCTATTACACATCTCACAAAGAAACAAAACCATTTCCAATGGACTGAGGCAGCTCAAGTTGCTTTCGACAAGCTAAAAGGATTATTTACCTCTGCTCCAGTATTAAAACATTCTGATCCTGCTTTGCTGTACATTCTGGAGGTGGATGCTTCTGAGAGTGCTGTAGGGGCCATCCTGTCCCAGCATCAAGGACCTAAGTCTTTAATGTATCCCGTGGCTTTCTTCTCCAAAAAACTAGGGTTATCGGAGAGGAATTACGATGTGGGGGACCGAGAACTGTTGGCGATAAAATCAGCCTTGGAGGAGTGGCGGTACCTCTTGGGGGGAGCAGCACACCCAATAGTGATCTTCACGGATCATAAAAATTTAGAATATCTCAGAACTGCCAAATGCCTCAGACCCAGACAAGTGAGATGGGCTCTTTAATTTTCACGCTTTAACTTTTATATCACTTACCGGCCAGGGTCCAAAAATGTCAAACCCGATTCGCTAACCCGCATGTTCACAGAGACTGAAGTTTCATCCCCTCCAGATACTATCGTGTAAGCCAGAAATTTTCTGTTAACCCAATCCGATTTTGTATCACAGATCCGTCAGGCATCCATGAGAACTTCCTTACCTCCAGGCAGGAACCTACAAGAAAGAGATGGACTTTACTGGCAGGGAAATAAAATATTTGTACCACAGGACCTGCACACCACCATCCTACAGGTCTGCCATGACTATCCTTTGGCGGGTCATTTCGGGGGACACAAGACTATGGACTTCAAAGACATTTCTGGTGGCCCAATCTAGCTCTGCCTTCTGATTCTGTACCTCACTGCCAGTCTGTTGCTAACCTCTGCCTGTTCCTGACTACTGTTTTGCCCTCTGATTCGGTACCCCACTGCCAGCCTCTTGCCGACTCCTGCCTGTTCCTGATTCTGCAGTTGATCCTGATCTGGCTCCCGCTGAACAAGTTTGGTGATCAGTTTCCACATCTCCTCAGCAGAGGTTCCTATATCTCCAAGTTCCAGCCTCCTGCCTGCAGGCACCTGCACCCTTTCATTGCCCTTGCACTCCCTGTACCCACCACCAGGGGCGCTTGGACCGGAACCGTGCAAGAGGCCACCCTTATCATTTTGGGCTCTGCTGTAAGGTACATGATACACGCCCAAGCTCATCTAGTCACCACACACAGCACAAAGGCAAGAGAATTCTTGTTGGGCAGTGTATTAGTGCTTGGACGAACACACTTAGACCAAATTTTAATGGTTTAAAGAATGTCAGGGAAAATGGTCGGCCCTCAAGCGTGTTCACTTCATCAAATCTGGCCCTCTTTGAAAAAAGTTTGGACACCCCTGACATAGAATGTGATGTTAAAGGAGAAAACGTACCCTAATATAGTCCTTCTGCAGGACCTGTATGATGGCAGAACAGGTCTCTGGAATAATGATCCCCAGAGCCTGGGGGGACATGCCTGTAGAGAACTTGAGGTCCTGGAGACTTCTCCCCGTCGCTCCGGAGTGATGGCTTGCCGCATGCAGGTGTCCTCCTTCTTAATATAAGGGGACAGCAAAGCCAACAAACAGTGAATAAAGGGGTCTGTCATCTGGAGAAATCTCCTTAAATCATCAGGATTATTCTCCTGGATCTCGCGCAGCAAAGGCATATGAGAGAATTGGTCACGCTGGAGTAACCAATTCTTGGTCCATGAACTCCTCCCCACCCTGTTCATGGACTGGGCTTGGTTCAAAGCAAAAACCCCAACACCAAGCCCCCGCATAGCACGAACTCTACGATGAGAATGCACCCACAACATGGCTGGTCAGAATGAACTAACAGAACACACTGAAGAACAGAAAGGCCTGTGAAGAACGAGCTAAAAATAAGAAACGAGTGGACAAGAACGCACTGCATAACAGATACGAACTGACTACAGGCACTGAAAACCAGATACAAACCCACAAGCTCAAACTGAAAAACAGTAACGGAATGAAAAGCACGAGGCTGAAAAGCGTGAATCATCTCTCACCAAACTTCTACTAACACGAGATAAACATGAGATTAGCAGAAGGAGCCCAAAGGGTGGCGCACTGGGTATTGAACTTCCGTTTTATAGTCCCGTCGTACGTGTTGTACGTCACCACGTTCTTGATGGTCGGAATTTGGTGTGACCGTGTGTGTGCAAAACAAGCTTGAGCAGAATTCCGTCGGACAAACCATTCAAGGCTTTTCCGACGAAAATGCCGCTTGTGTGTACGCAGCATTAAACCTTGGTTTGAGAGTAATATGGTTTGAGAGTAATTTGGTTTAAGAGCATGTTGCAAGACAAGGAACATTTTTTAATACATTTGTCTTGATATACAAGTAGCATCATGTCACAACTGAGTATAAAAGAGAAGAGAGGTGCCTCTAAGTGTAGCAATATGGTTACATTTAGGTACAACTTTTAGCAACATGATGCCACACTTAGAGATGCCTCTCTTCTCTTTAACACTCTGTAGCTCCTGCTGGAGTTTGCTTCAAATCCCCTTGTGGAGGCTTCAATTTGTGGATAGACAATTTATGGTTACACAACCTGGTCACATTGCTTTAATCTTTTTATATGGACTATAAACTGAAGGGCCTATGAATAAATGGTTGTGGAACAAATCATTTGAATTTCCATTATTTCCTCTGAGGAAATTTGCTTTGACATATAAGTGCTTTGGATTACAAGCATGTTTCTGGAACTATGCTCGCAATCCCAGGTTTTACTGTATATGCAAAATAAGGGACAAGGGTACAGGGACTGCAAGGTTGCAAGGAAGGGGGGATCATAGCTGGATACTTGAACAGGAGCAAGGCAAAGGGAGGCAGGAGAAAGGCAGAGGGGTACAGGTAGGTTCAGGACCTCTGGAAGCAAGAAAGCAAACAGAATAGTGACACGATAGGGAAACGGAGCAACAGCCTTAAATAGCCACCTAATGGCTGAACCCTGGTGTGGCTGATTATTACTGCCTGCTGGCTCTTGGGAGACACCTGCTGGTGGACACTGGAGCTGCAGTAAACAGCCCAGAGCAGCACAGTGCCACCAGCAGGTGAACTCAATCCTAACACTCCCCATGTTGAGGGCAAGCGGCCTGGTTTGGTTCGGGGGGGTGCTCACTCGTTTTCCCCACCTTTCCTAGACTGCCAGGCTGTTTGCTCGGATAAGAGACTGGTATAGATTTTGGGGGGACCCCACGCCAATTTTTTTTACATTTTGGCGTGGGGTTGCCCTTACAACCCATACCAGACCCGAAGGGCCTGGTATAGACTGGGGGGACCCCATTTTTTTTTTCATTTCTTTCATCTATATTGCTAGGAGCTCCCGGCAATACATTACAGCCGCGAGCAAGTTTAAATGGCATTTTTTCCTTTAGAAATTTCATTATTGTACACATTGCACAGATGTGCCACTTTACAGGCAGACCAAAGGGACCCCCTAGGCACGATAATTATTTTATTTTTATTGTTTCACTTTAGGCATCATTAAAATCACTGCTCCTTTAAAATACGTGCATTTTAAAACCTTTTTTTGCATTGATACATGCTCCCTAGGGCAGTACCCAGGTCTCCATACACTTTTTATGGCAATAACGTGCATATAAGCCTTTAAAACAAGGACTTGATTTTTTATGTTCCCATAGACTTTAAAAGCATCTGCACCTTTGCTAAAAAATAGCTGAATGCCTAATAGCCAATGCCACATCAGCATGAGCATGGATGTTTCCATAATATTAATGCCTCAAATGCAAAACATTATTGTAAAAATTAAAAAAATAAAAGCACTAGTAAATGTATTTTCTATATATGATTGTGCTCAGCCATAAAAAGCCCCAGGAAAGTCCTTGAATGTAGTACAGTACTGAAACTACACAGCAGGGCTACTGTCTCGCCGAAGACTCGGTGGTGCTATTGCCCTCAACTCCTGAACACTGTCAATCGTGACACAAAGAAGTGGGGAGTGCCCCAAAGGAGTTCTAGAGGGAGGAAGGGAATGAGGCACACAAATATATAAAAAAACACAGACTACATGGAAAGTAAAAAAATCTACGAGACAACGTTGCCCAGGCAGGGTGGAATAGCAGGAATTGTGCTCAGCCCAATAGCCTAGTGGTCTGTGCTCCTTCCTTTGAAAGCTTACATTGTACTCAACAGCATATGCCAAAAATAGGCGAATGCCTATTAGTCAATGCACATCATTTTAGTTGATTCCATAATATTAACTCTTCAAATGCATGCAATGGTATGTACAGGCCCGGATTTGCTCCCTTTGCCGCCCCAAGGCCGGGTCCTTCAATGCCGCCCCCCCCCCATCAGTGTCCCCTGCCTCTAAAGACGCACATTAGACTGCCTTACTGAGAGCCATTTAGAGCCAGGAAATGTGTAAGCCGGAGTTTGGCTGCGGAGCGAAGCTGCTCTACTGTAGTGCTATTTTCCTTCTTTCCTTCCCTTGTGTGGGGGGCTTGGAGAGAAGGCAAAGTAGAGGCAGGTGCTGCATCTCTGTGCCAAGTGTGTTGGCAGGACACAGGAATCAAAACACATCTGAACTTTTGCACTCACTCACAGGGCCACTGTTAGGAATCATGGGGCCCTCCCCCCCTGGGGGAGGAGAAGAGGTGGGGGAGGGAGGTGAGAAAGGGTGAGAGGAGGAGGTAAAAGGGTGAGGAGGCAGAAGAGAGAGGGGGTGAGAAAGAGAGAGGGGGAGGGGATTGGGGTTGTGAGGGGGAGTGGGGTGAGAGAGAGAGGAGGGGTGTGAGAGAGAAGGTGGCTGAGAGGGAGGAGGGGTGAGAAAGGTGGTAAGAGAGGGGGTGGCCTGACAGGGGAGGGGAGCTGACAGAGGGGGGAGTAGCTGACAGAGGGGGGGAGTAGCTGATAGGGGGGGGAGTAGCTGACAGAGGGGAGTGTAGCTGACAGAGGGGGAGAGTAGCTGACAGAGGGAGGAGTAGCTGACAGGGGAGTAGCTGACAGAGGGGGGTAGCTGACACAGGGGGTTAACTGACACGGGGGGGTAACTGACAGAAGGGGGGTAATTGACAGAGGGAGGGTAACTGACAGAGGGGGGTAACTGACAGAGGGAGGGTAACTGACAGAGGGGGTAACTGACAGGGGTAGCTGACAGGGGAGGGGAGCTGACAGAGGGGGAGTGGTTGACAGAGGGGGGAGTAGCTGACAGAGGGGGGTAACTGACAGAGGGAGGGTAACTGACAGAGGGGGTAACTGACAGAGGGGGTAACTGACAGAGGGAGGGTAACTGACAGAGGGGGTAACTGACAGAGGGAGGGTAACTGACAGAGGGGGGTAACTGACAGGGGGAGCTGACAGGGGAGGGGAGCTGCCAGAAGGGGAGTGCCCTTTAGAGGGGGAGTAGCTGACAGAGGGGGAGGAGTAGCTGACAGAGGGGGTAACTGACAGAGGGGGTAACTGACAGAGGGGGTAACTGAAAGGGGTAGCTGACAGGGGAGGGGAGCTGACAGAGAGGGAGTGAGGGGGAGCGGCTGACAGAGGGGGAGTGGCTGACAGGGGAGGGGAGCTGACAGAGGGGGGGTAACTGACAGAGGGGGGTGAGAGGGCAGATGAGAAAGATACCTCAGTGAGGACGCCAGGAGACACAGCAGAGCACAGGCCAGGCAAGGAGGCGGGACTCCGGGCGGCCGCGATCACCCACAGTCCAGCCCCGCCTCCACATGTGACCAATTACAGACTCTCGTGTCCGCCGCCCGCACATGCCCTATTCAGCCAATCACAGGCTGAAAAGGTATGCCTGCTGCCCATCGCTGAGCTCGGCTCGGATGCGGAGCGCACAGGCAGTAAAATATGTTGTGTAACAGTGATGGCGGGCGCGGGAATCGGGATGCTGAACTGCTGCTATATGTGTCCGGGTTTCAGGCGGCTTGAAAACCGGGTACATGTGTCCAAAACCGGACAGGTGGCAACCTTAACGGCGCCGCCCCTGCACCACTGCTGCCCCTAGGCCTGGCCTCGGTGGCCTTGTGGGAAATCCGGCCCTGGGTATGTAAGTATTCAATCGCACACTAGTTAACTTGCAGTTTAAATTTTTTTTTTTATTCGCTTGTGCACTGGAAAAATCAACACAGCTACCTTAGGTGGGTGGTAGGTTGGCTGGGATTTGAACTCATAACCTGAGTGCTTTGTAGACATCAGTACACAGCACCAAGCCATTGTGCTAAGTACGCTGAGACCTGCATAATAGTGTAGTATGATTAAAGAATGAACATAAATAATTACTGCTTTAAGCCCCATACACACTATCAGATTTTCTGCTGATTTTTGTCTTCAGATTTACCAAAACCATATAATATGAGGTCAAACCTTAGGAGTTTCAATTTGTATGCAATCAAGCAGGTCCTTGCACTACATGGTTTTGTTAAATCTGAAGACAAAAATCAGCAGAAAATCTGATAGTGTGTATGGGGCTTTAGAGTCACATAAAAAACAAAATTAACATGTAAATAAAAAAACAGAACAGATATGTAACTGTAAATGTTCAATACATGTAACTTTACAGAATAGCAGACATACTCATTCATAACTGCATTTGTTAGGAGAAGACGAAAACAAACTAGGAATACTAATTTGAATATACATAAATAGATGCACACGAGGTAGAGCACATCTCACATAAAAATGTTTTATTAACATTCATGTCGTCGTGGCTGCAGTGCAGTTCCTTATAATACACGGTAGAAATTGGCACTTGCAAATCCACGGAAACTCCGATTAACATCGATCCGGCATTTAAAAACGCAAGTTCGCGGGTAATAGCGATGTTTTTTATTTGCATGTTCGCCTAGTTAAAGTCTTAATTGGCTTAATTGGGTGCTTTTAAATGTAGAGCGACCATTACTTCCCAGTTATCTTAATAAATCAACCCCTCTGTGTTGTATTGATTAACTGTGTACTTTTATTCATTGTTTGGGAAAATTAACAATACGTTGGGGTTTTGTTACATATCTTTTCTATCGTAATTTGTTTTCATATAAAAGCACTTGCCAGGGGCGTAACTAGAAATAGCAGGGCCCCATAGCAAAATGTTGTATGGGGCCCCCCTGCAAACAGCCCCCCCCCCCCCCCATAGCTGCCCTAGTGTCAATGCAGCATGAGCTGTGCCACATACAGCGTGACCTGTGCCCCATGCAGCGTGACCTGTGCCCAATGCAGTGTGACCTGTGCCCAATGCAGCGTGACCTGTGCCCCATGCAGCGTGATCTGTGCCCCATGCAACGTGACCTGTGCCCCATACAGCGTGACCTGTGCCCCATACAGCCTGGTCTGCCTGTGCCCCATACAGCGTGACCTGTGCCCTATACAGCGTGACCTGTGCTCCATACAGCCTGGTCTGTCTGTGCCCCATACAGCCTCACCTATGCAGAGGAAGAGGCAAGCCACCCGGATCAGCAGAGAGCGGGATTGCCTGCTGTAATAGCTTTCATTTGATATTCCTGTCTTCCCGGGGCACATCATCACATAGCCCCACCTCTTGGCCCGACGCCTTTGATGAAGTCACATGTCCCGCATTGGATCGGCGTTCTGTCCATAAAAGGTGCCAGGCCAAGAGGTGGAGCTATGTGACGTGAGCCCCGGGAACACTGGAAGTTCTAATGAAAGCTATTACATCGGGCAATTCAGCTCTCTGCTGATACGGACAGCTCGCCTCTTTCTCTCCTCTCTCTTCCCCTGGCTGGGAGACTGTGCCAGCGGTGCTCTCATCCTCACTGAGCCCCACTCGGCTGCGGGGCCCATAGCGCCCACATGGGTCGCTATGGTGGTAGTTACGCTCCTGGCACTTGCCTATGGTGGTCCTGATTAGCCTAGGTTGTGAGGAAGGGGGTGCGCCCTCGAAACACGTCAGCTATACCCCGTGTTGTGTTCCTGCATATGTCTACACATGGTGTGTTTTTATGGCTCAATTGAGATTTGTGCTTTGTGAGTACTTACTTTTTATGGATTTTTATTAATTAAATTGTCATTGGTAATGCTCTAGGTGTGTGCACCTTCCATTTTGTCTCTTTTGTAGTTTCCATTGGATTACCCCATCTGAGGAAGGCAGAATCCACCCAGTCTTGGGATACCTTTGTCCCTGTTACCCTTCACGTCAGAAGACCAGTTAGTGCTGGAGGTGACTGTGTTTTTTCCTTTGTTACATATATGTTTGCACTGAAGCACCTAATATATGTTTTGTTAATTATTATATTATTATGTTAATTATTATATAATTATTATATAATATAATTATATATTATATAATTTTCTAAGTGGATTTAAAGGGACAGTGCATTTTGTATTTAAGTACTAAAGTCTTACAATTTTTATATTGATTACATTTGTATAAACCAACTGAGAATGGGAAACTATAGTTTTGCTTACAATTTATTTATTCACAACTGCTGCCTCAGAGCACACACATGGCATCACTACTATTCCCCTGATTAATTCAAAGGGACTATGAGTCCTTTCATACCTTGTGGTAGCACAGATGTGTACCCTGTGATTTTTTTAATGTAGTAATCTCCGCCTGCTGGCATGTGTAGGTGAAGGCAGCAGGCAGCATCGGTATTTTCCCCCTGATACTGGGGGAAAGCATGAAAGGGTGGCTCCAGAGGTCTCTTTTAGAGATAGGCGCCACCCTAGCACTGGAAAGGTGGCCGGCATTTAAGGGAACAAGCCGAAATGGGAAATAAGAAGCTTTTGAAAGCTAAAGAAGCAGTGTACATAGTAAATCATTGTACGTGAAGTACATATTGCAATAAAAAAATTAGCCTTTATTATCACTTGATTTTTTTTTAGTTAGTTTGACAGCCCATTGTAGTTCCAGTGACAAATTAGTTACTGTTCTAGTGTGGTTGGCCTCCTTTGCTCGGGGCTTGGAGTTTGCAGTTGCATCTAGTGTGGTTGGTAGCTTAAGGGGGGAGACTTTTTTTTTTTTTTTTTTAAGAAAGTTTTTCCATTGCCAGAATCCAAAAAAGATAATCCATCCAACATTTGTCATACTTCTACACACCAGAGTTAAAGACAATTACATAGATGCATTCAGTACAGTTCAGAGAGTTGTATCCAATAACCAGACAATAAAAGTTATTATCCAATAGAAGGTGTCACCTGGCAGCACTTTTTTGTTTTTGTGGTAACAAGCTAATAAGCTTACCGGAACCGAGACATTGTTGGAAGCAGCAGCAGAAGAGAATTGTGCCGGGTGCCCTAGAAACAGCATTTTGTTCCACTGTGAGACCCCACTTCATTGCTAGGTGGCAATACAAGCATTACTGACTCAGGGGACATACGTTTCTATGAGTCCAGTGGTTCCGGTAAGCCTGCATTGCTTCCATACGGGGGATCCAATTATTGTGTATTACTTCTCTCAATTTCATCTACGTGGTGTATGAATACCACCATGTGTTTGGGACTTTTTTGGTCATCAGATTCTCTATGCAATAGATACTTATTGAAGTCTTTCTCAGTACCGTTTTGAACACATGGTGTTATGAACAACTGTTTGATACATCTGTTTTTTTGCCATCTCATTAGTTTTCGTCATTTAAACTAGCGCTACACTATATATACCTGCAATGTTCTTGTTTGTTGTGTGAGCTGCTATTACTGAGTAAGCGCGGTGTCTTTAGATATTTTTTCCAGTGTTCTGTACTGAATCAGGGCCAAATACAGAAAAAATAAAGAGGTATCCATTCCTTTCTCCACCACTCCTGGGAACAATCTGCCCAAAAGGGTCTTGGATCTCTGCACAGAGTTGCAGGACAGTCTTCCCAACAAAGCAGATTTTGGTGAACTTCTTTGAACACCCTAAACACCCTAGTCCTCATGTCATCCTATATACAGTGCCCTAAAAAAGTATTCATACCCCTTGAAATTTTCCACATTTTGTCATGTTACAACCAAATACGTGAATGTATTTTACTGGGATTTTATGTGACAGACCAACACAAAGTGGCGCATAATTGTTGAAGGAAAATGATAAATGGTTTTCAAAATTTTCTTCAAATAAATATTTGAAAAGTGTGATGTACATTTGTATTCAGCCATCTTTACTCTGATACCCCTAACTAAAATCTAGTGGAACCATTTGCCTTCAGAAGTCACTTAATTAGTAAATAGAGTCCAACTGTGTATAATTTAATCTCAGTATAAATACTACAGCTGTTCTGTGAAGCCCTCAGAGATTTGTTAGAGAACCTTAATGAAAAAACAACATTATGAAGGCCAAGCAACACACTAGACAGGTCAGGAATAAAGTTGTGGAGAAGTTTAAAGCAGGGTTAGGTTATAAAAAAATATCCCAAGCTTTGAACATCTCACAGAGCACTGTTCAATTCCACATCCGAAAATGGAAAGAGTATGGTACAACTGCAAACCTACCAAGACACGGCCATCCACCTAAACTGACAGGCCGGGCAAGGAGAGCATTCATCAGAGAAACAGCCAAGAGGTCCATGGTAACTCTGGAGGAGCTGCTGAGATCCACAGTTTTAGATGGGATAATCTGTCCACAGGACAACTATTATTCGTGCACTCCACAAATCTGGCCTTTATGAGAGAGTGGCAAGAAAGCCATTGTTGAAAGAAAGCCATGAGAAGTTCTGTTTGCAGTTTGTGAGAAGCCATGTGGGGGACACAGCAAGCATGTGGAAGAAGGTGCTCTGGTCAGATGAGACCAAAATTGAACTTTTTTGCCTAAAAGCAAAATGCTATGTGTGGCAGAAAACGAACACTGCACATCACCCTGAAAACTCCATCCCCACCATGAAACAGGATGGTGGCAGCATGTTGTGTTGATTCTTTTCTTCAGCAGGGACAGGGAAGCTGGCCAGAGTTGATTGGAGCCAAATACAGGGCAATCTTAAAAGAAAACCTGTTAGATTCTGCAAAAGACTTGAGACTGGGGCAGAGGTTCACCTTCCAGCAGGACAGCGACCCTAAACATACAGCGAGAGCTACAATGGAATGGTTTAGATAAAACAATATTCATGTGTTAGAATGGCCCAGTCAAAGTCCAGACCTTAATCCAATTGAGAATCTGTGGCAATACTTGAAAATTGCTGTTCACAAATGCTCTCCATCCAATCTGACAGAGCTTGAGCAATTTTGCAAAGAAAAGTGGGCAAAAATTTCACACTCTAGATGCGTAAAGCTGGTAGAGACATACCCAAAAAGACTTGCAGATGGTGCAAGGTAGTTGCACAAGGTAGGACTTGCAGGTAGTTCCACAAGGTATTGACTCAGGGGGACTGAATACAAATGCACACCACACTTTTCACATATTTATTTGTAAGAAAAAATTTAAAACCATTTATCATTTTCCTTCCACTTCACAATTATGTGCCACTTTGTGTTGGTCTATCATATAAAATCCCAATAAAATACATTTACGTTTTTGGTTGTAACATGACAAAATGTGGAAAATTTTAAGGGATACGAATACTTTTTCAGGGCACTGTAGGGGGATATCTGCATTAATCATTGCTGTCTATGCCTCAACAGTAAGACGATCTGCATATATCCATCTCCTAGCATTCAATATTCTCACATAAAAGAAAAGTATTCTAATATATTTCTTTGTGGCATTATTCCTCTCCTCATTTTCAGTGATCCCTAACAGATATAGCAAAGGATTGCATATTTTGGGAAAGCCAAAGTTATCTGGCAAAAACTCGGTCACCTGTGACCAGAGTGCCCTAACCTTGGAACAGCCCCACATCATATGCAAAAAGGTCCCATCGAACAGCAAATACTTGTGGCATACTTCTCTTTTATGCATTATAAACAGTCATTATGGAGTATAATACATTTTGTGCAAACATTGCTGTTAAATCATCCTGTCAGTTTAATGCAATAATTGTAGGTAAATAGGTGCATAAAACTTCCTGCCACATCTCCTCTGACAACTCTGGTACAATCCCCAGGGACCTGTCACCAACTTCTCATTAAGGTCAAAATGCTATAATACAGTGGCGGCCTGTCTATATGGCGCCCCCCCCCCCCCTCCAGGCAGTCACAAAAAAAAGTGTAAAAAAAAAAAAACAATGTTTTAAACTGGCCCTTTAAAAAAAAAATACAAAAAAAGGTCCTTAAGTGCACTGTGTTCGGACGCCAGGCTCAGTGCACTATGGGAAGCGCCACATCTATGCAATCACGAGTAGCTTCCGCCCGGCGCTCGTAGTATCTATTACTACGGCCGGTCGGTTTGATTGACATCTGAGTTAGATGTCACTTCTTGTTTCGTCTCTCACATTGCGCCCGGGAGAGAGAAAACCGGAAGTATGAGAGCGGACTCCTCCATTTAATGGGACACACACTGCATTTGGACACAGGCTGCATGTAATGGGACACATGCTTCATTTGGACACAGGCTGCATTTAATGGGACACACACTGCATTTGGACACAGGCTGCATTTTATGTGACACAGGCTGCATTTGATTGGACACAGGCTGCATTTGATTGGACACAGGCTGCATTTGGTGAGACAGAGGCTGCATATTATGTGACACAGGCTGCATTTTATGTGACACAGGCTGCATTTGGTGGAACACAGGCTGCATTTTATGTGACATAGGCTGCATTTTATGTTACACAGGCTGCATTTGGTGGTACACAGGCTGCATTTTATGTGACATAGGCTGCATTTGATGGGACACAGGCTGCATTTGATGGGACACAGGCTGCATCTAAGGAGGGACTCCGCTGGGGGCACCTGATGTAAGGACGGACTCCTCTGGGGACATCTGATGGCATCTGGTGACAGGCGACGTGGCAGCTGACGCGCTCAGGGCTCCCACTGATTCTGCATTATGGTGAGTTGAATGATTTCATTTTATATTACAATGTAATAATAGAAATAATGCACTTCAATCATTCTGACACCATAACAACCATGGTGCCGGAATGATTGAAGTGCTAACACCAGGTGTTTGGAGTATCTTTATCTGCTGATTGCTAAACTTTCTAGAATACACATTTCTATTGATGTGTAAGATCTGGGTCTGCTGTCCCTCCATCCCTCTCTCCCTCTCCCTCCATCCCTCGTTCATCTCAGAGGCTAACCACACCACCTTAGAGCCACGCCCACTATTTCGCTGAAACCACACACATTTGCATCAAGTGGAAGGAGTCAAAAAGGAAGGGCGGGGTCTGGCGCCCCCTCATCCTAAAACTTCACCAGCCGCCACTGCTATAATACCTAGATATCAATTTGACATGGTCCTCCTGTATCATTGCGGATTCCAGTCTAGCTGTGGAGAGAGCCACCTCTCTCCTGCCAAACTGCTTAGCTGCAGCATGATTAAGTTATAGATATTTTTATGCACAAGGCACCCCCTGTTCTGAGCACAGTTCCACTTTCTATTTTTATTAAGACTGCTACCCTTTGACTCTGGAAGCATTTTTGAAACCAGAAAGAAGGCAGGTTGCCATTCTGATGCTGTACAAAACCCATGGCTGAAGTATGGTGATTATCAAATCAGCTCTCTGGCATTAAAAACGTTTTTAGTGTTGGTCTGTTAACTCTTATGACACTTCCCTTCCCAATCAGCTTTTGGGGGTCTTTCTTTGATAAAAATGTCAAGGAATAACAGGAAGAAAGGGCACATTCTACTTGCAGGGAAGTGCCCCCCCCCCCCCCCCCCCCCTAACCCTTTTCACTCTTTTTTTTACTTTTGGAAGGAGAGCTCAAAATCCTTGCATTCTTCTTCTAAGAAAATAACTTAACCAGGCAAAAGTCTTCCTGGTCCAATAAGCCCATTACAAATCCACCTACAGGAAGATCCACCTGTAAACAACAGGGTCAGGAAAGATTATTGATATTTGCAGATTTTTTTGTCTCTGCAATATTCAGATGCCTGGGTGAGGGAGGTGGTATTGACTATATACAAGGAAGAGTTTATATCTTCCCAGACTCAAGTCTCCCTGGTGTCCCCCAGTGAACTTCAGAATTTCTAAAGTTTTTATTCATACCTTTTTAAGAGTACCCATATAAAACAAGGCAGTCTGGCCCATTCTGAGCCTCAAAGTTTTTAGCCATCTTAAAGTGGTTGTAAGCCTCCAGCTTACACTTGTACCTATAGGTAAGCCTATAATAATCTCTCTCACATTTTCACAGATCCCCCCCCCCCTCCCCCAGCTCTCCCACCTTTTCAGTGTAAATTTGCTGTCTCCTCAAAACACACTGCCATTAATGTCTAAACCGCTGACAACAAAAGTGAGTACACCCATAAGTGAAAATGTCCAAATTGGGCCCAATTAACCATTTACCCTCCTTAGTTTCATGTGACACGTTAGTGTTCCAAAGTATCAGGTGTAAATGGGGAGTAAGTGTGTTAAATTTGGTCACATTAGTAACAAAGTGAAAAATTTTAAGGTACCAAATTAATCAATTGAAACAAAATCAAAATTTACAAGATTTTATTAAATAAACATTAAAAAGGATTTTAAAATTAACATATGAAAATTCATACGATCGTAGTATATGGTATTTTCAGCTCTACATGTTTCGCCATCAGCATGGCTTCCTCTGGAGCTTATTATAAACCTTGTGTACAATATCACCAAACTGCAAGCACTGCTCCAAGGAACTACCCGAACCCCCAAATGGACAGTCTTTGGCAAAGTATAAGTATGTCACAGAGAGGACATATACCCCTTAATTGAACCCTGCATTTGTAGCCATGCATGTCTTGTGCACATGGGCTGCGAGTGGACGTGGGCTGCGAGTGGATGTGGGCTGCAAGTGCACATGGACTGCAAGTACACGTGGACTGTGAGTACCTGTGTATTGTATTGTTGAGTACCTGTGTATTGTTGAGTACTAGTGTCAGGAAGTTAGTTTTTAGTTAATTTGACAGGGTGTAATTCCCAATCCTCATTAAATTAGTAGGTACGATGCCCGGCGGGTGTGGAGATGCGACTCGATGTGTACATCTTGCGGCATGTATGCATTCCTTGATCATCTGATTGAGGGCGAATACTGCTGTGCAAAATGTAAGCACATTGTTTCCCTGGAAGTACAGGTTCTGAATCTAGGGAAGCAACTGTCAGCACTGAGAAGACCCTCCATACTAAAGCAGAGCTGGGAACGTACCCAGCAGGTGCCGGCAGGGGCCAGCACAGAGGCAGATGGAGACAAAGAAGTGCAGGCACTAGAAAAGAGTAGATGAGTGACAGTCAGGAAGGGTAGAGGGGAAAGTGCCAGGGAGGCCGATCCTGGGCTGGAACATCCCAATAAGTACACCGCGTTGAGTGAAATTGGTGAAACCAGTCAGGGACAAGCACTGCTGAAGCTGAGGGACTCCCCTAGCTGCCAGGGGAAGAACTCCTCCAGTGAGAGTGGGGGAAAGTGAAGGGAAAGGAAAGACAGATTCTGGTGGTAGGGGACTCAATTCTAAGAAGGACAGAGAGGGCAATCTGACAAAGACCTAAAGCGCCAAACTGTATGCTGTCTACCCGGCGTTCGGGTTCGGCACATCACGGATCTGGTGGACAGATTACTGGGAGGGGCTGGGGAAGGCCCGGCTGTCATGGTGCACGTTGGCATCAATGATAAAGTCAGAGGCAGATGGAGTGTCCTAAAGAACGATTTTAGGGACTTAGGAGCTAAATTGAGGAAAAGGACCTCCAAGGTAGTATTCTCAGAAATACTACCAGTACCTCGAACCACACCAGAAAGGCAGAGGGAGATTAGGGAAGTAAACAAGTGGATGAGGAGCTGGTGTAGTAAGGAGGGGTTTGGGTTCCTGGAGAACTTTGCCGACTTCTCAGTTGGTCACCAGTTCTATAGATGGACTGCACCTAAATGAGGAGGGTGCAGATCTGCTGGGAGTGAAGATGGCCGAAAAGTTAAAGGGGCTTTTAAACTAGGCAACAGGGGGGAGGGTCCAGAGGTAGAGATAGTGTTACGTACCTAATAGGTGAGCCCGAATTGCAGAGGATGGCCTCTCTTACGCCTCTGACTCGAGGCCCCTGGTAGTGAAGACAGGAGTGCAGGAGTGAAGAGTGGTACGAGTGCCTGGTAGAAGATCAGTCCAGCGGTTCAGGAGACTCAGGTAGGAGTTGGAAGTGCAGGCTGGAACTGAACTCAGCAGACAGGAGTCAGAACAACTGGAACAGCAGATAGGCACCAAGGACTGGAACTGGATCAGTAGACTGGAACCAACAGCAGATGGATCAGGTAACAGGCACAGCAGACAGGTACAGCAGACTGGATGGCTCAGCAGACAGGTAAAGCAGACTGGATGGCTCAGCAGACAGGTATAGCAGACTGGATGGCTCAACAATTAGGAGCAGTGGACTGGGGCTGGAGCTGGATGACTTCAGCAGGTAGGTATAGAAGACTGGAAGAGAGTCTTGGAAGGTCAGGCAAGCCGGGTCGGTCATCAGGCGGGCAACAGAAGAACAAGAAGAGCAGGCAAAAGAATCTTCAGACAAGCCGGGGATCAGGTTCAGGCAGATAGCAGTAAAAGTCTTCAGACAAGCCAGATCAAGATAGGAACAGGGTTCAGGATATCAGGGAACACACAGAAAGCTGCAGAGCAAACAGCAATGTTTACCTGTGTCAGTCAGGTTTAAATAGCTCGCCAGACGCTAATGGGCGCCCGCGCGCTTTCCCGTGCGCGCGCATAGGCACACGCAATCGCGCACCTATAGGTCTGGATTGCCTGTTACTGCCAGGATCTTCCTGACATTGCCCCCCCTAAGGGGCAGCCTCCAGATGCCCATCCAGGCCAACTTTTTAGAATAGGACCTTTTGAAGGATTGAATCAGACTCTTATGCCGTGTACACACGATTGCACATTCCGACAACAAAATCCATGTTTTTTTTTCCGACGGATGTTGGCTCAAACTTGTCTTGCATACACACGGTCACAGAAAATTGGTGAGAATTTGCGAACGTCAAGAACGCAGTGACATACAACACGTACAACAGCACTAGAAAGAGGAAGTTCAATACCAAGTGCGCCACCCTTTGGGCTCCTTCCGCTAATTTTGTGTTAGTAGAAGCTTGGTGACAGACGATTCGCGCTTTTCAGCCTTGTGCTTTTCCGATCATTACTGCTCTTCAGTTTGTGCTTGTGGGTTCGTATTTATATTACGTATTTGATTTTCAGTCCATTCTTGTCCGTTCGTTTCTGATTTTCAGCTCCGGCCTTTCTGTTTTTCAGTTCTTTCTGTTAGTTTATTCTGACCAGCCGACCGATTTGAAGCCATGAGGACCCTCACCCCAGACCAGAGGGTTTATAACTACCGTCTGGCCAGAGCCAGAAGAGTGGTGGAGAACGCTTTGGGGATAATGGCCAGCCGGTTCCACCTATTCCTTACGCCAATCAACATGGCGGAATATAAACTTAACCATATAATCCTTGCATGCTGCATTCTACACAACTATTTAAGGAGAAATTCAATGAACAATGTGGCCTCAGTTGGGCCTGAGGCCGGACTTCAACAAGAAACCCTGACGGCGCTTGAAGATGGCCGTCCTGGCTTGCTCCCCCAAAGCGCCCGCGAAATAAGACAGAAATATGTTGAGTACTTTGTGGGTAGGGGGGCCATTGATATGCCAGAACATGTTTAAGAAGCATTTTATCCTAAATTTTTGACTTAAACTGAAAGAAGATTTCCTTTGATTTACTGCCTGGGTATCTTTTAGCTGTCTCCTAGGTTCTCCAATGGGCTTTTCTTTTTCGACATTTTTTTTTCAATAGTGCAAATGTAATTTATTTGATACATGAGGTGACAATCTCTTCTTCAGCGAACTATTATTATATTGTGGGTCTGCTACACACACCTTGTTTTTGTTGTTAATGTATGTAATGCATTACAGAGAAAAATATTCATCATTTTCAGCACCATGAATGAATTTTGGGGAGTCGTGAAAATGGCCTTATTGTGGCAAATTATAAAGCACTCTGGGTGTTATTTACTAAAGGAAATTCCACTTTGCACTCCAAGTGCACTGCAAAAGTGCACTTGAAACTGCACTGAAAGTGCACTTGTAGTGCAAAGTGGATTTGCCTTTTTTTTGAACATCATTGATGTTTTGCTTTAGATTTTTTGAAATCGCGATTGCACCCTATTCTCTCTCCACTGAGGATCTGGGCACTTTCACTGGTGAAATGAGATTCTTCTTCCACAACATCCACATCACCTAAAAAAAAAACAAAAAAACACACCATGTATTATAAATATGCAGGAACAGATCTCTTACTTGAAGCTGAGGTCTCAGACACTCACCTGTTGTGGTGACAATTTCGCCTACTTCCAAAACCTCTCCCTCCTCATCCTCTGCATGTGTTTTGGTGACATCCCCTTCTTTCGGAGGTGGGGGGTCCCTGGTGTCCTCAGATGTCCCGAGTCTTTTCTCCCCTATGTGAATAAAAAAAAGTTATACTTAACACACAGATATTGGAGGGCAGAAATAAGACTATGAAACATTGCTTGGAAGTGTCGTACAATTGTCTGTTTTGGCAGAGTTCCAAGCTGAAGACATTTTTATTTAATTTCCAAAGCTGGAACACTTACCTTTTTTGTTCAATTTTCACACATGGAGACACCCCTAGTATCCAATGGAGCACCTGTGTGGGACACCCTAAAAAGTTTGATTCTGGTGCCCACACTAGTGCTCCTGCATCCAGATGTGTAAACAGCTGCTGAGTGTCCTCTCCTTACACTGAATCAAGTTTCCATTTCATTCTAGTTACAAACCCAACTAGACAATAAACTTATTTTTAAGACGAATAGGCATGAACAAATGTAGTTAACCTGTATCTGCCTAAAACATCTTATAAGCGGGCGAACGAACAATGTTTCCTATGACCGATTACTGTGCCCATGAACATGAAAGTTGCCATTTTAAAATGTACAACAGTAAAAAAAAGCACATGGAATAGCACGATTGTTAAGAAGAAGAAGAATAGGAACGCACGACAAAATACTTACTTTTTTGCAGCACTCTCTTGATTCTTCTGTACTGATCCTGCTCCCTCAATTTGAAGTCTGACCAGCGTTTCCTCAATTTCTCCTTGTATCGCCGTACCCCAAAATTCCTGTGCAGACTCTTCACAACCTTAGGCATGAGCTTGGCCTTTCTCACATTTGGGTTTGGGTAAGGTCCATGCTTCCCATCATAGTCAGCCCTCTTTAAGATGTCCACCATCTCCACCATCTCTATAAAGGACATAATTGAGGTCTTCAGTCTCCTCTGGGATCATGAGGTTCTGGGCTCCGGCCTTTTGTCTTTGCTGCTCTCCTCTGCATGCACATGTCTCTCTGCCATGTTCTCTCTCACTGCGTCGAAAGACATGGGGCAGGGAATAAACTAGAAACCTTAGGGGCGGCCGGAGTTTCACACATGCCCAGTGTATACAAAGCAGAACACGCGTGCATCACACGTACGATCTTTGAGCGGGGGACGAAGTAACGGAAGCGACGATCGTTATAACGAAGGTACAAGATTGAGGCCTATATTGGGTCAAGATTAGGAGAGTTTTGCCTGACATTAGGGTTTGTCTTGTGTTGTGTCTTGCAAAGAAAATGGATCTATTCAACAATGAGGACTTTATCCCCATATTCAATGATATCTACAGGGAGCTGCCCTGTCTGTGGCAGGTAAACCACCCCTTTTAGAACAATAAACCAAAGAGGAAGGTAGCGCTGGATCAATTGCTGGAATTTGTGAAGCCGGTGATCCCCATGGCAGACATCCCCTATTTGAAGGCCCTAATTGGTGGCAAGAGGAGCACTTATAATAGGGAGCGCAAGAAGGTCCAGGATTCCCTGAGATCAGGAGCTGCAGTAGATGATATTTATGTACCCAGGCTTTGGTACTATGACAGACTGCATTTTCTGGCAGGCCAGACTGAACCCAGGCCACCAATCTCCAGTCTTCCTTTAGGGCTTCCTTCCCCCCCCAGCTGAGGCTTCCGATGACCAACCTGCGCCTTCCAGGCAGCCACATGTGGAGGAGCCCAGTTTGAGTCAGGTATAGCATTCTTCAAAATATTTCTGGTTGTCAAATTAATGATGTTAAATATTTGTTAGTTTTGATAACTCATTTCTGATTTCCCAAAGTGTTTTACATATCAATAGACAGTAGTGGCCACAAATGATTGGGACAAGAATGAAAAATGCTGGGGTCAGAATGATAGTCTTTTCTATTTATTAACATTCAATTTGCAACAGTCATGAGCTGAAAACTGTGTGTGATTGATGAAGAAAAACTAAAACTATGTTCCTTTTTCATACGCAGGAAAGTCTCCGCCAGGAGGAGGCCATGGGAAGTGGCAGCCAGGAGGTGGTGGGGGTAAGTGGTAGCCAGGAGGTGGCCGGGCCTAGTAGCCTGCCCGAATCCCAGGTCCCTCCCCTCAGCCTTCTATAAAAAAAGTGCCAGGAAGAGGAGTAACCTGAAGGAGTAACCTGGCTTATTTTTGAAGGCTAATGTGGCCCCCAGAACCCCCCCCCCAGTGTTCAAGAGGACTATGCCTACATGACAGCCTGCAAAATGCTGGAAATGGAGGAGGGCCAATGCCTAATTGAGGAAGAGATCTTGCAAGCCCTAAATAAGGGGTTGAGGGGCGAATTCACAAGCCAAAGCAACATTTGTGAGTTGAACCATGGTCCTCCTCCTCCAGGTCCTCCTCCTCCACCTCCTGCCACACCTCCAACACCAGAGCCACAGCCTGGAAGGAAGTGTGTAAGAAAGACCAGAGAGTGATGGCCTGGGTTCAGTCTGGTCTGACAAAAGATATAGGCTGCTGTATGACCACAGCCTGGGGACAGATATGTCATCTGCTGCTGTTCCTGATCTCTTGTAGTCCTGGACCGGATTGTGCTCACTATTATATGGACTCCTCAGGCCACCAATTTTGACTGTAAAATTATTGATGTCTGCACTGGGGTACAAAGGCTTCGCAAATTTCAGTAGTTTCTCCAGGGTTGCCTTCCTCTTTATTTTGTTATGACCCAGAATAAATGGATATTTCTTTTTCACAAATACTTGCCTATATGTTTTACTTCAAAAAGGACAGTTTGTTTGTGAGTAGGCAGGTACATTTCAAAAATACAATGTCAATATAACAAGGGACACCAACCAACCTCCTTGAGGTAAAAAAAAAACAAGATAATAATGGTGTTGTGGTAACTTGACACACAAAACGAGAAATAATATTATGGAGAGCACTAGAAAAAGAAAAAGAAAATGCAGATCTTGATAAAAAAAACAAACAAATAAAAATAAAAAAATAAAAAAAGTATTATGGAGATCTGCCGGAAAAAAAATTAATATTATTCGTGAGATCACGAGAAATTATAAAGAAAGAAGTTTCTGAGAACTCTGTGAATATGAGCAGCAAAACAACTTCATTCTTCTAACATTCTAAAGAAGAAGAGAATGCGCTGCATTAAAAGATTTCAAAATTTGCAGCATGACAAATGTGCTATGTCCATTATGAACGCTAGTTTTACCAGACCGAGCGCTTCCTTCTCGTAATTTATTCTGAGCATGCGTGGCACTTTGTGCATCGGAATTGTGTACACATGATCAGAATTTACGGACAACAAGCTCTGATCGCACATTTTTTAAGTCAGAAAGTCCGACCATGTGTACAGGGCATAATGTGAGGAAGTGATCTTACAAGTCCTAAATAAAGGGTTGAGAGGTGAACTCGCAAGCCAAAGCCACGTTTGTGAGTTGAACCATGGTCCTCCTCCTCCACCTCCTGCTACAACTCCAACACCAGAGCCACAGACTGGAAGGAAGTGTGTAAGGAAGACCAGAGAGTGATGGCCTGGGTTCAGTTTGGTCTGACAAAAGATGCAGGCTATTGTATGACCACAGCCTGGGGACAGATATGTCATCTGCTGCTGTTCCTGATCCCTTGTAGTCCTGGACCGGATTGTGCTCACTATTATATGGACTCCTCAGGCCACCAATTTTGACTGTAAAATAATTGATGTGTGCCCTGGGGTACAAAGGCTTTGCAAATTATACCAGTTTCTCCAGCATTTCCTTCCTCTTTATTTAGTTATGACCTAGAATAAATGGCTATTTCTTTTTCAAAAATACTTGCCTATGTGTTTTACTTCAAAAAGGACAGTTTGTTTGTGAGTAGGCAGGTACATTTCAAAAATACAATGCCAAATTAACAAGGGACGCCAACCAACCCCCTTGAGTTTAAAAAATACAAGATGATAATGGTGTTGTGGTAACTTGACACAAAAAACGAGAAATAATATTATGGAGAGCACTAGAAAAAAAATAAAAAATGCACATCTTGATAAAAAAAAAAAAAATTAGAAACATTATTATGGAGCTCTGACTAAAACCAAATGAATATTATTCATGAGATCACGAGAAATAATAAAGAATTCAGTTTGTCAGAACTCTGTGTGAATATCAGCAGTAAAACAACTTCATTATTCTAGCATTATAAAGAAGAAGAGAATGCGCTGCATTAAACTATTTAAAATGTGCTATCTCCATTACGGACGGTAGTTTTACCAGACCGAGCGCTTCCATCTCATAATTTACTCTGAGCATGCGTGGCACTTTGTGCGTCGGAATTGTGTACACACGATCGGAACTTACACAAATGAATTTTGTTGTCCCAAAAATTTGAGAACCAGATCTCAAATTTTGTGCGACGGAAATTCCAATGGAAAATGTCCGATGGAGCCTACACACGGTCGGAATTTCCGACAGTGGGCTCCCATCGAACATTTTCCATCGGAAGATCCGACCATGTGTACGGGCATTAACGTGGATGTTTTCTTCCATGAATTTTCTTCCGGCCATAACCCTTCCATTTGATCAGGAATTGAGTTTGATTGTTCCTTCTCCTGCAATCCAGAATTGCTTCTACCTCAAACTCTTCCTCCCCGTCCACTAATACAGGGTCAGGAGGATCCGAGCTTCAGCCATGAAAGGAATTGGAAACAGAGGATTTTAATAGTGTCACATAGAAAACAGGATAGATTTTAAGTGACTGGGGAAGTTCGAGTTTGTAAGCCACTTCGTTGATTTTCCTTTTTACAGGAAACAGGCCTATGAATTTAGGACCCAACTTTTTCAAAGGACATGCCATCTTCAGGTTCATTGTGGACAACCATACTAGATTACCAGATGCCAGTATCAGTTCCCCACATTTCTTCTTGTCGAAAACCTCTTCATTGTATTCCTGTGTCCTGGCCATGGTTTCTTGCAAGAGTTGATTGTTGGAAGAAAAAAAATGTATTGTTTCATGAACTGCTGGTACAGGACATTCTGGGATGGAACTAGGCAGGAATGATGGATGAAAGCCATAATTGCCAAAAAATGGGGTTTGTTTCGTAGCGGAGTGTGTAGATTTCCAGTCATCTTGGGTAAATGAAGAAAAGCAGCGGAGATATTTATCGAGGGTTTGGTTGGTCCTCTCCGTCTGCCCATTTGTCTGGGGGTGATAAGCTGAAGAAAATGATAGCTCGATCTTTAAAGCTTTACACAAAGACCTCCAGAATCGGGAAGTAAATTGTACCCCCCGATCTGAGACAATGTTGTCCGGTACTCCATGGATTCTGATGATTTCTTTAATGAATACCTGCCCAGTTTCGGAATCTGAGGGAGTGCCTTTCATAGGAATAAAGTGTGCCATCTTTGACAACCAGTCTACCACCACAAAGATAGTGGTATGGTCCTCTGCTTGGGGCAACTCAACAATGAAGTCTATGGATAACATCTTCCATGGTCTATCCGGAACAAGAAGTGGTTTCAATAATCCCCAGGCCTTAGCTCTACTGCTCTTGTTCTGAATGCAGGTGATACAGGACTCCACAGACTTTCTGCAGTCTCCGCCTACCTATGGCCACCAAAAGGTACATCGGTGGTATTGGTTATGCCAAAATGCCCAGCTAGTGCGTGGTCATGACAAAGCTCCAATAGAGGAACCTGTAGGCTCTCGGGTACAAAAATCTTGTCCTTGTACCAGAACAACCCATCCTTTGCTTGTAGCTCTGATTCAACGGGGGCGCCCACCCCAGGGTAGCTTGTTTGATCTGGGAAAATAGATCTTCTTGTACCAGAAGGAAATTCCCTGGAGAAAGAATAGTATCAGGGAGAGTCTTTCTTTAGATTTGTAAAATATCCTGGATAGGGCGTCAGGTTTTGTGCTTTTAGTGCCTGGTCGGTAAGTGACGTGAAAAGAGAACCTGGAGAAAAACAACGCCCACCTGGCTTGCCATGGTTTCAACCTCTTTGCCGACCTCAAGTACTCCAGGTTCTTATGATCAGTGAAGAACAAAATTGGGTGAGTTGCTCCTTCTAATAAGTATCGCCATTCTTCTAGTGCACATTTTATTGCCAGTAGCTCCTGATCCTCCACGTCGTAATACTTCTTGGCTACCCCTTGGTTTAAGGGAGAGAAGGCTACCGGGTGGAGCAGAGCCTTGGTTCCTTGGCGTTGGGAGAGAACTGCTCCAACAGCGATCTCGGGAGCATCCATCTCAAGTAAAAATGGCAGGGTGGAATCAGGATGCTTTAAACGGAGGCAGATGTAAATAATCCTTTGAGGGATTCAAAGGCAGCTTGGCCTCCTGGGGTCTAATGGAAGCAAATGCCCTGTTTAGTTAATTGGGTAATAGGGGCAATGATGGCAGAAAGCCCCTTAATAAATTTCCAATAGAAATTAGCGAATTGGATGAAACAAAACCATAATGATAATAATAAACAATGCCCTAAAACGTCTCTAATCACTATTGCAGCAGCGCTATGTGTCAAGATGGTCCAAACACTTTTAAAACATTAATTATTAAGGAAATCCAGGAAAGTTCAAGTAGCTGTGGTCTATTGTAGTGGAGAGCCTCTTTCACCAAGGATAATCACCACGTGCAGGGGACATCTCCCCAATGAAATTGCACTCACCAAAAGAACAGCATACATAAGCCTTTATATTAAACACTTCCTTTCTCCTTCGTCCAACCACCAGATGTCAATCATATTCATAGATGATACCGCAATACATATGGAAGGAATGAAATAGCCAAATGGTGTAATATTGCTAAGACAATTTTATTTGACATTCAAAATATTCCCCCTCAGGTTAATATGCATACCAGATATGTAGAAAAAACGAGCATTTAATAAAGTGCACTGTGCCTTATAATCCTGTCTCCCGGGAGGTCCTCTGGAAGGGAATCTCAGCCCCTGGAAGGAGCTCGATGGGGTAGTCATAAGCCCGATGGGGCAGTAGAGTTCCCGCTCCTTTCTTGCTGAAGACGTCGATGAAGTCATGGTAAGCTTCTGGAACAGATTGGCATAACTCAGTTTCCAGACATATGTCCAGACATAGCAGAGGAGAAAGCCCATGTGAGTCTTTTGAGCCACAGAATTGCCGGCAATAAGGAGAGGGAGAAGTGACTTCCCCTGTGGCCCAGTTGACACCAGGATTGTGGGCTTGTAGCCAAGGCATTCCAAGGATTACAGGGAACAAAGGTGAGGAGATGATGTCCATACGAAGTAGTTCTTGGTGGGCACCGGCAATGGTGACTGGCAAAGGGGAAGTCTCTTGGGTAAGTGGCCCAGATTTTATAGTGGATCCATCGGCCAAGTGAATGGAAAGTCTTTGAGCTTTAGGAAGCAGAGGAATCTGATGTTTTGCTGCAAAGGATGAGTCCATAAAGCAACTGCAGGCTCCTGAGTCAAAAATGGTGGGCACTGACAAAGTGCTTCCTGGGAGCTGCAATGAGATAGAGAGGGCAAGGTGAGAAGAGGTCTGGATTCCAGGAGATTTTGACAAACACTTACGAAGTTTGGCAGGGCAATTCGTGACATAGTGCCCGGGTTCTCCGCAGTACAGACATAGATTATTCGCCACTTTCTTCCATAGTAAGAGTAGGGTGAAGTACCCACAGCTGCATGGGTTCAGATGTGTCCGTCGTAGGGGTAGACTGAGTGGTAGGAGCCGGATGCAGGTGACTGGGCACTCTAGGCAACATCCAGGTTGGTCGGGAAAACCCCTTAGCTCTTTTCGCCCTTCGTTCCCTCAGATGCCAGTCAGTCTGTATGGCAAGATTAACGCATCTAAGGTCTGGGGTACACCGACTCGTCATTCAGAGGATCAGACAGTCCCATGCGAAACTGGTAACGGAGGGCAGCATCATTCCAGTCAGTGTCCGCACTCCAGAGCCGGAATTTGGCTACAAAATCTTCCGCCACCCTGCGTCCCTGCTGGAGGGCATGCAGTGCGGCTTGTGTGGTTGCAGAGAGCTGAGGGTCTTCATACAGTTGAGCCATTGCATTGAAGAAGGTGGTGAGGTTGCTTAACACTTCAGCTTTCTGTTCCAGGAGGTGGTGGGCCCATGTTTGGGGTTCACCCAAGAGCAAAAAGACAACAAAGCCCACCTTGGTGGCTTACAGGGAGAAGGTACATGGTTGGAGGGCAAAGTACAGTTCACAGGAATTGCGAAACGCCCTGAATTTGCTCCGTTCCCCGGCAAACTTTTCAGGTGCGGGAACCCTTGGTTCGGGTGGAAGCATCACAACCGTAGGAGAGGCTGCTGTGCCTGTCCAGGTAGTTGAGGCTTGAGAGGTACCTTGGACTCCAGTGGGAAAAGACAGTACTTGAACCCGTTCCCCCAACCGGGTGTATCCCTTCGGAAGGCTCTTGACAGCCTGGGTCAGGCCTGCCAGGTGCAAGCAAAGTTCCTGCATAGGAGAGGCTCCCTGCTCAGGCTCAGACATGGCTGTTTGCTACTGTTAGGTACCTAATAGGTGAGCCCAAATTGCAGAGGATGGCCTCTCTTACACCTCCGACTCGAGGCCCCTGGTAGCGAAGACAGGAGTACAGGAGTGAGGAGTGGTAAGAGTGCCCGGCAGGATCAACAGAAGATCATTCCAGCGGTTCAGGAGACTCAGGTAGGAGTTGGAAGTGCAGGCTGGAACCAAAATCAGCGGACAAAATGTCAGAACAACTGGAACAGCAGTTGTTCTGACAGTTGTTCTGACAAGAACTGGAACTGGATCTGGATCAGCAGACCGGAACCAGCAGCAGATGGATCAGGTAACGGGCATAGCAGACAGGTACAGCAGACTGGATGGCTCAGCAGACAGGTACAGCAGACTGGATGGCTCAGCAAGCAGGAGCAGCGGACTGGGGCTGGAGCTGGGTGGCTTCATCAGGTAGGTATAGAAGACTGGAAGAGAGCCTTGGAAGGTCAGGCAAGCCGGGTCGGTTATCAGGCAGGCAACAGAAGAACAAGAGGAGCAGGCAGAAGAATCGTCAGACAAGCCGGGGATCAGGTGCAGGCGGATAACAGGAATAGTCTTCAGACAAGCCGGACCAAGATAGGAACAGGTTTCAGATTATCAAGGAACACACAGAAAGCTGCAGAGCAAACAGCAATGTTTACCTGTGTCAATCAGGTTTAAATAGCCCGCCAGATGCTAACAGAGGCGCGAGCATGAGCATGAGCATGCGCATAGGCACCCTCAATCGCGCACCAATAGGTCTGGATTGCCCGTTACTGACAGGATCTTCCTGATAGTCAGCGTGGAACATTTTCCAGAGGGTAGTATTGGGGGCATTAGTGGTAGGTTGACTAAAGCACATAAACCCAAGGTAAGTATAGTAACAAGTCATATTTGCAACCTCAGGAACACCCAATAAGAAGACAGTATGCGACCGGTCTAAACTACAAGGCATATTCACCAATGCCAAGAGCCTGGCGGACAAGATGGGGGAACTAGAGATACTGTTGTACGAGGAGGATTTAGATTTTGTGGGAATTGCAGAGACTTGGTTCAACAGCTCTCATGATTGGCTGGCAACCATTTAAGGGTATTCCCTTTATCACAGGGATAGAGAGGGTAAAAAAGGGGGAGGGGTATGCCTGTATATCAAGAATAATGTACAAATGAATGTGAGAGATGACATCAATAGGGGAGCTAGGGAGGAGGTGGAATCCTTATGGGTAGAGCTCCAAAGGGGTGAAACTAAGAGGAAAGTAATACTGAGAGTATGCTATAGGCCCCCTAACCTGAGGGAGGAGGGGGAGACGGATCTCCTATCACAATTTGGAGTAGTGGCAAGGATGGGAGGTGTCATCATAATGGGGGATTTTAATTATCCAGACATAGACTGGGCGGAAGGAACCGCACATTTGTCTAAGACTTGCCGGTTCCTAAATATCTTGCGGGACAATTTCATGGGTCAGATGGTAGACGCACCAACTAAAAACAAAGCGTTACTAGACCTAATGATTACCAACAATACAGACCTGATCACGAATGTGGAAATAAGAGGCAATTTAGGAAACAGCGATCACAGGTCAATTAGCTTCAGTATAAATCACACAAATAGGAAACATAAGGGTAATACAAGGACACTGAATTTCAAAAGAGCCAACTTCTCTAAACGACAAACCTTGCTAGAAGATATAAATTGGAATAAAATCTTAGGAACAAAGAACACGGAGGAGAGATGGGTTTACTTTGAGAACATAATAAATAAGAGCATTAGCCATTGCAACCCTTTTGGGAAATACATTTAAAAGAGCGAACAAAAGTCCTGGATAGCTTAAGTCCAATGTAAAAATGCATATAAAAGCAAAGGAGAAGGCCTTCAAAAAATACAAGAATGAGGGATCATCAAGCAGCATTCAGACTTTACAAAGAATGCAACAAGAAATGTAAGGGTGCAATTAGAATGGCTAAGATAGAATATGAAAGACACATAGCGGAGGAGAGCAAAAAATATCCCAAGAAAGGGAGGACAGACCATATTGGCCCCATAAAGAATGAGGAAGGGAATCTGGTTACAAAGGATGGTGAGATGGCGAAGGTATTGAATTTATTCTTCTCCTCAGTCTTCATGAGGGTATCAGGGGGCTCCAGTAACCAAAACTGCAGTGTTTATCCTCCTGACATAACACAGGAAGCACCCTCGTGGCTAACAGAGGGCAGAATTAAAAATAGATTAGGAAAATTTAACATTAATAAGTAACCGGGACCAGATGGCTTGCACCTGAGGGTCCTTAGGGAACTCAGTCAAGTAACTGCCAGACCATTGTTCCTAACTTTTACTGACAGTCTACTGACTGAAATGGTACCAGCTGATTGGAGAAAAGCCAATGTAGCACCAATATTTAAAAAAGGGCCAAAATACATCCCTGGGAATTACAAACCAGTTAGCCTACCATCAATAGTATGCAAGCTCTCGGTGTGGATGATAAGAGACTATATACAAGACTTTAGTAATGAAAATGGTATCATTAGCAGTAATCAGGATGGATTCATGAAGAATCGTTCTTGCCAAACCAATCTATTAACCTTCTATGAGGAGGTGAGCTGCCATCTAGATAAGGGGAGGCCCGTAGATGTGGTGTATCTGGATTTTGCAAAAATATTTGACACAGTTCCCCATAAACGTTTACTGTACAAAGTAAGGTCCATTGGCATGGACCATTGGGTAAGTACATGGATTGAAAACTGGCTACAAGGGCGAGTTCAGAGGGTAGTGATAAATGGGGAGTACTCTGAATTGTCAGGAGTGGAAAGTGGGGTCCCCAGGGTTCTGTCCTGGGACCAATTTAATTTGTTCATAAACGACCTGGAGGGTGGGGTAAACAGTTCAATCTCTGTATTTACGGACGATACTAAGCTAAGCAGGGCAATATCTTCTCCACAGGATGTGGAAACCTTGCCAGTAGATCTGAACAAATTAATGGGGTGGGCAACTACATGGCAAATGAGGTTTAATGTGGAAAAATGTAAAATAATGCATTTGGGTGGCAAAAATATGAATGCAATCTGACAAATGGGAATGGTGCTGCACTAATCCTACAATAAATTATAATAAATAGGTGTACTGGGTATCAACTCTTGTCTTTACTGAGGTATAGGATGGTGATCTAAACCACCATGGGGAATATAGCACTATGTAGCATAATAGAAAAAAATAATAATAAATAAAGGGTGGAGCCCACCCAAAAAACTATACATATGTATCTCTCAGCTTAAATAAAAATAAAACCATGGTGAAATCTACAATAAAATTAAAAAAAATATATATATTTTTTTTTTCAATAAGATGGTGATTGCCGCTGAGACAATAAATGCCAGTACAAAGTTCTGTGAATTAATATCCGGAAATTATTATAGTTCAATGAACCATGATTCATATAAATAAATATATGGCTAAAAACTCAAAAATATAAAAGCAAAAATTGCCAAATGATACAATGTTACATTGAATGTCCAAAGTGATCTTCATAGTTGTGCATCATGCAATATAGTGTCCAGCGCCAGCAGGGGGTGCTCAAACTTAAAATAATACAATCCAATAAAGGTGACTCAGTGCAACAAAAAACAGCTTCAATGCTTCCTTAGTGATAACAGACAATTAATTCGTGTAGATAGCAGCTGAGTTTAAAAGTCATTTGTTCAGAAGAGTGGTGAATGTGAAGTGTGCAGCAGGATCTCCTCCATGCAACAATCCTCTAGTGGTAGATAATGGCCCCTTACCTCACTATACTGAGGTTACAGCATAGAGCAGACAACGCTTGTGGTGTCTCCTGTGCAGGGGGGTCCTAGGTAATGGACTGTCATTTATCAGACCTCAGATCCATGGAGCATCATAGTAAATGGAGAGATGAAGATACCATATAGTGTAGTATTTCAAGCATTTATCAGACTTTATTCAACATTAGCAGCATACAGGGTACTCACACAGTAAAAAACGAAAGGTACAGTGTATCCAGACGAGCGGCGGGCTCATACACTGCTGACAGTGGGCGGTGCCTGTCCCTACGCGTGGCGTCATGTGGCCTAACCCTTTATTTATTATTATTTTTTTCTATTATGCACATACTGCCTGCACGTCTACATGGTGCTATATTCGCCATGGTGGTTTAGATCACCATCCTATACCTCAGTAAAGACAAGAGTTGATACCAAGTACACCTAGATATTATAATTTATTGTAGGATTAGCGCAGCACCATCCCCATTTGTCAGTTGTTAGTCACACCAGGGTTTAAGGCTGGACCCCATTCGGTGCAAGGTGCTTTTCTAAAACCACCTATAACACCACTGCTTGGTAGCGCAGGAATAATACTCCCTATAATGAATGCAATCTACTCGCTGGGGGTGAGAACCTCTGGGGGAATCAAGGATACACACTGCTGAGCTAAAGCTTCAAGGTGCAGGAAATTATTAGTATTTTTATAATTTTACAGGATTTATATAGCGCCAACAGTGTGTTTGCTCTAAAGCCACCATTACTTCTTGAGTTTTTGCAGCGTTGCAACAAGATTGTGTCGTCAGACTTTTTAGCAGCCGAAAGTCATAGGTCCACGTAGCGTGCACAAATGCAGTTAACAGCTTATGTGGAAGAGTTTTGTCCATTGCCATTTTGCTTTGGTAATTTTGTACATTACCAGTCAAGGTCCCTCCCCACATCTTATGTATCCTACAGCGGACTGTACTGCAATTTGTCTGTGGTCTAGCAAACCCACAAGTCTCAAAACAACCCTATAAGCAACCCTGAAAGGCAGGCTGGGTCTCTTGAACTTTGCCAAATACTATCCATCGTAAATAGCACAGCTGGCCTAATATCAGGCAGCATGGGAAACCCTACTGAATGGGAAACCCTACTGTAAGTCGGTCTAAAAGCCATGTATTGGATCCACCTGAGAGCCAGTCATCATGTCAACAATCCTATCACAACCCACTCAAATAGGGGTTTGGGATGACATAAAATACTCATAAGGATTGTCTCAACTCATCGTCCCTTGTTGTTTTTCCTTATTAATCCTCTCCTCCTTTTCTTCCAGGATTTACCTCCTACAACATTTGCAAAATTGGAAAGATTGGACATTGGGATTTTATAATCTTCAGGTGCAAGTTAAACATTTTCTACTCAAAATTATAAAGATCAATGGGGGTCTCCCCTGAAGATTTGGTGCTTTGTTCTGTTTTTATTTTATGCTGCATTTTATATTCTGCTGAAAAACTTTGAATAAATAATACAAAAGAAAGTTATTGCCCTTGTGCATTTCCTTTTAGAAAACCCGGCGAACTCAGTCACTGAAAATGATAAGCTCCCTATGTAACTAGTATCATAAGCAGGGGTTTAGGTTTGTAAAAAACCTAGGGGAACTTTTGGGCACAACTAAGAGAGTAATATTGCAGCGCATTTAACACAAATTGCATTAACAGTGGGAGGAGGAACTTAATGGGACAAGCTTACATAAAACCTAAGCATATTCGCTGTATGTATAGGTAAGCAACCCCAAAGTCCAATGAAGGAGGTGCCAGCAAGGAAAGGGGGGCTCATGTACCACGTATCTGCCCCTCTTGGCAAATATATGCGCGTATAATGTCATGGGACACTCCTTCCCCAGGACATGTGGGCTAGTATCAGCATAACAGGAAAAGGGCGTTTGCACATTCTTGTCTCCCTTTCTATGGGAACATCAGCCTGTATTCATGGAGTACTGGGCTGGTTAATTCTGGGAAAATTGACCAAGTTGTTTTCTCATCCAAAATATTTAGTTTATTCCTTCTAGTTTTGAAACTGTGTGTATACAGAGATCTATCCAAGCATTACATTCAATATTCATCCAAAAATAACAAAATGACTGCATTGTACATTCTACATTCCAATGATATTCAATTTGCAACATTTATTGCAAGATTTTACCATCAGCTGCCTACATGATAAATAGAGTGAATGTCGGCAAAAACTAATAGATTTTGTGGATTCTTGAAGCGAATCGTTGGGTGGTTTGCTCAGGAAATCCTTGATAAATAGATCCCAGAGTCTATCTTTCTGTGAAGTCCCAGGCTTTGGAGGTTACTCTGATCTGATAGTAGGCTACATAGTTCACTTAACTCAATCAAATAATCGCTGTAGCCTCCCTGGCGGTTTTCCCGAGTGTGGCTCGGGGTTAAAGATCAGGACAATTAGAGGTAACCCCGAGCCACACTCGGGATTACATCGCAGGATCCTGGTGGGGCTTTACTTACCTTGTCCCCTGGATCCTGCGATGTCCGCCGCAGTGTCCGTGGGCTCTGTCCTCGTCCGAAGCCTCTCCTTGCCAGGCTCTGTTCCCTGCGAGCGTCGCGACGCACGGGGGGCGGAGCCTGGCGGCAAATTCAAAAAAATGTCAAAATCATAACACATACAGTACTGTAATCTTACAGATTACAGTACTGTATGAAATGATTTCACATCCCTTTTGCCCCCAGTGCTTTGGCCCATGCCCTGCATGCAGTTTTATGTGATTATTATAATTTATGTTTTTGTGTTTCAAACTTTATCATACCCGGGATATCTACTAGACTCTTGTTTGGACAGATTTAAGTGTGTTATTGTTAAGAATTACAGACCTACAATATAAAATGCCAAATTTCCATGCAAAATAATTGTACCGCTTTCAGCACCGAAAATCCTAAATAATCATACCGCCAGGGAGGTTAAGGTTATGGCAGCCAAAAGCTGAAACTGGCATTTGTTTTCAGCTTTGCATTTGGGTTCAGCAAATTATGTAAATGTAATTTGGCCAACGTTAAAGTCACACAATGACTTCTACCTTTGGCTTAAACACTGCATCTCCTTCCCCCATTCCCTCTTAGATTCTAGGCTCATGGAGCTCATCTGTAAGTGTGGGACCTCTGCAAAGGGATTCAGAATCAAAAGGGAGTTCCCCAGTCTCCTCCCATTACTGATCATCTCTTCTATCAATGTACCCCGCCTGAACACTTCAAGATTCAGAAGTTAGGAATCCAGGAGTCAGGCTAACTAAACTGCAGTTTGGATACTCTCTGTCTCCAATGTGTAAGAGCTGGAAGCAATGGGGGTATTAATAGTTCCCTGATGTCTCTTTAAAATAAATTGTCACTGCATCTGTACTACGGTATATAGGAGGGGCTTTTACTTACAGGAGTAAACTGAAAAATACTTAAAATGTATTTTAACAGTAGTGAAATCTAAAACAATAATGAACAAAAAAAACAATAAATGTAAGGACACCCCTACAAGTAGGTGTGTAAATGCCTATTGCCTACTGTATCACCTATTGGTTATTTCTATAAATACTACAGTACAAGAGTAGTTTTAAAACCATCATTTTATATTTACCCTAAATTAATAGGCTGTAAAGGTCTCTAATACATTGCCTATTTACAATTTTGTGTATGATCAGATCATACAATCATTGTTCTTCAAGCACACACATTTCTGAACGTACAAAGATTTATTTATAAAGTCAATGTATTCTCATCGTTTTTATTTAACCCATTTACAATGACATTACTAATAGTGCCCTTCCGGACAGGCTCTTGTGAGATGAAGAAACCAATTAAAGCAGATCTTTATGATAAACTAATTTTAATTTTGCCCTCTTTCCCCCTCGCTCTCATTCAGATATTGATTTTATTTAATTATTATATTATTATTTATTTTTATTTAAAAACATTTTTTGCAGCTTTGCCTAGGCAAGAATAATGTTCGTAATGGTGATCAATCTGTTCATTAATATTTGTTTGTTTAATTTCTGTTTTCATTTTAATCATATTGCTATATACAGTATGTCATGGAATTATGTGAGTTTTCAATTGTTTTATTATTTTACACAGTGCAACATCCCTTTGCTCTTTTGTTCCACGAAGTTACGATTTACAGTGTACAGCTCCTATAGGATCCTGCGGGGACTAACTATGATCAGTTTAGCCTGTTGCTAATGAAAAGGTCCGATTTGTCCCAGACTGAAATTCCACTTGTGTTTATTAGAAAGAAAAAAAAAGTCCCTGAATGTCTGAGCTTTAGTTCCAGGAGGAGAGGAAATTCACAGCAAAATAAAAACACATGTAATTTGCAAAAAAAAGGATTTGCCTGTGGGCTAGTAAATGAGACAGCACTTGCTATTGATCCAGGATTAAATGCTTATGGGGGTGGGCAAATCATTGGGAGACCCAAGAGGGGGGTAGACACGACATGAAAAACTCCCTGGAACAAAGAGAGAGAGAAGCCAGAGAAATGCTGTACATCAGTGAAAGCATATGCTGTGCACACGTGTTTTCCATGGTACAATACGTTCAGTATCATGTTTAATCTATATTGAACACATATACATTTACTGCAGGATATGGTATGTTCTTCATCAGATATAATCTTCACTTCACACACACACATATATATATATATATATATATATATATATATATATATATATATATTGTACACACAAATGTGTAAAGATATGCGTTTTCCGGCCCCTGTTTGCAAATATTTGTATTTTTGTTGGGGCTCTCTTGCAACATGGCATTTAAGGGTTTCCTATCATTATTTTTTAATGTATTTTTTACAGGTATTTTTTTTTAGAGCTGGCAACTTATGCAGCATTTTACATATTGTACATTCACTTCAGTCCCTGCCCTCAAAGAGCTTACAATCTAAGATCCCTACCACACATGCATACATATCCATACTAGGATAGTGTAAATAGTGCTATCTACGCTGCCGCATAAATATTCAAATAAGGCTGCTAATACAAAAAACTGTGACCTTCAAACATAAATGTGCAAAACATTAGTGTAGAGCCTCAAATAAAGTACATGATTATTACAATAAACGATAGGCTTAACATGTGCATAAACAGTGTAAAAAAAAATATAAAGTCCAATATTCAAAAAGAGGTAATCCAAAGTGTATATTCAGTGTAGACAAATACTATGTATAACAACACCAGTGTTCATAGATGTTCCTCCTTCAGTGACCAGCCACCAATATTGAGTGAATTTAAAACTCACCAGGGTGAATGGCTACCATTACATCAGCATATGCACAGAAACCAGCATAAGAATCTCACAGGAACCACTGTGGCATGTACAGTATCACACAAAAGTGAGTACACCCCTCACATTTTTGTAATATTTTATTATATCTTTTCATGTGACAACACTGAAGAAATGACACTTTGCTACAATGTAAAGTAGTGAGTGTACAGCTTGTATAACAGTGTAAATTTGCTGTCCCCTCAAAGTAACTCAACACACAGCCATTAATGTCTAAACCGCTGGCAACAAAAGTGAGTATGTCCAAATTGGGCCCAATTACCCATTTACCCTCCCCGGTGTCATGCGACTCATTAGTGTTACAAGGTCTCAGATATGAATGGGGACCAGGTGTGTTAAATTTGGTGTTATCGCTCTCACTCTCTCATACTGGTCAGTGGAAGTTCAACATGGCACCTCATGGCAAAGATCTGAAAAAAAATAATGGTTGCTCTACATAAAGATGGCCTAGGATATAAGAAGATTGCCAAGACCCTGAAACTGAGCTGCAGCCATAGACGTGCGCAACCCATTGCATTAGGGTGTGCACCCCAGAGGTAAAGCATACATTCATGTGTATATATATATATATATATATATATATATATATATATATATATATATATATACACACACATTATATTGTCAAAAGTATTAGGATGCACATGAACTTTAATGGCATCCCAGTCTTAGTCCCTGGGGTTCGATATTGAGTTGGCCCACCCTTTGCAGCTATAACAGCTTCAACTCTTCTGGGAAGGCTATCCACAAGGTTTAGGAGTGTGTCTATGGGTATGTTTGACCATTCTTCCAGAAGCGCATTTGTGAGGTTAGGCACTGATGTTGGATGAGAAGGCCTGGCTCGCAGTCTCTGTTCTAATTCTTCCTAAAGGTGTTCTATTGGATTGAGGTCAGGACTCTGTGCAGGCCAGTCAGGTTCCTTCACCCCAAACCCGCTCATCCATGTCTTTATGGACCTTGCTTTGTGCATTGGTCCAAATCAATTGGTGAAGGGGGGATTATGGTGTGGGTTGTTTTTCAGGTGTTGGGCTTGGCCCCTTAGTTCCAGTGCAGGGAACTCTTGAGGCGTCAGCATACCAAGACATTTTGGACGATTTCATGCTCCCAACTTTGTGTGAACAGTTTGGGGATGGCCCCTTCCTGTTCAAACATGACTGAGCACCAGTGCACAAAGCAAGGTTCATAAAGACATGGGTGAGCGAGTTTGGGGTGGAGGAAAATTAACTTCTAAGTGCAATAATTCACATTATAATAGTAACTAAAACGTATAAAATTAAGTGTAATAATCCAAAAAAAACTTCCAAAGTGCTGTAATGGTGTGAACCTCCCAACTAAAATGTTGTTGTACTTGAAGATAGTTTGTATTGCAATTATCTGTAGAGGGGTTTCCACCATCCCTGCTAAATTTAATTTGTTATGTCTTGTTTTTAGTTTGATGTGTATTATGTGTGATGTTACATATTAAAGAGACTGGTATTGTGGTAATATTGAAGTTTATTGAGGGTTCCACCATTATTGTTAAGTTATTGATTAGTAAGTTAGCACTGCACTTTTTTTGTGGTGTAGGAACACATAACAGTGCTTAGCAGCAGGCCTTTAACTGACACTTTTTTCATTTTACCTCCAGTAGTTTATTGTAAATAGTAGTGTGGTGATTACCTATTATACTAAAGATCGGCATGTGACATTAATAAACATTGACAGATTTCAGTTGTGCCCCATCAGGCCCCCTCCCCCATGAACAATGTGTCTGACTACAGAGTTCATCTCCCCATCCCTGCACTCAGTGCACTGATAGGCAGTACTGATAGGTGGCACTGATTGGCAGCACTGATAGGTAGCACTGATTGGCACTGATAGGCTGCACTGATTGGCAGCGTTGATGGGCAGTAATTAGCAGCACTGATGGGCACTGATAGGTGGCACTATAGGCGTCACTGATTGGTACTGATAAGTGGCACTAACTGGCAGCACTGATTGGCACTAATAGGCAGCACTGATTGGCACTGATAGGCAGCACTGATAGGCAGCACTGAGCGGCACAGATAGGCAGCACTGATTGGCAGCATTGATTGGCACTGATAGGCAGCCCTGATTGGCACTGATAGCAGCACTGATGGGCAGCATTTATGGGCACTTATTGGCAGCATTGATTGGCACTGATAGGCAGCACTGGTTGGCACTGATAGCGGCACTGATAGGCAGCACTGATTGGCAATGATAGTGGCACTGATGGGCACTGATTGGCAGCACTGATTGTCACTGATAATGGCACTGATTGGCAGGATTGATTGGCACTGATAGGCAGCACTGATTGGCACTGGTAGCGGCACTGATTGGCAGCATTGATTGGCCGTACTGATGGGCAAATACCGATTGGCACTGATTGGTAGCATTGATTGGCACTGATGGGCAGCACTGATTGGCACTGATAGCAGCACTGATTGGCACTGATAGCAGCACTGATTGGCACTGATAGGCAGCACTGATGGGCACTGATAGCGGCACTGATGGGTACTGATTGTCAGCATTGATTGGCACTGATGGGCATCACTGATTGACAATGATAGTGGCACTGACAGAGGAGATCGTGAGGCGAGAGCCGCTCAGTGTGTGAAGCTGTCAGCTAATGTAACTGCGTGCAGGGAGAAGTTCAGCTGTGAAAACTCTGCGGTGATGTTGGGGGTGGGCGGGACTGAGCAGCTATCAAACACCAGCCAACGATTTGGCTGCTTAAGAAAGGGGGCGGAGCCACATACATGTAGCGGCCCACCCAGACCCCATCCCATTGGCTGGTGTTTGTTGTCCTTTCGGTCCTGCCCACCCCCGACATCACCGCTGAGTTGCGATAGCTGGTTTCTCTCTCTCTCTCTGCAAGCCATTACATTAGCTGACAGTTTCACACACTGAGCGACTCTCGCTTCGCCATCTGCTCAAATGTTTCACAGGCAGGGGCTACACAATGCCTGGATGTAACATTTCAGAGCAGATCTTGGGTGACAGCTCCGGGTGATTAGGGTGTACCCAGGCACACCCGACACACCACATGTGCATGCCTATGGCTGCAGCACGGTGGCCAAGACCATACAGCATTTTAACAGGACAGGTTCCACTCAGAACAGGCATCGCCATGATCGACCAAAGAAGTTAAGTACACGTGCTCAGTGTCATATTCAAAGGTTGTCTTTGGGAAAACAATAAATGAGTGCTGCCAGCATTGCTGCAGAGATTGAAAGGGTGAGGGGTCAGCCTGTCAGTGCTCAGACCATATGCGGCACACTGCATCAAATTGGTCTGCATGGCTGTCGTCCCAGAAGGAAGTCTCTTCTAAAGATGATGCACAAGAAAGGCCGCAAACAGTCTGCTGAAGACAAGCAGACTAAGAACATGGATTACTGGAACATGTCCTGTGGTCTGATGAGACCAAGATAAACTTATTTGGTTCAGATGGTGTCAAGCGTGTGTGACGGCAACCAGGTGAGGAGTACAAAGACAAGTAAATAATATAAAATATTCACAAAAATGTGAGGGGTGTACTCACTTTTGTGAATCACTGTACATCAGAATCACATCAATGAACATAATGCTGCTCTAAAAACATCATATGCGTGGTGATAAAAAAAATTATAAAACCAATAATCAATAAATTAGTGATAAATAAATGAATTGATAAAAAGTTAATGCAAAATACTGTTAAAGTCCAAAACACCATATGAGGAAGCCAGATTGTATAAACTAATAATCAATAAATTAGTTATAAATAAATTAATTGCTTAATAAAAGATCATGCAAAATGCTGTGAAAGTCCAAACACTATATGAAGAATCCAGGCTGTATCCAACAGGAACTTCGTATGTAAAAGCTCCACTCAAAGAAGAAAACACCTAAGGCATACCTCCCAAATTTTGAACTTCAGAATGAGGGACACTGGATGGAGAAAGTGATCTGCGGCACACGCTACGGCAAAATGTGGGTGTGGCAAAATTCTGATGAGTTGGGATAGGTGACTTTTTTTCCACTGCTCCAGTAAGCCTGTCTGGTATACCCTGAGATGCCAGTGAGCCCAAGGCAGCAAAGAAATATAGGATGCCATCATTCCCGGCAGTCTCATACACTGGCAGGCAGACATTACTGATGGCACTAACGCCTACTGGAACTTCTCTGTTATCTTGGGCAACTTCTGAAAAAGAATGGATATCATGGCAGCCTGGGTGCTCTTAACAGTGAGAGGGGCTTAAAGAGGTGTTCCCATTTAAAAAAAATAAAAAATAAAAGTCAACAGCTACAAATACTGCAGCTGCTGACTTTTAATCGGACACTTACCTGTCCCTGGGTCCAGCGATGCGGGGGATGGAAGCCCTACTCGTCCCCTCCCACCGCTCGGCGGCGCTGGCATTTTAACTGTGGGCGCCCGGCTGTAGCGTCACAGCCGGGCACTCACTGCGCATGCGCGAGTGGCGCCGCGCGCCGTAATTGGCCGCTCAGTCATCTGGGACCTATAATGGGTCCCAGATGATTGACAAGAGGGAGGGAGCAGAGCTGAGCCCTTCCTGTGCCGAGGGGGAAGTGATGTCACCAGCCCAGGTACTGAAAGAGGCAGACTACGAGGGACCCCCTAGCAACAGGCATTTAGAGGTGAGTAAAAAAAAAAATTTCCTAATGTTTTTTTTTATTTTTTTTTAGGAACATTAATGCATTTTTTTTTTGGGTGGAACACCACTTTAAGGAGTATGGTTAAACAAAACATGGGCTTCCTTGTATCTATACGGGGGGTCAGCAGTGTAGGGCCCAGGTTTCAGTATGGCAGAGAAGAAGGTTCTCAAGGGCAGAGGACAGGGATCAGCAGCGCAGAGGATAGGGATCAGCAAGACAGAGGACAGGAGGTCAGTAGGGCAGGGTACAGGGGTCAGCAGGACGGAGGACAGGAGTCAGTAGGGCAGTGTACAGGGGTCAGCAGGACAGAATACAGGTGGTCAGTAGGGCAGAGTACAGTGGTCAGCAGGACAGAGGACAGAAGTCAGGAGGCCAGGGTACATGGGTCAGCTGGACAGAAAACTGGGGGTCTGTTCTGAGGCCATGGAAGGTATACTGCACAGAACTCTTGTAGGTTCTTTTCTGCACTGGCCTTGATGGGCTCTACCTTCCTCAGAAGGCTGTGCGTTTCACCTTGTCTCTATATATAAGACACCGCTACCCCGTTGTCCATGCATAGAGTGACTGTGCAAACCCGAATGTGTGGCAACAGTACAGTCAGTGCCATGAGTACTACCCGAACTTCCAGAGTATGCCTTCCGTTGGGAAACTCCATGTGCCCTGTATCCTGAGATGACCGCAGGTTGCACCCCATCCTGTAGGACTGGCATCAGTGGTAACAATGATCAAAGGCAATGGGCCCAATGGGCAGGACTGCATAAGTGTCTACTGGTGTGTCCACAACCAAAGTCTTTGGCGCATCTGAGGGTAGATTCTGACATTACTAATAAATTCAAAAAAACAAAATATTTCCAAAAAAGTCCTTTACAAAGAAATTTATAGCTCTAACGAGCAGGACTCTCTGATCCCTCCTGTATTGAATTGTATTGTAATTGTACTGTCTGCCCTAATGTTGTAAATCGCTGCGTAAACTGTCAGCGCTATATACATCCTGTATAATAATAATAATATAAAAAATATAAATCACCGTGATTCAAAGTGGCAAATGATATCCTTCAAGTAGTGCTCCACCACAAATAGTGCATAAAAAATGCAAACTCACCAGAACCTTGTGAGAAAAAAAACTTGTGAGAATAATGTATTTCTCTCAATCAACAGCGCAGATGGGAATGATTCCTTATGTTTTGATGATGATCAAGCAATGTGACTCGGGAAAAACATATAAACAATATCATAGCACAATAGGTTTAATGCCAAGCTATACATGCAAATAAATAAAGCAATGCGCACTTACATTAGGTTGTGCTATAAGTTAGCACCGACATGTACAGTTTAGGATAGATGTGCACGCTATTCTACCAGCCGCGGTGTGCGTTACAAAACACAAGGATCAGATTCGCTAACAGATTTGCCAAGTTTGGTGAAGATATCAAGCTCAGAGGTGGCTTCCCTAGATGTTACTGCTCCCTTTAACAGTCGGTAGAGCAGCCCATCTAGTAGGGGTGGTGAGGGGAGTGCAGGTAGGCCTAGACAGTTGGTGGTAATAGGGGATTCTATAATCAGAAAAACTGATAGAAAAATTTGTCACCGGGATCACCTCAATTGAATGGTTTGCTGTCTCCAGTGGCGTTTCTAGGGGCGGGGGGTGCGGGCCTCACCCGGGTGACACCCGCCAGAGGGGTGACACCTGTGGGCAGGGCACTGTGCATATCCTGCGCTGTTCTGAGGTCTGAACAGTGTATTGTATCTGTGGATAAACATGTGCTGGAGGGGTCTGCACTGAGGGGGAGGTCTATACTGATGGAGGGGGGTCTGTACGTAATGGGGGATATACTGAGTCAGGGGGTCTGTATTGAGTCAGAGTGTCTGTACTTAGTGGGGGGGTTGTACTTAAAGGAGGAGGTCTGTAGTTAGTGGAGGGGGGTTTGTACTGAGGGAGGGGGGTCTGTACTGAAGGGGGACTATAGTTGGTGGAGGGGGGGTGACACCAATTTTTTTCTGCACTGGGTGACACCAACCCTAGTGATGCCACTGGCTGTCTCCCTGGTGCCAAGGTTCGGCATGTGGTGGACCGGGTTGATAAATTACTGGGAGGGACTGGGCATGACCCAGCTGTCTTGGTCCACTTTGGAACCAATGACAAAATATATGGAAGGTGGAGGCTCTTTAAGAACCAATTTAAAGAACTAGGCTGCAAGTTGAATGGAAGGACCTCCAAGGTGATATTCCCTGAAATATTGCCTGTGCCATGCGCAACACAGGAAAGGCAGGGGGTGATTAGAGAGCTGAATGCATGGCTAAAGACCTGGTGTAAGGAGGAGGTATTTGGGTTTTTAGATCACTGGGCTGACTTGGGGTGCAACCTATATGCTAAAGATGGTTTGCACCTAAGGGGATCTACTGTGCTGGGGGAGAGGTTTTTGGGAAGGCTGAGAACGTATTTAAACTAGGATTGTGGGGGGGAGGGTGAATTAGATTATAATGGGGCAGATAGGTCAGACAGGGTTCAGCCCCTATTTGTGGGTGGAATGGGGAAAGATGGGGGGAGGGCTATGGCAAAAGGTATGAAGGTTCCTATGTTACAAACAACCATTGGAAATGGTACTATTTGTACTAAAATAAAAAATATGCAACATACGTTTTCAAAATGTGACAATGATTTAAAGTGTTCACCAATGCCAGAAGTCTGCCAAGCAAAATAGGTGAGTTGGAAGCTCTGGAGCACGAGGAGAACTATGACCTAATTGGTATTGCTGAATCTTGGCTTCATTCTTCTCATGACTGGCCTATTAATATTCCTGGCTATGCTCTCTTTCGGAAAGACAGGGTAAAGTGGAGGGGTGTTGGTGGTGTCTGTCTCTATGTGTCAGAAACCATGAACCAGACCGAGACAAAAATACAGTAAAATCACACTTGTTTATTAATAAAAATAAAAAGGTAAATAGAGTAAGCGTAGTCAAAGCATAGCCAGAGTCCAGTAACCGGATCGGGTAGTCAGCCAAGCCAGAGTTCAGTAAACAGATCGGGTAATCAGCCAAGCCAAAGTTCAGTAACCAGATCGGGTAATCAGCCATGCCAGAAGTCAGGGATCCAAGTAGAGGAACAGCAAGCAGGATAAGGAGCCAGAAGGGATGTCAGCAAAGCCAGGCTTTAAACAGGAACGCAGGAGATGGTTTCTTGTGATGTGACCAAGGCGAAGGCAGGAATGAAGTGAGCTGGAGATCTTTAAGTAGGCGGGACTGACGAGCAGATCCACAACAGCTGGTTAACTGTGGAGAGAGATGAGAGCTGGCAATTAGCCAACAGCTGAGCGGACAGCTCAGAGAAGGAAGGGCTGAGCCAGCCCTGACACTCTGTGAGAAGTGATCTCAAAGCGAGTATGAAAGAGGACCTACTTGATGGAGAGTTTGATGAGTCTGAAGCATTATGGGTGGAACTGTACATGGGTGTGCGTACTACAAAGGTTATCATTGGAGTTTGTTATAGACCTCCCAGTGTTAGTGAGGAGGTGGAGACTCAGCTTCTCGCACAGATGGAAAGGGCTGCAAGGGCTGGGACAGTGGTAATAATGGGGTATTTCAACTACCCGAAAAATTGACTGTAGAGGCACTGCTAGGACAGTTAAATCAGTTAAAAAATTTATAAACCTATTACAAGACAATTTTATGGTCCAGTTTATTGAGGCCCCGACTAGAAATTACACTCTGCTGGACCTGGTAATCTTAAACCATGCAGAGCTTATTACCAATATTCATATAAAAAAACATCTGGGTAGCAGTGACCATAACATGATTTAATTTAATGTTAGCCGTAAGTAACAAACACATATGGGTAAGATAAAAACACTTAACTTTAAGAGAGCAAATTTTCCAAGGATGAGGGCTGCTCTCCAGGACTTAGACTGGGAGGGAATATTGGCATTAATGGACACAGAACAGAAATGGGAATTCTTCAAAGTGACTGTATGTAAACTCACTGCAAATTATAATCCCATGGATAATAAGTTTAAAAGGCTAAAAATAAAACCTATGTGGCTCACGGCCAAACTTAACATGGCTATAAATAATAAAAAAGAGCTTTTAGAAAATATAAAAATGAAGGAACGCTATAATTGTTTAAATGTTACAAAGAATATAACAGAATATGTAAAAAGGAAATCAAGGACGCAAAAATTCAAAACGAAAGACAGATTGCAAATGATAGGACAAACCCCCAAAAATTCTTCAAATATATTAATAGTAAAAAGGTCAGGTATGAGCATGTAGGCCCTTTACAGAATAATCAGAGGGGTGGGTGACTGGGGACAAAGAGAAGGCAAATTTGTTAAATATTTTCTTCAGCTCTATGTATACAAAGGAGAATGGGGGAGCTCATGTCCATAATAGGGGTGGTAGTGACACAGCCCCAAATGATCCACAATAGCTCAAAAGTGATATGCTCCAGAAATATTTAGATAGAATAAAGGTGGATAAAGCACCTGGACCAGATGGCATCCACCCACGGATCCTAAAAGAATTGAGCTCTGTCATTTCCATTTCAAGGCCATTGTTTCTAATATTTAGGGACACGTTAATGACTGGAATGGTACCACTGGATTGGTGCAGGGCCAATGTGGTGCCCATATTTAAAAAGGGATTAAAGTCTTTACCAAGTAACTATAGACCTATTAGTTTAACTTCTATAATTGGGAAGTTTTATAAAAGTTTAATAAAAGACCACATAGACAAGTTCTTGATGGAAAAAAATATTTTCCTGGCCTATCCTCACGTCCGCACATAACGGGTTAACAACTCCTTTGGAGCCCCACATGACCACATGTTCCAAGCTGAATAAAAGACAGCCCCTTCCCCAACTAAGATGTTCTTTTTTTCTGGTCAGCTCCAGGCCCATGTTGATTGCAGTTGGTAAGTAATTTGTTTGCTGCATCCCCCCCTGCCAAACCTACCCCTCCATGTTAAGCCTCTCATGGAGTTGGAAGATCCTGAATGCTGAAGTTAAATCCTTCTAAGAACTGGGTGCCTTTTTTTGTGCCAAGGCCGCAGGCATAATGATGCTTAAACAGCATTGATATATTGTACAGGTCTGTTATTATAAGAGCTCTGCAATGTCATCATAAATTGAGTGATTTACAAGACCACATATGTAGATTGCCACCATCCCTTGATAATACATGAAATAACCTCAAAAGGTGGGATTTTATGGGCAATAAAAAATATACATATAGAAAACTTCACATATAAAAATGTAATTTATTGTAGAAAAATTGTATTAAAAGATCTCATGTTGATGATACAAAGCATCATAAGAATAGCATGTATATTTTTTATTGCCCATAAAATCCCACCTTTTGAGGTTATTTCCTGCAATATCATCATTGCCTCTCCCTTTGGTTTTTTTCCTGTCTTTTTATATGCAGCGCGCACCGCACTGCTTTCCTGGCTTTATTGTCAGTTTGAGAGCAGCTGTGAATGGTGTCACAGGGTACAGGGAGATAGGCAGCACAGGATGGGAACTGTCAGATGCAATGCAATGGTGTAAATGATCTTGGAGGTCTGCAGTTGCGAGGGCTTCTCTCCCTCTCTCTCTCTGCAGTCCTGCCAAGTAAAGGACTTACCTCAGATTTTGACTGAGTCTCCTGCCTTCCTCTGGATAGGCTGCCCTGGCTCCCCTGCTATGCTGTGTACTTCTGCGGGTTTGACAGTCTGACTGTTTTTTGTCTCAGACTCTGACTGTGTCTGCTGTCTGCCTTTGGAAACGCTGTCTGAGCTCACCTGCTGATGCTTCTGAAGTCAGTGGATGAAGGCAGATGGGTTTTCAGGGGACAGTGTACCTATTTTTTGGTGTGAGGTCATATGCTTTTCTCCATATATTTTGTGCAAATATGAGCTTGCCACACCTGTTAGTGGCACAGAAGATTAGCAAAGGTAGGAGGGGGCAACGTGACGCATGGCTCTTAAAAGAGTGCTCAAGGAAATTATACAAATTAAGGTGTTTTGCATTATTTTAGGAGCAGAAACCCTGAATGCAAACGCTCAAAAAACATAAGACCCGCAAACGATAATTTTTTCCTGACCAGGACGATGACACCTAACAGGTTGTCACATTCATTGGGCATGTGGTCAATACACTCTCTAAAGGAGTAATTTCCACTAACCCTGTGAAGGGACAGGATCCAGGAAATTGGCACATGCTTTTATGCCAGCATGATAGAAAATGCCTCATCCAGCTCAGGGTGCATTTTGGGCCTGCATGCAGTCTGCAGTGGCAGAGAAATGAAATTGCACAGGTTTCCTCACAAGGATGTTGTTTGCGCAAAATTCTAAGCCTATTAAGGAGGGTATAGCAGAAAGTATGCTGTAAATATCCACGGCACAAGCAACACCCATAATGATAGAGCGTAAATCGCTCATTGATGGAGGATGGCCTTGTCCCACAATGATAGAGTGTAAATCGCTCGTTGATGGAGGATGGTTTTTTCCCACAATGATAGAGCGTAAATTGCTTGTTGATGAAGGATGGTCTTTTCCCATAAGTATAGAGCGTAAATCGCTCGTTGATGAAGGATGACAGAGACCTCGTCAGAAGACCAATTTACAGTAACAGGTTCCATAAGCTTTATCTATATAAAATGGCTGCTGTATGTTTATGCACTGCACTTCCAGGGGTGAATGCTGCCCTCTAGTGTCTGGTGCAGCAAGTCTTTTGCCTTTTTATAACTCAGTTGCCTTCAGAGATCCTATGAATGAGAAAGTGGACTTGTTCACACCAGATGCAGTCCAGTGTGTTTTCATTCTGCATCAAGAACGCTTGGACAGTGTTTAACTTTGATACCAGTCACTTAGTTCAGACAAGTACAGTGCATTCTAGTGCAGTCAAGAGTAGCATGTTGCATTGCTTCTTTATAGAACACATTTAGAAAGTGGCAAAACGCATTGAGAATGCATCAAACACTCATGCAAAAACACATTTGGAATGCAGAAATTGTGGTGATCTGGCCATCAGGCTTGCACAGAATCTATACAGTGACAGATTTTGCCTGACAACCAGCAATAGAGTTAACTTTGATATATAAACTTTAGAAATGGCATTACATTCAACAGGAAAAGTCTGGACTGTGGCCAGACTAGTAAGAGGAAGCCGCCATCTTTCACTTAAGCCCACTGAACTTCAGAGGGTGCAGGAGGCCAAATCTTATAGGACAGGCTGAAGCTTTAATAGATCACAGTGGAAGTGTCTCAAAGTTACTTTTGGCATGAAATCAAGTCCAGAGCAAGCTGCTAAGATGGCTGGAAAGTCTCTTTTAAAGGTGCGTCCAACCAGTTTCTTCCAGTTGGTGCCAGGGGGCTTGAGTGAAGTTGATGATTGTAGCCTCCTTCTGGAGGGTTTGGGCAACAATCAGTGTTTGGGCCGGCAGTGGTGGTAGTTTGGGCCAGGTGGCACATGAGGGCGTTTCAATTTGCCTTCTTTAGCCAATGAGCTAGGCTGTCTATGGAGCAGAAAATCTTTGTGCCTATACGAATTCAACAAGAACTGGAACTTTGGACATCGCCACTGTGCTTCTTTCCGAGGCTTGCCTCTTAGCCCAGGAGATAGGATGATTATGAAGCCAGATGCCAGTCTCTGGGGCTGGGGAGTCCACAATCTGAAGAAACAAGTGCAAGGCCATTGGAGCGCAGTGAAGCGCAGACTCCCCAAGTATCTTGAATGGAAGAAAGCATTTTTCTAGCATTGCAAGCCTTTCAGGATCATCAAGGGGGCCTGAGTAAGGTTGACAACAAACAGTAGTAGCCTACATTGCCTGAAAAGGGAACACCAAAAGTCTCTTTTTCTTGTTGCATCTTGCAAAGAAACTTTTCATGGGGCAGAGAATCACTTACAGTCAGTTAAGGTTAGTCTTCTTGCCAGGGAAGCAAATCCAATTATTGGTTCGGTTAGGCAGAATATTTTTTTCAACAACTGCCTCATACCAATATTGGCCCTGCGGGGCGTTCCAGAAGTAGTTCTCATGGAGACTTCACTGAACATGCAGCTTCTGATATTTGCAACAGGATACCAATGCAAAGCCCCCATCATACAAGAGGTTCACAGTGCCATGGAATTTTTTGTTTGATCTTTGTCTCTGGTCAAATGAAATCTTTTATGGCAAGGTCAGTAACAGCACCCCAATCCAATGAGACTACTTTTAATAGCCTGGCTATGGAATAGGCTACACTAAGAGAGGCAGGGATTCTCATCTGAGGTTGTTCAGACCTTGGTGACCAGAAGATTGTCCATGAACGCTACATAGGAGAGGATATGAAAGAAGTCTGTTTTGTCTGCTCAGCAAAAGCGTTCTCTACTGTGTTTCCTGCTCTATGCAAAATCACATTTTACAGTCAGCGCTAAAGGTTGGTCTGGCATACAATTCCATTTAAGGTACAGATCGCTACTTTATCTTTTCACAGGCTGCAGATGGGTGCAAAAGCCAGTGACCAGATGCTTCCTCCAGACGACAATCCATATGACCTTGAGGGAAATCCTGGTTCCCTCTGTGAGACTTGGGCTTGGATCTGGGAGCACCCTTTGCACCAATATGTTTAATTCTCATTGAAGTACCTCACGGTAAAACTAGTTCTCATGCCAGTTTAGTTTGTAAGGTTGAATGAAGGCCGCACCAGACCTTCAAGCTAGCCCTTGCCTATATCTTCCAAGCAATTCTGGCATGACACTGAACAGTGTATTGCAAGCCCTGATTGGCTGACTCAGTGACCAATCAGGGCACAGAGCACTGTCAGAGTCATGATTGGACACTGTCATCATGACTTTATCCAATTATAGCTCATTCCTGCCCCACAGTATAAAAGTATTCTTGCAATGGTAGCCATTTTCAGTGTGATTTTGGCATGGAGAGAGATAGAACAGGGCTCTGTTCAGTGCTATCAGTTAGTGTGCTATACTGTGCTATTTTGCTTCAATTGTCGGTGTAGAATATTAGTTTTTAGTGTCAGTCTAGGGATAGTGTGAGTGTAGTGAGGAGGGCCATTATTCAGCTTTGCATAGTGTGCAGATAGAGTAGGGATAGCTCAGATAGTTTCACTGTAGTGTAGTGAGACCGTGTCATTCATTCATACATACATTAGTGTGGAGTAGGAACAGCTCATATACTTTCAGTGTAGTGTAGTGAGACCGTGTCAGTAATCTTGATATTAGTGTATAGCTAGAGTAGGGACAGTTCAGATAGCATCAGTGTAGTGATGGTTGAACACCGTCTATTTGATTGCGTTACTGCCAGTTTTAAGCCATTTACTTATGTGAGCGTTACTGCCAGTTTAACGCCATATCGTTTTGCGCGTGTTACTGCCAGTTTAACCCCATATAGTTCTGTGCATACTGCCAGTATAACGCCATATAGTTCATGCGTCACTGTACGTTTGGTGCATTATATTGCAGTATACCTCTTTAACACCATATTGTTTTGCGTGAGTTACTGCCAGTTTACCGCCATTTCGTTTTGCATGTGTTACTGCCAGTTTAACCTCATATAGTTTTGTGTGCATTACTGCCAGTTTAACGCCATATAGTTCATGTGTCACTGTACGTTTGGCGCATTATATTGCAGTATATTATAGTGTATCTGTGGAGTGTGTCTGTGTGGTGTGAGTACTCAAACTAAAGTGCACCAAACACCTCTTTACATTGATTAAAGTGCATCTGTGTACAGGTTTTAACTTCTTCTTCACATTTGCTTATAAGCACCGCCCCCTCCCAATAATGTCTGAGAGGACAAGGAGAGGTAGGCGTTCCCTTGGCACTGAAAGGGGGCCAGCAACAAATGTGACCACAGGCAAAGGTGGACATAGTGGTCAGTCCTCAGGCAGGGCATAATTTCCTCTGTTTAGTGAGTTTGCCTGTGCTATCCATATGTGTCATGATAATGAGTGTCGTGCTATCCAGCCACAGCATGCAGAGTAGGTAGTGGACTGGCTTACTAAACCTTCCTCATCCTCCTCATCCTCTGTCATGCAAGCAGAGACAAGTGTGCAGTCTCCTGCAGTTGCCAGAGTGGATAAACCTGCCTTATTGTCCACATCTATTCCTGCCATAGCCCCAACATCAGCCATTGAGGAGTCAGCTGAGTTATTTGACCACAGCGTCGGCCACTTGCCCCTTGATGATGCCCAACCATTACTGGATTCAGATGTTGGTTCTGAGGTTGAGGATGGCAGGAACATGAGTCTAGAGAGGAGGAACACTGGTAGACAAATTGGCATTCATGTTCTCCAAGCCGCAGTGTATTGGCAAGTTGTAATGATGATGATGATGATGATGAGGTCACTGATGCGACTTGGGTGCCAGATAGAGCAGAGGAGGAAACTGAAGGTGAAGCGGCACAGCCCCAAGGAGGCCGACATCAAAAAAGAGTAGAGAGCACCCTATTCCATCACATTCTGCAGCTGTTATCTCCCGGTCCACTCCCCAAAGCTCAGCTGTCTTAGCCTTTTTCAGCACATCTGCAGCAGATCGCACTGTTGCTATCTGCAAACTGTGTCTCAGGCACATCAAACGTGGCAAAAACGCCAACCATTTGAGTACCACATGCCTAACAACAAGGCATTTAACGTCCAACCACTCAGCCCGTTGGCAAGAACACCTAAAAGACACACAAAAGGGGCACAAATCTGTCCCTCCTCTTCCTTACCCACTTCAGTCTGCCCTTGCGATACCGAGTCATTACCTTTCAGCAGCCTCTAATGCAGGGATGATGTGTAGCACAGGGTGTCCCAGGTCCTAGCAGCACATCTGCCAGCAGCACACCACCAGCTGTAGACTGTAGCTGGCAAATTTCTCTGCCCCATCTGCTGCAGCAGAAAAAAAAATACAGTCCCTGCCACCCACATGCCCAGCGTCTGAATACAAGCTTGTCAAAGCTGTTGGCTCTCTAACTTCTGCCTTTCAGCCTGGTGGATTATGCCCCCTTGCGTGAATTCGTACAATGTGCTGTACCACAATGGCAGGTTCCCAGTTGTTACTACTTTCGCTACTATTTTTCACGTAAGGCCGTTCCATCTCTCTACCGTGGAAGGGAATGTTCTGGCATCGTTGGGCAAGGCAGTCAGCCGTAAAATCCACCTTACTGCTGACACGTGGTCCAGCAATCATGGGCAGGGACGATATATTTCATTCACAGCACACTGGGTAGCGCTGCTTGCAACTCGAAAGGATGCAGGACAGGGCTCGGTGCTGGAGCTTGTTGTGCCCCCACGTCTCCATACAGCTGGTGGCGATGATGCCAGACCTGTGAGCTCTACCCCCTCAACCACCTCCATGCCCTCCTCTGCAGAATTGTCCTATGAACATCAGGTACCCTCTAAGCGTTCAAAGGGCTATTCCCAGAGCCAGGCCAAAAGGTGCCATGCAGTGCTTCAGCTGGTGTGTTTATGGGATAGGAACCACACTGGAGCAGAGACTCTTGCAGCGCTGCAGGGACAGGCCCAGAGGTGGTTCACACCAAGCCAGCTGGAGCCAGGAATGGTGATGTTCGATAATGACTCAAACCTCCGGTCCGCCCTTAGACAGGGAAAGTTGACAAATGTGCCATGCCTGGCACATGTGCTCAATTTGGTGGTGCAGCGTTTCCTAAGTACATACCCAGGGTTGCAAGATGTACTAAAACAGGCCAGAAGAGTCTGTAGCCATTTCAGGCGGTCATACACAGACAGTGCTCGGTTGGCTGAAATTCAGCGGGAGTTCCACCTGCCTGTAAACCGTCTGATTTGTGACATGCCCACCAGGTGGAACTCAACTTTGGGAATGCTGCAGCAGCTATACATGCAGCAGAGGGCTGTCAACGAGTATCTGTGCCAGTTCGGCATGACGACAGGCTCAGGCCGCCTCGGCTTTTTTTCCCCACGCCAATGGCTGATCATTAAGGATGCATGCACTGTATTGTCACCATTTGAGGAGGCCACAAAGATGGTGAGCAGTGACAGTGCATGCACCTGTGACACAATCCCTGTTGTGTTCCTGATGGAGCAGACTCTGCACTGCATCCGCACTGGAGGCAGAGTAGCAGGAGGAAGAGGAGGACTTCCTTTACTCTTAAGGCCCACAGTATCCAGACATCATCATTCCTATGTCACAGAACACACAGGAGGAGAGAGGGGAGGAGGATGAGGAGGAGGATTCTGGCACTTTCATAGGCTTCAAAGAAGAGGAAGACATGCATCAATATGTAGGCGATGGCTTTTCAACCCCAGGACCCTTGGGAGTAGTACGTGGCTGAGAGGAGGAAGTTCCAGATGTGTCATCTTGAGTGAACCCGATGAGTCTGCTTCTCAAGCCTCTGCAAATTTGAGGAGCATGGGCAACCTCATGCTTCAAAGCCTGCGAAAGGACCCAAGAATATGTGGCATAAAGGAGAAGGATGATTACTGGTTGGCAACCCTCCTTGACCATTGTTTTAAGGGGAAGGTCTCAGAACTCATCCTGCCCCCACAGAGTGCAGAAGATAGGACACTTTAAAGAGGATTTTATTGAAAGTTTTTCCTGACTCCAGTAGGTTAAAGTGTGATCGGATTTTTTTTTTTTTTTTTAGTCCTTGCTGCCCAGGGTTGTCAGCTTCCACATCCCATCAGCAGCTTCTGCATCACATGGTGGACGATTACCTCGGGGCCAAAACAGAGAGTTGCAGAGCTTTCCAGCTGACGATCCACTGACTTACTGGGTCATGAGAATAGACCACTGGCCAGAACTTGCCCAGTATATACAAAGTTACATAGTTACATAGTATAAAAAGGAAGGAAAGTGGGACTTTATATGAAGGATGCACCCCTGGAGAAATCACGATATATATGAAATGGATGGTACTCGGTATCCCAGAACTATAGACATCTAATGACAGCATTGCAGAACAACAATTGGCAGTCAACGATTTATTTATATAAAAGTATAATGATAATAATAATACCATAGTAACACAGTCAGTTCATAATGTAAAACTTTGTATAGAACAAAGTACATTGGGCTAAATTTAATATAACACTGATAATGACACCAACAATAGTAGCATAATGAGTTCATATCATGCACATTATAGAGAACCATTTTCATAAAAGCGTGTCTCCCTGATAAAAAGCTGTATCTCTAATTCATTGGTACGATCCAATTGGTGAGTGCTGATGTAGTACAGTAAGAGTAGAAAGGCATCAATTGGCTCTATGCGTTTTGTGGCGACTGCCACTCTTCAGGAGCAAGTATGAGGTAGATGTCTATATGTATTGAAACACACAATTAGTTTATAGTAAAATAGAATAAAATAAATTAGTCATTATTGTAAATGGGAAGAGGAGAGGGGAGATAACCCCAATTTACCACAACTACTTACAGAATTGTCAGTGAGACTAGATGTAAGCGTGAAGGGCCGGAGGACCGACCGGAAACAAACATCAGTCCCGGGAGCTGAGGTGGACAGACCCGGGCGTGGATGGATCGCCAGAGTGAGACATTATTCCCCAGGGAACGGCCCCCATGGATGAAAAAGGAGAGGAAATGTGTTCCACGGAAGTGTGAGTTTCTGTGAAGAAAGATATATAGGGTAGAGTATATAGGGGTATGACAGTGGATAATACAAATAGTGACTGGTAATGACAAAAATAATGGCAGAACAGGTAAAGCTTATGGTGCAGGAACCATAAAGTGATATAAAGATGTCATCAGAAGTACCTATAGTGCAGGGTATGGGGGTAAATACAACCCCCCATTGGAATAACAAAAGTACATAAGAGGGGTGAAAAATACTAATTAACCCCAAGGCTGGGGTGATGATACCAAAAATAAAAGAAGGATTGGAACAAAGCTGTAGTGATATAAAGTAAGAAGGGTCTCCAAAAGTATACCTGGAATGCAGTAAGATTAGTGGAATCCAGAATGTGCCGTGACCAATTGGGGTAGCAACCCTGAAGGGAGCATGAATCGACTAAGAGGAGTATATACACTCCAATAGAGTAAAACGGCGAGCGGCAAACGCCACCCCCGTCCGGCGTCAATCACCTCGTGGAGGACGTAAGATGTTATCACAGCGTTGCCGCGTCAACGTCACTGGTGTGCGACGTTGCGCAGGCGGCGACGGAGGCGTGACGCCGATGCACAATTGGGCGTCCGCCCAGTCCCCGAACGACCAGGAAGAGGAAGAAAGGGGAGGAGGAGGGCCCCAGGAGCGCATCGCAGCTCCCAGAACTGTGTAGAGCCCGGCCTAAGAGATCCAGCCTGGATCACAGCTCAACCCAGCAATAATCTAACATACCAAGTAGCCATAACAATATTTTAAATGACATGTAACTAAGCTCCTCAAATCCTAAAATACTATGTGTCTCTCAATGACCAATAAAGGTTATGTGTTTGAATACAAAAGACCAAAATTCATATGACAATGAAAAGTACCAACGTGTAAATATTGTATAAGGGTAAGGGCGCATGCTTCCATCCCTGTTATGTATAAGCAAGACAGAGAGCAACTATTTGGGACTTTATATGAGAACGCAGGGCTACCACCGCCAAGTGCCTCCATCTGCCAAGTGCCACCAATTGGATCGTACCAATGAATTAGAGATACAGCTTTTTATCAGGGAGACACGCTTTTATGAAAATGGTTCTCTATAATGTGCATGATATGAACTCATTATGCTACTATTGTTGTTATTATCAGTGTTATATTAAATTTATCCCAATGTACTTTGTTCTATACAATGTTTTACATTATGAACTGACTGTGTTACTATTTTACTATGGTATTATTATTATCATTATACTTTTATATAAATAAATCGTTGACTGCCAATTGTTGTTCTGCAATGCTGTCATTAGATGTCTATAGTTTCATATATATCGTGATTTCTCCAGGGGTGCATCCTTCATATAAAGTCCCACTTTCCTTCCTTTTTATCAAATTAACAGGGATGGAGGCACTTGGCGGTGGTAGCCCTGCGTTCTCATATAAAGTCCCAAATAGTTGCTCTCTGTCTTGCTTATAGTTACATAGTAGGTGAGGTTGAAAAAAGACACAAGTCCATCAAGTCCAACCTATGTGTGTGATTATATGTATGTTGCGGTCATTCAGGTGCTCATCTAATAGTTTCTTGAAACTATCAATGCCCCCCGATGACACCACCGCATGTGGAAGGGAATTCCACATCCTTGCCACTGTCAGGGCACCATTGGCACCGGGGCGTCGGCGTACGCCTATGCGCCGGCGCGCGCCGTTGCGCGCTGCTCAGCAAATGCCTGCTGTTCCCGGGCATCGGCGCGGCGCTAGGGCGCGCGCGGGTTCGCGGCGCTTGGGCGCGCGCGCGTGTGCACGTGGGCGCGGACGGGCGTGCGCGCGTTCGCGATAGCGCCGGTTTGGCGCCAAAGTGCATTTAAAAGCCCCTCTGTGCTGTGACACATTGCTGCTTCGTCTCAGCTTCGTGATTCTAGTGTTTGTTATCTGATTGTTTGCTACCTATCTGACCCGGCTTGTTTGACCATCCGTCCTGCTCCAATCCGACCCGGCTTGTCTGACTACTCTTATGCTACCTGCCTGATACCGTTGCCGAACTCTGCCTGCCTACTGACTCTGCCTCTGCCTGCTGTACTTGCCTGCCTTATATCCTAGCTGATCCGGTTCGTCTGACCCTGCTTGTTCCTGTTGTCCTTGCTGTTGCACCTTCAACTTCAGCTCCAGAGACCTCTGCACATTCAAGTGTTCCAGTCTGCTGCTTCCAGTCTCACCTGATCTGCAGTCCAGCCATCCCTGCGGGATCTCTCACCTCTTCTGCATCAGAGACTCAGCTCAACAGGCACTCCTACCCCACTGCGCTCAGGAGACCACTGTCCCCACTCCAGTGGCTCCTGAACCAGCGTTGTATGAGAGGTCTTCTCCTACAAAGTCAGGCTCTCCTACCAGGTACCTAACAGTACGAAGCAGCCATGTCTGAGCCTGCAGGAGATACCTCTCCATTGAAGGAGATATGCACACACCTGGCAGCCCTCACCCAAGCAGTGCAGGCTCTTCAGGACAATTACAACAGACTGGAGGGACAAGTCCAGAACCTCGCAGGGGTTAATCCTTCAACCTCCTCTTCACCGGCCGCCCCAACACAGACTGTTCCAGGGCCTTCAGTGGTAATGCTCCCTCCTGAACCACGAGTCCCCACTCCTGAAAGATTCTCCGGAGACCGGTCTAAGTTTCGAGGTTTTCGCAATGCCTGCCAGCTCTTTTTTGCCTTACAGCCCAGAACCTTTTCATTGGAAGCCACAAAAGTTGGATTTGTCATTTCCCTCCTCCAAGGGGAACCACAGACCTGGGCACACCGTTTACTTGAAGGGGACTCAGCCCCAACCCAATCCTTATCAGCCTTCTTCGAAGCTATGGCACAATTGTATGAGGATCCTCAACTGACTGCCACAGCTGAATCTGCTCTGCTCGCGCTCCAACAAGGCCGCAAACCTGCGGAGGACTATGTTGCTGAATTTAGACGTTGGAGCGCGGATACCCAGTGGAACGACGCGGCTCTGCGTCATCAATTCCGCATTGGACTGTCTGAAAATCTAAAAGATGAACTGGCTCGAGTCGGTATTCCAAACACCTTGGAGGCCTTGATCACCCTAACCATCCAGATCGATCGTCGCCTCCGAGAACGCCGATCTGAACGAGCAGTTCAACCTAACCGCCCGACCTGGATGACACCACGTGCACCGATTCCTGCATCTCGCTACCTACCTGTGCCAAGTCCACCGCCAGTCAATACCACATTGGATACCTCCGAACCAATGCAGCTAGGTCTGATGTGACCTGCCCTGACCCCCGAAGAACGTGCCCGTCGCCGACAATTGAATCTGTGTCTCTACTGTGGAGGAACCGGGCATTATGTCCATAATTGCCCAATCAGAATGAGTAAGTGTTCATCTCCTATACCTACCAGTCTCTCTGCTTTATCCACAAATTCTACCCATCTTGCCATTCCTCTCTCATTACAACTTCAAGAAAAGACACTCCAAGTCAACGCAATTATTGACTCCGGGGCATGCAGCTGCTTCATAGACTTAAGTTTTGCCAACCTGCACAACATCCCTTTACAGACTAAAGCCCATGGACTCTCTGTCTTCCTTGCTGATGGCTCCCGTATCAGATCTGGACAAGTGACACAAGAAACCCTGCCATTACCCGCTACAACTTCTTCTCAACACAAGGAACTGCTGACCCTTGACGCCATCTCCTCTCCCATGTTTCCCATCATCCTGGGCATTCCCTGGCTTCAGGCCCACAATCCACACATCCATTGGGCAACTGGAGAAATAAAATTTCTGTCACCCTACTGTCAGGAACACTGTCTGGCAAAGGACTCGGATCCCCAAGCTACTCTACTTTGTGTGGACTCCGACCAGACCAATCGTCAAGCTATTCCCAAACACTATCATGACTACTTGGATGTCTTCAGCAAGAAGGGGGCAGATTCTCTTCCACCTCATCGTCCCTATGATTGCCCCATCGAGTTGCTGCCAGGATCCGAAATTCCCTTTGGACGCATCTTCCCCCTATCCGAAAAGGAACAAGAAGTGTTGAAAGCATACATTGATGAAAACTTAGCCAAAGGATTTATTCGTCACTCTACTTCTCCAGCAGGAGCAGGAATATTCTTTGTTACCAAGAAGGACAAATCTCTCCGCCCGTGTATTGACTACCGGGAATTGAATAAGATCACGATTAAAAATCGGTATCCCCTACCCTTGATACCCGAACTATTCCAGAAATTAAGGACTGCTGTTATTTTTTCTAAGCTTGATCTAAGAGGGGCCTACAATCTGATCCGCATTCGGGCTGGGCATGAGTGGAAAACAGCTTTTCGGACCCGATTCGGGCATTATGAATATCTAGTCATGCCTTTTGGACTCTGTAATGCCCCTGCAACTTTTCAACACCTAATTAATGATGTGCTTAGAGACTTTTTAGACCTGTTTGTGATCGCATATCTAGACGATATTTTGATCTTCTCGGAATCCCTAGATCTCCATCGGAAACATGTTTGTCAAGTATTGGGTCGTCTCCGCTTGCACAGGCTGTATGCAAAAGCGGAAAAATGCGAATTCGAGAAACAAAGCATCCAATTCCTGGGCTTGATTATCTCATCGACTGGCATCAAGATGGACCCACAAAAGGTTTCTGCCGTTCTGGACTGGCCGGTACCCCTGGACAAAAAAGGGGTTCAGCGATTCATCGGGTTCGCAAACTTTTACAGGAAGTTCATCAAGGGGTTCTCTGCTATAATCGCACCAATCACACAACTGACCAAGCAGAATACCCGTTTCTCCTGGAATCATCTAGCCCAAGAGGCTTTTGTGAACCTTAAGAGACTTTTTACTTCAGCACCTATTCTTAGTCACCCTGAACCATCCTTGCCATTCATTCTAGAAGTGGACGCTTCTGAGATAGCGGTCGGTGCGATACTCTCGCAACGAAAGGGCAGTAAGGATATTATGCATCCCGTAGGTTTCTTCTCCCGAAAACTCTCCCCTGCAGAGAGAAACTATGATGTCGGTGATCGAGAGCTTCTCGCCATCAAGACTGCATTAGAGGAGTGGAGGTACCTGTTGGAGGGGGCTGTGCATCCAGTACTAATTTACACTGATCATAAGAACCTAGAATATTTGCGATCCGCTAAAAGGTTGAAACCCCGTCAAGCCCGTTGGGCGCTGTTTTTCTCACGCTTTGCCTTCCACATTACGTATCGACCGGGTTCAAGAAATGTTAAACCAGACGCATTATCTCGAATGCATGACAACCCAAAGGATTTATCTGCCCCAGACACCATTTTACCTGCAAACAATTTTTTGCTCATTCAAGCTGATCTTCTTTCTCAGATTAAGGAAGCATCTTCTGAAGCAACCAGACCCTCAGGCCTTACCCTAAGTAGCAAGGACGGACTGTTCTGGAAAGGTAGTCAAATTTTTGTTCCTGAGGAGGTTCGGGTCAAGGTCCTGGCACTCCTTCACGATCACCCACTGGCAGGTCACTTTGGGGTTCGTAAAACTCTGGAATTGGTACAGCGTACTTTCTGGTGGCCCAATTTGAAGGACTTTTGTGAGAGATACATCAAATCTTGCCCTATCTGTACCCAGAATAAGACATCCAGGAGTAGAGCTTGGGGTCTGTTAAAACCCTTGCCTGTACCCGATAGGCCCTGGAAGATGATATCCATGGACTTTATTGTGGAACTCCCATGTTCAGAAGGTTGTTCTGCTATTTTTGTGATAGTAGACCGTTTTACCAAGATGGCCCACTTTCTCCCATTAAAAGGAACTCCGTCAGCTATGGAAACAGCTCACATTTTCATTAAAGAAATCATTAGACTCCACGGAATTCCTGTAAACATAACCTCGGACAGGGGGGTGCAATTTACCTCACGTTTTTGGAGAGCCCTGTGTGAATCTTTAAAAATCAAACTGGCTCTGTCTTCGGCCTATCACCCTCAGACCAACGGTCAGACGGAAAGGACCAATCAGACTCTTGAGCAGTACATCAGATGTTTTATCTCTTTCTCACAGGATGATTGGGTATCCTTGCTGCCGCTAGCAGAATTTGCCTACAACAATGCCAAACACTCAGCCACCGGTCAATCCCCCTTTTTTGCCAATTATGGGTTCCATCTAACCTTTTTACCTGATTTCCTTCCAGAGTCTTCAGTCCCGGCAGTACAGAGTACGGTAGACTTCATCAACCACAACAACCAGATGTTGCAGGAAGCAGTATCCAAGGCTCAGGCGGACAGCAAGAGGATCTTTGACCGAAAGAGAAGAGGGGAATTGAAGCTTCAGCTTGGTGACCAGGTATGGCTATCTACAAGTAACATTAAACTAGCATGTCCCTCTAAGAAGTTGGCACCTAGATTTATGGGACCATTTCCGGTCAAAAGGAAGATTAATGAAGTTTCATATGAACTGACTTTACCTGACTCTCTCAAAATACATCCCGTGTTTCATGTGTCATTGCTCAAACCTGCTGTACCTGATCCCTTCCCCGGCAGAGGAACTAGACCTCCTGAGCCCATTGTGGTTGATGGCAACGAGGAATTTGAGGTCGAGGCTATCCTTGATTGCAGGAAAAGACAAGGTCAGATCCAGTTCCTAATTAAGTGGAGGGGCTACGGCCCAGAAAGTAATTCTTGGGAACCAGATTGTAATGTACATGCCAGACGTTTAGTGCAAGCCTATTTTTCTAGTCATCCGGAGAAGAAAAGGCTTTTGGGCACCCGGAGGTTGCCCCTTGGGGGGGGGCAATGTCAGGGCACCATTGGCACCGAACCGGGGCGTCGGCGTACGCCTATGCGCCGGCGTGCGCCGTTGCGCGCTGCTCAGCAAATGCCTGCTGTTCCCGGGCATCGGCGCGGCGCTAGGGCGCGCGCGGGTTCGCGGCGCTTGGGCGCGCGCGTGTGCACGTGGGCGCGGACGGGCGTGCGCGCATTCGCGATAGCGCCGGTTTGGCGCCAAAGTGCATTTAAAAGCCCCTCTGTGCTGTGACACATTGCTGCTTCGTCTCAGCTTCGTGATTCTAGTGTTTGTTATCTGATTGTTTGCTACCTATCTGACCCGGCTTGTTTGACCATCCGTCCTGCTCCAATCCGACCCGGCTTGTCTGACTACTCTTATGCTACCTGCCTGATACCGTTGCCGAACTCTGCCTGCCTACTGACTCTGCCTCTGCCTGCTGTACTTGCCTGCCTTATATCCTAGCTGATCCGGTTCGTCTGACCCTGCTTGTTCCTGTTGTCCTTGCTGTTGCACCTTCAGCTTCAGCTCCAGAGACCTCTGCACATTCAAGTGTTCCAGTCTGCTGCTTCCAGTCTCACCTGATCTGCAGTCCAGCCATCCCTGCGGGATCTCTCACCTCTTCTGCATCAGAGACTCAGCTCAACAGGCACTCCTACCCCACTGCGCTCAGGAGACCACTGTCCCCACTCCAGTGGCTCCTGAACCAGCGTTGTATGAGAGGTCTTCTCCTACAAAGTCAGGCTCTCCTACCAGGTACCTAACAGCCACTCTTATGCCCCGTACACACGGTCGGACTTTGTTCGGACATTCCGACAACAAAATCCTCGGATTTTTTCCGACGCATGTTGGCTCAAACTTGTTTTGCATACACACGGTCGCACAAAGTTGTCGGAATTTCCGATCGCCAAGAACGCGGTGACGTACACCACGTACGACGAGACTAGAAAAGGCCGGTTCAGAACCAAGCACGGCACCCTTTGGGCTCCTTTTGCTAATCTCGTGTTAGTAAAAGTTTGGTGAGAGACGATTCGCGCTTTTTCAGACTCGTGGCTTTCAGATCGTGTTCTGACGTTCAGTTTGTGCTTGTGGGTTTGTATCTGCTCTTCAGTGCGTGCAGTCAGTTCGTATCGGAGTTTTCTGTGTGATCTTGCCTGCTCGTTGCTGTTTTTCAGGTCGCTCTTCACAGGCCTTGCTGTTCTTCAGTGCGTTCTGTTACTTCGTTCTGAGCAGCCGACCGTTTTCTAGCCATGTTTCGTATGCGTACTCCTCGTAGAGTTCGTGCTGTGCGGGGGCTTGGTGTTGGGGTCCTGACCTTGACACAAGTCCAGTCCATGAACAGGGTGGGGAGGAGTTCATGGACCAAGAATTGGTTGCTTCAGCGTGACCAGTTCTGTCACATGCCTTTGCTCCGTGAGATCCGTGAGAATAATCCTGATGAGTTCAGGAACTTTCTCAGGATGACGGACCCCGTGTTTCACCGTTTTTTGGCTTCGCTGACCCCTTATATTACCTGCATGAGGCAAGCCATCACTCCGGAGCAGAGGTTGGTCGCTACCTTGCGGTATTTGGCCACAGGGAGAAGCCTGCAGGACCTCAAGTTCTCAACAGGCATCTCCCCCCAGGCTCTGGGGATCATTATCCCAGAGACCTGTTCTGCCATCATCCAGGTCCTGCAGAAGGAGTATATGAAGGTAAGATTTTTATCCTTTTATATCACATTTTATTGTATTGAATGTTTGATAATATATTGTATTTCTTCCCTCATTCCCTAATTACCATGATTGTAATATGCTGTGAATGTCCCCTTTGTTCTCATGCATGCTGGATTTTTATATAATTATTATTTTAGGTCCTTCATACATATTTGCCCTTCAATAACCTCCCCAGCATGGTGTCTCCTGGCCTATATTCACCTCATGTAGTCACTTAACAATGTATTTTATCAGCTCCATAGTAGTGCTTTACCCCAAACACCCTCTAAAATGTTTGTAAATGTTATTTTTGATTTAAATTCAGGCAGAGTGCCAGAGGCTTTTTTTGTGGTGTCCCCAAATTTTTTTTAACCCTCCCCCCCCAACTGCTAAGTCAGCTGATCCCAATTCTCTATCCTCAATCATCTATCTGCTGACTTTGCCAAACCCATACACACTATACCCACCTTTTTACTGGTCAGATTTATGGATGAATTCCCCAAAGCATGTAGTGCAAGGGCCTCCTGTATACTTTCCAATGGTACTGTTTAAAGTTTTTGTATCCTATTATTATCTTGATAGGTAATAGCAGAATGTTCAAATGTCCTCAAATGTGTACAGTGTGTATTTATATCTTTGTATTATGACACTTCTTACCTGTCCAGTGGGCTGCCAATAGTGTAACTAAGGAGGGGCTGTTCCAAGTAATACCCTGTATTTAGGCATTCATCTCTCAATGAAGTGAAGAGGGTTACCTGTCCAAGAGTCCCCCCCCCCTATAATGTTAGAAATGGCCCATGAGAGGGGGGGAGGGGGAATATGATAGGTGTACCTTATACTTTGGCCTTGTTAAATTCCTCTTAGTAAATGCTATCTGGAGGTTGCCCCATAATGTTTGTGTCTAATCTGCTTGCCATGTTTCTGTGAAAAAATAGTAAGGTTTATTTTTTTTTCCTCAACAGTTTCCTTCAACGCCACAGGAATGGCAGACTGTGGCCTCCCACTTTGCCCAGCGGTGGGACTTTCCTAACTGCGGAGGGGCAATTGATGGGAAACACGTCCACATCGTCCCACCACCCAACTCGGGGTCGTACTATTATAATTACAAGGGGTTTAATAGTATAGTGATGTTGGCGGTGGTGTCGGCTAATTACGAGTTCTTGTATGTGGACGTGGGGAAGAATGGCCGGATGTCCGATGGTGGAGTGATCGCCCAGACGGAGTTCTACAGGCGTCTCCAGAATGACAGCTTGGACTTGCCACCTCCAGAGGACAATGTTGAAGGTTTCCCATTTGTGTTTGTTGCTGATGAAGCATTTGCGCTGGGGGACCACCTGATGCGGCCATTCCCGATGAGGACCCTCACGCCGGAACATAGGGATTTTAATTACCGGCTGGCCAGAGCCCAAAGAGTGGTGGAGAACACATTTGGAATCCTGGCCAGCCGGTTCCGATTATTTCTGACACCCATCCATATGGCGGAGTATAAACTGAACCATATAATACTTGCCTGCTGTGTTCTCCATAATTTTTTAAGAAAACATTCAGCCAACTATGCTGGCTCAGTTGGGCCTGAGGCCGGAATCCCTAATCCATCAACACTGACGGCGCTTGAAAGTGGCCGTCCTGGCTTGCCCTCCCTGAATGCCCGTGATGTCCGGTTACGCTACCTGGAGTTCTTTGTGGGTAGGGGGGCTATCAATATGCCAGACAATCTGTGACACCTTTTTCAAATAAAAAACAACCAAAAGAAATTCTTTGTGGACATTTACTGCTTGTGTTTGTTTTAGCTGACCCTGACAGAAATGTGTTAAGTGCAGAAAATGTCGTGATTGGGTAACCTTATAAAAAACAGTGTTGGCTGGTACTTCCTAAATGCAAAAACACATTTCACTACAAGTGCACTTGCAACTGCACTGAACCTGCACTTGTAGTGCAAAGAGGATTTGCCCTTAGGAAATAACCCTCATTTTTGCATAAAACAGCAATTACATCACCCCAAAAGTGTTGTAGTGTTGAGACAATAATCCACACATTCTTGAGTAAGGCACTTTTTTATACCTGCACAATCACATGTGCAATTCCCAAAGGTTTTTAAAACAAACCAACATGTTTGTTGTATAACAATGTTTGTAGTAGCATTATGAAAAATCAAAATATCCATTTCAGATAAAACAGGCCTGTGTAAAACCAACAAAAAAGCCAAAAAACTTGAACTTACAAAGTTCACATTAGGTAAAACCTGAAGGCTATATCAGACATCAGTATTTAGGAACTGGGTTTGATATAGCGTTCAGATGGGGGGAAATCACCCCTGGAAAAGCCAAATTTGGAAGATGCACACCAATTTATGAATGTCAACATGTGCTATCTGCCATCAGGGGGGATCAAGGGACGTGTTTTGGGGGAGCAAGCCCTTCCTCATCGCTACTTTATAATTGAGGAAGGGGTTGCACCCCCAAAACGCGTCCATTGATATCCCGTGATGGCAGATAGCACATGTTGGCACACTGTGTGCATCCTCCAAATTTGGCTTTTCTAAACATTTAAAAAATTTTGGTACGATAAAACAGGTGATTTTGTGGGGTTTAAATTCGCCCCAAAACATCAATGATGTTGTTATTTTTTTTTAATAACATCACTGATTTGTTGCTGGATGTTTTGCAATTGGAGATTACACCCCATGATCTCCCCAATCAGTATCTCGGCACTTTCAGATGTAAAGCGTTCTGGATCACGATCACCTAAAAAGAGATAAAGAACAAAAAAAAAGGTCTCAAAAATCTGCCACCAGCCATCTCTTTTACCTGAGCCTGTGGTCGCAGACACTTACCTGTTGTGGTGCCAATCTCCACCACGTCTTCTTCTTCCTCCTGCTCCGCTTGGGTTGGGGGTATTTCCCCTTCTTCCAGAGGGGGGGGGGGTCTCTGGTCTCCTGGGATGAGGGGTGTCCGAGTCTTTTCTCCCCTATGTAAAACAAAAATGGTATACTTAGCACATAGATATTTGATGGCAGAACTAGAAATAGGAAACATTGCTCGGAAGTGGGGTACAATTGTCTATTTTAGCAGAGTTCCAAGATGTATATTTTTTATTGCCCTTTGTCAATTTGCAATACTTTACCTGTTTGGTACAAGCTTCACAGATGTAGCCCCCTCTATAGTATACACTGGAGCACCTGTGTGGCCCCCCCTAATAAAAATGGTGTTCTTGTGTCCCACACTAGTGCTCCAGTGTCCAGATGTGAAAACAGCTGCTCAGTGTCCTCTCCTTACACACAATCTAGTTTGCATTTCATTCTAGTAACAAACCCATCTACACAAACAAATATTTGGCATCCAAGTAGGCCCCCAAAAATGTGTGAAAATGCATATGGCCTAAACAATGGTGTTCTAGAGGCCGAAAGAAAAATGTTTGATACGAACGAATAATGTGCCCATGAACATTAAAGTTGACCTTTTGAAACGTTACAACTAATAAAAGCATATGGAGCAGAACGAACGTAATAAAGACAGAAAGAATAGGAACACAGCACAACTACTTACTTTTTTGCAGCACTCTCCGGATCTTTCGGTACTGCTCTGGCTCTCTCAACTTCAGGTCCGACCACCGCTTCCCGAGCTGATCTTTAGACCTTCGTACCCCGAAATTCCGCTCTAGACTCCTGACCACTTTCGCCATGATCTTGGCTTTTTGGATGTTCGGGTTGGGGTAAGGCCCATATTTTCCGTCATAGTCGGACTTCCTCATGATGTCGACCATCTCCAACATCTCCCCAAACGACATATTTGTGGCCTTAAAACGTCTCCTTCTGGATCGGGACGTGCCTGGATCCGGGCTTTCCTCCTCCTCCTCGTTGCTACAATTAGCCCGCACCTGCTGTATGTCCGCCATCATGCTCTTCCCCCACTGCGCCGAACGAAAAGGGGCGGGGAATACACTAGAAAGAACGTCAGGGGCGGGCGGAGTTACACGCATGCGCAGTGTATATAAAGCGTAATACGCGTGCGTATTACGTTTGATCTGTGAGCGGAGGAAGGAGTATTGGACGCGGCGATCGTAAGAACGAAGGTAAGAGACAAACTTGTGCCTATACTGCTTCTAGATTGAGGCCTATATTGTAACAAGATTAGGAGAGTTTTGTGTGACATTAGGCTTTGTCTTGTGTTGTGTCTTGCAGTGAACATGGATATGGTACTGAAAGATAAGGACTTCATTTCAGTCTTCATAGAGATGCTAAGGGAGCTGCCCTGTCTGTGGGAGATTACCCACCCCATTACAAGAACCAAGCAAAGAGGAAGGCAGCACTGGAGCAATTGTGTGAAATTGTGAAGCAGGTGATCCCCACGGCAGACATCACTTTTTTAAAGATTTTCATTGGTGGCCTGAGGAGCACATATCTGAGGGAGCGCAATAAAGTCCTTGATTCGCAGAGATCTGGAGCAGCAGGTGACATCTATGTCCCCAGGATGTTGTACTATGACAGGCTGCACTTTCTGGCAGGCCAGACTGAACCCAGGCCATCCCTCTCCAGTCTTCCTTCCACGCTTCCTTCCCCCCCGGCTGAGGCTTCTGACGCCCAACCTGGGCCTTCCAGGCCACATGTGGAGGAGCCCAGATTGAGCCAGGTATAGCATTCCTCTAAATATTTCTGCTTGTCCAATCAATGATGTGAACTATATGTTAGTTGGGAGTACTAATTAAGGTTTGTGATTGATAATGCAAAACATTACAACTATGTCCCTTTTTCATACACAGGGAAGTCTCAGCCAGGAGGTGGCCGGGCCGAGCCGGCTGGCTGATCTGCAGGTCCCTCCACCCCCCCTAGAAACAGAAAGTGGCAGTAGGAGGAGTGCCCTAGAGGAGGCGGCTATCAGATTCTTTTGGAGGGCTACAGAGGTCCTGGGAGCACCACACACCAGGCAGGAGAACATTGCTGCATTCATTGCCTATAAAATGCAGAGGATGGAGGAGGGCCAAAAAGCCATGTGTGAGGCCCTCATATCTGAGGCTCTGGCGAAAGGTGTGAGGGGCCAAATTACACCTCACACACAGCTTTGGGATGGTCCTCCTCCTCCTCCTGCAGGTCCTACTCCTCCTCCAGGTCCTACTCCTCCTCCTGCCACATCTCCAACTGCACAGCCACAGCCCGGAAGGAAGTGTGAAAGGAAGACCAGACAGTGAGGACCCTGGATCCAGTCTGGTGGGCCAAAAAATGCAGCCTCTTGTGGTACCACAGCCTGCGGACACAGATGTCATCTGCTGCTATCCAAGTCTCTGTGAATCCCGGACCAGACTGCCCTCCCTTACATGTGGACTCCTAAGGCCAACAATTTTGATGTTGAAGAATTGATGTCTGCCGTGGGGGTCCCAGGCTTCGCTAATTTCTCTTGTTGATCCAGTGTTGCCTTCCTCTTTGTTTGGTTCTGATCCCTTAATAAAGGATTTTTGTTTTGAATTATACTCTCCTATGTGTTTTACTTCAAAAAGGACAGTTGGTTTGTGAGGACTCAGGTACATTTCAAATATACAATGTGAAATGAACAAGGGACACCAACAACAAACAATCTCCTTGAGATTAAATAATAAAAGATATCAATGGTATTGGGGTAACCTGACACACAAAACACACCCAAAAATATTCTGGAGTAAAAATAAAAATAACATTGGACAAAGATCAGCCTTGGAAAAAATCCAAACATTAAATAAAAAAAAAGGCTTAAAATCCAAAAAAAAAAAAAAATATAAAACTGTCAGATGTGACAACTAATAACAATATATTCAGGGAATCCCACTAAAACAACACAAATAAAAGTTTGTGAGAAGTGTGTGTGAATACGAGCAGCAAAACGACTTAATTCTTGTCACATTCTAAAGAAGAAGAGAGTGCGCTGTATTAAACCATTTTGAACATTGCAGCGTGACGAAAGTGCTGTATCCATTGCGAACGCTAAGTTTACCAGAACGAGCTGTCCCGTGTCGGAATTTCTTCTGAGCATGCGTGGCACTTTGTGCGTCGGAACAGGCCACACACGGTCGGAATTGACGCGATCGGATTTTGTTGTCGGAAAATTTTATCTCCTGCTGTCCAACTTTGTGTGTCGGAAAATCCGATGTAAAATGTCCGATGGCGCCCACACACGGTCGGAATTTCCGACAACACGCTCCGATCGGACATTGTCCATCGGAAAATCTGACCGTGTGTACGGGGCATTACAGTAAAGAACCCTCTATGTAGTTTAAGGTTAAACCTCTTTTCTTCTAATTTTAATGAGTGGCCACGAGTCTTGTTAAAGTGGAGGGCCACCCTGAAAAAAAAAAAAAAAATCACCAAAAATCCTAAAAAAAATTTTTTAAAAATTTGAAAAAAAAAAATTTAAACTTACCTAAACCCTTGTTGCTAGGCAGTCTTCCTAATCTGCCTCTTCCTATTCCACGGCGTGTTCTTCTCCTCCGGTGAGCGGCCCCGTTGTCTTCTGGGAACTGTGTGTATACCCAGAACACCACGGGGCCATTCACAGAGCAGAGCGCTGCGCCGCTCGCGCGTGCGCAGTAGGAAACTCGCAGTGAAGCCGCAAGGCTCCACTGCCTGTTTCCCTTACGTAGGATGGCGATGCCGGGACCCGAGGGATGGGTCGGCCTCAGGCGGCCGACATTGCGGGCACCCAGGACAGGTAAGAACTTATTTAAAGTCAGCAGCTACAGTGTTTGTAGCTGCTGACTTTTACTTTTTTTTTTCAGGCCGGAATCCCGCTTTAAACTCTCTTCTGCGAAAATGCTATTCCTATTGTGGGGTCACCAGTACGGTATTTGTATATTGAAATCATATTCCCTCTCACACGTCTCTTCTCAGTGCTCACAACCTTTCCTCATAACTAATATCCTCCAGACCCTTTATTAGCTTTGTTGCCCTTCTTTGTACTCACTTCATTTCCAATACATCCTTCCTGAGGACTGGTGCCCAGAACTGGACAGCATACTCTAGGTGCGGCCAGACCAGAGTCTTGTAGAGCGGGAGAATTATCATTTTATCTCTGGAGTTGATCCCCTTTTTAATGCATGCCAATATTCTGTTTGCTTTGTTAGCAACAGCTTGACATTGCATGCCATTGCTGAGCCTATCATCTACTAGGACCCCCAGGTCCTTTTCCATCCTAGATTCCCCCAGAGGTTATCCCCTCAGTGTATAGATTGCATTCATATTTTTGCCACCAAAATGCATTATTTTACATTTTTCTACATTGAACCTCATTTGCCATGTAGTTGCCCACCCCATTAATTTGACATTGAACTGTTTACCCCATCCTCCAGGTCGAACCCTGGGGGACCCCACTACCCACCCCTGACCATTCCGAGTACTCCCCATTTATCACCACCCTCTGAACTCGCCCTTGTAGCCAGTTTTCAATCCATGTACTCACCCTATGGTCCATGCCAACGGACCTTATTTTGAACAGTAAACGCTTATGGGGAACTGTGTCAAATGCTTTTGCAAAATCCAAATACACCATGTCTAAGGGCCTTCCTTTATCTAGCTGGCAAGGGGCTGAAAGCTGAAAATTGGTCTGGGCAGGAAGGGGGTGTAAGTGCACTGCATTGAGGTGGTTAAGGGGGGGTATGATCAACATGTACAAATACATAAGTGGTCCATATAGTGAACTTGGTATGGAGTTATTCACTTTAATGTCATCACCGTGGACGTGGGAGCATGCTTTACGTCTAGAGGAAAAAATATTTAATCTCCAAATACGGAAAGGTTTCTTCACAGTAAGAGCTGTGAAAATGTGGAATAGACTCCCGCCAGAGGTAGTTCTGGCCAGCTCAGTAGATTGGCCTAGATTATTTCCTAAATGTACATAATATGGGTAAAGTTGATCCAGGGAAAATCTGCCTCTCGGGGGATCAGGAAGGAATTTTTTTTCCCCTGCCGTAGCAAATTGGAGCATGCTCTGCTGGGGATTTTTGCCTTCCTCTGGATCAACTGTGGGTGAAGGATTGTGTCTATGGGATTGTATTTTTTTTTTGGGTTGAACTAGATAGACTTTTTTTTAACCTGACTAACTATGTAAGGAACCAGCAAATCCGGATATGACATCAGTAGGGAGCGGACCTGCAGCCTCTATGTATTTCATGTTATACACGTCATCAGGAAGCTTGCCCGCCACCATTTTCTTGGAGCCTTATATACCCCTCCATTTATTATCTTTGGCTAAAGAGATCTTAATGGCAAACTGATCATCTGAGCACTTTCGGGAATAGCAATGTTTCAACTACATAATTTTTAAAGTGCTGCCGTACATGTTGGTGCCCACTTTCAGATTCATATACAAAAAGCTTACTACAATAAAACAATTAGTTTTGCATTCATTATTATTATTACATCAACAATTGATCAACGTAACCCTATATACCTAGGGCAAATAATAGTCCAAATATACTGTAATCTATAGAACTATGCATTAGCAATTATATACTTATTTATACAAACATACTATTAGACAAATATATTAAAAAAATTATAAAAATATTATATAAATATTATTAACCCTTTCTTCTTAACACATCAATTAGCTACAAATATCAAAGTTTAATACCCAATATAAGTGTGTTGAAAAGATTATACGTAAATAATACTGTCCAATTTTACTAAAAGACAACAGTTTGAATAAATTACTGCCCAAAAAAACCCTATGTTTATTTATAAGAAAGTTCCTAGAATTAGAAACCGAATAGCCAAAAATGTTTTTCATCCCCCAAAGAGACCCACCACTTTTTTTTGGAAAGAAATGTTTTTTTTAGATGTGGTAGATGTATCTCCTGTAAAACCACTAGTGATAAAAGAAAAAGGGTAGAAAACTTTAAGAGTGATAATGCCAAGATATATGAGGTTGAGAAATGTATAACATGCCACACTAGATTTGTCACATATCTAAGCCGTGTGGCTTAAAATATGTGGGGAGAACCACTAGACCCCTGTTTAAGAGGATAAATGAACATGTGAACAAGATAAAGAAGGGTTGCATTAAGCGCAATGTGTCTAACCATTTTAGGAAAAAGCATAATAGAGACCCATCAGGATTAAAATTCATTGGTATAGATAGGGTCTATAGCCATTGGAGGGGAAGTGATCTTTGCAAACAAATCTCTCAGAATGAAATATGGTGGATACATAAGATTGGATCTCTGTGGCCATCAGGTTTAAATATAAATATTGACCTAAATTGCTACATTTCAAATTATTAGTACAGTACCCCCAGTGATTTGGGGATTTATTAATTCAATATTAGTAAATCCCTCACCCATGAATCTTAAACAATAATATAGATGGTAGATCTTCCTTCAGGGCCATCAACAATGAAGTATCTGAATGGTGATAGAGCCCCATTTTTATTACAATGTATGGGTGTAATTCAATCCATGTCCACTAGATGGCATTCGAGGATATTTTTAGCTAATTGATGTGTTAAGAAGAAAGGGGTAATAATATTTTTATTATATTTTTATATTTTTTTTATATATTTGTCTAATTGTATTTTTATTAAAATCGTTATATAATTGCTAATGCATAGTTGTATAGATTATATTTGGACTCTGATTAATTGGAACTATGTAATTTATGTTATTTGCCCTAGGTATTTAGGGTTACATTGATCAATTGTTGATGTAATAATGAATGGAATACCAATTATTTTATTGTAGTAAGCTTTTTGTATATGAATCTGTAAAGGGGGCACCAACATGTATCCTAGCACTCTAAAAATTATGTAGTTGTAACATCTGTATTTCCGGAAGTGCTTGGATGATTAGTTTGCCATTACCATCTCTTTAGCCAAAGATAATGAATGGAGGGGTATATAAGGCTCCAAGAAAATGGCGGCGGGCAAGCTTCCTGATGAAGTTTATAACACAAAATGCATAGAGGCTGCATGTCCGCTCCCTACTGACATCATATCCAAATTTACTGGTTCCTGATCCTTGTGTTTTGAAACACTTACTGCAGCTGGTAGAATAGCGTGCACATCTATCCTAAGCTGTACATTTCGGTGCTAACTTATAGCACGACCTAATGTAAGTGCGCTTTGCTTTACTTGTATACACTGGCATTAAACCTATTGCGCTATGATTGTTTATATGTTGCTCCCGAGTCACATTGCTTGATCATCACCAAAGAATAAGGAATTGTTCCCATTCACTCTGTTGGTTGAGAGAAATCCATTATTCTCACACATTTTTTTAGTTTAAGGATCTGGTGAGTTTGCATTTTTTTATGCACTATTTGTGGTGGAGCACTACATGAAGAATATTATTTGCCACTTTGAATCAAGATGATTGGATTTTTTCTTTGGGAAGATATATTGAAAACATTTATTTGGACTTTTTTTTTTTTTTTTTTGCACACATATATATATATATATATATATATATATATATATATATATATATATATATATATATATATATATATATATATATATATATATATATATATATATATATTTCTTTGTAAAATACTTTTTGGAAATATTTTGTTTTTATGAATTTATCACAAATGTCAAAAAGATTAAGGTGTGTGTGTATATATATGTATATACAGTCTCTCACAAAAGTGAGTACACCCCTCACATTTTTGTAAATATTTTATTATATCTTTTCATGTGACAACACTGAAGAAATGACACTTTGCTACAATGTAAAGTAGTGAGTGTACAGCTTGTATAACAGTGTAAATTTGCTGTCCCCTCGAAATAACTCAACACACTGCCATTAATGTTTAAACCGCTGTCAACAAAAGTGAGTACATTCCTAACTGAAAATGTTTAAATTGGGCCCAAAGTGTCAATATTTTGTGTGGTCACCATTATTTTCCCGCACTGCCTTAAGCCTCTTGGGCATGGAGTTCACCAGAGCTTCATAGGTTGCCACTGGAGTCCTCTTCCACTCCTCCATGACGACATCACGGAGCTGGTGGATGTTAGAGACCTTGCGCTCCTCCACCCTCCATTTGCGGATGCCCCATGGATGCTCAAGTTCTGGAGACATGGTCTGGAGACATGCTTGTCCAGTTCATCACCTTTACCCTCAGCTTCTTTAGCTTCTTTAGCAAGGCAGTGGTCGTCTTGGAGGTGTGTTTGGGGTCGTTATCATTTTGGTATGCTGCCCTGCGGCCCAGTCTCTGAAGGGAGGGGATCGTGCTCTGCTTCAGTATGTCACAGTACATGTTGGCATTCATGGTTCCCTCAATGAACTGTAGCTCCCCAGTGCCGGCAGCACAAACCATGACAGTCCCACCACCATGCTTTACTGTAGATAAGACACACTTGTCTTTGTACTCCTCACCTGGTTGCCGCCACACACTTGACACCATCTGAACCAAATAAGTTTATCTTGGTCTCATCAGACCACAGGACATGTTTCCAGTAATCCATGTCCTTATTCTGCTTGTTTTCAGCAAACTGTTTGCAGGCTTTCTTGTGCACCATCTTTTAGAAGAGGCTTCCTTCTGAGACGACAGCCATGCAGACAAATTTGATGCAGTGTGCGATGTATGGTCTGAGCACTGACAGGCTGACCCCCCACCCCTTCAACCTCTGCAGCAATGTTGGCAGCACTCATATGTCTATTGCCCAAAGACAACCTCTGGATATGACGTTGAGCGCGTGCACTCAACTTCTTTGGTCGACCATGGTGAGGCCTGTTCTGAATGGAACCTGTCCTGTTAAACCGCTGCATGGTCTTGTCCACCATGCTGCAGCTCAGTTTTAGGGTCATGGCAATCTTCTTATAGCCTAGGCCATCTTTATAGAGCAACAATTCTTTTTTTCAGATCCTCAGAAAGTTCTTTGCCATGAGGTAAACCCAAAAAGAAAAAAAAAAAAATCTCTCCTGCGCTCAGGTGTCCAGGAACTGAACATGTGGTGCGACCACCTATAACAAGGTATTGCCTAGCGTCTTGCAGCCCTCCTCTGAACAATGGGTATTCAAGCTAGAAAAAACAGAAAAAGAAGGAGGGCGCACTAACCTAGTGCATTACCACTGATAAACTTTATTGCAGCATAAAAACAGCAAAAATTATACTCACAAACGAGCTATCAAAACTAGCTTTGAAAAGGGCGCAAATGCGCTGTTCTGTGGATCAACACACCAGGACCTATTGCCAAGAAGGTCAGACCGGTGCAAATGGCCAATGGCTAACGCGTTTCAGGGGAGCACCCCCTTCTTCAGAGCCTGAACGGGCAATGGCTGGTCTCTCGAAATTGCCTCTCTATAGATGTATATATGTGTGTGCATAAGTACCTGTGTCTGCCACACCCAATTGGTAGCGACGCCCCCTCACAAACGGCAACACCCACCCATTTAGGCTTTAGGCTTACCCTCCCTGGACCCCTCCCTCTATGTACAAACCCCATTTGCAGCCAAAAGATAGTACTAATAAAAACAAGCAACAGGCATCACTCTGTTGCTTGCTATATACTGAGCCAACAAATCTGTAGCAAAATCAGTATGGACCACAAAAAAAAAAAAAAAAAGGGGGTGGGGGGGCGCCGACCACACATACTTCTCCTCCTGCAAGCAGCTCCGTAGATGGCCCCATGCCGTGGACAAACCGCGGTGGATAATACGGGGCTTCTCTGGCTCCCAGGAGCCATATAAGCACTGCACACAGCGTGTGGAACGCACGCCGCCCAAAGGTGAGGTGCCATGTTGAACTTCCGGTGAGTGTATGAGAAAGTGAGAGCGATAACACCAAATTTAACACACCTGCTCCCCATTCACACCTTAGACCTTGTAACACTAACACTGTCACATGACACCATGGAGGGAAAATGGCTAATTTCGCCCAATGTGGACATTTTCACTTAGGGGTGTACTCACTTTTGTTGCCAGTGGTTTAGACATTAATGGCTGTGTGTTGAGATATTTTGAGGGGACAGCACATTTACATTGTTATACAAGCTGTACACTCACTACTTTATATTGTAGTAAAGTGTCATTTCTTCAGTGTTGTCACATGAAAAGATGTAATAAAATATTTACAAAAATGTGAGGGGTGTACTCACTTTTGTGAGATACTGTACATGTATGTATGTATGTATGTATGTATGTATGTATGTGTGTACATTTTTTTTCACATAGGCAGACATTACTGTTGACACTAACAATTAGTGTAATGGTCTGGAATTGTCTCGCATTAGTGGAATGGATATCATGGCAGCCTGGGTGCTCTTAACTGTGAGAGGGGCCTAAGGAGTATGGTTAAACAAAACATGGGCTTCCTTGTATCTATACAGGGGTCAGCAGGGTAGGGCCCAGGTTTCAGTATGGCAGAGAAGAAGGGTCACAAGGGCAGAGGATAGGGATCAGCAGAACAGAAGGTCAGTAGGGCAGGGTGTGTATACCATCTGCTGGGATGGTATACAGAGATCTATCACATGTATGCTGCCATGTTGGCATCAGGAAAAAAACATTTACGCTGTGCTGCCAAAGCAAAAATCACAGCTTATGTATTTAGCACCAGTAACCTGTATAGAGGCACCAGGAAATAAAATATTGTAACTGCAGTGGCAAATGCAGAAATATCTTCAGCAGTGTCAGTAATGGTGTTTTTTTACTTTTAACCACTTGCCGCCCGCTATATAGCAAAATGACGGTGGCAAAGTGGTTTTAATAACCTGACCGGACTTCATATGACGTCGCCAGAATATCAAGCCGCTGCGCGCCCCCGGGGGCGCGCATCGCGGCGATCGTTGTTGTGGTGTGTCAGTCTTTTTTTTTTTTCTTTGTGGTGGTTAAAGCTGCCACTTGTTCTAAGCATGCCACTGCATTAGTTAAAGCAAAAGTGTGCAAAGAGTGTGAACCAAAAAACACCTCACACTATCGCCCAAAAGATAGAATACTGTTTTTAATTCTGGAGATCTCACTTACAAAAAGATAGTCCAAAGGCAACAAAGAGGGTGAAGGGTCTTAGGGATAAAGCAATTCAGGAGAAACTTCAGGAACCTAATACAGTATGTACAGTCTGGAGAAAAGAAGGAAAGGGGTGTTCTGTGTTCGCCATCGGACAGGTAGAGGATGTCGCGTGCGGTACGATCTCCTACGCAGTGCGGGGAATATCGTTGCCGTGCATGCGCGCGGCTCATCCCCAGTCACGCAGATTGCGTCTGAGGCGACGGAGGGGCACTTCCGCCTTTTGGAACGCTGAGGTGGCCACAAAAGGGTGCATACAAATCTGTGACCACTTGTAAGCCCCATGGCCGAGGTTGCCCCCCTTGGGGTGGCTCCCCAGCGGTATCCGGGATCATCAGTGGGGGAATCTACTGTTTCTTCTGTTTTTTTTAATAAAGAGAAGTCTCTGGATAAGCGAGCCCATTTGGTGGAGAGGATAAATATGATATGACTGCCATTTTTTCTTATATGATAATGCACAAAGGAATGTGTTTGTACACCATATTACATAATATTAAAATCAAATTTGTTTTTTCGATGTATCCATAGACATATAAGAAGCCCCTGAGGAAGACCATAATCTTTAAGGTCGAAATGCATTGGGGCATTTCCTGAACATCGGATAGTATAACCATAACCAAATATTGTGGGTTAACATCTTTGGATGTATATTCTTCTAAATTAATGTACATGGTTTTGTCAATTGTTCGATTTCCCTTTTCAAACCCAATTGTCTTGCATTTTGTACACCAGAGCTCATATTTCAACTTTTGTACCATTATTGTCCAATTGTCCTTTGACAATAAAATTGATATATATTTTTTACAAAAACTTTCTTAACCTATACTTGCTGCTAAAAAACCCCATGGGCAATTTTCCACTTTTTCACAATATTTGTATCGGGGTGTGCAGCCCTATCAGACTCCCCATATGTGTCATCCAATGCTATAGGGGAGATATGATTGAAACCATTAAATACATTGAGGGGGTGAATAAGGTTCAAGAAGGCAGCAGTTTCAATATGAAGTTAAGTTTTAAGAACACAGGGACATGTCCTCAAACTAGCAGGAGGAAGGTTCAAAATTAATCTTAGAAAGTATTGTAGCACCCTCCTAGAAGAGTGAGTGTATATCGTTTTTGGTTTCTCTGCTTAACAGGGGGACAGCTAGGCAAATTTATGTGCTGTCTGCTTAACAGAGAACTATGATTGATTGATATAGTTTGCTCAGTGTTCTGGTGCTGCTCATACTGTCTTGAAAGTTTCACACTGATCCAGTAGCTATGGAGTATACTGGACAGTGGGTGAAAACCTAGCAGATGAGAGCAACCCAGTCCTGGCCAAATAGAAGGGGATGTGCCTCAAGGCATGCTGGATACCTGTATTTATATCTGAAGAGCAGATGGGCTTGAGGTCTAATCTTCCTCTAGAGCACAGGTGTCAATCTGGTGGCCCTCCAGTTGTTGCGGAACTACAATTGCCATGAGGCATTGCAAGGCTGACAGTTATAGCATCAGTGGCGGCTGGTGCTCAAAATTTTTGGGGGGTGCAAACAAACTGAAAAATTCTGAAAAAAAAAAACCCATCAATTGCAGCCTCACTGTGCCATCAATTGCAGCCTCACTGTGCCCATCAAACGCTGCCACTGTGCCCATCAAACGCTGCCACTGTGCCCATCAAATGCTGCCACTGTGCCCATCAAATGCAACCACTGTGCCATATCAAATGTTCCCAAGGTGCCGTGTAAGTGAAGCATAAGCGGGAGATATGCACATAAATTATAATATTATTCACTTCGCTTCCCCCCCTTACAAATATAATACAACAGCCTGGCACTGGCAGCCATCATACTTACCATACATAGGCGGCTTCGCTCAGGCCGTACGTCCCACGAAGCCGCCGACGTCACTTCCGGTTTCCATCTGGTCTCTGGAACAGGGAAGCCAGAAGTAACTTGAACAACAAAGCATCCGCTCGTAGTAATACTACAGGCGGATGCTGCTCGGCGCGATGGATTGCGGGGTAAAAGCCCGCAAATGAAGCGCCTCCTCTGCAATCTCGTGATTGTATAGACGTGGCGCCTCCCATAGTGCACTGTGTCCAGGGCCTGAACACTGCGCACTTAAGGACCTTTTTTTCTATTTTTTTTTTTTTTCAAAGGGCCATTTTAAATTTTTTTTTTTGTAAATGCCTGGAGGGAGGAGCGGCTACCGTGCGCCCCCTATGGACGGGCCGCCACTGTATAGTATGACTCCCACAGTCAGTGGCATGATGGTACTTGTAGTTCTGCAACAGCTGGAGGGCCACCAGTTTGACACCCCTGCTCTAGAGAGAGAGAGAGGTCCAGGTGGGGAAGGGGCTGCTGCCTCTCCCCAGCACAGGCTGAGGGTGACCTGAGGGCCTGAAACACTGAAGCTGAAACCCATGGTTCTGTCAGGAACCATGAATCAGACTGAGACAGAAGTGCAGTAAAAATCACACTATTCAATAAAATGGTATAAACAGAGCAAACGTAGTCAAAGCATAGCCAGAGTTCGGTAACCAGGACAGTTAGTCAGAACAAGCCAAAGAAACAGGAGTCCAGGGATCAGCAAAGTCAGGTGCAGCAAACAAGATCAGGAACCAGAAGGGAAGTCAGCCAAGCAAAAGTCTTTCACAGGAAACAGAGTCCAGGTATGTTGACCAAGGCAAATGCACAAAAGATAGTTACATAGTTAGTCAGGTTGAAAAAAGACACAAGTCCATCCAGTTCAACCATAAAAAAAAAATTAAAACAACGAACAATCCAATATACCGAATTCAATACCCACAGTTGATCCAGAGGAAGGCAAAAAGCCCCAGCAGAACATGCTCCAATTTGCTACAGCAGGGAAAAAATTCCTTCCTGATCCCCCAAGAGGCAATTGGATTTTCCGGATTTTCTGATCCAAGCACAGCACTAGCTGATGAGCAGGAAAAGAAGACCAAGTGAGTCACTGTGGAAGAAAGAGTCTTTGGCAATTAACTGACAGCTGACCACAGAGCTCTAAGAAGGAAGGGCTGAGCCCAGCACTGACAATACTCCCTCCTCAACCACCCCCCCTCCTCTGGTTTCAGGAGAAAACGTCTATGGAAGGCACAGAGAAGGACAGGAGCATGTATGTCCGGGGATGAGACCCAAGAGCGTTCCTCCGGACCATACCTCTTCCAATGAACCAGGTACTGTATGCGCCCACGGAAGCTATAGGAATCAATGATAGATTGTATCTCATATTCCTCATGGTTCTCAACCTGAACTGGGTGAGGACGTGGTACCAAAGTGGTGAAACGGTTACATACCAAAGGTTTTAATAAGGAGACATGAAATACACATATTAAAAGGAAGGTCTAAAGCGTAAGCCACTGTGTTGATCCTACGGAGAATAAGGAAAGGCCCAATAAACCATAGTGCCAGTTTTAATGAGGGAACGTGGAGTCGGAGGTTGCGAGATGACAGCCAGACCCTGTCCCCAACTTGGTAGGAAGGCACAGGTAGGCGTCCGCGGTCAAAATGTACCTATCATTGGCACATTGCAATGACTTTTGCACCTGTACCCAGGTGGAACGAAGACCACAGAGATGCTCCTCCAATGCAGGAATGCTCTGAGGAACAAAAGAGTCAGGCAACATGAATGGTTGGAAACCATAATTCGCCATGAATGGAGACAATCAGGAAGCGGTATTGATGTCACTATTGTGAGAAAACTCCACCCAAGGTAAGACCAGTTGTTATGGTGGTCAGAAATGTAGCAATGTAAAAACTGTTCCAAGGACTGGCTGGCTCGTTCTGCGGCTCCATTGAACTCCGGGTGATACGCAGAGGAGAAAGAAAGCTGAATTCCCAACTGTGTACAAAAGGCTTGCCAAAACCTGGACAAAAACGGGCTACTCCTGTCCGAGACGTTCACCTTGGGTAGCCCATGTAAGCGAAAGATCTCCCGAGCAAAAATGGAAGCCAGTTCTTTAGATGTGGAAACTTCTTAAGTGGAATACAATGAGACATCTTCAAGAACCGTTCAACCACCATGAGGATAACTGTGTTGCCCTGAGAGTTGGGTAACTCCACAATGAAATCCATTGACTGGTGGGTCCAAGGCCTCTCTCCATTAGGTATGAGTTGTAGGAGGCCCACTGGTAGGTGTCGTGATGTCTTTGTCAGAAACCATGAACCAGACCGAGACAGAAGTACAGTAAAATCACACTTGTTTATTAATAAAAATAAAAAGGTAAATAGAGTAAGCGTAGTCAAAGCATAGCCAGAGTCCAGTAACCGGATCAGGTAGTCAGCCAATCCAGAGTCCAGTAACCGGATCGGGTAGTCAGCCAATCCAGAGTCCAGTAACCAGATTGGGTAATCAGCCAAGCCAGAGTTCAGTAACCAGATCGGGTAATCAGCCAGGCCAGAAGTCAGGAATCCAAGTAGAGGAACAGCAAGCAGAATAAGGAGCCAGAAGGGATGTCAGCAAAGCCAGTCTTTAAACAGGAACGCAGGAGATGGTTTCTTGTGATGTGACTAAGGCGAAGGCAGGAATGAAGTGAACTGGGGATCTTTAAGTAGGCGGGACTGACGAGCAGATCCACAACAGCTGGTTAACTGTGGAGAGAGATGAGAGCTGGCAATTAGCCGACAGCTGAGCGGCCAGCTCAGAGAAGGAAGGGCTGAGCCAGCCCTGACAGTACCCCCCTCCTCAATGACTCCTCCCCCTCGGAGGACCACCGGGCTTGAGGGGAAAACATCTATGGTAATCACGGAGGAGGGCAGGAGCATGTATGTCCGAGGATGAGACCCAGGAGCGTTCCTCTGGATCGTACCCCTTCCAATGCACCAGGTACTGTATGTGCCCACGGAACCTACGGGAGTCAACAAGATTGTACCTCATAACCTGTATAGTTTGAGGACGTAGCACTGAGGTGGTAAAGCGGTTGCAGACCGACGGTTTCAATAAGGAGACATGAAACACATTTGAGATGTGCATACAAGGAAGAAGGTCCAACGCGTAAGCCACTGGGTTAATCCTGCGAAGGATACGGAAAGGCCCAATAAACCAAGGTGCAAACTTCAGTGAGGGAACATGAAGTCAGAGGTTGCGAGATGACAGCCAGACCCTGTCCCCAATCTGGTAGGAAAGCGCAGGCAGGCGTCTGCGGTCAGCTTGGAGTCTGTACCTATGATTACCATGACGCAAAGCCTCCTGGACTTGTGCCCAAGTGGAACGAAGACCATGGAGATGCTCCTCTAGTGCAGGAATACTCTGCAGAAGAAATGAGTCAGCAACATGGAAGGTTGGAAACCATAATTCACCATAAACTGAGACATTCGGGAAGCAGAATTCAAAGCACTGTTGTGAGCAAACTCTGCCCATGGTATTAGGTCTGACAAGTTGTAATGGTCAGAAATATAGCAATGTAGGAATTGCTCCAAGGCCTGATTGGCTTGTTCTGCGGCTCCATTAGAATGCGGGTGATACGCAGAGGAGAAAGCAAGCTGAATTCCCAGCTGTGCACAAAAGGCTCACCAGGACACAAACTGACTACCCCTGTCCGAGACAATCACCTTGGGTAGCCCATGTAAGCGAAAGATCTCCCGAGCAAAAATGGAAGCCAGTTCCTTAGAAGTGGGCAACTTCTTAAGTGGAATACAATGACACATCTTTGAGAAACGGTCAACCACCATAAGGATAACTGTGTTGCCTTGGGAGTTGGGCAACTCCACAATGAAATCCATAGATCCATTCCAGACCCAATCGAATGGGAGAATGGTAAGTCTGGAGCACGGCAGTACGGAGACACTCTGGGACAAAGCAGCATCACAAGGTTTCTCAGGAGAAGCATCGACCTGAGCAGCAAGACTCTTGTCACCCAAGGGAGAAGTAAGACTGGTGCGAACCGTAGCCAGAATACGATCAGGAGGAATCATAGGAACCGGATCCGACTTCCACTTGGAAGTGGAGGAAAATTGTCATGACAAGGCGTCAGCCCTTACATTCTTAGTACTGGGTAAGAATGAGACAATGTAATTGAAACTTGACAGGACAAGAGCCCATCGCGCCCTTCTGGGAGAGAGGCGTTTAGCCTCAGACAAGAATCTGAGATGCTTATGGTCAGTAAGAATGAGAACCGGCACAGTGGTACCTTCGAGGAGATGTCTCCATTCTTTCAGGGCTAAAATGATTGCCAACATCTCTCTGTCACCAATCTCGTAATTGCACTTGGCAGGTGACACTGTCTTGGAAAAGTAGCCACAAGGATGCATAGCACTCTCAGAGGTAGGACATTGAGACAGAAGGGCGCCAACACCAGTCTCAGAAGCATCAACCTCAAGGATAAAAGGTAACGTAGGATCAGGATGTGCCAACACAGGAGTAGAAACAAAGGCAGCCTTGAGACTTTCAAAGGCCTTAATGGACTCCGGAGACCAACTCTGTGGGTTACTGTTCTTTCTGGTCATATCAGTCAGGGGCTTGACCAGAGACGAGAAGTTACGAATAAACTTCCGATAATAGTTGGCAAAACCCAGGAAACGCTGCAGAGGACGTAACCCCACGGGTCGAGACCACTGTAGGACTGCTGAAAGTTTCTCTGGGTCCATGGAAAAACCAGCAGTATAAATGACATAACCCAGGAATTTAACCTGTTCCTGATGGAACTAACACTTCTCCAGTTTACAATAGAGATTGTTCTCTCTTAATTTCTGAAGCACATGACAGACATCTGTGCGGTGGCTCTCCAGGGACTTGGAAAATATGAGGATATCATAGAGATAAACCACCACACATAACTGCAACAAATCTCGGAGGACATTGTTAATAGATTCCTGGAAAACTGCCGGGGTGTTACAAAGGCCAAAAGGCATTACAAGATACTCATAATGGCCTGTTCTGGTATTAAACACAGTTTTTCACTCATTGCCCGCCTTAATCCTCACGAGATTGTAAGCCCCTCTCAGATCAAGCTTAGTGAAAACTGTTACTCCCTTGAGGCGGTCAAATAACTCTGTAATCAACGGGATCGTGTAGGCATTCTTAATCGTGAAATGATTGAGACTCCTATAATGAATACAAGGTCTCAGTTCACCGCTCCTCCTCTTCACAAAGAAGAAACCAGCACCAGCAGGAGATGAGGATTTGCGGATGAAACCCTGAGAAAGTGCTTCTGCAACATACTCCTCCAAGACCGACAAAGGGTAAACCCAGCCACGAGAGGGAGGGGCACCAGGTTGAAGGTCAATTGCGCAATCATACGGCTGGTGTGGAGGCAAACTACCGGCTTGACCTTTGTTAAAGACATCACTAAAATCACAGTACTCCTCTGGCAGGGAGGAGAGTGAAGATGTACACAAGACCTTGGCTACCTTCCGGAAGCATGTTTCACTGCACTGTGGTGACCAGGAGACAGAGCCAACCAAAAGAGGGGTTGTGCCTCTGTAACCAAGGATAACCAATAACCAGCGGAAACTTAGGAGAGGAAATCACTTGGAATTGGATTATCTCATGGTGAAGAGTCCCTACGGCCATGGACAACGGAACCGTCTCGTGAGTCACATGGGCAGGCTGTAGAGGTCTCCTGTCAAGAGCCTCAATGGCAAGTGGAGTGTCACGCAGCTGCAGTGGAATCGAATGCTTTGATACAAACGCAACATCAATGTACAGGCCTGCAGCCCCAGAGTCGATTAGAGCCTGTATGTCGATAGACGACTTAGCCCAAGAAAGGGTGACCGAAACCAGGGGCTTATCCTTCTGGATAACTGGGGATGACACAACACCACCTAAGGTCTGTCCATGACAGGACCTCAAGGTTCGGGTGTTCCCAGGACAGGTAGGACAAGACTTCAAAAAGTGACCTGCCTGGCCACAATAAAGACACAATCTTTCCCTCCTCCTAAAGGCTCTCTCATCCACAGAGAGACGCGTGAAGCCCAAGTGCATGGGTTTATCTTCACTGACCGACTCGGTACCAGGAGGCATGGGAGGTGAGGGAGGCAAGGGTGGGACTGCAAAGCTCGGAGGCAAACGTACAGGAGGCTTCCGCAAGCGCTCCTTAAAAGAATGTCTTTCTCTGAGTCTGGAGTCAATGAGGATGGCAAACGAGATCAAGCTCTCCAGCTCAGTGGGTATATCTCGGGCTGCTATCTCACCCTTGATGGAATCCGAGAGACCATGAGAAAAAGCAGCCATGAGGGCCTCACTGTTCCAAGCATCCTCTGCTGCCAGAGTACGAAACTCAATGGCGTAGTCGGCAACAGTTCTCGTACTCTGTTTGATGGACATGAGGCACTTGGCAGCAGAAGCGGAGCGTGCGAGAATGTCAAATACTCTTTTAAAGGAGGCCACAAACTCAGGGTAACTCAAGACAACAGGTTCTTGCGTCTCCCATACAGAGTTAGCCCAGGCCAAGGCTCTCTCAGAAAGCAAAGATATCATGAACCCTACTTAGCTTCTGTCCGTGGGAAACGCCTGGGGCAGCATCTCAAAGTATATCTCAACTTGGTTGAGAAACCCTCTGCATTGAACTGGATCGCCCCCAAATTGCTGGGAAAGCAGGGCGGAATCAGACATACCTCTTATAGAGGTAATACTCCAAGGCGGATGCACAGAGACTGGTGCAGCAGCAGGGACGGCCTGAAACTCAGGTTGTACCGGAGCAGCCACAGTGGGGGATTCCAGGTGAGCCGTGCAACTCAGGAGTGTTTGTAATGCCATGGCAAACTGATCCATGCGGTGATCTTGCTTATCCAATCTGGAAAAAATATTACCAACAAGTGGATTGACTGTATCTTCTGAATTCATGGCCTTCACCTACTGTCAGAAACCATGAACCAGACCGAGACAGAAGTACAGAAAAATCACACTTGTTTATTAATAAAAATAAAAAGGTAAACAGAGTAAGCGTAGTCAAAGCATAGCCAGAGTCCAGTAACCGGATCGGGTAGTCAGCCAAGCCAGAGTTCAGTAACCAGATCGGGTAATCAGCCAAGCCAGAGTTCAGTAACCAGATCGGGTAATCAGCCAAGCCAGACTTCAGTAACCAGATCGGGTAATCAGCCAGGCCAGAAGTCAGGGATCCAAGTAGAGCAATAGCAAGCAGGATAAGGAGCCAGAAGGGATGTCGGCAAAGCCAGTCTTTAAACAGGAATGCAGGAGATGGTTTCTTGTGAAGACAGGAATGAAGTGAGCTGGAGATCTTTTTTTTTTTTTTTTTGAAAAATTATGTTTATTCACAGTTTTGTAAAAACATACATACAAAACATAACATACTTGCAATCCCAACCCTCCCTCCCTTAACCTCCCCTTCCCTTAACCTCCCCTTCCCTAACCTCCCCTCCCCTCTCCCCCTATCCCATGCAGCGACCCTACCAGTTACAGAAACACATTCTTATATCATGGTGTCTGAGATAGTAACCTTATATTCTCATTGATACAATATTTCACTGTAACATACACACAAAAGAAGAATCTTATACCTAATCACGCCTATATTCAATTATTACCAAAATATCCCTCACTTCGTAATACCTTTAGTCATTATGCTAGAGTCTCATTAGCATCAATCCAACACTGCCACACCTTCTCAAATTTTGTAGGACAGCCCCTGCTTAAATATGTAGCTTTATATAATGGGAGAACCTTATTAATCATATCTTTCCAAAAGGGTACCGTTGGCGGCTCGGACTTCTTCCAATAGCTTACTATGGCTTTACGTGCATAAAACAAAACAATAGAAATCAATGTCCTCTGAGCTCTCCGTGGTGCAATACCTTCCAGCAAGCCCAGCAGGCAAACCGACACCGTGAGAGGAACCGGCATCTTCAGCAAGGACTGGACAGTGCTAGTTACCCCGTCCCTGATCTCCTGACAATGCCAAAAAATGTGGTCAAAGTCCGCTGGGCTGTGCGCACAACGCCAGCACTCACCTGTACCAGTGCCATATATGCCCGCTAGCTTCGTCGGAGTATAATAAATCCTATGCAACAGCTTGAACTGTATAAGTCTGTCTCTAGTTGATACCAAAACTCCAAATGTGTGGTCCCACATATCATCCCAGTCATCTCTCCCAAAATCCGGGACTAACGCACTCCAAGTGTCTCTGCACTTATTAAGCATTTTTGGTGTGTCAACGAATAGCCCTTTGTATACTTCCGATAAAGGTTTCTTTAAATTTTCCTCACTCAATAATGATTCAATGGGAAGTGTACCTATAACTAGAGGATATGATCCAAATTGCGACTTAAACGCGTGGCTAAGCTGCAAGTAGCGGAAAAAGTACCAGTTAGGCAATTTGTGCCTGTCTTTCAGCTGGTTAAAAGTAAGAAGTTTGTTACCACCCACTATATGTTTCAATTGTTTTATACCAACTCTGGCCCATATGATTGGATCAGGAATTGTGTTCAAATGCGGGAGTTTGGGATTGAACCACAGGGGAGTGTCTGGGGACCACACATCAGATGGAGACTTCATCAACGCCCTCACTCTGACCCATGCACGGATTGTTACTCGCATTGAGTTAGTCGGAGATGACATAGCCGATGTTTCTCTATACAGCAAAAATGAAAGGCTCTTAAAGGACCCCAAATGGGCTGCTTCCAGCACATTTGCCGCGTCCCCGTCATCCCGCATCAACCATCTTCTGGCCACAACCATTTGTCCAGCTATGAAATATTTAAATAGGTCTGGGAGAGCAAGCCCTCCCTGCCCCCAGGGCTCCTGCAGCGTCCTAAGGCCTATTCTGGGGTGTTTTTTGGACCAAATAAAAGACCCAAATAAACTGTTTATCTTTTTGAAAAACTTTGCCGGGACCCAGACTGGGGAGTTCCTTAGAAAATACAGGAAAACCGGAAGCACCTTCATTTTTATGAGGTTGACTTTCCCTATAAGCGAGAGTGGTAAGTGCTTCCATGCTTCCAATTGTACTTTAGTTTTTGCCAATGCCGGCATAAGATTCATTGACATGTAGTCACTCACTTTAGGCGTTATATTGATGCCTAGGTATTTGAACTGTGTTACCCAGGTTATGGGGACCCTTTGTGTTGCCACTGCCCTTGCCCCAGGATCAATGGCCATCCCACTAGATTTCTCCCAGTTCACACACAACCCTGAGAATCTCGAAAATTCCTCCAGTATTTTAAATACTCCCTCCAGAGACAGACCTGGGTCTTGTAGGAAGAGAAGCATGTCGTCCGCGTACAGGGCAGTACACTCGCGAATGCCCCCCACCCTTAATGCCTGTACATCCTGGGATTTACGAAGCGCTATAGCCAGCGGCTCTATTGCTAAAGCGAACAGGGACGGCGACAGGGGACAACCCTGCCGCGTTCCCCTGCCCACCCTGAATGGCTGCGAAACAGAGACTCCCAACTTAATTGCTGCCTTTGGCTTACTGTAAAGTAGTGATATCCATGTCCTAAATGTTGCCCCAAACCCCATGTGGCGTAACACTGCTGACATATAGTTCCAATCCACAGAATCAAAGGCCTTAGCCATATCTAGGGACAAGACCACCCTAGTCCCTTTATTGACATGATCAATCTGCAGATTTGTAAAAAGCCTGCGTAGGTTTGTGTCTGTGGATTTCTGTGGAATAAAGCCTGTTTGATCTATGGATACTAAGCTAGTGATTACTTTAGAAAGTCTAGTGGCCAGAATTTTGGTTAAGATCTTAAGGTCTTGATTCAATAATGCTATGGGTCTATATGAAGAGCACTCCAACAGATCCTTCCCTGGTTTAGGTAATAGGATAACCTGAGCCTCCAACAGTGACTCCGGCAGGATCTCATTTTTATGACAGAAAAGATATAAATTTTTGAGTCGTGGGACCAAGGTCTCTATATTTGCCCTGTACCATTCAATACATAGACCGTCAGGCCCTGGTGATTTGTGCGGTGGGAATGATTTGATGGCAGTTTCGATCTCTTTTTCAGTGATCTCAGCCTCCAGGTCAGCTCTATCAGAGTCTGAGAGCATAGGAATTTCTAGAGAAGTTAGCAATGTTTCCAACTCCTGTGAGCTATAAGTAGGTATGGGAGTATATAAGGTTCTATAGTAGTCTACAAATGTTTCTAAAATGTCATTGGGATCTGTAAGGAGATTACCGTGTTTGTTCCTAATGCATGGTATATTTGTCTGAAGTCTCTGCTCCGCAGTCAAAATGGCCAATAGTTTCCCATTCTTGTCCCCTTTTTCAAAAATGGATTCCGCCCTCCTTGTCCAGGAAGTATGTGTCAACTCTGTGAAGTGCAACGCCAACACCCGTCGCGCCTCCAAGAGCTCTGAGTATGTGACCTCTGAATGATCTTTGGCATGTGTTGCTTCACGTGCCCTCTCTGCCTCCTGTAACTCTTGCGTTTTTTTATTAAAGTTTTTCCTTGCTTGTTTGATGGCTGAGATGTATTGCCTCCGCATGCACGCCTTAAAGGCATCCCATACAATGGGCAAAGACGCTGAACCCAGGTTGTCCTCCCAGTAACTAGAAACATAAGTTGTCACCTGCGATGCCACTGACTCTACCTCTATCCAGCCCGGGCTCAGTCTCCAAGCTCCACCTCTAAGTCTGGAAGGCAGACTCATATGTACGGAGAGTGGTGTATGATCTGATAGGCCCCCGGCCAAATAGTTTGCACCCTTTATCAGCTGTAACATGAGTGAATTAGCAAATGCTAAGTTTATCCGGGAAGAAGACTTGTGTGTTTTAGATAGATATGAAAAACTCTTTGTAATTGGGTTCTTCCAGCGCCATACCTCTGTCAGGGATGCCGTATCTGCCCATGTAGCCAAATCAATCGATGCCGCCCTAGATGCATTAGATGAATCCATCGCGGCACACAGAATGGCATTAAAATCCCCTGCTATCAGCAAGGGGAGATGCATAAAGGGGGCCAGCTTACCCAACAGATCATACAGTATCTGAACCTGAAAGGGAGGAGGGACATATACATTGACCAATACCATCTTGTGTGTAAAGAGATCAGCCACGATAATCAGATACCGACCTCCTGGGTCAGATATAACATTATGGATTGTGCATGGTAATGACTTACTAATTAAAATAGCCACCCCTCTAGCATACGTAGAGTAAGTTGCATGGAGCGCTCGCTGGATCCAGGGTCTGCGAAGCGACAGAATCCTGTTCCCATCTAGGTGCGTCTCCTGCAAAAATACTAATTGTGGTTTAAGTGGCTTCAGGTATTGAAACATCAGGGCCCTGCGGAATTTATCGTTGAGGCCCCTGACGTTCCAAGATACTATGTTAACCATAGACCCCGCCATATTTATAGATTATCACATCACAAAAATTACCATGGAGCATAACATTTCTTAGGCGCGACCAGGCTATGTCATCACCCTGTCTGTGCATAAGTTTGGTACCATCTCCCAACACCCCACTTGGATCGCTGCACGTTCCTGAAAAGAAAAAACAACTCATACCCTGCATAACCCCTTGCTGCGGTGAAAAACAAAAAACAATAATAACTATACACCGAGCATTTACCCGTAACTTGTTTCTGATCATGTAGAAAGCATGACCGTGAAAAAAGGTCAAAAACAACCTGAAAAACAAAATTAGAAAAAAACCTGAGTCCGTCAGTCTAGAAAAACTTCATGTTCATGTCTCTTGTGCTCCGTGCCTTCATGCCGGAGGCTGTATATTCCCCCCCTCTTACACAGGTAGGAGTTTAATTACTATCAAGGCAGCGACAAACTCCCGAAACCAATCAAAGACGACAAAATATGTGGAGTAGGTTGTGCAACATTCATCCCAGATTACGATAGGGATTTGACTTTGAATTCCCCCCCCCTCCTCCTTCTCACCCCTCCTTGCAAAAATGAAAAATGAAAAAGAAAACAAAAAGGAAAAATGAGCGGAGTATGGAGGGGCCACAAGCAATAAGGCATTTAGAACCCCCCCCTTCTTGCATTATGTGAGATGGACAACAGGTGGTGTATGTTAAGGAATCTCATCAAGTCATAGTCCATCAATCCAGTCGTTGGCCTCCATTGGGGTGTCAAAGAAATGAACCGAGCCTTTGTGTGGTACCCGCAACTTGCTGGGGTATAACATGCTATACTTGATATCCTTCTCTCTCAACCTGCGTCTCACCTCGTTGAAGGATCTGCGACGTTTCTGCACCTCAGCCGAAAAGTCTGGAAAAAGCATTACTTTGGTATTTTCATATGGCAGCTCTGGATGTTTCCGGGCCTCTGCTAATATCATATCTCTGTCACGGAAATTTAAGAATCTCACCAGAAAAGGTCGAGGATGTGCACCCTCTGGGCGGCGGCCGGTGGGGACTCTATGAGCCCTTTCAACAACATATGTTGGAGGCATGTCAGGCAGGCCCAGCAGGGTTTTGAACAGCGTTTCAGCAAATGTGGCAGGGCGCGTGCCCTCGGCTCCCTCCGGAAGGCCTACCACCCGGATATTATTGCGTCTTTGTCTATTTTCGGCGTCGTCCACTTTATGAACCAGGGATCTCATTGCAGCGTGTAGATCCGCTATCTGAGAAGCCTGCGACCCCTGCTGATCTTCCACCTCTCCGATCCTACTCTCTGCCTCTGTTAGCCGCCCTCTAATTTTGTCTAGATCATGGCGGATCAGTGTGCATTCTGATGCCATATGCTCCACCCGCACCATCAGCATGGTTTTAAAGCCTTCTATGGCTTCCAGGATGGGTTTTGTTATTGTGTCAGGTGCTGTGGCGACGAGATTATCCTGGAGAGACCCTTCTTGTTCCCCAGCAGGAGATTGCATAGCTGCAGGCACTGTGCGCGGGCTCTGTCCCTGCTCCCGTCCGTGCTGAGCTCCGGACGCCTTGGGCAAGATCTCGCCGGGGGAATCTGCGGCCCACCCCTTCCCCGAGCGCTGTACTTTCGGGTCTTTCAGGGACTTACCCCGACCTTTTGAGGACATGACCAAACTCCCAGCAATGTCCAGAGCCCCCCCGGAGGTATTGTGCTGCGGTCCCGGTCTGTGACAGTGGGAGAAATAGATGTTTAAAACGAATGTGCACGGAGCTCCAGAGAGACACGTCTTTCCCGGCTCACATCCCGGCCACGCCCCCGAGCTGGAGATCTTTAAGTAGGCGGGACTGACGAGCAGATCCACAACAGCTGGTTAACTGTGGAGAGAGCTGGCAATTAGCCGACAGCTGAGCGGCCAGCTCAGAGAAGGAAGGGCTGAGCCAGCCATGACAGTCTTACTCTGAGCACACATGGAACAAGCAACTATGAAGGCGACTACATCAGCACGTAGACTAGGCCACCAGAATTGTTGGGAAATGGCCCAAAAGAGTTGATTCTTCCCTGAGTGGCCAGCAGCCTTGGGAGAATGGTAAGACTGGAGCACGGCAGTACGGAGACTCTTGGGAACAAAGCAGCTGTCACAAGGTTCTCAAGAGGAGAATGGATCTGTGCAGCAAGAATTTTGTCACCCAAAAAGAGAAGTGAGACTGGTGCGAACCGTAGCCAGAATACAATCTGGAGGAATCACAGGAACAGGAACTGACTCCATCTTGAAAGTGGAGGAAAACTGTCATGACAAAGTATCACCCCTTACATTCTTAGTACGAGCAAGAATGTAATTGAAACTTGAAAAAAAAAGAGCGCGTCCTTCTGGGAGAGAGGCGTTTAGCCTCCTCAGACAAGAATGTGAGATTCTTATGGTCAGTCAGAATAAGAACTGGCACAGTGGTATCTTTAAGGAGATGCCTCCATTCTTTAAGGGCTAAAATGATCGCTAACCACTCTGTCCCCAATCTCATAATTGCACTCTGCATGAGATAATTTCTTAGAAAAGTAGCCACAAGGAGTCATAGCGCTCTCAGAGGTAGGACGTTGAGACAGCAGGTCACCTACTCCAGTCTCAGATGCATCAGCCTCAAGGATGAAAGGTACCATAGGATCGGGGTGTACCAACACAGAAGCAGAAGCAAAGGCAGCCTTGAGACTCTCAAAGGCATTAATGGATTCTGCAGACCAATTCTGTGGGTTACCGTCTTTTCTGGTCATATCAGTCAAGGGTTTGACCAGAGACGAGAAGTTACAAATACATTTCGGATAATAATTGGCAAAGCCAAGAAAACGCTGCAATGGTCGTTAACCCACGGCCACTGTAGTACTGCCGAAAGTTTCTCTGGGTCCATCGAAAAACCAGCAGTGTAAATGACATAACCCAGGAATTTATCCTTGAGGGGCTACATTTGCTAGCACTGGATAGGCTCTTTGTTGCTCCTGGAGGAGGATGCAGCGTGTGTTCGGCCCCTCTTGCTGCATAATCCGTGGTTTACTTGTGCCTTAGGAACTACTTATACAATATACATATTATATACAATTCCTTTTTTGCTTTTTATTTGTAGGACTAATTCGCTGGAAGGTAATCTTTGAGCCTTTAAAGATATACAACAGTGAGATTTTGAGATTGATTAAATGCAGGCAGCTTCCTGAATTTCAGGAAAAAACCAATTGCTGATTGGCCCTCATGAATTCCATCATCCATTGACTTCATTTCTTTTGAAATGAGGAAATTCATTGGTCAGATTTAAATATCCAGATGACTAAGGTAATTTCTTACATTTGGACGAATCAGATATTGATCGATCAGGTATAATATCACTAATATCTAATATAAACATAACTGTATTCAAAATAATCTTTCCATATAGTTTTAAAGAAGCCTTCTCTCCCTATGGTTGCAACGTTAGGTCTTAACCCAGATTTTGGAAGATTTATTTGATCGTCTCAAGAATTGATTTTAGATTGATTGGTAGGTTTTCCTCTTGGCCTGATAATAATTCCTATGTGATGTTTCAAATGTAAAGAATTACTATAACCATATTGCAATAATATTTTATTGTTATCAATGATGTTAATATTATGTATTCTCTTTGCAGTATTAAACTTCATGCAGCACTATAAAACTCCTGAAGAAACTCGTTTGGAGCGAAACATGTTGAGTAGATGTGGCTGCAATGGTGTATGAAATTTATACAATTGATCATTGAATGTATTCTTTTAAAAAAATTGTTGCTCCAATAAAATTTATATTTTTATGAAAAAATATTGCTTATTTAATTGGCAGTTTAAAAGTCCCACTTCCGGCATCCTTGAAACCCAGGAATTTATCCTGTTCACAATAAAACTCGTACTTCTCCAATTTGCAATGCAGGTTATTATCTCTAAACTTCTGCAGCATACAGCGGACATCTGTGTGATGGCTCTCTAGGGACTTGGAAAATATGAGGATATCATCGAGATAAACCACCACACATAGCTGCAACAAATCTCAGAGGACATTGTTTATCAATTCCTGGAAAACTGCCAGAGCGTTGCAAAGACCAAACGGCATAACTAGGTATTCATAATGGCCTGTTCTGGTATTAAATGCAGTTTTCCATTTGTCACAATCCTTGATCCTCACGAGATTGTATGCCCCTCGAAAATCAAGCTTCGTGAAAACTGTTGCTCCCTTGAGGCGGTCAAAGAACTCTGTACTCAAAGGAATCGGATACGCGTTCTTAATCGAGAAGAGATTGAGACCCCTATAATCAACACAAGGTCTCAGTTCACCATTCTTCTTTTTCACAAAGAAGAAACCAGCACCAGCAGGAGACAAGGATCTACGGATGAATCCTCGAGAAGGTGCGTCGGCCACATACTCCTCCATGGCTTTGTCCTCCGAGACAGACAAAGGGTAGACCCGACCAAGAGGGAGTACGGCACCAGGTTGAAGGTCAATTGCACAATCATATGACTGGTGCAGACGCAAACTACTGGCTTGACCTTTTGCAAAGACATCGCAAAATTTGTGGTACTCTTCCCGCATGGCGGAGAGTGAAGGGGTGCACAAGACTTTAGCCACTTTCAGAAAACATGTCTCCCTGCATTGTGGTGACCAGGAAAGAACCTCAGCACAAAGCCAATCAAAAGAGGAGTTGTGCCTCTGTAACCAAGGATAACCAATAACCACCGGAAAATGAGGTGAGAAAATGACTTGGAATTGGATTATCTCATGGTGAAGAGCCCCCATGACCATGGTCAATGGAGCAGTCTCATAAGTCACATGGGCAGGCTGTAGAGGTCTCCCATCAATAGCCTCGATGGTAAGTGGAGTGACATGAAGCTGCAGCGGAATAGAGTGCTTGGACACAAAGGCACCATCTATGAATAGGCCTGCAGCCCAAGAGTAGATTAGAGCCAGTCAGTATCTCGACGGATGACTCAGACCAAGAAAGGGTAACCGGAACCAGGGGATTATCCTTCTAGATAACTGGGGACGTAACAACACCACCTAAGATCTGTCCCCTACAGGACCTCAGGTGCAAGCGTTTCCCGGACGGGTAGGACAAGACTTCAAAAAGTGACCTGCCTGGCCACAATAAAGGCACAATCTCTCTCTTCTCCTAAAGGCCCTCTCATCCGCAGATAGATGTGTAAAGCCCAACTTCCTGGGTTCTACCTCCCTGGCAGACTCGGTACCAGGAGGTATGACAAGTGAGGGAGGCATGGGTGGGACTGCAAAGCTCGGAGCCAAACGTACAGAAGGCTTTTGCAAGTGCTCCTTTAAAAGAGGGTCTCTCTCGGAGTCTGTAACCAATGAGGTTGGCAAACGTGATCAACTTCTCCAGCTCAGTGGGTATGTCTCAGGCTGTTATCTCATCTTTGATGTGATCCGAGAGACCATGAGAAAAAGCAGCCCCGAGGGCCTCATTATTCCAAGCAACCTCTGCTGCCAGAGTACCCAACTCAATGGCGTAATCGGCAACAGTTCTCGTACCCTGTTTAAAGGACATCAAGCCTTTGGCAGCAGACGTGGAGCATGCGGGAATGTCAAATACCCTCTTAAAGGAAGCCACAAACTCTGAGTCAATGGGTCTTTGCGTCTCCCATAGAGGGTTTGCCCAGGCCAAGGCTCTCTCAGAAAGCAAAGTAAATCACAACCTGGTTGAGAAACCCTCTGCATTGAACTGGATCGCCCCCGAATCGCTGGGGAAGCGGAGCGGAACCGGACATACCTCTTATAGAGGTAATATTTGAGGCAGGTGCCAGCACCAAGACCAGAGCAGCAGCAGGGACGACCTGCAACACAGGTTGTACCGGAGCAGCCATAGTGGGAGGTTCAAGTTGAGCAGTGCGATTCAGGATCGTCTGTAATGCTATGGCAAACTCATCAATGCGGTGATCCTGCTCATCCAATCTGGAAAAAATATTACCAACTAGTGGATTGCATGCAACTTCTGAATTCATGGCCTTTGCCTACTGTCAGGAACCATAAATCAGACTCAGACAGAAGTGCAGTAAAAATCACACTATTCAATAAAATGCTATAAACAGAGGAAATATAGTCAAAACATAGCCAGAGTTCGGTAACCAGGATGGGTAGTCAGAACAAGCCAGAGAAACAGGAGTCCAGGGATCAGCGAAGTCAGGTGCAGCATACATGATCAGGAACCACAAGGAAACACAGCCAAGCAAAAGTCTTTCACAGGAAAACACAGCCGAGAGAGTCTGGATATGTTGACCAAGGCAAAGGCACAGAAGATCTGATCCAAGGAGTTTATAACCAGCAGCTCTAGCTGACGAGCAGGAAATTAAGACCAGGTGAGTCGCTGTGGAAGGAAGAGTCTCTAGCAATTAACCGACAGCTGAGCACAAAGCTCTGAGAAGGAAGGGCTGAGTTCAGCCCTGACAGGTTCCCATTCAAGCTGACTGAGGGAGGATGTCCACAGATCCTGTCTGGTATTATAGAGGAATGTGACCTGCGACCAGGGCCTTGTGAGTACAGACACCCTTAAAGGGATCCTAGAAACTATAGTTGCTAAAATCCCCCTCTTGGTGCTAGAAATCAGCACACTGGGTGTGAGCTAAAGGGGACACTGGCTAGTGTCTTGAAGAAGCAAAGCTCACTAAATTCCTTCTGTTAACAGTTGCCTCTCCTCCAAGCTGATCCTATAGAGAAACTATTATCTCAAGGAGACCTAGGCAAACCCCCTATCGACTTTATATAGAGCACTTCTGGGAACTGACTCCCCTAAGTTGGATAGGTTATGGGAAGTATGGGAAGCACACTGACATTCTGTCACTAGACAAAGAGGATCGGGAGGGATGTCTCAAACAGGGCCCAAGCTAGTTATCTATTCCTGAAATAAAATAATTCAGGTAAAATTCCTACACAGAATCTACTATACCCCCCCAAAGACTCCATCACATCTTTCCAGGTAAAGACCCCACATGTCCAAGATGTAAAACACATATTGGATCATTTCTCCATATGTTCTGGGGTTGCCCAATCATTTTAACTTATTGATTGGCAGTATTTTCGAAGAACAACCTTAGATTACAATTATCCCTACTGGTATTACCAGAGTTGGCCTTATTAGGGGGTTCATGATGGTGCCAAATGCTCTCACTATTCTAAGTTGCTGATCTCCTATCTTCTGTTTTACGTTAAAAAGGAGATCCTCATGAAGTGGGTCTCATCATCCCCCCCCCAGCTCTATCATCCTGGGAAGCAATGATAGACGCAGCCTTGCCCATGTATAAGATCACCTATATGCATAGAGGGTGTGCGTGGAAATACGATAAGGTATGGTCACCTTGGACTTTCAATTGAGACTACTAATTTGATCTACACAATAATGCACTGGGTACAGTGTTCAGAAAACTAAGATGGACATCTGGGCCCTTACTCCCCCCTCTTCTACCCTCCCCCCTTCTGTTGCCCTTCTTTCGCGCTTCTCCCCACCCCCATTAAACACAACTTGAGCATAAATATAGGCTTCCCTTGCAAATGTACAGTTTCAAATACTGTGAGATACATCAAGTATTGTACCATGTCATTATGTATGTGTAGCACTACCCCCCCAAAGGAGCTGCTGATAAATGTTCTATTCTGCACCCTGCCTCTCAACCGCAAGAATGGTCTTGACCCCTCTGGCACACCTATAAAGTGATATGAGTGTGGGACCCAGCAGTAAAGAGAACACAGTAATGATACACTATACAGTATATTTACTGTAACCTTGGAACCCGTCACTTCACCAGCTGTGGTAATAGATAGAGACTCACACAGGATATCAATTAACCATTTAGAAAGTTTACTGAAATGGAATTTAAACACAAGGAACAGTGTGGTAACTTTAAAAGTAATAAATGACAACAGATGGGAGTCAATGTATATGTGAAACCGTAGATTCAATGATCACCTTAGAGAGCATATGCAGACAGGTGCACAGTGGGACCAATATCCTCCAAAACTTATATTAAGCACCTTCCCACTGAAACCTCAAAGCACACACACCAGTTCTGCAATATAATGTCATGAACATACAACAGTACAATGCAATGCATATATCCCATACTCAAGGGCTCCTCCTAGGTTGTAATGCAATGTTCCAAATGCAAAGTAAACTGCAATGCTTTGTAGAAGATGAATAAAGTTCCTTGTCTTCAGAATCTTCAGCTAGCTTATGTATTAGACTGCAGTATTTGTAAATCCAAACAAGAAAACAAGTAGAAAGCAAACTATAGGATAAGTGATGCACTGGTAATTGTGTACTTGCAAATATAAGGCACTTATAATACTTCCTCCTTAGCAGTGGGTATAGTTCAGTATTGACTTTATAGCACAGAGAAACAAATCCTAAAGTTCCACTGTATGCAGCCTGTAAATAATTGAGATCACTTCTGTGGGACTACAAGTCTCATCAGCAGTCTGTAGATAACGTACTCAGTTAATAATGTACTCTACTGAAATAGGCATGTGCCCTTCTCACCAAGTAGACCCAGAGGATGTGAGGCTCTGTCCAGACTCCCCTCCCAGTGTCTCAATCTGAAAGATGGCTCCATTCACGCTGTATCGCTCCTCTGGATAGCTGAGGTGCAGATGGCTTAAACTGCTCTGAAGCGCAGACCGATCCTCCTGCTCAATCAGCAGGGCCATTTACAAGGATCCCTCTGGGGCGGGCGATCCGCTCTCTGCTGTAGGCCGCAGGCTCTTCCAGCCCTGGGCACACACACACAGACCTCCTGCTGTGTGTTGAATGGCGTCCTGAGAGGCCGAAAACCTGCCACGTCTGTCCTTTTATCTGCTTACCCAGCAGGCTGTCCTGTGACTTGGCATTCTGGGTAGGTGAACTGGGCATTGTGGGTCAGTAGTTCCCAGATTGATTTTAGCACAAGAGTCACTTCTTCAATAAACTACATCTCCCACAATGCTTTGTAAGGCTGCTTCACAGAAACTAAAGTCTTAATCGCATTAAAAGGACACTCGAGGGAGCCAAACTCTTACTTAAAGAACAACACATTATTTAGTATGATAACTTGGTCACAACCCCCGCACTACATATGATATTATCCTATTGTGATACCAATAAAGCACTTCTGTTTTGTTAAAAAAAAATCCTGCTGCTACAAACTACTGACAGTCTGCTACACAGTTCTATTAAGAAGTTGTCCTTGCTCGTGAATTTGGAGTATCCTACTAAATCCCTTCTCCTATCCAAATAAAACAAAAAAACAAATCCCCTAAACTGGTTAATGGAGACAATGAGCGGAAGAGTGTGTGCACCTGGCTGTGTGCAATTACCGTGTAACTGGCTGTGGATTAATCAGTGGGCACAAAAATTCAAACGGCTCCTGCGGGGGTAGCACTACAGTATTATTTTACTGAAAGAGTAATACATGCTTGGAATAGACTTCCAGCAGAGGTAATGAGTCAGTCAACAGAAAGTGCATTCAAACATGCTTGGAAGAAACGGAGATCTATACTCCAGCCCTAAAAAAAACCTTGGACTTTCTACTTTCCACAAAGGGTTCATTTGGGGGGATATTTGTACTGTCCTGGTGTTCTCAGGCCTTAAGAATTGAGAGAGGTCATCAGTACATCAGGATTGATCGATTTTCATATATATACAGTACTTTCCTTCAGACTAAATAATGTACACTGATTTGAGTTATTTTCACCAAAAAAAGTAGCAGAATACATTTTGGCCTAAATGTATGAATAAAGATTATTTATTTGCAAAATTTTATAACAGAAACGAAGAAAACTTTTTTTTTTTCTGTCTTTTCTTTATTTAGAAAATAATTAAAAACCCAATAGTGATTAAATACCACCAAAAAAGCTTTATTTGTGTGAAAAAAGATAAAAATTTCATAGGGGTACAGTGTTGCATGACCGTGCAATTGTCAAAGTGCAACAGTGCTGAAAGCTGAAAATTGACCTGGGCAGAAAGGGAGTAAAAGTGTCCAGAAGCGGTTAATGTACAACCCCAATTCCAGAAAAGTTAGCACCCTGTGTAAAATCTACAAAAAAAGCATACAATTACCGTATTTATCGGCATATAACACGCACTTTTTTCCCCTGAAAATCAGGGGAAAATCGTGGGTGCGAGTTATAGGCCGATCCCCCCCCCAATTGTGTGTGATCGGAGCGATCGTGGCAATTGCCGCGATCGCCGCCTACATACACAGCCGTGTGGAAATTCAAATACGGCGCCGAGACTGCAGGGACTCGGCGGAGCGGAGCTACACATAGCCGAGAGTCTTCGGGTTTTCTCGGCGCCGCTTACAGTCCCGCCCATAGGGCGGAACTGGGCGGGACTGTAAGCGGCGCCGAGAAAACCCGAAGACTCTCGGCTATGTGTATCAGCGCTCCGCCGAGTCCCTGCAGTCTCGGCGCCATATTTAAAATTTACACAGGGCTGTGTATGACGGCAGGGATCGCGGCGATCCCACAAAGCTGCACGGGGGGGCAAGGCTGCACGGGGGGGCAAGGCTGCACTGGGGCAAGGCTGCATGGGGGCAAAGCTGCATGGGGGCAAAGCTGCACTGGGGCAAGGCTGCACTGGGGCAAAGCTGCACTGGGGCAAGGCTGCACTGGGGCAAAGCTGCACTGGGGCAAGGCTGCACTGGAGAAAGGCTGCACTGACATGGCTGCACTGACATTGCTGCACTGACAAGGCTGCACTGACAAGGCTGCACTGGGGCAAAGCTGCACTGACAAGGCTGCAATGGACACTGGGGCAAGGCTGCACTGACACTGACAAGGCTGCAGATGGACACCGATAACGCTGCATTGATGGGCATTTTAATGTAAGTTTTTCTTCCTTAAACTTTACTCCTAAAAGTTTTTTTCCTTAAAATTCCCTCCTTAACTTGGGTGCGTGTTATATGCCGGCGCGTGTTATACGCCGATAAATACGGTATTTGCAAATCTCATAAACCAATATTTTACTCACAATAGAAAATAAAAGACATAACAAAAGTTTGAACTGACAAAATTATCATTTTAAGAAAAAAAAATAGGTAGTTTTGAAATTGATCTCAAAAAAGGTGAGGCAGGGCAATGCTTATGGTTGGTGTTTTAACAACACTCTGTAAATGTTTGGGAACTGAGATCAGTTGCTGGAGTTTTGGGAGAGGAATGTTGTCCCGTTCTTCATATAGGATTCTAACTACTCAACAGTCCTGGGTCTTATTTTTTTCCAAGATGGGCCAAATATTTTCAATTAGTGAAAGGTCTGGACTGCAGGCAGGCCAGTTAAGCACCTGGGCTCTTCTACTACAAAGACATGCTGTTGTCATAGATGCAGTATGTGGGCATTGTCCTGCTGAAATATGTAAAGCCTTCTCTGAAAAAGACGTCCACTGGATGGGAGCATATGCTGCTCTAAAAGCTGAATATATGTTTCAGCAAGGATGGTGCCTTTCCAGATGTCCAAGCTGCCAATTCCATATGCACTTATTGAAGTTTACATTGTGGAAGCACTAATATATGGTGATATACATGTAGCGCCCCCCTGGGTCTATTGGGGGCAAGGAGGTACCTCCAAAGACAGGGAGCAAGCCAGCATTCACCCCAGGGCTGAGTCCATTGCTATAATGGGAAGTTTAGAACAGAAATTGGGTGCCAGTCTCTTTAGATATTTTTTAATGCTTTCATGAGGAATGTGAAAGTAGGGCTGAGTCCATTGCTATAATGGGAAGTTTAGAACAGAAATTAGGTGCCAGTCACTTTAGATATTTTTTAATGCTTTAATGAGGAACGTGAAAATAGTAATAGGAAAGAGGGTTAAGGGAGGTTTTAGATACCATTTGCAGATCTATTACAGACTCCTTGAATCCAAAGGTAAAACAGCTTTCATTTTTAGCAGATCTTAAACACCTGGATAGGTGTCAGGGCTGGGCTCAGCCCTTTCTTCTCTGAGTCGGCCGCTCAGCTGTCGGCTAATTGCCAGCTTCTTTCTCTCCACAGTGACTCAGCTGTTGATGATCTGCTCGTCAGTCCTGGCTACTTAAAGCCGTCCAGCTCACTTCATCTCTGCCTTCGCCTTTGGTCACATCTCAGGGACTTTCTCCTGTGTTCCTGTTGAAGACTTTCTCGGCTGACGTCCCTTCTGGCTCCTGATCCTGCTTGCTGTACTACTACGTTGATCTCTGGCTCTCTGACATTGGCAATGGCTGACTACCTGATCTGGTTACTGAACTCTGGCTATGTATTGACTACGCTTACTCTGTTTACCTTTTTATTATTATTAAACAAGTGTGATTAACTGTACTTCTGTCTCGGTCTGATTCATGGTTTATGACAGTAGGCGAAGGCCATGAATTCAGAAGATGCAGTCAATCCCCCTGTTGGTAATATTTTTTCCAGATTGGATGACCAGGATCACCGCATGGATCAGTTTGCGTTGGCATTACAAACACTTCTGAGTCACACAGCTCACCTGAAATCTTCCACTATGGCTGCTCTGGTACAACCTGTGTTGCAGGCCGTCCGTGCTGCTGCTCCAGTCTCTGTGCAGGCATCCGCCTCGAGTATTACCTCTATAAGAGGCATGTCTGGTTCCGCTCCGCTTTGGGGGTGATCCAGTTAAATGCAGAGAGTTTCTCAACCAAGTTGAGATATACTTTGAGATGCTGTCCCAGGCGTTTTCCCAAGCAAAGTAGGTTTCGTGATATCTTTGCTTTCTGAGAGAGCCTTGGCCTGGGCAAACCCTCTATGGGAGATGCAAAAACCCGTGGTCCTGAGTTACCCAGAATTTGTGGCTTCCTTCAAAAGGGTATTTGACGTTCCCGCACGATCCGCTTCTGCTGCTAAGAGTCTCATGTCCATCAAACAGAGTACGAGAACTGTTGCCGATTACGCCATTGAATTCCATACTCTGGCATCAGAGGTTGCTCAGAACAATGAGGCCTCGTGGCTGCCTTCTCTCATGGTCTCTCAGGTAACATCAAGGATGAGATAGTAGCCCGAGGTATACCCACTGAGCTGGAGAGGTTGATCACATTTGCCATCCTCATTGACTCCAGAATCAGAGAAAGACTCTCTTTTAAAGAGCGCTGGCGCAAGCCTCCTGTACATTTATCTCCGAGCTTTGCAGTCCCACCCTTGCCTCCCTCACCTCCCATGCCTCCTGGTACCAAGTCGGTCTGTGAAGATGAGCCCATGCACTTGGGCTTCACGTGTCTCTCTGCGGATGAGAGAGCCCTTAGGAGGAGGGAGAGATTATGCCTTTATTGTGGCCAGGCTGGTCACTTTTTGAAGTCTTGTCCTACCTGTCCAGGGAACTTGAGGTCCTGTCACGGACAGACCTTAGGTGACGTTGTTTTGTCTCCAGTTTCTCATAAAGATAAGACACTGGTTTCGGTTACCCTGTCTTGGGCTGAGTCATCTGTTGAGATACAGGCTCTAATCTGGGGCTGCAGGCCTGTTCATTGATGCTGCCTTTGTGTCGAAGCACTCGATTCATTCCTGGGATAACCACTCCACCTTAAAAACGCTTTTAAGGTGGAGTGGTTATCCCAGGAATGAACCAAAGGCACATCACTTAACAAGCATCTGGTGAGTGGCCAATCTGCAAGGTGGTGGTGTGTCACAAAAGTCACATATAAATAACAAGAGACACAAGAGCACGATAAGAACACAGTCACCGCAATTAAAAGAGAATTGTTGGATTCTCATGGTTTATGGGACTTGATAATTATTATATGCACATGAGGGGCAATTTGACGTATGGTTTTCAGCTGTTTGAATAGGTTTTCATGTGTGATTCGCACGCAGTAGAAGGCCATTGGTTTACATGCACTTATTAGATTTTTGGTTTTTTGATTTGTACACAGAAGATGGCTATTTGAATTTATAGAAGATATTACCGTATGATATATTTCTTTATCACATAGCATTAGAAATTTATATTGTAAGTGGTGTAGAGATAAGAATAGCGCATTCACATGCACCAATTTTTCACATTCCCCATTCTCAAAGAAGGGTTTTTTTGAATGCAGCAATTCTGATATTAACACTGATTGATGTACGTTTTTTTTGCGCCGGTGACACATACTTACGTAGTTTTATTTTCCACACACCAAAAGGTTTTTTTCATGGGCAGCATAAAATGGAGGTTTTCTCATTTCTGGCGAATCGCAAGCTAGATTTGGGTGAACTATTCCAAAACTATGATAACACCACGGCATTAAATTTAGAACAGAGTTTTAAACACTTGAAAAACGCAATGGACAAACAAATTAGGATTTGGTGGGATATTAATACATTAGATCAGTATAGAGAAGCAAAAATCACTCCTAGAAGGCTCAGATGGGACCTAGGCCCCAATGATGGGTTAATAGATGAAAATCTATCAAGAACCTGGTTTGATTTTTTTAACAGCTGTGAAAACAAACTACTAGACACCATTATTTAAAGAAGGAGAATCAAACTAAAAAAGATAGAATCCACCATTGGTAACATCAAAGACAATATGCTACCACATGTGGAGACAAATGAGTACAAAACTAGAGCGGCTAAATTACAAGAATTTTTAGTTAAAGTGGACAATGAAGTGAAGAATAAAAAGGTTAAAAAATACCAAAGGGACAAAAAAGATTACCTAGAGGGGAAAGTGTATAGGTGGCAGGAAGATGAGACCACTACCAACTCTGCAAACACGTCTTTAGATGAAGAGGCGGACATCAGGGATGTGGTTGTAGACACAAGACCCAGTGGAACACCTAACACCCCTATTGCCAACTTACTAAGGAGAGACACTAGGATGCCAGCTAATACCCCAAACAATAATCAGAACAAAATCAACAGTCAGAAACCTGAACAAGGGAATAATATTATTAATGCACCCCCTTATCAACCACCGATGGGACAGTACCCCAGACCCTGGAGAGGGGGGTATAGAGGCAGGGGCAGAGGATACTACAATTACAACCAAAATTATGGCCCACCCATGTGGCAGGGGGAATAGCGGGACTGGAGAGTACCCTACAAACCTCCAATGCCAGTATTCCAGACCAGCAGGGGGGGCTGGAGCAGGAGCCCCCAGGAAACTGGAGGAAGTACAAACCAACGAGAAAAAGAGGCTGCAGAGGGGGAGGCAAAAAGAAAAAGGGAAAATTAGGGAACGGAATTTACCCAGGAAGAATAATTGGTACTAGATAGTGGTATTAAATATGCACCGAGCTCTACTTTCAACCAGTTTGAAGCTTTTATTGACTTGCAAAAGTTCATTAGAAAATTAAATTTAAAAAAGTATTTTTTGGAAAAGGGAGAACCTCAACCACAATCTAATGATTCAGGGTACAAACATAGCCAATTGAGGAACAGGTCCACATTCAACCCCAGATCTAACACCAATCAACATATAGAAGTATTTAAAAGGATAGTAGAGAAAGAAATGAGGAATATCAAACCGGATAAGTGCAATAAAGATAGAATATGGCAAGGCCTGAAAAAACTGGAAAAAATAAAAAATATAGTAATCAGACCAGCAGACAAGGGGGGAGGGGTGGTGGTCTTGACCAAACAGGACTACCAAACAGAGCTGGAAAGATTAGTAAAAAACAGTAGTACATACCAACCCCTAAAAAAGAACCGTAATAGGGAACTAAAAAAGAAACTGAAGGAATATTTAAATAAGGGCATAGCAGACAAAATTATTAACAAAAAAGAAGGTAGATATCTACTGACAGAGGCACCGAGAATACCAGTAATATACCAGGTCCCAAAGATTCATAAACACAAAACTAAACCACCAGGCAGGCCCATAATCAGTGGCATTGAATCAGTATATTCTAGACTGGGGGAGTATTTGGATATATTCCTCCAGCCAATAGCAGGAGAGGGCAAAGCGTTCCTTAAAGATAGTAAAGATGTAATCAACAATTTGAGAAATATACAGGTAGACGATTCCACATTACTGGTAACACTGGACGTGGAATCGTTGTACACCAATATAAAACAAACAGATGCCCTAGCAGCTGTAGCATGGGGAATGAAGAACCTATCGGATTTAAAATTGAAACAAAGAAGGTTCATCCTGGAGGGATTAACCACTTGAGCCCCGGACCATTATGCTGCCTAAGGACCAGAGGTCTTTTTCCAATTTGGCACTGCGTCGCTTTAACTTTTAATTGCGCGGTCATGCAATGCTGTACCCAAATGAAATTTGCGTCCTTTTCTTCCCACAAATAGAGCTTTCTTTTGATGGCATTTGATCACCTCTGCCGTTTTTATTTTTTGCGCTATAAACGGAAAAAGACTGAAAATTTTGAAAAAAAAATGATATTTTCTACTTTTTGTTATAAAAAAAATCCAATAAACTCAATTTTAGTCATACATTTAGGCCAAAATTTATTCGGCCACATATCTTTGGTAAAAAAAATGTCAATAAGCGTATATTTATTGGTTTGCGCAAAAGTTATAGCGTCTACAAACTAGGGTACATTTTCTGGAATTTACACAGCTTTTAGTTTATGACTGCCTATGTCATTTCTTGAGGTGCTAAAATGGCAGGGCAGTACAAAACCCCCCCAAATGACCCCATTTTGGAAAGTAGACACCCCAAGGAAATTGCTGAGAGGCATGTTGAACCCATTGAATATTTTTTTTTTTTGTCCCAAGTGATTGAATAATGACAAAAAAAAAAAAAATATTTACAAAAAGTTGTCACTAAATGATATATTGCTCACACAGGTCATGGGCCTATGTGGAATTGCACCCCAAATACATTCAGCTGCTTCTCCTGAGTATGGGGATACCACATGTGTGGGACTTTTTGGGAGCCTAGCCGCGTACGGGGCCCCGAAAACCAATCACCGCCTTCAGGATTTCTAAGGGCATAAATTTTTGATTTCATTCCTCACTACCTATCACAGTTTTGAAGGCCATAAAATGCCCAGATGGCACAAACCCCCCCCCCAAATGACCCCATTTTGGAAAGTAGACACCCCAAACTATTTGCTGAGAGGCATGTTGAGTCCATGGAATATTTTATATTTTGACACAAGTTGCGGGAAAGTAACACTTTTTTTTTTTTTTTGCACAAAGTTGTCACTAAATGATATATTGCTCAAACATGCCATGGGCATATGTGGAATTACACCCCAAAATACATTCTGCTGCTTCTCCTGAGTATGGGGATACCACATGTTTAGGACTTTTTGGGAGCCTAGCCGCGTACGGGGCCCCGAAAACCAAGCACCGCCTTCAGGATTTCTAAGGGCATAAATTTTTGATTTCACTCCTCACTTCCTATCACAGTTTTGAAGGCCATAAAATGCCAAGATGGCACAAAACCCCCCCAAATGACCCCATTTTGGAAAGTAGACACCCCAAGCTATTTGCTGAGAGGCATGTTGAGTCCATGGAATATTTTATTTTTTGACACAAGTTGCGGGAAAGTGACCCTTTCGGGGCCCCGTATGCGGCTAGGCTCCCAAAAAGTCCCACACATGTGGTATCCCCATACTCAGGAGAAGCAACAGAATGTATTTTGGGGTGTAATTTCACATATTCCCATAGCATGTTTGAGCAATATATCATTTAGTGACATCTTTGTGCAAAAAAAAAAAAAAAAAAGTTTTGTCTCTTTCCCGCAACTTGTGTCACAATATAAAATATTCCATGGACTCGACATGCCTCTCAGCAAATAGCTTGGGGTGTCTACTTTCCAAAATGGGGTCATTTGGGGGGGGGTTTGAACTGTCCTGGCATTTTATGCACAACATTTAGAAGCTTATGTCACACATCACCCACTCTTCTAACCACTTGAAGACAAAGCCCTTTCTGACACTTTTTGATTACATGAAAAAATAATTTTTTTTTGCAAGAAAATTACTTTGAACTCCGAAACATTATATATTTTTTTTAGAGCAAATGCCCTACAGATTAAAATGGTGGGTGTTTCATATTTTTTTTTCACACAGTATTTGCGCAGCGATTTTTTAAACACATTTTTTTGGGGAAAAAACACACTTTTTTAAATTTTAATGCACTAAAACACACTATATTGCCCAAATGTTTGATGAAATAAAAAAGATGATCTTAGGCCGAGTACATGGATACCAAACATGACATGCTTTAAAATTGCGCACAAACGCGCAGCGGCGACAAAATAAATACATTTTTAAAAGCCTTTAAAAGCCTTTACAGGTTACCACTTTAGATTTACAGAGGAGGTCTACTGCTAAAATTACTGCCCTTGTTCTGTCCTTCACGGTGATACCTCACATGCATGGTGCAATTGCTGTTTACATTTGACGCCAGACCGACGCTTGCGTTCGCCTTTGCGCGAGAGCAGGGGGGGACAGGGGTGCTTTTTTTTTTTCTTTTTCTTTATTATTTTTTTGCTTTTTTATCTTATTTTTAAACTGTTCCTTTCATTTTTTTTTTTTTTTTATTAATTTTATTGTTATCTCAGGAAATGTAAATATCCCCTATGATAGCAATAGGTAGTGACAGGTACTCTTTTAAAAAAAAATTGGGCTCTATTAGACCCTAGATCTCTCCTCTGCCCTCAAAGCATCTGACCACACCAAGATCGGTGTGATAAAATGCTTTCCCAATTTCCCAATGGCGCTGTTTACATTCGGCGAAATCTAAGTCATGAAATGCTCGTAGCTTCCGGTTTCTTAGGCCATAGAGATGTTTGGAGCCATTCTGGTCTCTGATCAGCTCTATGGTCAGCTGGCTGAATCACCGGCTGCATTTTCAGGTTCCCTGTTGGGACAGGAAAGCCAGAGAAAAACATGGAAGACGGTGGGGGAGGGGGGGGCATTCCCTCCAACTGCTTGCAAAAGCAGTCTAGAGGCTAATTAGCCGCTAGGATTGCTTTTACATGAAAGCCGACCGCTGGCTGAAAAGAATGATACCAAGATGATACCTAAACCTGCAGGAATCATTCTGGTATAACCACTCAAAGTCCAGCAACATACCAGTACATTGCTGGTCCTTGTTAGGCATATATTGTAAACTTTTTTTTCATGCAGCCTGTGGGCTGAACGAAAAAAAGATATTGATCGGTGGGTATGCCCACCATTAGAATACCTCCCTTCATCCACCCACTTCTAATGATGGGCATACATGCACCATTTATATATGCCGAAGCATGGGGGCATCCTCCCGCAAAAGGCAGGAGCAAATTGCTCCTCCACCCACTGCTGCCCCCACGCTTCGGCATATATGCTAAAGTATGTAACTGTGGTGGTGAAATCACCTCCGACAGCGCTGGAGTCACGGCTTTATATATCGTGGGAGCAAACGCTGTTGCTGTCAAGATAAATAAATCCGCGCTGCAACTGAATGGCGTACCTGCTAAGCAAATGATGGTTAACAATAAAACAAAGTAACATTACAGTATAACAGTAAGACTTACCATACCTGCAAAGCAAATACAAAAAAAAAAAAATAGTAAAAAATAAAACATTTAACGCAACCTGTGCCTAAAATATATATATGCCGAAGCATGGGGGCATCCTCCCGCAAAAGGCAGGAGCAAATTGCTCCTCCACCCACTGCTGCCCCCACGCTTCGGCATATATGCTGAAGTATGTAACTGTGGTGGTGAAATCACCTCCGACAGCGCTGGAGTCACGGCTTTATATATCGTGGGAGCAAACGCTGTTGCTGTCAAGATAAATAAATCCGCGCTGCAACTGAATGGCGTACCTGAAAACAATAAAATGGTTACCAACAAAACACAGTAAACGGTAAAGTATAAAAAATCTGAAAAGGAAACATGGTAAAACATAATAACAATAAAACATTGCAGAATAGAATAGAGTAAAAAAGAGAAGAACAATAGAGAGAGAATAGAGAGAGAGAGAACAATAAAACAACAACTATTTTTGGTTTTTTTATTTTATATTTTTTTTTGTGTTTTTATTTTTTTTTATTTTTTTTTTACACTTTTTTTTAGTAACTTTTAACTTTTGTAACTCGTTCCAGGTTTGGGTCTCTCAAAATGCAATGGCATCTTGGGAGACCCTGTGTTAGTGTGCCTAGTCTGTGCAGTGCTGAACCCTACGCTAATACTCAACTAATGTATGGTAGCGTTCAAAGCATTCACCCATGCAAAGACCAGGATTGCCAGGACAGGAGGGACAATAAGACCGGGTGTCACGCCTAAATCCGCGCTTGCTGCAGACACGACATCTTTTTTGGGGGGCTCGTTGGGTAGGGGTACTCGGGATGGCATAAAGAAAATGCCGCTCATGCAGCCGGCTTACTGCATTTGGTTGGGGAAGGTGAGGTAGAGCACCGTCTGGAAACAGAAGGGCTCTGACGATCTCTTCCTGGAATTTAAGGAAGGATCCAGTCTGTCCTGAAGCTCTGTATAGCACATGAGCATTCAGCAAAGCCAATTGAAATAAGTATACAGACACTTTTTTGTACCAGCGTCTGGCCTTACGGGCAACTAGGTACGGCGCCAACAACTGGTCGTTGAGGTCCACCCCTCCCATATTAAGGTTGTATTCGTGGACACCAAGGGGTTTCTCCACAACACCAGTCGCCGTGGGAATTTGGGTTGTCGTGTCTGCATGAAGGGAGGTGAGAACGAAAACATTCTTCTTATCCCTCCACTTCATAGCGAGCAAATTATTATACTTCAAGCAGGCTCTCTCCCCCAGCCTAAGACGGGAATCTACAAGCCGCAGGGGAAAGCCCCGGCGATTAGGTCGCACGGTGCCACATGCTCCAATCTGCTGATCAAACAAGTGACTAAAAAGTGGCACGCTCATATAATAATTGTCCACGTACAAGTGGTACCCCTTTCCGAATAAGGGTGACACCAAGTCCCACACTATCTTGCCAGTGCTTCCTATGTAGTCAGGGCAGTTTGTCGGCTCTACGTGACTATCTTTTCCCTCGTAAACCATAAATCTACATGTATAGCCTGTGGCCCTGTCACAGAGCTTATACATCTTGACCCCGTATCTGGCACGCTTGCTGGGAAGGTACTGTTTGAATGACAAGCGGCCAGAAAACTTAATCAGGGACTCATCAACACAGACAACTTGATGGGGGGTAAACAAGTCTGCAAAACGTTGGTTGAAGTGGTTTACGAGGGGCCGAATTTTGTAGAGCCGATCGTATGCAGGGTCTCCACGAGGACGACAGAGTTCATTGTCGTTGAAGTGCATGAACCGCAAAATCTGCTCGTATCGTGCCCTGGCCATGGAAGCAGAGAACAAGGGTGAATGGTAAATTAAGTCAGTGGACCAATATGACCGCAACTTACTCTTTTTATTCAACCCCATGAGGAGGGAAAGGCCCAGAAAGGTCTTAAATTCGGAGACCGTAATTGGTCTCCAATCTCTGGCAAGGGAGGACTGGGGATTAGCGGCGATGTGTTGACCAGCGTATAAATTGCTTTGGTCCACAATAGATCTGTAGAGATCTTCGGTGAAAAACAGTGAATAAAAATCCAGTGGCGTAAAGTCAACTGTTTCCACCTGAATTCCGGGTTGGCCAGTGAAAGGGGTAAGTACGGGTGCTGCAGAAGTGGTGGGTTCCCAATTCGGATTGGCCAATGCAGCAGGAAGGGCACTATGGGCACGACGGGCCTGTCTTTGTCTTCTTGGTGGCAGCGGGACACTACTAGTGCTTGTCACCTCACCAGCTTGAACTGCACTTATGGGACTCGCCACGTCACCACGTGATACTGCAGTGCTGGATGTACGACCAGGGTGTACTAGGCCGCTGGTGCTTGCCAGTTCACCAGGAGTAGCGGCGCTAGTACTTCTCTGCTCCATACGAGAGCCCTGCGGTTCTTGCACTTCAAGGACAGAAGAAGATTGGGGTCTGGTACGCCTGACCTTAGCAGGGACCACAACTCTGTCGTCAGAGCTATCTGTCATGGAGCCGCTGTCCTCTACAGGTTTGTATTCTGAGCCTGAACTTGACAGATGAGTGACTTCCTCTTCACTATCTGTCATACTCAGAAACGTGTAGGCCTCTTCACTAGTGTACCTTCTATTTGCCATTTTGGGCTCTAAATTTAGGGGTACACTAGTGAGACTCACAGGCAAAAAAGCTCCTGACTGTCAGCGACTGATTCAAAATGCTACCAAAAAACTGTTAGCGATCGCAGGGATCAGGCCTGACTCTGCGAACGCTGCAGTTATGTGTGCTTAGTGTTTTGTAAGTGACAGTTATCGATCGATACTGCACTTGGGTGGGCTGGGCAGGGCTGGGCCGAGGAGCAAAACGCAGGTGCTAGCAGGTATCTGGGCTGATCCCGCTAACACTGCGTTTCAGGGAACCCTAAACTGCTGGGGAGCATAGATCTGATCGGATCAGATATCGATCCGCTCAGATACTATAGCACTAAGGGAGGTGTATGCTGCGTGCGTGGGTTTTAGCGGTACTGGCGCTAACCTGACGCTGCCTGGGGCGACGCAGACCTTATCTGATCCTAAAAACGTAACTTCTATCACCGCCAGGCAATTAGGGGGTTAAACCTTTATAGGGTAATAAACGGCGGGTGCCCTAAAACTATAATAAACTATAATAAACTGTAATAAACTGTAATAAACTACAAAAAACAAACTAGCTAACCAGCGTCACCCGTAACACTTATACGGTGATCGCTGGTGAAAGGGTTAACTAGGGGGCAATCAGGGGGTTAAAACCTTTAGCAGGTAGTATATGGGGGTCCCTGTCGCTATAAAACACTGACAGCGAACCTATATACTTACCTCCCTAACTAGCGTCACCTGTGTCACTAATACAGCGATCAGAAAAACGATCGCTTAGCGACACTGGTGACGGGGGGTAATCAAGGGGTTAACTTTTATTAGGGGGGGTTAGGGGGGTACCCTGGACCTAAGGGGGGGTACCCTAGACCTAAAGGGGGCTAACCTAACTGCCCTAAAACTTTTAACTGACACAAACTGACACCAATGCAAAAAAAAAAAAATGCTATTGGTGTCAGAGTGACAGGGGGTACAGGGGGGTGATCAGGGGGTGATCGGGGGGTGATGGGGGGTGACAAGTGTGCCTGGCGTGTTCTACTGTTAGTGTAGTGTTGTGCAGACTTACTTGATGTCTTCTCTCCTCGGCGCGGCGACGAAAAGACCGGCTCGAGGAGAGATGACATCACTTCCTTTCCCTCTGTTTACATTACAGAGGGAAAGGAAGCATTTTCATTCGCCGGGAGCGATCGGGAGGGGGTGGCCAACAATGGATGGCCACCCCCTCACCTCTCATCGCCCGGGAAGAAATGGCGACCGTAAATGGGACCGATCGGACCCCCCACCCGCGGAAGGCAAATCACGTACATGTACGTGATTTTGCCTGTCCGTGCCACCTTGCCGACGTACATCGGCATGAGGCGGTCGTCAAGTGGTTAAGAATGGCCATGGGTAACAATTTTTTCTGGCACGACCACAACTACTATAGACAAATAAAAGGGGTGGGTATGGGCAACAAGTATGCACCGAGTGTGGCCAACATCTTCCTAAGCAAATGGGAGGAGGAAGAAATCTTCGGGGGATGCTGGCCACACTTGCTGTTATACAAACGCTACATAGACGATATTTTGATAGTATGGAAGGGAAGCCAAGAACAGTTGGAGCAATTTATACGTCATATTGGCTGCAACCAATATGACATTAAATTCACAGCTACCTATAACCCACAAAAAATTAATTTTTTGGATTTGGAGATATTCAAACACCAAAACCAACTTGGGACTAGAACACATTTCAAAGAAACGGACAGAAATGGGTACATACCGATGGGGAGTTGTCACCACCCCCATTGGAAAAAAGCCATCCCCAAGAGCCAGTTCATCAGGATAAGACGAAACTGTGACCTGATGGAGGACTATTTCCAACAAACTGACACACTGATAGAAAGGTTTATAGACAAGGGTTATAGAAGGAACGTATTGGAGGAGGCACGTCTGAATGTAGCCAATATGGACAGAGAACTGATCCTAAAAAATAAAAATAAAAACTATAGCCAGAGTGATAACTTACCATTCACTACGCGATTCAACAAACAGTATAAAGCATTGGAAAACATCATAAAAAAACACTGGCCTATAATCAGCAATGACCCACAACTAAGTAAGGTACTCCCAAAAAAAACAACATTCATATACAGGAGAGCAAGAAGGATCCGTGATAAAATAGTAAAGAACGTGCCCGACCCCCCAAAACTATGTCAACTTTTTTCAGTCAGAAGGGTTTCTTCAGATGTGGAAAATGCAAGCCTTGTAGCTCTACCAATAAACAGGATAGAAAGATAACTAGTTTTGTATCAAATACTAATGAGCAAAAATACAAAATTGAGAAACTGATAACATGCTGTAGCACACACGTCACCTACGTGCTGGAGTGCAGTTGTGGGCTACAGTACGTAGGCAGAACAACTAGAGCCCTGTCAGTAAGAATAGGTGAACATGTCAGAAACATCAAAAAAGGATTCAAACACCATACTGTATCTAAACACTTTAGGGATGTACATGGAAGAAACCCCCAACATCTGAAGTTCTATGCAATAGATAAGATAGAAAAGAACTGGAGGAACACCAATATGAAAAGAGAGGTGTCAAAGAATGAAACACATTGGATATTCAAAATGGACACGATGAGGCCACTGGGGTTGAATGTGGAGCTAGACATCAATTGTTTTTTGGAAGATTAATAATACATTTTCTCATTTTGTATATGGTTTATTTTAATTTTTATTTTTCATTTTTTATTTTTTTATTTTTTTCATTTTTTTCATTTTTTCCATTTTTTTCCATTTTTTTCCATTTTTTCATTTTTTTCATTTTTGTATTTTATTTTATATTTTATTATTATATTTTTTTCCATTTTCATTTTTTTCTTTTTTTCTTTTTTTTACTTTTTTCATTTTTTCATTTTTCATTGTTTTACATTTCCTCTTTTTTTCTATTTTTTTTATTTATTTTTTATTTTATTTTATTTATTATTTATTTTTTATTATTTTTTCATTTTAATTTTATTTTCATTTTTATTTTTATTTTTATTTTATTATTACTTTTTATTTTTATTTTACATATCTTCTATTTTTACATGTTTTTTTCTTTAATTCCTTATCTTTATAGTATTTTTAATTTTTTCAGTTTTTTTATTTTTATATTTTTTTACCTATTTATCAACAATAGAATAATGCCTTATTTTAAATGATTATTTTAAATGAATATTGATTTGATTATATGAGGTGCATAAAATATATTGATACTGTTTAGGCTGTGGGGGTAATAAATAGATGTTTTCCGCCCCATAATGCCGGCGGGTCAGTTAATACTGCAGAACACTAAAAGTGTTTTTCCAATTTTCCAGGAGTTCATTAATGATGTCCTCCGAGATTTGTTGCAGTTATGTGTGGTGGTTTATCTCAACGATATCCTCATATTTTCCAAGTCCATGGAGAGCCACCACACAGATGTCTGTTGTATGCTTCAGAGACCAAGAGAGAGAACAATCTCTATTGTAAATTGGAAAAGTGCGAATTCCACTGTGAACAGATGAAATTCCTGGGCTATGTCATTTCCACTGCTGGTTTTTCGATGGACCCAGTGAAACTTTCAGCGGTCCTACAGTGGCCTCGACCCGTGGGGTTATGTCCTCTGCAGCGTTTTCTTGGCTTTGCCAACTATTAACGGAAGTTTATTCATAACTTCTCATCTCTTGTCAAGCCCCTGACTGATATGGCAATCAGAGTTGGTCTCCGGAGTCCATTAGGGCCTTTGAGAGTCTCAAGGCTGCCTTTGTTTCTGCTCCTGTGTTGGCACATCTTACTTTGCCTTTTATCCTAGAAGTTGATGCTTCCGAGACTGGAGTTGGCGCCCTTCTGTCTCAACATCCTAACTCTGAGTGCGCTATGCATCCATGTGGCTACTTTTCCAAGAAATTGTCACCGGCAGAGTGCAATTATGAGATTGGTGACAGAGAGATGTTGACGATCATTTTAGCCCTGAAAGAATGGAGACATCTCCTTGAAGGTACCACTGTCATGGTTCTCATTCTTACTGACCATAAGAATCTCACATTCTTGTGAGGCTAAGCGCCTCTCTCCCAGGAGGGCGCGATGGGCTCTTTTCTTGTCGAGTTTTAATTACATTGTCTCATTCTTACCCGAACTAAGAATGTAAGTGCTGACGCCTTGTCACAACAATTTTCCTCCACTTCCAAGATGGAGTCAGTTTCGGTTCCTCCTCTTACTTCTCCTTTGGGTGACAAAATTCTTGCTGCTCAGGTCGATGCTCCTCCTGAGAAACCTTGTGATCGCTGCTTTGTCCCAGAGAGTCTCCATACTGCTGTGCTCCAGATTTACCATTCTCCCAAGGCTGCTGGCCACCCTGGCAAGAATCAACTCTTTTGGGCCATTTCCCAACAATTCTGGTGGCCTAGTCTACATGCTGATGTAACCGCCTTCGTAGCTGCCTGTTCTGTGTGTGCTCACGGTAAGACTCCACACCTTCCAGTGGGCCTCCTAAAACCCATACCCAATGGAGAGAGGCCCTGAACCCACCTGTCTATGGATTTCATTGTGGAGTTACCCAACTTTCAGGGCAACACAGTTATCCTTATGGTGGTTGACCGGTTCTCGAAAATGTTGCACTGTATTCCACTCAAGAAGTTGCCTACTTCTAAGGAACTGGCTTCTACTTTTGCTTGGGAGATCTTCTGCTTACATGGGCTACCCAAGGTGATTGTCTCAGACAGGGGTAGCCAGTTTGTGTCCCAGGTCTGGTGAGCCTTTTGTGCACAGTTGGGTATTCAGCTTGCTTTCTCCTCTGCGTATCACCCGCAGTCTAATGGGGCCGCAGAACGAGCCAATCAGTCCTTGGAGCAATTCCTATGTTGCTATATTTCTGACCATCATAACAACCGGTCAGACCTCTTACCATGGGTGGAGTTTGCTCACAATAGTGCCTTGAATTCAGCTTCCCGTTTGTCCCCGTTTATGGCATTAGTGGAGCATCTCCGTGGCCTTCGTTCCACTTGGGCACAAGTCCAGGAGGCTTTGCGACATGCTAACGATAGGTACAGGCTCCATGCTGACCGCAGACGCCTGCCTGTGCCTTCCTACCAGGTTGGGGACAGAGTCTGGCTGTCATCTCGCAACCTCCAACTTCGTGTTCCTTCTTTTGAAGTTCGCACCTCAGTTTATTGGGCCTTTCCGTATCCTTCGCAGGATTAACCCAGTGGCTTACGCCTCTAATTTGTTTCATGTCTCCTTATTAAAACCTTTGGTCTGCAACCGCTTTACCACCTTGGTGTCTCGTCCTCACCCTATACAGGTTGAGAACCATGAGGAGTATGAAGTACAATCCATTGTTGACTCCCATAGGTTCCGTGGGCGCATACAGTACCTGGTGCATTGGAAGGGGTATGGTCTGAAGGAACGCTCTTGGGTCTCATCCTCGGACGTACATGCCCCTGTCCTCCTCCGTGATTTCCATAGACATTTTCCCCTCAAGCTCGGTGGTCCTCCGAGGGGGAGGGTCGTTGATGAGGGGGTACTGTCAGGGCTGGGCTCAGCACTTCCTTCTCTGAGCTGGCCGCTCAGCTGTCAGCTAATTGCCGGCTCCTTTCTCTCCACAGTGACTCAGCTGTTGATGATCTGCTCGTCAGTCCTGGCTACTTAAAGCTGTCCAGCTCACTTCACCTCTGCCTTCGCCTTTGGTCACATCTCAGAGACTTTCTCCTGTGTTCCTGTTGAAGACTTGCTCGGCTGACGTCCCTTCTGGCTCCTGATCCTGCTTGCTGTACTACTACGTCGATCTCTGGCTCTCTGACATTGGCATTGGCTGACTACCCGATCTGGTTACTGAACTCTGGCTATGTATTGACTACGCTTACTCTGTTTATCTTTTTATTATTATTAAACAAGTGTGATTAACTGTACTTTTGTCTCGGTCAGATTCATGGTTTCTGACAATAGGCCTCTCATGCAGACCTAGCAGCCGGTAGAATTTCTGGATTAGCCTCTCTCACAGACTTAGTAGCCAGGAGCTAGTTACCATGGTTTAGATTGTAGAATAGGATTCAGCTTCACAGTGTCAGAACCTTTAAACCATCCGGCAACACTGTAAGAGCAGTTTAGGTATGGGTGCATCCTCCAAACGAGTCACCAGGCCCTTCTGAGAGACCAGCCTTCATCCTGGCTCTCTCACTCCAGCATGAGTCCTCCCTGGATCTTCTCAGCTTGGCTCGGCCTCTTCCACAGAGGCAAGACAGCCTAAGGACCACTGCAGAATTAGTAGGCCCCAGACAGGCTTCTGGGCCTACTTGCAGAACTCACAGCAGCACATCCTCAGGCTAGGAGGGCCTGAGGTGAGAGAGAGAGAGCACGTGGCCCGGCCCTTCCCCAGAATGCACAGTGGCCAGGAACCTCCTACTGGACTGTTCTGCAAAAAGAATAATTATTACATAGCTCAACCTTGCTGTAATTGTCATACTGGTCTGTGGCACCAGTGACACCTACTGGCAACAGTGAGAAATGCACAACTCCGTTTAGGTTAGAGCAGAAACCAGATAAACTATACAAGCAGTCTGGGCTGTTTACAGCTGAGTTTACAGCTCAGCCAAAAAAACTAAATTTACACTATAGTCCCAATTTCAGGAACAGGGGGCTACATATATTTTATTAATTATTTATTGATTCAGCACTGACTATAATATAATAATTTTTAACTGGGTTAATATTTATAACAGCAATGTGTTGGCTAATTTATTAGTATTATATACACATATTTGGAGGGAAGTCTTTCTATAATTTACTATTTAAAGCAGAACTCCAGGATTTGCAAAAAATCCCCTATTAGTACACAAAACATTAAACAGTTATTCCATTTGTGAAATTCCTTACCATTGAAGAGAAAACTTGAATTTAATTTTCAGGAAGTCAGCTCTGTAGTTTAAAAAATGCATCATCTATTCTGCTAAGAAGGAGCTGTTAGAACAGTGATTACATCATATCCTCTTCTCTCTAACTGCATTTCTCATGAATCCTTGGGATTGGAGTGAATGTGGGAGGGTACACTAGGCCTGTACATGTAAATGTGAACAAGCCCACTTCAACATAAATCACATCCTCATTCTGCAGCCAGCCAATCATACTACTCAGTAACACACAGGATAGATAGGTCACAGTCTTATAAATGCAAAGCATGCCTGTGCTCTACTCCTCCAGCCACAATAGGAGATAAACATACTGCCCTTACTTGCTTTATGTAAAAATTACTGAACTGTAGACACCTCCCATAATTATATATTATACACACTGTACTCTGCTGTAATTCAGTATTAGAAATATTCCCCCTCCGGCTGCAGCTTTGAGATATTTCTAACAGCAATCAGTGCTTGTATGGTGTATGAGAACATCCCTAGCTACAAGACAGAAAGAGCTGGGACATGCTGCTTTACATCAGCATGTGGCACAAGTAAATGTCGGCATGAGAAAAAAACAAAAAAGTGCAGCGCTAACCTAATAATCAATAACACAATAATGGTAGAACCCTCTAATGTATGGAGATCTTAATAGACTTCAATATCAGTGCAGTCCCATTTGTACCCATAAGTGCACTCCTATCTGTGCCCATAAGTGCAGTCCCATCTCTGCCCATAAGTGCGGTCTCATCTGTGCCCACAAGTGCACTCCCATCTGTGCCCATAAGTGCAGTCCCATCAGAGCCGATAAGTGCGGTCTCATCAGAGCCCATAAGTGTGGTCTCATCTGTGCCCATAAATGTGGTCTCATCTGTGCCCATAAGTGCGGTCCCAATTGTGCCCATAAGTGCCGTCTCATCAGAGCTCAAGGGTGTGGTCTCATCTTTGCCCACCTTTGCGGTCTCATCAGTGCCCATAGGTGCGGACTCATCGGTGCCCATAAGTGCGGTCTCATCTTTGCCCATAGGTGCGGTCTCATCTATGCCCATAGGTGCGGTTTAATCAAAGCCCATAAGTGCGGTCTCATCTATGCCCATAGGTGCAGTCTCATCTATGCCCATCTATATAATAATGTGTTCAATTAAAGTTCATATATCCCTCTATATAATAATGTGTTCAATTAAAGTTCATATGTTGAAACTTTTCTGCGTTGAATTATTGTGACTTTTCAATTATTGTGACTTCTCAAATTCATATATCATCCACCACTGTGCAAATTGTGTCTTCAGCAGATTATGTGCACACCTTCACCAGCCGTTATACCCCATGAGCTCCTGCAGCCACAGTGGTGAGCAGGACTATACAGAGCTGGTTTTAACTGAATATTTTGTAAGTGTTTTTTAATTGGGGCATTTTAATAAATGTTGCAAATGGAGAGCACTATGTATCCTCTATTTATTGTTCCATGAATGTGGGGCCATATCCTATTAGGAATACAGAGTAATAACGCTGGTGTGGAGGAAGGAGAAAAGCAGTGGGGCAGTATATATGAGAGATCTTTCTTGCGATCCCCCTGGGAGGCTACTGATTGGAAAGTGGATACAGAGTAGCTGGTCGGATGTGGAAGAGATGAGACCATAGCTGAAAGAAAGTGTAGCCATGGTGTTAGCGCTACTGACAAACAATCCGCCAAATCACCCCACTGCCAGACTTCATGCATCCTTTCCAGAGACAATGAACAGTCTTTTGCAAGCTTTGTTTTTGTTGTTTTATTGGGGGGTACAACTTGGATAGAGATATGAGATGCCCATAGAATTCATCATTGCCTTCATATTCCAGTACACATTGAATAAAGTTAGAGCCTGAAGATTGAATGTGCATAATAGACTAGATGTAAATCTCCCCCTGCATCTCCATGCAGACTATTACTCCTCCTGCATCTCCATGCAGACTACTGTTCCTAAGAGTTCTCCATCTGTCACCGTGTGAGGGACAGAAACATCACTTTTCACCGTGTAAAAGCAATGGTCTTAGGTCTCTTCACCTCCTGCCCAAACTTGTTTCCTCCTGTACAAACTTGTAGTTGCTAATTGAAGTATGACAACATCCTCTTCTATTGGGTAGTATGAACTCACTCTGAATAAGCCCCTCTAGTGGCTCTAGTGGCTCGCTGCTACTAGGCCTGAGGCCTGCAGAACATCTCCCCGAAGGCCTAGTAGGTTAAAAGCCTGTCTTCTAGGAAATGGAATACTTCTCCCAGCCAGCCTAACTTGCAAACCAAGCGCCCTCCGGCCACACTGATTTGACACAGATCCCCACAGTCTCTTCTCTGATCCAGGACTTCTCATCATCCACCGTGTGCATGATAAAGACTCTGCTAATGACCATGTAGAAGCAGAGTTCCCTCACAGATTCCCTGGCACCTCCAGCCATCCATTGTGGTAACACTCACGACCTTCCAGCCCTGAGTCCATGATAAGGAACGTGTCCGGACCATGTGTTTCGACAGCTTCTCCTGCCCCTCTGCACCAGGAGTTCCCTGCCACCGACCGTGTGGTGACAGAGACATTGCTAATGACTGTGTAGAGGCAATGTTCCTTCACAGCTCTCCTCGGGCCTCCTCCTGCGATCTGTACACCCCCCCCCCCCCCAGGGGGTGTCCTCCTGCGACTGTCTAGCACTCCATTCCTCACTTCACCCAGTCGACTTCTCCTCCCCAGTAACATGTGACCTCAGGTCATATAGGAGGCCTGCCCCCTGCCAACACCAGATAGGGATTGGTCAGGGCTCCCACATGTGCTGCCTGCCACTCCAGCTCTTGGCCCAGCCTCTCCTCCAGAACATTCTTCCTGGAAGCAGGGGAGGTGCCTCAGAACTGGAGCTCAAGTGATCACACCCACTGCTACTCTGGCCACCCCCAGCCTCCAGATCAAAACAGACAGGCCTACCTTGCAGCATAAGCCTGCCTAAATTTGCCTGTGCTGAACAAACCCTAGTAATATAACCCTTACTAGCACCTACCTACTGGTAGAGGGTGCTAAAAAAGAAATGTATTGTTCTGAATCTCTGACTCATGTATGAGGTGAGTAGGTATCGCGGCTGGTGAAGGTGTGCACATAATTTACTGAAGACACGATTTGCACAGTGGTGGATGATATATGAATTGAGAAGTCACAATAATTAAACGCAGAAAAGTTTCAGCATATGAACTTTAATGGAACACATTATATATAGATTTATTTATTTATTTATTTGAATATAATTTGATATCGCTGGATATTTCACATGATAGATTAATATATTATATTTAAATAAATATAAATATATAAATTATATTTTTAATTTTATTTTATATGTTGTATAGTGAGGTGAATTCACTGGAAGTGTGCAGCAGCTGTGGAGTACTAATTAGTAAACTTTATAGTTTATTTAAAGTACATAACACTTTAGGTAGGTGGTGCTAATTGTCTTTTATACACATCATCTATGGCCATAGGTGCGGTCTCATCAGTGCCCATAGGTGCGGTCTCATCAGTGCCCATAGGTGCGGTCTCATCAGAGCCCATAGGTGTGGTCTCATCAGAGCCCATAGGTGCGGTCTCATCAGTGCCCATATGTGCGGTCACATCTATGCCCATAAGTGCGGTCTCATCTGTGCCCATATGTGTGGTCTCATCTGTGCCCATAGGTGCGGTCTCATCAGTGCCCTAAAGTGCGGTCTCATATCTGCCCATAACTGCGGTCTCATCTGTGCCCATAAGTGCGGCCCCATCTGTGCCGTCTCACCTGTGCCCATAAGTGCGGAGGAGAGTAAGAAAAATCCCATGAAATTCTTTAAGTACATAAACAGTAAGAAAGGGAGGTCAGATCATACTGGTCCCATAAAGAATGATGAAGGTAGCTGCGGACACTGGCTGCAAGGACCTTTTTCTGTCCACATTCACCCTGTTATTTGGTATTTCTATTTTAATCTTTTTTTGTTACATTTTTGAGACACTATTTTTTTGGACTTGCCCAAAGACTATTCTTGGTTGTTTATTCTGAACAATACATGATTCTTGAAAGAGCTGATCACATTAACTTGCGGAGACAAACTGTCTGGTAACCAGGGCTGCCTTAAGTGTTGTGTTAATTAACATGTTAATTATATTATTGTCTTTTAAGTTTTTGCTCGAGGGGAGGGGGGGGGGTATCCATGAGTCAGCTCTACCTCGTTATCTAACCCCTTGTGTTAAATGTGTATAAAAAGGCTGTATTCTGTCCAAGAAAGCATTCAAGATTCTACAAGCTATTTTTGGCTAGACTTGTATTCAATGCAGCTATAATAATATATCTCTCTGATGGTCAGACTGGAAGAAGCGGTGTTACTGACGGAAGCACTCAGTGGAGTGTGGGATAGGATCACAATTGGTGGCAAGCTGTGGGATGCTTCCTCTTGCCTAGGCACACCCAAATCACCACCGGGACCCCCTGCTCCTAACAGCAGATGGAACATCACTACGCCAGACTCAAGCGCAGCACCTTGAAGGATCTCTTGGAAGCCCATGGAAAAGTCTCCAGCAACAAATCCAAAGCGACTCTCATCACCGAACTAATGGAGATTGACCAGGCCAACAACCAACTAGCAGATACCTCAGAGGCGACAGAGTTCCAGCGTGACGTCCAGTGGAGACTGACCTTGTATGGTACTCACCAAGTGTAACACTTATCAGTCAAGTGTTACGAGAGGTGTCCCAGCTGTGAATGGCTGAACTCCAGCGGGACCAAGGAGCGTCAGTTATGTTCAACCGGGAAGCTCCAGCGGCCTGCAAAAAGCTACCCTATGCCGCCTTCCGCGTGTTTCAAGATGGTGAAGATGAGATGGATGTTTACCTGCAAATGTTTGAGCGGCAATGCGGTCTCCAAGGTGTCAATAAAGCAGATTGGGTCACACTCCTGGTCAGCCGGCTCACAGGAAGGGCTGCAGAGACGTACAATAATGTCCCTGATGAGATCAGCCAGGACTATGACCGGGTAAAAGAAAGACTATTGGCTCGCTTCGGCATTACTCCAGAGGCACACCGTTTGAGGTTTGGCAACCTCCGCCGAAAGGAGAGAGAGTCTTACACAGAATGGGCTCTTTAAATGACCCGAGCAGTGGAGAGTTGGGTGCCAAGCTGTTACCATGGCAGATGCGCTCCAGCTAATCCTCCTGGAACAATTCTATGATCATACCCCACATGAAGTTAGAGACTGGGTAAAGGATCGACGGCCAGTCACAGTAGATGAAGCTGCCACCCTAGCTGACCAATACGTGGATTCAAGGCTAACTGTACAACCAGAGCCTAAGACCCCAGCTCAGGCCTGTCCCCAAATTTCCACGGAGCGCTGCCCCTCCACACCAGCCGTCGATCCCCGGCCCCACGCAGCTACCATCTTCACGAGGAAAAGGGGACCTCTGCTACAGATGCAACCAAGCAGGGCATGTTAGGAGGTATTGTCTGCAGAATGTTTCCCAGGACACGCGGAACAACAGGCCCCTTGGACCTGCCCGGGCTGCTGCACACTGTCTGGAGAGAGATGATGTGACTTACCCAAGCGAGGAGAATATTGGAATTCTAAATGAGGCAGACCCTGTGCAAGCTGCCACTACAGATAATCGTTTGCACCATCGACAAGCCGTGTGGATTAATGGTCGGGCTGCCCAGGGACTGCGGGACACAGGAGCTACTATTACCCTGATACAGTCCCGAATGATAAACCCGGCAGAGCAGACGTGACAGTCTGTGGCTGTGCGGGTGGCCGGGGGAAATGTTATGTGGGTCCCCACTGCCAGGGTTCACCTTGATTGGGGTTCGGGGGCCAAAGAAGTGGAAGTGGGAATAATGCAGAACTTACCTGCAGAGGTTTTGTTGGGCAACGATTTGTGACGTTTAAATTCAGCCTTCTCCCTGGATGTATCCCCGGAAGCCTATCCTGTTACCACCCGCCAGCAAGCCCGGATGGAGGTGCGCTCCCTCGAGGACGGGACCCAGGTAAGACCTGTCACCCCTGACCTAGACTGTACTACCCCAACTATCCCTACTCTGACTTGGGCTTCTCCCCAAGACTTTACTCAGGCAACTCTTAGCGACCCTTCCTTAGCTAGCTATAGGGAAAGAGCAGGATTGGACCCTGGGGGGTTGGAGAGGGAGCGAATAGAGTGGGTTCAGGGATTACTCTATCGGGTTACTGAGGGAAAGACAGCCTCCCATCCACCCAAGCCAGCGGGTGGGTAAGCATGGGGGCCCGCTGAAAGCTCCCCTACACCCTTTACCGATCATTGATGAACCCTTTAGCCCCGTTGCCGTAGACCTAGTTGGACCATTGCCCAGACCTAGTCCTTCTGGGAAGAGATATATCCTTACTGTGGTGGATTATGCCACCCGGTACCCGGAGGCCATTCCCCTGGCAAATATCCATGCAGAAACTGTGGCTGATGCTTTGCTCCGGATCTTTGCCAGGGTGGGTTTCCCTTGGGAAATCATCTCTGACCAGGGGACCCAGTTCACTGCTGATCTCACTCAGCAGATATGGAGGCTCTGTGGGATAAAGCCCCTACAGAGCTCTCCCTACCACCCCCAGACCAACGGACTGTGTGAGAGGTTCAATGGAACACTGAAACAGCTGCTTAGGACATTTGCAACCTCTCACAGGGATTGGGAGAGATACCTGCCACACCTTCTCTTTGCTTATCGGGAGGTGCCGCAAGAATCTATCGGGTTCTCCCCATTTGAGTTACTGTATGGGAGGCGGGTGAGGGGGCCCCTAGATCTAGTCAGAGCCCACTGGGAAGGGGGAATTGATCCCCAAGGGTCCTCTATCGTAGCATACGTTCTTGAGTTTAGGGACAGACTGAAGGAGCTCACGGACACTGTCCAGGAGAACCTTCGGCCTGCCCAAAGGCGGCAGAAATGATGGTACGATCGTACTGCTCGGAACCGCACTCTGGAGGTTAGGCAGAAGGTTCTTGCCCTCAGGCCAACCAAGCAGGACAAGTTACAGGCCACTTGGCAGGGACCTTAACGGGTTGTGGCACAGCTCTGTGACACAACCTACCTAGTGGCTAAATGTTCGGATGAAAGAGTCCGACGGACCTTTCATGTGAACATGTTGAAAGCATACTGTGAAAGATCAGGAGAGGTAGCCGCTATATGTGCTCCAGCTGTGGAAGATTCTGAGAATCTTCCCCTGCTGGTGCTCCCAGAGCTAAATAGAATTACTGCAGGGATAGAGACGATAAAGCTTGACGACCAGCTAGGGCCGATGCAGAGAGAACAAGCTAGACAGGTCCTTAGTCAGAGAAGGGAAATGTTCTCCACAGTCCCTGGGTACACTACTATGGCAGTGCACCATGTGGAGACCCCGGGACAACTGCCACTAAGACAGGCAGCTTACCGGATACCTGACGCAGTGAGAGAGGGTATGCATCATGAGATTAAGGAGATGCTTGAGCTGGGAGTCATTGAGCCATCCAGCAGCCCCTGGGCTTCCCCGGTGGTCCTTGTACCGAAGCGGGATGGCACAACTCGCTTCTGTGTAGACTACCGCAGATTAAATGAGTGCACCACCACTGATGCTTACCCTATGCCCCTGGTCGATGATCTGTTAGATCGCATTGCTCGGGGAAAATTCCTGACAACCCTTGACCTATGCAAAGGGTACTGGCAAATTCCTCTGGATGCGGAATCTATTCCGAAATCGGCGTTCATTACCCCATTTGGCTTATACCAGTCTAAAGTAATGCCATTTGGGATGAAGAATGCACCGGCGACTTTCCAGAGGATGGTAGACCAACTCCTTGATGGCCTCCAGGACTATGCTTGTGCATATCTGGACGACATTGCGATCTACAGTGATACCTGGGAGGACCATCTGGTTCACCTGGGTGTCGTGTTAGACCACATCAAGGCTGTAGGACTAACCCTTAAGCCAGAGAAATGCAGCATAGGGATGTCCGAGGTACAGTACCTTGGGACATCGAATAGGCAGTGGACAACAACGACCTAAGCCTGCTAAGACTGAGGCAGTTGCCAAGTGGCCAACCCCCGTACTAAAACCCAGGTCCTGGCATTCCTCAGCACAGCTGGGTACTATAGGAAATTTGTCCCGCAATATAGTTCCATTGCTAAGCCCCTGAAAGACCTTACTAAGAAGCACCTTCCCCGACAGGTACTGTGGTCCCCCAAGTGTGAAGCTGCCTTCCAACGATTAAAGAATGCACTAACTTCAGCTCCTGTTCTAGCTGCCCCTGACCCAACCAAACGTTTTTGTGTCCACACAGATGCCTCTACATTCGGGCTGGGGGCAGTACTGAGCCAAGTAGGACCTGATGGCGGTGAGCAGCCAGTGGCCTACACCAGTCGGAAGCTCCTACCCAGGGAAGTCGGTTATGCAGCCGTGGAGAAGGAGTGTTTGGCGCTGGTGTGGGCTCTCAAGAAATTCCAACCTTATCTCTACGGACGATCTTTTACGGTGCTCACCGACCACAATCCATTAATCTGGCTTAATTGGGTCTCCGGGGATAATGGACGTTTGTTACGATGGAGCTTGGCACTGCTGCCTTACAATTTTACCATACAGTATCGGCCAGGAAAGCAGAATGGGAACGCTGATGGACTTTCCAGGCAAACTGAACAATAAAACTCTCCCGGACAGCCCCAAGCTGACCCGTGGTGGATATAGTTGGGTCTGTCAGACTATGGGATGGGAGGGGCACTGTCACGGACACTGGCTGCAAGGACCTTTTTCTGTCCACATTTACCCTGTTATTTGGTATTTCTATATTAATCTTTTTTTGTTACATTTTTGAGAGACTATTTTTTTGGACCTGCCCAAAGACTATTCTTGGTTGTTTATTCTGAACAATACATGATTCTTGAAAGAGCTGATCACATTAACCTGAGGAGACGAACTGTCTGGTCACCAGGGCTGCCTTATGTGTTGTGTTAATTAACATGTTAATTATATTACTGTCTTTTAAGTTTTTGCTAGAGGGGAGCGGGGGAGTATCCATGAGTCAGCCCTACCTCGTTATCTAACCCCTTGTGTTAAATGTGTATAAAAAGGCAGTATTCTGTCCAATAAAGCATTCAAGATTCTACAAGCTATTTTCGGCTAGACTTGTATTCAATGCAGCTATAATAATATATCTCTCTGATGGTCAGACTGGAGGAAGCGGTGTTACTGACGGAAGCACTCAGTGTAGTGTGGGATAGGATCCGTCACAAAGGTAATCTGGTTACTAAGGATGGAGAGATGAGTTTTCACAAGGGAATCCGAGGGGCTTCAGTAACCAAAACTGCAATGTTTATCCTCATGATACGTCACAGGAAGCACCCTCATGGCTAACAGATGACAGAATTAGGAATAGACTTGAAAAACAATAATAAGTCAACGGGACCAGATGGCCTGCACTCGAGGGTCCTTAAGGAACTCAGTCAAGTAATTGCCACACCATTGTTCCTAATTTTTACGAACAGTCTACTGACTGGAATGGTACCAGCTGATTGGAAAAAAGCCAATGTAGCACAAATTTTCAAAAAGGGAGCCGAGATACATCCCTGGGAAATACAGACCAAGCTCTTGGAGGGGATGATAAGGCACTACATACAAGATTTTAGTAATGACAATGTTATCATTAGCAGTGATCAGCATGGATTCATGAAGAATCGTTCTTGCCAAACCAATCTATTAACCTTATATGAGGAGGTGAGCTGCCATCTAGATAAAGGAAGGCCCGTAGATGTGGCGTATCTGGATTTTGCAAAAGCATTTGATACAGTTCACCATACACGTTTACTGTACAAAGTAAGGTCAGTTGGCATGGACCATAGGCTGAGTACATGGATTGAAAACTGGCTACAGGGGCGAGTTCAGAGGGTGGTGATAAATGGGGAGTACTCGGAATGGTCAGGGGTGGAAAGTGGAGTCCCCCAGGGTTCTGTCCTGGGACCAATCCTATTTAATTTATACATAAACGACCGGGAGGATGGGATAAACAGTTCAATCTCTTTATTTTCAGTTGATATTAAGCTAAGCAGGGCAACAATTTCTCTGCAGGATGTGGAAACCTTGCAAAAAGATCTGAACAAATTAATGGAGTGGGCAACTCCATGGCAAATGAGGTTAATGTGGAAAAATGTAAAATAATGCATTTGGGTGGCAAAAATAATGAATGCAATCTACTCTCTAGGGGGAGAACCTCTGGGGGAATCTAGAATGGAAAAGGACCTGGGTGTCCTAGTAGATGACAGGCTTAGCAATGGTATGCAATGCCAAGCTGCTGCAAGCAAAGCAAACAGAATATTGGCATGCATTAAAAAATGGATTAATTCCAGAGAAAAAACGATAATTCTCCCATTCTACAAGACTCTGGTCAGGCCGCACCTGGAGTATGCTGTCCAGTTCTGGGCACCAGTCCTCAGGAAGGATGTGCTGGAACTGGCGAGAGTCCAGAGAAGGGCAACAAAATGAATAAAGGGACTGGAGGACATTAGTTATGAGGAAAGGTTACAAGCACTGAACTTGTTCTCTCTAGAGAAGAGACGCTTGAAGGGGATATGATTTCAATGTACAAATACTGTACTGGTGACCCCAAACCTTAAACTGCATAGTGGGTTCTTTACTGTAAGAGAGGGTGTGGAATTCTCTTCCACAGGCAGTGGTTTCAGCGTGGAGCATCGATAATTTAAAAAAAAACTATTAATTTAGATAAGCACCTGAACAACCATAACATACAGGGATATACAATTTAATACTGACATAAAATCACACACATAGGTTGCACTTGATGGACTTGTGTCCTTTTTCAACCTCACCTACTATGTACCTATCTGTGCCCAAAAGTGCAGTCCCATCTGTGCCCATAAGTGCGGTCCTATCTGTGCCCATATATGCAGAGCGGGGATCATTACGAGACACCGGCCAGGTGACAGAGTAGAGATCTCGGGCTGTGACAGATCTTGTATATTAAACACCGATCACTGTAACGATCCACCTCCTGGGCCGGCATTGTGATTGATAGCACACTGATCCAATGCCGGCACAGGGGGCAGGGCTGTACGATGATAAGTGTTTCAAATACAAGATATAAGATCTGTCACAGTCCGAGATCCCCTGCTCTATCACCCAGGTGATGTTTAGTAAGAATGACAGTGAGAAATGACAGGTGGGCGGGTGGCCGCAGAGTGAGGGCGGTGCTGGCAGAGAGCACAGGAGGAAGGAGGAGAGAAAACCACCTCCATGGGTAGTACAGACCAGGGGCTGTGAGACCCCTCCACCCACTACATGGAAGTAGAAGTTCCTGTTTGCTGTGGAGAACTACAAGAGGGCAGTGACAAGTCCACTGGCTGGGAGTACAGGAGGATTAGCAGCCAGCGGTTTTACAAATCGGATATCGCCAGGCAGTAACATTTTTTCTTCAAAATCAGCAGGCTTTTGCAGAGGAACTACAGAGCTCAGAAGAACATAGATGGCATAGTCTGTAAAAGTAAGAGATCAGCAACAAGGACATGGAAAAAAGTTTTTTCCGAGAGTTCTGTTTTAAATTTGTCCAGTTTGTTGTTGAATTTGAAAGCAAGAGGATCCACACTTTTGGCAAAAGCCTGGACCTTCAGATGCAGAGCCCATTCCCCAGATGCAGATAATGAAGACTAAGAAAGTCTACGTGCCAATTTTCTGTGCATGGGATGTGTACAGCAATTTGCTTCTTTTTGTGTGAATTGACTTCTCGCGCCTCCTTGATGGTGATGTGAACCACAGGCAGGGTATTGTCTGACTAAATTTTTGTTGAATGCCTTTGCAATTTAGGGGACTAACTTTGAAGGGACAACCAAATAACCCTGAGCTTTAGGATGTTGAGGGGAAGAAAGGCTTTGTCCCATGACCAAGTCTCCTGTGCCGAGAGGGCATCCATAACTCCTCTCCAGTGTGATCAGCTAGCATCTGTTGTGAGAGCCTTCCATGTCATTGGAGGAAATGGCTTCCCTGACTCCAGAGCTGGGTTGGGAATCCACAAGGAAGAGTCTGGCCTCGTAGGTTAAATACATCTTGTAGTCCAACTACAGAGTCTGTTTGTTCCATGTTGCTAAAAAGTTGTATTGCAATGGTCTGGGGTGAAACTGAGCATTCGGCACAGCCTCAAAGTAGGCAACAATTAGACCCAAGATCCTCATACAGGCACAAAATAAGGGTCTCCACAGGGCCCTCAAAACCCAGGCATGAAAGCGGAGGGACAAAAGTTTGTCCTTGAGCAGGAAAATCCCGGACATAGTCATGTTTAATGTAAGGCCCAGGTGCTCTATTCTGCAAGGTAGTTCCAGCAATACCTTATGCAGGTTGAAGATCCAAGTGAAGCTTTGAAGTCTGCACTGTCCACTGATTTACAGAAATAGGGGGTACTAACCCTACAGCAGGAGATCATGCAGGTACCCCAGCACATGAATCCCTTGCTTACAGAACAGAAATAATACTGAGGCAAGCATATTGGTCTAAACCTGTGGGCTATGAACAAGCCAATGAGAAGGGCAGCAAATTGGTAATGCTGATCATTCACCCCAACTCACAGATAGTGTTGATGGGGAGGAAAGACTGAAATGTGCAAGTAAGCACCATAATGTCTACTGAAATCAGACCATTATACAAAAGATGGGATACTGCAACTGAACACCACAAACACTATTTAATTCATTTTTAATATTTAAAGCAAACTCCCTCATCCATGTCTCCATGTTTATTTTGCTGAGAAAACACCTCCTAGCATTTCTGGCTGTGGCCATCTTGTGTATGGGAAGATTATTCATGTAGCATTTACTTCCTAAAATCATACTGCCCCTAGCTCAGGCATGCAGGCAGGATGGTGTGCTTAGCTGAGAAAACCTCTCTTCCCCTCCTAAAGATTCCTGAGATGTAGGACATAATTTGCCTAAGCATAGAAATCAGGAAGTAACTGAAGATATGTAAACAAAAAAAGTTTTAAACAAGTAAATATAATTTAATTTCCTATTTACTAATGCTAGCAGCAAAAGGATTTAAAATAGTCAATGTTGATTGAGGGAGTGCAGTTCCACTTTATTTTGGAATGAATAGAAACTGTGAAAACATTCTTCTTTTGCTACAGGGGTAATGACTCCAAGACAGAGGTTACTGAATGCTAGAAATAAGAACTGCCTGCCTTAGCGGGCATAGAGACAAGTTTGGAACATGAAGTGGGGAGGAGGTAGAGTTTGAAATTCCAGTTTGTAGCCCCTGGAAATGGCACTCTGGATCCAGCCTTCTGGGATTTGCGAGCTTTTTGTTTACCCTGTCGCAACATTTTTTAGAAATATTCTCCCATCAATTTCCAAATTACCTTTTTTTTCCTTGAAATTATACATTTTCTCAGTTTAAACATTTGATATGTTTTCTAGTTTCTATTGTAAAAGACAATGTACATTTTACTTTATTGTTAACTTAAAGTGTATCGAAACCCAAAACCAAAGGATTTCATATATTGCAGCTTTGGTCCTTGGTGTCGGGGCTACATTTGCTTTCTTTTTATCAAGCTTCTTTTGTTTTTTGTCTTTTGCTTCCTGCAAATAACACACTTTCTTTCCCTGAGTGGCTACGTCATTCCTCCACTGTGTCTATAGATGAAGCCATGCTTGTCACCTTATGCCCCGTACACAAAAGAGGATTTTCCATCGGAAAAATCTTGGATGGTTTTTCTGACGGTATTCCGCTTAAGCTTGGCTTGCATACACACGGTCACACAAAGTTCGCTGAACTTTCGACCGTCAAGAACGCGGTGACGTACAACACTACGACGAGCTGAGAAAATGAAGTTCAATACTTCCAAGCATACGTCGAATTGTTTCCGAGCATGCGTAGGAATTTTTCACGTCGGAATTGGTACAGATGATCGGAATTTCCGTTCAAAACTTTTTCCAACCGAAAAATTGAGAACCTGCTCTCAATCTTATGCTGGCCGGAATTCGGCCAGCAAAAGTCTGATGGAGCATGCACACGGTCGCATTTTACGACCAAAAGCTCTCATCGGTCTTTTGCTGGCCGAATTTCCGATTGTGTGTACGCGGCATTAGGCTGCTCTTCTGATTAGGACTACAAACATGTCCCTGTCTCTCCATCTCCATTACATGGGGGGCAGGGCAATTGGTAGATTACAGAAGATAGCTATAAAGGAAGATACTTTGGTGAAGCTCTCATGAAGTGACCTGGACAGGGCATTTCTTGCAGGATCAACAGGTATTTTCTTTTTGTACTGAAAATGTACTGAAAATGTTCTAAAGACTATAGGCTGCAATATATTACATTTTTGTTCTTGACTTTACTTATCACTTAATAAACAGGCCCATAGTAGAAATGTAAAAATTTCTCTGGTCTATGGGTATGAGGGTATAAGAGCTAATGCAGTTAAAGTTTACATAAATGCTAACGATTCATTTCTCTTAGGCTGGCCATACATTATACAATTTTCCTTAGATTTACAAAAACCATAAAATACAAGGTCAAACCTAAACATTTTTAATTTGTATGCTATCAGTCATTCTGGTTGCGTTATCCTGACTGGGCGTCATATCACGTCCAGCAGGATAAGCCGCTAGCGTGGCCATCAGCGACGGCGCGTGTCCCTTGGACATAGCTCATCCCCGATCAGCTGTGCCCACGTGATCCTCTGTGCTCAATCACAGCCGGTCACATTTGTCAATAGTAGAAGAGGCGCGCACCACGGTGATCTGGGATGGCGCGTGTCCCTCAGACATAGTCCCTCCCTGATCAGGGTAAACAGCCATTGAAATTGGCTGTTTATCACGTGATCGGCTGCGTCCAATCACAGCCAAACACAAATGTAAACATCAGAGCGGTTACTATCTGATCCCTGCTTCTTAAATACTGTATTGTACACTTTACTGTGCAAAACCCTCCCCCCCATAAAGAGAACCTGTCACCATAGTATTGTCACAGTCCATCTGGATCTGTCACACAGGTCCGCCACCAGTACTGCTATTGGTACCGTCATCGGTACTGCCACACAGGTCCGCCATAAGTACCGTCACACAGGCCCGTCATCAGTACAGTCACCCAGGCCCACCATCAGTGACCTGTCAGTGCCACCAGCAGTACTGTCACACAGGCCCGTCATCAGTGACCCGTCAGTAATACCAGCAGTACCGCCACACAGTCCCACCATCAGTGACCTGTCAGTACCACCAACAATACTGCCACACAGGCCCGCCATCAGTACTGCCATCAGTAGCGTCACACAGGCCCACCATCAGTATCGTCATCATGGCCAAAAGAGTTTACACAACTGAGGAGGCATATACCATGCTTACCATGTCGGATGATGAGAACAGCAGGGAGCTCCCATCATCGGTTCGGAGTCCCAGTCAGCAGGGAAACCATCCCTCATAAAAGAATAAGGAGATCAGGACCAAGATCAGAAGACCTGCCTACCACAAGCAGCGCCAGACCCCAGGAAGAGGAGCTCAGTACCAGTACTGGAATTACACATCCAACCCAAAGAATCCGGGCCCAGTCCTAACTTCCCGATGCCCTGGCAAACCCCTTATGGTTCCCTGCCAGCTCAGGATCTGCTATAATCCCTCCTTTCACCGCACAGCCAGGGGTGCAGCCCAATACTACAAATTTTTCCCAGTTAGATTTTTATTTTTGTTTTTCTCCGAAGATTTGTTGCAGAATATGGTGGACCAAACAAATCTCTATGCAGAGCAATTTATTTCCTCCAACCCCAATTCGTCCTATGCCCGTATGTTCCAGTGGCGACGTCTCACACTAGACGAATGTAAAATAGTTATTGGACCTTACATTTTATATGGGCCTTACAAAGAAGAACGAACTGCATGCCTATTGGTCCACCAACCCCATCCCGATATATTCTGCTGTCATGTCCAGGACACGCTATGACATGATTATATTTGTACAAAATACGCCCCTTAATAAAATCTTTTCCCAGCGATTTGCTGAAGTGTTTATCCCAGACCAAAATATTTGTGTGGACGAATCCTTTATCCACTTTACTGGCCGGCTGCACTTCAAGCAGTATATTCCCAGTAAGAGAGCAAGGTACGGTTTAAAACTAAACAAACTTTGTGATCGAGCCACTGGATACGTGTACACCTTTCGTATTTATGAAGGCAAAGACTCCCAGCTCCAGCCCCCTGAGTGCCCCACATATATTGGAACCAGTGGGAAAATTGTCTGGGAGCTGGCATACCAAACCCCCTGTTCAAAAAAGGATACCATTTATATTTGGACAATTATTATACTAGCCTGCCCCTTTTTCGTCACCGTTACCATAAAAAAAAACCCTGGCCTGCGGTACCTTCAAAAAAAAAACAACAGGAAAGGCTTTCCACAAAATGTATTGACAAAAAGCTACAAAATGGGGAATCTGCATTTAAATGAGGAAGTGTTGGCCATGAAGTAGAGGGACAAGAAAGATGTTTACATCCTCTCTACCATCCACAATGACACCTTGGAGCAGATTCAGAGAAGATGCGGCCCCATTGTAAAGCCTGAATGTGTCCACGACTATAATCTGTTCAATGGGGGGGAGTGGATTTAAATGATCAGATGTTACAACCATATTTTTCAACCCGAAAGTCCAGTTACTGGTATAAAAAAGTTAAATTTCATCTCTTTCATTAGGCTATGTTTATGTGTTTGTCTGCTACCAAGAATCAACCGAAGACCAACCCATCACCTACCTCAAATATATTGAAGACATTGTCACTGCCCTGATTTACCAGCAAGGACCCGCCGCAGGAAGCATTTGCTCTGATAGTGTTATGCCGCGTACACACGAGCGGACTTTACGGCAGACTTTGCCCGGCGGACAGGATATCGTCGGACAATTCGATCGTGTGTGGGCTCCAGCGGACTTTGTTTTCTCAAAAGTTGGATGGACTTAGATTTGAAACACGTTTTAAATCTATCCGTCGAACTCGAGTCTGGTCGAAAAGTCTGCTCGTCTGTATGCTAGTTCGACGGACAAAAAGCCACGCTAGGGCAGCTATTGGCTACTGGCTATAAACTTCCTTGTTTTAGTCCGGTCGTACGTCATCACGTACGAATTCGACAGACTTTGGTGGATTGTGTGTAGGCAAGTCCGTCATAAAGTCCATTGAAAAATCCGCAGGGCAAAGTCTGCCGTAAAGTCCGCTCGTGTGTACGCGGCATAAGTCGACTTCACGAGCAACATTTTCGCTATAACATACCCCCCAAAGAATCTAGAAGAAGACGCCAAAAGAAATGTTGTGTATGCAGCAGAGGAGGAGTTAGAAGAGATACCAGTTATTATTGCCCCCCAATGTACCTTCCAACCTGGTCTGGGCATTGGAGCTTGCTTCAGAATTTATCACACATGCATTACATATTAGTGCCCCTTATTTTTAACAGACTGCCATTTCCCTGTTTCAAATACCTGTGTGAATCATTTGCCTGTAGAGATAAGCTTGATGTTTTCCGGTTGAACACCAAATGTTCGCCCATTCGCCGAAGAGCGAACAGAATGAGGCGTTTGCTGAAAATTCCAGCTCCATGGAACGCCCCATAATGCACTGCGAGATCGCATTGCATTGCTGTATGATGATTGGCCAAAGCATGCACCTGACCTGCATTCTTTGGCCAATCACAGTGCGCTCTGCTAAGAGAGCCATAATTAGGCAAAGGCAGGGTGCCTTTGGCCAATCATGGCTCAGGGGACTAAGTCCACGCCCCACACTATATAAGTCTGCTTAAACGGCGGCCATGTGTAATGTTGTTGGTGTGGACAGAGAGATAGCTTGATTTAGATTAATATAGATTATAGATTTTTTATATATATATATATATATATATATATATATATATATATATATATATATATATATATTTTTTTTTTTTTTTTTTTTTTTTACAGTCAGTCTAGTAAATATATATACAGTATCTCACAAAAGTGAGTACACCCCTCACATTTTTGAAAATATTTTATTATATCTTTTCATGTGACAACACTGAAGAAATTACACTTTGCTACAATGTAAGGTAATCAGTGTACAGCTTGTATAACAGTGTAAATTTGCTGTCCCCTCAAAATAACTCAACACACAGCATTTAATGTCTAAACCGCTGACAACAAAAGTGAGTACACCCCTAAGTGAAAATGTCCAAATTGGGCCCTAAGTGTCAATATTTTGTGTGGCCACCATTATTTTCCAGCACTGCCCTAACCCTTTTGGGCATAGAGTTCACCAGAGCTTCACAGGTTGCCACTGGAGTCCTCTTCCACTCCTCCATGACGACATCACAGAGCTGGTGGATGTTGAAGACCTTGCGCTCCCCCACCTTCCATTTTAGGATGCCCCACAGATGCTCAATAGGGTTTAGGTCTGGAGAGATGCTTGGCCAGTCCATTACCTTTACCCTCAGCTTCTTTAGCAAGGCAGTGGTTGTCTTTGAGGTGTGTTTGGGGTCGTCATCATGTTGGAATACTGCCCTGCGGCCCAGTCTCTGAAGGGAGGGGATCATGCTCTGCTTCAGTATGTCACAATATATGTTGGCATTCATGGTTCCCTCAATGAACTGTAGCTCACCAGTGCTGGCAGCACTCACAGACACACTTGTCTTTGTATTCCTCACCTTGTTGCCGCCACACACACTTGACACCATCTGAACCAAATAAGTTTATCTTGGTCTCATCAGACTACAGGACATGGTTCCAGTAATCCATGTCCTTAGTCTGCTTGTCTTCAGCAAACTGTTTGCAGGCTTTCTTGTGCATCATCTTTAGAAGAGGCTTCCTACTGGGACGACAGCCAAGCAGACTAATTTGATGCAGTGTGCGGCTTATGGTCTAAGCACTGACAGGGTGACCCCCCACCCCTTCAACCTCTGCAGCAATGCTGGCAGCACTCATACTTCTATTTCCCAAAGACAACCTCTGGATATGACGCCAAGCACGTGCACTTAACTTCTTTGGTCGACCATGGCAAGGCCCGTTCTGAGTGGAACCTGTCCTGTTCAACTGCTGTATGTTCTTTACCACCGTGCTGCAGCTCAGTTTCAGGGTCTTGGCAATCTTCTTATAGACCATTTTTATGTAGAGCAGCAATTTTTTTTATCAGATCCTCAGAGAGTTCTTTGCCATGAGGTGCCATGTTGAACTTCCAGTGACCATTATAAGAGTGAGAGCGATAACACCAAGTTTAACACACCTACTCCCCATTCACACTTGAGACCTTGTAACACTAACGAGTCACATGACACCGGGGAGGAAAAATGGCTAATTGGACTCAATTTGGACATTTTTACTTAGGGGTCTACTCATTTTGTTGCCAGACATTAGACATTAATGGCTGTGTGTTGAGTTATTTTGAGGCGACAGCAAGGCGACAGCAAATTTACACTATTATACAAGCTGCACACTCATTGCTTTACATTGTAGCAAAGTGTCATTTCTTCACTGTTGTCACATGAAAAGATATAATAAAATATTTACAAAAATGTGAGTACACCCCTCACATTTTTGTAAATATTTTATTGGGCATGTGAAAGGCAATGTTTTGGCCTCGGACAGGGCGGACAGCAGTAAGGTTCATATTTCCGCAGACTCATGGACCAGAAGGCATGGGCAGGGACTAGGGATGAGCTTCGTGTTCGAACATCGAATTGCGAACGATATGGGCTGTTCGCGCCAAATTCGTGTGGCGCGTCACGGCCCATAATTCACTGCGGCATCGCAGTGCATTGCTGGCTGATGATTGGCCAAGCATGATTGGCCTACAATCACAGCACCGTCTGTAGAGAAAGCTGTAATTGGCCAGAGCCAGGGTGGCGTTGGCCAATTATGGCTCAGGGGGTTTAGTACACGCCCCACACTATATAAGGCCACCTGCACGCCGGCCCTGTGTAGTGTGTTCCGGCGTTGAGAGACAGAGACAAAGAGACAGTGTCATTTGATTTAAGTTAGATAGATTAGGCAGGACAGTCAGTCAGTCAGCTGCACTTACAGTGTATTGTGTATATATATATATGCATCCCAGGTGTTGTATATATATATATATATATATATATATATATATATATATATATATATATATATTGTATTCAGTTTAGCTAGATCTGTTCCTGTTATTATGGCAGGCTTGTGTTGTTACAGTATTTACAGCTACCTGAAGAAAATTGCTGGTGTTCTTCTAATCCTATTAGTACCACAGTCAGGCAGCTAGACTATTTACAGTTAGTGTAGTGCATCCTCCTCACAGTGTTCAGCTGAAGCTACAAGTTAGTGTAGTGCGTCCTCCTCACAGTGTTCAGCTAAAGCTACAAGTTAGTGTAGTGCGACCTCTGCATAGTATTCAGCTAAAGCTACAAGTTAGTGTAGTGCATCCTCCTCACAGTGTTCAGCTAAAGCTACTAGTGTAGTGCGTCCTCCTCACAGTGTTCAGCTAAAGCTACAAGTTAGTGTAGTGCGACCTCTGCACAGTGTTCAGCTAAAGCTACAAGTTAGTGTAGTGCTTCCTCTGAACAGTGTTCAGCTAAAGCTATAAGTTAGTGTAGTGTGTCCTCTGAACAGTGTTCAGCTAAAGCTACAAGTTAGTGTAGTGCGACCTCTGCACAGTTTTCAGATAAAGCTACAAGTTCGTGTAGTGCGTCCTCTGAACAGTGTTCAGCTAAAGCTACAAGTTAGTGTAGTGCACAGTGTTCAGCTAAAGCTACAAGTTAGTGTAGTGCGTCCTCCTCACAGTGTCCAGCTAAAGCTACAAGTTAGTGTAGTGCGTCCTCTGAACAGTGTTCAGCTAAAGCTACAAGTTAGTGTAGTGCGTCCTCTGAACAGTGTTCAGCCAAAGCTACAAGTTAGTGTAGTGCACAGTGTTCAGCTAAAGCTACAAGTTAGTGTAGTGCGTCCTCCTCACAGTGTTCAGCTAAAGCTACAAGTTAGTGAAGTGTGTCCTCCTCACAGTGTTCAGCTAAAGCTACAAATGAGTGTAGTGCGACCTCTGCACAGTGTTCAGCTAAAGCTACCTATAAGGTTGGTGGTGTTTTCCTGATCCTATCACTACCGCAGGCAGCTACATTATTTACACGTTAGTGTAGTGCGACCTCTGCACAGTGTTCAGCTAAAGCTACAAGTTAGTGTAGTGCGTCCTCCTCACAGTGTTCAGCTAAAGCTACAAGTTAGTGTAGTGTGACCTCTGCATAGTATTCAGCTAAAGCTACAAGTTAGTGTAGTGCGTCCTCCTCACAGTGTTCAGCTAAAGCTACTAGTGTAGTGCGTCCTCCTCACAGTGTTCAGCTAAAGCTACAAGTTAGTGTAGTGCGACCTCTGCACAGTGTTCAGCTAAAGCTACAAGTTAGTGTAGTGCGTCCTCCTCATAGTGTTCAGCTAAAAGTTAGTGTAGTGCGTCCTCCTCACAGTGTTCAGCTAAAGCTACAAGTTAGTGTAGTGCGACCTCTGCACAGTGTTCAGCTAAAGCTACAAGTTAGTGTAGTGCGTCCTCCTCACAGTGTTCAGCTAAAGCTACAAGTTAGTGTAGTGCGTCCTCTGAACAGTGTTCAGCTAAAGCTACAAGTTAGTGTAGTGCGACCTCTGCACAGTGTTCAGCTAAAGCTACAAGTTAGTTTAGTGCGTCCTCTGAACAGTGTTCAGCTAAAGCTACAAGTTAGTGTAGTGCGACCTCTGCACAGTTTTCAGCTAAAGCTACAAGTTAGTGTAGTGCGTCTTCTGAACAGTGTTCAGCTAAAGCTACAAGTTAGTGTAGTGCGTCCGCCTCACAGTGTTCAGCTAAAGCTACAAGTTAGTGTAGTGCGTCCTCCTCACAGTGTTCAGCTAAAGCTATAAGTTAGTGTAGTGCGACCTCTGCACAGTGTTCAGCTAAAGCTACAAGTTAGTGTAGTGCGTCCTCTGAACAGTGTTCAGCTAAAGCTACAAGTTAGTGTAGTGCGACCTCTGCACAGTGTTCAGCTAAAGCTACCTGTAGAAGGTTGGTGGTGTTTTCCTGATCCTATCACTACCGCAGGCAGCTACATTATTTACACGTTAGTGTAGTGCGACCTCTGAACAGTGTTCAGCTAAAGCTACAAGTTAGTGTAGTGTGACCTCTGCACAGTGTTCAGCTAAAGCTACCTGTAGAAGGTTGGTGGTGTTTTCCTGATCCTATCACTACCGCAGACAGCTACATTATTTACACGTTAGTGTATTGCGACCTCTGCACAGTGTTCAGCTAAAGCTACAAGTTAGTGTAGTGCGTCCTCTGAACAGTGTTCAGCTAAAGCTACAAGTTAGTGTAGTGCAACCTCTGCACAGTGCTCAGCTAAAGCTACAAGTTAGTGTAGTGCGTCCTCCTCACAGTGTTCAGCTAAAGCTACAAGTTAGTGTAGTGCGTCCTCCTCACAGTGTTCAGCTAAAGCTACAAGTTAGTGTAGTGCGACCTCTGCACATTGTTCAGCTAAAGCTACAAATTAGTGCAGTGCGTCCTCTGAACAGTGTTCAGCTAAAGCTACAAGTTAGTGTAGTGCATCCTCTTCACAGTGTTCAGCTAAAGCTATCTGTAGAAGGTTGGTGGTGTTTTCCTGATCCTATCACTACCGCAGGTAGCTATATTATTTACACGTTAGTGTAGTGCGACCTCTGCACAGTGTTCAGCTAAAGCTACCTGTAGAAGGTTGGTGGTGTTTTCCTGATCCTATCACTACCGCAGGCAGCTACATTATTTTAAGGTTGGTGTAGTGCGTCCTCTGCACAGTGTTCAGCTAAAGCTACAAGTTAGTGTAGTGCGACCTCTGCACAGTGTTCATCTAAAGCTACCTGTAGAAGATTGATGGTGTTCTCATACTACAGGCAGGCAGCTGATTTTGCTAGCTGCAGTATCAGTATATATATATATATATATATATATATATATATATATATATATATATATATATATCCCAGCTTAGTGCAGCTACATCTCACTGCAGGCCATTAGTATGTCTGGAAGGCCAACAAGGAGAGGCAGACAGTCACAAGCCAATAAAAGGAGGCAAGCAGGCTCTGTGTCTAGAGGCAACAGTGCTGATCGTGGAGACGGTGCATCCTCATCAGCACGTGGCCGTGGGACACGCTTGGCCTTTTTTTCAGCAGCTGGCCGTGTTGAGCCGCAACATGCGGAAGACTTGGTCGAGTGGATGACCAAGCCGTCCTCATCCTCCTCATCCTCTCTCACCCATACTCAGGGTACTTTGTCTGGCAAAGCAGCTGATGACGTGGCCTCTTCCCTGAGCTCAATGGCATCAGTGACTCCTTCCCTAGCCCCACCATGTCCTCCTGAGGAGTCCCTCAAACTGTTTGACCACAGTGTTGGTTACATGCTCCAGGAGGATGCCCAGCGTTTAGAAGGATCTGATGATGATACTGAGCTAGATGAAGGCAGTAACGTGAGCACGGACAGAGGGGGTGCCCAAGAAGGACAGCAATCTGGCAGTCATGCTCCCCCTGCTGCAGCATACTGCCAGGCTTGCTCCAGTGATGAGGAGGGAGGGGATCATGAGGTCACTGACTCAACGTGGGTGCCTGATAGGAGAGAGGTGGAGGAGGAGGAGGAGGCACATCACCAAAGAGGCAGGATGCCCTCCAGGGGCCAGCCTAAGGGCAGCACACTGACTGCATCACACCGCAAAGCTCCTTCTGTGCGTTATTCCAAACGTTCTTTGGTGAGGGCCTTTTTTGAGACGAGTGCATCAGATCACACCGCTGCTATTTGCAACATATGTCTCAAGCGTATCTCGCGTTGCCAAAACATTTCCCGCTTGGGCACCACATGCTTGACCAGACATATGTTGACCTGCCATGCATTTCGTTGGCAAGCGTATCTAAAAGACCCACACCAAAGAACAAAGAGGACCTCTCCTTGCTCCTCATCAGCTGAGATCTCCAACCCCACTATACCTTCAGTCCTCTCTGAGACCTGCACTGAGAGGAATGAAGGTGTAGAATTAGGTGTGTCACAGCCAAGTACTTGTGGGCAATCTGCTTTCGGTACACCGATGTCAGATTGTACTAGGCAAATTTCCCTGCCCCAGCTGCTGCACCGCCAAAAGAAGTTCGCTCCCAGCCATCCACATGCCCAGCGGTTGAATACTAGCTTGGCAAAATTGCTAGCACTTCAACTGCTACCTTTTCAATTGGTAGACTCTGCCCCCTTCCGTGAGTTTGTGGAATGTGCGGTTCCTCAGTGGCAGGTACCCAAACGCCACTTTTTCTCACGGAAGGCGATTCCGGCTCTCTACCAGCATGTGGAAGGCAATGTCCATGCCTCGCTGGACAGGGCGGTCAGCGGTAAGGTGCATATTACCGCTGACTCATGGTCCAGCAGGCATGGACAGGGACGTTACCTAAGTTTCACGGCGCATTGGGTGACTCTGCTGGCAGCTGGGAAGGATGCAGGACAAGGTGCAGTAGTGTTGGAGGTTGTTCCGCCACCACGCCTCCAAAATGCCACTACTAATGATTCTGACATACCTCTCTCCTCCACCCCTTCCTCTTCTTCTTCCTCCATGGCCTCTTCCTGTGCTTTGTCCTCGGAACCAGCGGTGCTCCATAGGTGTTCAAGGGGCTACGCAAGTATGCAGGCCAAAAGATGCCATGCGGTGCTTGAGCTGGTGTGCTTGGGGGACAGGAGCCACACTGGGGCAGAGGTTCTGTCAGCTCTGCAGAGGCAGGTTCAGAGGTGGTTGACGCCAGGCCAACTTAAGGCAAGAATGGTGGTTTGCGACAAGGGCACCAACCTCCTCTCTGCCCTCCGACAGGGACAAATGACCCATGTGCCCTGTTTGGCTCACATCCTTAACTTGGTGGTGCAGCGGGCCTTGGGCAGGTACCCAGGCTTACAGGATGTCCTGAGGCAGGCCAGATAAGTCTGTGTGCATTTCCGCCGGTCATATAATGCCAGTGCTCGGCTGGCAGACCTCCAAAAGGAATTTAACCTGCCCAAGAACCGCCTAATCAGGTGGAACTCAACGTTGGCCATTCTGCAGCAGCTGCACACGAAGCAGAGGGCCATCAATAAATACCTGTGCGACTATGGCACCAGGACAGGGTCAGGGGAGCTTGGTTTTTTCCCCACGCCAGCGGGCCATAATCAGGGATGCATGCACTGTCCTGTCACCATTTGAGGAGGCCACAAGGATGGTGAGCAGTGACAGTGCATGCATCAGTGACACTGTCCCCCTTGTCCACCTGTTGGAGCACATGCTGCATGGAATAATGGACAGGGCACTTGAGGCAGAACAGAGGCAGGAAGAGGAGGACTTCCTTAGCTCTTAAGGCCCCCTTTATCCAGACAGTGTTCCTGCGTGCCCACCGATCACACAGAAAGAGGACGAGGAGGAGGAGGAGGATTGTGTCAGTATGGAGGTGGAGCCTGGCACTCAGCATCATCAGCAGTCTTTAAGGGATCATTTACAGTCCCAAGAAACACATGGACTTGTACGTGGCTGGGAGGAGGTGGCTGCGTATCATTTCATCCTTAGTGACCCAGAGGACTCCGGACCGAATGGCTCAGCAAACCTACACTGCATGGCCTCCCTGATCCTGCAAAGCCTGCGGAAGGATCCTCGTATTCGTGGTATCAAGGAGAAGGAACAATACTGGCTGGCAGCCCTCCTTGATCCACGTTACAAGCAGGGGCGGATCCAGAGTCTAGTCTCGGGAGGGGCACTGCCAGAAAATAAGGTGTTACGGTCTTACAGAACTGAATTTAAAGTATAATACAGTGCACAGAGGTCAGTAGTATGTAGGGTGGTGTACAGAGGTCAGTAGGATGTAGGGTAATGTACAGAGGTCAGTAGTATGTAGGGTAGTATACAGAGGTCAGTAGTATGTAGGGTAGTGTACAGAGGTCAGTAGTATATAGGGTGGTGTACAGAGGTCAGTAGTATATAGGGTGGTGTACAGAGGTCAGTAGTATGTAGGGTAGTGAACAGAGGTCAGTAGCATGTAGGGTGGTGTACAGAGGTCAGTAGGATGTAGGGCAGTGTACAGAGGTCAGTAGTATGTAGGGTGGTGTACATAGGTCAGTAGTATATAGGGTGGTGTACAGAGGTCAGTAGGATGTAGGGCAGTGTGCGAGGAACAGTAGGGCACACGCTGGGGGGGATCAGGAGGGCATATACTGGGGGGGGGTCAGGAGGGCATACACTGATACACTGGGGGGGGAATCAGGAGGGCATACACTGATACATTGGGGGGGATCAGGAGGGTATACACTGATACACTGGGGGGGGATCAGGAGGGCATACACTGATACACTGGGGGGGATCAGGAGGGCATACACTGATACACTGGGGGGGGATCAGGAGGGCATACACAGATACACTGGGGGGGGATCAGGAGGGCATACACAGATACACTGGGGGGAGAATCAGGAGGGCGCACACTGATACACTGGGGGGGGGGATCTGTAGGGCATACGTTGATACACTGGGGGGGGGATCAGGAGGGCATACACTGATACACTGGGGGGGGGGATCAGGAGGGCATACACTGATACACTGGGGGGGGGGATCAGGAGGGCATACACTGATACACTGGGGGGGGATCAGGAGGGCGTACACTGATACACTGGGGGGGGGATCAGGGGGGCATACACAGATACACTGGGGGGGGGGGATCAGGAGGGCATACACAGATACACTGGGGGGGGGATCAGGAGGGCATACACAGATACACTGGGGGGGGGATCAGGAGGGCATACACTGATACACTGAGGGGGGGGGGGAATCAGGACGGCATACACAGATACACTGGGGGGGGAAATCAGGAGGGCATACACAGATACATTGGGGGGGGGAATCAGGAGGGCATACACAGATACACTGGGGGGGGGAATCAGGAGGGCATACACAGATACACTGGGGGGGGGGAATCAGGAGGGCATACACAGATACACTGGGGGGGGGGATCAGGAGGGCATACACAGATACACTGGGGGGGGGGATCAGGAGGGCATACACAGATACACTGGGGGGGGGGATCAGGAGGGCATACACAGATACACTGGGGGGGGAATCAGGAGGGCATACACAGATACACTGGGGGGGGAATCAGGAGGGCATACACAGATACACTGGGGGGGGAATCAGGAGGGCATACACAGATACACTGGGGGGGGGGGGGGAATCAGGAGGGCATACACAGATACACTGGGGGGGGGGGATCAGGAGGGCATACACAGATACACTGGGGGGGGAATCAGGAGGGCATACACAGATACACTGGGGGGGGGGAATCAGGAGGGCATACACAGATACACTGGGGGGGGGGGATCAGGAGGGCATACACCAGGGGGCAGTCATAATCTTTTAATGAGTTTAATTTCTCACTTGTCATGAAAAGAAGATGAAGATCTAATTTGTCATCTAACAGCACCTCTATGCTAAGCTAAGCTGCAGTAACTCAGCATAGAGGTGCCTGTAAACAAATCCACAATGTGGTGCTAGCAGCAGAGCTCACCTCCAGGAACTTTCACATGGCTCTCTCTGCTCAGCAGCTGTACACATCTCCCTCTTCCAGACGAGCGTGATCTCGGGGAAAAGGCACCTCCCCATCCCGCCCACTCAAGCAGCAGCCTGCAGAAGAGAGGCTGAAAAACTGCAGGGGGAGGTACAGGGGGCGGAGAGTGCAGTCCCGAGGTTTCTAAGCCTTAATTCATGCTTAGAATGGCCGCAGATCTGGTTACCCGGGGCGCGCTCAGCCTCAGTCTTCAATATTTTCTCGGGGGGTGCAATTGCCCTGTTGCCCCCCCCCTGGATCCGCCCCTGGTTACAAGGGTAAGGTTGCAGACCTTATCTTGCCGTCGCAGAGGGAGCAGAGGATGAAACATCTTCGGGAGGCCTTGCAGAAAGGTCTGTGCAACGCGTTCCCAGAGACTGGGAGATTACAAACTCCTGTTTCTGGACAACGTGTTGCTGAGACTTCGGTCAGTCAAAGAAGGAGCGGTGGAGAAGGTGGCCGTCTGACCGATGCATTCAGACAATTTTTTAGTTTGCAGCCCCAAGGTATGATCGGTTCCAGCAACCATCGCCAGCGTCTGTTTTACATGGTGCAGGAATACCTAGGGGCAAGATCTGACTTGGACACCTTTCCCACCGAAAATCCTCTGGATTACTGGGTCTTGAAGATGGATCACTGGCCAGAGCTTGCACAGTATGCAATTGAGCTACTGGCCTGTCCTGCATCCAGCGTTCTTTCGGAACGCACATTCAGTGCTGCTGGAGGCTTTGTAACTGATTACAGGGTGCATCTGTCCACCGACTCGGTCGATCGACTGACCTTCATAAAAATGAATCAGTCTTGGATCACCACCAGCTACCAAGCACCTGATGCTGATGTAACCGAATAAATGTTTTTGAAATGTCAGATCCCTTCAAAGACTGCCTATGCTGATGCTGAGTGACTATCCTGTTATATTGAGTAATTATCCTCTTCCTCCTCAATTATCATGATGATAGCTTGTAAGAACACTTTTGGTTCTGGGCGCCGCCAGTCCTGCCACCAGTGCCTAAGGCCCAATTTTTCAGCCCCTGTTTAACAGGGGCATGTAATTACAATTTTTCATGCAATTCTTTGCAGCAGGGCTAGTTCCTGCGCTCCAACTAGAGTATCTGTGAGGGGTTGCAGTGTTGTGGCAACAGCACCAGTGTCTATGGCCCAATTTTTTAGCCCCTGTTTAACAGGGGTGTGTAATTACAATTTTTGATGCAATTCTTTGCAGCAGGGCTAGTTCCTGAGCTCCAACTAGAGTATCTGTGAGGGGTTGCAGTGTTGTGGCACCAGCACCAGTGTCTAAGGCCCAATTTTTCAGTCCCTGTTTAACAGGGGCATGAAATTACAATTTTTGATGCAATTCTTTGCAGCAGGGCTAGTTCCTGCGCACGAACTAGAGTATCTGTGAGGGGTTGCAGTGTTGTGGCACCAGCACCAGTGCCTAAGGCCTAATTTTTCAGTCCCTGTTTAACAGGGGCATGAAATTACAATTTTTGATGCAATTCTTTGCAGCATGGCTAGTTCCTGCGCTCCAACTAGAGCATCTGTGAGGGGTTCCAGTGTTGTGGCACCAGCACCAGTGCCTAAGGCCCAATTTTTCAGCCCCTGTTCGACAGGGACATGTAATTAGAATTCTTGATCTAATATTTCACAGCAGGGCCGGTTTCTGCGCCCACCAAGAGTATCTGTGAGGACTTACAGTGTTGTGGCACCAGCGCCACCACCACCACCAAAGGCCAAATCTTTCTGCCCCTGTTCAACAAGGGCATGTAATTACAATTCTTGATCTAATATTTCACATCAGGGCCCTGTGAGGGCTTACAGTGTTGTGGCCACAACAACACCTAAGGCCCAAATTTCTGCTGAGTATATAGGGCAGGCCCCTACTTTCAAAAATCCAACTTACAAACGACTTCTACTTGCAAACGGAAGGAGACAACAGGAAGTGAGATGAAATCGACCCCTAGGAAGGGAAATTCTCTCCTGTAAGAGTTAATATGGGAAAAACTTTTCTCCTTTCCACTGATGCTTTATCACCAATCCTTGTTTCACAAAAAACCCCAAATTTTCAAAAAACATTTGTCATTGGGACAAAAAAGTGAGGTGAAATCTTCTGAAGAGGAGCACAGACAGCAAAACAAATGTCACAGGGGTGATAACCCTTCCCTATGTTTTCCAAAAAGCTTAAAATAGATTTTTTGGCTGGAGCTAAACACGTTAAAAATGTACCAGTTCACAATTACAAACAGATTCTACTTAACAACAAACCTACAGTCCCTGCCTTGTATACTGCTGTTCAGAGTATATAGGGCCTGGGGGCCCCACACCTTTCCTTTTTTAATTTGGGTGCGGGGTTCCCCTTAATATCCATACAAGACCCAAAGGGCCTGCTAATGGACTGGGGGGTACCCATGCCGTTTGTCTCACTGATTTTCATCCATATTGCCAGGACCCGACATTACATTAAAGCCGCAAGCAGTTTTAAATGACTTTTTTTCCTTTAAAAATGACATTTTGTGCAGGGACTGTTCTAAGCACGGGAAACACGTGCCACTTTACAGGCATACTATAGACATCCCCCAGGTACAATATTTAAAGAAATATTTCACTTTTTTTTTTTTTACTTTAAGCATCATTAAAATCACTGCTCCCGAAAAAACGGACGTTTTTAAAAGTTTTTTTTTGCATTGATACATGTCTCCTGGGGCAGGACCCGGGTCCCCAAACCCTTTTTAGGACAATACCATGCAAATTAGCCTTTAAAATTAGCACTTTTGATTTCAAACGTTCGAGTCCCATAGACATCAATGGGGTTCTAACATTCGTGCAAATTTTCGGTCCGTTTGCAGTGGTGATTCTGACACAGCTCTCTCCTCCACCCCCTCCTCTTCTTCTTCCTCTACGGCCTCTTCTGCAGATTTGTCCTCTGAACCAGTGGTGCTCCATAAGCGTTCAAGGGGCTACGCAAGCAGTCTAAAAGATGCCATGCGGTGCTTGAGTTTGACTGCCTAGGAGACAGGGGCCACACTGGGGCAGAGATTCTGTCAGCTCTGCAAGGACAGGCTCAGAGGTGGTTGATGCAAGCTTCAGCCAGGAATGGTTGTATGCGACAATGGCACCAACTTTCTCTCCGCCCTCCGACAGGGACACTTGACCCATGTTCCATGTTTGGCACACGTTCTGAATTTGGTGGTGCAGCGGTTCTTGAGCAGGTACCCAAGCTTACAGGATCTCCTGAGGCAGAAAGGAAAATTCTGTGGTCATTTCCACCGGTCATACAATGCCAGTGCTTGGCTGGCTGACATTCAAAGGGAATGCAACCTGCCCACCAACCGCCTCATTTGTGACATGCCCACCAGGTGGAACTCAATGTTGGCAATGCATACATCAGTGATGTGACAGACTCGGGACAGAGGCTTTTGGAGGGGACTGAATGCTAGCCTCTTGCCCACCAATTATAAGCCCTGGCATTTGGGGGAACGGTGCTCTTTGTGAGCTGTATGCCTGGGGACCCTTGAGGTGGTGAAACTTTAGATTCAGGTCCATGTCCCCCAAGACACACAGACTCTGGGAACCCTGTATATGCCATATTAGAAACAGTGACTGATTCATACTGTTGGGACACATACTGTGAGGAGATGCTGATGTCATCAACTCCAGCCACCTGTCTGTTGTCTTCTATAATGTAAATGAGTCTAGTCTAGCTTGCCACAGCTTCTAAGAGTATTTCACCCATTGTTGTTTGTGCTAATTAACCTTGCTATTGTATGAATGTGTTGATGTTTATCATAATGTTTAATCTATTGTGTGAAGCTCAGTGACAACAGATCTGGCCTGCAATGAAATCCTGATTAATCATAACAGTGCTCAGAAGAACATGGAGTCACATGGGCTGCTTTAAGGGATTAGTTAATTAGCTCTTGTTAATTAGGTTTCTGGTTACAGTTGTATTGTAAGCCTGCTTTATATATTTGTGTGTCATCTCAAATAAGAGTCCATGTTAAGCAACTAAACAAGTATCGTCTTGTTTTGTGTTTGTGAGCGGTTGGAATATCTGATATCTATATTCAGACTGGGAGGAAGCAGTATATGACGAAAGCACTAAAGAGGAGTGTATGACGTTTCGTTACAGTGACACTGTCCCTGTAGTCTTCCTGTTGGAGCACGTGATTCATCGAATCATGGACAGAGCACTTGAGGCAGAACAGCGGGAGGAAAAGGAGGACTTCCTTACATCTCAAGGCCCCCTTTATCCAGATAGCATTCCTGCAGGCCCACCAGACACACAGGAGGAAGAGGAGGAGGAGGATTGTGTCAGCATGGATGTAGAGGATAACACTCAGCAGAAGTCTTCAAGGGATGGTTTTCAGTCCCCAGAAACCCAAGGAGTTGTACGTGGCTGGGAGGAGGTAGTTACGGATCATGTGATCCAGAGGACTCAGAATCGAATACCTCTGCAAACTTATGCTGCAAAGTATGCGAAAGGACCCTAGGATTCGTGGTATCAAGGAGAGGGATCATTACTGCCTGGCAACCCTTCTTGATCCACGTTACAAGGGTAAGGTTGCAGAACTCATCCTGCCTTCGCAGAGGGAGCAGAGGATAAAATATCTTCAGGAGGCCTTGAAGAAAGGTTTGTGCAACGCATTTCCAGACCCTGGGAGGTTCCAATTTCCTGGTGCTGGACAACGTGTTGCTGAGGCTTTGTTCAGTCAGAGGAAGAGCGGTGGAGAGGGTGGCCGGCTGACCGATGCCTTTAAACTATTTTTTCAGTCCTCAGCGTCACGGTCTGATTGATTCAAGCAACCATCGCCAGCGTTTGAGTTACATGGTGCAGTAATATCTAGGAGCAAGAGCAGACTTAGAGACCTTTCCAACAGAGCATTCACTGGGTTACTGGGTCTTGAGGATGGACCACTGGCCAGAACTTGCTCAATATGCAATTGAGCTGCTGGCCTGTCCTGCATCCAGCTTTCTGAACACACATTCAGTGCTGCTGGAGGGTCTGTAACAGGTCAAAGAGTGTGCCTGCCCACAGACTCCATTGATAGGCTCACATTCATACAATGAATCAGTTTTGGATCAGCAGCTATCAAGCACTTGATTTCTGATGTATCTGACTGAACTTGCTATGGATGTGGGATCCCTATGCTGACTATCCTATTCCTCCTCAATCTTGATGATGCTAGCTTCCAACAATATTTTTGGTTTAGGGCACCAACACCACTACCCAAGGCCCAATTTTTCTGCCCCTGTTTTGCAGGGGCATGTAATTACAATTTTTGATCTAATATTTCACAGCAGGGCCTGTTCCTGAGCCCAACAAGAGTATCTGTGAGGGGTTACAGTGTTGTTACACCACCACCCAAGGCCCAATTTTTCTGCCCCTATTTAACAGGGGCATGTAATTAAAATATTTGATAGTAACTGTAACTGTGAGGGCTTACAGTGTTCTGGTACCACAACACCCAAGGCCCAATTTTCTGCAGAGTATATAGGGCAGGCCGTATAGTATATATACTGCTGTTCAGAGTATATAGTTCCTGGGAGACCCCAATGCCATTTTTTAAAAATTTGGGTGTGAGGTTCCCCTAATATCCATACCAGACCTGAAGGGCCTGGTATTGATTTTGGGGGTGACATCCACGCCATTTTTTTTGTATTGTTATCTATATTGCCTGGATCCAACAATTATAGCCGCAAGCAGTTTTAAATTACATTTTTTCCTTTAAAAATGTCATCTTGCTGTGGTACTGTTATAAACATGGGAAAGATGTGCTACTTTACAGGCATACTAAGGACATCCCCCAGGCATGATATTTAAAGGAATATTTCATTTTTATTGTTTCACTTTAAGTATTATTAACCACTTGCCGACCGCCGCATGTACATTTACGTTGGCAGAATGGCACAGCTGGTACGTCCCTTTGAATTTGCCACCGTGTGTTCGCGTGCGCGCCGCCGGCAGTGTGCGCGCAACCCTGCCACGAGCTCCGTGAGTAGGATCGCGGGTCTCGCGGACTCGATGTCCGCGAGGATACACGCGATCGTCTCATGGAGAGGAAGAACTGGGAGATGCTAATGTAAACAAGCATCTCCCCCTTCTGCCTAGTGACACTGTCACTGATCATAGATCCCTGTGATCAGGAGCTATGATCAGTGATGTGTCACATGCAGCCACGCCCCCTAACAGTTAGAATCACTCCCTAGGACACACTTAACCCCTTCCTAGCCAGCTAGTGGTTAACCCCTGAACTGCCAATGTCATTTTTACAGTAATCAGTGCAATTTTATAGCACTGATCGCTGTAAAAATGACAATGGTCCCACAAATGTGTCAAAATTGGGGATATTTATTATAGTAAAAAAATAATGCTTTTTTTTTCAAAATTGTTGCTCTATTTTTGTTTATAGCGCAAAAAATAAAAACTGCAGAGGGGATCAAATACCACCAAAAGAAAGCTCTATTTGTGGGAAAAAAAGGACTTCAATTTTGTTTGGGAGCCATGTCGCACGACCGCGCAATTGTCAGTTAAAGCGATGCAGTGCTGAATCGCAAAATGTGCTCTGGCCAGCCAAATGGTCCGGGGCTTAAGTGGTTAAAATCACTGTTCCCGAAAAAACTGCGGTTTTTAAAACTTTTTTTGCATTGAATCATGTCCCCTGGGGCATGACCCGGGTCCCCAAACACTTTTTATGGCAATAACTTACATATAAGCCTTAAAAATTAGCACTTTTGTTTTTACACATTCATGTCCCATAGACTTTAACAGTGTTCATGTGTTCGAACAAATTTTTTGCCTGTTCGCCTTATTTGCTTGCTAACGTGTTTCTACCTCCCACGTTAACTGACCCTGGCCTGTTTACCGACAATGTCTTTGCCTGCCTTTTTAAACCACATTTCTGACTTCCACATGCACCACGGCCTTTTAATCGACCATGTTTTTGCCTGCCACTTGGACTGAACATGTGAGAGGGGCTTCAGAATAGCCACTTACTGCTGCCTCTACTGACTATGGACAGTGTTTCTGCCTGGACATCTCTGCCTGCTACCTGGACCAATGCTTTGGCTGTGCTGACAGTATCTCTGCCTGTACTAACTATGGACAGTATTCCTGCCTGAAGGTGCTACTTCAATGTTGGGCCTCTGTGGCCAGGCTGTGTAAAAGTCTCACACATGTGGTATCGCCAGTATGTATTTTGGGGTGTAGTTGCAAGTATGCATATGCTGTGTGTGAGAAATAACCTGTTAGTATGAAAAGATTGTGTAAAAAAAAAAGAAGAAGTCTTCATTTTCCCAAGAATTGTGGGAAAAAATTACAACTTAAAAAACTCACCATGCCTCTTAAGAAATACCTTGGACTATCTACTTTCCAAAAAGGGGTCATTTGGGGGGTATTTGTACTTGCCTAGCTTGTTACTGTCTCAATAATTGAGTCAGTACATCAATTGTGATCAGGTGTGATCAATTTTCAGTGATTGGCACCATAGCTTGTAGACTCTATAACTTTCACACAGAATAAATAATATCCACTTATTTGGGTTATTTTTTACCAAAGATATGTAGCAGTATAAATATTTGTCCCAAATTTATGAAGAAAAATGACTTTTTTGCAAAATTTTACAAAAGTATTTTTTTTTCAAAATGTTCGCTATTTTTTCGCTTATATCGCGGTCATTAAATACCACCAAAAGAAAGCTCTATTTGTGAGAAAAAAAAAGATAGCATTTGTCATTCAAAGTGTGAGAGCACTGAAAGCTGAAAACTGGTCTGGGCAGGAAGATGTATAAGTTCCCTGTATTGAAGTGGTTAAAGTATAACTAACGTCAAAACTTTGTTTTTTAGTTTTGGATAGGTTGTAGAGGGATTAGAACGCTTGTCAGTTTTTATTGCTGTCTGTGCCCCAGTTAACCACTACCCGCCCGCCGTCAAATGACGGCTGGGCAATGCAGCTCTCGTTCTGGGTGGACGTCATATGATGGCCCTCCAGAACAACCGCTCTCACGTGCCAGTGGGGGCGTGCATCCCGGCGATCGGTGGTGTGGTGTGTCAGTCTGACACACCGCTACACAGATCTTGGTAAAGAGCCTCTGACAGAGGCTCTTTATCACGTGATCAGCCATGTCCAATCACGGCTGATCACAATGTAAACAGGAAGAGCCACTGATCGGCTTTTCCTCACTCATGTCTGACAGACACGAGTAGAGGAGAGCCGACCGGCTGCTCTCCTGACAGGGGGGGGGGTCTGTGCTGATTATTTATTAGCGCAGCCCCCCTCGGATGCCCACCCAGGACCACCAGGAAATGCCACCACACTGGGCCACCAGGTATGCCACCCTAGACCACCAGGGAAATTCCAATCAGTACCCAGGCAGCTGCCAATCAGTGACCATCCCCAATATCTGCCTGTGCCATCAGTGATGCCTATCAATGCCATCTATCAGTGCCCGTTATCAGTGCCATGTATCAGTGCCCATCAGTGCCACCTATCAGTGCTGCCCATAAGTACCCATCAGTGCAGCCTTTCAGCGCCCATCAGTGTCGCCTATCAGTGCCCATCAGTGCTGCATATCAGTGCCACCTACCAGTACTCATCAGTGCTGCCTATCAGTGCCCATCAGCAGTGCCCATCAGTGCCACCTCATTGGTGCCACCATATCAGTGCCCGTCAGTGCCGCCTTATCAGTGCCCATCAGTGAAGGAAAAAACTTACATATTTTGCGATACGACACTTGAATTATTTTAACTGACACCTGCAGGGTCATACAACGCTGTACCCAAATGAAATGTGACATTTTTTTACCCACAAATAGAGCTTTCTTTTGTTGGTATTTGAAATTGAAAAATTAATTTTGAAAAAAAACAAACATTATTTTTTACTTTCTGCTATAGAACATAGCTGATTAAAAAAAATTGTAAAATCAAGCTTCTTCATTATTTAGGCCAATATGTATTCTGCTACATATAGTTGGTAAAAAAAAAAAAAAATCCCAATAAGCGTATATTGATTGGTTTGTGCAAAAGTTATAGCGTCTACAAATTATGGTATATATGCTAAATTTTTACATTTTTTTTAAACTAGTAGTGACTTTTGGGCTCCTTTCACATTGCCACGACTTGAAAGTCGCTCGATTTTGCGTCCGAAATTTCAGGAAAAGCCTATGTAAACTTGAGGTCTATGGAACTCAACTTGCATCAAAGTCAGACCAAAGTAGTACAGGGACTACTTTGAAGTAGCACAGATATGAATGGTTATCATTGGAAATCATTGTGCATGACTTGTCATGAGACTCTGATGTCCAAAGTCGTAGGTAAAGTCACAAAAGTGTGAAAGGGGCCATAGCAGGACAGCGATATTGCAGCACACAATCTGAAACTTTGTGGGAACCAGTGACACAAATACAGCGACCAGTGCTAAAAATATGCACTGTCACCATACTAATGACACTAGCTGGAAAGGGGTTAAACATCTAGAGCGATCAAAGGATTACATGTGTGCCTAACCAGTGTATTTGTGTACTATGTATGCTGCTTTCACTAAGGAATGCAATGGAATTTATTACCCTATTTGCAGGGAAAGACATTCCATCACATACCCGCTGTTAGGACAGAGCTCTGCATTGTTCACATATGCAGAGCTCCGTCCACCCTTTCTCCTCGATGATCAGCAGGTGCCGGTGAACACCCATTGGCCGGAACTTGCTGATCATATTTTGCCGTGGCTAATCACAGCAGAAGTGGTGCACCCCCTACCTGGAAGTGCAGAATCACACTATATATATATATATATATATATATATATATATATATATATATATATATATATATATATATATATATATATATATATATATAAATATATATATATATATATATATATATATGGGATGCACCGATACTGGTATCGGTGCCGATACTTGGCAATTTAGGGGGTATCGGTACACGTGAAAATGCAACGATACCAGAAACCGATACTGGAACTGACCCAGCCTACCCTCTGCTACGTTATTTGTTTGGGCTCTCGGTGGAAATCTATCCAAGCCTCTATTTATCACTTCGTTAAAATCCCCTACTACTATTACTGGGGTGTCTGTTTTATCCAGCATAAACTCCATTAGGTTATACAATACCTCCAATTTAAAGGGTGGGGGGATATAGATATTGGCTATAACATACATTCTATCTTCAATTGAGCAGTATAAGAAAATATAACGACCCATGCTGTCTACCCTGGCCTGCCTACAGGAGAACACCATGCCTCTTAACACCATTATGCTCACCCCCCTAGAATAGGAGGAGTAAACCGAATGGTACTGGGCCTGAAACCTCCTATTTGGGAGGTATTTCAACGTGTCCTTTGTCAAGTGGGTCTCCTGTAGGCAGACCAACCCCACCCCCCTTATCTCCAGCAACGAAAAAATGGCAGACCTCTTATTTGAATTCCCCATCCCCCGAATGTTCCAGGAACCTATTTTAAGAACCTTGGACTGCATCACATATACCACAGAGAGACTTTGGCACCCGGAAACCCAGTTGTACTAGATCCGAAGAGAATGGACACTCTAGCTTTAGGCCTAGTATATTGCCCTACACCAGATAACAACCCCTTCTTACCCATCTTAATTCCAAGGCCCGTGAGACAGCTAAAACAAGTAAAGCAGTACAAAAAAAAAAAAAAAAACATAACGACCCAAACTATCTATCCTGGTCTGCCTACAAGAGAACATCACACTTCTTGTCATCAATATGCTCACTCCTCTAGAGTAAGAAGAGTAAACCGAGTGGTATTGGATTTGAAACCTCCTGCTCGGGAGACATTTCATCGTCTCCTTTGTCAGGTGTGTCTCCTGTAGGCAGACCAGGCCCACCCCCCTTAACTCCCGTAGCGAAAGAACAGCAGCCCTTTTGTTTGGGTTCCCCATCCCCCGTACGCTCCAAGAACCTATTTTGAGAACCTTAGACTGCATCAAACAGGCCACAGGCTAGAGCTGGCCTCCAAGAAGCCAAAAAAGTGGGTGCCTTAGACTTAGTACATTGTTTAGTGCCGGAGAATAATGTCTTCTTACCAACTATACTTCCCAAAAGTCCCAAAATATAGCTACAGTGAAAATCCTCTGTTACTACCATATTGTGCACTACATGTAAAAATCGTGAGAAAAAGGGAAAACAAACAAACAACAAAAAAGAAAAGAGGTGTTCCCTTAATTACCCCCTGTACCTTGTGCTTTGTGACCCATAGGGCTTCTTTACTATTATGTTCCATTCCAGTGATCCTTCTAAATATCTGCTTTTTCATATTGTTTACCTTTACCACACATGTGCTTAGTCCTACATCCCCCCTCCCCCCCTTCCCCTTAATTACCCCCCCAAGTGCTATGTGCATATTAGTTCCTATTATAATTTTACAACCCTTCTCCCCCTCCATCACCCCCCCCACCCATCCCCCCACCTATCCCCCCCACCTCACCCCCCCAATCCCTCCCACCCCTACCCCTCCTCTCCCCCAAACCCTCCCCCCCCTCCCCCCCCCCCACCTTACCAGGTTGGCCCCTGGGGCTCTATTCGTGACCGTCTCATATATTCCCTCCAAAGTGCCCCTTCCTAACATTCCTACCACTCCCCCCCCTCCCTGCACCATTAATATCAACATATGCAAAATTTTAAATATAATAACCTCCTGCTCCCCTATTCCTAATATACCATACACCAACATTCTTCCTCTCTATACCAAGTTCATATTCCCACAGTCCAGATCTTCTTATCCTCTGATCAAGCATCCTAACACTCTAGGCTCCTTCCTTTGGGTTCCAGTCTCTGTTTATTTTCTTCATACCAGTGGGTTACCCCCCCGGGGAATCAAAGAAGAGAACCTCCCCCATTGCCTCAACCCGTAACCTAGCTGGGTACAGTAGGGCGTACTTGACGTCAAATTTTTGTAGGGTACGTTTGACCTCCATAAAACCTTCCCTGCGTCTCTGCAGCTCCGGTGAAAAGTCCGCAAAAAATGAAACCCTTGCACCGTTATACAAAATAAGCCCCTTCTCTCTGGCTTTACGCATTAAGATTATCTTGTCGCAGTGATTCAAAAATTTCATCAATAAGGACCTGGGGCGCCCTCCAGGGGGCGGAGCCCTGAAAGGGACCCGATGGGCTCTCTCAATTGCAAATTGTGGGGAAAATGCATCTCTTCCAAATACTTCTGTGAACCATCCTTCCAAAAAAGCAATGGTGTTCCGCCCTTCACATCTCTCTGAGAGACCCACTATTCTTATATTATCCCTTCTCAGGCGGTTTTCCATTTCATCCATTTTTTCATTGATTCTACCCAGTTGTTCCTTCATAGATTTAACTTCTTGCTGTAGGGGAAAAACATCGTCCTCCACTTGGCTCACTCTTCCCTCTAGGCCAGTTATTCTGTCTACTGCCTTTTGCAGTTCCTGCTTCATTAGTAATAGTTCATCCTTGATCTCTTTAATTTGGCCGCTTAACCCCTCCACTGATGCTTTGCAAGAGTTAATCGCATGCAAAATTTCCCTCAGGGTTGGTTCTACCTCTGTAGTAGAGGCCATTGCTGGTGGTGGTACATGGGCTATTTCCCCTGCCCCTGAGCCTTTATTACCAATTGGATTTTTATGCCCTGCTCCAGCTGGGTTTAAAGATGCCTGTCCATGACTTTTCCTATCCCCGGTGGTCTTAAGTTGCGGAAGTTGACGTTTTTGGTGGGGGTCTGTTCAGGGGTATGTGCAAACCTCTCCAATTTTGCCGCTGCTGCTGCTGCCTGGTTCCCCTTCTCCTTTGCTGATCGTAGTGACTGGGGCCCCAGATTCTCCATACTGACTGGCTCCTCCCCTCTCCTCCTTGACATTGCCATTGTTAGCTTTGTATAGCCAGGTACCCAGTGCCACCAGGGGAGACAAACAAGGTAAGAGGGGAGCCAAGAAAATAAGAAAAGAAACTGGAATTGGCCGGGATTGCACAGGCAAGCACTGTCCCTTTAATGCAAAAGCACTATCAACGGCCCTGCAGCCTCCAGGCGGCCGGTATTCATGTTAAACAGCTTGGTTACTTAGTGCACTAAACAGCTGTACCACAGGTGCCTGTACACTCCTCGGTCCCCCTGTTAGGTACAGGGTCACATACTCACTGTCCTTTAGCCAAGTGTGGTAAACTGCAGTAAACTGACAGGGCTTAAGTCCTAATTTCAAGTCACGCTCACCTGCCTGCTCCGGTCTCTGGGTTCCCAGGACTCAGCATCCAGCCCCCAACTAACCTCCACAGGTACTACAGTCAATTTCTGCACAGGTTCTCCGGAGATCCTCCAGCTCCACAGACACCGGTCTTCCTCTCACACCGCTCCGTAGCGGCACACTGTCAGCCGCTCCACTCGTCCCCAGACACGCAGGCGCAGTAGCTACCGCGGCTCCAGCGAGGGTGCCTCCGTGTAATTGGCTTATTCAGGTTTCAGGCGCCGGCTTCTTTGTCTAGGGACACCTCCTCCCTTGTCCGCCTCACCACTGGTCACTCCGAGCCCCGGGCACCAGACACCAGACTGCCTAGTAATAGCAGCTGGCCATACGTTCCAACGTTCCGGCATTAGCTGGTAAACGGTGAGGTGAGGAGACTCTCATCACGCTGCTCGCTCACACTCACACTCCGTCCACACCCTCATCCGGTCACGCCCCCCGCCTGTGTTATACTTAAGTTAGTTTTGTCCCACATTTTCTCTCTCTTGCCTAACATCGCGGCTGGCCTGTGTTATACTTAAGTTAGTTTGTCTCTCTCTTGCCTAACATAATGTCCACTGTCCAGCATGGCGGCCGGCCTGTGTTTGTGTTACATAACTTATGCCTCGTTTCCACTGAGCGGATCGGTTCGGTTCGGTACGGTACGCTATTTTGGGTGTTTCCATTATGAAAGCGGCCCATACAACCGAACCGTTCCATTCAGGGTCCTGCTTCAGATGTGGGGCCATAGAAAATGGAACGGTTCTGTTAGAGCGGAGCTACAATACAATCCACTGATTGGCGAACGTGTGACGCCATGCTAGGCATTTTTTCTAAACCCACATATGGCCCCTGTCGGTCCGACTTGCAGTGGAAACGCTCGCCTGAATAGGCCGGACCATTCTAGGCCTTCCAAACTGTACCGACCCGAACCAATCCGCTCGGTGGAAACGAGGCATTAGTGTCCCACATTATCTGTTATGTAACAGCCGCAAATGACTGCTGCTGTTACATAAATCATCATTGTCTCTTGCCTAACATTTTCCTGCATGTGCCTTTCTGAGACCATCCTCTGCTTTTTGTATTGTAGAGATACTGACCGTTGTACTCGACAGATGGATGTCATTATCCCCGCTGGTTTACTTGGCCATACCAAGATGCTGGATGCAGCAGGAACAAACAACAAGCACCGGTGAGAGCAGCTTCATTATTCTAAAAAATAGTAGGTGTCATCATGTGTGAAAAAATCAGAAAACAAAACATTTGGGCTCAAAATTTTTTCCCCCATTTTCCTCATTTTTTTCCCCCTTAAGGTGGAGAGACTTACTTATTTCTGGCTTTAAGTGTAATGCAAACGGATGCCACTGCCACCAGCAAAATGTCAGCTGTCTGGAAGTTTTTTAAAATTGATGAAACCAATAAATGCATTGCAGACTGCAAACTCTGTTCTGCCAAAATATCCAGAGGAGGTTCAAAAGTTAGTTCTTATAATACCAGTAATCTCATAAAACACCTCAAAATGAAACACAAGACTGAGCATGGCGAATTTAGAGCTGTCACTAGCTCTTGCACTTAGCAGCTGACACTGCAGCAAAACCTTGCCAGACGTGAAAAATTTTCCATGGATAACCCAAGGGCTAAAAAAATTTCTGAAGTAGTTACCCAATTCATCGTTCTTGATGATCAACTACTATCAATAGTTGACAATGTGGGTTTTCGGCGACTTATGAATCATTTGGAGCCAAAGTACGAAATTCCCAGCCGCCGTCATGTCACAGATGTCACGTTGCCACAATTACACAACACAGTGAAAAAACACATTACCAACATGCTACAGGAGGACATAAAGGCTATCAGTTTCACCACGGACATTTGGAGCAGTAGTGTGAGTCCCGTGTCTGTAATTAGCTTAACTGTACAGTGGATTGATGCCAATTTCACTCTGCACCAAGTCATGCTGCACGCAAAGAAATTTCAAGGCTCTCACACAGGCCAAGCTATAAGAAGCATACTAGAAGAAATGCTTGACACTTGGGCGATTCCCAAAAGTTCTGTCCATGTGGTAGTCCGTGATAATGGCAGAAATATGATAAAAGGTGTACAAGATGCTGGTCTTCAGAGTCTTTCATGTGTGGCACATACACTGCAGCTGGCTGTCTCAGAGTGGCTTTTATCACAGTGCAGCATTACGGAGGCTTTGGGAGTTGGGCACTTTAAACATTCAAACCTGGCATATTCTCGGCTGCAAGATATTCAGATCCAGCTTGGTCAACCCATTAAAAGACTTCAACAACATGTTCAGACTCGCTGGAACAGCACTTTTTACATGCTGCAGTCTCTGATAGAGCAAAAACAGGCCATTGGAGTATATGTGTCAGAACATGAGCTGCCTGCAACGATCACTGCAAATCAGTGTAATCTCATGGAGAAGATGATCAACATCTTGGCTCCCTTTGAAGAGTTGACTCGGCATGTGAGTTGTTTAGATTCTTTTGCCTCGGATGTAATTCCTGCAGTGACTGTGCTACAGCGATTATTATCTAAAGACGCGGATGAGGACCACGGTGTTAAAACGATGAAGAACACATTACTTGGTGCTTTGCAGAAACGGTTCTCTGACATGGAGCAAGATCCACTTTACTGCATCGCTACCTTACTCGATCCAAGGTAATCAATTATTGCTGGCTGCTATTTTGCATTGTTTTTTTTTGAATATTGATGATATGATTTTGTTTTTAGTTTTTTGGATGAAGGTGATATTTTACAGTGTTATTATCACTTGCTTGCATTAAAAAAAAAATTGTAATGCAAGTGATAACACTGTAAATCTCACCTTCATAAAAACACAAAACAAAATCGATAATGACAAACACACTTACCTGCTCTGCCTCTGTGTAATGGTCTTGCACAGAGCAGGCTAGACAACTGTTTTTGCTGTGTCCCCCGCCGTCACCTTTCCTTCTAGCAGTGCCCCCACAGCAAGCTTCCACAGTTCAAATTGGAAAAATTCTGTGAGCCACAATGATCTTATGCCTTGCTTGTGCTACCTCCAGCTGCATGCGCTAATCACGCTTCATATAACATGCATAGGATAAATTTACAAGTTATGCGCTGCGCTTGGGTGACCCCAAAAACAAAATGAATAATAACCAACTCTGTGCTTACTAGTGCGATAATATTAAATACAAATAATATGAATGTTGAATAAATAAACAAGGTGTGAAAAAACAAGTGCTTGTTACACCATAAATTAGTGCTTAATAGTGCTTGTTACACCATACATAGTGTCTTAATCAACATAAAAAGTGCTTAGTGCTCAATATAAAGTATCCTGCTTTTTTAAATAAAAAAATTAATAAATAATAAATAAAGTTCTCTTTGGCACTCTAAATAGTGCGTGCAAATAATGTCCAGCAGTGATAATAAAACAATGCGTGCAGGTGGTGTTCAGCTGTGACAACAATCCAACATCATGCCGAAGATATCCTGAGTGCTGCAAAACATACTCCTGTGCTCCTTCGTGACCCCCTTAAGCTAATGTGCTCACCTCAGAGCGTGTGACTCAGCTTCTACCCTGAGTCCAAATACGCTTTGGAGCCACCCCTGGGCTCAGTCTCAGTGTCTGCTGCACTCCTCCAGCTGGAAACAATGTGGCTCCATACATATAAATGAAAAGGAAACTATCTAGTGTAATATAGTCAAAATACTTTTATTAAAAGAAAACGCTCCTCACACCGGGGTACTCACATGGCACTGGTGCGTCAGTACACCATACTATAACGGCTTTCTATGCAAAATCACTGGATGTTTGGTGCGGTATGCTGTGCTGGGACAGCGCTGGTGTAAAGTCCGTGTCAGTCTGTCAGGTCCCACACTTACCAGACAGATGAGTCCACTTGGGCAGAGGGTAGGCTCCCTTACGTATCCGATTCGGGGCCCCTGGTAGAGTAGACAGAAGGCCCGCGAATGCGGAATGGTATGAGGGCCTGAAGTTAGAGTCCTGGAGCACGGTGGTCTGGCAAGCAACCGGTAGAGCTTCAGGCTTGATAGAGCAGATGCTGAGCAGGAGCTAATCAGGCTGGTCACACACAGGCAGAGGTCGGCAACGGGCTGGCGGTAACGGTACAAGGGAGAAGGCAGAAACAAGGTCAAACGAGCCGGGGTCGGGTTCAGGCAGCAGTCAAGGAAGGTCCAAAGGCAAGCCTAGTCACAACGGGTAAACACTACGGAGATACAGGAACACAGGATGATCACGGAACAAGACACAGAGCTGTTTGATTAGGCAGCACCGAGTCAGTGTAGAGGCAGGCTTCAAATAGGCTGATGGGCGCCAAAACGCCGCGCTCGTGCACGCGCCGATTCGCCAAGGCGCACCGCGCCCCCGCACGCGCCCGAGCGCGCCCCCGACACCGGCGTGCACGCCCACACTACCGGGCATGTCAAAGGTAACGCCCATAGGCGGACGCGCGCTAGCCCGAACGCGCGGACGCACGAACGCTCGGACGCCACCCCGCACGCCACGGCCGGTCAGCCCAGAAACGCCAGCGCCCCCAGGGACACGCACCCCAGCACGCACAGGGACACGAGCACCCACGCGCCCCGGCGCGCACCGGCGCCCAACCAGGTAACCTCTCTGACAGTGCCCCCTCCTCAAGGGCAGACTCCGGATGCCCAGCTGGACCATCTTTGAGGAATGAGAGGTTTTAAATGATTGCAGAAGTTCTCTGGCATGTAAATTGCTTTCCGGCTCCCACAAATTATCTTCGGGTCCATAGCCCTTCCATTTTACCAGATATTGCACCTGATTGCGCCTTCTTCTGCAATCTAGAATTGCCTCCACTTCGAACTCCTCTTCGCCATCAACCATAATAGGTTTGGGTGGACCAATGCTGCGACCAGAAAAGAAGTTGGGGGTGACCGGCTTCAGGAGGGACACGTGGAACACTGGATGTATCCTCAGGGAGTTAGGAAGGTCAAGTTCGTATGCCACATTGTTGATTTTCCTTTTGATCAAGAAAGGACCCAGGTATTTGGGGCCCAGTTTCCTGGATGGGCAGGCCAACTTGAGGTTAGCGGTAGACAGCCAGACAGAATTGCCGGGTTCTAGAACAAGTTCCCCCCGTCTCTTCCTGTCAAAGATCTTCTTGTAATCTTTCTGAGCCTTGGTCATGGTTTCCTGCAGCAATTTGTTGTTGTTAGAGAAAAAATCCAAAGTTTCGGATACTGCAGGAACAGGGCACCCAGGCAAGAAGGATGGGTGGAAACCATAATTGGCATAAAACGGAGACTGATTAGTAGCTGAATGTAGTGAGTTATTATAGGAGAACTCTGCGATGGGAAGCAGGGAGGCCCAGTCATCCTGGGAGAATGCAGAAAAACAGCGGATGTATTGCTCCAAGGTTTGGTTCGTCCTCTCGGTTTGTCCATTTGACTAAGGGTGGTAGGCCGAAGAAAATGACAACTCGATTGGACGAAAAACCTTCTGATGGTGGGAGTTCAACGATAAAGTCCATTGAAATCATGGCCCATGGTCTCTCTGGGACTGGTAATGGTCTCAACAGGCCCCATGCTCTTGTCCGGCTAGTCTTGTAGTGTCTTCTGGCACACGTGTTACAGGACTCCACATATTCCTTGCAATCCTTAGTAAGGTGAGGCCACCAAAAGGTGCGTTGGACAAGGTCAGTTGTTTTCCGTGTGCCGAAGTGACCAGCAAGTTTGTGATCATGGCACAAGCTTAACACCCGTACTTTTAGCTCCTCAGGGACCACAATCTTATTCTTGAACCAGAACAGCCCATCTTTGGTACAGGCTTCAGCAGGTGGGGACATTCCCATAGAGGCACGTCTGATTTGAGAAATTAGATCCTCCTGTAGGATTAGGAAATTTCCAGAGGGGAGGATGGTGTCTGGGGACAGGGTTCTTTCAGAATCGAGAAACATTCGGGAAAGGGCGTCGGATTTGACATTCTTGGATCCGGGTCTGTAAGTAATATGGAAAATAAATCGTGAAAAAAAAAGTGCCCATCTGGCCTGCCGGGGTTTCAATCTCTTGGCTGTTCTTAGGTATTCTAAGTTCTTGTGGTCCATGTAGACCAAAATGGGGTGTGCTGCACCTTCCAGGAGATAACGCCATTCCTCCAGGGCTGCTTTAATGGCTAGAAGTTTCCGATCACTCACGTCATAATTTTTCTCGGAAGGAGAGAGTTTACGTGAGAAGAATCCCACAGGGTACAGGAGTGCTTTGGCACCCTGTCTCTGTGAAAGTACAGCTCCAACTGCAACCTCGGAAGCATCCACCTCCAAGACGAAAGGCAAGGCAGGGTTGGGATGCTTAAGAAAAGTGGCTGACGTGAACAGTGCCTTGAGTCTTTCAAAGGCCTCTTGTGCCTTAGGGGTCCAGCAGAACCGGCATCCTTGTTTAATAAGTTCTGTATTGGGAGTTATGATTGAAGAAAATCCCTTAATAAATTTCCTATAGAAATTGGCAAAGCCAATAAAACGCTGTACTCCTTTCTTGTCAGTCGGTGCAGGCCAATCCAGGATAGCGGATACTTTCTGTGGATCCATTTTAATGCCGTCAGGGGAAATGATCAGGCCTAGGAACTGGATAGATTGGAGCTCAAATTCACATTTTTCAAGTTTGGCGTAAAGCCCATGTTGTCTAAGCCGGGAGAGTACATTTCATACATGTTTGCGGTGCTCCATCAGGGAGGCAGAGAAAACCAGGATATCGTCCAGGTAAATGATGACATATAAGTCCAGTAAGTCATGAAAGACATCGTTGACAAAATGCTGGAATGTCGCCGGTGCGTTGCACAGACCAAAAGGCATGACGAGATACTCGTAATGTCCGAATCGAGTACGAAAGGCCGTCTTCCACTCGTCTCCTTCTCTTATGCGGATCAAATTATAGGCTCCACGGAGGTCTAGCTTAGTAAAAATGGTAGCAGATCCTAATCTCTGAAATAATTCAGGAACCAAGGGTAGCGGGTATCTGTTCTTTATAGTGATTTTATTAAGCTCCCGGTAATCAATGCAGGGACGTAAGGAGTGATCTTTCTTTTCCACGAAAAAGATGCCTGCTTCAGCTGGAGACGTGGAAGGACGGATGAACCCTTTCTTCAGGTTTTCATCTATATAGGTTTTCAAGGTGCCCAGCTCCTGCTCAGTTAGAGGGAAGATCCTCCCGAAAGGAACTTCGGTACCCGGTAAAAGTTCTATTGGGCAATCATAGGGTCTATGTACTGGAAGGGTTTCTGCCCCCTTTTTACTGAACAGATCCAGGAAATCCCGGTAAGGTTCGGGAAGATCTTAGGACTTAGTTTCTGAGTCTATGCACAGGCATTGGGAGGAAGTTAATGGGGTCCCCCGTAAGCAGTGTTGTCTGCAATATTCAGAAGAAAACTGGATCTTGCCCGTAGACCAGTTGATACTAGGATTGTGAGCCTGTAGCCAAGGTATTCCTAGGATGACTGGGAAGAGAGGAGAGGAGATGACATCTAGACGTAAAAGTTCCTGATATTCCGGGCCAATGGTGGCCAATAGAGGAACCGTTTCTTGGGTAACGGGTCCGGAGCGGAGGGTGGAACCGTCCGCTAGAAAAACTGCCAGTCCTTGGGCTTTAGTTTGAGTGGGAATATGATGAGTTTCGACAAAGGTCCGATCAATGAATCCACTACATGCTCCCGAATCAATAATGACCGGTACTGGGATGCTCCTTCCAGGTAACTGTAATACAATGGAAAATGTTAAATGGTTACCGGCACTAGGTAGGACAGGTGCACACAACGAGGAAGACGGCAGACACTTACGTCTTTTATTGGGGCATGCTCTTGCAAAGTGACCAGGCTCCCCACAGTACAAGCACAGGTTGAGTGTGCGTCTACGTGTCTTCTCCTCAGGAGTCAGAGAGGGACGGAGCAGTCCCAACTGCATGGGCTCAGGGACCTCCTGGACTGGAGTAGGCGAGACAAGCGGAGCTTGGTTCGGGGCACTAGGGGCCCTAGGCAACATCCAGGTGAGGCGTGGGTGACCAACAGATCTCTCGGAGCGTCTCTCCCTGAGGCGGCGGTCAATTTGGATTGACAGATTGATTAGCTCCTCTAGTGTCTGAGGTACCCCCACTCGTGCTAATTCATCCTTTAGGGGATCCGACAACCCCAGCCGATATTGGTGACGCAAGGCTGCGTCATTCCACTTCGTATCCGAGCTCCACCGCCTAAACTCCACGGCGTAATCTTCGGCCGCTCTGCGGCCTTGTTGAAGGGAATGCAAGGCGGCTTCTGCCGTGGCTGTTAGCTGGGGGTCCTCATACAGTTGAGACATGGCTAGGAAAAAGTCACTTAAGGAGTCAAGAGATTGAGCCTTTTGCTCCAGTAGATGGTGGGCCCAGGTTTGAGGCTCGCCGGTCAACAAGGATATGACGAACCCCACTTTAGTAGCCTCCAGGGAGAATGTACGGGGTTGTAAAGCAAAGTATAGTTCGCATGCGTTACGGAACGCCCGGAACTTACTGCATTCTCCGGAAAACTTTTCGGGTGTAGGCACCCTGGGCTCTGGTGGAAGCATCACTACAGAAGGTGCTGAGGCAGGGTTGGTAGATACTGCTCCTGGAGGAGAGGCTGAGAGGGCCTGGACCTGCCCTTCCAATCTGGTATAGCCCTCCTGCAGGCTTTTAACGGCTTGAGTAAGGCCCGCTAGGTGCCTGCACAGTTCATCCATGGGGGAGGCCCCCTGCCCGGACTCAGTCATGGCTGCCTGATACTGTCAGGTCCCACACTTACCAGACAGATGCGTCCACTTGGGCAGAGGGTAGGCTCCCTTACGTATCCGATTCGGGGCCCCTGGTAGAGTAGACAGGAGGCCCGCGAATGCGGAATGGTATGAGGGCCTGAAGTTAGAGTCCTGGAGCACGGTGGTCTGGCAAGCAACCGGTAGAGCTTCAGGCTTGATAGAGCAGATGCTGAGCAGGAGCTAATCAGGCTGGTCACACACAGGCAGAGGTCGGCAACGGGCTGGCGGCAATGGTACAAGGGAGAAGGCAGAAACAAGGTCAAACGAGCCGGGGTCGGGTTCAGGCAGCAGTCAAGGAAGGTCCAAAGGCAAGCCGGGTCACAACGGGTAAACACTACGGAGATACAGGAACACAGGATGATCACGGAACAAGACACAGAGCTGTTTGATCAGGCAGCACCGAGTCAGTGTAGAGGCAGGCTTCAAATAGGCTGATTGGCGCCAAAACGCCGCGCTCGTGCACGCGCCGATTCGCCAAGGCGCGCCGCGCCCCCGCACGCGCCCGAGCGCGCCCCCGACACCGGCGTGCAGGCCAACACTACCGGGCATGTCAAAGGTATAGCCCATAGGCGGACGCACGAACGCCCGGACGCCACCCCGCACGCCACGGCCGGTCAGCCCAGACACGCCAGCGCCCCCAGGGACACGCGCCCCAGCACGCACAGGGACACGAGCACCAACGCGCCCCGGCGCGCACCGGCGCCCAACCAGGTAACCTCTCTGACACAGTCTCTCCGTCCTGGCCCCTCCCCTACGCGTCTTTGACACAGGGATCACGTGTCACCATCCCCCTGATGATGACACGTGATCCCTGTGTCGAAGACACAGCTTTATTGTGCATGTGGCCTTACTGCTGCTAAGTCCTTGGCTCCTTGGCCTTGCCATCCTGGAATGACTCTAATTTTGGTCTCGTGTTTTTTCACGAGTTTCATAAGTTGAACTAGAAGTTAGCACTTTTTTTATTATTTAACCTGTTTCCGGCCGCCTCACGACGATATACGTCAGCAGAATGGCACGGGCAGGTACGTGATCTGCCTCCCGCGGGTGGGGGTTCCATTCGGACCCCCCCCCGGTACCCGAGGCGGTCGGCTTCTGACTGGGAGCGTTCACAGATGAGGGGGAGGCCATCCATTCGTGGCCCCCCCTCGCGATCTCTCCCAGCCAATCAGATCATTCCCCTGCCTCTGTATAGTACACAGAGGCAGAGGAAATGATGTCATCTCTCCTCGGCTTGGTATTTTCCATTCCGGCGATGAGGAGAGAAGACTGCAATGTGAGTGCACAACACACACACACAGTAGAACATGCCAGGCACACAATACACCCCCGATCCCCCCCAATCACCCCTCCCCCCTGTCACACTGACACCAAGCAGTTTTTTTTTCTGATTACTGCATTGGTGCCAGTTTGTGACAGTTAGTGTGGTAGGGCAGTTAGTGGTAGCCCTCTTTAGGTCTAGGGTACCCCCCTAACCCCCCCTAATAAAGTTTTAACCCCTTGATCAACCCCCATCGCCAGTGTCGCTAAGCGATCATTTTTCTGATCGCTGTATTAGTGTCACTGGTGACGCTAGTTAGGGAGGTAAATATTTAGGTTCGCCGTCAGCGTTTTATAGCTTCAGGGACCCCCATATACTACCTAATAAAGGTTTTAACCCCTTGATTGCCCCCTAGTTAACCCTTTCACCACTGATCACCGTATAACCGTTACGGGTGACGCTGGTTAGTTCGTTTATTTTTTATAGTGTCAGGGCACCCGCCATTTATTACCTAATAAAAGTTTAGCCTGATCGCCCGGCGGTGATATGCGTCGACCCAGGCAGCGTCAGGTTAGCGCCAGTAGCGCTAACACCCACGCACGCAGCATACGCCTCCCTTAGTGGTATAGTATCTGAACGGATCAATATCTGATCCGATCAGATCTATACTAGCGTCCCCAACAGGGTTCCCAAAAATGCAGTGTTAGCAGAATCAGCCCAGATACCTGCTAGAACCTGCGTTTTGCCCCTCCGCCCTGCCCAGCCCAGCCCACCTAAGTGCAGTATCGATCGATCACTGTCACTTACAAAACACTAAACACATAACTGCAGCGTTCGCAGAGTCAGGCCTGATCCCTGCGATCGCTAACAGTTTTTTTGGTAGTGTTTTGGTGAACTGGCAAACCAGCTCTGCAGTAACACTTGGTGATGTGTCGAGTCCCATGAGTGCAGTTCAAGCTGGTGAGGTGGCAAGCACAAGTAGTGTCCCGCTGCCACCAAGAAGAAGACAAACACAGGCCCTTCGTGCCCATAATGCCCTTCCTGCTGCATTCGCCAATCCTAATTGGGAACCCACCACTTCTGCAGCGCCCGTACTTCCCCCATTCACATCCCCAACCAAATGCAGTCAGCTGCATGAGAGGCATTTTCTTTATGTCCTCCCGAGTACCCCTACCCAACGAACCCCCCCAAAAAAGATGTTGTGTCTGCAGCAAGTGCGGATATAGGCGTGACACCCGCTATTATTGTCCCTCCTGTACTGACAATCCTGGTCTTTGCATTGGTGAATGTTTTGAACGCTACCATTCACTAGTTAAGTATTAGCGTAGGGTACAGCATTGCACAGACTAGGCACACTTTCACAGGGTCTCCCAAGATGCCATCGCATTTTGAGAGACCCGAACCTGGAACCGGTTACAGTTATAAAAGTTAGTTACAAAAAAAAGTGTAAAAAAATATATATATATATATATATATATAAAATAAAAAAAAATAGTTGTAATTTTATTGTTCTCTCTCTCTCTATTCTCTCTCTATTGTTCTGCTCTTTTTTACTGTATTCTATTCTGTTTTATTGTTATTATGTTTTATCATGTTTGCTTTTCAGTTATGCAATTTTTTATACTTTACCGTTTACTGTGTTTTATTGCTAACCATTTTTTTGTCTTCAGGTACGCCATTCACGACTTGGAGTGGTTATACCAGAATGATGCCTGTAGGTTTAGGTATCATCTTGGTATCATTCTTTTCAGCCAGTGGTGGGCTTTCATGTAAAAGCAATCCTAGTGGCTAATTAGCCTCTAGACTGCTTTTACAAGCAGTGGGAGGGAATGCCCCCCCACCGTCTTCCGTGTTTTTCTCTGGCTCTCCTGTCTCAACAGGGAACCTGAGAATGCAGCCGGTGATTCAGCCAGCTGACCATAGAGCTGATCAGAGACCAGAGTGGCTCCAAACATCTCTATGGCTTAAGAAACCGGAAGCTACGAGCATTTCATGACTTAGATTTCTTCGGATGTAAACAGCGCCATTGGGAAATTGGGAAAGAATTTTATCACACCGATCTTGGTGTGGTCAGATGCTTTGAGGGCAGAGGAGAGATCTAGGGTCTAATAGACCCCAATTTTTTCAAAAAAGAGTACCTGTCACTACCTATTGCTATCATAGGGGATATTTACATCCCCTGAGATAACAGTAAAAATGATTAAAAAAAAAATGAAAGGAACAGTTTAAAAATAAGATAAAAAAGCAAAAAAAAAAAAAAGCACTCCTGTCCCCCCCTGCTCTCGCGCTAAGGCAGACGCAAGCATCGGTCTGGCGTCAAATGTAAACAGCAATTGAACCATGCATGTGAGGTATCACCGCAAAGGTCAGATCGAGGGCAGTAATTTTAGCAGTAGACCTCCTCTGTAAATCTAAAGTGGTAACCTGTAAAGGCTTTTAAAAATGTATTTATTTTGTTGCCACTGCACGTTTGTGCGCAATTTTAAAGCATGTCATGTTTGGTATCCATGTACTCGGCCTAAGATCATCTTTTTTATTTCATCAAACATGTGGGCACTATAATGTGTTTTAGTGCATTAAATTTAAAAAAAGTGTGTTTTTTTCCCCAAAAAATGCGTTTGAAAAATCGCTGCGCAAATACTGTGTGAAAAAAAAAAAATGAAACACCCACCATTTTAATCTGTAGGGTATTTGCTTTAAAAAAATATATAATGTTTGGGGGTTCAAAGTAATTTTCTTGCAAAAAAAAATAATTTTTTCATGTAAACAAAAAGTGTCAGAAAGGGCTTTGTCTTCAAGTGGTTAGAAGAGTGGGTGATGTGTGACATAAGCTTCTAAATGTTGTGCATAACATGCCAGGAAAGTTCAAACCCCCCCCAAATGACCTCATTTTGGAAAGTAGACACCCCAAGCTATTTGCTGAGAGTCATGTCGAGTCCATGGAATATTTTATATTGTGACACAAGTTGTGGGAAAGAGACACAAAGTTGTCACTAAATGATATATTGCTCAAACATGCCATGGGAATATGTGAAATTACACCCCAAAATACATTCTGTTGCTTCTCTTGAGTACGGGGATACCACATGTGTGAGACTTTTTGGGAGCCTAGCCGCGTACGGGACCCCGAAAACCAAGCACCGCCTTCAGGCTTTCTAAGGGCGTAAATTTTTGATTTCACTCTTCACTGCCTATAACAGTTTTGGAGGCCATGGAATGCCCAGGTGGCACAACCCCCCCCCCCCCCAAATGACCCTATTTTGAAAAGTAGACACCCCAAGCTATTTGCTGAGAGGTATAGTGAGTATTTTGCAGACCTCACTTTTTGTCACAAAGTTTTGAAAATTGAAAAAAGAAAAAAAAATGTTTTTTCTTGTCTTTCTTCATTTTCAAAAACAAATGAGAGCTGCAAAATACTTACCATGCCTCTCAGCAAATAGCTTGGGGTGTCTACTTTCCAAAATGGGGTCATTTTGGGGGGGGGGTTGTGCCACCTGGGCATTCCATGGCCTCTGAAACTGTGATAGGCAGTGAAGAGTGAAATCAAAATTTACACCCTTAGAAACCCTGAAGGCGGTGATTGGTTTTCGGGGCCCCGTACGCGGCTAGGCTCCCAAAAAGTCCCACACATGTGGTATCCCCATACTCAGAAGAACCAGCTAAATGTATTTTGGGGTGCAATTCCACATATGACCATGGCCTGTGTGAGCAATATATCATTTAGTGACAACTTTTTTAATTTTTTTTTTTTTGTCATTATTCAATCACTTGGGACAAAAAAAATAATATTCAATGGGCTCAACATGCCTCTCAGCAATTTCCTTGGGGTGTCTACTTTCCAAAATGGGGTCATTTGGGGGGGGTTTGCACTGCCCTGCCATTTTAACACCTCAAGAAATTACATAGGCAGTCATAAACTAAAAGCTGTGTAAATTCCAGAAAATGTACCCTAGCTTGTAGACGCTATAACTTTTGCGCAAACCAATAAATATACGCTTATTGACATTTTTTTTACCAAAGACATGTGGCCGAATACATTTTGGTCTAAATGTATGAATAAATTGAGTTTATTGGATTTCTTTTATAACAAAAAGTAGAAAATATCATTTTTTTTCAAAATTTTCGGTCTTTTCCTGTTTATATCGCAAAAAATAAAAACGGCAGAGGTGATCAAATACCATCAAAAGAAAGCTCTATTTGTGGGAAGAAAAGGACGCAAATTTCGTTTGGGTACAGCATTGCATGACTGCGCAATAAGCAGTTCAGGGGTTGAAGTGGTTAAAAAATGTTTACAAAATGATGTTAGTTTTGAAGTACTGTTCAGTTGCTCCTCCTCAGGCCTAACATTATTTAACTGTATTGCACTTGGGTTGGTTGATGTGATGACGTGGACTTGTGATGTTTGTTTTATACGTGGCGTCATCAGCAATGATGATATTTCATGTTCTGTGTGACATTTGAGCTTTTCATTTTCAAGGCATAATGCCTATACAATGCAGCTAAAAGCATCTGCTCCTGAAGGGGTTTGAGCTTTTTTCCTACCTGTTAACACCTCCCCTCCATGTCAGCCCATTGACACTAGTTTCAGGAGTTTAGTGGCAGGAAAGTTTACAGGCAGAAAAAAAATCCAAAGATTTCCAATTCCAATTTCTTTGGATTTTTTTTTTCTACCTGCTGCCTGTAAGCTGCCACTACATTTCTGAAACCGCATAGTGTTCCTTGGCCAATGGCCATGAATGAACACATAGGCTAACATGGAGGGGAAGAGGAAATGGGTAGAGAAGAAAAAAGCTAAAAAGAGCTAAAACACCTGGAGAAGCAGCTGCTTTGAGCTGTGCATGAGGCCTTACTGCAGCCTACATGCCAACCTAACACACATCCTTGCCATCCTGGAATGTTCTGTCTGTGAAATGTGTATCTCTTACACATGTGTAAGTTGAACTGGAAACAAACACATGTTGTGTTTTTTTTGTTTTTTGAAATTTTATAAATAATGTCTTGTGTTGTGAGTTGACTGAGGTACTATACTGTTCTTGCTTCTCCTCATGCCTAAACATTGTGAACTTGCAATGTATATGTCATTGATGACATTGACATTATTTTTTATATAATATGTTCTGTGCAAATTGCACTTTAACAGCTTTGTGACCAGCAAATAAACATGTTTTCTTTCATAATGTCTTTTGACTGCGTTTCAATTCCTCTTATTATGGCGAAAATGTGTAATTTTTCATTATTTGAAAAAAAAAATGGTCACATGACCAAAATCAGGTATCGGTAATTGGTATCGGCGAGTATATGATGTCTATTATCGGCACTTGTACTCGGTGTCAAAAAAGTGGCATCCAGGCATCCCTAATATATATATATACATATTAGGGGTGCTGAAATTATTCGTTGCATCGATGCATCGCGATTCGGGTGTCCCCGATGCGGCATCGATGCATAAGGACCGGAAAATTCATTGCTGGTGACATCATCCCGACTTTCCCCGCCCCTCCCGGGAAGGTGCTCAGAGCGTATTTTAAAAATTACTTTCTTTTAATAAATGCCCTGTTACAATGAATGATGTGCCCCGCTGTATGTGTTTTTTGAAAAAATATGTCACTTCATACCGAATTTCACAGTAGTACGATACATCCCGCTCATGTGACTGCCCGGCCCATCCCGCCTCTCTCTGCTCTCCTCTCATGTCTCCTGAGTCCTGACAATAGCCCCGCCCGCTGACTATAGCTATCATATCAGAAGAGAGGCGGGCGGGGCTGAGAACTCCCCACTAACATCAGGACTCAGGAGACGTGAGAGGAGAGCGGAGAGAGGCGGGACGGGACGTCACATAAGCGGGATGTACTGTACTACTGTGAAATTCGGTATGAAGTGACATATTTTTTCAAAAAGCACATGCAGCGGGGCACATCATTCATTGTAACATGGCATTTATTAAAAGAAAGTAATTTTAACAACAGTAAGTAGAGTACAAATGTGTATGTACTCTACATAGGCCCCTTTCACACTGGGGCGATTTGCAGGTGCTATTGCACTAAAAACAGCCGCTGCTGTCTCTCCAGTGTGAAAGCCCCGAGGGCTTTTACACTGGAGCGATGCGCTAGCAGGACGGGAAAAAAAGTCCTGCTAGCAGCATCTTCGGAGCGGTGAAGGAGTGGGTTATACACCGCTCCTGCCCATTGAAATCAGTGGGACAGCATGGCTATACTACCGGCAAAGCGCCTCTGCAGAGGTGCTTTGTGGTGGTTTTTTACCCTTTCTCGGCAGCTAGCGGAGGATAAAAACCGCCACGCTAGCGGCCAAATACTGACGGTAACCGCCGACGGCGCCCCCACCCCAGTGTGAAAGGGGCCCTACACCTCACGCTCCATACTGACAGGTCCCTGGTAGGGATGAGCCGAACACCCCCCAGTTCGGTTCGCATCAGAACATGTGAACAGGCAAAAAATTTGTTCAAACACGCGAACACCGTTAAAGTCTATGGGACACGACATGAATAATCAAAAGTGCTCATTTTTAAGGCTTATATGCAAGTTATTGTCATACAAAGTGTTTGGGGACCTGGGTCCTGCCCCAGGGGACATGTATCAATGCAAAAAGAAGTTTTAAAAATGGACTTTTTTTGGGAGCAGTGATTTTAATAATGCTTAAAGTGAAACAATAAAAATGTAATATTCCTTCAAATTTCATACCTAGGGGGTGTCTATAGTATACCTGTAAAGGGGCGCATGTTTCCCGTGTTTAGAACAGTCTGACAGCAAAATGACATTTCAAAGGAAAAAAATTCATTTAAAACTACTCGCGGCTATAATGAATTGTTGGTCCAACAATGCACATAAAAGTTCATTGATAAAAACGCATGGGATTTCTCCACAGGGGAACCCCGGACCAAAAAAAAAATGGTGTGGGGTCCCCCTAAATTCCATACCAGGCCCTTCAGGTCTGGTATGGATATTAAGGGGAACCCCGCGCCAACATTTTTTAAAAAATGGTGTGAGGGTCCCCCTCAAAATCGTCTGGTATGTATTTTAAGGGGAACCCCACGGCAAAATTTTTTAAAAAATAGCGTGGGGTCCCTCCAAAAATCTATACCAGACCCTTATCCGAGCACGTAACCTGGCAGGCCGCAGGAAAAGAGGGGGGGCGAGAGAGAGAGCGCCCCCCCTCCTGAACTGTATCAGGCCACATGCCCTAAACATTGCGAGGGTACTTTGAGGTAGCCCCCCAAAGCACCTCATCCCTTATGTTGATGGGGAGAAGGGCCTCATCCCCACAACCCTTGCCCGGTGGTTGTGGGGGTCTGCGGGCGAGGGGCTTATTGGAATCTGAAAGCCCCCTTTAACAAGGGAACCCAGAGATCCCAGCCCCCCTGTGTGAATTGGTAATGGGGTACAAGTGTACCCCTACCATTTCACAAAAAAATGTCAAAAAGGTTAAAAAACACAAGAGACGGTTTTTGACAAGTCCTTTATTAACTTCTTCTTCTTTCGGCTTCTTCTTCCATCTTCTTTCTTCTGGTGTTCTTTCGGTGTTCTTCTTCTTCCTCCATCTTCTTCTTCATTTTCTTCTTCTCCATCTTCTTCTTCCTCCTCTCTTCTCGTCCTGCATCTTCCTCGAGGCTTCTTCTCCGTTCCGTCCGCACGATCCGCCTCCAGTGTTGCCAACCTACCAGATTTAAATTTACTGACACGACACACAAAATTTCCTGGCACAGCCAAGTTTTTACTGGCATTTCCAAAAGTTACAAAATTACAGTTTTAAGTGCAAATTTTAGTATTTAGGCTACAAACAAGTACAATATAGAATTAGCAATGTGATTTAAGGTAGATATTAGGGCAAAAAAACATATTTCTTATTTTATTTTCGATATAGTAAGTAGCTCAGGGACAGGACTCAGGAGGGCAAAAAATTAGAATAGGAAGGCACTAACACACAAAGTTGACTCTTGGTCCCTACAGTCCACTCCAGTCTAAACAGCACTGACAGTCCCGCTCCCAATCTACCCCTGTCCTGCAGACCCGCACACGAGGCTCTGGCCGCTTTGCTTGGCTCCCTTGCATCATGACATTACACGGGCTGCCCGAACACACTGTAGCAGGCACTTAGATGGTCTCAGCCGGCTCTGGACCAAGCCGAACATCACAGCCATATTTTTACTGGCAACTTTTTCCTTTTACTGGCATTTACTGGCAGGAGAAAACTGCCTGTTTTTTACTGGCTGCCAGTAAAAATACTGACGGTTGGCAACACTGTCCGCCTCAGTGGGAGTCTTCAGCCGTGTGACGCTTCGCTTCTTCTGACATTTCTTATATAACGGAGGGCAGGGCCACCCGGTGACCCCGCCCTCCTCTGATGCACGGAGAATTCACGGGACTTCCCTGAGGTTTTCCCCGTGTTGTCAGAGGGGGGCAGGGTCATATAACCGGGTGGAAAATAAGTATTTGGTCACCTACAAGCAAGATTTCTGGCTCTCACAGACCTGTATCTTCTTCTTTAACCACCTCAATACAGTGCATTTTCACCCCCTTCCAGCCCAAGCCATTTTTCAGCTTTCAGCTCTGTCACAATTTTAATGACAATTGCGCAGTCATACAACACTGTACCCAGATGAAATTGTTATAATTTTTTTCCCACAAAAAGAGCTTTCTTTTGGTGGTATTTGATCGCCACTGCGGTTTTTATTTTTTGCGCTATAAACAAAAGAAAACTGACAAGTTTGAAAAAAAAAACATTTTTTACTTTTTGCTATAATAAATATTCAATTTTTTTTTCTTTAAAACAAATTTTTTACAGTTTAGGCCGATATGTATTCTTCTACATATTTTTGGTAAAAAAAAAAAAAATTGCAATAAGCGTATATTGATAGGTTTGCGCAAAAGTTATAGCATCTACAAAATAGGGGATATATTTATAGCATTTTAATTTTTTTATTTTTTTACTAGTAATTGCGGCAATCTGCGACTTTTATCGTGACAGCTATATTGCGGGGGACATATCGGACACTTTTGACACATTTTTGGGACCATTCACATTTATACAGCGATCAGTGCTATAAAAATGCATTGATTACTGTATAAATGTGACTGGCAGAGAAGGAGTTAACACTAGGGGGCAGGGAAGGGGTTAATTATGTTTCTAGGGAGTGTTTCTAACTGTAGGGGGCGGGGACTCACAAGGGAAGGAGACCGATCGGTGTTCCTCTGTGCTGGGAACACACATCGGTCTCCTCTCACCTGACAGGACGTGGATCTGTGTGTTTAGACACACAGATCCACAGTCCTGCTGTGTTACCGGGCAATCGCGCGCGCCCCCTGGTGGGCCGGGAACGCGAGGCCATCATATGACGCCCGCCTGCAACAAGAGCTATGGTGAAGACCAAAGAGCTGCCGAAGGACACCAGAAACAAAATTGTAGACCTGCACCAAGCTGGGAAGACTGAATCTGCAAAAGGCAAGCAGCTGGGTGTGAAGAAATCAACTGTGGGAGCAATAATTAGAAAATGAAGGACATACAAGACCACTGATAATCTCCCTCGATCTGGGGCTCCACACAAGATCTCACCCCGTGGGGTCAAAATGATCACAAGAACGGAGAGCAAAAATCCCAGAACCACACGGGGGACCTAGTGAATGACCTGCAGAGAGCTGGGACCAGGGTAACAGAGGCTACCATCAGCAACACACTACGCCGCCAGCGACTCAGATCCTGCAGTGCCAGACGTGTCCCTCTGCTTAAGCCAGCACATGTCCAGGCCCATCTGAGGTTTGCTAGATAGCATTTGGATGATCCAGAAGAGGATTGGAAGAATGTCATATGGTCAAATTAAACCAAAGTAGAACTGTTTGGTAGAAACACAAATCGTCGTGTTTGGAGGAGAGAGAATGCTGAGTTGCAACCAAAGAATACTATACCTACTGTGAAGTATGGGGGTGGCAACATCATGCTTTGGGGCTGTTTCTCTGCAAAAGGAACAGGACGACTGACCCATGTACATGAAAGAATGAATAGGGCCATGTATCGTGAGATTTTGAGTGCAAACCTTCTCCCATCAGCAAGGGCATTGAAGATGAAACATGGCTGGGTCTTTCAGCATGACAATGATCCCAAACACACCGCCCGGGCAATGAAGGAGTGGCTTCGTAAGAAGCATTTCAAGGTCCTGGAGTGGCCTAGCCAGTCTCCAGATCTCAACCCCATAGAAAACCTTTGGAGGGAGTTGGAAGTCCGTGTTGCCCAGCGACAGCCCCAAAACATCACTGTTCTAGAGGAGATCTGCATGGAGGAATGGGCCAACATACCAGCAACAGTGTGTGACAACCTTGTGAAGACTTACAGAAAACGTTTGACATCTGTCATTGCCAACAAAGGAAATATAACAAAGTATTGAGATGAACTTTTGATATTGACAAAATACTTATTTTCCACCATAATTTGCAAATAAATTCTTTCCAAATCAGACAATGCGATTGGATTTGTTTCCACATTTTGTCTCTCATAGTTGAGGTATACCTATGATGACAATTACAGCAATTACAGGCCTCTCTCATCTTTTTAAGTGGTAGAACTTGCACAATTGGTGGCTGACTAAATACTTTATTGCCCCACTGTATATATATATATATATATATATATATATATATATATATATATATATATATATATATATATACACACACACACACACACATACACACACACACACACACATACACAGTATGTACTGTACGTGATTCTGTGCACAGAACGGCCACCCTGTAGCAGTAAGACAGCCGGCAAGCGGTTAACTTGCAGAGATTTCCTCTCACTTCTTGTTTGGCTATGGGACAGGGGTTATAACCCTCCCTTGATCTAAAATTAAAAAAAAGTTATGCCTATAGTTCTACTTGAAGGTAAAAAAAACTTCTGCCTTTAGATCCATTTTATCCAGTTCGGTTCCAGAACAATTTTCTTTGTTTGTCGCGTACACGTAAAAATCCTAATTTTTGGCAATAAAATTACATAAACCCTTAGAACATTATATATTTTCTGAAAGCAGAGGCCCTGTAGAATAAAAAGGTAATTATTGCAAATTTTTGCTTCACGTGATATTTGCGCAACTATCTAATAAACGTAAATTTTCTGGAAAAAGAATAAAATAACTTTTTGTGCAAAACCACACCATATAATACCCATTTTTGGTTTAACCTCTCACGGACCGCCCGCCGTCGTTATATGCCAGCAGTTTGAAGAGGTATATCGTTGTTATGGCAGCAGCTAGCTGCATAACCCCGGTATCCTCTTCTTCAGCGAGCGATCCGCTTTTAGATAAAAGTGGTCTCTTCGGTGAGTTCGCTGCAAGATCACTTTTATCGGCGGCGAGAGAGGGCCCCCTCCTGCCGCTCTCGGGTGCCCTCTGCTGCTTACTGGAGCCGTTGGCAGCGGCGGAAGTGATCGCGTCTGCTCCCGTCTGTGGTATCGAGACGAGTGAGGGGAAGGTGGCCATTGCAGGGTGGAAGCGACGTCACTTCTGCCCATAGCTCTTAAAGAGACATTTTTTAAAATTTTTTTTTCAAACTACATCTTTTTTTTTTTTTATTATATTTTAGTGTAAATATGAGATCTGAGGTCTTTTTGTCCCCAGATCTGATATTTAAGGAGGTCCTGTCATGCTTATTTCTATTATAAGGGATGTTTACATTCCTTGTAATAGGAATAAAAGTGACACATTTTGTTTTTTAAAAGAACAGTGTAAAAATAAAAAAATAAAAGGTAAAATAAATAAGAAAAAAAATGTAAACCCGCCCCGTCCCGCCAAGGTCGCGTGCAGAAGCGAATGCATACGTGAGTAGCGGCCGCATATGAAAACGGTGTTCAAACCACACACGTGAGAAATCGCCGCGATCTGTAGAGCGAGAGCAATAATTCTAGCCCTAGACCTCCTCTGTAACTCAAAACATGCAAAATATAGAATTTTTTAAACGTTGCATATGGAGATTAAGGGTAAATGTTTGTCGCCATTCCACGAGCGGGCGCAACTTTGAAGCGTGACATGTTGGGTATCAATTTACTGGGCATAATATCATCTTTCACAATATGAAAAAAAAAATGGGCTAACTTTACTGTTGTCTTATTTTTTAATTTAAAAAAAGTGTATTTTTTTCCAAAAAAAGTGCGCAAATACGGTGTGACAAAAAGTATTACAATGACTATCGCTATTTTATTCTCTAGGGTGTTAGAACCCCCAAACATTATATATATTTTTTTCTAAGTAATTTTCTAGCAAAAAAAAATGATTTTAACTTGTAAACAACAGGTTTAAAATATAGACCCGGTCCTTAAGTGGTTCAAATATAAAAGATGAGGTTACATCAAGTAAATAGATACCTAACATTCCATGTTTTAAAACTGCGTGCACCCGAAATATGGCCAAAAACTATGGTGCCCAAAAATCACCATAGGTGACACTTTAAAAGATGTTATAGCTCATCAAATTAGAGTTAAAGGGGTTGTAAACCCTCGTGTTTTTTCACCTTAATGCATCCTATCATTATCATTTTTTTTTTTACATGATTGCTATCACAAAACCCTATGTGATAGCATCGGGCAGGTGACAAGTACTCTTTTTGGAAATATTAGGGGTCTAATAGACCACAATGTCTCCCCTGCCCTTCACACCATCTAACCAAGCACAGATCAGCTTGGTTAGGCCCCTTTCACACGGGCTGTCCAATCAGGTATACCTGTCAGTTTTTCAGGCAGACCTGATCGGACACTCCATTCACCTCTATAGAGATGGGGATGTCAGCGATGACATGTCTTCTTACACCCACTGCTATCTGATCCTCTCCGCCAAAATCAGACGAATGGTGGTCCTATTTTCCATCCGTCTGGTGGATCGGATGAAAAGGGACAAGGGGTCCATAGAGGAGAGTGGGACTCTGTCCATCTCCGTTCTACTTAGTAAGCAGAAATAGACCTGTCATTCGCCTGTTTGTCGGAGCGATCCCCTGCTGAGCAAGCGGATCCCACAGAAAGGTGGCACACGTGTGAAAGGGGCCTTAGATGTGTCTCTTGACTGTACTGGCCAGGAAAGTGTGCATATGAAACCGGTGACATCACTTCCGGTTTCATTGTTTGCCTGGGAGATCGAGGCATGGAGATGCTTTGGTCTCACTGCAGTTTACCCCCCCACCGGTGGATGTGTTCCAGGGCATCGGTAAGCAGGAGACAGCCCGGAAACCATGAGAGGAGGGAGGGACGCCGGTGGGGGGGGGGTGTGCCACAGCGCAACCGGCTGTGTGAAAGTGGTCGGCAGCTATGGAGCTCCTGCATCACTTTCACTTTAAAGCCGGTCGCCGGCTGTACAAAATCCACACAGGCTGAGCTGAACTGGATATATGGTTATATGCAAGGTCTTCCTTGAAAAAAGAAGTTGCCTGGATGGGATCATATGCAGTTCTAAAACCTTGATATATCTTTCAGGATATGGTGCCCATGGTTGGCAAAAAGAATGTACCATTTTGATTCATCTGACCACAGAACAGTTTTCCACTTCACAACTTTAAATGAGCTTTAGCCCAGAGAAGACAGTGGCGTTTCTGGCTATGGCTTCTTTGTATGATAGTGTTCCCTTGCATTTTGGATGGCACAGCAAACTGTGATTTTTGGAAGTTTTCCTGAGTCCATGCAGTGATGTCCATAGACATCATAGCCATGCCTGTTTTTAATGAAGTGTCATCTGAGGTCCCATAGATCATGGGCATCCAATATTGGATTTCGGACAGATTATTATAAACTTTTGATATTATGTACTGTAGATGTTAATATTAGGGTTGTCCCCAGTGGCGGCTGGTGTTCAAAATTTTTTGGGGGGGACAAACAAACTGAAAAATACTGAATCCCCCCATCAATTGCAGCCTCACTGTGCCCATCAAATGCAGACATTGTGCCCATCAAACGCAGCCATTGTTCCCATCAAACGCAGCCACGTGTGCTGATCATATGCAGCCACTTGTGCCAATCATATGCAGCCACTGTGCCCATCATATGCAGCCACTGTGCCCATCATATGCAGCCATTGTGCCCACCGACCCCCCCTCACTCGTGGGGTTTGCGGCTCTGACAGCAACCCCCCCACACACACACGCGTGGATCGTGGCTCTGGCACTCCACCGCGAGGCTCTGACAGGGAACTTACTTGAAGCATTGTCAGCTGGAGATCCTCTCAGAGCGGCGGCTCCAGCGCGAGTCTCCTCTCTCCTCTTCCTAAGCGCCAGGCATCCAATGGGGTGGCGCTTTGGCCAATCAGGAAGCAGGTCTGACGTCCTGCCTCCTAATTGGCGGGGAGGAAGGTTAGTGTGTAAATAGCGAAAATGAATTTGCTATGGTCACACAATTGGGTGGGATCAGGGTGCACTCTCTGCGCCCCGAGCCCACCCTATTTTGAAGCCTATTAGAGCCTCTGGATCTAATCAGGTGCTTCAAAAAATACCTCCCCCTCCATAGCAATCCATGCGTCTGGCGTCCTGAAAGGGGCCAGGCGCATGGATGGGGGGGGGGGCGGCATCCTTGAGCCCACGGTGCACGGGCCACCACTGGTTGTTCTGATACTAGTATTTGCCCAAGAACTTGTACTCGGGCAAATTCTCAGATGCCTAATCCGATACTTGGGCAGTCAGGGGTGCGCCTGTCCCCCTCCATGCTCCGCTCCTGTCCCCCATTGTGCTCCGCTCCTGTCCTCCGCATGCTCCACTCCTGCCCCCCACGTGCCCCGCTCTTGTCCACCTCCATGTACCACTCCTGTCCCCCATTGTGCTCTGCTCCTGTCCTCCATTGCGTGCCACTCCTGTCTCCCTCCGTGCTCCGCGCCTGTCCCCCTCCATGCTCCGCTCCTGTCCCCCATTGTGCTATGCTCTTGTCCCTCCCATGCTCCACTCCTGTCCCCCACATGCCCCGCTCTTGTCCCCCTCCATGTACCACTCCTGTCCCCCATTGTGCTCTGCTCCTGTCCTCCATGTACTGCTCCTGTCCCCCATTGTGTGCCACTCCTGTCTCCCTCCGTGCTCTGCTCCTGTCCCCCGCCGCGCTCCGCTCCTTTCCCCATTCTGTCCACCTCCGTGCTCCACTCCTGTCCCCTGCCGTGCTCCGCTCCTGTCCCCCTGCATGTACCGCTCCTGTCCTCCATTGTGCTCCACTCCTGTCCTCCTTCGTGCTCCATTTATTTATAGGGGAAATGTTGCACTATCTGGATGTTAGCATGAGTGTCTTGATGGAATGACACAAAAAAAACAAAAAAATGTGTTGACGTGCAAAGTCTTTTAACCATAGAGCGTGTGATCACAGCATCACAAACCTTATAATCCACATATGTGTTGAAATGTATAAAGTGCCTCCGTGCTGGTAAAATGAATATATAAAGTGTTTTCGTGCAAACTCGAAAAATTCATACAAAATAAAATCAAAAACTTCATGTATCAAATATAGTGATCCAAATACATGCAAAAAAATAATATATATAATATATTCAAAGTGATCCAGTAATCTAAAGTGATAAGTGCACACAATGACTGTCAACATTTCATATAAAATAGTAACATCATAAAATACTGAAGTCCATTCCAAAAATATTCACAGCTTGTACTGATGATAAAACTCGTGTTCACTCAAGTGCTTCCCCCTTATGTGAGTACTCACCTTGGAGCGTGTGACCTCACAATTAAGTTCAGTCAGAAAACACTTGTGAACCACCCCTGGGTTTAGTGTCAGTGATGGAGTCCTGGGCTGCACAGTTCTGCTGCTTCCACACTTGTGCAAAACATAAAGGGAATTGATAGTGTAATTTTGTTACTAAACCATAACCCCTCTGACAGGTTACTCACATTTGCTGGGTGCTTCAGTGCACCAATCTATAGAAAGCCAAACAAAACGCCAAAAAGCCAAAATAGTGTGTCTCTCCTTTCTGAGACAAGTCAGCTGTCTCCTGCTCCGTCCTGTCCCCTCCCCAACATGTGTCGATACAGGGATAAATCGTATCTTCCTCAGGGGGATTGTGTTCCGCTCCTGTCCCTCGCCGTGCTCTGCTCCTGTCCCCCGCCTTGGTCCTCTCTAGTCCCCCTCCGTGCTCCGCTCCTGTCCACCTCCGTGCTCTGCTCCTGTCCCCCACCATGCTCCGCTCCTGTCCCCCACCGTGCTCTGCTCCTGTCTCCCTCCATTTACCGCTCCTGTCCCCCGCTGTGCTCTTCTCCTGTCTCCCTCCATTTACCGCTCCTGTCCCCCACCGTGCTCCGCTCCTGTCCCCCCGCTGTGCTCTGCTCCTGTCTCCCTCCATTTACCGCTCCTGTCCCCCGCTGTGCTCTTCTCCTGTCTCCCACCATTTACCGCTCCTGTCCCCTGCCGTGCTCCGCTCCTGTCCCCCGCCATGCTCTGCTCCTGTCCCCTGCCGTGCTCTGCTCCTGTCTCGCTCCCTTTACCGCTCCTGTCCCCCTCCGTGCTCCGCTCCTGTCCCCCTCCATGTATCTCTCCTGTCCCCTCCGTGCTCCACTCCTGTCCCTACCAGTGCTCCGCTCCTGTCCCCCGCCATGCTCTGCTCCTGTCTCCCTCCATTTACTGCTCCTGTCCCCCGCCGTGCTCCGCTCCTGTCCCCCTCCGTGCTCCACTCCTGTCCCTACCCGTGCTCCGCTCCTGTCCCCCGCCATGCTCTGCTCCTGTCTCCCTCCATTTACTGCTCCTGTCCCCCGCCGTGCTCCGCTCCTGTCCCCCGCCATGCTCTGCTCCTGTCTCCCTCCATTTACTGCTCCTGTCCCCCGCCGTGCTCCGCTCCTGTCCCCCTCCGTGCTTCGCTCCTGTCCCCCTCCGTGCTCCGCTCCTGTCCCCCGCCGTGCTCCGCTCCTGTCCCCCGCCGTGCTCCGCTCCTGTCCCCCGCCGTGCTCCGCTCCTGTCCCCCGCCATGCTCTGCTCCCGTCTCCCTCCATTTACCGATTCTGTCTGCCTCCGTGCTCCGCTCCTGTCCGTCATGCTCCACTCCTGTCCCCCTCCATGTACCGCTCCTGTCCCCCTTCATGCTCTGTTCCTATCCCCTGCCGTGCTCTGCTCCTGTCCCCCGCCGTGCTCTACTTCTGTCCACCTCCTTGTACCGCTCCTGTCCCCCACTGTGCTCTGCTCCTGTCCCCCTCCATGTACTGCTCCTGTCCCCCGCCGTGCTCCTGTCCCCCTCCGTGCTCCGCTCCTGTCCCCCGCTCCTGTCTCCCGCCATGCTCAGCTCCTGTCTCTCTCCATTTACCACTCTTGTCCCCCACCGTGCTCCGCTCCTGTCCCTCTCCATGCTTCGCACCTGTCCACCGTGCTCTGCTCCTGTCCCCCGCCGTGCTCTGCTCCTGTCCCCCTCCATGTACTGCTCCTGTCCCCCACCGTGCTCTGCTCCTGTCCCCCTCCATGCTCTGCTCCTGTTCCCCTCCTTGTACCGCTCCTGTCCCCGGCCGTGCTCCGTTCCTGTCCCTGGCCGTGCTCCACTCCTGTCCCCCTCCATTTTCCCGCCGCGCTCCGCTTCGGTCCCCCGCCATGCTCCGCTCCGACCCCCTATTGTGCTCCACTCCTGTCCCCCATTGTGCTCCGCTCCTGTCCCCCGCCGTGCTCCGCCACTGTCCCCCTCCATGTACCGCTGCTGTCCCCCGCCATGTACTGCTCCTGTACCACATTGTGCTCCGCTCCTGTCCCCCGCCGTGCTCCACTCCTGTCCCCCTCCGTGCTCCGCTCCTGTCCATCGTGCTCTGCTCCTGTCCCCCTCCATGTACCACTACTGTCCCCTCCATGTACCACTCCTGTCCCCCTCCATGCTCTGTTCTTGTCCCCCGCTGTGCTCTGCTCCTGTCCCCCGCCGTGCTCTGCTCCTGTCCCCCACCGTGCTCTGCTCCTGTCCCCCACCGTGCTCTGCTCCTGTCCCCCGCCATGCTCCGCTCCGGCCCCCCATTGTACTCCACTCCTGTCCCCCATTGTGCTCCGCTCCTGTCCCCCGCCCTGCTCCGCCACTGTCCCCCTCCATGTACCGCTCCTGTCCCCCGCCATGTACTGCTCCTGTACCACATTGTGCTCCACTCCTGTCCCCCTCCGTGCTCCACTCCTGTCCATCGTGCTCTGCTCCTGTCCCCCTCCATGTACCACTCCTGTCCCCCTCCATGTACCACTCCTGTCCCCCTCCATGCTCTGTTCCTGTCCCCCACCGTGCTCTGCTCCTGTCCCCCACCGTGCTCTGCTCCTGTCCCCCACCGTGCTCTGCTCCTGTTCCCCTCCGTGCTCCGCTCCTGTCCCCCCTTGTGCTCCACTCCTGTCCCCCTCTGTGCTCCGCTCCTGTCCCCCGCCATGCTCCGCTCCTGTCCCCCGCCATGCTCTGCTACCGTCTCCCTCCATTTACCGATCCTGTCTGCCTCCGTGCTCCACTCCTGTCCGTCATGCTCCACTCCTGTCCCCCTCCATGTACCGCTCCTGTCCCCCTTCATGCTCTGTTCCTGTCCCCCGCCGTGCTCTGCTCCTGTCCACCGTGCTCCGCTCCTGTCCCCCGCCGTGCTCTGCTCCTGTCCCCCTCCATGTACTGCTCCTGTCCCCCACCGTGCTCTGCTCCTGTCCCCCTCCATGCTCTGCTCCTGTTCCCCTCCATGCTCTGCTCCTGTTCCCCTCCTTGTACCGCTCCCGTCCCCGGCCATGCTCCGTTCCTGTCCCTGGCCGTGCTCCACTCCTGTCCCCCTCCATTTTCCCGCCGTGCTCCACTTCGGTCCCCCGCCATGCTCCGCTCCGGCCCCCCATTGTGCTCCACTCCTGTCCCCCATTGTGCTCCGCTCCTGTCCCCCATTGTGCTCCGCTCCTGTCCCCCATTGTGCTCCGCTCCTGTCCCCCGCCATGCTCTGCTCCCGTCTCCCTCCATTTACCGATCCTGTCTGCCTCCGTGCTCTGCTCCTGTCCGTCATGCTCCACTCCTGTCCCCCTCCATGTACCGCTCCTGTCCCCCTTCATGCTCTGCTCCTGTCCCCCACCGTGCTCTACTTCTGTCCACCTCCTTGTACCGCTCCTGTCCCCCACTGTGCTCTGCTCCTGTCCCCCTCCATGTACTGCTCCTGTCCCCCGCCGTGCTCCTGTCCCCCTCCGTGCTCCGCTCCTGTCTCCCGCCATGCTCAGCTCCTGTCTCTCTCCATTTACCACTCTTGTCCCCCACCGTGCTCCGCTCCTGTCCCTCTCCATGCTTCGCTCCTGTCCACCGTGCTCCGCTCCTGTCCCCCGCCGTGCTCTGCTCCTGTCCCCCTCCATGCACTGCTCCTGTCCCCCACCGTGCTCTGCTCCTGTCCCCCTCCATGCTCTGCTCCTGTTCCCCTCCTTGTACCGCTCCTGTCCCCGGCCGTGCTCCGTTCCTGTCCCTGGCCGTGCTCCACTCCTGTCCCCCTCCATTTTCCCGCCGTGCTCCACTTCGGTCCCCGGCCATGCTCCGCTCCGGCCCCCCATTGTGCGCCACTCCTGTCCCCCATTGTGCTCCGCTCCTGTCCCCCGCCGTGCTCCGCCACTGTCCCCCTCCATGTACCGCTCCTGTCCCCCGCCATGTACTGCTCCTGTACCACATTGTGCTCCGCTCCTGTCCCCCGCCGTGCTCCACTCCTGTCCCCTCCGTGCTCCGCTCCTGTCCGTCGTGCTCTGCTCCTGTCCCCCTCCATGTACCACTCCTGTCCCCCTCCATGTACCACTCCTGTCCCCCTCCATGCTCTGTTCCTGTCCCCCACTGTGCTCTGCTCCTGTCCCCCGCCGTGCTCTGCTCCTGTCCCCCACCGTGCTCTGCTCCTGTCCCCCACCCTGCTCTGCTCCTGTTCTCCTCCGTGCTCCGCTCCTGTCCCCCTCCGTGCTCCGCTCCTGTCCCCCATTGTGCTCCACTCCTGTCCCCCATTGTGCTCCACTCCTGTCCCCCATTGTGCTCTGCTCCTGTCCCACGCCGTGCTCTGCCACTGTCCCCCGCCATGTACTGCTCCTGTACCACATTGTGCTCCGCTCCTGTCCCCCGCCATGCTCCACTCCTGTCCCCCTCCGTGCTCCGCTCCTGACCGTCGTGCTCCGCTCCTGTCCCCCTCCATGTACCACTCCTGTCCCCCTCCTGTCCCCCTCCATGCTATGTTCCTGTCCCCCACCATGCTCTGCTAATGTCCCCGGCCAGGCTCTGCTCCTGTCCCCCTCCTTGTACCGCTCCTGTCCCCCGCTGTGCTCTGCTCCTGTCCCCCTCCATGCACTGCTCCTGTCCTCCCGCCGTGCTCCTGTCCCCCTCCGTACTCTGCTCCTGTCCCCCGCTCCTGTCTCCCGCCATGCTCAGCTCCTGTCTCCCTCCATTTACCGCTCTTGTCCCCCACCGTGCTCCGCTCCTGTACCCCTCCATGCTCCGCTCCTGTCCCCCGCTGTGCTCTGCTCCAGTTTACCTCCATGCTCTGCTCCTGCCACCCTCCATGTATTGCTCCTGTCCCCTGCCGTGCTCTGCTCCTGTCCCCCTCCATGTACTGCTCCTGTTACCCTCCTTGTACTGCTCCTGTCCCCCCGCCGTGCTCCTGTCCCCCTCCGTACTCCGCTCCTGTCCCCCACTCCTGTCTCCCGCCATGCTCAGCTCCTGTCTCCCTCCATTTACCGCTCTTGCCCCCTACCGTGCTCCGCTCCTGTACCCCTCCATGCTCCGCTCCTGTCCACCCTGCTCCGCTCCTGTCCCCCTCCATGTACCGTTCCTGTCCTCCACCGTGCTCTGCTGCTGTCCCCCTCCATGCTCTGCTCCTGTCCCCCTCCATGTACCGCTCCTTTCTCCTGCCGTGCTCTGCTCCTGTCCCCCTCCTTGTACCGCTCCTGTCCCCCTCCTTGTACCGCTTCTGCCCCCCGCCGTGCTCTGCTCCTGTCCCCCTCCTTGTATCGCTTCTCTCTCCGGCCGTGCTCCGCTCCTGTCCCTGATCGTGCTCCACTCCTGTCCCCCTCCATGTACCGCTCCTGTCCCCCACTGTGCTCCGCTCCGGTCCCCCATTGTGCTCCACTCCTGTCCCCCATTGTGCTCCGCTCCTGTCCCCCATTGTGCTCCGTTCCTGTCCCCCATTGTGCTCCGCTCCTGTCCCCTGCCGTGCTCTGCCACTGTCCCCCTCCATGTACCGCTCCTGTCCCCCGCCATGTACCGCTCCTGTCCCCCGCCGTGCTCCGCTCCGGTCCCCCTCTGTGCTCCTCCGCCCCTCTGTCCTCGATCTGTCAGGATGGAGAGCAGAGGAAGGAGCCCTTTTCCGAATGAACAGTCAGTGATTGCAAAAATAATTTAAAAAAAAATACACTGACACCGTCCCCCTCCGTGCTCTGCTCCTGTCCCCCTCCATGTACCTCTCCCATCCCCCTCCATGTACCGCTCCAGTCCCCCTTTGTGCTCAATCTGTCAGGATGGAGAGCGGAGGAAGGAGCCCTTTTCTGAATGAACAATCAGTGATCACTAACTGTCCATTCATAACTGAGTACACTAACTATGTTTACGATGCCTCAGTTTATGAATGGAAAGGAGCCTCTGTCTCCTTTCTATTCATCTTCAGTGCAGCTCAAGCTGCAGAGAAAGGTACTGGGGAATCTGTGCCCTTAGTCCCTTTCTCTGTCTCAAAGGGGAGATGTCAGGGGTCCTGATTCCACTTTTTTAAGACTGAGTACAAGTACCGATACCTGTACCAAAATAAATATTTAAAAAAGGTTAAATTGTAAAAATTTAAAAAAAACACACTGACACCGTTCACTCTCCCCCCTAAATAATTTAGAAAAGTTCATTGTAAAAAATAATATTGTAAACAAAATAAAATATAAAAACTGACAGTCCACGTGGCATCAGTACTGCATATTAGTGCCACTGTCACAACATTAAAAAAGTATTGGTAATCAGGGAGTACTTGAAAAAAGTATCGGTACTTGTACTCGGTCTTAAAAAAGTGGTACATTTCAAGTCTTTACAATTTAAGTTAAGGAACGTTATTTTGAAATTGTTTGAGAATTTTTAGACACAGCTTTTCATATACAGTGGGGCAAAAAAGTATTTAGTGAGCCACCAATTGTGCAAGTTCTCCCACTTAAAAAGATGAGAGAGGCCTGTAATTGTCATCATAGGTAAACCTCAACTATGAGAGACAAACTGTAGAAACAAATCCAATCATATTGTCTGATTTGGAAAGAATTTATTTGCAAATTTTGGTGGAAAATAAGTATTTTGTCAATATCAAAAGTTCATTTCAATACTTTGTTATATTCCCTTTGTTGGCAATGACAGAGGTCAAATATTTTCTGTAAGTCTTCACAAGGTTGTCACACACTGTTGCTGGTATGTTGGCCCATTCCTCCATGCAGATCTCCTCTAGAACAGTGATGTTTTGGGGCTGTCACTGGGCAACACAGACTTTCAACTCCCTCCAAAGGTTTTCTATGGGGTTAAGATCTGGAGACTGGCTAGGCCACTCCAGGACCTTGAAATGCTTCTTACAAAGCCACTACTTCGTTGCCCGGGCGGTGTGTTTGGGATCATTGTCATGCTGAAAGACCCAGCCATGTTTCATCTTCAATGCCCTTACTGATGGGAGGAGGTTTGCACTCAAAATCTCAAGATACATGGCCCCATTCATTCTTTCATGTACATGGATCAGTCGTCCTGTTCCCTTTACAGAGAAACAGCCGCAAAGCATGATGTTGCCACCCCCATGCTTCACAGTATATATGGTGTTCTTTGGTTGCAACTCAGCATTCTCTCTCCTCCAAACACGACAAGTTGTGTTTCTACCAAACAGTTCTATTTTGGTTTCATCTGACCATGTGACATTCTCCCAATCCTCTTCTGGATCATCCAAATGCTCTCTAACAAACCTCAGACGGGCCCGGACATGTACTGGCTTAAGCAGGGGGACACGTCTGGCACTGCAGGATCTGAGGCCCTGGTGGCGTAGTGTGTTACTGATGGTAGCCTCTGTTATGCTGGTCCCAGCTCTCTGCAGGTCATTCACTAGGTCCCCCCCGTGTGGTTCTGGGATTTTTGCTCAACGTTCTTGTGATCATTTTGACCCCACGGGGTGAGATCTTGCGTGGAGCCCCAGATCGAGGGAGATTATCTTGTATGTCTTCCATTTTCTAATTATTGCTCCCACAGTTGATTTCTTCACACCAAGCTGCTTGCCTATTGCAGATTCAGTCTTTCCAGCCTGGTGCAGGTCTACAATTTTGTTTCTGGTGTCCTTCGACAGCTCTTTGGTCTCCACCATAGTGCAGTTTCGAGTGTGACTGTTTGAGGTTGTGGACAGGTGTCTTTTATACTGATAACAAGTTCAAACAGGTGCCATTAATACAGGTAATGAGTGGAGGACAGAGGAGCCTCTTAAAGAAGAAGATGCAGGTCTGTGAGAGCCATAAATCTTGCTTGTTTGTAGGTGACCAAATACTTATTTTCCACCATAATTTACAAATAAATTATTTTGAAAATCAGACAATGTGATTGTCTGGATTTGTTTCCACATTTTGTCTCTCAGTTGAGGTATACCTATGATGACAATTACAGGCCTCGCTCATCTTTTGTACCACTTCTGGACTGCCGCACGATGATGTACGTCCAAAATTTAAAGGGGATACCGTGGTTATGGCAGCAGCTAGCTGCCATAACCACGGTATCCCCGTTTTCGTGCGGCGGCCGGCTTTCTGATAAAAGTGGTCCCTGCGGCGGTTTCGCTGCGAGATCACTTTTATCGGTGGCGGGAGAAGGTCCCCCCCCTCCCGCCATGATCTGGTGCCCTCCGCCGCTTACCGGAACCGTCGGTAGCGGCGGAGAGGATCCCATCCATCTCCGTCCTGTGCCTGGAGACCAGTGAGGCTAAGATGGCGCCCACTCGTCTCCATAACACTGCTGGGCGGAAGCGACGTCAAAACATCACTTCCGCCCATGCCTCTTAAAGGCATATTTTTTTAAATGTCATTTTTTTAAATGACTTTTTTTTTTTTTTTTATTGCATTTTAATGTAAATATGAGATCTGAGGTCTTTTTGACCCCAGATCTCATAATTAAGAGGTCCTGTCATGCTTTTTTCTATTACAAGGGATGTTTACATCCCTTGTAATAGGAATAAAAGTGACATTTTTTTTTAAAACAGTGTAAAAAAAATAAAATAATGTAAAATAAATAATAAAAATTAAAAATAAAATTTAAAAAACCCCCCGTCCCGACGAGCTCGCGCGCAGAAGTGAACGCATACGCGAGTAGCGCCCGCATATGAAAACGGTGGTCATACCAAACATGTGAGGTATCGCCGCGACCGGTAGAGCGGGAGCAATAATTCTAGCCCTAGACCTCCTCTGTAACGCAAAACATACAACCTGTAGAATGTTTTAAACGTCGCCTATGGAGATTTTTGAGGGTAAAAGTTTGACGCCATTCCACGAGCGGGCGCAATTTTGAAGCGTGACATGTTGGGTATCAATTTACTTGGCATAACATTATATTTCACAATATAAAAAAAATTGGGCTAACTTTACTGTTGTCTTATTTTTTTATTCAAAAAAGTGAATTTTTTCCAAAAAAAGTGAGCTTATAAGACAAGGCAAATACGGTGCAAAAAAAAAGTACTGCAACGACCGCCATTTTATTCTCTAGGGTGTTAGAAAAAAAACATATATAATGTTTGGGGGTTCTAAGTAATTTTCTAGCAAAAAAACCTGTTTTAAACATGTAAACACCTAAAATCCAAAACGAGGCTGGTCCTTAAGTGGTTAAGTGGGAGAATTTGCACAATTGGTGGCTGACTAAATACTTTTTTGCCCCACTGTATTGGTGAACCTCTGCCTATCTAGAGCCAGAGGTAGCAGAGAAACTGGCTCGGTTAAAGTTTAATAAAGCAATGGGTCCTGATGGCATTCATCTCAGAGTTCTAAGAGAACTTAGAGATGTAGTTGTTGGACCATTAATGGATCTTTTTAATCAATCTCTTCAAACAGGAGAAGTTGCCCGTGACTGGCGGATAGTTAATATTGTATCTATCCACAAGAAGGGCAGCAAGATATAAGCTGACAATTAAAAGGCCAGTGAGTTTAACATCAATTGTAATCAAGTTAATGGAATCACTCCTGAAAAGAAGGATCACTGATCACCTAAAAATACACAACTTGCAGGACCCAAAGCAGTATGGCTTTACTAAGGGCAGATCATGGCAGAGTAATCGGATTTAATTTTTTGACTACAACCCCTGGCAAAAATTATGGAATCACCAGTCCCTGAGGATGTTCCTTCAGTTGTTTATTGTTGTAGAAAAAAAGCAGATCACAGACATGGCCAAAAACGAAAGGCATTTCAAATGGCAACTTTCTGGCTTTAAGAAACACTAAAAGAAATCAAGAAAAATAATTGTGGTGGCCAGTAACAGTTAGATTTATAGAACAAGCACAGGGAATAAATTATGGAATCACTCAATTCTGAGGAAAAAATTATGGAATCATGAAAAACAAAATAACACTCCAACACATCACTAGTACTTTGTTGCACCACATCTGGCTTTTATAACTGCTTGCAGTCTCTGATGCATTGACTTAATGAGTGATAAACGGTACTCTTCATCAATCTGGCTCCAGCCTTCTCTGATTGCTGTTGCCAAATCATCTTTGCAGGTTGGAGCCTTGTCATGGACCATTTTCTTTAACTTCCACCACAGATTTTCAATTGGATTGAGATCCGGACTGTTTGCAGGCCATGACATTGACCTTATGTGTCTTTCTTTAAGGAATTTTTTCACAGTTTTTGCTCTATGGCAAGATGCATTATCATCCTGATAAATGATTTCATCATCCCCAAACATCCTTTCAATAGATGGGATAAGAAAAGTGTCCAAAATTTCAATGTAAACCTGTGCATTTATTGAAGATGTAATGACAGCCATCTCCCCAGTGCCTTTACCTGACATGCAGCCCCATATCATAATTGACTGTGGAAATTTGCATGTTTTCTTCAGACAGTCATCTGCATAAATCTCATTGGAACGGCACCAAACAAAAGTTTCAGCATCATCACCCAATGCAGATTCGAGATTCATCACTGAATATGACTTTCATCCAATCATCCACAGTCCACGATTGCCTTTCCTTTCCTTAGCCCATTGTAACCTTGTTTTTTTGTGTTTAGGTGTTAGAGATGGCTTTCTTTTAGCTTTTCTGTATGTAAATCCCATTTCCTTTAGGCGGTTTCTTACAGTTCGGTCACAGATGTTGACTCCAGTTTCCTCCCATTTGTTTTGTTGTACATTTTCTGTTTTCAATGCATATTGCTTTAAGTTTTCTGTCTTGACGCTTTGATGTCTTCCTTGGTCTACCAGTATGCTTGCCTTTAACCACCTTCCCATGTTGTTTGTATTTGGTCCATGTTTTAGACACAGCCGACTGTGAACAACCAACATCTTGTGCAACACTGCGTGATGATTTACCCTCTTTACCTACATACTAACAAGCAGATTTAATCTGATGCAGGTGTTAGTGTTTGTAATGAAAATTTACAGGGTGATTCCATAATTTTTTCCTCAGAATTGAGTGATTCCATAATTTATTCCCTGTGCTTGTTCTATAAATCTAACTGTTACTGGCCACCACAATTATTTTTCTTGATTTCTTTTAGTGTTTCTTAAAACCAGAAAGTTGCCATTTGAAATGTCTTTAGTTTTTGTCCATGTCTGTGATCTGCTTTTTTTCTACAACAATAAACATTTGAAGGAATATCCTCAGGGACTGGTGATTCCATAATTTTTGCCAGGGGTTGTAGATTACCAATGTTTTGGACAGGGTGGTGCTGTGAACATAGCGTATCTTGATTTCAGCAAGGCGTTTGATACAGTTCCACAAAATGATCCAATACAAAAGTTGGACAAGCTAGTGGTTCAGTGGATATGCAGTTGGCTAAAGGATAGATACCAGAGTATGGTTGTAAATGGGGTTCACTCAGAACAGTCACTAGAGGTGTACCACAAGGCTCTGTACTGGGTCCTGTTCTATTTAATCCATATGGAAGTGATATAACTAAAGGTTTGTTGGGCAAGGTATGTCTTTTTGCTTATGACACAAAGGTGTGTAATAGGTTTGATATACCTGGGAGGTGTCTGTAACATGGAACATGATTTGGCATTGCTGGAAGACTGGTCAAAGCAGTGGAGACTGCAGTTCAATAATGCACCTACGGAAAAAGAATCCCCTGAGAAAACACAATGGGGGGTACAGTGTTAGCCAGCACTATAGAAGAAAAAGATTTGGGGGTACTTATTTCAGATGATTGCAAAATAAGCAAACAGTGTGACCAGGCATTGGGAAAAGCGAATAGAATAATAGGATGCACCACTATAGGGATCACCAGCAGGAGGAAGGAGGTTCTGATTCCCCTATATAGATCTTTAGTGAGACCTCATTTAGAATACTGTGTCCAGTTTTGGAGACCTCACAAAACAATATTGATTAAAAAAAAAGACTCCAGAGACGGGTAACAAAAATGGTGAAAGGTTTGGGGGGAAAAAACATATCGCATGTAAAGTCTGGAGGAAATTAAGGGAAAGGGGAGACGTGATTAAAACCTTTAAATACATCAAGGGGGCGATTAAGGTTCAGGAGAGCAGTTTTTTAAATATGAAACCAAAAAACAAGAACACGGGGACATGGCAGAGGGGGCAGGGCCGAACAGCAGCTCCATGTCTAAATGGATACACAGTGCTGCAGCTCGGCTCGGTTGCCCCCATAGCAAGCTGCTTGCTGTGGGGGCACTCGACAGGGGCCAGGAGCATAGAAGATGGACCTAAGAAGGTGGATTCGGGGTTGCTCTGTGCAAATCCACTGCACATAGTAGGTAAGTATAACATGTTTGTTATTTAAAAAAAACAAACAAGCAGTTGGCTAAAGGATAGATCCCAGAGTGTGGTTCTAAATGGGTTTCACTCAGACACAGAGACCAGTCACTAGTGGGGTATCACAAAGCTGTGTACTGGTTCCTGTTCTATTTAACCTATAAGTGTAAGTGATATAACTAAAGGTTTGTTGGGCAAAAAATAAATAAATGGGCAGATTCGATGGACTACTCTGTCTTTTTCTGCCATCACATTTCTATGTTTCTATCTTCACTTCTGATACACTTTGCTCTTTTTATACCCAATTATGTTACTGACCCGTTACCAATTCACCTAAATAGGTGCAAAATATTTTTCCAGCTCTTCCTTGTTAGTACCACTTTGCCTGCTTTTGAGACGTGTTGCTACAATCAATTTCAAAATTACCTTTTTTTTTTTTAAACAATTGACTGCTGGTAAGTTTTAACTTCTTCATGATCAGACCATTTTTTTCCTAATTATTACTGTCCTACTTTAAATGGCAATTGTGTGGTCATGCAATACTGTACACAAATTAAATATTTATATATATTTTTTTTTCACACAAATAGAGTTTTATTTTAGTGGTATTTGATCACCCATGGATTTTGTATTATCAATTCTTTGTATAAAACATATCCAATAAAATAGTTTTTCTTCATAAATTTAGGCCAAAATGTATTTTGCTACATGTCTTTGTAAAAAAAAAAAACCCAAATACCCGTATATACTCGAGTATAAGTCGTTCCGAGTATAAGTCGAGGCCCTAATTTACCACAAAAAAAATGGGAAAAACTTATTGACCCGAGTATAAGACGAGGGTGAGAAAAGCACAGCTACTGTAAGTGGAAAAGAGGGTCAACATTGCCCATTTGCAGCATCACTGTGTCCATTTGCATGCCTCACTGTGCCCATTTGCAGCCATAGGTCCCCTGAACTTCAAACTCGGTAGTTAGGGGTTCCTAGATGCCCCCTATCTGCAGCCAAATTTTTTTGGGGGGGGGGGTCTCTGAACCCAAAGGGTCCCGAAATGACATTGCTGCAAATGGACACAGTTGACCGAATTTGGGGCCCCATATCTCGGGGCCACTTAGTGCTAAGAACCCCAAATTTGGTGTGCAAACCCAGTGGAACTAGCACCATAAAATTTCCAAGCTGGGGTTTCTAGCACCAAGTGGCCCCAAGATACAGGGCCCCAAAAATCAGTTCAGAAAATGTCAAGCACTTTTCTGCAGCAGAGAATGACATTTTCCAAACCGGTTTTGGGGCCCCGTATCTCGGGACCACTTAGTGCTAGGAACCACAGCTTTGGTTATGTTGTGGTACCATTTCCACTGGGTTTGCACACCAAATTTGGGGTTCCTAGCACCAAGTGGCCCTGAGATACGGGGCCCCAAAGTCGGTTCGGAAAATGAATTTTTTGCTGCAGAAAAGTGCTTGACTCAAGTATAAGTCGAGGGGGGCACTTTCAGCACAAAAAAATTTGCTCATAAATTTGACTTATACTCGAGTATATACAGTAAGTGTATATTTATTGGTTTGGGTGGAAGTTATAGAGTCTACAAACTATGGTATACAGTGGATATAAAAAGTCTACACACCCCTGATAAAATGTCAGGTTTCTGCTATGATACAAATATAAATAATTTCAGGACTTTTTCCACCTTAATGTGACCTATAAACTGTACAACTCAGTTGAACAACAAACTGAAATCTTTTAGGTGGAGGAAAGTACAAATAATAAAATAAAATAATATAATATGTGCACACCCTTACACTAATGCCACGTACACACGGTCGGACTTTTCGTCTACAAAAGTCCGACGGACGCCGACGGACTAAAGCTGGCTGACAATCCGATCATGTGCGGGCTTCCCCGGACTTTCAGCAGACTTTTCCAGCCTCAAATCTGACGGACTTTAGATTTGAAACCTGCTTCAAATCTTTACGTCGTAACTACGCCGGACCTAGAAATCCGCTCGTCTGTGTGCTAGTCCGACGGACAAAAACCCACGCTAGTGCAGCTATTGGCTACTGGCTATCAACTTACTTATTTTAGTCCGGTGTACGTCATCACGTACGAATCCCTCAGACTTTTGTGTGATCGTATGTAGGCAAGTCCGTCCGCCGCAAGTCCACCGAAAGTCTGTCGGACAGGCTGACGGACTTTTGTAGACGAAAAGTCCGACCGTGTGTACGCGGCATTATACTTTGTTGAAGCACTATTTGATTGTATTACAGCACTCAGTCTTATGAGCATGGCACATCTTGACTTGACAATATTTGTCCACTCATCTTTGCAAAAACACTCCAAATGTGTCAGATTGCAAGGGCATCTCCTGTGCCCTTTTCAGATCACCCCACAGATTTTCAATTGGATTCAAGTCTGGGCTCTGGCTGGGCCATTCCAAAACATTAATCTTCTTCTGGTGAGTCCATTTCTTTGTTGATTTGGATGTATGCTTTGGGTTGTTGCCATGCTGAAAGATGAAATTCCTCTTCATGTTCAGCTTTCTAGCAGAAGGCTGAAGGTTTTGTGCCAATATTAACTGGTACTTGGAACTGTTCATAATTCCCTCTACCTTGACAAAGGCCCCTGTTCCAGCTGAAAAAAAACAGCCCCAAAGCATGATGCTGCCACCACCATGCTTCACTGTGGGTATGGTGTTCTTTTGGCGATGTGCAGTGTTTTTGCGCCAAACATATCTTTTGGAATTATGGCCAAAAAGTTCAACCTTGGTCTCATCAGACCATAACACATTTCCCACATGCTTTTGGGAGACTTCAGGTGTGTTTTTGCAAAAATTAGCTGGGCTTGGACGTTTTTCTTCGTAAGAAAAGGCTTCTGTCTTGTCACTCTACCCCATAGCCCAGACATATGAAGAATACAGAAGATTTTTGTCACATGTACCACACAGACAGCATTTGCTAGATATTCCTGCAGCTCCTTTAATGTTACTCTTGGCAGCCTCCCTGAACAGTTTTCTTCTCGTCTTTGCATCAATTTTGGAGGGACGTCCAGTTCTTGGTAATGTCACTGTTGTGCCATTTTTTTTCCACTTGATGACTGTCTTCACGTGTTCCATGGTATACATAATGCCTTGGAAATTCTTTTGTACTTTTCTCCTGACTGATACCTTTTAACAATGAGATCCCTCTGATACTTTGGAAGCTCTCTGCAGACCATGGCTTTTGCTGTAGGATGCGACTAAGGAAATGTCAGGAAAGACCTACTAGAACAGCTGAACTTTATTTGGGGCTAATCAGAGGCACTTTATATGATGGCAGGCTTGTACTGACTCCTATTTACCATGAGTTTGAATGCGATTGCTTAATTCTGAACACAGCTACATCCCCAGGTATAAGAGGGTGTGTGCACACTTATGCAACCACATTATTTTAGTTTATTGTTTTTAAATCCCCCCCCCCCAAAGATTTCAGTTTGTTTTTCAATTGAGTTATACCGTTTATAGGTTAAAAGTTCAGAAATGATTTATCTTTGTCTCATTTTTTTACATCATAGAAACCTGACATTTTAACAGGGGTTTGTAGATTTTATGTCCACTGTATATACTGGAATTTTCACAGCTCTGACTGCCTATCACATATCGCGAGGTGCTAAAATGCCAGGACAGTCCAAACACACCCAAAAATCACCTCTTTTTGGAAAATAGAAACCCCAAGGTATTTGCTGAGAGGTATGTTGAGGTCATGGAAAATTTTAGTTTTTACCACAAGTTTTTGAAATATTAGAAAATGAAACAATTCTATATTTCTCACACATGTCATAAGTATGTGTGGAATTACACCCCAAAATACATTCTGCTACTTCTCCTGAGTATTTGGATACCACATGTGAGACTTTTGGCAACCTAGCCACGTGCAGGAGCCAAAATCCAATAATCACCTTTAGGCTATCAAGGGTAGTTAATTAAATATTGGATTTCCTGTCTTTTGGGAAAGTAGACACCCCAAGGCATTTGCTGAGAGGCATATTGAGTCTTACACAAAGTTGTCACTCTAATGAGATATTTCTCACACAAATCATGGTTATAGGTGGCATTACACCCCAGAACACATTCTGCATTCTGCCATGGCTCCCGAGTATGGGGATACCACAGGTGTAAGACTATTTGGGAGCCTAGCCGCATAGGGGGCCCAAAATCCAATGCCCAGCTTCAGGCTTTCAAGGGTGTAATGTGCGCATTTAATTTCCTGACTATCCATCACACTCTTGGAGGCCCTAAAATGCGAAGATGGTACAAACACAGCCCCCAGCCCCCCCAACCCCATGACCCCTTTTTGGAAAGTAGACACTCCAAGGTATTTGATAAGAGGCACAGTGAGTATTTTGCAGATCTCATTTTTGTCAAAGTTATGAAAAATGAATTTTTCAAAAACTTGGGGCAACAAATGAGATATGCAAAATACTCGCCATAACTCTTGGACAAATACCTTGAAGTGTCTACATTCCAAAAGGGGGTAATATGAGGGTGTTTATACTGTCCTAGCATTTTAAGGCCTCTGTAAAGTGATTGGTAGTCAGCAAATCCAATACGTAATTAACACCCCTTGAAAGCCTGAAGGTGGTTATTGGATTTTTGACCCCTGTACGTGGCTAGGCTGCCAAAAAGTCTCACACATGTGGTATTTCAATGCTCTGGGGGAAATGGCAGAATGTGTTTTGGGGTGTAATTCCATGTATACCCATGGTATGTGTGAGAAATATCTCATTAAAGTTAGAACTTTGTGTAAAAAAAAAAAAAAAATATATATATATATATATATATATATATATATATATATATATGGAAATGTAAAGCCCTTGCGCTACTATGATAAATACGTGGATAAAATTAAATTAGTGAAAACTTAAATTAACGTGATCGAATCCTAAAGTGCCCTGAAGAAGTCACGTGATGACGTAACGCGTAGGGAGTGGCCGGAGAGACTGAGCGATACCAGGAAGTGTTGTGAGAGCGGCGCTCAGATGCCTTAGCAACTGTTTATGCCTATTTCTTTGCTTTTCATTGTAAGAGTCCATTTTTAAACCTTATAATAAAACCTGTGTATCCTAACCTTACTACACTATTGGGGCTTTTTCTCTCTCTCCCACCCTTGTTTGCTGCCGTCCCCCTCCCCCCCCCCCCCGTTTTGCAAAGGATACGAGGTATAAGAAAACTTTGGATGTGCAATATTATCTGGGAGATTTGGTGGATGAAGGAGAGGACCCCCTGGTGGTGGAAATAAATACAACGGATGACATTTTTACATATATGGTCTTATGCTGACACTTTGGTTAATTACAATTTTGCTTATGCTGGCACGGAGGACCCCCTAGTGGTGGAAGTTGAAATAACGTCAGACAACGGACTTTAGATCACCAATATATGCAGTTTTGGACAGTGTATGAAGGTGAGGGCTCTGTGACCATTACTTGTAGGCTTTTTTAACCCCTCTTTAACCCCTATTTCCTTTTTGATCTATTAAAATATATTAGAAGACCACAATCCCTTCCTTTTAATACTATTTATGGACAAAAACTTCATATCTTTTTATCTTTTTGATAATGTGGTCAAGAGACTGAACATACTCCAAATCACCTGCCCTGGATTTGTTGGAATATATGAATTTTTATTTGTATTTTTAACACTGTGCACACTAATTTAACCTTGTAGTAAGCTTTGACACTTTATTGATTTATTTATTGAATGATTAGTTTATCTGTTATTAGTATTCATTACACTGTAGCGCGGAATCACTTTTATAATCATATATATAGAAATAAATAATTTTTTTGTTTTGTAAGTTTTCAAAAACTTCCGGCAAAAAATAAAATCTTCCATGGACTCAACATGCAAATACCTTGAGGAGTCTACATTTTAAAAAGGGGTAATTTCAGGAGGGGGGGGGGGGGGTGTTTGTACAGTCCTGGTATTTTAGGGCTTCTAAAAAGATTACATTTATGGCCAGCATTAGCAGCCAGCATTGCCACACTCCTAATGTAGCGCATACATGTAATGCTGGACTAAAAACGAACCTAACAGATTCCTCCATTCACATCAAATCGATGTAGATGAAGATATCTCTGCTAGAAAAAAAGCATAGATGCTACTGCCCGCTGACCACCTCACGCTCCTAATGCTGGACATACACATTCTTTTTTTTTTTTTTTAACTGCAGATGAAGAAATCTCTCGCTGCAGTCACTGATGTATGTTCCTGCAGCACCCTACTGCTGTTAGAATACACAGATCAGGGCTGCAGATGACTGACTTTCCTGCAAAGCAAACAACAGTTAATAATAACACATAGTAACAATATAACATTAAAAGTGAAATATGGAATTTTTTCTTTTGTTTTTTGTACAATTAATACTTACCGAGGAGGATGCAGCATGGGTCCAATGTTGCATCTGTCCCCCGGCGCCTCTACACTGAAAACTGAGCAATCGCTGTCAGTCACAGCTCTCTGCTCTTCTCCCTCCTCGCTGGGCTGTGGAGGGGGCGGAGCGTCCGTCTCAGGCTCTCAGCGGCTCGCTGAGAGGCCGAGCCGGGTGTTAGTCCAGGCACCTGGCAGATCCAGACTCTGGTCGGGATGACGCGGTGCCTGGAGTGACACTGGTGATGTCAGCAGACAGCGGACTTCAGTCTACTCTCTGCTGAAAACGGGTCACAGGAATGCAAACCGAATTGCACTCCTGTGATCCATAGGAGAAGTACAGCCAAACAAGCTTTGGCTATACTTCTCCTTTAACTCACACCTTATTCGGTATTTACCACAGACATGACATCTTTTTTGGGATGACTTATGTGTGGGGGGTACCTGGGAGGACATCTACAAAATGCCTTTCATGCACCTGGCTAACTGCATCTGGATTTGTGCTTTGGTCCACAGAGCCTTCTGGATACAAAAGGGCTGTAATGTTTGCTTCCTGAAATTTTAGGAAGGGTCCAGTTCTTCCAGTAGCTTTGTAAACAAAAGCATTGTATATAGAAAATTAAATATATAGAAACTTGTCTGTACCAGTGTCTAACTCTGCAGATTAGATTATAGTCTTGGACACAGAGAGGCTTTTCAATTTACATCAGACGCCGTGTTATTTTGGACTATCGTGTCAGGGTGAATGGAAGACAGGATGAATACACCACATTTGTCATTCCATTTCACTGCTAGTAGTTCCTCATTGCGCAAGCAGGCTCTCTCCTCCTTTCTAAGTTGAGTGTTTATGAGCCATTGGCAAAAGCCCTGTAATTAGATCACATGGTGCCACAGCAGCCAATTTCTTGAATGAAAAAAATGTCTAAACAGTGGCACTGCTCCCCATGCAGTCTGGGCATGCGTGGGGCTCCACTTGACTGTCTTTTTTCTCTAAAGTGGTATGTATAGCCTGTTGCCCTTTCACACTTTGAACCTATATCTGGCACACTTGCTGGGAAGATATTGCTCTATTGCAATACTGGCAGTAAAATACACAAGGGACTCGTCTATGCAGATGTTTTGTTGGGGCATATACACATCTGCAAATTCTTAGAGAGGTAATTTATGAGGGGCTGAACCTTGTGGAGCCAATCATAGTTAAAGTCATCCCGGGGTCGACACAGGGTATGGTCAATGAAATGCATAAAAACGCATGGTCTCTCCTCTTCTGATATCTTCTCCTGGCCATTGCAGCAAAAAACATGAGAATACAATGAATCGGTTCTGTGGGTCAATATGACAGCAATTGATTCTTTTTTGTAATGTCCATGTTAAGGGTTTGGCCTAAAAAAAGTTCTAAATTCAGAAACCGTGATAGGTTTCCAATTGAATGGCCTGGGAAGGTTTGAATTTGGGTTAGCAGCTATGTACTGTTGGGCATAACAATTACTACGGTCCACGATTAAATTGTAGAGGTCTCAGGTGAAAAAAAGCTCTAAAACAAATCAAGGTGTATAGTTAAGTTCTGTTTTCACCTGAACCCTGGGCTGGACTGTGAATAAAGGGGGGATAATGGGTGCTGCTGAATCTGGAGGCAGCCAAATAGGGTTTGGGAGCACGGTTGGAAGGCTGCTACGGGCTCTATGCTGAAATTTTTGGTGGTGGCGTTTGCATAAACGCCATGTTTGCTAGCCACCTCAACAACTTGTACTGCACTGCTGGTGAAAAGTAGTGCAGATCTAGTACTTGCTGCATATGAGCATGATTATGTGTTTCAAGCATTTCAGCAACATTGGCTCTGGTACGCTTGGTTTTAGCAGGGACCTCTCCTCCATTGTCTGAGCTAGCTGTCAGGGTACCGCAGCCTTCTACAGGTTCAGATTCTGAGCCGGATTCTAAAAGCGAGGCTCTCCTTTCACATTAATCTGAAATGCTCAGAATTCTGTAGGCCTCCTCACTAGTGTACCTTCTTTGGGACATTTTGGGCACTAAATTCACAGGTTAAAAAAACAAACACAAGAGGGCGCCTCCATCTAGGTGTAGCGATTTATTTAAAAAATATATTATAAAAAGACAATAAAAATGCACTCACTAGATAAAAAGTGGCTTGTCAAGGCTTGTCATGGCTGGGTGTTGCCTGGAAGTGGAGGGACTGTGGCTACATGCATGTAGCCACATCCCCTCCACTTCCGGTCATCACCCAGCCCAGAGAGGTGCTGTTTGGAGTCGCAGCCATCTTGCCACTTCTGAGAACTGGTGATGCTTATGTTCCAGTCTGAAGCCTGACAGCTGTACTTCCATCAAGAACTCTGCTTCAACTAGCCACGTGCCTGCTGAGCCTTGCAGCCTCACAATGATCCTATAGAGATCAATGGCAAGCCTTGATCCACTTATCTAGCAAGTAAATTTTTATTGTCTTATTTTTTTTTTTTTTTATGTTTTGCTACACTTAAATGCAGGAGCCCTCTTGGGTTTGTTTTTTATATGTGAATTAGGATCTGAAGACCTAATCTGAGAGGAACCGCATTCATTTTACCCGTTATTCCATACAAATCTCCTGGCCCTCTTATGTGCCCCGTTTAATGATGGTTGGGTTCCAGTCAGCGCAATAGCTTATTCTTTTTCCTTTGGTACTAAATATATAGGTAACTAGTGGCGACTAAGGGGGAAAAAAAGCGTCTGGTTAGCAATCAGGGACTGCTTGTGCGCTAGAAATAATGTTAACTGCTAGTGCTGATTTCTGTTTTTTTGGGATATATGATTTGTGGCATTCTAATACTACGTGGGACCATTTTATATATTATTTATCTGGGCAAAACTTGCTGACAAACTTGTGCTGCAGCCCATGACAGCATGTGTCAGCACATGCGCACCCCAAACCTGGAGTGAAAAAAAAAATAACCAACTATTGCCATCTTTAGACAGGAAGTGCATGAATGGCTAGATTTACCAGGTGAAAAAGGGAGGAAAAAAAAAAATTTAAAAGGATCGGTAGTTGCATTACATTACATTATTGTTTTTGGACTCAACACCTCGAGGCTGGGTTCACAGTCACACCCAGCAGGGGTCCAGTGTGTGCCGGTTCACTGTTTTAGGTCCAAATTCAGACCAAAAGACGCACGGGGGATTCTGTGCAAATTCGCACTGGAGATATGTGAACCGGCTCCATAGAGAGCCGGTCAAAAGCTCCTGCTGTTGCGAATTGGAACCTGCATCCAATTTGTAATGTTGTGAGCCCAGCCTTAGGCCTGGTTTCCACTGGTGCGACAATCGCTCCGACATTGGGAGCTCATGTCGCATGACGTGTGAAAGTCAACGTTTCCCTATGGGAGCCATCTTAACTGGTCCGACACAAGTCGGTCCGACTTTGAAAATGCTCCCTGTACTACTTTGGTCCGACTTTGATCCTACTTCAGCCCATTGACTATCACTGAAGAATGATCCGACTTTGGCATGCGACTTGTGCTCTGATGATCTTGAGGGGGAACTCCACGCCAAATTTTAAATAAAAAACCGGCATGAGTTCCCCCTCCAAGAGCATACCAGGCCCTTCGGTCTGGTATGGATTTTAAGGGGAACCCCCTACGCCGAAAAAACGAAGTGGGGGTCCCCCCCAAAATCCATACCAGACCCTTATACGAGCACGCAGCCCGGCCGGTCAGGAAAAGGGGTGGGGACGAGCGAGCGCCCCCCCCCTCCTGAACCGTACCAGGACGCATGCCCTCAACCTGGGGGGGTGGGTGCTTTGGGGCAGGGGGGCACCCTGCAGCCCCCCCCACCCCAAAGCACCTTGTCCCCATGTTGATGAGGACAAGGGCCTCTTCCCAACAACCCTGGCCGTTGGTTGTCGGGGTCTGTGGGCGGGGGGGGCTTATCGGAATCCGGGAGCCCCCTTTAATAAGGGGACCCCCAGATCCCGACCCCCCACCCTATGTGAATGAGTATGGGGTACATCGTACCCCTACCCATTCACCTGGGGAAAAAAGTGTCAATAAAAAAAAAAAACTAGACAGGTTTTTACAGTCATTTATTAGGTCGCTCCGTGGCGTCTCTCCTGACTTCTCCGTGCTCTCTGGCCTCTTCTCCCGCTCTCCGGTATCTTCTGCCGGGCTCCTCCACTATCTTCTGCTCTTTTGCCCGCTCTGTTGCTAGCGGTGGCCTGGTCTTCTCCGTCGTCTTCTTCCGATGTTGACACGACGCTCTCTCCCACTGTAATGCCGCGTGAGCAACGACTTATATAGGCATGGGGCGTGGTCACCGGGTGATGTCACCAGTGACCCTTCCCTTATGATGTCACCGCCCCATCATGCCCCAGGCGGTAACGTCATAAGGGGCAGGGCCACCGGGTGACATCACTCAGTGACCACGCCCCATGCCTATATAAGTCATTGCGCACCACGCACGCGACATTACAGCGGGAGAGTGTCGTGTCAACATCAGAAGAAGAAAAGAGGGAAGAAGATGACGGAGAAGACCGGGCCACTGCTAGCAACAGAGCGGGCAAAAGATAGCGGAGGAGCCCGGCAGAAGATACCAGAGAGCGGGGAAGTCGGAAGAAGACCCCCAGAGCTGCCTAATAAATTACTTTAAAAAGACCTTTCTAGTGTGTTTTTTTTTTTATTGACACTTTTTTCCCTAGGTGAATGGGTACCCCATACTCATTCACATAGGGTGGGGGGGCCGGGATCTGGGGGCCCCCCTTATTAAAGGGGGCTCCTGGATTACGATAAGCCCGCAGACCCCAACAACCAACGGCCAGGGTTGTCGGGAAGAGGCCCTTGTCCTCATCAACATGGTGACAAGGTGCTTTGGGGTGGGGGGGGCGCAGGGCGTTCCCCTGCTCTAAAGCACCTACCCCCATGTTGAGGGCATGCGACCTGGTGCGGTTCAGGAGAGGGGGGCACTCGCTCGTGTAAGGGTCTGATGTGGATTTTGGGAGGACCCCCACACCGTTTTTTCCGCATAGGGGGTTCCCCTTAAAACCCATACCAGACCAAAGGGCCTGGTATGCTCTTGAAAGGGGAACCCATGTGGGACCACAGTGCCTGGTATTGGCGGGGATCCAAGTCGGATCCCTGTTCATTGAAAGTCGGACGTATGTTGGCTTCAAGTCGCAGGGCAAAATCAGATCCAAAGTAGGATGGCTGTCGTGTCGCACCAGTGTGAACCTGGCCTTAATCTTTGAAATTCACCAACAGTACCATAAAACAGGACCAATTACATTGTCAAAATCACCTATATGGTTTAAATCCCAATATCCTTAGAAAGCAAAATAATCACAACCCCCACTCTGTGACACAAGTTTATTGAGCCATTTTGGTTTTCATATTGCACAGCAGAAACTAGACAAATTTTTAACAAAACTTTGGGGGACATCAAGCAAATTAGTGACCCGATTTGGCATAAATAAGCCTGCCTCCCATTCAGCAAAGTATATGTCACTTTTTCTGTGTATTTGTACCTTCTGCTTCTGGAAATCTGGGACAGATTTGCACAGGTCTGAGACTGATTTAGCACTGAAGATGAGACAGATTCCTACTGCGAACACATTTAATTCTGTCGCAGTGCCATTTTAGAACGGTAGAGGGAGGAATTTATGAATAAAGCTGCACATATTTCACACATTGGGAAAAAAAAAAATATATATATATATATATATATATATATATATATATATATATATCCACCCACAGGAGAAAGTAAAAGCAAAAAAAAAAGTGTGAAAACCTACTTTTTGGCCAACGTAGATATCACATTCCTTGTATTTTGAGCCAATTGTTGAAATAAGTGTCCTGACTACACTCTCCCCCCCTCATTTAATAAGATCTCATTTAGATGTAAATAGCCACTTACTGAAAGATTCCGGTTAGCATAGAGCAGGGGTTGGCACAACATCCCCAGTGAGATGCCCCTTTGATGCATCACTACAGGCCTCCTGGAGAGGCGGTGTGGGGACGGGGTGGAAAGGGGGGGGGGTTGGGGGAGAGAGAATCTGTCTCCTGCGTGGATTTGGTTTTGTACTCAACAAACATGGGTCAAGTCTGCATTAACCCCTGTCCGGCTAATTTGCATGAAAATCAAGCAGCTTCTGCTGCGCTTAGTTAAGGGAAAAAAAAAAAATATATACAAACAAATGCATGCATGTTCACAATAAAAAAAAAAAATATATATTCCCTGAGTCCTATTCAGTAGACAATCCAGAAAAAAACAAAAAACAGTCAACATAGAAACTGAAATCTTTTTTAACGTGTAAATTAATCACCATTGCTCCCTATTGTAGGGGGACTTGGTCCTTGTGTGAATGTCTGTTTTCTCCTGCACACAATAATCAGATTACAGAGCTGAACCCCGGTGCACTCACAGACATACACGCAGCAGCCCACATCTGTTAACCCTGGACGTGCCAGTGCACACATACTATGCAGTCGCCGCTTTCCCAGCCATAGAAAAAAAAAAGAAAAAAAAAAAATCTACAATGTCGGGCAATGCAAGGCTCGCTGGGACTTCTAGTTTCACGCCAGCTGCCTATTTTTAGGTTGACCAAATGTTACCTAGTTTTTCCTTAGCAGTTTGATCATTGCTGACAATAATAGTGTCAAGCATGCAGTTAGAGTATTGGAAACTCTCACCCAGCACACACTATGCTTCTTTCAAGGGTTGGTGGATTATGGTTTGTCTGCCTGTCTAAGGTCAAGTAAAAGGAACTATTCTCACTTCACATTTTAGGTACATTTTGGCACCTCAACTTTGAAGTGTATAATTTAATTCATAAGCACAGTCCATGTACCCTAAGATCTCCTTCACATGAGCTAAGAGATGCAGAAAAAAAAAAACCAAGCACTTTGGCTGCGTTTTTAATACTTCAGTACTGCTTGCCACTGTGCCAGGTAACTGAAGCAATTGCAGAAGACAGGGCAGCACACACCTGTACGTTAGCATTGTGTCCTATGGGCTTAAGGCCTATTTCAGACGGGCAGAGGTAAACTGAAGCAGCTGAGCTCCCCCGCCCTACCCAACCTGACAATACAGCTGGACGGGACTGTATACATGCTGCAGCCAGGACGGTTTGCTTCACAGATGTGGCTATTTTAACTTGGGGTGTAGAGTTGTCAACATTGTCCATTGAGTTCTATGGGGCCACATAGGAACCATGTACAATGCACTCAACTGCGGCATGGTGGTTACAGGGTTAAATCAGGCAGTGAGGAGGCAATATAACACTTCCTTAATGCCTGTCAAACACTCTGAAAAGCAACCCAAATGAGACTGCTCTTCAGAGGGCACTGCAGATTAAATGTGAAAGAGCCCTTACTACACCCAGCCTCTTTGAATTATAAAATGCACAATTATTTCTACAAAAACATGTTTTTGAAGCGTTTACAGCATTCTTTCACCTGTGAAAAAAACCTGAAACCCAGAAGTAGCACTTTGTAAGCATTGATTAATGAGTCTTAACACACCTGAAATAGGTCTTGACTATAGGGTTAACGCCATAGCGGACTTGACAGGCGTTCATCATTTTGTCACATCTCTAAGCCCATGTTAAAGGTTTATTGCACACCAATACATGCAGTAAAAATATACCAAGACCCATTAAAAACAAGCAATTGTAAACAGTGTCAGACCCCTTTGCATTTTAAAGGCTGCATACTTGGATTTTTTTCATATTTGTATGTTTTTTTATTACAGTAGACACGACTTAGAGTGGAGCTCCACCCAAAAGGGGAAGCTCTGCTTGTTTGCTGATATCTGTCAAGACCATGTACACAATCCTACTTCTGTGTAAGATTGCTAAAATTGTTGTGCAGCAATCTACACAATTTCCGGACCCATCTCCTTCCCCCCGCTGCCTAGGAGCTACAAAGATCCCAGAAGACAACTGGACCATTCAGAAAGCACATGCGCAGGAGAAAATAGGCTGTGAAGCCGCAAGGCGTCACTTCCTGCTTCCCTTATTGAAGATGCCAGCGCCTGCACCTGAAGCCGATGGACTGATCACCTTGGGGTGCCGACATTACGGGATTCCTGGACAGGTAAGTATCCTTATATTAAAAGTCAGCTGCTACAGTATGTGTAGCTGCTGACCTTTATTTTTTTTTTCCCCCAGGCTGGAACTCCTCTTTAAATATGCAAAGGCATGAAAACAGGGAGTTTTAAAATGCAAAGATGTAAATGCTAACACACGTGTGAAAAGGCAGTTTTCAACATACTAAAGTGGCTCGCTGCACGATCAGCTAATCTAATTGTGACCAAATGCGCTTTTTATTTTATCAAAATTTTTATTTTATCAAAATGATCGAACCAGCAAACAATCGAATTACCATAACTTCCATTCCACTCAGTTTAGATCACCTTGGATCAAACTGGCCAGAGAGAATATTATCGATTGTTGTATTTCGATTGTTTCCTTCATGTAATCTCATTAATCAAAGATGTGATCAATAAAATATAACCTACGTTACGATCATATTTTAACTAACAATCGAAATCCACTTCCCCATGTGTGGCATATCGATCGCATGGGTTGTCGACTATAGATTGATTGGAAAAGAAATCGAAGCGTGTATGACCACCTTTAGGCTTCATGTACGCTAGCAGCTCCTAAACTTGAGTTTAGGAGCTTTTGGCATTTTTTTTTTTTGTCAAAGCTCCTAAACTCAACTCCATAAAAGTCTATGTATACATAGGTTTTTAGCAGAGTTTAGGAGCTGCCGCTTTTAGGCGAGGTTAATCCTCCCTCTCCTAAACGTGGAAGATTTGCGTTAAGGATAGGAACATGTTGACTGCCGGCCACGGGAAAACGCAAATCACTGCAAAAACGCGTTTTGCGTTTTCCCTTGGCCAAGAGCTGCCAGTGTACATAAATCCTTAGACCGGCCGATAATCACTGTGTTTATGGCAGCTTTGTGACCAACGCAGGACCTTTTTACCTTTCTACAGTCTTACCTTAGAGACCTTTCACACTGCCAGCGCGGGCATCAGCGGTAAAGCAGCGCTTTACTGACGTTTTTGCTGCGCTTTTCGGGCTCTAACAGGGCGCTTTTAACCCCCACTAGCAGCCGAAGGGTTAAAAGCCCCACTGCCGAAGCACTTTGCAGACGCATCGACAGCGCTGCCCAGTGATTTCAATTGGCACGGACGCTTTAGGAGTGGTGTATACACTGATCCTAAAGCACCTCAAGCTGCTTACAGGACTTTTTTTTGATGTCCTGCCAGCGCAGCGCCCCAGTGTGAAAGCACTTGGACTTTCACACTGGGATTGCAGATGAGGCTTTTTTTGAGGCGCTTATTTTAGTGCTAAAGCGCCGGAAAAATACCTCCAGTGTGAAAGGGGTCTTAATCTGCCCTTTCCCCTTCTATCTCTCTAAGCATCTTGTAGCCATCTTTCTACCACCAGCTTGGTCAACAAAGATTTCTTTGGCATTTACATGTTCCAGCTCTGTGCTTTTAACGAAAAATATCCTGGCACATAACGAAGCCACGTTATTTTTCTGGGCCCTACATTATCAGGCCCAGTCTGTAAATTCAAGTCTCCCAAAAATTTCCCTAAACAAAAAAAGCCACATATTAAAAAAAAAAAAAAAAAAACCCGTCTAAACAACAGTTCCCAATTTAATAAAAAAAAAAAAAAAAAAAAAAAAAAAAAAAAAAAGGGAAAAGGGGGAGGTACAAAAATACTTTGCTTTTCAAATTATTCATAACACAAATAGCACCACTGCCGCTGGCAATTAAAAAAACTAAAAAACAAAAAAGTGTTTGCAAAACTCCTAGCCTCTGGAGAGTATTAAAATAAATAACATGTCATATTAACTTAAAGCCAAACTCTGGGTATGATCTTTATTGCATAGTTACATTGGTCCAGCTTGGCACAATAAGTATGTATATCTTAGACCTTTGGGGCTGCTGGGGAAAATCAAAATCACTGTAATAGTCAGCACTACTACAGTTATCCATCATCTTCAGTCCTCTGTTCCACTCTAAGGGAGGCACTTGCTCAGCACCACCAAAATTCACAGAATACCTTGCCCCCCCCCCCCCCCCCCAATACTAAGACATTCTCTGATTGGATTAGGTGGAGATTGTGGTCTCTCCACAATGTCCAATCAGGTCTTAAAAAACACAAGGCATCCTTTAAAAGGCAGCAGTGCTGAGCGAGTGCCCCCCCCCCCATGGTCAGTATGCAGAGTGGATGCCGGTCGGCACTACTACAGTGATTGTTTTTCCAATAGCCCCTCAGGTATGAGATATAAATATTTACATTGTGCCAAGCTGGACCACCGTAATCATGCAATGAAGATCATACCTGGAGTTCAACTTGAAGGCTCTGTGCACACTATGGCATTCCAAATCGCAGGCGGAATCGCCGTGATTCTGCCTCCAATTCCAAATTGCTGCAAAACACAGTACTTCTTTTGGGCCACAGGCGTTCCGCGATTCTGTTTGTGCGATTTTTACCGCGTTTCATCAGGCGTCAATATCGCACCGCGATTTGGGTGCCTTTGAAAGTAAGCGGGATCGCAAGCTCGTCCTGCTTTTTGCAGGGATTCGGAATCGCAGGAAGAATTGATGCAATTCCACCCACAGCTCGGAATGCCATAGTGTGAACGGAGCCTTAGTGGATTAAGGAAAAAGTGATTTGAGGCAACAACAAATTTACTCCAATTTGTGTATTGTACCTCACAGAGAACTAATTCCCAATCTCAGCCCGTGCATACACCGAACAAATCATGGTTTGACAATTTCCCCATACATAAAATAGTCTAAGCAAAACTGAGAGCATTTTGTTTCCTTTCAGATAGAGTAAAGGAACCTTACTAGCGCGTTTTTTTTTTTTTTGCCATCTTGCTCCTCTTAGGGAGATTTCCCTTCATGTCCTGTCCCATAGCCACAACAGGAAGTGAGAGTAAATCCCTCCAAAGTGAGGGGATACCTGGTAGTCACCCGAACTAGTGGTCCCCATAGGAAGATATCCCCACTATTTCTGTACTGACGACAATGCAAAATTTGGGGTTTACTTTCACTTTTGGTGAGAATGGTCACCAGATTGAAAAAAAAAAATAAAGTTTTGCCTTTAGTTACACATTAATATCAAGCCATTGATATTGATTTAAAGCTCCTGTGTAGGGTGAAGAGAAGCCTGAAAGAATGACCTGCTGGAGGTACCTTAGGATGGAGGATGGGAACCCCTAAAAGAAATGACTTGGAATGAAGCAGTAATATTGATAGAGGCATATCATACTTGGGAGCAGTTTGGGCTCCACTCATATTTGTGCAATGGGAAAGGTCCTGAATTTCAGACTGGGCGGTAGAGGGATGGCACTTCCACCTGGGTGCCAGCCCCAGACAGGGTGAGTTCTAGCCACAGACTGAGAGTCTTTAGTCTTCAGGGTGTAGGCTGGGCACAGGTCTCCATCCTCTCCCACCACCAGTGATGGGGGTGCAGGGAAATTCCCCAAAAAACTGAATGGTGGCCTAACAGGGTGTTGGGGGTTGGTGGCTTTCCTGGATTGAAATTTTGTAGCTCTCCTGACTGGCTTTTTCTTTTTAAAACTTCCTCTGCCTTTGGGCCTACCTGGCCTCCTGGCCCCAGTGCCTTTACTTCCTTTAGGGGTAAGCCTTGGATGAAACTCTCTCAGGTCTGTTTTGAACCCTCTGGCGTAGCACCACAACTTGGACTGTCGGACCAACCGGTCAAATTGATGCATGCGGGGCTCTGGTTCAGTAGTTGGCTCCTCTTTCTCCGGGGGTAAAGCAGGCTCCTCCACAGTTACAGAAAGCAGATCACCTTGTTCCTTCTCACATTCCTCATCTTTCTCCAGTTCCTCAGCTTTGGATTCCTGGTTCCATCCATTGTCGACTGGCGGCGTCTTTGCCCTCTTGGCCACCCGGCACTCCTTAGAACAGTCTCGGCTCCGTGTTATGATTGGCCGACTCCTTTGATTGACATTCACTGACCTGTAAAGAACACTGCTGTCAGACTCTGTGTCCGAGGAGCTCATTTGGTCAAGCCCAGAGTCAGAGGAGCTGGAGTAGCCAGCTGAGGCAGCAGGACTATGAGGTGGGCCTTGGAAAAGGTTCAGGTCCGATGGAAAAGTGGCCCTCATCCTGGAAGGCACGCACTCCTCTTGGGTTGAGTCGGGGGGGTGATTGCTGCTCTGCATCCAGTCTTTCGATACAATATTGGGCCCCCAGGACAAGGAGCAGAGTATGAGGAGGTCCTCCCTGGATATGAGGCAGCACTGCACAGCCCTGCTGGGAACCGACCTAAGTGCTTTCAGTGCCCGCAGCTCACGCAGGTCACAACGCCTGCTCTGAATTTGTAGCCTCTCCATACGCCGACAGACCCGCCCCCGAGGAACTCCCCGCAGAGGTCCACTCAGCACCTGAGCCAGTGCAAAAAGTTGTCTGCCGCCGACCCGCAAGTAACCCAGACGCATTCCAGCAATTTCCTGGTATCCAGCTGGAGGCTCCATCATTGTCCAGCAAGTCAGAAAGGTACCTAGACATTGTTGTCCCCCATGCCAAAGTTCTGAACTTATCCGTAGGTCCCTCAGTGCGGCAGGAGCGCCCCCTGCTGGCGGACAACGATGGTTGCTGGTGAACCCTGCGAGCTGCTTCGGTTCACAAGGGGGCACTACGTCCAGTGACTGTAGGTACACCAAGCTTCACGTTAAGTCCCGGCAAAGGTCCTCAGCGACCAGTCGTACGGTCTCCTAGCCTGTGGAGGTGATGAGCAGTTCCGGCAGGCTCGGTCCCAACACAAGGTTTGTGAGTACAATGCACGCTAAACGCCGTGTGTACCCTCCCCCCGCTCTGCCCACCGCACACACTCAGCACGAGCCTGCCAATCAATGGCCCCCACTCTGCGCTCTCATTGGTTGCTCCGCACACCGACGTCACCGCTTCCAAAACGCACGCCTCTCCCCTCCCCTCCGCCGACTCCTCACAAAGAGATTCGAGCATAGGCGATCGGCGGTGCCGATAATCGGTGTTTTACCGATCGATATCAACTTGTAGATGAATAACCCCCCCACCTACAGCTGTTTATAAATTATACCGGCCATGGGATTAGGGACACGAGCCGCCGATTTCACCCGATCCTCTAATAAACGCACAATAGATGATGAGGGCTCTTTGTGTAAGGGAGAAGTTTACCGGAGAACTTCCCGAATAGGGAATACAAACTGCACCGTGTCCGAGGTCGTGTTAGAAATATTCCGCAATGATAATCCGAATTAAATCTATAGGAGAACTCGTACAGGAATTTCGTAGAAGACCCGTATTTATAAGAAATGACTCAGAACACCGACTTATACCCGAGTGATCGATGTGTCTGTGGAAAAGATCGACTTAGAAAATTGCGTGATCCCAATAAATTACACTAAACTGTCATAGACGGACACGATCTATAGATATATATATTTATATACACATATATCTATACACACTGATCTCTATATATACACTTACTGTATATATCTACACTGATCTATATATATATACATTGATATATATATTTATACACATATACACTGATCTCTTTTTATACACACATATGTCTATATACACTGATTTTATATATATATATATATATATATATATATATATATATATATATATATACCCTTTTATCTAAACACTGATCTCTATATATACACCTACTGTATACATCTACACTGATATATATATATATATATATATATATATATATATATATATATATATATATATATATTATACACACACATATGTCTACACTGATCTATATATAGACACATATATCTATATACATTGCTACCAAAGTATACACATGTATCTACATACACTGATCTCTATACACACACATATGTCTATATACACTCACTGATTATCTACATACCCTTTTATCTAAACACCGATCTATATATATATATATATATATACACTTGCTGTATACATCTACACTGATCTATATATGTATATATATATATATATATGTATATATATATATATATATATATATATATATACACATATGTCTATACACTGATCTATATATAGACACATATATCTATATACATTGCTATCTAAACATACACATGTATCTATATACACTGATCTCTATACACACACATATATGTCTATATACACTGATTATATATATACCCTTTTATCTAAACACTGATCTATATATAAATACATTTGCTGTATACATCTACACTGATCGATATATATATATAGAGAGAGAGGGAGAGAGAGAGAGATAGATATATCTATATATATCTATCTATATCTATATAGATAGATATAGATATATATAATATATCTATATATATAATATAGATATATATATATACACACGCATATGCCTATAAACTGATCTTTATATATATATATACTTACTGACTATATCTATATATAAACTGATTATATATTTATTTATATATATATATATATATATATATATATATATATATATATATATATACACACACACACACACATGCCTATATGGACCTTGTGCTAAGGCAACATAACAGAAAACCCCATCAATGACTTTGTGTGGACTGTTTCTCTTTTTACCTGGTGCTGTGTCCTAAGCTAGCCATACACTGCACAATCTAATTGTACAAATTCCGTACAGTCTATAATGTAATACGAGGACAGACCGAAACAATGCATTCCATTTGTATTTAAATCAGGCAGACCCTTACACTACATAGTTGATGGTCAATCTAAAGAAGCTTGTACAATCAGACTGTAAAGTATGGTCAGCATTAATCTGCAGACTACAGATGAGCAATGTATTGTACATGATTGTGTTGTGTATTTATTATGTGATCGCAGCGTGTGTGCAGTAAACTAAGCAAAGTGCACTTGGATCAAAGCTTCAATCTGAGGTATTAAGGGGTTAAACATCCCTAGGATCACACAGAGGCATACCCTGCACTTACATTTTTTTCTATTGTCGGTTTTTCTTTTACACAAACATGAAGACTATAAAATATATAGATCGGCGTACAATAAATGCATTTATTGTTGTTTTAGTAAATATGGTTATAACTGAACATGAAAAATATATCGATAACTTAAAAAAAAAAAAAAAAAGTATTTCGATATTTCGACAACTGAAATGAAAGCAGCACAAATGTGCCTTGATTATCCCAGGAAATTCTGTCGCCATCCAGTGGCGCTAATTAGAACTACACTGTTTTTAGAATGTCCGCAAGAGCTCATAAACTTGTAATTAGTTATTTTGTTTGTTTCTTTTCAGTAAATTGCTCTGACCCCATCCAAGATTTAAGAAACTGCCCACTAATGACTAGCTAGGCTAATTTTATTGTACAACAAATTATAAAAGCCTTTCAGTGTAGTTTGGGGCTGCCAAAAGTAATGGAGAAAACACATTTTTCATACTGTCTGAAAGAGAGACGTCCTTTGGAAGTGATTGTAAATGTTTGAGGCTGGGTTCACACTGGAACACACAGCAGCTCACAGCAGGGGCCTGGCGTGACTCCATTCACCATTTCAGATCCAATTTCAGCCTGAATTTTGGGCTGAATTCGGATCTGAAACGGACCAAAAGACGCACAGGGCTCCTGTGGAATTCGCACCGGAGCCGCTGTGGAGATGTGTGAACCAGCTCCACAGAGAGCCGGTGTTCTGCCATATAGTGTCCTCCTATCGGATAGTGTCCGCTCCGTACTGCGCAGGCGCAGCGCTTGCGCAGTACGGAGCAGAAGGAGATGCCGAAAATGTCCGAAGTTGATCAGCTGACCATCAGCTGTACACGGCAGTTCTTAGCGATGGCTGTGTAAGAGGGCCCCTCGCGGGCTCGCTTCGCTCGCCACGCTTCGGGCACGGCGTCGCTGCGCTCGGCAACTATATATTCTCACTCTATGTCCACTTGGATAGTAGGGAATGATCCTGGACACAGGGTGAGAATAAAAGCGCAGGCGCCGTGTACAGCTGATGATCAGCTGTTAAACTTCGGAGACTTTCGGCGTCTCGTTTGTCCTCCGTACTGCGCCTGCGCAGTACAGGGAGGACACTATATGATAGGGGACTGTATTTGACAAGACACCGGTTACAATCTCCTAAGTAAAATAAATATAAGTGCGCTTGCAATCAAATAATCACTGATCTAAATTCATATATTATTTGCATAAATATTTAAGTGCATATATACTGTGCATGATTAGTGAATCCCATAACACAATCAAAAAAAGCTTAGAGATAAGTGACCTTAAATAATGAATTAAAGCGGAGTTCCACACAAAAATGGAACTTCCGCTTTTCGGAACCCTCCGCCCCTCCGGTGTCTCATTTGGCACCTTTCAGGGGGGAGGGGGGTGCAGATACCTGTCAAAGACAGGTATTTGCACCCACTTCCGGCATAGACTCCCATGGGAGTCTATGCCTCTTCCCTTTTCGACTGCGCTGTTTGCTGGGAACACACAGCTCCCAGGAGAGAGCGGAGACCACTAGGGACGCGCAGTGCAACTCGCGCATGCGCAGTAGGGAACCGGGAAGTGAAGCCGCAACGCTTCACTTCCTGATTCCCTCACCTAGGATGGCGGCGGCAGCTGCCGAGAACCGAGCGGGTTCTCGGCGTCCCCTGCCGACATCGCTGGACCCCGGGACAGGTAAGTGGCCATGTATTAAAAGTCAGCAGCTGCAGTATTTGTAGCTGCTGGCTTTTAATATTTTTTTTTTTGGCAGTGTGGGTGAACCCCCGCTTTAAGTGCACAATAAACAATAAATAAAAAATAATAAACATGTGAATGAACATAGAGGGGTCCAAATGTCCTGAGTGGTAAGAGTAGATAAAAAGTAAAGTTAATTCATAGAAAATTCAATGATGATGCATCAGTCCCGTTAGGAAGAATCACATATCCACAGTTTTTTGAAAACCACCAGTGTAGGAGAAGGAAGGGAAGGTAGTGTGAGGGGATATCCAGACAGACAGTGACTCCGGGGGATACTGCAGATGGACCCTTACCAGGAATAGTGGACCTCCCTGATAGCAAGGTCATGTAAGCATGCAGATACAGCCCTCTGCAGGGACAGCTGGATGGTGGTGTCCGGATCAGCCAATGTGAACAACGTTCCAATAGGGGACGATTCCAGCATGTCTAATCTGGAGGGGGGCACCCGCCGGGCCCGGGGGGGCCGTACGTGCAAAAAAAAAACAAGAGAAAAACAGCTCCGATAGTGTAGTAGGATATAAAATTTATTGTAGAACGCAGGCAATAAAAAACAACTCCGCCATACAATGATTAAAACAAATGTAAAAAGCCAGCATAAAAAGCGAACACCCGTGCAAACATGGGGTGGACAGCGTGATGGCGTACAGTGCGTAGCCACGCCCTGCATGTTTCGTCATAAATGACGTCTTCAAAGGGGCACAGGCGACGCACTGAACTATCACCTATATAGCCCTGGACGAAAAACAAGCCTCGATCTCGTCTGGGTGTCGTACAGCGCTAGACAATAATAAGGAAGCACAAGCGAAACCAGACCTCGATCTGGCATTCACCACGCAATGAAGGCTCCATATTAGAATTCCCAATAGAGGGGAGAAAAAGGGCAAAAAAACAAATGAAAATGAAAAACAAGGGATTTATATAAATAGATAAATCCAAGATTTGGCCCGATATACATGAGTCCAAATCAGATGTAATTATAACTCACTAAATAAAAAATTAAAGAATATTGTAACTAACTGATTGCAATTTTTAAAGTTAGTCCACCTCTGCTAAAAAGGATGGACATTATTATTGATAATAATAATAAAAAATATAAAAATATATATATATATAATTATATCTTCCTATTCTGCCGATCAATTGATCGTAATAGAGAGTGGAGCCTCCATCTGAGTAGGGGACACCAGATAGTGTAAACATACATCCTATGATATGTGGTCCAAAAAGGCACAGGTTTAGGGGGAAAACTATACATACAAATTATATCTTAGGAATTATCAATAAACGCGTTTATCTCTATATCCACATTTAATCACAAAGATCTGAGGCAGCGAATTTTATAGATCCATTCCATTTCTAATTCGGAGATAGCACGCCATTTAGGTCCCCCTCTCCAAGGTAATTTAAGTCCATCTATACCTACAAAAGTAGTTCCACTAGGGTCCTGCTTATGTACCTCAAGATAATGTTTGGAAACTGGATGGCCTTTAAAGCCCCTTCTAATGTTCCCAATGTGCTCGTTAAGTCTCACCTGTAGGGGGTCGCACAGTGCATCCCACATATTGAAGCCCGCACGGGCAGGTGAGGAGATAAACGACATTGGTCCTGGAGCAGGTAATAAAAGACTTTATGGAAAAAGCTCAGGAAATACTATTAGCATGGAACTGGCTGACCTTCCTTTCTTTGATGGCATTAACGGAACACATCGCACAATTCCTATACCTATAGTACCCTACCAAATTTTGGAAGAACATAGGTTTTTTGATGGGAGGGTCACAAACACTAGGGGCTTGTCAGGTCCCACACTTACCAGACAGGTGAGTCCGCTTGGGCAGAGGGTAGGCTCCCTTACGTATCCGATTCGGGGCCCCTGGTAGAGTAGACAGGAGGCCACGAATGCGGAGTGGTATGAGGGCCTGAAGTAGGGTCCTGGAGCACAATGGTCTGGCAAGCAACCGGTAGATCTTCAGACTGGGTAGAGCAGATGCTGGGCAGGAACTGGTCAGGCTGGTCACACACAGGCAGAGGTCGGCAACGGGCTGGCAGCAGCGGTACAAGAGGGTGAGGCAGAAACAAGGTCAGACAAGCCGGGGTCGGGTTCAGGCAGCAATCAAGGAAGGTCCAAAGGGTAAGCCGGGTCACAACGGATAAGCACAACAAGGATACAGGAACACAGGATGATCACGGACAAGGTACAGAGCTGTTTGATCAGGCAGCACTGGGTCAGCATGGAGGCAAGCCTTAAATAGGCCGATTGGCGCCAAAACGCCGCGCACGTGCAACGCCCACAGGCGGACACGCGCTAACGCGGACGCGCGCGAACGCGCGTACGCACGAACGCCCGGACGCCACCCTGCACGCCACGGCCGGCCAGCCCAGACACACCAGCGCCCCCAGGGACACGCGCCCCAGCACGGACAGGAACGCGAGCGCCAACACGCCCCGGCGCGCCCCGGCGCCCAACCAGGTAACCTCTCTGACAGTGCCCCCTCCTCAAGGGCAGACTCCGGATGCCCAGCTGGGCCATCTTTGCGGGATGAGAGGTTTTGAAGGATTGAAGGAGATCGTTAGCATGTAAATTGTTTTCTGGTTCCCACGAATTGTCTTCGGGACCATAGCCCCTCCACTTCACCAGATATTGTACCTGATTGCGCCTTCTTCTGCAATCAAGAATTGCTTCCACTTCAAACTCCTCTTCGCCATCAACCTTAATCGATTTGGGTGGACCAATGCAACGACCAGGAAAGAAATTAGGAGTGACCGGTTTTAGGAGAGAAACGTGGAATACTGGATGTATTCTCAGGGAATTGGGGAGGTCCAATTCAAATGCCACATTGTTGATCTTCCTTTTGATCAAGAAAGGACCCAGGTATTTGGGACCCAGTTTCCTGGATGGACAAGCTAGCTTGAGGTTTGCGGTGGACAGCCAGACAGAATTGCCAGGTTCTAGCACAAGTTCTCCTCGTCTCTTTCTGTCAAAGATCCTCTTATAGTCTTCCTGAGCCTTGGTCATGGTTTCCTGTAGCAATTTATTGTTGTTGGAGAAAAAATTCAAGGTCTCGGAAACTGCAGGAACAGGGCATTCAGGAAATGCTCCAGGTAAGAAGGATGGGTGGAAACCGTAATTGGCATAGAACGGAGACTGATTAGTCGCTGAGTGTAAAGAGTTATTATAAGAAAACTCTGCGATGGGAAGCAGGGAGGCCCAGTCATCTTGGGAAAAAGCTGAAAAACAGCGGATGTATTGCTCCAAGGTTTGGTTCGTCCTCTCGGTTTGTCCATTGGACTGAGGGTGGTAGGCCGAGGAAAAGGACAACTCGATCTCAAGGGCACCACAAAGGGATCTCCAGAATCTGGAGGTGAACTGGACGCCTCTGTCCGAGACTATATTGGTCGGGACTCCATGTAGTCTGACGATTTCTTTGATGAAGATAGCGGCGGTCTCCATGGCTGAGGGGGTGCCCTTCATGGGGAGAAAATGGGCCATTTTAGACAACCTGTCCACTACGACAAAAATGGACGAAAAACCCTCTGATGGTGGGAGCTCCACGATGAAATCCATAGAAATCATGGCCCAAGGTCTCTCTGGGACTGGTAATGGCTTCAGTAGGCCCCATGCTCTTGACCGGCTAGTCTTATTTCTGGCACACGTATCACAGGACTCCACATATGCCTTACAATCCTTGGTAAGATGGGGCCACCAGAAGGAGCGTTGGACAAGGTCAATTGTTTTCCGTGTGCCGAAGTGACCCGCAAGTTTGTGGTCATGGCACAAGCTTAGTACCCGTGCTTTCAGCTCCTCAGGAACCACAATCCTATTCTTGAACCAGAGTAGTCCATCCTTGGCACAGGCTTCAGCAGGTGGGGGCATTCTCGAGGAGGCTCGCCTGATTTGAGAAATTATGTCTTCCTGTAGAACTAGGAAATTTCCAGAAGGGAGAATGGTGTCTGGGGACAGGGTTCTTTCAGAGTCGAGAAACATTCGGGAAAGGGCATCGGATTTGACATTCTTGGATCCAGGTCTGTACGTAATGTGAAAAATAAATCGAGAAAAAAAAAGTGCCCATCTGGCCTGCCGGGGTTTTAATCTCTTGGCCGTTCTTAGATATTCTAAGTTTTTATGGTCTGTGTAGACCAAGATGGGATGTGCTGCACCTTCCAGGAGATAACGCCATTCTTCCAGAGCTGCCTTGATGGCCAGAAGTTCCCGATCACCCACGTCATAATTTTTCTCGGAAGGAGAGAGCTTACGTGAGAAGAATCCCACTGGATACAGGAGTGCTTTGGCACCCTGTCTCTGAGATAGTACAGCTCCGACTGCAACTTCGGAGGCATCCACTTCCAGGACGAAAGGCAAGGCAGGATTGGGATGCTTAAGAATAGTGGCTGAGGTGAACAATGCTTTGAGTTTTTCAAAGGCCTCTTGTGCTTTAGGGGTCCAGTGGAACCGGCACCCTTGTTTAATAAGTTCCGTAATGGGAGCTATGATTGAAGAAAATCCCTTGATGAACTTTCTGTAGAAGTTGGCGAAGCCAATAAAACGTTGTACCCCTTTTTTGTCAGTCGGTGCAGGCCACTCCAGAATAGCGGATACTTTCTGAGGATCCATTTTAATGCCATCAGGAGAGATGATTAAACCCAAGAACTGGATGGATTGGAGCTCGAATTCGCACTTCTCAAGTTTGGCGTAAAGCCCATGCTGTCTTAGCCGGGAGAGTACGGTTCGTACATGTTTGCGGTGCTCCATCAGAGAGGCGGAGAAGACCAAGATATCATCCAGGTAAACGATGACATATAAATCCAGTAAATCATGAAAGACGTCATTAACAAAATGCTGAAATGTTGCCGGTGCGTTGCACAGACCAAAAGGCATGACAAGGAACTCATAATGACCAAATCGGGTACGAAAAGCTGTCTTCCACTCGTCTCCTTCTCTTATACGGATCAGGTTATAGGCTCCACGGAGGTCTAGTTTAGTAAACACGGTAGCAGATCCTAACCTCTGAAATAGCTCAGGAACCAAGGGTAGCGGGTATCTGTTTTTTATGGTAATTTTGTTAAGCTCCCGGTAATCAATGCAGGGACGTAGGGAGTGATCCTTTTTTTCCACGAAGAAGATGCCTGCCCCAGCTGGAGACGTGGAAGGACGAATGAACCCTTTCTTCAGGTTTTCGTCAATGTAAGTCTTCAAGGTGCCCAGCTCCTGCTCAGTTAAGGGAAAGATCCTACCAAAGGGGACTTCGGTACCCGGTAGAAGTTCTATTGGGCAGTCATAGGATCTATGTGCTGGAAGGGTTTCTGCCCCCTTCTTACTGAACACGTCTAGGAAATCCCGGTAAGGTTCAGGAAGGTCTTGGTAGAGTTTAGTTTCAGAGTCCATGCACAGACATTGGGAGGAGGTTGGTGGGATTCCCCGTAAGCAGTTTTGTCTGCAATATTCAGAGGAAAACTGAACCTTGCCCGTAGCCCAGTTGATGCTAGGATTGTGGGCCTGTAGCCAAGGTATTCCTAGGATAATTGGGAAGAGAGGAGAGGAGATGACATCTAGGCGTAATAGTTCCTGATGTTCCGGGCCAATGGTGGCCAAAAGGGGAACCGTTTCTTGGGTGACGGGTCCGGAACGGAGGGTGGAACCGTCTGCTAGAAAAACTGCCAGTCCTTGGGCCTTAGTTTGAGTGGGGATATGGTGAGTTTCAACGAAGGTCCGGTCAATGAATCCACTGCATGCCCCCGAATCAATGATGACCGGTACTGGGATGCTCCTTCCAGGTAACTGCAAGACAATGGAGAGTGTTAAATGGCTACCGGCACTAGGTAGGACAGGTGCACACAATGAGGAAGACGGTAGACACTTACGTCTTTTATTGGGGCATGCTCTTGCAAAATGACCGGGCTCTCCACAGTACAAGCACAGGTTGAGTGTGCGTCTTCGTGTCTTCTCTTCTGGAGTCAGAGAGGGACGGAGCAGTCCCAACTGCATAGGCTCCGAGCCTTCCTGGGCGGAAGCAGATGAGACCAATGGAGCTTGGTGCGGGGCACTAGGGACCCTGGGCAACATCCAGGTAAGACGTGGATGACCAACTGATCTTTCAGAGCGTCTTTCCCTGAGGCGACGATCAATTTGGATTGACAAATTGATGAGCTCCTCTAGTGTCTGGGGAACCCCCACTCGTGCCAGTTCATCCTTTAGAGGATCAGATAATCCCAGCCGATATTGGTGACGCAAGGCAGCGTCATTCCACTCCGTGTCGGAGCTCCAACGCCTAAACTCCACGGCGTAATCTTCAGCCGCTCTGCGACCTTAGTAAATAAATAAGTGCAGCGCTAGGTTTACTAAATAAAAAGTTCAATAAAGTTCATATGTTCATGAATAGTAACACATGTAGATAAAGAGGCACACAGACGTCACTGGTGATATAGGGTGCTTCATGCAAAAGTTTAAGGTGATCCTTGATCCGTGCTCACACCATTTGTTTAGTCAAACTGCTCACCTTGCTGACTAGACCCCTGAGCTAACAGGAAGGTCATGAGAGCTTTCACCACCTCCGGTGGTAATGGTAAACTTGTAGATGGAAGATGGACACCTCTCAGACTCCGCAGATAAGCTTTATGACTCTCCCACAGCAACATGAAACATAAAGAAAAAATCTAGTGCTCTCTGTATGACTAGTAAAAAGTAGCATTTATTAAAAGACGGGTACTCACATAAATAGCACTTAATCCAAGTGCTAAGATATCAAGCATAGAAAGATTGGTAACAGCAAAGCTGGTAAGGTGGCCGTAGTGACATTAAGATGAACTCCCGCACGCGTATCGTCCATAGGACTTCCTCAGCGATAGTGGAGTCTCGAAATGCCACTGTAGTTTAAATAGATAGCCCCTTATCACACTCACCTGTGTAATTGGAGAACAAGCGGTAAGTATCCAATCAGGACGCACCACTTACTAACAGGAAGTGTGTATCCAGAGAGGTTGCCATGGCGATCACTGGAGCGCGTCATACAGCGAGGAACCCCTTGCCACACTCACTTGTGTAGTTAAAAAACGAGTGGTAGGCATCCAATCAGGACGCACCACTCGCTAATAGGAAGTGTGTATCCGAAGTGGTTACCATAGCAATCACTGTAGCGCGTCATGCAGCGAGAAGCCCGTATGACAATCAGACTGTGTATTAAAAAGAACCGAGCGGTAAGCGTCCTATCAGAACGCACCACTCGGACATAGGAGAAGTTTGATAGGCTGTATCTTCATAGTGGTCATAGCGCCGCGACGGCGCAACGGCATGTCAACGTGACAGCGGATCACATGACCACGCTCCTCAAGCGATACCGCCCACCTCGGACAGGCGTACGCGAGGCTGCAATCTGTTTACATGTAACCATAGTGATCCGGCGTCGCGTCCGCAAAGCGGCAACACTCACGCCAGTCATCCTCACATTATACCGCCTCCCAGAGGCAGAGTAACCATGCAACTTCAGCGTGTGTGGTTGTCTCAGCAGCCAAAATAATGTGTGGGCTGGGTACATACCACATCACTGCTGGAGACCAAATATCATTCAAAGATAGGTGTATACCATACCAGGCTTGACGGTACCCACCCTACATTAAAAAAGGAAGAGTCTCCTGGGAACCAGCCTGGCCTAAGGCTCCCTCAAATTAGGAATTAATGATAATGTCTACATAATCTGTAGTCACCAATACTGACCCCTCATCCGGCATTAGAGGTGCACACAATATTTAAAGGTGTAGCCGGATGAAAACAATACCTAAACAGGTGTCCAATAAAGGACATCCTAAAAAATCGTTAAAATTAATAAGAAACTATTTAAAAATAATTTAGAATAATCTTAATTAGTCACTACGGCCACCTTTTACAATCACCCAAATATCAAAAAAAAGCTCTGCGACCTTGTTGGAGGGAATGCAAAGTGGCTTCAGCCGTTGCCGTTAGCTGAGGGTCCTCATACAGTTGGGACATGGCTAGGAAGAAGTCACTCACGGAGTCAAGAGATTGAGCCTTTTGCTTCAGTAGATGGTGGGCCCAGGTTTGAGGTTCACCAGTCAGCAAGGATATGACGAACCCCACTTTAGTAGCCTCCAGGGAGAATGTACGGGGTTGCAGGGCAAAATATAGTTCGCATGCGTTGCGGAACGCCTGGAACTTACTGCGATCTCCGGAAAACTTCTCGGGTGTAGGTACCCTGGGCTCTGGTGGAAGCATCACTACAGAGGGTGCCGAAGCCGGATTGGACGCTGCTCCTGAAGGAGAGGCTGAGAGGGCCTGGACCTGCCCTTCCAATCTGGTGTAGCCTTCTTGCAGACTTTTAACGGCTTGAGTAAGGCCCGCTAGGTGCCTGCACAGTTCATCCATGGGGGAGGCCCCCTGCCCGGACTCAGTCATGGCTGCCTGATACTGTCAGGTCCCACACTTACCAGACAGGTGAGTCCGCTTGGGCAGAGGGTAGGCTCCCTTACGTATCCGATTCGGGGCCCCTGGTAGAGTAGACAGGAGGCCACGAATGCGGAGTGGTATGAGGGCCTGAAGTAGGGTCCTGGAGCACAATGGTCTGGCAAGCAACCGGTAGATCTTCAGACTGGGTAGAGCAGATGCTGGGCAGGAACTGGTCAGGCTGGTCACACACAGGCAGAGGTCGGCAACGGGCTGGCAGCAGCGGTACAAGAGGGTGAGGCAGAAACAAGGTCAGACAAGCCGGGGTCGGGTTCAGGCAGCAATCAAGGAAGGTCCAAAGGGTAAGCCGGGTCACAACGGATAAGCACAACAAGGATACAGGAACACAGGATGATCACGGACAAGGTACAGAGCTGTTTGATCAGGCAGCACTGGGTCAGCATGGAGGCAAGCCTTAAATAGGCCGATTGGCGCCAAAACGCCGCGCACGTGCACGCGCCGATTCGCCAAAGCGCGCCGCGCCCCCGCACGCGCCCGAGCGCGCCCCCGACACCGGCGTGCACGCCCACCGAACCGGGTCGCGTCAAAAGCAACGCCCACAGGCGGACGCGCGCTAACGCGAACGCGCGCTAGCGCGAACGCGCGTACGCACGAACGCCCGGACGCCACCCTGCACGCCACGGCCGGCCAGCCCAGACACACCAGCGCCCCCAGGGACACGCGCCCCAGCACGGACAGGAACGCGAGCGCCAACACGCCCCGGCGCGCCCCGGCGCCCAACCAGGTAACCTCTCTGACAGGGCTACACATGATTTTATTGAAGGAGCTCCTCTAAAGACAATCTGAGGTCTATCAGGGAGTAATGGTCCCAGTACGGGGTCATTTTTAACAATATGCCAGTGTTTGTGAACCAATCTTTTGATTGTGAAATATTGATGAGAATATCTCGTAATGAAAGGACAAGTAAAATTGCCATCAGCGTTGATGCCTTTCCCTGTACTCTCCAAGAGAAGATGATCACAATCGAGTTGATCCACTTAATCCAATTTCTCTTTGAGGAAATGGGCCTCATACCCTTTCTCCAAAAATCTGTCTGTAAGGACCTTGAATTGGGCCTTAAAGTCAGTAATTGTAGAGCAATTCTGCTTTATTCTAATATACTGACTTTTGGGTACTGAGTCTAGCCATGCTTTATGATGGCAACTGTCACGGGGAATAAATGAACTGCGGTCTGTGGCCTTAAAATGAGTAGAGGTGAATAGAACATCTCCTTCACTGCAAATCTTAAGGTCCAGGAAATTGACGGTTTGTTGGCTGGCCTCAAATTTTAGTATGATACCTCTATCGTTCCTATTGAGACCTTCTATAAATGAACAGAGGGATTCATGGGTACCATTCCAAAGGAGGAGGATGTCGTCTATGTTTCTCTTGTTTTTTTTGCATGTACGGCCCCCCCGGGCCCGGGGGGCGCCCCCCTCCAGATTAGACGCGCTGGAATCGTCCCCTATTGGAACGTTGTTCACATCGGCTGATCCGCCACCATCCAGCTGTCCCTGCAGAGGGCTGTATCTGCATGCTTACATGACCTTGCTATCAGGGAGGTCCACCATTCCTGGTAAGGGTCCATCTGCAGTATCCCCCGGAGTCACTGTCTATCTGGATATCCCTCACACTACCTTCCCTTCCTTCTCCTACACTGGTGGTTTTCAAAGAACTATATGTGATTCTTCCTAATGGGACTGATGCATCTTCATTGAATTTTCAATGAATGAACTTTACTTTTTATCTACTCTTACCACTCAGGACATTTGGACCCCTCTATGTTCATTCACATGTTTATTATTTTTTATTTATTATTTATTGTGCACTTAATTCATTATTTAAGCTCACTTATCTCTAAGCTTTTTTTTGATTGTGTTATGTGATTCACTAATCATGCACAGTATATAAGCACTTAAATATTTATGCAAATAATATATGAATTTAGATCAGTGATCATTTGATTGCAAGCACACTTATATTTATTTTACTTTGGCTTATTACACAGATATTAGTGTATTTTTTGTTGCTGCTGCAGTCTAGTTTGTTTCTGTTTATTGCTTTTTAGCGCAGGTTTTTCGTTTATACTCTTACAATCTCCTGCTATGCGAATTGGATCCGGTGTCTTGCCGAATAAGTTCCTTCGGCGGATAGGTTCCCCCCCTGTACTGCGCAGGCGCAGCGCCTGCGCAGTACGTACTACTGTTGGCCGCCGGAGATAGCCGAAGCTCAAACGCTTCGATCAGCTGTACACGGCGCCTGCGCTCTGGGTCCAGATTCCTTCCCCTCTATCCAAGTGGACCTAGAGGGGGAATCTAAAAGTGCCGAGCGCAGCGAGGCCGTGCCCGAAGCGTGGCGAGCGAAGCGAGCCCGCGAGGGGCCCTCGTACAGGCGCCGTGTACAGCTGATTTTCAGCTGTTCCGCTTCGGCTATTTCCGCCGGCTTCTACTGCGCATGCGCAGTAGAGGGGGGAACTAATCCGCCGAGCGGAACTTATTCGGCAGAACACCGGGGAGCCTTGGACTAATGGTAAAGCACTATTGGTGCAAGCTGTCCAATAAAAAAGCTGCAATGGAGGCTGTCCTCTCACTGCAGTGTCATAGAAGGGGGCATGTGTCTAAAAGACACATGCTCCCTTCCAGTCCAACCCTCTTAACTAGAAGGAAAAAACATGGGTCCATGGCTATAAAATGTACCCATAATCCCATGTTTTTCTCACACAGTTAAGAGGGAGAATGAAAATCTGATGCTGCTAAAAAGGTACTGTTTTAATCAAGCTAAATCATATATTATTATGTTATATGTTATAACACTACTTTATTATTTATCTATTTACTGTGAAATTACTGGTTTGACGTTATAAGTTTAAATGTCAGTAATTTGTCAGTTAAGCCACCTGCTTGAGTACAGTTTTTGAAAATATAGTAAATTACCTTAAAAACAATATATGATAATTATTTGTATATTACTTACTTATGGTAATTAACCACTTGCTTACAGGGCACTTAAACCCCCTTCCTGCCCAGACAAATTTTCAGCTTTCAGCGCCAGTGGCGTCACTAGGGTTGGTGTCACCCGGTGCCGAAAAAATTGGTGTCACCCCCTCCTCCACCAACTACCTCAGTACAGACCCCCCCTCCACTAACTACAGACCCCACTCCATCAATATAGCCCAACTCCCTCAGTACAGACCCCCTTCCATCAACATAGACCTCCCCACTAAGTACAGACTCCCCTCCCTCAGTACAGACCCCCCTCCATCAGTACAGACCCCCGCTCAGTGCAAACCCCCTTTCCTCAGTATAGACCCCCACTAAGTACTGACCCCCTCCCTCAGTACAGACTCCCCTCCCTTATTGCAGACCCCCCCATCAGTACAGACACCCTCCCTCAGTGCAGAGTCTGCAGACCCCCCTCCATCAGTATCAACCTTCCACCTCAGTGCAGACCCCCCATCAGTACATACACCCCCCTCAGTGCTGACCCCTATCAGTATGGAATCCCCCTCTCAGTGCAGACCCTCCCCCCCATTAGTATAGAATCCCCCTCAGTGCAGACCCCCATCAGTATAAAATCCCCCCTCAGTGCCAACCCCCATTAGTATAGAATCCCCCCTCAGTGCAGAGCCCCCATTAGTATAGAATCCTCCCTCAGTGCAGAGCCCCCATTAGTATAGAGTCCCCCCTCAGTGCAGACCCCCATCAGTATAAAATCCCTCCCCCTCAGTGCCAACCCCCATTAGTATAGAACCCCCCTCAGTGCAGACCCCCCATTAGTATAGAATCCCCCCTCAGTGCAGAGCCCCCATTAGTATAGAATCCCCCCTCAGTGCAGACTCCCCCATCAGTATAGAATCCCCCTTCAGTGCAGACCTCCATCAGTTTAAGATCCCCCCTCAGTGCAGAGCCCCCATTAGTATAGAATCCCCCCTCAGTGCAGAGCCCCCATTAGTATAAAATCCCTCCCCCTCAGTGCCAACTCCCATTAGTATGGAACCCCCCTAAGTGCAGAGCCCCCACTAGTATAGAACCCCCCTCAGTGCAGACTCCCATTAGTATAGAATCCCCCCTCAGTGCACATCCCACATTAGTATAGAATCCCCCCTCAGTGCAGACCCCCATCAGTATAAGATCCCCTCTTCAGTGCAGATCCCCCATTAGTATAGAATCCCCCCTCAGTGCAGAAGCCCCATTAGTATAGAATCCCCCCTCAGTGCAAAGCCCCCATTAGTATAGACTCCCCCCTCAGTGCAGACCACCCATTAGTATAGAATCCCCCCTCAGTGCAGAGCCCCCATTAGTATAGAATCCCCCCTCAGTGCAGAGCCCCAATTAGTTTAAAATCCCTCCCCCTCAGTGCAGAGCCCCATTAGTATAGAACCCCCCTCAGTGCAGAGCCCCATCAGTATAAGATCCCCTCTCAGTGCAGAGCCCCCATTAGTATAGAACCCCCTGCACATGTCCACCCACATATACATAAAGTTTACAGACCTCAGAACAGGGCGGACGATACACACAGCCGTGTGTGTCCCTCGGGCTACTCCTCCTCCTCTTGTGTGGATGTAAACAGAGAGGAGGGGGAGGCGGCTTCAGTCCGCTGCACTGAGGGACACAGCGCAAGACCTGAGGCGCAGATCAGGGCAGCGGGCAGTGTTAGCAGTGTGTGCCGCTACCTATGGGTGTCACCCCTCTGGCGGGTGTCACCCGGGTGCGGCCCGCACCCCCCGTACCCACCTGTTCATCGCTGTCACTCTTTGAATGACAATTGCACGGTCATGCTACAGTTTACCCAAATTCGATTTTTATCATTTTTTTTCACACAGATAGAGCTTTCTTTTTGTGGTATTTAATTGCTGCTGGGTTTTTAATTTTTTTGCTAAATAAAACAAAAAGGGTACCGAAATTTTGAAAAAAAAAACAAAACAGTTTCATAGTTTGTTACAAAGTTTGAAAACAGGTAATTTTTCTCCTCCACTGATGTGTGCTGATGAGGCTGCACTGATGGGCACTGATAGGCTGCACTGATGGGCACTGATACGTGGCACTGATGGGCACTGATAGGCACTGATAAGACAGCACTAATGGGCACTGATAGGTGGCACTGATGAGGTGGCGCTGAGAGGTGGCACTGATGGTTGGCACTGATGGGTGGTACTGAAGGGCACTGATAGGTGGTACTGAAGGGCACTGATAGGTGGCACTGATAAGCAGGACTGATCGGTGGCTCTGATAGGCAGCACTGATCTGTGGCACTGATTATTAGACACTGATGGGCATTGATGGGTGGCACTGTGGGCACTGGTAGGTGGCACTGTGGGCACTGGTAAGTGGCACTGGTGGGTACTGATAGGTGGCACTGGTAGGTGGTACAGTGGGCACTGGCAGGTGACACTGGTGGGCACAGCCGCGGCTTTCTGAGTGAGGGACCGATGTCCCTCTGACAGAAGCCGATGATCAGCTTTTTTTCCCCTCACGCTGATAGCGCGAGGAAAAAAAGAATACCGATTACCGAGCTTCTGTTTACATCTAGTGATCAGCCGTCATTGGCTGACAGCTGATCACATGGTAAGGGGCCGCTATCGACCCCTTACTCGGATCTGTGATCAGCTGAGTCTCATAGACTCGGTGATCACAGAGCGCGTCGCGCGCGACCCGCAGGTTCGCGCAGACTGCGCTTGCTCGGGAGGATGTCCATGGATGGCCTCCCGGCAATTAAGGCCCGCACTGCATCTGTCTTTCTGCTATAGTGTGGGCGGCAAGAAGTTAACCACTTGTCCCCCCAAACAAATTCTGACACTTCTCTCCTACATGCAAAAATCATAATTTTTTTCGCTAGAAAATTACTCAGATCCACCAAACATTATATAAATTGTTTTAGCAGACACCCTAGGGCAGTGTTTCTCAACTCCAGTCCTCAAGGCGCACCAACGGGTCATGTTTTCAGGATTTCCACTATTTTGCACAGGTGATTTGATCAGTTTCACTGCCTTAGTAATTACCACAGCCTTTTCATCTGAGGGAAATCCTGAAAACATGACCTGTTGGTGTGCCTTGAGGACTGGAGTTGAGAAACACTGCCCTAGGGAATAAAATGGTGTTCATCGCAACTTTTTATGTTACACGGTATTTGCGCAGCAATTTTTCAAACAATTTTTTTTGTAAAGGAACTTTCATGAATAAAAAAAACACTTAAAGTGGTGTTCCGGACGAAATTATACTTTTTAAATAAAAATACCCCTATAATACACAAGCTTAATGTATTCTAGTAAAGTTAGTCTATAAACTAAGGTCTGTTTTGTTAGTTTATAGCAGTAGTTTGTTATTTTATAAACTTACAGCAGGCCATGGCCATCTTAAGTGTGGGCATCTGAAGCCAGACTGTATTTCTTCCTGCATCTCATCCTTGCAGATCTCGCACATGCTCAGTGCAGCACAAGCAGTGTAATAGGTTTCAGGTCAGGTTTCCATAGCAACGGCAGTGTCAGAGGAAGTTGCCGCCCCTTCCCAGAAGGCATTGCAAACAGGAAATGATGCGATGGGCCACGGCCAGGGAGGAGGAAGTGAAAAATTAATACAGCAGATATACAGTAGGTGTTGAGAAAAAAAAATTTAAAAAATCCAATTCGTTTACAGTGCACAGTTTAGTGAGGGATGCTAAAGAGTTGTAAAAGTGGGTGGAACTCCACTTTAAAGTGGTTGTTAACCCACTTCTACAAAATTGGTACTAGCAGACAGGGAGAAAAGGGGGGATGAGGACAGAGGAGACATAGGAGAGCAGGCTGTATATGACGAAGGCACGTACTTAGACAGCGGTGTAAGGGCTCAGCAGCCCTGATATATCATAGTCAAAGTACAGGGGGAAGGGTATAGCTAGGCAGGATCAGCCAGGTATTTCAGGTATTACAGGGGGCTAAATGACACAGCACATGCACTGTGTTGTATTTCATGCTGTAAGGCCCCTTTCACACTGGGGCGGGGGCAGCGTCAGCTGTAAAACGGTGCTATTTTTTTTTATCATCATTTTAGCGGCGTTATTTGGCCGCTAGCGGGGGCAGTTTTACCCCCCTGCTAGCGGCCGAGAAAGGGTTAAAACCACCGCAAAGCGTTGCTGCAGCGCCGCTTTGCCGGTGGCATAGCCGCGCTGCCCCATTGATTTCAAAGGGCAGGAGTGGTGGAGGAGCGTGCACATCCAGCTTTTGTCTGAAGAAAAAGTCAAATCGGCTGTCGAAAGCACCGTACTAACGATCCGAAAATCCGCAGACAGCTCATCTTATGAATTTACCCTTCTGATTTTCATATAGTGTGTACGAGGCCTTATGCCCCGTACAACCGATAGGATTTTCCGAGGGAAAATGTCCGATGGGAGCTTGTTGTCGGAAATTAAAACTGTGTGTAGTCTCCATCGAACATATTCCATCGGAATTTCCGACACACAAAATTTGAGATCTGGATCTCAAATTTTCCGACAACAAAATCCGTTGTCGTAAATTCCAATCGTGTGTACACAATCCCGATGCACAAAATGCTCGGAATCAAGCAGAAGAGCCGCACTGGCTATTGAACTTCATTTTTCTCGGCTTGTCGTACGTGTTGTACATCACCGCGTTCTTGAGGTTTGGAATTTCTGACAAGATTTGTTTGACCGTGTGTATGCAAGACAAGTTTGAGCCAACATCCGTCGGAAAAAAAAGATGGATTTTGTTGTCGGACTGTCCGATCGTGTGTACAGGGCATAAGACTAAGTTTCAGTGATCTCCACTGCTTGATTGATGCTGTTGACCCCTGCTCCCTGCAGAGTATTGTGGAGTATTGTGGGTTATTGCGGAGTATTGTGGGGTATTGCAGAGTATTGTGGGGTATTGCAGAGTATTGCGGGGTATTGCAGAGTATTGCGGGGTATTGCAGAGTATTGCGGGGTATTGCAGAGTAGTGCAGGGTATTGCAGAGTAGTGCAGGGTATTGCAGAATATTGCAGAGTATTGCAGAGTATTGCAGAGTAGTGCAGGGTATTGCAGAGTATTGCAGAGTAGTGCGGGGTATTGCGGGGTATTGCAGAGTATCGCGGGGTATTGCAGCGTATTGCAGCGTATTGCAGAGTATTGCAGGGTATTGCAGAGTATTGCAGGGTATTGCAGAGTATTGCAGGGTATTGCAGGGTATTGCAGAGTAGTGCAGAGTAGTGCAGAGTATTGCAGAGTAGTGCAGGGTATTGCAGAGTATTGCAGAGTAGTACAGGGTATTGCAGAGTATTGCAGAGTATTGCAGGGATGGCTGAGCATGGATGGATCCATGGATGTGACTGCAATTGTCACTGAGCAGCGCTGTGGGCACTACACATGCAGCCCACAGTGCTGCTGCCATCCGATCCCTCTCGTCTCACAGTGTACTGATCGGTACAAAGAGGGGTGGGAGGAACCGGTGTCATGACATGACGCTGGTTTGTTTACATGTGATCGATCCGTCATTTGGACTCGGTGGTCACGGATGTTCTCGCCCCCAGGGGGCACGCGAGAGCGGGATTCTGGGAGAATGTCCATGGACGCCCATCCAGAATAAGCCGACCGCGCTGCAGCTGTCTTTCGGCTATGGCCCGGTCGGCATGTGGTTAAAGCAGTTGTAAAGCTAAATTTCCTGAGCTGGTCCAGGCTCAGGAAAGATCTCGACCATATGGTTTGGATCCACCCAGATGCCTGGACCGGCAGCTGGCTCATCCTCTCAGCGATCCGCTTAAATCCTGAGCTAGTCCCTCCTGCTCCCTCCACAGCCCAGTGCTCCAATGAGCGCTGGAGGGGCAAAGCATAGAGCCGGTGATTGATAGTCGTGACTCTCTGCTCAGAGCGGTAGGGAGAACTGAGCGATCAGTGATGTTTGATCGCTCAGTTCTCACTGTAGAGCCGTCAGGGGACAGATGCTGCATCCACCTAGGTGAGTATACATTTTTTTTTATACTTTTCTTTTAAAGTGGTTGTAAGCCTGAAGAAAAAATGTAACTAAGAAGGGTACCTTGTACACCTAACCATCTGAAGCCACTTGTCCCCAGTCTTGTAAAGAAAGATGAATCCAGCATTGTTTAATCCTCCCCGCTTTTTTTCATGCTTTCAGAGCGACACATTAAAAAAATAAGTGTCGCCACAACCCCACTCTTTAGACTAACAGACTATAATTTCTCTCATGAACACGAGTTCCTATTGGTCGGTACTCGTAAAGGGGGCATGGCCAGCCGATGGGGAATCACGCCGCCTCACTGTCAACACAGACATCGAAGAAACACCAGCGAGTCTGAAGAAATCAAGTATAGAGCTGAGCACAGACCACAACACAACAGCCTAAAACACTGTAAAAGGAGAACACAGAGAGGACTGATCAAACTGTTGTACGCGCTGCGATACTGTGATTGCTGGCGGGAATGTAGAGATGGGAGGCGAGTCTGCTGATGTCATGACTCCGCCTCCCGATCGGCACTAGATTGCAGGCAGAGGCTCGGTTCACACTGTTCGATGCGGGAAACCCTGCGAATCCAGTGCGGGTTCCCTCATTGCACCTGAATCGCCGGAGGTTCACAGTTCACAGATCTGATGCTGTCCGTTTTCGTCCGATCCCTCCATAGGAATCAGCGGTGCTCTGACAGGCCCCTCCCCACTCAGTGAGCAGAGAGAGACAGGCCTGTCATCCACCGGCTCAGCGGAGATCAACGGAGAGATCTCCTGCTGAGCTGGTGGACTCCGCTGAGCGGATCCGCCTCGTGTGAATGAGCCCTAAGGCCGGGTTCACACTGGTGTGACACGACACTCGTCCTACTTTGGATCCAACTTTGCCCTGCGACTTGAAGTCAGAGACGCGTTCGACTTCAATGAACAGAAATCCGACTTTACAAGGCACTGTCTGGTATAAATCTTGAGGGGGAACTCCATGCCAAATTTTAAATAAAAAAACGGCATGGGTTCCCCCTCTAAGAGCCTGGTATGGATTTTAAGGGGAAAACCCTACACTGCAAAAACGGCAAGGGGATCCCCCCAAAGTCCATTCCAGACCTTATCCGAGCACGCAGCCCGGCCGGTCAGGAAAGGGGGTGGAGATGAGCGAGTGCCTCCCCTCCTGAACAGTACCAGGCCGCATGCCCTCAACATGGGGGGGTGGGTGCTTTGGGGCAGGGGGGCGCCCTGCGCCCCCCCCCGCCCCAAAGCACCCTGTCCCCATGTTGATGAGGACAAGGGTCTGCGGGCGGGGGGCTTATCAGAATCCGGGAGCCCCCTTTAATAAGGGAGCCCCCAGATCCTGGCCCCCCACCCTATGTGAATGAGTATGGGGTACATCGTACCCCTACCCATTCACCTGGGGGAAAAAAGTATCAATAAAAAAAACACACTAGACAGGTTCCTAAAGTAATTTACTAGGCAGCTCCGGGGGTTTCTTTCCGATTCGGCCGGGCTCCTCCGCTATCTTCTGCTTTTTGCCTGCTCTGTTGCTAGCGGTGGCCCGGTCTTCTCCGTCTTCTTCTTCCGATGTTGTCATGACGCTCTCTCCCGCTGTAATGCTGTGTGCAACGACTTATATAGGCATGGGGCGTGGTCACCGGGTGATGTCACCCGGTGAATACGCCCCTTATGACGTCACCGCCCGGGGCATGATGGGGCGGTGACGTCATAAGGGGCAGGGTCACTGGGTGACATCACCCAGTGACCACACCCCATGCCTATATAAGTCGTTGCACACCGCGCACACGGCATTACAGCGGGAGAGAGCGTCGTGTCAACATCTTAAAATCCATACCAGCCCCAAGGGCCCGGTATGCTCTTGGAGGGGGGAGCCATGCCGGTTTTTTATTTAAAATTTTGCGTCGAATTCCCCCTCTAGATCTTTAGAGCACAAGTCGCATGCCAAAGTCTGATCAGGCAAGACAGCGTTCTGACTTTGATCCGACTTCAATTATATTCAGTGGGCTGAAGTAGGATCAAAGTCGGACCAAAGTAGTGCAGGGAGCATTTTCAAAGTCGGGCCGACATGTGTCGGACCAGTTAAGACGGCTCCCATAGGGAAACATTGATTTTCACATGTCATGCGACATGAGCTCCCAATGTCGGAGCGTTTGTCGCACCAGTGTGAACCAGGCCTAAACCGGTGCACACAGAATCTGGTGCAGCTGTGCCAATTTAACCACTTCAGCCCCGGAAGGATTTACCCCCTTCCTGACCAGAGCACTTTTTACAATTCGGCACTGCGTCGCTTTAACTGCTAATTGCGCGGTCATGCAATGCTCTACCCAAACGAAATTTGCGTCCTTTTCTTCCCACAAATAGAGCTTTTTTTTTATGGTATTTGATCACCTCTGCTGTTTTTATTTTTTGCGCTATAAACGGAAAAAGACTGAAAATTTTGAAAAAAAATGATATTTTCTACTTTTTGTTATAAAAAAAATCCAATAAACTAAATTTTAGTCATACATTTAGGCCAAAATGTATTCGGCCACATGTCTTTGGTAAAAAAAATGTCAATAAGCGTATATTTATTGGTTTGCGCAAAAGTTATAGCGTCTACAAACTAGGGTACACAGCTTTTAGTTTCTGACTGCCTATGTCATTTCTTGAGGTGCTAAAATGGCAGGGCAGTACAAAACCCCCCCAAATGACCCCATTTTGGAAAGTAGACACCCCAAGGAAATTGCTGAGAGGCATGTTGAGCCCATTGAATATTTATTTTTTTTGTCCCAAGTGATTGAATAATGACAAAAAAAAGAAAAAAAAAAAATTACAAAAAGTTGTCACTAAATGATATATTGCTCACACAGGCCATGGGCATATGTGGAATTGCACCCCAAAATACATTCAGCTGCTTCTCCTGAGTACGGGGATACCACATGTGTGGCACTTTTTGGGAGCCTAGCCGCGTACGGGGCCCCGAAAACCCAGCACCACCTTCAGGATTTCTAAGGGCATACATTTTTTATTTTACTCCTCACTACCTATCACAGTTTTGAAGGCCATAAAATGCCAAGATGGCACAAACCCCCCCCCAAATGACCCCATTTTGGAAAGTAGACACCCCAAGCTATTTGCTGAGAGGCATGGTGAGTATTTTGCAGCTCTCATTTGTTTTTGAAAATGAAGAAAGACCAGAAAAAAATTTTTTTTTTTTCTTTTTTCAATTTTCAAAACTTTGTGACAAAAAGTGAGGTCTGCAAAATACTCACTATACCTCTCAGCAAATAGCTTGGGGTGTCTACTTTCCAAAATGGGGTACTTTGGGGGGGGGGTTTGTGCCACCTGGGCATTCCATGGCCTCCGAAACTGTGATAGGTAGTGAGGAGTGAAATCAAAAATTTACGGCCTTAGAAAGCCTGAAGGCGGTGCTTGGTTTTCGGGGTCCCGTGCGCGGCTAGGCTCCCAAAAAGTCCCACACATGTGGTATCCCCGTACTCAGGAGAAGCAACAGAATTTATTTTGGGGTGTAATTTCACATATTCCCATGGCATGTTTGAGCAATATAACATTTAGTGACAACTTTGTGCAAAAAAAAAAAAAAATTTGTCTCTTTCCCGCAACTTGTGTCACAATATAAAATATTCCATGGACTCGACATGCCTCTCAGCAAATAGCTTGGGGTGTCTACTTTCCAAAATGGGGTCATTTGGGGGGGTTTTGAACTGTCCTGGCATTTTATGCACAACATTTAGAAGCTTATGTCACACATCACCCACTCTTCTAACCACTTGAAGACAAAGCCCTTTCTGACACTTTTTGATTACATGAAAAAATTATTTTTTTTTGCAAGAAAATTACTTTGAACCCCCAAACATTATATATTATTTTAAAGCAAATGCCCTACAGATTAAAATGGTGGGTGTTTCAATTTTTTTTTTCACACAGTAATTGCGCAGCGATTTTCAAACGCATTTTTTGGGGAAAAAACACACTTTTTTAAATTTTAATGCACTAAAACACACTGCAGTGGCAACAAAATTAATACATTTTTAATAGCCTTTAAAAGCCTTTACAGGTTACCACTTTAGATTTACAGAGGAGGTCTACTGCTAAAATTACTGCCCTCGATCTGACCTTCGCGGTGATACCTCACATGCATGGTGCAATTGCTGGTTACGTTTGACGCCAGACCGCCGCTTGCGTTCGCCTTAGCGCGAGAGCAGGGGGGACAGGGGTGCTTTTTATTTATTTATTTTTTTTCTTTATTTTTTTTTGCTTTTTTATCTTATTTTTAAACTGTTCCTTTCATTTTTTTTTTTAAATCATTTTTATTGTTATTTCAGGGAATGTAAATATCCCCTATGATAGCAATAGGTAGTGACAGGTACTCTTTTTTGAAAAAATTGGGGTCTATTAGACCCTAGATCTCTCCTCTGCCCTCAAAGCATCTGACCACACCAAGATCGGTGTGATAAAATGCTTCCCCAATTTCCCAATGGCGCTATTTACATCCGGCGAAATCTAAGTCATAAAATGCTCGTAGCTTCCGGTTTCTTAGGCCATAGAGATGTTTGGAGCCACTCTGGTCTCTGATCAGCTCTATGGTCAGCTGGCTGAATCAACGGCTGCATTCTCAGGTTCCCTGTTGAGACAGGAGAGCCAGAGAAAAACACGGAAGACGGTGGGGGGGGGGGCATTCCCTCCCACGGCTTGTAAAGGCAGTCTAGAGGCTAATTAGCCGCTAGGATTGCTTTTACATGAAAGCCGACAGCTGGCTAAAAAGAATGATACCAAGATGATACCTAAACCTGCAGGCATCATTCTGGTATAACCACTCAAAGTCGTGAATGGCGTACCTGAAGACAAAAAAATGGTTAACAATAAAGCACAGTAAACGGTAAAGTATAAAAAATTGCATACCTGAAAAGCAAACATGATAAAACATAATAACAATAAAACATTGCAGAATAGAATACAGTAAAAAAGAGCAGAACAATAGAGAGAGAGAGAACAATAAAACGACAACTACTTTTTTTTATTTTTGTTTGTGTTTTTTTTTTTTTTTTACACTTTTTTTTTGTAACTGTAACTTTTATAACTGTAACCGGTTCCAGGTTCGAGTCTCTCAAAATGCGATGGCATCTTGGGAGACCCTGTGAAAGTGTGCCTAGTCTGTGCAATGCTGTACCCTACGCTAATACTCAACTAGTGTATGGTAGCATTCAAAACATTCACCAATGCAAAGACCATGATTGTCAGGACAGGAGGGACAATAATAGTGGGTGTCACGCCTATATCCGCGCTTGCTGCAGACACGACATCTTTTTTGGGGGGGTTCGTTGGGTAGGGGTACTCGGGAGGATATATAAATGCCTCTCATGCAGCCGACTGCATTTGGTTGGGGATGTGAATGGGGGAAGTACGGGCGCTGCAGAAGCGGTGGGTTCCCAATTAGGATTGGCGAATGCAGCAGGAAGGGCACTATGGGCACGACGGGCCTGTGTTTGTCTTTTTGGTGGAAGCGGGACACTACTTGTGCTTGCCACCTCACCAGCTTGAACTGCACTTATGGGACTCGCCACGTCACCAAGTGTTACTGCAGTGCTGGTTTGACTACGACCGGGGTGTACTACGCCGCTGGTGCTTGCCAGTTCACCAAAACGCTACAAAAAAAAGTGTCAGTGATCGATCGATACTGCACTTGGGTGGGCTGGACTGGGCTGGGCCGGGCGGAGGGGCAAAACGCAGGTGCTAGCAGGTATCTGGGCTGATCCCGCTAACACTGCGTTTTTGGGAACCCTAAACTGCTGGGGACGCTAGTATAGATCTGATCGGATCAGATATTGATGCGTTCAGATACTATACCACTAAGGGAGGTGTACGGTGCGTGTACGGTGCGTGCGTGGGTGTTCGCGGTACTGGCGCTAATCTGACGCTGCCTAGGGCGACGCATATCACCGCCGGGCGATCAGGGGGCTAAACCTTTATTCGGTAATAAACGGCGGGTGCCCTGACACTATAAAAAATAAACGAACTAACCAGCGTCACCCGTAACGGTTATACGGTGATCAGTGGTGAAAGGGTTAACTAGGGGCCATCAAGGGGTTAAAACATTTATTAGATAGTATATGGGGGTCCCTGTCGCTATAAAACACTGACGGCGAACCTAAATATTTACGTCCCTAACTAGCGTCACCAGCGACACTAATACAGCGATCAGAAAAATGATCGCTTAGCGACACTGGCGACAGGGGGTGATCAAGGGGTTAAAACTTTATTAGGGGGGTAAGGGGGGTACCCTAGACCTACAGGGGGCTAAACCTTTATTCGGTAATAAACGGCGGGTGCCCTGACACTATAAAAAATAAACGAACTAACCAGCGTCACCCGTAACGGTTATACGGTGATCAGTGGTGAAAGGGTTAACTAGGGGGCAATCAAGGGGTTAAAACATTTATTAGGTAGTATATGGGGGTCCCTGTCGCTATAAAACACTGACGGCGAACCTAAATATTTACGTCCCTAACTAGCGTCACCAGCGACACTAATACAGCGATCAGAAAAATGATCGCTTAGCGACACTGGTGAGGGGGGGGTGATCAAGGGGTTAAAACTTTATTAGGGGGGGTAAGGGGGGTACCCTAGACCTACAAGGGGCTAATACTAACTGTCCCACCACTGCTAACTGTCACAAACTGACACTATGCAGTAATCAGGAAAAAAAAAACCTGCTTGGTGTCAGTTTGTGACGGGGGGGGGGGGTGATTGGGGGGGGATCGGGGGGCGATCGGGGGGGATCGGGGGTGTAATGTATGCCTGGCATGTTCTACTGTGTTGTGTGTGAGTGTTGGTGCACTTACATGTCATCTCTCCTCGGCGCTGGAACGGAAACTGCCAGACCGAGGAGAGATGACATCACATCCTCTGCCTCTGTGTACTATACAGAGGCAGGATATGTTTCTCATTGGCTGGGAGCGATCGCGAGGGGGGGGCCACGATCGGATGGCCTCCCCCTCGCCTGTCATCGCTCCCAACCAAATGCCAACCGCAGCTGGCACCGGGGGGGGTCCGATCGGACCCCCCACCCGCGGGAAGGCAATCACGTTCCAGGTACGTGATTTTGCCTGCCCGTGCCGCTCTGCTCACGTATATAGGCGTGAGGCAGTCGGCAAGTGGTTAACAAGCAGCTTCTAACTTCAGCTAATAAAACGTAGAAGTTGATTGGTTAATTATGCACAGCTGCACCATATTCTGTGTGTACCACTTTTAAAAATCCCCCCAACCTTGTCAATCAGAGGCTGTATTTGCATGTAATCGAATAGATGAGTGGGTACATGTGAACAGCTACAGTTACTAAAGGAAAATAGAGTGCACACTTTTGGAAGTGCAGTTGCTCCAGAGCTTAGTAAATAAAGGGGAGCTCTGCTGACTTCCATCATCCAATCATGTGCAAGTAAATTTTTTTTTTTTTTTCCTGGCATGTGATTGGGTAGTCTTTGTAAAGTGAAGTTTTACCTCATTTACTAAGCTTTGGAGCAACTACAGTTTGGAAAGTGCACAGTCTATTTGCCTTTAGTAAATAAATGCCAGTGTGTGCAGGCAGCACAACTGCCAGCAAGAATTTCAGGCAGCATACACCTCCGGCAAGATACTATTGATTCTTGAAGGTGGCTGCCTCTGATAGCTGTTATTTGGTCAAAGGAGAAGTCCAGAATTTGCAGCACCTTTAAAGATATGCTGGCTTTCAAGGGCTTAAAGTGGAAGTCCAGTCAAAAATTATTTTTTTCCTGTTAATAGTATGTTAAATATTGTTATCTTTGATATTATTCATGAGATAGAGAGATTTGGAAGTATGTTATGTTTGTTAGAAACTGTAAGATAGATTACAATGCAACATGCTGCAGATTTTCTACAGTGTAGAACCACGTGGTTGTTTCTGCATGGCAATGATTGGCACTGTGTGCATGGTGTGGCACTGATGGGCACTGTGTGCATGGTGTGGCACAGATGGGCACTGTGTACATGGTGTGGCACAGATGGGCACTGTGTGCATGGTGTGGCACACGCCCCGCTGCTGTGAAAGAAATATGAAAGAAATGGGGTACAAAGAAACATTTTTGAAAGTTTGGAAGGATACAGATCGATTTCTAATGCTCATTACATGTGAGTAATGAGTCTCTGTTTCCACTAGTGCAACTTGTCATGAACACATAAAGTCGCATCGCAAGTATCAGCCCATTGATTTCAATGGCAAACGTTCCTATCTATGCGACTTTTTGAAAATCAGGGACTTTGAAAACATGCCTGCACTACTTTGATGCAACTTTTGATGCAACTTTAATCCAGAGTGTAAAGTCGGATCAAAGCTGAACTCAAAGTCGCACTATAAATTGCAGGATTTTGGAGTCGCACTAGTGGAAACGTAGTCTAAGGCTAGAGTGTGACTTTGGAGTGTGACTTTTATGCGACTTTAAGTGTAGCTTTGATCCAACTTTACACTCTCTGGATCAAAGTTGCATCAAAAGTAGTGCAGGTACCTCTAAGTTGCTGATTTTCAAAGTCGCATAGATGGGAACGGGTGCTATTAAAATCAATGGGCTGTGACAAGTCGTACTAGTGGAAACGGAGCCTAATGCCCCGTACACACGGTCGGACTTTGTTCGGACATTCCGACAACAAAATCCTAGGATTTTTTCCGACGGATGTTGGCTCAAACTTGTTTTGCGTACACTCGGTCGCACAAAGTTGTTGGAATTTCCGATCGCCAACCACACGGTCACGTACACCACGTACACCACGTACGACGAGACTAGAAAAAGCCGGTTCAGAACCAAGCGCGGCACCCTTTGGGCTCCTTTTGCTAATCTCGTGTTAGTAAAAGTTTGGTGAGAGACGATTCACGCTTTTTCAGACTCGTGGCTTTCAGATCGTTTTCTGCCGTTCAGTTTGTGCTTGTGGGTTTGTATCTGCTCTTCAGTGCGTGCAGCAAGTTCCGCGTGACTTTAATTAGTCATTGTATTCTTGTTCGTTCGTTACTATTTTTCAGGTCGCTCTTCACAGGCCTTGCTGTTCTTCAGTGCGTTCTGTTACTTCGTTCTGAGCAGCCGACCATTTTCTAGCCATGTTGCGTATGCGTACTCCTCGTAGAGTTCGTGCTGTGCGGGGGCTTGGTTTTGGGGTCCTGACCTTGACACAAGTCCAGTCCATGAACAGGGTGGGGAGGAGTTCATGGACCAAGAATTGGTTGCTTCAGCGTGACCAGTTCTCTCATATGCCTTTGCTCCGTGAGATCCGTGAGAATAATCCTGATGATTTCAGGAACTTTCTCAGGATGACGGACCCCGTGTTTCACCGTCTGTTGGCTTCGCTGACCCCTTATATTAGCAGGCAGGATACCTGCATGAGGCAAGCCATCACTCCGGAGCAGAGGTTGGTCGCTACCCTGCGGTATTTGGCGACAGGGAGAAGTCTGCAGGACTTGAAGTTCTCGACAGGCATCTCCCCCCAGGCTCTGGGGATCATTATCCCAGAGACCTGTTCTGCCATCATCCAGGTCCTGCAGAAGGAGCATATGAAGGTAAGATTTTTATCCTTTATATCACATTTTATTGTATTGAATGTTTGCTAATATATTGTATTTCTTTCCTAATTCCCTAATTACCATTATTGTAATATGCTGTGAATGTCCCCTTTGTCCTCATGCATGCTGGATTTTTATGTAATTATTATTTTAGGTCCTTCATACATATTTGCCCTTCAATAACCTCCCCAGCATGGTGTCTCCTGGCCCTATATTCACCTCATGTAGTCACTTAACAATGTATTTTTTCTGCTCCATAGTAGTGCTTTACCCCAAACACCCCTAAAATGTTTTGAAATGTTATTTTTGCTTTAAATTCAGGCAGAGTGCCAGAGGCTTTTTTTGGTGGTGTCCCCAAATAATTTTTAGTAACTCTCCCTCCCCCAACTGCTAAGTCAGCTGATCCCAATTCTCTATCCTCAATCATCTATCTGCTGACTTTGCCAAACCCATACACACTATACCCACCTCTTTTGTGCTCAGATTTATGGATGAATTCCCCAAAGCATGTAGTGCAAGGGCCTGCCTGTATACTTTCAAATGGTACTGTTTAAAGTTTTTGGATCCTATTATTATCTTGATAGGTAATAGCAGAATGTCGAAATGTCCTCAAATGTGTACAGTGTGTATTTCTATGTTTGTATTATGACACTTCTTACCTGTCCAGTGGGCTGCCAATAGTGTAACTAAGGAGGGTCTGTTCCAAGTAATACCCATTATTTAGGCATTCATCTCTCAATGAAGTGAAGAGGGTTACCTGTCCAAGATTTCCACACACCCCCTATAATGTTAGAAATGGCCCATGGGAGGGGGGGGGGTATGATAGGTGTACCTTATACTTTGGCATTGTTAAATTCCCCTTAATAAATTCTATCTGGAGGTTGCCCCATAATGTTTGTGTCTAATCTGCTTGCCATGTTTCTGATCAAAAATAGTAATGTTTATTGTTTTTTCCTCAACAGTTTCCTTCTATGCCACAGGAATGGCAGACTGTGGCCTCCCACTTTGCCGAGCGGTGGGACTTTCCTAACTGCGGGGGGGCAATTGATGGGAAACACGTCCACATCGTCCCACCACCCAACTCGGGGTCATACTATTTCAACTATAAGGGGTTCAATAGTATAGTGATGTTGGCGGTGGTGTCGGCTAATTACGACTTCCTGTATGTGGACGAGGGGAAGAATGGCCGGATGTCCGATGGTGGAGTCATCGCCCAGACGGAGTTTTACAGGCATCTCCAGAATGGCAGCTTGGACTTGCCAGCTCCAGAGGACAATGTGGAAGGACTCCCATTCGTGTTTGTTGCTGATGAAGCGTTTGCGCTGGGGGACTACCTGATGCGGCCATTCCCAATGAGGACCCTCACCCCGGAACAGAGGGTTTTTAATTACCGGCTGGCCAGAGCCCGAAGAGTGGTGGAGAACACATTTGGAATCCTGGCCAGCCGGTTCCGCCTATTTCTGACACCCATCCATATGGCGGAGTATAAACTGAACCATATTATACTTGCGTGCTGTGTTCTCCATAACTTTTTAAGGAAACATTCGGCCAACTATGCTGGCTCAGTTGGGCCTGAGGCCAGAATGATACATCAAACCACACTGACGGCGCTTGAAAGCGGCCGTCCTGGCTTGCCCTCCCTGAGTGCCCGTGATGTCCGGTTACACTACCTGGAGTTCTTTGCGGGTAGGGGGGCCATCAATATGCCAGCAAATATGTGAAGCCTTTTTATAATAAAAAATAAAAAGAAATTCTTTGTGGACATTTACTGCTTGTGTTTGTTTTAGCTGACCCTGACAGAAATGTTTGGAGTGCAGAAAATGGTGTGATTGTGTAACCTTATACAAAGCACTGTTGGCTGTTATTTACTAAATGCAAAAACACATTTCACTACAAGTGCACTTGCAACTGCACTGAACCTGCACTTGTAGTGCAAAGTGGATCTGCCCTTAGGAAATAACCCCCATTTTCGCTGAAAACAGCAATTACATCACCCCAAAAGTGTTGTAGTGTTGAGACAATAATCCACACATTCTTGATTAACCAACTTTTTTATACCTGCACAATCACATGTGCATTTACCAAAGGTTTTTAAAACAAACCAACATGTTTGTTGTATAACAATTTTTGGGGTGGCATTATTAAAAATAGAAATGTCCATTTACGATAAAACAGGCCTGTGTAAAACCAACAAGAAAGACAAAAAACTTGAACTTACAAAGTTCACATTAGGTAAAACCTGAAGGCAATATCAGACATGAGTATTTAGGAACTGTGTTTGATATTGCGTTCAGATGGGGGGAAATCACCCCTGGAAAAGCCAAATTTGGAAGATGCACACCAATTTACGAATGTCAACATGTGAACATGTGCTAGCTGCCATCACGGGGGATCAAGGGATGTGTTTTGGAGGAGCAAGCCCTTCCTCACCGCTACTTTATTATTGAGGAAGGGGTTGCACCCCCAAAATGCGTCCATTGATCTCCCGTGATGGCAGATAGCACAGATAGCACATGTTGGCACACTGTGTGCATCCTCCAAATTTGGCTTTTCAAAACATTGCAAAAAGATTTAAAACATTGGACCACAATAGAAAAAGTGATTTTGTGGGGTTTTAAATTCGCCCCAAAACATCAATGATGTTATTATTTTTTTGAATCACATCATTTATTTTTTTCTGGATGTTTTGCAATTCGACATTACACCCCATGATCTCCCCGATCAGGATCTGGGCACTTTCAGATGTGAAAGGATCTTCGATCACCTAAATAGAGAGAAACCAAACAAAAACAGATATCAAAAATCTGCCACCATCCATCTCTTTTACGTGTTGTGGTGCCAATTTCCACCACATCTTCTTCTTCCTCCTGCTCTTCTTGGGTTGGGGGTATTTCACCTTCTTCCATAGGTGGGGGGTCTCTGGTCTCCTCGGATGAGGGGTGTCCTCCGAGTCTTTTCTCCCCTATGTAAAACAAAAATGCTATAATTAGCACATAGATATTTGATGGCAGAACTATAAATAGGAAACATTGCTTGGAAGTGGGGTACAATTGTCTATTTTAGCCAAGTTCCAAGATATATTTTTTTTATTGGCCTTTGTCAAGCTGCAATACTTTACCTGTTTAGTACAAGCTTCACAGATGGAGACCCCCCTATAGTATACACTGGAGCACCTGTGTGGGCCCCCTAATAAAAATGGTGTTTTTGTGTCCCACACTAGTGCTCCAGTGTCCAGATGTGAAAACAGCTGCTCAGTGTCCTCTCCTTACACAGAATCTAGTTTGCATTTCATTCTAGTAACAAACCCATCTACACAAACAAATATTTGGCATCCAAGTAGGCCCTAAAAAATGTGGGAAAATGCATATGGCCTAAACAATGGTGTTTTAGAGGCCGAAAGAAAAATGTTTGATACGAACGAATAATGGGCCCATGAACATTAAATGTCCACATTTAAACTGTACAATTAAGAAAAGCATATGGAGCAGCACGAACGGAATAAAGACAGAAAGAATAGGAACACAGCACAACTACTTACTTTTTTGCAGCACTCTCCGGATCTTTCGGTACTGCTCTGGCTCTCTTAATTTCAGGTCCGACCACCGCTTCCTGAGCTGATCTTTCGATCGTCGTACCCCGAAATTCCTGTGAAGACTTTTGACCACTTTCGCCATGATCTTGGCCTTTCTGATATTGGGGTTGGGGTAAGGCCCATACTTTCCGTCATAGTCAGCCTTCTTCATGATGTCGACCATCTCCAACATCTCCTCAAAGGACATATTTGTGGCCTTAAAACGTCTCCTTCTGGATCGGGACGTGTCCGGATCCGGGCTTTCCTCCTCCTCTTCCTCGTTTCTGTAATTAGCACGCACCTGCTGTGACTCCGCCATGTGCTCTTCCCCCACTGCGCCGAACGAAAAAGGGCGGGGAATAGAATAGAAAGAACGTCAGGGGCGGGCGGAGTTACACGCATGCGCAGTGTATATAAAGCGTAACACGTACGATCTGTGAGCGGAGGAAGGAGCATTGGACGCGCCGATCGTAATAACGAAGGTAAGAGACAAACTTGTGCCTATACTGCTTCTACATTGAGGCCTATATTGTAACAAGATTAGGAGAGTTTTGTCTGACATTAGGCTTTGTCTTGTGTTGTGTCTTGCAGTGAACATGGATATGCTAGTGAAAGACAATGACTTCATGTCAGTATTCATTGATATGTTAAGGGAGCTGCCATGTCTGTGGGAGATTAACCACCCACATTACAAGAACCAAGCAAAGAGGAAGGCAGCACTGGAGCAATTGTGTGAAATTGTGAAGCAGGTGATCCCCACGGCAGACATCACCTATTTGAAGATCTTAATTGGTGGCCTGAGGAGTACATATCTAAGGGAGCCCCAAGAAAGTCCAGGATTCGCAGAGATCCAGAGCAGCAGATGACATCTATGTCCCCAGGATGTGGTACTACGACAGGCTGCATTTTCTGGCAGGCCAGACTGAACCCAGGCCATCCCTCTCCAGTCTTCCTTCCACGCTTCCTTTCCCCCCCGGCTGAGGCTTCTGACGCCCAACCTAGGCCTTCCAGGCAACAACACATGGAGGAGCCCAGATTGAGCCAGGTATAGCATTCCTCTAAATATTTCTGCTTGTCCAATCAATGATGTTAACTAGATGTTAGTTGGGAGTACTAATTTAGGATTGTGATTGATGAAGCAAAAACTAAAACCATGTCCCTTTTTCATACACAGGGAAGTCCCAGCCAGGAGGTGGCCGGGCCAAGCCGGCTGGCTGATCTGCAGGTCCCTCCACTCCCCCTGAAAAGAGAAAGTGGCAGGAGGAGGAGTGCCCTAGAGGAGGCTGGCAGAGGACTCTTTTGGAGGGCTACAGAGGTTCTGGGAGCACCACACACCGTGGAGGAGGACATTGCTGCCACCATTGCCTATAAAATGCAAGCCATGTGTGAGTCGCTCATATTGGAGGTTCTTAAGAAAGGTATGAGGGGCCAAATTACAGCTCAGACACACCTTTGCGATGGTCCTCCTCCTCCTCCTGCAGGTCCTCCTCCTCCTTCTCCTCCAGCTCCTACCAGTCCTCCTCCTCCAGGTCCTACTCCTCCTCCTGCCACATCTCCAACAGCACAGCCACAGCCCGGAAGGAAGCGTGGAAGGAAGACCAGAAAGTGAGGACCCTGGATCCAGTCTGGTCAGCCAAAAAATGCAGCCTCTTGTGGTACCACAGCCTGGGGACACACATGTCATCTGCTGCTTTCCAGATCTCTGTGAATTCTGGACCAGACTGCCCTCCCTTACATATGGACTCCTCAGGCCACCAATTTTGATGTTCAAGAATTGATGTCTGCCGTGGGGGTCCCAGGCTTCGCTAATTTCTCCTGTTGATCCAGTGTTGCCTCCCTCTTTGTTTGGTTCTGATCCCTTAATAAAGGATTTTTGTTTTAAAATTATACTCTCCTATGTGTTTTACTTCAAAAAGGACAGTTTGTTTGTGAGGATTCAGGTACATTTCAAATATACAATGTGAAATTTACAAGGGACACCAACAACAAACAATCTCCTTGAGATTAAATAATAAAAGATATCAATGGTGTTGGGGTAACTTGACACACAAAACACACACAAAAATATTCTGGAGTAAAAATAAAAATAACATTGAACAAAGATCAGCCTTGGAAAAAATACAAACATTAAATCTAAAAAAAAAAAAGGCTTAAAATCCTCCAAAAAAATAAATTAAAAAAAAAAAACATTCTGTCAGATGTGACAACTAATATCAATATATTCAGGGAATCCCAATAAAAAAACAAAAATAAAACTTTGGGAGAAGTGTGTGTGAATATGAGCAGCAAAACTACTTAATTCTTGTCACATTATAAAGAAGAAGAGAGTGCGCTGTATTAAACCATTTTTGACATTGCAGCGTGACGAAAGTGCTGTATCCATTGCGAACGCTAAGTTTACCAGAACGAGCTGTTCCGTGCCGGAATTTCTTCTGAGCATGCGTGGCACTTTGTGCGTCGGAACAGGCCACACACGGTCGGAATTGACACGATCAGATTTTGTTGTCGGAAAATTTTATCTCCTGCTCTCCAACTTTGTGTGTCGAAAATCCGATGGAAAATGTCCGATGGAGCCCACACACGGTCAGAATTTCCGACAACACGCTTCGATCGGATATTTTCCATCGGAAAATCCGACCGTGTGTACGGGGCATTAGTCTACGTTTCCACTATTGTGAACCCATAGTTGCATGATTTAGAGTGTGACTTTGATGCAAATTTGAGTGCAGCTTTGATCCAACTTTACGCTCTCTGGATCAGTTGCATCAAAGCATTGCAGCTACCTATAGATGGGAACTGGTGCCATTGAAATCAATGGGCTGTGACTTGTCATGTGACTTTATGTGGCCAAAGTCACATGAAAAGACACACTAGTGGAAACGGAGCCTAATGTGGTTGCCTGTACTGTTCCTGTAGGCTTGGTTTCCACTATTGTGGCCCCAAAGTCACGTGATTTACAGTGAGACTTTGTGATTTTTAATGCGATGTCATGCGACTGGTGAGAACCATGGGAGAACAAGTTGCACCAAAGTCGGAACAAAGTAGTACAAAAACCTTTCTTGGAGTCACTGGGACTTGAGTCGCACCAATTAGAATGGGGACCATTGAAATACATGTATTTTGACTTGTTATGCGACTTCACATGTGTCAAGTCGCACAACAACTCGCAATAGTGGAAACAAAGCCTTAGTGTACACTCATCATTGTAGACTGTGAGCTGAGACCCCAGAGCACTTCCAGCTGCACTGACAGTCCCCCCACCCCTGTGTCCAGCTCCCTTCTCCAGTGGTAGTCTTCATTCAAAGCCCAGCACAGCTATACTGTATATGTGCAATGCACCTCAACCCCCCCCCTCCCCCCGTGTGCTGTGTGGATGGGACTTTTTTTATTTCTTCATTTTCTCATGAATTAGGATGTACAATGCATCCTTATAGATGAGAGAACACTGGGCGGGAACCTATAATCAGCTCCACCCATCCTGTAAACGCCCACTGGCTACACAGGAACAGTGTCCTTCCCCGGAAGTGATGTTACTAGCTTACAGTAACCACACTCACTGACTGCTTTTAGACTCAAAAGGAAGTAGAATAAAAGTCATGTGATGGCACTGGATACTGCAAAATAAAGGTAGAAAAACTGGGATTTTTTTTTCATTTTGAGGCATAAGGCTGAACTTAGCTCACATTAATGGTTGCAGGGGAGAATTTAAGTGTTAGGGAGGACTTCCACTTTAAGTCCATCAAGGTCTAGCTCTAGTTTTCATAAATTCCCCCCATTGTGTAGTAGTGTACTTACACCTGTGTGTTGTGGTTCACTGAAAGGCAGGTACAGTTGCTTATGCTGTATATATGTGTTGGAATGCAATTCAAAGTGAATAGCAAATTCACTTTGAACTTTCACCATTATTTTGCATCAGTTTCACTGCCTTAGTAATTACCACAGCCGTTTTATCTAAGGGATATCCTGAATAAATGACCGGTCAGGGGGACTTGAGGAATTGAGTTGAGAAACATTGCCATAGACAACCTTAAGGCTGGGTTCACATATGAGCCGCATGTGGCTCATAGCAGGGGTCCAGTGCGTTCTGGTTCACCATTTAAGGTCCGATTCCAGCCTGAATTTTGGGCTGAATTTGGACCTGAAACGGACCAAAAGATGCACAGCATTTTTGTGCAAATAGCATTGGACCTGCTGTGGAGATATGTGAACTGGCTCCATAGAGAGCCGGTCAAAATCTCCTGCTATTGCGAAATTTGCAATAATGTGAACCCAGCCTTTGACTTCAACTTTACCAATTTTTTTTTTCATTGTGTATTGATTTGAAATATTCAGCTTTTTTAAAAATGCTTAATTTTTTTATTATTCATTCTCTGAAGGTTGTCTCTGCCTTCTGCAATCCCACTTGCTGGACCACATCATTGTCAGTAGCAGTGTACCCATGACCATCAATACCTGGTCAAGCAAGCACATGCACCCAAAGAAGGAAGCTCCACTTCTTTGCACCAAAAAGTTAAAAAAAGATAAAGTTCACAATACAGCCAAAAAGTTCACAATGCAGCACAGAAATCCATGTGAGTTAAAGAGATCCAATTGCACATCAGGTGACTGTTTCCTCCATCAATAGATAAATTGCTCGCTCACCTCATATAATGGACCCCTGAACTAACAGAAAGGTCATGTGTGCTTGTCTGACTTTGGGTTATGTATAGGAGGCAGCAAGAGGTCTTGATGCTCGAACAGATCCCAGTCACATGTGGATAAACAAATGAAACTAAGTTCTCTTTGCTCGCTCTAAAATATGAAGATAAAAACACTCACAAACGATTCTCTTGTAAAATAGCATGTAGCAGTAAACAGAATGCCGGTCTCGTATCGGCACGTCAGGATATCAGCGGGTGATGTCATCCATTGTAGCTCCTCCTCCGGTACACGTTGCGTCCAACGGGACTTTGTCAGCAGGGTGGAGCTACATTGTCACCTGATGTCTATTATAGAGTGCGGGCTGCCCTAGAAACCGCAGACACCGCGAACAGCATGCACACAGTTCCACTCTGTACAGTCCACTCACTCCTCACCCCAGTTATCACCTAAATGCATAAGTAATACTTCAAAGACATAACATAGTTACATAGTTACATAGTAGGTGAGGTTGAAAAAAGACACAAGTCCATCAAGTCCAACCTATGTGTGTGATTATGTGTCCTACCTGTCAGAAATAAAACAGTTCAGATCGAATTCCACATTCAACCTTTCAGCAAGTTAACACTTTTGTTTCAAAAATCCAGAATGATTCTCTTTGACTCAAATGTCTAATATAATTCCCTCCCCTCCAGTGCTTATTAACCATTTCAACTCCCCAGAACCTGAGGTCACTAGGATCTCTGTTATGGCAGCTCCTAAAGTGTTTAGAGACACTGTGAGACCTCATACCTTTCTTGATATTATTAACACGCTTGCCTATACGAACACTAAGTGGCCTAGAGGTTGTGCCTATATATTGGAAACCGCAATCACACTCCAACATATAGACAACCCCCCCGCATACTACAAGTGATCAGGTCCTTAATCATATACTTTTTATTAGTAACCAAGGTCTACAGGCTGAGCACCTCCCACATACGTAAAAGCCTACCGGAAACCCCAGTCGCTATAGCATCCCTAAGTTTAGAGGCCTGTCTAAAAATAAACTGTGGATGAGTGGAGAGAACAGCTCCTAGGACCCTATCCTTCTGCAAGACCTCCCAGTGTTTAGCGACTATTTTCTCAATTTTTTTTATACTGTATATTATAATCTAGTATTATCTTATATTCATGTTTACTCTCTCTTTCTCTTTGATTCGGACACCAAGCAATTCCTGTCCAAATTCCTAATGTTTAGAATTTCCCCTTCTATCGCCTCCCTTTGGTATCCTTTTTGCAAACTGTACACACACATGTCCCTGTTCTGGCTCTCGTGCCCACGATCGATTGTGGCCGGTGGTCATCGCGACCGCAGGCAACACTGCTATCCTGCTTAAAGGGACCAACGTACAGCTATGACGGTTCGCGGGATCGTGCCAACCTGCTGCCGTATAATGATGGCGGCTGGTCGGCAAGTGGTTAACAGAGAATAAATTCAGTTCCTCTAATCCAGTTATTCTCAACCTTTCTAGTGCTGTGACCCCTTGAAAAAATTTCCCAAGTTGTGGGGACCCCTAACAGTAAAATTATTTTCGTAGCGTGGGTTGTCAGCACCCAAGTCAAGACAAGTAATTTGCGCCCCTAACCCACAGACATTTTGCGCTTCCTGAGTCCCTTCCACTCGTTCAGTATTAAAACCCCTTATGGTGCATTTTAGGATGTACCACTCTTTCTCTTTGTTCTCCTTTCTTTCCCTTTTATCTCTCTCTATCCTAATTTTTTGTTTTTTTTTCCCCATCCCTCTCTCTAGCCGTGTTTCTTATTCTTTCTCATTCTTTTTCTTTGTTTCCCCCCTCTTTTCCTCTCCCTTGCAAGTATTCTCTATTTGTATTCCTTCTCTTACTCCTTGGTGGAGGGTGGGCGAATGAGATGAGTGGCAGTGCTGGCGGGGAGTTGGGATAAGTGGCAGTGCTGGGAGGAGTTCTAATCAGCCAACTTAGGTGCTCTTGATCAATGTCATCTTCTGATTTGAGAACTGTAGTGGGGACTTTTAATGGCAACTATAATCACAGGTAGTGTTACTCACTGTGTCTCCAGTTCTGTGGTGTCTCACAGCAGTGATGCCTATGCCGAAATCAGGAGATAGAATCTCCTCCAGCCTCTCCCACTTCACATTCCTCACCAGTCAGCTAACCTCTAGTCTCTGCCCCCCAGCCATGCCGTGAACTGAATGGAAGAGGCTGAGTGGGCGGCTGCGGGCTCCAGGAACAGTCCAGCTGGGCGGCCGTGGGCTCCAGGAACAGCCTAGCTGGGCGGTCGCAAAAAGGTTAGGAGAGCAGTGCGGGCTTCAGGAACCAACCCCGGATTCGGTGACCCCTGGCAAATTGTCATTCGACCCCCGAGGGGGTCCCGACCCCCAGGTTGAGAACCACTGCTCTAATCTTTCCTCATAGCTGAGCTCCTCCATGCCTTATCAGTTTGGTTGCCCTTCTCTGCACTTTCTCCAGTTCCCGATATCCTTTTTGAGAACTGGTGCCCAAAACTGAACTGCATATTCCAAATTAGGTCTTACTAATGATTTGTACAGGGGCAAAATGATATCTCGCTCTCTGGAGTCCAAACCTCTCTTAATACAAGAAAGGACTTTGCTCGCTTTGGAAACCGCAGCTTGGCATTGCATGCTATTATTGAGCTTATGATCTACCAAAACTCCAAGATCCTTCTCCACTACGGATTCCCCCAGTTGTACTCCCCCTAGTATGTATGATGCATCTATATCCTTAGCCCCCAAGTGCATAACTTTACATTTATCAACATTAAACTTCAGCTGCCACATAGTCGCCCAATTAGAGTGTATTGAGATTGGCTTGTAAATTAGAAACATCCTGTAAGGACGTTATTCCACTGCATAATTTGGTGTCATCTGCAAAGACTGAAATTTTACTTTTAATCCCAGACCCCATATAATTTATAAAGTTATTAAAAAGTAATGGTCCCAACACTGAACCTTGGGGTACACCATTGATAACCTTAGACCATTCAGAGTAAGAATCATTAACCACTACTCTCTGAATTTTGTCTTTTAGCCCGTTTTCTATCCATTTATAAACTGATATTTCCAAGCCTGTAGACTTTACCTTACACATTATCCGTGTGTGGGGAACTGTGTCAAACGCTTTTGCAAAATCCAAGTATACCACGTCCACAGCCACCCCCTCTGTCCAAGGTTTTACTTACCTCTTCATAAAAAGAAATCAGAATTGTTGGCAACTTCTATCTTTTGTGAAACCATGCTGTCTATTGCTTAAAATATTTTTTTCCAGCAAGAACTCATCTATGTGGTCTTTTATTAAACGTTGCTCTCCAGTATCTTTCTGACTATAGAAGTTAAACTTATGACGCGTACACACGAGCGGACTTTCTGGCATGCTTGGTCCGACGTTCTTCCCGCCGGACTGTCCGGCGGACTACCGCCGGACTTGCCTACACACGACCGGACTTTCCGGCAGGCTAGGTCTGCCCGTCTGTCCGACGGACTTTCGCCAGGGTTACGGCGGACTTTCAGAATGAACGGACTTGCCCACACACGGACAAGTCTGTTCATTTTGAATGTGACTCGGGTACAACGGGACTAGAAAAGGAAGTCAATCTCGCCACTTTTATCCGCGAGATTGACACCTTGCAAGCCCCGTCGTGGGGCATACCAGGCCCTTAGGTCTGGAATGGATTTTAAGGGGAACCCCCTACGCCAAGAAATCGGCATGGGGTCCCCCCCAAAATCCATACCAGACCCCGATCTGAGCACGCAGCCCGGCCGGTCAGGTAAGGGGGTGGGGACGAGCGAGCGCCCCCCCTCCTGAACCGTACCAGGCCGCATGCCCTCAACATGGGGGGGTGGGTGCTTTGGGGGATGGGGCCCCCTATAATAAGAGGGCCCCCACCCTATGTAAATGAGTATGGGGTACATGGTACCCCTACCCATTCACCTAGGGAAAAAGTGTCAATAATAAAACACACTACACAGGTTTTTGAAGTAATTTATTAGACAGCTCTGGGGGGTCTTCTTCCGGCTTCGGGGGTCCCTCCGGTTCCTCTTCTCCCTGTGTTCCAGTTCTTCGGCCGGCTCCTCCGCTATCTTCATGCCGCTCTCTTGCCGACGGAGGTCAGGACTTCTGGCTTCTTGTCTCCTTGGCTTCTTCCCTCTTCTCCAGATGTTGACACGACGGTCTCTCCGGCTGGACTGGTCTCTGAGCGCTCCGATGGGACTTATATAGGCGGAGACCCCGCCCCCTTATGCCGTCACAGTCCCTGGGCATGCTGGGACTGTGACGTTTTAGAGGGCGTGGTCAACATCACCCGGTGACCACGCCTCCTAAAATGTCACAGTCCCAGCATGCCCAGGGACTGTGGCGGCATAAGGGGGTGGGGTCTCCGCCTATATAAGTCACAGCAGTGCCATTACTCCAGTCAATTTCCGGGTAGTTAAAATCCCCCATTATTATCATCATCCCAGCCCTTGCAGCCCTTTCCATCTGTGCAGAGAGCTGAGTCTCCACCTCCTCATTAACTTTGGGTGGTCTATAACAAACTCCACTGATTAACTTTGAACTACGTACATCTTTATGCAGTTCCACCCATTATGCTTCAGTCACATCACAATTAAGTCCTCATTCACACTCGCTTTGAGATCACTTCTCACATAGGGACAGACCGCGCCACCTTTCCTTCTTACCCTGTCTCTCTGAAAGTGTGCATAGCCAGGAATATTAATAGCTCAGTCATGTGAGGAATGAAGCCAAGTTTCAACAATACCGATTACATCATAGCTCTCCTTGTGCACCAGAGCTTCCAACTCACCTATTTTGCTTGGCAGACTTCTGGCATTGGTAAACAAACACTTTAATGCATTATTACATTTTACTCTGTTGTTTTGCATATCTTTTTTAGTAGTATAAATGGCACTATAATTTCCAATGGTTGTTTGCAACATGAGAAATTCCTGTCACCTGCCATAACCCACCCCCCATCTATCCCCATTCCACCCCCCATAAATGTCTAACCCCTAACTGACCTGTCTGCCCGATTGAATTCTACTTCACCCTCCCCCCTCAATCCTAGTTTGAATACTCCTCCAACCTTCCCATAAACCTCTCCCCCAGCACAGCAGACCCCCTTCAGTTCAGGTGCAAACCATCTTTAGCATATAGGTTGCACCCCAATGAAAAGTCAGCCCAGTGCTCTAGAAACCCAAACCCTTCCTTCTTACACCAGATCTTAAGCCATGCATTCAGCTCTCTAATCATTTCAGAGAATATCACCTTGGAGGTCCTTCCCTTCAACTTGCAGCCTAATTCTTTAAATTGATTTTTAAGGAACCTCCACCCTCCATATATTCTGTCATTGGTTCCAACATGGACCAAGATGGTCAGATCATGCCCCGCCCCTCCTAGTAATTTATTCACCCGGTCTTCAAACGCCTATTAATCACATGTAGTGGCCCATTACAACATTCATATGTAGGCTGATCTCATGCTAAAGCACAAAGGATTTATAATACTACTGGCCACACAAAGGACAACATTATCCATATGTGGATTGGATTCCCATATAGCCATGAGAAGATCTTCTAATGGACTCTGAATAATACCCAACTTCAAACTAGTCCTGGAACATACAGTATTCTACCCCTGGACTTCCTTTTAAACAGTGGCAGCCGCTCCATTAAGGGAGCAGGGGCCGCCCCCCAATCCATGCGCCCAGCCACTAATCAACGTGCAGGGTGCTGGACGCATGGATTTAGAGGCTCTAATTGGCTTCAAAAAAGGGTGGGCTTGGGGCGCATAGCACTGTGTCCTGAGCCCACCCAGTTGTGTTTCATTAGCAAATTAATATTCGCTAATGTCTTCCTGCTTCTCCTCCCGGCCAATCAGGAAGTAGGTCATGAGACCCAATTGGCCGGGAGTCTTAGGACTCCCAGCCAATCGGGTCTCAGGACCCACTTCCTGTTTGTCTGGGAGGAGAAGCAACAGCCCAGCACTTCCCATGACAAGCTGGGGCGAGGAGGAGCCTAAGGTAAGGCCACTGATCGCCGCCAAAATTTGAGCACCGGCCGCCACTGCTTTTTAAGAAACCTTAATAACATCAAGTTATGAGCTACACATTATAGTATTACTATAAAGAGTAGGCAATTTCATGTTTTTGATTCAGTTTATGTAGCTTGTCCCCCCTACTGATAACATTTGTTTTTTTTCTCCCTCCCTAGGACAGTATATTGAATTCTTTCGCAAACCTTTGGTATCTGAGACCAAAGCATATTTGAGAGACACTATGCACATTATCTACATTTTGGAAGCCTTACCTTGTAGTACTAATAGTATTTTAATTACAGCTGATGTTAGCTCCCTATACACCATCTTTGGTCATCAAGATGCTTTATTATCAGTAAAGTGGGCTCTTGAAGGTTCGGACCTTCCTGGTACATATAAAAATATCTGCTCAAGTGTTTAGGCTTTTGTCCTAATAAAATGTATTTTTGGTATGATACGCAGTTTTTTCTTCAAGTTAAAGGAGTTGCTATGGGCGCTCGGTTCACCCCTGGTGTTGCCAATCTGTTCATGGCACACTGGGAGGAGGAGTTTGCCAGAGTCAACTGATGTGTTACGGGCAATAAGTCGATTACCTTTTTATAGTTTGGGAGGGTGATGGAGCCAGCCTTCAATTATTTATGGATAAATTGTATAATATTAACAAAATATTGCCCTTACCTGGAATGCGGATAATGAATGTATGGTATTCTTAGGTTTAGAGGTGTATAAAGAAGGGGACCATTTTAGGACATGCAGTTATTTTAAACCGACTGATAGAAATGGGTATATCCCTTCGGTGCTATTGCGACCATAGGACATTTGTCTAAGAAAGAATTGCTCCTCAGAGTCTGAGATTTTTGCAAAAAGGATGCCAAAGGGAGGCAATAGAGTGGGAAATTCAAAACATTAGGAATTTGGATAGGAACTCTTTGGTGTCTGAATCAAAGAGAAAAAATTTGAGTAAACATGAATATAAGATAATATTAGATTATATTATACAGCATAAAAATTTTGAGAAAATAGTCACTAAACACTGGGAGGTCTTGCTGAAGGATAGGGTCCTAGGAGCCGTTCTTCCCACTCGTCTACAGTTTATTTATAGACGGGCCCCTACACTTAGGGATTTTATAGGGGGTTGACCCCCTGGTAGTAAAGGAAAACTGTCTGTTTTCATTTTTATCAGGCTTTTACGCATGTGGGTAGTGCTCAGCGTTGTAAGCATTCCAAGATTAATAATAAAAAACATAAGTAATTTTCTTCCTCGGTTACTAATAAAACTATACGAATAAAGTGATTGTAAAGTCAGAAGGTTTTTTTATCTTCATGCATTCTATGCATGAAGATAAAAAGACTTCTGTGTGCAGCAGCCCCCCACAGCCCCCCTAATACCTGAGGTCCCTCGCTCTCCAGCGATATCCATGAGTATCTCAGCCACCTGATTGGACTGCTGATTGGCTGAGACACAGCAGCGGCGGGGTCGGGGCTCCGTGTCTGAATGAATACCGGGAGCTGTGACTCGGCTCAAGTGCCCCCACAACAAGCTGCTTCCTGTGGGGGCACTGAACAGGAGGGAGGGGCTAGGACGACAGAAAAGGGACCCTAGAAGAGGAGGATCTGGGCTGCTCTGTGCAAATCCACTGCAACAGAGCAGGTAAGTGTACTATAGTATGGTATGTTTGTTATTTTAATAGGAAAAAAAAAAAACAAGGCTTTTTCAATCACTTTAACTCTGGTACTGTTATCTTCATACCCCAGTGGGCATAGTTTACCCGAGTTGTAGACTTGCATTACACCTCTTTAATAACTTTAGACCAGGCAAAGACAAAATATCAAAAGCTTTACTCAAATACTGTACAGTTACATAGCATGATGACATAGACATAAAGTGCAGTCTTTCCCTACATCCCTAGTCAGGCTTGTGGCTGCCCCAGCAAACCTACATAGCTGTTGTGCTGTATCACCCACAGTGGTGCCCTATGTACCCCATGATCCTGCTTTACGAATAAAAGAAGAATGTCATTTATTCCGGTGTGCGGCTGTCCATATCTCATCATTCATCCATACCTACATAGGATGAGAGTCCATTCCAGATAGCAAGCAATTGTGCTGAATGTTTGAAAATGACTTGCTAAGCTATTGCTAGACTTGCCAGGCTTCACAAGTTTGTTGCACAATTGCAGCAAGCCTGCATTGCATCACTCCATATCAACTGTCTTTGCAAACATTCTGCAAGTCTGCTGCAAGTTCTGGTTCAGTTATGCTGTGCAATAGTCATCCCACCACAGGGGTCACTATGGCTGAATTTTCATGCTGTAGACTTGTAGACTTGCAGAGCTCTTGTTGTAGACTCACCACTGCAACTTTGCTCTTGCTAGAGACTTGCCACACAAATTTGCTACAAATTGTAAAAGCGTTGACTAGAACTTGTGTTTCAAGTGCTCTGCAAGTGTACAACTTGCCAGTGAAAATGTGCAGCAAGTTAACAGACTTACAATGCAACACTGCCACAAATTTGTGGAAAGTTATCCTTGCTATCTTGGATTGTTAGTAGAGTTCATAAGAGGTTTCTTCAAGGAGAACCGCAAGTCCTAGCAGTCCCCTAATAGCGGCCATTCCGATCCTGGTATGACACTAGCGTTCCAGACTCTCCTGCGACGAGCAGCACATCTCTCTAGCTCCGAGCCCCAGGCCCCCTGGATGCAGACCACCTGACTGTTGACACAGTGACACTGACACCGTCTGCCCCATGATCCATCCATCCATGTCATTCTTAAAGAGATCAATAGACCCCCAAGGCGGCCGCAGGATTAAATGCTCAGGGAGATCCCCTCTCTATTTGATAATCTGTAAATCCAGCGCTTATGATTCGCAACCTGGGGGGGGGGGGTTTGTCAAGCAGCTGGTGTATCTAAGAATTGGGAATGTGATCTGAGTTCTGTGTCTTCCTGCTTGGTGTCTACATCCCAAGTAATCCCTCTTATTACTGGCAGTGGCGTCTGGTGCTCAATTTTCTTCTCCCCCAGCCAGCCAGCCACCATTCCCAGACCCCCCCCCCAGCGGCGCCCGCTTGATCGCCACTCCCCCGTCGCTCAATCGCCACAATGCTTGCCTGTCGCTCACCGGCCCCGCACTTACCCCCATCTAGGTTGCAGGTCTCGTGGCCATTTAGATCGCAGGACCCGCTACCAGATTGGCCGGGAGGAGAAACAGGGAGACATTAGCGAATATTAAAGTGGAAAATAAAAGTGGAACTTCTGCTTATCAGTCTCCTCCCCCCTCCTGTGCCACATTTGGCACCTTTCAGGGGGGAACAGGTACAGTGCCCTGCAAAAGTATTCATCCCCTTTAGCTTTTTACCCATTTTGTTACATTACAGCCTTTAGTTCAATGTTTTTTTTTAAAATCTGAATTATATGTGATGGATCAGAACACAATACAGGCGGTCCCCTACTTACAAACATCTGACTTACAAGCGACTCCTACTTACAAACGGAGGGAGACAACAGGAAGTGAGAGGTAATCTACTCTTAGGAAGGAAAATTCTCTCCTGTAAGGGTTATTATTGGAAAAAAGGTGTCTCCAGTGATGCTTTATCACCAAGGCTTGTTTCTACAACAACCCAAAAATTTCAAAATCCAATTGTCATTGGGACAGAAAGTTAGATTAAATCTTCTCAACAGGGGCACAGACAGCAAAACAAATGTTACAGGAGTGTTAACCCTTCCCTATGCTAGCCAAAAAGCTTAAAAATAGTTTTTTTTGTCTGGAGCTACACTTAAAAAATGTACCTGTTCCGACTTACAAGCAGATTCAACTTAAGAACAAACCTACAGACCCTATCTTGTTTGTAACTGCCTGTAGTTTAAGTTAGTGAAGTAAAATTAGAAAAATATATACATAAAACTATTTTTCAGAAATAAAAAACTGATAATTGGCACGTGCGTATGTATTCACCCCCTTTGTTATGAAGCCCATAAAAAGCTCTGGTGCAACCAATTAACTTCAGAAGTCACATAATTAGTGAAATGATGTCCACCTGTGTGCAATCTAAGTGTCACATGATCTGTCATTACATATACACACCTTTTTGAAAGGCCCCAGAGGCTGCAACACCTAAGCAAGAGGCACCATTAACCAAACACTGCCATGAAGACCAAGGAACTCTCAAAACAAGTAAGGGACAATGTTGTTGAGAAGTAAAGTCAGGGTTAGGTTATAAAAAAATATCCAAATCTTTGATGATCCCTAGGGGCACCATCAAATCTATCATAACCAAATGGAAAGAACATGGCACAACAGCAAACCTGCCAAGAGACTGCCGCACACCAAAACTCACCGGGCAAGGAGGGCATTAATCAGAGAGGCAGCACAGAGACCTAAGGTAACCCTAGAGGAGCTGCAGAGTTCCATAGCAGAGACTGGAGTATCTGTACATAGGACGACAATAAGCTGTACGCTCGATAGAGTTGGGCTTTATGGCAGAGTGGCCAGAAGAAAGCCATCAGCAAAAAACAAAATGCACGTTTTGAGTTTGCGAAAAGGCATGTGGGAGACTCCCAAAATATATGGAGGAAGGTGCTCTGGTCTGATGAGACTAAAATTGAACTTTTTGGCCATCAAAGAAAACCCTACACATCACATCACCCAAAGCACATCATCCATGTTTTTCAGCAGTCAGCAATGCTGTACAAGGCCCAGGCCTAGGACGGCACTTTACAGGGGGCAGCAAAAAAAGCCACCCCCCCTCCTCTCGGCTCCCGCACGAAAAGATTCCCCGCCTGCTTACGCTACACTTTTAGTGTAGTACCAGTCTTATAGGCCGGGGGACTGATTATTGCACTTATTTGTATAATGACTAGGGACTTCCTAGTCATTATACAAATAAGTGAAATAATTCTATGATTACAATCAGTGGCAGTAAACACAAGTGCAAATATCTTACAAGATAGGAGTAATCTTACTAATCCAGTGACATATTGTGATAGCACATATAGGCGAGCAGGTCCTAGTTTACCTAAAATAAAGTCCCAGATTATATCTTACGTATTAGCTAAGATCAGTAGTATAAATATTTCTTCTCTATAACATACTGTACAATGTGCAATGTATATTATATTATCCATGTCAAAACTCGGTATTATCTCAAAACTTCATTTCTCATTGTTAAAGTGATTGTAAAGGATTGTTTTTTTTTTTTGTAAAATAACAAACATGTCATACTTACCTGCTTTGGGCAAGGTTTTTGCACAGAGCAGCCCACGATCCTCCTCTTCTGGGGTGTCCAGTGCTCCTGGCTCCTCCCCTTCACCGCGTGCCCCCGCGGAGAGACGCTTTCCATGGAAGCACCCGTGCGGGCACGCTCCCAAGTCTTGCTGCTGCGTTCATTGGCACAGACAGCAGGACTCGGCCCCTTATCCGGCTCCCGTGTCACTGGATTTGATTGACAGCAGAGGGAGCCAATGGCTCCTGCTGCTATCAATCTATCCAATGAGGACCCGAGACAGCGGTTGGAGCTGCTGGGCTCGCGCTCGTCGCTGGAACAATCGAGTTCAGGTAAGAAAAAGGGAGGCTCTGTGGGGGGTGCTGCAGCACATAAGGTTTTTCACATTAATGCAAAACCGTGAGGGTTTCAACTCCTTTAATTCTTGTAGTTATTAAATCATTAAGACCCCTTTCACACTGAGGCGGTTTTCAGGCATTTTTGCGCTAGAAAAAGCCTCTAAATAGCACCTCCATCTCCTATTTATTTCAGTGTGTCTTTTCAAACTCGGGCGGGGACCTTAGAAAAAGTCCTGTAAGCAGCATCTTTAGGGCAGTTTGGGAATGCTGTATACATTAATTGAAATGAATGGGCAGCACTTCCAAAGCATCTGAAAAGCGACTCGGAAGTGCTGCAACACGGGCGCTTTTAACCCCTTCTTCGGTCGCTAGCGGGGGTTAAAAGCGCCCCGCTAGCGGCTGAAGAGCCCAGCTTAAACAGCGCTAAAACGTATTTGTTGACAGGGCGGGTCTTAAACAGGAAGGGGTGGTCATATTTAAATTAGGGGCGCACAAGTTCAGTCAGGCCTGGGGCAGCACAAAACCTAAATACACAACTGGCAGTCAGGACTGGGAAACTGGTCAGAGTTGAGGGAAAGATGGATGGTGCTAAATACAGGGATATTCTTGAGCAAAACCTGTACCATTCTGTGTGTGATTTGAGGCTAGGACAGAGGTTCACCTTCCAGCAGGACAATGACCCCAAACACACTGCTAAAGCAACACTTGAGTGGTTTAAGGGGAAACATGCAAATGTGTTGGAATGGCCTAGTCAAAGCCCAGACCTCAATCCAATAGAAAATCTGTGGTCAGACTTAAAGATTGCTGTTCACAAGCACAAACCATCCAACTTAAAGGAGCTGGAGCAGTTTTGCAAGGAGGAATGGGCAAAAATCCCAGTGGTAAGACGTGGCAAGCTCATAGAGACTCATCCAAAGCGACTTGGAGCTGTGATAGCTGCAAAGTATTGAATTTAGGAGGGCGAATAGTTATACACATTGACTTTTTCTGTTATTTTGTCCTATGAGTTGTTTGCTTCACAATAAAAGAAAAAAACATCTTCAAAGTTGTGGGCATGTTCTGTAAATTAAATGATGCAAATCCTCAAACAACCCATGTTAATTCCAGGTTGTGAGGCATCAAAACACAAAAAATGCCAAGAGGGGGGGGGGGGGTGAATACTTTTGCAAGGCACTGTACCTGTTTTTGACAGGTACTGTTCGCCCCCCTCCTCCTTCCTCCACCGCCGGACCAATTAGAAAGCTTTGCGCATGCTCAGTAGGGAACCGGCTGTGAAGCCGAAAGGCAACACTGCCGGGTTCCCTTACCAGGAATGTCAGCGGCTGCACCCGACAGCTGATCCCAAGATCGGCTGCGGTGCCGACATCGTGGGCTCCCTGGACAGGTAAGTGTCCATATATTAAAACTCAGCAGCTGCAGTATTTGTACTATGCCTTGAAAAAGTTATCATAACCCTTGAAATTTTCCACATTTTGTCATGTTACAACCAAAAACGTAAATGTATTTTATTGGGATTTTATGTGATAGACCAACACAAAGTGGCACATAATTGTGAAGTGGAAAGAAAACGATAAATGGTTTTCAATATTTTTTACAAATAAATATGTAAAAAGTGTGGCGTGCATTTGTATTCAGCCCCCCCGAGTCAATACTTTGTAGAACCACCTTTCGCTGCAATTACAGCTGCAAGTCTTTTTGGGGATGTCTACCAGCTTTGTACATCTAGAAAGTTACATTTTTGCCCATTCTTCTTTGCAAAATAGCTCAAGCTATGTCAGACTGGATGGAGAGCATCTGTGAACAGCAATTTTTAAATCTTGCCACAGATTCTCAATTTGATTTAGGTCTGGACTTTGACTGGGCCATTCCAACGCATGAATATGCTTTGATCTAAAAACCATTGCATTGTAGCTCTGGCTGTATGTTTAGGGTAGTTGTCCTGCTGGAAGGTGAACCTCCGCCCCAGTCTCAAGTCTTTTGCAGACTCTAATGCTGCATACACACGGTCAGAATTCCCATCAAAAAAAGTGGTATGGGAGCTTTTGGTCGGATATTCCGACCGTGTGTATGCTCCATCCAACTTTTTCAGCCAACAAAAGATTGAGAGCCGGTTCTCTATTTTTCAGGCGGAAAAAAATTCTTGATGGAAATATTCAGTTCGTCTGTATGCAATTCTGACGCGCAAAGAAACATGCATGCTCGAAAACAATTCGATGTGTGCTCGGAAGCATTGAACTTCATTTTCTCGGCTCGTCGTGTTGTACGTCACCGTGTTCTTGATGGTCGAAAGTTCAGAGAACTTTTGTGTGACCGTGTGCAAGCCAAGCTTGAGCGGAATTCCGTCGGAAAAATCTTGGATTTCTGCTCGTGTCTACGGGTTTTCTTCTAAGATTTCCGTGTATTTGGCTCCATCCATCTTACCATCAACTCTGACCACCTTCCCTGTCCCTGCTGAAGAATAGCATCCCCACAACATGATGCTGCCACCACGTTTCACGGTGGGGATGGTGTGTTCAGGGCGATGTGCAGTGTTAGTTTTCCGCCACACATAGCGTTTTGCTTTTAGACAAAAAAGTTAAATTTTGGTCTCATCTGACCAGAGCACCTTCTTCCACATCTTTGCTGTGTCCCCCACATGGCTTCTTGCAAACTGCAAATGGGACTTCTTTTGGCTTTCTTTCAACAATGGCTTTCTTCTTGTCACTCTTCCATAAAGGCCAGATTTGTGGAGTGTACAACTAATAGTTGTCCTGTGGACAGATTCTCCCATCTGAACTCTGGTAGGGCTTACCAATGTAACTTTGCTCTTGCTAGAGACTTGCCACGCAAATTTTCTAAAAATTGGAAAAGTGTCAACTAGAACTTGTGCTTCAAGTGCTCTGCAAGTGTACAACTTGCCAGTGAAAATGTGCAGCAAGTTAATAGACTTATAATTCAACACTGCCACAAATTTGTGGCATGTTATCCATGCTATCTGGGCTTTGTCCAATCAGCACGTGTGCCCCCAGTGTCTATTGCACGAAATGACATACAGGAACACAATTTCACGCAATAGAGCCGACCTGCCATAGTACATTTGCAGTGGGCGAAGTAGTTAAAGTACAGTTTGTTACAACCATTTGTTGTCTTTCAAATTCTCAAAACATGGCTGATAACAGCACATGTTAAAAATACCTACATGAACATTCTAAGGCAGGGGTCTTCAAACTATGGCCCCCCAGTTGTTCAGAAACTACAATTCCCATCATGCCTAGTCATATCTGTGAATGTCAGAGTTTTACAATGCCTCATGGGACACGTAGTTCCGCAACAGCTGGAGGGCCGTAGTTTGAGGATCCCTGTTCTAAGGCATAGTTCTCCTTTACCAGGAGCCTGCATATACAGATAAGAGGCATCTGTAGAACAAGCTGTATAGCTTTGACCAAATTTAATATTGCCCTTGCTATAGGCATAGGCAATTTACATACCTCATGAAGCCTGACCGGAAAACTTCTAGGACGTTGCTATGGATGTTGCTATGAGAAGCCAAGTGTTATTGTTTACCACCATCACAGGAGTGAGCTCTTTCTCTGTTTCAAATGCCCTCACGTGCTTTCTCTCCCCTGATGCAGCATCTCTGAGCTCACTCCTGTGTAGGTGAGCAGTAACAGCTAGACTTCTTTTAGCAACATCTTGGGAGTTTTCCATTCAGGCTGTTTGACCAAAGTTAAATAATGCCCTTGCTATAGATGTAGGCCATTTATGTACCTGAAAACTCAAAGAGATGGCATCATCCCATTCTGCCTTGTTGCTAGGATGTTGTAAGACGCTCCCAGCCAATTTAAACTCCCTTCCCTGTCACAATAGCTCTGAGCTTATCGATACTGTGATGCAGGACTATGCATGGACTATGAATAGGGTTTTTACCAAAATGCGTAAGCTGCTGTAACTTGCACACTGTACCCATTATCAATAAAGTACTTTTATCAGCAGGACGAGTTGCCGGCCCTTCATCTTATACTCTCATGCTGTGATGCAGGAGGTAGTGGACCACACATGTGCGACGGTTTGTTTTCAAAGCTTGCTCCTGTGATGATGGGGGTTTGCAATAATGGCTTAGAGCAAAGGTGTCAAACTCAATTTTAATGTGGGCCACATGAGTATTATGGTTGTCCTCAAAGGGCTGGTTGTATTTATATACATGTATCCAGGGCTTTTTTTTCGGAGAAAATTGGTGCAGGAATTGAACCATGTCCCCACCAAACCGCATCAAATGGTGGGTTTGGCTCAATTGCACCAACAGTGGGAGGATGTTAAAGGGGCAATAAATACCAGGAGTGTGTTATGTGTGGAGTTTAGGGGTGCCCTATGCACAGAATGCAGTTTCAGGCGTGTACTATGTACAGTGTGCAGAGTTTAGAGGTGCTCTATGTGCAGAGTTGCGGAGTGCGCTACATACAGAGTGCTGGGTTTAGGGGTGTGCTATGCACAGTTTACAGGGTTCAGCTCTGCTTCACAGGCTGTCCATGTCTCACTTCTACCTCTCCTTGGCTCTGACCTTTGCACCCCCTTTGCATTTGGCCTGCGTGCCTTGTGTTTAACACATGACTGTCTTAGCAACATTATAGCAACAAGGTAGGAGAGGATGATTTCATCTCTGGGAATTGTCCGGCCAGGCTTCAGGAGGTAGGCAAATGGCCTACACCTATAGCAAGGGCATTATCCAACTTTAGTCAAATCTGCAAACTTTGTTCTTAGCTACAGGTGCCCCTTACCTGCATAGGCAGTTTTTTGGTAAAGGTGTACTAACCCGTTAAATAATTTGATATGCATTGCATCTCTTTTTTTTTTTTTTTTAAGAATAAAGATCTATTCATTTTCAAGACATCCAAAAACAGGTGCAGGAGTGCATACTTTAATAATATCTTAAAGCAAAACTAAACCCATTAATATCCCTAAATAGCTACATGCTTTGAATAATGACTGCCACAGTTAGGCCCCTTTCACATGAGGCAGACTCCGTTCCTATCAGCAGGGGATCCGCTCCCAGATCTCCTGCTGAACAGAGCAGAGTGGGTCATGTCCGCTCAATTTCTGTAGAGGGTACATAGACAGAGCCCTCTCTGCCCTATGGGCAGCCAGGTGTAAACAGACTCTGTAGTCCATTTACACCTGATTGCCCTCTCATCTGATCCGCCTAGGCAGAGGAGGAAGGATCCCCTTGCCTTTTTTTTTCTTTTTTAGCAGACTGGATTGGATCAGAGACAGGTGGATGTAAACAGACACCAGTCCGTTTACACCTGCCGGTCCATAGGGATGAATAGACTGTTCAATCAGGTCCACCTGAAAAACTGACAGGTGGACGTGATCAGAACGCTCATGTGAAAGGGGCCTTATTATGGAGCTTATGTTAGCTCTCACCCAAACTGTCAAATGACTGGTGTCGTAACTGATCACATATGTAGCATAGCTCCCAACTGATTTCGAGGGACTGTCCCTCATTTTGAACAAAGTCCCTCTGTTCCTCTTTCCTCCTCATTTGTCCCTCATTTTGGTCTGATCTATATAGTTGTATAATAAAATGCACTTTTTATCTTTTAAAAAGTGTTTCCCAGTGCTAAACCTCTCATCCAATTTTTAAATTGCTGCATTTGTAAATTTCAGAAGCCAATATAAAAGAATAGTAGTGGTAAAAAAAAAGCACTTGTGAGTTTAACTAAGATTTTTTTGTATAATTCTCCTTTAAGGGGGTGTGTCCTCTGCCTACATCCTTTTCCTAATAGGTGTCCCCCGTTCCCATCTCAAAGTTGGGAGGTATGTATGTAGCACCATGACAACTGCAGATCAAACAGAGTCTAAGATCCCAAATAGCAAGGATAACTTGCCACAAGTTTGTGGCAGTGTTGAATTGTAAGTCTATTAACTTGCTGCACATTTTCACTGTCAAGTTGTACACTTGCAGAGCACTTGAAGCACAAGTTCTAGTTGACACTCTTCAAATTTGTAGCAAATTCGCATGGCAAGTCTCTAGCAAGAGCAAAGTTGCAGTGGTGAGTCTACAGCAAGAGCTCTGCAAGTCTACAGCATGAAAACTCAGCCACAGTGACACAGTGTGGTGGGAGGACTATTGCACAACATAACTGAACCAGAACTTGCAGAATGTTTGCAAAGAAAGTTTATCTGGAGTCATGCAATGAGGACTTGCTGCAATTGTGTGTAGCACTAACTCACTGCGGAGCTGCTGGTTTAAGCGGGTCTGTTACCTTCAGTCTGCTTCCCTCTGTTTCATCAGCACCAGGTCTAGGGTTCCGTTGAGTTTACTTCTGAACGACACACGCACCAACACTGGAGTACGTTTTCAATGCTTTATTAAACAAACGACTTAGGAAGTAGCAGGAAAGAGGTAGAAAGGAAACTCACAGAAGAAACTCAAACATTCTCTGAAAGGGTTCTCTTGGCAAAAAGGGTCTTGGTATAATTCAAATGCTATTTGAAATGCGCTCCCCTCGTGGGACACACTCCTTGCTCGTCTGGATAGGCCTCTCTCACCGGTCTAGCAGCCAGTACGAGTCAAAGTCTCTGCCACAGACTTGTTTGGGAATGAAATCCGTACAATCCTCTGCCAGGGTTGCCAACCTCCCGCAGCATTTTTTACTGACAAAACCTGGGAAATTTACTGGCAGAGTACCTTTTTTACTGGCAACCTGAGAAATTACAGAACTTCTATTGAGAACTAACACAGTGAATATTTGAACAGTATAAACATGATGTGGAAACAATGACAATACCTCTAACAAAGTAATTTGCTTGATTTACACGTAAAAAGTCAACACAGCATGAAATTATCAGCCTCTGATATTTACTGGCAGTTGTAAGAAAATCGCTGATTTTTACAAACTGTCAGTAAATTTACTGGCGGTTGGCAACCCTGTCCTCTGCCACAGGATGTATAGATCTGCTGTAGTGAAAGTCAGTCACAGTGCTTGGACCTTTAAGCCGAGCCGGCAACAGTATGCTGTATAGTTACCTTTGGATACATCCTTTAACCGAGTCACCAGGCCCCTCTATAGACCAGCATGCTGCGTGATCTCTCCAAGACGGGTCCTCCCCTGGGATCTCATTTGTTGTTCAGCTTCGTCACACAGGACCACTCAGGATCATTCCTTGGCCGCGGTGGTAGGCCCCAGACAAGCCTCTGGACCCACCCTCTGTGCCGTTGTATCGTAGGCCTCCCGATCGGAGGACCACGAGGTAGCTCCTTAACGCATACATGTCGGCCAGGAGGGCCAGCAGGTGGCTGTAAAACGAACCCCAAAATATGGCGTCTGTCCCATAAATACCCTCGCCCAGAATGCAACTCAGAGGACCACCTCCACCGTGCGTGCCTCCGGGACAGAGGAGCATCTATTCGCTTCAACGCGTTGCCTTTCCAACCCTTACCAGTGGTAACAGCGACACCCATTGGTCAGCACAGAAACACCCACAACGTCAGCCAAGCTGGAACAGAGGCAAAATTTTAACCTTCCTAACGCACAATTTACTAAATTTACCTAACATGCGGTAGATTGCAAATCTACCAGCGCTACATGTGCAACGAACTTATGAAGCCTGGCAAATCTAGCAATAGATTAGCAAGTCATTTTCAAACTTGCATCACAATTACTTGCTATCTGGGAGGGGGAACCAATCAGCGGGTCCAGGAACACGGATCTCTGTCTTCACCCAGTCAGACCATTCCCCACATAGTTAGCAACCACCAACTAGGGGACACTATTAACCCTTTGCTTGCCGCTGATTTAACCCCTTTCCTGCCAGTGTTATTAGTACAGTAAGGCCCCTTTCACACGGGAGGATAGAATTCAGCTTTTAGCTGTGGATAGATCAAGTTATTTACCGCAGCTAAACTCACACAATGCTTTCCTATGGCCCCATTCACACACTGCATTTAGCAACGGTTTTGTTACATGGGGTTTTGTGCGGTTAGAAAAAATAATTTATTGCAGCTATCTGAACATAACTGCAGGTAATCGTAGTGCACTATTTCTCCTGCGGATAGCAGCGGCAACAAGGAAAGAAAAACAAAAGGAAGCACATCAGAAATGGCAAGAATGTTCCAACTAAGCTAAACGCACCTGCATGTAAATGCAGCTAATTGCAATGTACAACTGCAAGTGATCGCTGTGCGTGGATTTTTGGAATTTCAAAATAACAAAACATGCTTTTAACAGCGGCAGAACAGCTGCCCGTGTGAAAGAGGCCTAACAGTGCATATTTTTAGCACTGATAACCGTAATAATGTCACTGGTTCCCAAAAAAGTGTCAGTTAGGCTTGTCCGCTGAATGTCGCAATAAAAAAAAAAAAAGAAAAAAAAAAAAATCGCTGATCGCAGCCATTACTAGTAAAATAAATAAATAAATAAACAAAAATGCCATAAAAATTTCCCATAGTTTGTAGACGCGATAACTTTTGTGCAAATCAATCAATATAAGATTATTGTGATTTTTTAACAAAAAAGTACTAGTTACTTACCGGTAACTGTCTTTCTAGGAAATCTTCCAGGACGGCACACCTGAGAGATGAGAGGCTCCTCCCGACAGGAAACACAATCAATCAACAGCTGTTTTAAGTCCACACCCTTCCCCTTGATCCTCAGTTTGTAGAGAAGTAACTCCTGAACCTGTTTCACAAGGGAAATCATTCCTCATAGGTACTCACCTTCTAGTGTTCTAAAATTTTCCCTCCTCCAACGGGTGGGAAGTAGGCCTGCCGTCCTGGAAGATTTCCTAGAAAGACAGTTACCGGTAAGTAACTAGTACTTTTCTCAAGTCATCTTCCAGGACGGCACACCTGAGAGGATAATCAAGTAGCTCAGGCCTACCTTTAGGGTGGGACCACTGCAAGACCCTCTTGGCGAACCTCGGTTCTGCAGTGAGCTTTACCTTCACTCCATATGCTTGATGAAGGTATCTTAGCTGGATCATGCGGCTGATCTGCCGGTCTACTCCACCGGTGTCCCTGCCTTCTCTGCTTTGGATGCAGGATCTAGGTGGAGTGGGCTCTTAAAGATGGAATCAGAAAACATGTTAAACTTGTAGGTTATCAATGTTGCCTGTCACACATCTAACAACAATGGCCTATTCTGCCTATAGGTGCTGCTTAGAACCACTAAAAAGATTAATCGGAGAGCTGTGTTGTAAGACAAGGACCCTACATTGATCAATAAGGGAGCCTGTCTTAACACAACCCTGTCCAGGGAAATAAAACTGCCAAAAGGGGGGCCCCTGACAGACAACCTTTTTTGTTCATTTTTATCTTTACGTCAGCAAAGACTGAAGGGAAACCTACTTAAGGGAAATAGATTAACAAAAACTTAACCCCTGGGTTTAAGGCATGCCCAATCTATAGTTTTACTTATGCCTGAGAGCCTACTCAGGAGATTAACATCCGTAGCAGGAGGAGAACACTCACACTGCTACATCTAGTTTTGCTAGAAGGGCAAAATGAAGGCCATGCACCGAGCTGTAACCTATTTGGTCGGGTATACATCTTTATACTTCATCTTCAGGACATAAAACTCCTCTGAACAGAACTTCCTAAGTTCTTATTACAGGGCGACTCATTATCGCCTTCCTCCAGTGACCCATAACTCTACCGGGCTTCAACCCTAGGAAATGGCTCTGGCATCCCTGAAAGTAAGGGGTCGAGGCTTTCTGACATGTGACATTTGCAGCCAGAACTCCTGGCCCTTCCACGGAAGAGAAGTCTGAAATACAACAGGTGATACATGTATTATTAATATCACAAATAAAAAGAAAAAATCATAGATTGTGGACATATCACAATAGATTTAAACAGAAAGGACACAAACATAGACAAAAATGTTTGTGTATCTGAGTGTGACTAGCTAAACCAACATATCAAACATGGGAAGAGACCCAAATCTGAACCTCACAGTCTGGTTTTGTGCGGCCAATATGTAAACATTAAGACACAACCACACCTTAAATGCTGCGCATTTCTGAAGTGCAGCTAGCTAGGTCATAACTGGTAAATACAGAAAGGACGGGAACCCCCTTTTACAATGGTGTTTTACTGATGTACAGCAAAACAAGGCCTTAAAGAGAAGACAGAAAGACCCAAACTTCTATGTTGCGTATTTATGACGAACCACCAAGTACAGTTATAAGACAATCCTTTCTGTTATGCAGTTCTGTAGTGCAGTTACATAGAACCAACACAGAAAGAACACAAGCAACCTACAGCATTGGGTTTTTCTGAAGTGCCATAAAGTAAGGCAATATAAAACAGAAAGCACCAACAAGCTTCAATGTTGAGTATTTCTGCTGTGCAGCAACATAAAAACAAAGAAACAACAGACAGCCTTTACAGCTGCGATCTTTCTGGTCTACTGCAAAATAAGGCAATAACTCCACAATGAGTATTCCTGCTGTGTAGCAAAACCTCAACAGGAGGGACAGATAAGCTTAGGGTTCCCACACCCGTGCGACCCAACCTGCCACTTGGGACTGCTAGACGCATGAGAAGTCATATACTCTGGCTTCCAAAGGGTACCATTCGTGACTGTGCGACTCCAGGTCGCAGCGTCTCCAGCAGTCCCTGCTTACGGAACCACAGACCTCAAGATTACACAGGTCGCAGGAAAAGCAGTTTTCAGGTCGAACCAACAAGGGGTCTCCATGCTGTGGCTCCCTGGAGGAGTGCAGCCAACAACCCCCTACTGTGTATACCTAAGAAACAGCAAGGAAGATCAATGAGAAACACCACTTACTGCTGTGCCTTTCTGATATACAGATGATAAGGCAGTAAATATAGGACATACAGGACACAAACAATGTTCAATCTTTGTGTATGTCTGATGTGTAGCATATACCAATACTGAGCAGAGATGCCATCACGCTCAATGTGTCTCCCTGCTGAGCAGCAAAAACAAAATCAGAAAAAGACAAACAACCTTCACTGTTGTGTCCTTTCTGATAGGCAGCCAATAAGGCAGTAAATGTAAGACATAAAGGACAGACAACCTTCAATCTTGTATGTGTCTGATGTGCAACAACAATTTTGAATAGAGATAGCACATCCATATTCAAGTGATTTGGCATGCGACTCAACATGTCAAATCGCATGCCTAAAATCGGCAGCCATTGCCGTTAATAGCACTGTCTGAATCAGTACGGGCCACTTTGTGGTGCTGCACTGATTACCAATGGCAGTATGTGTACTACCCCAGGCACAGGTTCAATTTTGTATTTTCCAACAAAATCAGGACCATCCATCTTCACTGCTGCCTTTCTGATAAGCAACCAATAAGGCAGTAATACAGGACCCACAGACAGACCTCAGTCGTGTATATCTCTGATGTGCAACAATCTAACAATTCTGAATAGAGATAGCACATCCATCTTCAAACGATTTGGCATGCGACTCAACATGTCAAATCGCATGCCTAAAATCGGCAGCCATTGCCGTTAATAGCACTGTCTGAATCAGCACGACGCCACTTTGTGGTGCTGTACCGATTACCAAAGGCAGTATATGTACTACCCCTGGCCCAGGTTCAATTTGTACTTCTGTTATGGAGCCCGACAAATCAGGACCATCAATCTTTCCTGCTGCCTTTCTGATAAGCAACCAATATGGCAGTAATACAGGACACAAAACCCCCACAGACAGACCTCAATCTTGTGTAGGTCTGATGTGCAGCAATATAACACTTATGAGCAGAGGTGTCTTTACCAGACTCAATGATGTGCGTTTCTGCCGTGCGGCACAAAACCAGAAAGTACAGACCACCTTCCCTGTTGTATTTTTCTGATCTGTAGCCAAACAAAGCAGTACCTTTAGGACATAAAGGACACCCAACAAGCTTCAGTGCAGTGCATTTCTGATGTACAGCAATATACCCCTTATGAGCAGAGATGTCACAAATCTCAATGTGTATTTCTGCTGTGCCACCAAACACCCCAGCAAGGACAAACCTTCACTACTGAGGTCTACTGGTGAGCAGCCAAGGAGTCATGGTGTATCCCTTTATGAAATAACCAAACAGGGGCAATTTATTTCATAGGCCTAGCCTGGGCTGTAGATACTAATCCTTCACCACCAGTGAAGGAACCAATCCTAAAATGGTTGGACACCTTACTATAGTAGCTGTTGTCCTACCTTACCTCCGTAGATTGAACAAACGCTAGCCAGCTCATACATGGGTGGGGCTGATTAGTAACTAAAGTCTCAATGAGCCCAGCCCTAGAGACCAATTTAAGACCCCTAGAAAGGGTGGTTACCAATTTAGCCTGGAGGTAAATAGCCACCTGCAGGCCTTAAACAAGCAATCATATAGCCATCTAGATCTTGCATATGTTTGCACAGAAAATCCTTATTCAAAGGATATAGGAAAACGATTTATGGTAAATCGCTTTTAGATCTGTCACTGAGTAGACTGTAGCCCAAACCAACAAAAAAGGTTTTTCTTACCCCCTGCATTAAAATATAACCACAATGTAAGAGTGGAGTGGGAGGTTGGAGCTTATGAAAAGTTACCCATAGCAAGCAACCCCCAAAAGGAGGATCTGTCACAAGGGAACCCCCACTGTGCCACACAGAAGCTTGGTCCCTGCCACATTGTTGAAGGTTAGGTCAGCTTTTAAGCATCTTGGAGCAACTTCAGATTCCTAGCAGCTGGGCTAATAGGGCCAGATAACCTAGTGCACCTGCTGAGCAAGGGAGCTTACTCCTGAATCCTTCAACCATTGCACCATTAATAATTTGTTCAGTGGTATACCTGGCCAGTAAGGAACTCTTTCTTCTACCAGGTCACCCCCTTTGCTATATTCACCCCTACTAATGTACCACAACCGGGTATGTAGGGAGAGGCTGGCAACCTACTATTGTGATAACCACAGTGTCTCTGCTATAAGAGGGAGCTGTGGCTGGTGGTTTTTAGCAGTAGCTTCTGGGCTGTTTTGTTATGCAGACCTGCACTGCACCACTCAGTAAATATAGGTGGAAGGGGAAAAAATGACTTACCTACCTCTTTCCCATCTGAGGTGGTTTAGGCACATTCGCTCCTCTGCACCACTTGTCCACTATACAGCATCATTGATGTAAGAGGGAGCTGTGGCTGGTGTTCTTAGCAAAAGCTTCTGGGCTATTTGAATCCAGACCCCAGGGGAGATGATCTCAAATGCCCAGAAACCATCTGGCTGGGATTGGGGTTTTTTGACTCACCGCTGTCGTCTTCCCCCTTTTGCCACAGCCACCGGGCTTGCTTTTCCATCCTTATGGTCCACACGCAAGGAGGATAGCCGCCAAAGTGCCCCCCCCTCCAACTGCTGTCCCTTTAGGGAGCTGCAAGGTTAGGCTGTGTCCTGCACTTTACCAGTCAGTATATACACATGGGGGGGGGGGCAATGCCATACGTCCCTCATTCCCATCTGAGGTGGTTTAGGCAGACAATTACCATAGTGAATTGGTGCCTCCTCGAAAGGAGGATGTGGGCGCCTGCTCCTGCTGACTCTCAGCCTTCCCTTCTGGGTAAGAACGCGGGTCGTTCAGGCGGTGCCCTCCCCAGCAGCCCACGCGAGCTACCAGGGGCCCAGAAGTCAGGGGATACGATCCCCCTGGAAAGAACCGACGGCCAGCACCCCCGTCTGAACGGACGCCTGGACAGGTAAGGGGGGAGACAGGATAAGGGCCCCTGAAGTTCTGGGTACACCACTGTACCCAGGGGCCTTCAGCTATCAGGGGGGCTTTCCCAGTTTTTGCTGCCCCCCCTGAAGAAAGGATAGGGGAACCCCCCGGAAAGGATAAATATATCCTGCCAGACCCAGAGGCTTCCCAGGCATTTGGTCCGGCTCCCAGGGGGAGACCACCAGCCCCAGGCTTCGGTCATTTGGAAAAAAACAAACAGTTTCGCTGTGTAGGGAGAAACACAATCAAAAACTGAGGATCAAGGGGAAGGGTGTGGACTTAAAACAGCTGTTGATTGATTGTGTTTCCTGTCGGGAGGAGCCTCTCATCTCTCAGGTGTGCCGTCCTGGAAGATGACTTGAGAAAAATATGTAGCTGAATACATATTGGCCTAAATTGATGAAGAAATTTGATTTAAAAAAAAACAAAAAACTATTGGATGGGTTTTATAGCACAAAGTAAAAAATACATTTTACCTCTTGGCATCCGGAGGCCGTCATATGGCGGCCTCGACTTTCGGGGGTTATATCTGAATGATCTTAGCATATATAAACCACAAGTCTAAGTAACACTACCAAGACTTAAAAAAGTAGCTACCTATGCAGCAGAAATTATGAATCAGTTGGTTAAAATTTACAAAGTTTATTCTTTAACTATGGTAGATCATCATGTGTAAAACAACGCAATACAAATCCATGCAAAGTAATTTACGGGTCTCATGCATCTGATGAGTTACCCGAAAAGGCAAAAATTACATGCATGCACAGACAACCACATCAACATGCAACACAGCTGTACTATCCTTGTGAGGATGGGTCAAGGATATGACATTCTAATCCCACACACACACAGCAAATTGTCCGGACATCAACTAGTAAGCGTTTACCCGCAAAGGAAAAAAGGACAGCAGAATAATTGAAAAAATATATCTGTTGGAAAAAATCCATAGAAAGGTGATTTAGGCATTGCCCAAAGGAAAAAATCTCACCATGCTATGCTGATTTCCTGCGGGTAATAAACCATCAGAATTTAAACTAAGTTTTGAGAGTGCAATATCATAGTGTGCACTCATGAATAAAACAAACGGCTTTAGCCTTGTCTAACTCTCTGAGATCTGGCCATCTAACGGATGAAACTCAAATATCCTGGATGAATCTGAGTGGAAAAGCACAGAAAACCGGAACACATTTGAATGTCTTCAACACTGCCGTAATTGTGAGGCTGCAACAGGGGTTAATCCCCTTCAATATAAGGAATGACTGGCCCCTACCCTCATTACGTCCAGACGAAGCTACGCCCATTGAAGGAAGCGAAACGCGTTGACGTCACAGCTGTCATGTGACGCCGACTAACGCGACACCCCCCGTGCAGGGAAGTATCAGGAACAGCCACTGGATCAGCGCAGCCGCGCTCCATATCCACACGCCTAGCGTGTCTCAAACCGACGAACGGCACCGGTTCTGTGGACGAAAGGTAGGATCAACTGGACCGGTCTCTACGACCAGAGACATAGGATATACAAATGGTGTGAGTGACCAGAGAGTCTGAACAAGACGTCTAAGACGATCAACAGGAGCAGTAAGACGCCCATACATTGTACAATTGTTATACATGCCCGTGGAACGAGATTGTACAAGGTTTGAAACGAAATCCGGGCAGACCCGTACACTGGTAAGCCTACCACCGCAGCAGTTACCAGTGATTGACTCAAAAACAGCTGATTTAGTCGCTCTCCCTCACCATTTTTGAACTGCCAAAACAGCCCACACCCTTCGATCCGCATTATATCGGATACCACGATACATGGATAAGACACCAGTGACTTTTCATGGCTAGTGCATCCCAGATATTTTGTTTAACCCCACCTGTACGTATATTCTAGGAAGACTGATCACTGCAGCTAGGGGCCTTGTATATTAAGAAACAAGATACCTTTGATAGCAAGACAGGTCATTTATCTTCCCCCGGGGGTTACCCGCAGGAAATCAGCATAGCATGGTGAGATTTTTTCCTTTGGGCAATGCCTAAATCACCTTTCTATGGATTTTTTCCAACAGATATATTTTTTCAATTATTCTGCTGTCCTTTTTTCCTTTGCGGGTAAACGCTTACTAGTTGATGTCCGGACAATTTGCTGTGTGTGTGTGTGTGTGTGGGATTAGAATGTCATATCCTTGACCCATCCTCACAAGGATAGTACAGCTGTGTTGCATGTTGATGTGGTTGTCTGTGCATGCATGTAATTTTTGCCTTTTCGGGTAACTCATCAGATGCATGAGACCCGTAAATTACTTTGCATGGATTTGTATTGCGTTGTTTTACACATGATGATCTACCATAGTTAAAGAATAAACTTTGTAAATTTTAACCAACTGATTCATAATTTCTGCTGCATAGGTAGCTACTTTTTTAAGTCTTGGTAGTGTTACTTAGACTTGTGGTTTATATATGCTAGTTGTCTTTGGCTACAGCAGCAGCACCAACGCAGGTGTATTTCGTTGGTAAAACTATGAGACGACCAACATACATACTAGATCTTGCGGGATAAGCTTCTTTTCTTTTTTCTTCTTTTTACTGTTTTCTTTTTTGGTTTATATCTGAATGATGCCTGAGGCTACAGACATCATTCAGATACCGGCATTTTCATCCAGCGATTCCGTACACCATAAGAATGATCATAGCGGCTGTTCCGCCGCTTGATCGTTCTTACGGGTGGCGAGAGGGGACGTCCCCCCCCTCCCTTCTGTGCTTCTACCGACTCACCTCAGCGATCGGTGAGTTGGATAGCGGATCCGCCGGCGCCGGATGTACATTATAGAGATTTCCGGCGGACCAGATGGTCGCCGGAGTCTCTATGATCGTTTGGAGGCCGGGCGCGATGTTATGACGTCACGCCCGGCCTCTGCATTCAAAAAAACGGCGCCGCTTCGGCTGGGAAGCGGTGATCGTTTTTTGTTTTTTTTTTTGATTTTGGGCTTCCCAGCCTAGAGGTGAGATATGGGGTCTTATTGACCCCATATCTCACTGTAAAGAGGACCTGTCATGTCATATTCCTATTACAAGGGATGTTTACATTCCTTGTAATAGGAATAAAAGTGATCAAAAAAAATTTTTTTTTAAAAAAGTGTCAAAATAAAAAATTTGAAGTAAAATTAACAATAAAAAAAAAAAATTTTTAAAGCGCCCCTGTCCCAGTGAGCTCGCACGCAGAAGCGAACGCATACATAAGTCCCGCCCACATATGAAAACGGTGTTCAAACCATACATGTGAGGTATCACCGCGAACATTAGAGCGAGAGCAATAATTTTGGCCCTAGACCTCCTCTGTAACTCAAAACGTAACCAGTAAAAAATTTTAAAGCGTCGCCTATGGGGATTTATAAGTACCAAAGTTTGACGCTATTCCACGAGTGTGTGCAATTTTGAAGCGTGACATGTTAGGTATCTATTTACTCAGCGTAACTTCATCTTTCACACAATGCAAAAATTTGGCTAACTTTGCTGTTTTGTTTTTTTTTAAAGCATGAAACTGTTTTTTTTTAAAAAAAAAAACGCGTTTGAAAAATTGCTGCGCAAATACCGTGCAAGATAAAAAGTTGCAATGACCGCCATTGTATTCTCTAGGGTCTCTGCTAAAAAAACATATATAATGTTTGGGGGTTCTATGTAATTTTATAGCAAAGAAATGATGATTTTTGACATGTAGAAGCGAAGTGTCAGAAATGGCCTGGATGCGAAGTGGTTAAAATTGTTTTTGTTTAGTGCAAAAAATAAAAACCGCAGAGGTGATCAAATATCACCAAAAGAAAGCTCTACTTGTGGGAAAAAAAAGACATCAATTTTAAGTGGATACAGTGTCGCACAACTGCGCAATTGTCAGTTAAAGCGACGCAATGCTGTATCGCAAAAAATGGCCTGGTCATTAACGGGGTAAGACCTTCCGTGGCTGAAGTGGTTAAGCGTACACAAACTAAAACCTGTCAACTGAGTTGCAGGCACCTTCTTAAGTTACCGCCCGACTAAACTACCTATCACTACAATCCCTGGCTTAAACACGATAATGAAACACGGACAAGCGAACAGGTTCTGAACAGCACACTGCGCCTGCGCGTTATTTATCTGCTGCGTGAAAAGCGCTCTACGCATGCGTTACTCTGCTCACATCGCACGGTACGCACGCGCGGTGTGTTGGGTATCTGCCCAATGTAACCGCTCGCTGAGCGTTGTGAGGAGAAGCTGCGCATGCGCATTGTTTTAAGCAGGTCGGCCGTCTGGCCCCGGGGAGAGCGTCGGCTCCATGGGAGGATGAAGGAGATGGTTGGAGGCTGCTGCGTGTGCTCGGATGAGAGGGGCTGGGCCGAAAACCCTCTGGTCTATTGTGACGGCCACGGGTGCAATGTGGCCGTGCACCAAGGTGGGGCAATTCGTCCTGGAGGAGGGGCAAGTGTTGACAGAAAGGGGAGGTGTATAAACACCGGAGGGGCAATTATTAGAGAGAAAGGCGAGCAGGTGGGGGCGCTGTCCTCTCACAGGGAGGGGGGTGGAGTGTCAGTGACACCCGAGACGGGGTCCTTCGTCCTCTGTGTACAGGTATTATATGTACCCTGAGGGTGACAACTCTGCTGGATGTTATACGGGTGACACCTTCTCAGGGCTGTCACTGGTCCTCAGGACTCTGTCAGTAGATCATTCTTTATCTGAGTCATTGTATCTCTGCTGATCACGTGTTTGTGTTCTCTTCTTACTTTCTCTGTGTATGTAGAAGGAAGCCAGGGCTTGACAGCTGTGACCTCCCCCCCCCCCCCTCTCTCTCTGTCATTGTGGACTTAGCACTGCTTCTGACAGGCTGACCATACATTATACAATCTGATTTGTACAGTCCCTTCTGTAAGCTGGCTGTAGACTGTGTACAATCTCCTTAGTGGTGGCCATACATGCTTTCTTTTATTTGATCAATGCTCAATTTAATCAAATCCGCAAACAATTGAATAACCAGAACTTCCATTGCGATTGATTTAAGCAGAGTGCACACAATGGGGGGGGGAACCTGACAGATCCCCCCCCACATCCACACAGGTGATGTAGGTGCAGAGATCTCTCCCGCTGAGAAATTATATTCTGACAGGGTGCCCCCCAGTAGGAATTCACTGATCGCCGCTTGCCACCATTGGTTGCAAGCACTGATCGAATGCTGGATTTCCAGCATGATAGTTCCGATGATCTGTTGTACACATGGAAAGCTGGCTAGTTCCTGCTGAAGCAGCTGATTTTCAGCCCATGTGTGCCAGGCTTTAGATCAGAGTCGATCAGGTAGAGCAAAAACAATTGTTTGTTTTGCATCGATAGACAGCATTGAAGTACATTGTTCATTAATACAAACGTGTTTCAATTATGCCCCTTTCACACTTGTGCGACCTGGCACTGCAAAGTCGCACCCCATGATTTCCAGTGAGTACCATTCATATCTGTGCGACTTCAAAGTAGTCCCTGCACTACTTTGGTCCGACTTTGATGCTACTTGAGGTCCATAGACCTCAAGATTACACAGGCATTGCTTCAAGTCATGGCAAAATCGTGTGACTTTCAGGCCGCACAAGTGTGAAAGGGGCCTTAATCGGTTTATGAGATTACATTGTGGAAAAGATGTGATTAATAAGTTGTGATTATATCTTGGGCTGCTCATAGATTAGTCAATTGCTGAAGGCTGAACAAGAAAAAAAAAAAAACTGACCGTAATCCCCCATCCACACAATCCTTCCCACTAAGGTATTGTATTCTGACGGTGGGGAGACTTCCCTGCCATCAGAATACTCTGATCAGCATTGCAAGCTATAGCTGATTAAGCAAGGAAAATCTCACACGGCAGTTGTACAGGAACTGATCGACTTCTGTGGAACCTCCACGCCTTTACATGCATCTTAATTTGGCCGGTCCTTACTGAACTGGCTGAATTTTGATCCATACATGGACAGCTTAGGCTGGGTTCACTTCATGTCTCTATGGGTGGGGAAGGCAGCGTAAGTTCCCATCCTGCAATGAAACGCGCTGCATTTAACAGATGTGTGGGGGGGTGGGTAGCCATAATTTCTTAATGGCATCCCCAATGGCAATTTCCCATGCGCTAAACCGCATTAGTGCCGCAGCACCATGTGATTTCAGTGTGGTGCAGTTTCAAGAAAAGGTCAGGGACTTCTTTCCACTCGTTTCTTGCTGGTAGGGGCTGCAGTACCTGCGGCGTTCACAAGCAAATGTGGGCGCAAAGATGTAAATGAAGCCTTAGCTATCTATCGCAATCCACTTTCCATCAAGTTCAATTCAGTTGATCGAGTATAGATTGATTGATTATTTCAACCAGGATGCATTGATCAATTGTCCGTTGATCAGAAAACAAACTGATCGTTTAAGGCCACCATTAGGCTGACCATATACTCTGTACAATGTGATTGTGGTCATATGCACTGAGATTTTTTTATTTATTTTTTTTAAGCCAATTGAATCCACAAACCATTGAATAGCCATAACTTCTCTTCAGATTGATTTTAGATCGGAGTCAATCAGCCAGGGTGAAAATTATGCTTCATTTTGCACTGATGGGCAGCGTTGAAGTACTTTGTTCATAAATACTATTGTATTTCGATTAATCAGATTATAAGATTAAATTGAGGAAACAGATGTGATCGATAAGTTTTGATTATAAGTTAACTATCAAGCAAAATCCACTCTCCCGCATATAGCATATCGATCGAATGAGTATAGACCAATTATTCCTGACAGGAGAGATGGTTCAGAAAAGAAATTGATCATTTATCGAAACACATACAATACGTATGGCCAACATTAAGCTGACCATACATGTTAAGTGGGGTACACACTATAAGAACGTTAGTCCGATTTTTCTCGATGTTTCACAGCAAATTGGAACCAATGAAAGAAAATTCGTACAAAAAATTCTTATGAATATTCTCATACGACAACAGCTTTTGTTGTTTGTTTCTGATCATGCGCAGTCTTTCTCTTCTGATTATTCTTGTACGAAAATGGTACACATTAAACGAAAATCGTTCGAGTTTGTTCCTTTTGGAATTTTCGTACGAAAATTCTGAATCAGCTGTCGAAAGTTGTGTACACACTATACGAAAATCGTACGAAAATTTTTTGAACGAAAATGTTCGCCCGATTTTCTTATAGTGTGTACGAGTCTTTACAGTACGCAGCCTACAATCAACTTTAGTTCTATGAAACCTACAGTGAAAGAAACAAGTATTTGACCCCCTGCTGACAAAGAAATGATCAGTCTATAATTTTGTTAGGTTTATTTTAACAGTGAGACACAGAATAACAAAAAAAATCCAGAAAACCACATTTCAAAAAAGTTATAAATTGATTTGCATTTTAATGAGTGAAATAAGTATTTGATCCCTTCACAAAACATGACTTAGTACTTGGTGGAGAAACCCTTGTTGGCATTTACAGACCACAGGTGCAAACCTGGTGGCCAACTAAATTTCAGGAGGGATTGTGTCCCACTCTTTGCAGATCCTCCAAGTCATTAAGGTTTTCAGGCTGACGTTTGGTCACTTGAAGCTTCATCTCCCTCCACATATTTTCTATGGGATTAAGGTCTGGAGACTGGCTAGGCCACTCCAGGACCTTAATGTGCTTCTTCTTGAGCCACTACTTTGTTGCCTTGGCCGTGTGCTTTGGGTCATTGTCATGCTGGAATACTCATCCATGACCCATTTTCAATGCCCGGTTCTTGCCCAAGAATTGATGGTACATGACCCCATCCATCGTCCCGTTGATGCTGTGAAGTTGTCCTGTCCCCTTGGCAGAAAAACTCCCCCAAAGCAGAATGTTTCCACCTCCATATTTGATGGTGGGAATGGTTTTGTTGAGGTCATAGGCAGCATTCCTCCTCCTCCCAATCATGGCGAGTTGAGTTGATACCAATTTATTCTTAAATATCTCTATGCAGTGGTAATTATAACTAACTAGATGGTTAGAGAGCAAGATCTCTAATCCACTCAGAGTAACAGACAGAAGAGATATACTGTATATACTATTGGAGGAAAAGCAAGTGAAATTTTCAAACAACGTTCTTTCATTCAGCGAATGTACAAAGATTTTTCGTATGAATATACTTGAAAATTGATACGTGTATAGCCAGCATAGGGCTCGAATCGCACATATGCAGTTTGCTTTTGATCCTTTTCTGCAGTGCTTTTTGCTGTGCACTTTGCATTTCTGCAAATGAAATTTGGCTGCGATTTGCATTCATGCTTTTTTTTTTTTTTTTTTGGCCAATTTGTTGTTGGGCAGATTAAAAAATGCAAATCGCTGCAAAAACACACTTGCTTTTCTGCAGTTTCGCCATTGAGGTCTATTTAACCAAAAAGCACAGTTCTGTGTTGCACCCTTGACCCTTTCTAAATATGCAGCGGCTGAAAAAAGCATAGATGTGAATGTGTCCCATAGGAAACCATGTTAAATGTACTGTAGTGAGTTTCTGCAAAAAGCACCAAAAAATGTATAGGTGTGAACCAGGCCTGATGCCGTGTACACATGAGCGAACTTTTCGATGGAGTTCCAACGAATCGGACTCGCCTATACACACTCACACCAAAGTCCGACTGATTCGAACGTGATGACGTACGACTGAACTAGTATAAGGAAGTTCATAGCCAGTAGCCAAAAGCTGCCCTTGTGTCGTTTTTAGACCTTCGGAATAGCATACAGACAAACAGATTTTTCGATAGGACTCGAGTCCGTCGGAAAGATTTGAAACATATTCTATTTCTAAAGTCCGTCATATTTTTTGACAGAAAAGGTCCGATGAAGCCCACACACGATCAAATTGTCCAACGGATTTGTTCCGTCGGACCTTTGCTGTAGAAAAGTCCGGTCGTGTGTACACTACATGCTTTTTTTTTTTTTTTTTTTTTTTTTGTTTGTTTGTTTGTTTGTTTGTATCGCCTGTTTTTTGGATATGATAATTTTAAATATAATGCACAATGCTGGTAAAAGTTTACTTTAAATATAATTGTAATGCCTTCTATTATCTCCAGTCTATCAGCCTCCACCTTCTCTGGGTTCAGATACTGATTTTCCCTGCACACAATCTTTAAAGTAATTTTTTTTTTTTAAACAATATGTTATACTTGTCTGCTCCGTAATGATTTTGCTCAGAACAACCCTGATTCTCCTCTTATAGGGTCCCCCACTGACGCTTCAGGCTCTTCACACATTCACATTCAGAAGTTCTCATGCATTTATTGACATGTTTGGATGGTGTACTGAGCTGTATGTGTGCTGCACTGTATTTCCTGATATGTGAATAAATAATGAATTCTGTATGCAGGCCAACTAATCGGCTGGTTGATTATTCAATTATGAAAATAGTTGACAACTATTTTCATAATCGATTCGTTGTTTTGGCCCTAATGCTGTTTTTCTGCCATTTGCAAATAATCGCACCACCTGTTGTCACCCTCCCACCAAGCTGCTTGGCGATGGTCTTGTAGCCCATTCCAGCCTTGTGTATGTCTACAATCCTGTCCCTGACATCCTTGGACAGCTCTTTGGTCTTGGCCATGGGGGAGAGATTGGAATCTGACTGCTTCTGTGGACAGGTTTCTTTTATACAGGTAACAAGCTGAGATTAGGAGCATTCTCTTTAAGAGAGTGCTCCTAATCTCAGCTTGTATAGAAGACACCTGGGAGCCAGAAATCTTGCTGATAGGGAATCAAATACTTATTTCACTCATTAAAATGCAATTCAATTTATAACTTTTTTGAAATGCTTTTTTCTGGATATTGTTGTTATTCTGTCTCTCACTGCTAAAATAAACCTACCATTAAAATTATAGACTGATCATTTCTTTGTCAGTGGGCAAATGTACAAAATCAGCAGGGGATCAAATACTTTTTCCCCCCTCACTGTATATATTATAAGGACCTACTTAAACTATTACATTTTGTATCCAATCAGGCAAGCCCTTGCACTACATACTTGTTGGTAGATCTAAGGGTCACCTAACATGCTACAGTCTTTGTACAATTACCTTTTTCGAGCTGCCAAATTTATGTACTTATGGGGACCTACCTAATCTATCCAATCAAGCAGGCCCTTGCACTAAATACTTGTTTGGTAGATCTAAAGAATGTACAATCAAATTGTATAGTGAACTTACCGTCATCTTTATAGAGCAGGAGCCTTTCTGATTTAATGCTGTTTGACCTATTACATTGTTTTAATAAATTGGAAGAAGATTGTAGTATTGAATCATTGACTTTTCAATTGCCACACTTTGAGTATAGGGAGATAGACATTGGTACATGGTCTGCAAGCAGGATGTTCCTTATAGTGGAAGCTGACACCCTGTGAAGTTTGAGATGTTCTATAAAAATATTCGATTCATGAAAAAATGAATAAGAGGAGGAGTAGAATCTTTTTCTTCAGTTAGCCCCGGTTCACACTGAGGCAGCGCGACTTGCAGTGCGACTGCCTCAGGCGACCTGGACACGACAGGGGCGGCGACTTGCAAAATGACTTCTATATAGAAGTCTATGCAAGTTGCCCCCAAAGTAGTACAGGAACCTTTTTCTAAGTCGGAGCGACTTGCGTCGCTCTGATTAGAACGGTTCCATTGTACAGAACGCTACTTGTCAGGCGGCTAGGTCGCCTGACAAATCGTCCTAGTGTGAACCGACCCATAGGGTGCGAGATAAGAGCCTAATTCTTTTGAGGTAGTTAAACGAGAGGTGAGTGGACCCTCTGGAAACATCTAATAGGAGGTCTAAGGTCACATTTAGGTGGCCGCCTATGAATTGTAGTGCTGATTCTAAGAATTGCAGCTGATGGGTATTGAGGGAGTATAAATTGGCGGGAGTGACATTTTGGTCATTTATTTTCCCATTGAAGAAAAGAAATGTATACAATGATCAGCCGTAACGTGACCAGTGACAGGTAAAGTGAATAACATTGGTTATCTAATTATAATGGCACCTGAAAGTGGGTATTAGGAAGAAAATGACACATGTTGTGCCCAAAGTTGATGTGTTGAAAGCAGAAAAAAAATGGGCAAGTGTAAGGATTTGAGCAACTTTGACAAATGCCAGATTGTAATGGCTAGACAACTGGGTCAGAGCATCTCCAAAACTGCAGTTCTTGTGGGATGTTTTCGGTCTGCAGTGGTCAGGACCTATCAAGTGGTTCAAGAAAGGAAAACCGGTGACAGGCTCATGGGTGGCCAAGACTCATTGATGCATGTGGGAAGTGAAGGCCGTGTTTTATGACAATTACATTGGTGTAATAAAATGTCTAATTGTCATGTCGTAGGTGTGTTTAAGTTGTGCAGGATGTGCATATGGTGCAGAAGCCTGCAGCGGTCGGGTGCCAGGACTGGTGTGGTTAGAATGTGCTGTCTGTGATATGTGGATGTGGTTTTTCTAATATCGAGCTATAGATGTCAGGAAACTTAACATTGGAGTGGGGCATGTCATGAGGTTAGAGAAGTACAAGCTTTAGCAGTTTATGATGCTCTTTGCGTTAGTTACTATGAGTATATAATACTCAATCTACAATCACACCGAAATGATACCTAGGATCTGGGATATTTTAACTGCTTTATTCTATGGATTGGAAGCATGGGGGGGGGGGGGGGTAATAAAGTGTGATCCAAAACAAACTTTTTCTCTACTGGAGCGCAGTTTGAAAAAAATGAAAGGTAGAAACTGGTTGCTAAGGGCAATCAAGCACTTTTAAATCCCCCCCCCATTATGTTAAGTGAATAAGCCAAACTTTACTATCTATGTTAAAGCCAAATTGCAGGATAATATAGAAAATAAAGGCATTTATTGTCGTTCATGTCTATGTCCAGTAGACGATTAATCGTTAAATTGCAATCTCGATTCAACCCCCTCATGATCTTAATCTAGCATTTCCACGATTCTATGTATACCGCAGCTGTCAAAAAATAAAAAAAGCCTCCGCAAATGTTTATCAATGTTTCTCAGCGCTGAGAGATGACTATATAAGCATTGTAATTTTAAAGGGATGAACATTGGTCTAAATGAGGTCAGTTTAAACACTTAAAGTGGATGTAGTCCCAATGTCATCCTTTCTAAACTACTGCCATGGGGGTTATCTATAAGGATATACATGTCTCCTGCATGTATCTTTACCTGTCAAATGTCTCCCCTCTGTCTGTCTGTTATGAGAGCCAAAAAACTGCAGATTCTGTGGGTGGGTCTGTTGTCTGGAGCTCGGTGGGTGGAGTTGTGATGTCAGTAGACTCCCCGCCCACCTCTACACTCCCCTTGTCAATATGCATTTCTCCTGTGTATTTCTTACACTGAACTTCTGCTATGATCTCTAACATCCAGTGAAAAGACAGGAAAGTAACCACATGACTTCAGCATGCCAAATCATGCTGAGGTGTGAAACAGCCAATCCTTGCAGAGCTGCTGAAGAAAGTAGGGGGTGAGGGAATTAAAAATAAATTCCTGTGTCTAAGACCCCTTGCACACGATTGGACCGTTCAGGTCCGCCTGTCAGTTTTGATGGTGGACCTGAACGGGCGCTCCATGTTAGTCTATGGAGCGTCGGATGTCAGCGGAGACATGTCCGCTGACATCTGACCCGGTCCGATCCGCTAAAAGCAGATGGATGGCCCTACGTCCAGGTCTGTCGCTGGCGGATCAGATCGGGTGAGATCTGACGAAAACTGACTTGCCGTCTGTTTTCGTCTGATCCCTCTATAGGCGGCAGCGGCGCCTGACAAGTCCCTCCCCGCTCAGTGAGCAGAGAGGGACCTGTCATCCGCCGGCTCAGCGGAGATCAACGGACAGATCTCCCGCTGAGCCGGCGGACCGAGGCGGGCTCCGTAGAAACAGAGTCTGCCTCGTGTGAAAGGGGCCTTAGGCTAGTGCACGAGAGATGTAAATCATCTGTCACTAACAGCAAGGGGGAGGATTTGACAAAGTTTTTCTAAGTTTGTCAAGAATTGTCTCACTGAACAATAAAAGGGGATTGCTCAGAGATGGATTAACTCTGTGTGGCAAGACTGGGCTCAAATGATAGCAAATCTTATACTCTACAGTATGATATATATATATATATATATATATATATATTTTTCGGGTTTACATCCACTTTAACCACTTAAGGACCCAGCCTCCTTTTGAGATGTGACTTGTATGTAAATTGCTCTTAGGACAAGTCTATACGGCAAGAAACCACAGGTTGCTGCCCCCCTTACACAGAGTGCCCAATAAGGTACCCTGTCAAGTGTGTGTGAAAGCAACCTTCAGTGATACAGAAAATGTTTTAAACATTTATTAAACAAAACAAACCTCCAATCAGTTCACTTGTATGTAGAATTTAGATGAAAAAAAACCCCTCTCTTAAATATTAAATACACAAAAACAGGTAATCAAAACTTCTGCATGAAAAAAAAAATGGGCTAACTTTACTGCTTAGTTGTTTTTTTTTTTTTTAATTTATTAGTGTATTTAAAAAAAAAAAATTGCATTTGAAAGACCGCTGCGCAAATACCGTGTGACATAAAATATTGCAACAACCGCTTTTTTATTCCCTGGGGTCTCTGCTAAAAAAAAAAATGTATAATGTTTGGAGGTTCTAAGTGATTTTCTAGCAGAAAATACAGGATTTTTACTTGTAAGCAACAAATGTCAGAAAAGATTGTCTTTTAAATGGTTAAACTGAGAGCTTCTACACATGGAGTTTAGTCCATTCATAAGTGTACACATTGTATCCTTCAGGTTCTTTTTTATCAGATTTGGCAGGCTGCCCAGAGGAGTCTCTTCACAGTTTTCAGGCAAGTTGTATTGACTTCTATTACAGAAGTCATTTGCAAGTCGCGCTGAAGTTGTGCTTTTTTTATCAGCACAATCAGCCGATGCCGATTAAGTAAAAAAACACCAAATATCGGCCGATATATCGGCCGGTGGATATATCGGTCGACCTCTAGTTTATGTCTAAGGCTATTTAACCGAGGTGCATTGCATACGATATCCTTATTGATCTATGAGCAATATCCACTCCATGATGCACACCATACTTACGGATATGTAACTGGTTATTTTGGAGGTGTCTTGCAATATATGAAACATCTTTTGAGCAGGTGCACATGTTGAGGTACAGCCTTTAGTCCTAGTAGTAACTGTTATATTGCAAACCTCTCATTGTTGGGCAGATAGTCAGATACAATTATATTGGCTTTCAAACTGCACACCTTTAATCACATACTAGTGTGAACACACCCATATACAGTATTCCATCCCCAAATTTAACACTTTAGGAGGTATGGATTCCATGTTAATGAATACCATATAGATATACAAGAGCGTAGCGGTTTAAGTACTCCACAAGGCTATCCCGATATAGACCTAATTATTTAGGTTTTCAGGTAGCGCCATACAAACCCATTTTTCTTTTTGAGATGTGTTGTTTACAAGTTAACCGTTTTTTTTCCTAGAAAGTTACTTAGAACCACCAAACATTTATACATTTTTTTTTCTAACACCCTAGAGAATTTAATTGCGGTCGTTCTGCCACACCGTATTTGCGCAGCGGTCTTATAAGCGCACTTTAAAAAAAAAAAAAATACACTTTTTTGAATTAAAAAATAATACAACAGTAAAGTTAGCCCAATTTTTTTTTTTTTATATATTGTGAAAGATAATGTTAGGCCGAGTAAATTGATGCCCAACATGTCACGCTTCAAAATTGCGCCCGCTCATGGAATGACGACAAACTTTTACCCTTAAAAATCTCCATAGGCAACCTTTAAAAGATTCTACAGGTTGCATGGTTAGACTTACAGAGGAGGTCAAGGGCTAGAATTATTGCTAGAATTATTGCTCTCGCTCTACTGGTGGTTTGAACGCCATCTTCATATGCGGGGGCTGCTCACGTTTGCTTCTGCACTGCTTTTACACTGTTCTTTTAAACATCCCTTGTAATAGAAAAAAAGCATTACGGGACCTCTTAAATATGAGATCTGGGGTCAAAAATACCTCAGATCTCATATTTACACTAAAATGTAATAATAAAAAAAAAGTCCCCTTTTTTAAGAGCTATGGGCGGAAGTGACGTTTTGATGTCGCTTCCACCCTGCAGTGGTATGGAGATGGGTGGGGGCCATCTTCCCCTCACTCGTCTCCATGCCAAGCAGGACACGGTCATCTCCGCTGCTATCAAGTGGCGGGAGGGGGGCCCCCTCTCCCACCGCCGATTAAAAGTGATCTTGCGGTGAATCTGCCGCAGAGACCACTTTTATCTTCAAGCAGACTGCCCGCTGAAGAAGAGGATACCGGGGTTATGGCCGCTAACAACGGCATACCTCTTCAAAGTAGCGACGTAAAACAACGGCGGGCGGTCCGGAAGTGGTTTTAAAGACCCGGCCTTTTTCTGACACTTGTTGCTGATAAGTTAAAATCAGTATTTTTTTTGCTAGAAAATTACTTAGAACCCCCAAAAATTATATTTATTTTTTTTTAGCAGAGACCGTAGAGAATAAATTGGAGGTCTTGTAATATTTTGTCACATTGTATTTGCGCAGCGGTTTTTAAAATGCAATTTTGTTGGGGAAAAAAAAAGAGGCAAAGTTAGCCCAATTTTTTTGTATAATGTTACGCCGAGAATCGTGATCTTTATTCTAACCAAAAATATCATGATTCTCATTTTTCCCAGAATCGTGCAGCATTAATGTCCAGAATTTTTGGTGCCATACAAAATTCCTATTAAATGAATTGTGTACCTAGTTATCAGCAATATCCAGACTCTGCACCGTGTCAGCAGCCATGACTCTAGGTATATATTGTCCTGTACAGGCAGAAATTTGAAGAGCGATGTTGTATGTTCCCATGTAGAACATAACGCTGGATCCTAAACCCTCCAGCCCATAGTCAGTTAGCTCTGATTGGGAGACTGGATGCACCAGAACGGGGTTGGGGAAGAGAAACCCCTAGATGTACTCAGCTGTCATCCCACTTTGTCTGCAATACAAAGAAGGATGATTGTTCATATACTGTCCAGTGACCGACAAAGGGATCTTTTAAAGCTGAACACTAGAAAAGACACCAATGTCAGCTCTGTGACATCAATGCTTCATTAAATATATATATATTAAATGTAAGCAGTTTAAGTATCTGCCATTGACCTGATATTATCCTCTTGCAGTCCTTATACAGCAGGGCTGGAGTGGGAGCGGAAGAAAAGGTACAAGGAGTCAGTCAGTTCATGTGCTGCAAGAAGGATGCTGATAGGAGTTGAAGGGGTTGTAAACCCTTGTGTTTTTTATTTTTTTTATTTATTTTTTTATTTTTAATGCATCCTATGTATTAAGGTGAAAAAACACCTGGCAGTGACCCAGCGCCCCCCCCCCCCCCCCCGTTTTACTTACCTGAGCCCCTTCATTCACTCAGCTGAAACGCGCTCTCCCTCTCTCCACAGGGTCCCGGCTCTTGATTGGATAGATTGATAGCAGCGCAGCCATTGGCTCCCACAGCTGTCAATCAAATCCAATGACGTGGGGGGCGGGGCCGAGTACGGCATTCGCTTCTATGGAAATGCTGGACTCGGTAGCGCGCCCGCAAGGTACCTCCCAGGAGAGCGCTTCTCCTAGAGGTATCTGATGCGGGGAGGAGCTGCGAGAGCTGCCGGGGAACCCCAGAAGAGGATGTTCTGGGCCACTCTGTGCAAAACGACCTGCACAGTGGAGGCAAGTATGATATGTTTGTTTTTAAAAAAAAGAGGGTTTACAATCACTTTAAAAGCAGACAGAAGAAAGGGGCCCAACACTACTGCTTTTCCTTTCACTGTTCAGGCCTGAGTTCAGAGGATGGAATGATAGTGGCAGAAGAAAGTATTGTGGGGGAAATCTCTCAATTGAAAGGAAATATTGCAGCTGGTTTTGTTATGTAATCTTTTAATGGGATATTTATGATTTTGTTATTTTTGGCTGGAGTTCTGCTTTTAATATTTTAGGTCCAGTCATTAAAATTTTCTTCCACTAGAAATCCAAACTTTCACGTTTGTGCTATTACTCAGCCCCCCTTTATAATACAGTTGCCTTTCTACATCAGTCCCCTTCCTCTTTACATTGCAGTCTCTCTTTTACATCACAGCACCCCCTTTTATAATACAGCCCTCTTTAGGCCTGGTTCACACCTATGTGTTTTTTTTAGTGCTTTTTGCAGAAACACACTATAGTTCATTTGGTTGTCATATGAGACATGATCACTTCTATGCTTTTTTTCAGGCACTGCGTTTTTAGAAGGGGTCAGGGACTTTGTTAAACGCAAAACAGTGCGTTTTTGGTTCAATAGAAAAGCATGTATTGTTTTACTTTGCTGTGGTTTTAATCTGCCCAACAACAAATTGGCCAAAAAAAAGCATTAAAAATCAAAACGCATTAAAAAAAAAAAAAAACCACGGTGGACTAATCCTGCGCTAGAAAAATAAAAAATGTGAAATATAAAGTATAGTAAAATATAACAAGCTGCCAGCACTAAAAAGTCTAATTCAAAAACTCCAAGTAAATATGCATAAAGGTGAGTGCAGCGCTAAACAGACAACAAGAATGTTTGTTTTTTTTTTTTCTTTTTCCAATTTTGCTAGTGAAAAAAAGTAAGAGAAATGAAGGCAGAAAAAAGTGATGACAATACCGTTGTAGGCTCCACCATATGCATTTGGTCACGATTGGACGTCGTCTGGGGATTGGCCAGGATGGTGGAGGGCCAATCCCCAGACGACATCCAATTGTGACGAAACGCATAGGGTGGAGCCTACGACGGTGACGTCATCAGGATTTTGATGGGCAATAGGAAAAGAAAACGAACGGAAGCTTGAGGAGACGCAGCGGACCTCATTGATGAGACATTTGGTTGTACCGCTTTTATACGTCATATATCTCATAAGTGTAAGCCACTTATTTCATTAAACCGCAATTTTAAATTTACTGCACTATGGAAGTACTTTCTTTTGTTTTCTGAGTGACATCGTTCCAGCAGCAGTTCCAAACATCTTTAATTTTTCTTGGGGAGAACGATTTCCCTGTGCTGGGTGAGACTGCTTTTTAGCAGTCTCGGATAGCTGGTACGCAGGCTACTTACTCACTTGGGTGTGGAGCTGGATGCACATTTATTTGAAGATTCTTCACCATTTCTTATCACTTGCCACCGCACACACGGATGGATGTTTGCTCTTTTTATATACGAATTGATTTTTACACAGGGACTTTGCTTCAGTTTTGTCTTTTTATTTTTCACTTGCAAATTTGGGAAAATATTTTTTTGCACTAGGACTCTGCCTTAGTTTTCTATTTTACATTTTTTTTTTTTTTTTTTTATATGCAAAATTGGAAAAAGGGAAAAAAATGTTTTTCTTGTCTGTTTAGCGCCGCACTCACCTTTTTATGCACATGAAAAAAACACACCGCAAAAAGCACTGCAGAATCGGGTCAAAAGCAAACTGCATAGGTGTGAACCAGTCCTAATGTTACAGTCCATCACCCCCCCCCCCTTTACATCACAGCATCGCCCCCTTTACAATACCACTTAAATTGCAGTCCATCACAGCCCCCCCCCTCCTTCCTTTACATCAGTGTCATCAGTACCCCCCTCCCCCCCTTTCCAGTCCTACCTTGCATAGCAGGGCAGAGGGCAAGAGGTGTGACAGGTTTGCATGGAGAGCAGGAGCTTTCCAACTTTTCCTGCTAGCAAGTGGGTGATTGCTTGTTAGAACTGCCTGCTATACTGTGAAGATGATGGTGGGGCGGGGTAGAGAGGGAACACGGGTATCTGAATGGCGCGGCTGCGGTGGTCTGGATAGGACTGTCACTAAGTCGACAGTTGACACCACAGTCCGCCATTTAGTTATGCTTGTTTTAAGGCAAAGAGATGCAATATACTTTATATCACAATAATGTTTTATTTCAAAGTAGTTGTTCATTTGTAAATAAAATAGGACTATTGTTAAATACACCTGGACCTGTTATATCTTGCAGAATAATTGTCATAAACATATACAACCTAAAGAGACACTGTCACTTTGTCCATTCAGGGCGAAGAGAGGGAGTTCTTCACATAGCCCACCTCCCAAGCAGACTTCTCCATGTCTGGCATCGCATAGCGACATAAAGTGTTGTCAATGAATTCCCTTGTCTATGTTTAAGCAGAAATTTTGTGGCTATTATTAAAGCTTAAAGTGACTGTAAAGGCTTGTGTTTTTTATTTTTATTTTTTTTAAATAACAAACATGTCACTGCCGCTTCACACAGGGGCGGCACGACTTGCAGGTCGCCTCACCGAGGTGACCTGCACACGACTTCAGCGGCGACTTGCAAAACGACTTCTGTATAGAAGTCAATGCAAGTCGCCTGAAGTCGCCCCAAAAATACTACAGGAACCTTTTTCTAAGTCGGAGCGACTTGCGTCGCTCCTCTTAGAACGGTTCCGTAGTACAGAACGGGATGCGACTTGTCAGGCGGCTAAGTCACCTGACAAGTCGCCCCTGTGTGAACCGGGGCTCATACTTACCTCCCACTGTGCAGCTTGTTTTGTGCTTTTCTGGGGTCCCCCCGGCGGCTCTGGTGGCTCCTCCCCACATCAGATAACCCCCTGGGAGAAGTGCTCTCCCGGGGGATTACCTTGCAGGTGTGCTCCCAAGTCCAGCATTTTGGCATCCATAGCTGCTTACTGCTGGACTCAGCCCTGCCCCTGCGTCATTGGATTGGATTGACAGCAGCAGGAGCCAATCAAGAGTCGGGAGCCCATGGAGAGAGACAGCGCGTCCCCGCCGAATAGATGAAGGGGTTCAGGTAAGTAAAAAGGGGGGGTGGGGGGGCTGGTGACTGTTAGGTGTTTTTTCACCTTAATGCATTAGGATGCATTAAGGTGAAAAAAACACAAACCTTTAAAACCCATTTTAAGTTTTCCTAAAGCAAAAAAATCAGCACAATGATAATTACTTGCCTTTAGTGAGATGTCCCTTGTGCTGCTGTGTCCTCCTTTTGCCAAAATCTTCCTCCTTTGAACCCCCCCACTTGCACTGCTGTAACCCTCCCATGTGGCAGGGGTTAATCTAACTATGGGGCTGTGACCGGCACTCAAGAATGTCACAGACTATAACTGCCCTTTTCGCCCACCTTCTTCATTCATGGAAGCCGTACTACAACTTCTGTGAATGAAACACAATTTATGAATGAAATACAGATTGATAGGTCCGCCCCCTCCATTCATAGATTGTGTTTTGTTCATATAAGCTGTAGTAGCCACACCTCAACATTGTGAGCGTGGGGGCATTGGAGGAGGAAGATTCTGGCGAAATAGAACAGCAGCACAAGGAACACATCTTGCTGGCAGTAAGGGAGAACATTTCTATCAACTAAGAAGAAATCTCCTGTTTGCCACAAGAACAAATGCCTTTTATTTAAAGTCTTTCCCCCTCGCCTCCTGTTGCAGTGACTTCAAAAATATCCATCTTATTCTGTTCTGATGACACTGGTCACCAGAGCATACAGAGGGTGAATCTCCCCAGCAAGGACACAGACAGAAGTAAAAACCTGACATATGACAGACATCTATGACACCTTATTCAGCATAAACATTTGCACAGCCATTAATCATAGGCAAAGGCACAGATGCACACAGAATTTGAAAAAGCCATTGTTTCCTAGTATAGAGCAACATGATTATCAAAATTGGGGCGCTAGTGCTATGCAGGTGCAATCTATGCAGGTGCAAAATGTTACAATACTTCAACACTTGCATACCTGCAGCCTCCAGGAATGTGTGCTGAGTCACCCAGGGGGCTGAGGCAGCTTAAAGCGGAACTTCACCCAAAAGGGGAAGTTCTACTTACTTATATCCCCCCCCCCCCCCCCGTCCTCTTTGACATTTGGCCGAAGAAGAATCGTCTCAGGTGAGGACAGCGCTGGATCCCTGGACAGGTCCTTATATTAAATCGGCAGCTACGGTATTTTTGGGGGGGGGGACGGAAGGACTGCTTCAAGATGCGTCACACTCGCCTAGGAGAGAAGTGAGGAAGTGATATGGTGGAGGGACAATACTGAATTCTTTATAAGCCCCAAAACAAAACATTCTTAGCAATTGTCTAATGGAGAGAAGGGAGTGTGGGAATGGGAAACCATACAATTAATCGTAATCAGTAAAGGGTCTAAGTGCTGGTTCACACCAGTGCGCTCTGAGAGATCGCATTTGATTCGCACTGCAGTGCAAATCACATGATGTACGTGTGATGCGTTTTCAGCCATACAGATAGTATGTCTAATATCTCATCGCATTCAGACCAAACTTGCACAGGACCCTTTTATTTTTTTTATTTTTATTTTTTTATTTTTATTTTTTGGTCCGCAACAGAATCAGATTGCATGCGTATTTCCCACCCAGGGGACGCGCTCTTCCCTTTTACCCGTTGTCTCGGCTCTTGATTGGATAGATTGATAGTAGCGCAGCCATTGGCTCCCGCTGCTGTCAATCAAATCCAATGACACGGGTGCCAGGGGGGCTGGGCCGAGTCTGGCATTCTGCATCTACGGTGCTGGACTCAGGAGCGCGCCCGCAAGGTAACCCCCAGGAGAGCACTTCTCCTAGGCCGGGGTTATACGATGCGAGGAGGCGCTACCAGCGCCGCTGGGGGACCCCAGAAGTGGAGGATCGGCCACTCTGGGTAAAACGAGCTGCACAGTGGAGGTTAGTATGACATGTTTGTTATTAAAAAACAAAACAAAAACGAAGCCTTACAATCACTTCAATTTCCTCCTCTTTCTATGCTTTGGCAGCACTGATGATGTGTTTGGCCTCCTTTTTTGTCTATTTTTATACTCCTCTCTGTCAGCTACACCTCCTGTTTCCTTGAATCTTCTATATGCTAATTTTTTAACTTGACTTAACTGATGTATAGATGGGTTAGTGATTATTGGTAGACTTTTTATAGAATGAGTTCCCTGTCTGTTAATACAGTGGGGACTGAAAGTATTCAGACCCACTTAAATTTTTCACTCTTTGTTATATTGCAGCCATTTGCTAAAATCATTTAAGTTCATTTTTTTCCTCATTAATGTACACACAGCACCCCATATTGACAGAAAAACACAGAATTGTTGACATTTTTGCAGATTTATTAAAAAAGAAAAACTGAAATATCACATGGTCCTAAGTATTCAGACCCTTTGCTGTGACACTCATATATTTAACTCAGGTGCTGTCCATTTCTTCTGATCATGCTTGAGATGGTTCTACACCTTCATTTGAGTCCAGCTGTGTTTGATTATACTGATTGGACTTGATTAGGAAAGCCACACACCTGTCTACCATCTTTCCTCGAAAGTAAGGCTGGCCATACACTATACAATTTTCTTGTACAACTTTCCTTTAGATTTACCAAAATCATATAATAGTAGGGCAAACCAAAACACTTTCAATTTGTATGCCATCAGGTAGGCCCTTGCACTAGATAATTGAAGGTAAATCTAAAGAAAATTGAACAAGAAAATTGTATGGAGTATGGCCAGGTTAAGACATCCCCTGAAAATAAGACCTGCTTCCAGTTTTGCCTCTCACTGTAATATAAGGCCACCCTGGAATATAAGGCCCCCAAAGCTGCCGTAAAGCGTTTGACTCCTCTGGACCATAGCGGCGGGCGCTGCCGCGCAGCTCACTGATTGGCCGCAGCGCTGCCAGAGCTGTTCAGGCAGTGCGAGGTCTCTTTAAATCAGAGAGCCCGCCCTGCCACCAGGACAAGCTGCCGCCTGCTGCCCTGATGGAGTCTGGCTGACTCACAATTAGACAGTGAGTGAGTCGCGCGGGGCAGTAGTCGGGCACATTGTGTGGAATCTGGTAACAAGAAATTTTTGATACCGTAGGATTCACAGTGTGTCTGGTTATGCTGGTTTGTGATGACAACTACTACCGTACCATATACAAGTAATACATTTCCTTTTTATTTGTTCAACAATAAATGTGTACTGTATTCTTCATGGAAAAATAAGATATCCCCTGAAAATAAGACCTAGCGCATCTTTGGGAGCAAACATTAATATAAACACACACAGTAGAACATGCCAGGCACACAAAACACCCCCGATCACCCCTCCCCCCCTCCCTGTCACACTGACACCAAGCAGGTGTTTTTTTTTTTCTGATTACTGCATGGTGTCAGTTTGTGACAGTTACTGTGGTAGGGTAGTTAGGGTTAGCCCCCTTTAGGTCTAGGGTACCCCCCTAACACCCCCTAATAAAGTTTTAACCCCTTGATCACCCCCTGTCACCAGTGTCGCTAAGCGATCATTTTTCTGATCGCTGTATTAGTGTCGCTGGTGACGCTAGTTAGGGACGTAAATATTTAGGGTCGCCGTCAGCATTTTATAGCGACAGGGACCCCCATATACTACCTAATAAATGTTTTAACCCCTTGATTGCTTCCTAGTTAACCCTTTCACCACTGATCACCGTATAAGTGTTACGGGTGACGCTGGTTAGTTCGTTTATTTTTTATAGTGTCAGGGCACCCGCCGTTTATTACCGAATAAAGGTTTAGCCCCCTGATCGCCCGGCCGTGATATGCGTCACCCCAGGCAGCGTCAGATTAGCGCCAGTAGCGCTAACACCCACGCACGCAGCATACGCCTCTCTTAGTGGTATAGTATCTGAACGGATCAATATCTGATCCGATCAGATCTATACTAGCGTCCCCAGCAGTTTAGGGTTCCCAAAAATGCAGTGTTAGCGGGATCAGCCCAGATACCTGCTAGCACCTGCGTTTTGCCCCTCCGCCCGACCCAGCCCACCCAAGTGCAGTATCGATCGATCACTGTCACTTACAAAACACTAAACGCATAACTGCAGCGTTCGCAGAGTCAGGCCTGATCCCTGCGATCGCTAACAGTTTTTTTGGTAGCATTTTGGTGAACTGGCAAGCACCAGCCCCAGGCAGCGTCAAGTTAGTGCCAGTACCGCTAACACCCACGCACACACCGTACACCTCCCTTAGTGGTATAGTATCTGATCGGATCAATATCTGATCCGATCAGATCTATACTAGCGTCCCCAGCAGTTTAGGGTTCCCAAAAACGCAGTGTTAGTGGGATCAGCCCAGATACCTGCTAGCACCTGTGTTTTGCCCCTCCGCCCGGCCCAGCCCAGCCCACCCCACCCAAGTGCAGTATCGATCGATCACTGTCACTTCCAAAACACTAAACGCATAACTGCAGCGTTCGCAGAGTCAGGCCTGATCCCTGCGATCGCTAACAGTTTTTTTTGGTAGCGTTTTGGTGAACTGGCAAGCACCAGCGGCCTAGTACACCCCGGTCGTAGTCAAACCAGCACTGCAGTAACACTTGGTGACGTGGCGAGTCCCATAAGTGCAGTTCAAGCTGGTGAGGTGGCAAGCACAAGTAGTGTCCTGCTGCCACCAAGAAGAAGACAAACAGGCCCTTCATGTCCATAGTGCCCTTCCCGCTGCATTCGCCAATCCTAATTGGGAACCCACCACTTCTGCAGCGCCTGTACTTCCCCCCATTCACATCCCCAACCAAATGCAGTCGGCTGTATGAGAGGCATTTTCTTTATGTCCTCCCGAGTACCCCTACCCAGCGAACCCCCCCCCCCCCCCAAAAAAAAGATGTCGTGTCTGCAGCAAGCGCGGATATAGGCATGACACCTGCTATTATTGTCCCTCCTGTCCTGACAATCCTGGTTTTTGCATTGGTGAATGTTTTGAACGCTACCATTCACTAGTTGAGTATTAGCGTAGGGTACAGCATTGCACAGACTAGGCACACTTTCACAGGGTCTCCCAAGATGCCATCGCATTTTGAGAGACCCAAACCTGGAACCGGTTACAAAAAAAGTGTAAAAAAAAATATATATATATATATATATATATATATATATATATATATATATATATATATATATATATATATATATATATATATATATATATATATATATATATATATATATATATATATATATATAATAAAAAAAATAGTTGTCTCTCTCTCTCTCTCTCTCTCTCTCTCTCTCTCTCTCTCTCTCTCTCTCCTCTTTTTACTGTATTCTATTCTGCAATGTATTATTATTATGTTTTATCACGTTTGTTTTTCAGTTATGCAATTTTTTATACTTTACCATTTACTGTGTTTTATTGTTAACCATTTTTTTGTCTTCAGGTACGGCATTCACGACTTTGAGTGGTTATACCAGAATGATGCCTGCAGGTTTAGGTATCATCTTGGTATCATTCTTTTCAGCCAGCGGTCGGCTTTCATGTAAAAGCAATCCTAGCGGCCAATTAGCCTCTAGACTGCTTTTACAAGCCGTGAGAGGGAATGCCCCCCCCCCCACCGTCTTCCGTGTTTTTCTCTGGCTCTCCTGTCTCAACAGGGAACCTGAGAATGCAGCCGGTGATTCAGCCAGCTGACCATAGAGCTGATCAGAGACCAGAGTGGCCCCAAACATCTCTATGGCCTAAGAAACCGGAAGCTACGAGCATTTCATGACTTAGATTTCGCCGGATGTAAACAGCGCCATTGGGAAATTGGGAAATTGGGAAAGCATTTTATCACACCGATCTTGGTGTGGTCAGATGCTTTGAGGGCAGAGGAGAGATCTAGGATCTAATAGACCCCAATTTTTTCAAAAAAGAGTACCTGTCACTACCTATTGCTATCATAGGGGATATTTACATTCCCTGAGATAACAATAAAAATGATTAAAAAAAAAAAATGAAAGGAACAGTTTAAAAATAAGTTAAAAAAGCAAAAAAATAATAAAGAGAAAAAAAAAAAAAAAAGCACCCCTGTCCCCCCCCCCGCTCTAGCACTAAGGCGAACGCAAGCGGCGGTCTGTCGTCAAATGTAAACAGCAATTGCACCATGCATGTGAGGTATCACCGCGAAGGTCAGATCGAGGGCAGTAATTGTAGCAGTAGACCTCCTCTGTAAATCTAAAGTGGTAACTTGTAAAGGCTTTTAAAGGCTTTTAAAAATGTATTGATTTTGTTGCCACTGCACGTTTGTGCGCAATTGTAAAGCATGTCATGTTTGGTATCCATGTACTCGGCCTAAGATCATCTTTTTTATTTCATCAAACATTTGGGCAATATAGTGTGTTTAGGGCATTAAAATTTAAAAAAGTGTGTTTTTTCCCCAAGAAATGCGTTTGAAAATCACTGCGCAAATACTGTGTGAAAAAAAAATGAAACACCCACCATTTTAATTTGTAGGGCATTTGCTTTAAAAAAATATATAATGTTTGGGGGTTCAAAGTAATTTTCTTGCAAAAAAAAGTGGAATTGGAAACACAAAGTTGTCACTAAATGATATATTGCTCAAACATGCCATGGGAATATGTGAAATTACACCCCAAAATACATTCTGCTGCTTCTCCTGAGTACGGGGATACCACATGTGTGAGACTTTTTGGGAGCCTAGCCACGTACGGGACCCCGAAAACCAAGCACCGCCTTCAGGCTTTCTAAGGACGTAAATTTTTGATTTCACTCTTCACTGCCAGAGGTGATCAAATACCATCAAAAGAAAGCTCTATTTGGGGGAAGAAAAGGACGCAAATTTCGTTTGGGTAAAACATTGTATGACCGCGCAATTAGCAGTTAAAGCGACGCAGTGCCAAATTGGAAAAAGACCTCTGGTCCTTAGGCAGCATAATGGTCCGGGGCTGAAGTGGTTAATGAGGAAAAAAATGAACTTAAATGATTTTAGCAAATGGCTGCAATATAACAAAGAGTGAAAAATTTAAGGGGGCCTGCATACTTTCCGTCCCCACTGTAAAAAAAAAAAAAAAAAAAAAAAAAAAAAAAAAAAAGCTCTTGCTGTGCATGCCCTTTTTTAGACCACTTTTATTAGGGATACTACTGGCAGAAAGGGTAGTCCTTTACCCCAGCAAAAAATAAACTAGTTTTTGGACTGAAAAAAACCCTCCCGCGTCTGAAGCCAAAAAGTGTTCTGTTTTCTACCAGGTCTCCATAGCGCACCCCTGAACTCTGCACTCTATAGTGCACCCCTGAACTCTATAGCGAAACCCCTGAACTCTATACACTGCACACCCCTGAACTCTGTATGTAGCACACCCCTAAAAAAAAGTACATACATAGTCTCCTAGATTGTAAGCTCTAACGAGCAGGGCCCTGTTATTCCTCCTGTATTGAATTGTATTGTAACTGTACTGTCTGCCCTCATGTTGTAAAGTGCTGCTCAAACTGTTGGCGCGAATATAAATCGTGAATAATATTAATAATAGTTTTCCAGATACAACTAGCCCTTTGAGGGCAACCATACTGCTGGAGGGGCTCACAATGAAATTGAGTTTGACACCCCTGCTTTACATTAAGGAGTCATTGCTATTGTTATACCTTCAGAAAAGTTTCAAGGTATTTGGCTCAGCCTATTCACTGTTCCAAAATCAAAAGGGGCATTTTCTGCATCTGAAGGCCCTAAATGTCTTCATTCGATCCTAGAAAGTTTTCATGAAATCCACCAGGTCTGTCATAGCTTCCCTCATCCATGGGGACTTTCTAGCCCCATGAAGGATGCTTACTTGCATCACAACATTACTAGTTTTATAGCCCTTCCATTTGGCCTGTTTTCTGCACTCCCAAATGTTCATCAAGGTATTAGCATCTGTGCAAGCCTTTCTATGCTCCCAGGATATTCACTTGTTGGATACCTGGATGATCTCTTACTTAGAGAACAGTTAGCACAATTACTGACAATGTGCTGTGGACTGTGTAGACGCTTAAAAAGTTTGATTGGGTCCTTAACCTTTGAAGATCAGAGCTGGGATTCACACATTGCTTGGAGTATCTAGGTCTCATTCTACACACAGCTCAGGCCAGAGTTTTTCTTCCACCAAAAAAACTTCTTACTTTTCACTCCCAGACTTGGACTCTACAGTCCAGGAGCCATCACAATGACATTCTGCATGAAAGTTCTAGGTTTGATGGTAAGTTCATTTAAGGCAGTTCTATTTGTTCAGTTGCACTCTAGACCCCTACAACTCAACATTTTGTCTACATAGGACAAGAAGGTGCAATCTCTGGACAAACTGATACACCCTAACACCCCAAACCAGGTTATTTTTGGCCTGGTGGTTAAGAAATTGGCTCTGGAGTCATGGAAATCCTTCCTTATGTTATATTTGATACTCCAAGACAGATGCTAGGCTGGAGAGGAGTCATGGACACCTTTATGGGTGCAGCGGTCTAGGTCGATGACAGGCTCTCGTTTCCCAATCAGTGTACTGGAGCTTTGAGTGACTTGCTTGTCCCTACGACAAACTGGCATACATCAGGGAGGAACCAGAAGCTTTGCTTGGGCAGAACTTTACATTCCAGCATTGCTCACTGTTCACATCCCAGGCATGGACAATTGCCAGGCAGGCTATTTTAGCTGGCAGTTCCTAGAAAAAACTCTTCTCCAGGTGGTGTTGCAGAATCACTTTTGCAGGTGGGAGACAATGAATGAGGACACCCTGTACTCCAGGTTCAACACCTATCCTTGGGGATTACCTTCCACTCAAACTTGCATGCTCCCACAGAGCAGTTCTTTTCCCTCACAAGTGGTTTCACTTTCTGCGTTGCATCACTTTCAGTCTCTTTTTGACCTACAAGGTTGATAGGGATCAGTTCTCATAACCCCCCCCCCCCCCCCCAACAAGGACCTTACTCTACTCTTCTGTGTCCTCCAACACTCAGAAGATCTCCCCCCAAGAGGGTTAGTTTCCTGCATTCTCACAGTTCATGCAATAGAAAGGGTCCTGAATTTATAGTCTAACATTGGTAACCTTGAGTTGCCTTTGAGTAGCGCTGTTTGGCTCATATTCTTACTCCCTGTGGACCTTTTTTATGTGTGTGTGGCAGACTTCTCCTTGTTCAGCCCTTTTGGGGTTTTGAGGATTGCTGGGGAATTCTCATTTAGCATGGTTCCATATTCTTGTGCAGTCTTTGTCCTTTTTGCCCTCTCCCTCTGAGTTAGGTAGTCTGGAATCTGGGCAAGGCACCCAAGTCTCCTCAAACCAAGAAATTCGGACTCTGGGAGGACTCTCCTAACAGTTATTCTTATTGCCTCTTAAATCTGTCTCTCAACTCAGTTCCTGATTTGTCAGGGATCCTTATTTGGTTGGTCTTCTGACCTGACCTCTGTTGGACATCATCTAGATGCTGCTGGACCTTCACCTCCTGTAAAGCTTTTGGAATTCCCTTGCAGAAGACTGAGTGGCCTACTTCCTACCTGGACAGTGTAACGTGTATGGCCTTCCTTTCCTTGAACTCCCCTGGATGGTCAGCTGGGAGGACACATTGTTACCCTGCTGCAGATTCACCCCAAGGGGATAGTATAAGTCCGGAGGGCTTTGTGGAACCTGATTACAGTGAGAGAGAGGTCCTGTTTTTGTGGTTGAGCTTCAGTCCCCTGAGCAAGTCTCCTTTTAAATTAGTTCCTCTTTCCTATTCTCTGTTAGGTGGTTACTCCCTAGTTTTAGTAATAGGATTCCTACCCCTCAGTCATTGGCAGAGGATTGTGCTCTTTACAGGGGTAGCTTGGATCATTTTTTTGTATGTTTGGTTAGGAAGGTTTGCAGTGTGGCCAGGGCAGCCATCAGATATTGTGGGGCCTTTTTACACAGCTTTATGCCTGGGCCCCCGAGCCTGACCACCAACATTCCCCAGGGCCGTTCCACTGGCCATCCCACTGAATCCGCCCACTAGCCAGCCCACCACATCCTTCACTGCCTCCGCCCCCCTCACACCTGCAGGCTCTCGGGGGCCTCCCTCACACCCACCTACAGGCTCTCGGGGCCCCCCTCATACCTGCAGCCTCTCGGGGGCCCGCTCACACCTGCAGGCTCTCGGGGGGGCCCCCCTCACACCTGCAGGCTCTCGGGGGGGGGGCCCCTCACACCTGCAGGCTCTCGGGGGGGGAGCCCACACCTGCAGGCTCTCGGGGGGGCCCCCCTCACACCTGCAGGCTCTCGGGGGGGGGGGGCCCCCCTCACACCTGCAGGCTCTCGGGGGGGGCCCCCTCACACCTGCAGGCTCTCGGGGGGCCCCCTCACACCTACAGGCTCTCGGGGGGCCCCCTCACACCTGCACCTGCAGGCTCTCGGGGGGAGCCCCCCTCGCACCTGCAGGCTCTGGGGGGGAGCCCCCCTCGCACCTGCAGGCTCTGGGGGGGGAGCCCCCCTCGCACCTGCAGGCTCTGAGGGGGGAGCCCCCCTCGCACCTGCAGGCTCTGGGGGGGGAGCCCCCCTCGCACCTGCAGGCTCTCGGGGGGGGGGGGCCCCCCCTCACACCTGCAGGCTCATGTCCCCTTCACGCCTGTACGCTCTCTCCCCCCCCAACACCTGTATGCTCCCTCACGCCTGTACGCTCTCTTCCCCCCTCACACCTGTACGCCACCAGCCCCCCTCACACCTGTGTATATATGACAGACGTGTACACACACACACAGCCACACCCCCCCCTCACTTGTACAACAGTCTTACTTGTAAGGTCATATTCCTAGTCGCAGCTCTTGTTTCCACATGTGGCTGAGACACAGATAGGAGTTGCAGTCCAGGATGCATTACAGGCACGCAGCACACATGAGGAGTGCACATGCAGGAAGTTGCCAGAGGTGGCAGCAAAGAGCCCGATGTGAGCTCAATGACACAGAGCAGCAGCAGCTGCCGACTCGTACAGAAGCAGCCACGGAGCTCCCCTTCACCCACATCTGTCTTCTGCCATCCCCGCCAGATGGCCGGACCATTTGAGTGGCGCGGACCCCTTACAGGTATATAGGCTCCCCCCCGATGGCAGCCCTGAGTGTGGCTACCACACCGCTGAAATGCCCATAGGTATTGATGGAAAGAGTCCTCCTCCTCTTTCTGGTCCTGATGTTCTTGAACAACAGTTTGGGTTACGGTATCTCCTTCATCACCGCCTATATTTTTATGCATGTGTTGTTACTAACCCTAACCTCTCCTACAAAAGGATTCAAGGTTGGTGCACTTTAATTTTAGTTTTTCAGCTTAAAGTGGTTATAAACCTCAAACATGAAATATGAACAAAGCATATCCCTCTATAGTGTATACTTGTCTCAATTAGAAAGTGTCATTTCTGTCTGCTGCTTCATTCCTCTGCATAAATGGCTTCTGCCAGGTTTTCCTGACAGCAAGAGAAAAAAGGTGACGGGAGGGAGTTGCAGGAGGGGGGAATGTCCCTCACTAATCTCTGCAGAGTGTAATTTCAGCTCTCCGCCCCCTTTTTTTTGGTTGCTCAGACGAGCTTTAACTATTCTGGACTTTGAATGAGAAGACTCCAGATAAACAGGCACAACTTGTATAGCATGATTTATTTCATCTCTGTGTGTCACCTGAGGCCAGTCACTTCACTCGGTATGTGTAAGGCCCCTTTCACACGTGCGGACCGTATGTCCGTATTGCATCCATCCATTTTCGGATGAAATACGGACATGCATGCATCCCTATGGGATAGCGGGTGTCAGCGGATGAACATCCGCTGACACCCGATATCATCCGTCCTCGCTATTGTCCGATTCTGCAGACGGAGGCAAATCTTATTTTTCTATCCGTTTGCAGAACGGATCGGATGAACACGGACAGACGGTTTGTGTTCATCCGATCCTCCATAGAGGAGAGCGGAGATCTGACAGGGCATGTGAAAGGGGCCTTAGGCTTTACAACCACTTTTAAGTGTGTGTGTTCCCCCCCCCCCCCCCCCCCTATCCATTTTGATTTCATTCTGTGAGGACTTTCACTCCATCTGGTAACATCCTTCCTTAGGACCCTCAGTTTTTTTTTTTTTTTTTTTTTGTTTACAAAAGTTTTATTTGGAAGTTTAGGTGAACAGACATTAGGTATAATTTATCATTAATATTCAACATCGATACAATAAATTGTATATAAAGAAAAAGGTTATTTAACATTGTGTAACAGAAGCGGTCATGAACAATGAAAATAGGCTTATGAGTAATATAAAGCATAACATAGTATCATCATAAGGTCTTAGGAGTAGATGGTAGTAATATATTGATGGTTAGGTTAGGTTCCAATTGGCCCATTTCTTTTTGTGAATGTGGATAGTGTCATTAAGGGTGTGATAAATCCACTCAGAAAGTCTGAGGAGTTCCATTCTATTTATTACTTGTTGCCATGATAGATTGGTAGATTTCCAATTATAGGCTGTCATCCAATGTATTGAACTGCATAGGTTGTGGAACAGTCTCATACAGGGGGTAGGTATGCCCGGTATATTAGCATATAGCAAGCATATCTGAGGAGAGAGGGTAATTTTTTGTTTAGAGGATTGTTCTATTCAATTGCTTTGAGCCATATATGGTTAATATGGCTGCAGCTCCAAAATATGTGTAAGAGGGTGCCAGAATCCAAACATCCTCTAAAACAATCAGGAGAGATGGATGGGTAGTAAGTGTGGAGTTTTAAAGGGGTAAGGTACCATCTAGAAAAAATCTTAATTGGAGTCTCTCTAAAGGTGATAGCTCTGTTGCATTTACGAAGATTTTCTGACATGGAACACCATTCTTTAACACTAATTGAGACATCCATATCCACTTCCCATTGAAGCATTTGAGTAGATTTATCTGGAACTCAAACACTATTAACATAACAATACAACCTGGAAATAAGGCCTCTGTCTCTAGAGGATAAAATACATATATGTTCAAAGGTTGTGTATGAAGGGTGAGTGTTTAGTGCACGGAAATAGTATAGAAGTTTAGGAAGAATCGTTATTTTGATAGCGCATATTCTACCAAGGAAGGAAATATGAAAGGGAGACCATGACTTCAAGAGAGATGTGATATGCGAGAATAGTGGAATATAGTTAGATCTATACAAAAGGTTGTGGGTTGAGGAGATTGTGACACCGAGGTATTTGAATGATTTAGAACACCATTCAAATGGGAAATTATTTGATAGTAGGGATTGGAGATTTTGGGTGTAATTAATTGGTAAAGCGGAACATTTATTGGTGTTAATTTTGAGGCCTGAAATGGTTTGGAAAGATTTAAGTTCTTTTAAGAAGGATGGAATAGAAGTGAGGGGATCTGTGAGGAACAGAAGAGCATCATCTGCGTATAAGCTGAGTTTGAATTCTCTATCACCTTTTGTGTATCCTCTTATATCAATACTATTCCTAATCTTGTGGGCTAAGGGTTCAATTGCCAAAGCAAACAATAGTGGTGATAAGGGGCAGCCCTGTCTGGTGCCTCTACTGAGGGGGAAGAAGTCAGAATTGTGTCCAGGGATTCTAATTCTAGTTTGAGGATTGTGATAAAGTGCGTTGAATCCTTGTAGAAATTTTATCTGAGATTCCGTATTTGGGTAGTAGGTAGTTTAGATATGACCAGCTAACGCTGTCAAACGCCTTATGAATATCCAAACTGAGAAGGCATAATTGGTGGGAGGTTAGGTTGGCATCTTGAATGTTATTAGTGACTAGTCTAACATTATCGACTATCTGTTGACCAGGGATAAAACCAGTTTGGTCTATATGTATTAAATTTGTGATGACTGCTGCTAGTCTATCCGAGAGTAACCTACCAAAGATTTTGAGGTCGTTGTTAAGGACCGATATAGGTCGGTAGTTTTGAGGGAGAGAATGATCTTTAAGTGGTTTGGGGATAAGGGAAAGGTTAGCTAGAAGCATTTCATCTGGGAAATGATTACCATTAAGAATATCATTGAAAAGTTTGGATAGATATGGGGTTAAGAGAGAGGTATATTTTTTATAGTATGAAGATGAGAAGCCATCTGGGCCAGGGGCAGTAGATGTTTTGAAAGATTTAATAATTTTGGTTATTTCTGCTTCTGTGCAAGGAGCGTTAAGGGATTCTATTTGAAGAGCATTAAGAGCAGGTAGTTGGATATCATCTAGCCATGATTTAGAGGGTTGATTAAGAGGGAGTTGTGGACTACAAAGTAGGTCCTTATAGAAGGAGGAGAAGATTTTAAACACACCTTGTGGATGGGTGATCATATTTCCAGTTCGATCTCTAAGTTTATATGTGTGAGGGGGTTTATGATCATGGTTAAGTTTTTTGGCGAATATAGCTGAGGGGGAGTTACTGTGTAATAAAAATTTAGCTTTTGAGAATCTCAGGGATTTTTCAGTATTTGCTGATAATATATTATCTAGAGCTTTACGTTTATCTTGAATTTGTTTTGTGATTTCTTGGGTGGGGTTTTGTTGTAACTTATTGTAAAAAAGGTTTAAATCTTTGGTAAGATTTTTAATGTTTGTGAGTCTTTCTCTATTTCTTTTGGCTGCTATGCTGATTAGATAACCGCGTAGAACTGCTTTATGAGCTGTCCAGAGGGTTATGGGGGAGATATCATCAATAGTGTTTTCAGTGAAATAGTTTTCAATGTGTGATGAAATAGTTTGTGTTATTGAGGGGTCAGTTAGAATTGAATCATTTCGTCGCCAATTGTAGGGGGAAGGAGAGAGTCCTATGTGTGATGTTTCAAAGTAGGTAATGTCGTGGTCAGACCAGGGGCAGGGATGGATAAGGGCGTTGGAAGAGCTAGCCAACATTATGGGGGTGCAAAAGATATAGTCTAGTCTAGCATAGACGTCGTGGGGGTAAGAATAATGTGTATAGGCCCTAATCCCTACATTGTGGGATCTCCATGAGTCTATAAGTTGAAAATTATTTAAATATCGGTTTATAGATTTAGAAAATGCTTTAGAGGAAGGGGAAGTTTTACTTCTGTCTAGGGTTGGGTGTGCGGTTAGGTTAAAGTCCCCACCTAAAATTATATGAGGTGAGCTGTATTGGTCAAGCTTATCAAAGAAATTTGTGAAAAAGGTAGATTGAGATTCGTTCGGGGTGTAGACTGATGCTATTGTTATCACTTTATTATTAATAAGACCCTTGATGATGATATACCGACTATCAACATCTTTATATATGTTTTGTATGTCTAGGATAATGGTGTTGCGTATGAAAATGGCCACACCACCAGTTTTGTTATGAAAGGTAGTGTAATAAAATTGGTTATAGGTCTTGTCAAAATAATTGGGATGGTTAGTGGAAGCAAAATGGGTTTCCTGCATGAGGATGACATCCGCTCCCAACCTTTTATAGTGTTGGAAGGCTTTTTTCCGTTTGTGAGGTGAGTTAAATCCCTGAACGTTGTGTGATATAATTCTAAGGACCATTATATGTGGGTAAGGTAATATGTTTATGAATAGAATCCATCTTGAATGTGAGATGAGCTATAGATAAAATTATTTTTTGTGTGTGTTTAGTAAGTATGGTGATAATACTTCCAAAAGGGTGGGGGGAGAAATGCTGTAAGTATATAAGGAACACTATGTATTGTATAACATACCATAAGAGTAACATGCCATAATAAAAGCAATTATAACAATATTTAGACCTCTGTGGTCGAAAGATGTCATGAAACCTTCCAGTTTTTAGAAAAATTATATCTTTTGCCTTAAGGGCGACAATGTATAAAACAAGAATGTAAAATGGTAACAAAGGGACAGGAAACATCCTGTCACTAACAAATGAATTAACTTCAAGAGGACAATACAGTCCTAGTCCTGCAAGTGCGGTCAGGCGCGACAACACAAAAACGGGGGTGTCGCAACTAACAACACGAGCAGGATGGGGGACAATCCAGCGGTGGCGGATGTCACAGGCTGTATTTCTGAGATAGTTTAAAGTTTCAAAAACAAAACCATATAAAGTAACCAGGGGGGAGAGTTGAAAAATTAGAAGAGTGGGGAGGAAGGGAGTAGGGGGTGGAAGGGGGGAGAGGGGGAGGGGGGAGGGGGGAGGGAGAGGAGAAGGGTGGGGTTTCAGATGGAAGGGAATATTGCCTCTTCCCGTCTCAATGATATAGCTAAGAGACATCCCTTAAATTGTAACTCTAACCGAGGGAGGAGGTATAAAGTGGAAGTCTGTTTAGACAAAAGATGAGAACCTCAAACATAAAAAAACAAACTTTTTATGAGGATATTTGTTGCAGGGGACTCCTCAGCTTCCACAGGGAAAAGTTCTTGAGGGAAGAGAAAGTGTCCTGGGCTTCCATTTTTGGAAGAAGAACTGTTTAGGATGCTAATTGGACAGAGACTAATATGAAGTCAGTCCATTGGATCCTGTTGCGTGGGTCGAATAATCCATCTTCAAAAAGAAAAAAGGAAAAAATAAGTCTCTTCCCACTGTCTTCTTCTCAAAGGAAAACAAACTCCTATACAACAGAGGGTTAGAAGAGTGTTGTATGTGGTCATGAGGCGTTTTCTTGGAATGGTTGACGTCATCTTCTTTGGTTGTTTGTGTTTCGTCTGGAGGAAGGAGTGGACCAGATTGGGGAGGGTCTAGGGGTTGAGGGAAATCTGTTAGGTGGTTCCGGTTCCAACAGGCCCAGTTTCACAAGCAGTTCTTTGCCTTCAATTATATTGTAGACTGTGTATGTGGATCCGTTGTATGGGATAGTGAGTTTGAATGGAAAGCCCCATCTATATTTTATTCTTGCTGCTTGTAAGATGTTAGTAACATTCTTCATCCTGCATCTTCTATCTAGTGTAGCAGGGGAGATATCTGGGTATATCTGCAGCTTTTTACCATCCAGGGAGATGTTGGAGTTTCTCGCTGCACGCATGATGTCCTCTTTAACCAGGAAGTCTTTCATGCACATAATAATATCCCTGGGTGGTTTGTCAGGAGTGGGTTTGGGACGTAATGCCCTGTGGATTCTATCGCAGATAAATGCAGATAAAGGTTTATCTGGTAGAAGATTATGAAATATCTTGGAAACTGTAGGCATAAGGTCTGTGACCGATTCTGGGACGCCGCGTAATCTGATGTTATGGCGTCTATTTCGGTTGTCAAGATCTTCAACCTGGGCTTGCATAAATGCAAAGCTGTCTGCTAATGATTCATAATCTTTCCTTAAGTCATTATGGGCAAGTGACAGTTCATCATGTTTAGTTTCCAGTATGTCAGCGTGAGTGCCAATGCTGGCAATCTCTTGTGACAGGGCTGTAGTGGATTTATGAACTTCGCTTTCAATCTTGTCCACTGATTTATCAAAAATGGTGGTCAGGCTAGCATCTAAGTCAGCTTTGGAGAGGGGAGATGGGTACTCACTGATCCCAGCGTTAGATGAGAGATTGGATGGGTTGGATGCAGATTTTCCTGAGGCCGCCTGTGTGCTGGCGCCGGCGCCATCTTGGGACATCCTCCTGCTCTTTCTATCTGCTGCGTCCAGCAGAAAGTTAGTTAGATGGTGTTTGGAGCGTTTAAAATGTCCTGATTCCCTTCCAGGCATGGACCACTGTGTCCTCTAGGAGATGGAGCCGCTTTCGCCTGGATGTGAGCGATATAGCCCTGGTATTTAGGCCTGTGATGACCGGGACCGACGGAGCTGTGATCACTCCTGTCTATCCCACATCGCGCCGCGCATGCGCCCCCCAGGACCCTCAGTTTTTTTAGTTAATGCAACTTGATTTTACTAAAAGTTGAAAAATAACAGACTTCTTGGCCAAATTAACAGGTGCAAATAAAGAAATAAATGCCTAAATAAGGAAAAAAAATTGCAGCCCGCACATCTAAGAATTGGTAAGCTGCAATACAATACATTTTTGCTTTTGTCTGAGAGCCAGTTCACATTAGAAGCGGAACGACTTGCAGGTCGCCTCACCGAGGTGACCTGCACACGACTGCCGCGGCGACTTGCAAGACGACTTCTGTATAGAAGTCTATGCAAGTCGCCCCCAAAGTAGTACAGGAACCTTTCTTCTAAGTCGGAGCGACTTGGTTCCATTGTACAGAACGGGAGGCGACTTGTCAGGCAGCTAGGTCGCCTGTCAAGTCGCCCCCGTGTGAACCGGCTCTTAAGAAAAGCTTTAATTATTATAGCATCATTAATGTTTCAATTTAGTTTTGAACTAATTTAAAAGCAAAGAGTCCTAAATTAAAGTAGATCTATCCTATCCCTTTTTTTTGTTTTATAGTATATTCTCAGCATTGTAATTGCAATACAAACATTAGTTATATTTGGCAATCCAATATAGGCTTACTTGAAAATACTCCTTTCATGTTGTGAGCGCTGCCAGTCTGCTGCCCATCTCTTTCCACAACTTTCTGGATTTCCTGCATGCTTTGCAACTTCTGCTCTGCTGTTTTTACTTTTGATTTCTAAGGACTATAATTGAAATGCAGTGTGGAAATGATTATATGATTTTCCATTTTGAGTATAGACACATGTTCACATTTCTAGTCTTAAAGCACCAATCATGTTTCCTTTACCTACAGAATGGAATTGTAGATTGGGACAAACACACACTTCTGGTCTATATTATTCTGTATCTTCTTTTGCTAAAGGGCTACACTACCTAAAACTGATTTTTTATTTTTATCAGGTTATGTCTGCTCTGCCATGCCCATTGTGAGTGGTCCCATTCTCCCTGTTCTTTTTTTTTTTTTTTTTTCCTCTCTGCCTTAAACTTAGCTATAATTATATTGTAGGCTCTACAATTTTTGGCAGCCCCATTCCAGTGAGCTATATCGCCAGGGTACATAACCAGTTGTCAAAAACTCCTGAGAAGGGCATGTTTATGCACTGTGCACGCTACAATCAGTTCTGTGAAGAGTTTGTGCTCTGCTAGAATATGAACGTTGTTAGAATTGAATGAGAACATAGCACACATAGGCCTGGCTCACAAGATTTTGCCATTCTGCTGTGCAGCCTCTTTGATGTTACCTCGCTGGATTAAGGACAGGTAAATCTAAGTTAGTTACACTTTTTAAAGAGGAACTGCAGTCTGCTCACATAATTTGTAGTAAAAATATCTTTGCCATTCTGAAGCTTCCCTCCAGCCACTTTGCATATAATTTTATATATACTGTGATTCTGTACTTGCCAAATATGCTGCAGAAATCTCCCTCCCCACTGAGTCTGGCTGCAACCATTTTAACTAAGCAGCTGAAGTTGCTGCCTGTTCACTTCCTGGATTTACACAGACACACCGGAGGCACACCTGCAGCTCTCATTGGCCCTCTTATGACTCGCCCCCTCTCCCTTCCTGGCAAACTCTCACAAGCATTAGAGCTGTTCAGACAAGAAACAGGAAGTGGGCTGTATAATGGCATTTACTGGCAGAAAAAAATGTTTTATTATCCAAAGTTAAAACAACAAGGGCAGAAGATTTAATAGATGGAAAGTTGAAAAAATGACTGACTGTCCGCTTTAAGCTGCGTTTAGCAATAAGTCCATGGCTAGATGAGCATACACAATCTGACATCTCAAGATGTCTTCTTGGCCAGTTCCTTCTCTAAAAACATGTACCGCAGTTGCAAGACCGCTTCTGTTTAGGAAGCAGGGAGGGAGACGTGTAATCGGTCGCAGCTTCAGGTTTTCTACCCTAAAGGTGGCCTTACACAGTGAGAATTTCATCTGATTCCTGATGTACCGGCTGAAATTCGCTACGGGGGTAGCCCTGGTGTCACCATCCCCCTCGACATACTTCAAATTTAAAAAAGAAAGAAAATTGTCACCCAAACTGCAGATGCATCTAGCCAACTGTAGCTGCTGTTTGGATGTTCTAACAGCTGCTGGTACAATAGCTGCAGTTGGAGATTAGTCTATTTGTACTGTATGGTGTGGATGGAGGAGTCTGGTAGATTAAAGTGATATTCAAGGCAATCCTTTTTTAAAAAGAAAAAAAAAATAACAAACCTGTCATACTCACCTGCTTTGTGCAGTGGCTTTGCACAAAGCAGCCCTGATCCTCCTCTTCTCTGGTCCCCCCGCCGGCACTCCTGGCCCCTCACTCCTGCCAAGCACCCCCAGAGCAAGCAGCTCACAATGGGGGCACCCATCATTCATACTCTCTGAAAAATGGCCAAGAAATCATAAATTCTGCCAGGGTATGTAAACCTTTGAGTACAACTGTAGCTGCTGTGTCTGTTAGTAAAGTAAATAGTTTGTTTGGACCAGCTGATGTGCACTGCCATATACACATTTTTTACATTTCTTTTTAGTTCTGTAACGCTTTATCCTTTCTTTCAGCATGTTATGGGATTGTGCAGGTGCCCACAGGACCATGGTTCTGCCGAAAATGCGAATCACAAGAACGAGCTGCCAGAGTGGTGAGTTTGTGACCCATATGAATACTGATATATTCAGGCTTTTAAAATGGTTGTAAGCCTCAGGCATGAAATATGAGCAAAGCTTATCATCATCTACTGTGTACTTGTGTCTGCATGAATCACTTCTAACAGCTTTTCTGAACTCCAAGAGATAACTGGTGATGAGAGGCCGCAGCACGCAGCCTGTGATTGACAGCCACATCTGTGTATGTTCCGTCTACTGTAAGGGGAGGGATGTGTCCCTTCCCTCCAATCAGGGCTCAAAGCTCTTCTCACTGTGCTCTGCAGTGTGAGACTTCAGATCCTTGCCATCTGATTTTCATAGCTCAGAGTTGCTGTGTAAAATACTGTATGTGATTTTAAAAGCTGTAGAGAGGAGCGTGCCACAGATAAATGGGCACAACTTAGGAGAATTGTGGATTTTTGTGTCATGTCAAAACAAATTTTTAGAAGAAAAACATCAGCTACCAATTGCAGAGGCTTATTGGGATATACAGATAACCCATTTCTTGCAGGCATTAGAACACCTCTCTGATTTAGCAACTATGATGTCAATAGAACATCTTTGCAAAAAACAAGATACCTGGTCACATTTCTGCAATATACAGTATGCTGTGCTCAACTCAAATTCTGAAAAATATATGGTTAGGTGGGAACAGGATTTGGATGAAGACCTAGACCCTGCAAAGCGAGATTGGCTCTCACAGCATCTAAATCCCAAACACCTCCATTATTAAAGTCAACTATAAAATACTTCTAAGATGGTATATGGTACCTACAGTAGTAGCTTCTCCTGTCCCAGGTACCTCCCCTAAATATTTCAGAGGATGTGGACAGGAGGTAACAGAATTTCGCATATGGTGGACATGTCCAAAAGTTTAAAGAGGTTATGGATCATGAATAAACTTCTTGATCCCCTTCAGTCCGGTTTTCGCCCTCAACACTCCATGGAAACTGCTCTCCTTAAACTCTCAAATGACCTACTAATGGCTAAAGCCAATGGACACTATTCTGTACTACTTCTCCTGGATCTCTTTGCTGCCTTTGACACAGTGGACCACCCCCTCCTCCTCAAAAAACTCCACTCTTTTGGTCTCAGTGACTGTACTTTTCGATGGTTCTCATCCTACCTATCCCACCGCTCCTTCAGTGTCACTTACAACTCTACTTCCTCCTCTCCTCTTCCTTTCTCCGTTGGGGTCCCCCAAGGTTCTGTTCTTGGACCTCTCCTTTTCTCAAACTACACCACCTCCTTGGGTCAGTTGATTGCCTCCCACGGCTTTAAATATCATCTCTACGCTGATGACACCCAAATCTTTCTCTCCACCCACCAGCTCTCTCCATCTGTCTCCTCACGCATTACCAACTTACTAGCAGACATATCAGCCTGGATGTCTAATCACCTCCTCAAACTCAACCTATCCAAAACCGAGCTCATGATATTTCCTCCCTCGGGTGCCACTTCCCCTGATTTCCCTGTCAATATCAATGGCTCAACTATCAACCCATCTCCCCACGCCAAGGTCCTAGGTGTAATCCTGGACTCTGAACTAACCTTTCGACCCCACATTCTCTCACTATCCAAAACTTGCCGCCTCAATCTCCGCGATACGCCCCTTCCTAACCAATGTCACCACAAAGCTTCTAATCCACTCCCTGGTCATCTCCCGCCTCGACTACTGCAACTCCCTCCTCATTGGTTTACCTCTAAATAGGCTATCCCCACTTCAGTCCATCATGAACGCTGCTGCCAGCTCATCCACCTCACAAACCGCTCAGCGTCTGCTACACCCCTCTGCCAATCCCTCCATTGGCTGCCACTCAGTCACCGAATTAAATTCAAGATACTAACTATAACAAAGCCATCCACAACCTGGCCCCCAGCTATATCTCTAACCTAGTCACAAAATACTAACCTAATCGTTCTCTTCGCTCCTCCCAAGACCTACTGCTCTCAAACTCCCTTGTCACCTCAGCCCATGCTCGCTTTCAGGACTTCTCCAGAGCCTCCCCCATCCTCTGGAATGCTCTACCCCAATCCGTCCGATTTTCTCCCTACTTTATCCACTTTCAGGCAATCCCTGAAAACTCATCTCTTCAGAGAAGCCTATCTGGCCCCCACCTAACAACTGTACATTTATCTTCTCAATCAGCACATCACCCACAGTTATTACCTCTTGTATCTCTTGACCTTCCCTCTTAGATTGTAAGTTCTAAGGAGCAGGGCCCTCTGATTCCTACTGTATCAAAGTGTATTGTATTTGTACTGTCTACCCTCAAGTTGTAAAGCGCTACGTAAACTGTTGGCGCTATATAAATCCTGTATAATAATAATAAAATGGATCTGAGTTATAACTTTATTCTTTAATTCGGACAACCCTCAAAAAGTCCCTCTGGCAAGCCCTGTTAGGTCGACCATTGGAAGAGAAACAGACCTACTAGAAAACTCATTTTGTGTTTTTGTCAGCTAGGATGAAAAATTGTCAGCAATTTGAATGATAACATTTATTTGAAAAAATATAGGACCCATTGGTAACCTAAACAAATTCTGTTGCTTGTTGGACACGCAGGATGGCAGGAGGGGTGTCATTCACCTCCTTCTTATTTCTTTTTCTCTTCTCTTTCTTTTTTCCCCTAATTAATTGTATTGAATTTAATTGTATTCAATCATACATACAGTGCCTTGAAAAAGTAAAAATAATATAATATAAAAATATGTATTTTATTTTGATTTTATGTGATAGACCAACACAAAGTGGCACATAATTGTGAATTGGAAAGAAAATGATAAATGGTTTTCAAATTTCTTTACAAATATCTGAAAAGTGTGGCATGCATTTGTATTCAGCCCCCTTTACTCTGATACCCCTAACTAAAATCTTGTGGAACCAATTGTCTTCAGAAATCACATAATTGGTAAATCGAGTCCACATGTGTGTAATTAAATTTTGAGAAATACAGCTGTTCTGTGAAGCCCTCAGAGGTTTCTTAGAGAATCTTGGTGAACAAACAGCATCATGAAGGCCAAGGAACACACCAGACAGGTCAGGGATAACATTGTGGAGAAGTTTAAAGCAGGGTTAGGTTATAAAAACATATTCCCAAGCTTTGAACATATTACAGAGCACTGTTCAATCCATCATCCGAAAATGGAAAGTACGGCACAACTACAAACCTGTAAAAAGGAAAATATTACTGCGTTGTCATAAATTTAAAATCGCGTTAAAAGGAGCAGCAACGTCCTGTGACAAACACTATTCTAAAATAAGTTGCGAATGGAAACGAAATGTGAATAAATTATAATAGGTTATAAAGTCCATCCAATGAAGTGACATCCAACGTGACAATATATATCAGTGCAGAAAGAGGACTTCCATTTCTAGTCTCTCTGCCGATTACTGACTCCCTATGATCTCCTATTGTGATCTCTTGTAATAGGAGATCATAGGGAGTCAGTAAGTGGCAGTGAGAGCAGAGGTGGAAGTCCTATTTCTGCACATCACTTTTCCGTTGGTGTACTGATATTGTCACGTTGGATGTCACTTCATTGGATGGACTTTATAACCTATTACAACTACAGACCTACCAAGATATGTTCGTCCACCTAAACTTACAGGCCGTGCAAGGAGAGCATTAATCAGAGAGGCAGACAAGAGGCCCATGGTATCTCTGGAGGATCTGCAGAGGTCCACAGCTCAGGTGGAGAATCTGTCCAAAGGACAACTATAAGTCATGCACTCCACAAATCTTTCCTTTATGGAAGAGTGGCAAGAAGAAAGCCATAAGAAGTCCCGTTTGCAGTTTGCGAGAAGGCATGTGGGGGGCAAAGTAAACATGTGAAAGTGCGCTGGTCAGATGAGACTAAGATTGAACTTTTTGGCCTAAAAGCAAATTGCTATGTGTGGTGGAAAACTAACACTGTACATCATCCTAAACACACCATCCCCTCTGTGAAATGTGGTGGCAGAATCATGTTGTGGGGAGGCTTTTCTTCAGCAGGGACAGGGAAGCTGGTTAGAGTTGATGCTAAGATCAATGGAGCCAAATACAGGGCAATCTTAGAAGAAAACCTGTTGGAGTCTGCAAAAGATTTGAGACTGAAGCGGAGGTTCACCTTCCAGCAGGACAACGACCCTAAACATACAGCCAGAGCTACAATGGAATGGTTTAGATCAAAGCATATTCATGTGTTAGAATGGCCCAGTCAAAGTCCAGACCTAAATCCAATTGAGAATCTGTGGCAAGACTTGAAAATTGCTGTTCAGACTCTCTCCATCCAACTTGACAGAGCTTGAGCTATTTTGCAAAGAACAATGGGCAAAAATGTTACTCTCTAGATGTGCAAAGCTGGTAGAGACATCCCCAAAAAGACTTGCAGCTGTAATTGCAGCGAACGGTGGTTCTACAAAGTATTGACTCAGGGGGACTGAATACAAATGCACGCCACACTTTTCACATTTATTTGTAAAAAAAATGTTGAAAACCATTGATCGTTTTCCTTCCACTTCACAATTATGTGCCACATTGTGTTGGTTTATCACGTAAAATCCCAATAAAATGTATTTACCTTTTTGGTTGTAACAGTACAAAATGTGGGAAATGTCAAGGGGTATGAATACGTTTTCCAAAGCACTGTACATCTGGATTTTTTACATCCTGATTGAGTAAGATACAGGTTTCACTGTAGGGGTATAATTTTTCTATAGAACAAGAAGCAGATAACAGAATTTAAATGTTACCCCAAAAGGAGGCATGTATCGTTGTCTGGGAAACTACTGTAAATCATTTGCCTATGATAAGACTCGGATAAAAAATATCTTTGTTGTATTCTGTATGTACACGTTTATAATAACAAAAAACAATAAAAACTATTTCAAAAGATGGTGTGGACGCTGTGTGGTAGTCTTAATTTCACTGAATTTGGATTTTTTTCCTTCCGCATATAGTAAGGATTAAAGTGGTTGTAAAGTCATAAACATCAATAACTTGCATCCCCCCTGTTTTAGTAAGATGCAAAGCACTGTGTGTCTATTTTGTTAAAATTCTAATCCTAAATACCTTTTCTCACATTTTCTCGATCTAGGGAGAGTAGCAGGAGGGGCTGAGATTCCCCTCTGACGTCAGCTGAATATATGTGATTCTCTCAATTCATAAATAGTAAATAAATCAATCAATTGAAATTCATATATTATCAGCAACCAACGCTTTGGATAAATTAATGAAAGTTCATAAAGAAATGCGCAGCTAAACAAAGCCCAAGAAAGTTCAGTGTGAAAAGGTGCTGTCAAGTGGGTGAAACAACCAAAGTGTTCCTGCCTAAAATCTTCACCGCTGTGCACACCAGGAGGGAAATTAAAGCCTCTTACCAAAAACATATTTATTGAAAACTAGACATCTACTCGCATAGGAAGAAAAGTCAAAGTATATCACAAATCCAGCGCCCTGGCAGGTGTACTGTAATGATGTCATCACTGGGTCATTACTAGTATAGTGTCTGTACGGCTTAGTATCTCGATCACCATCAGAACTACAGTGAGGGGAAAAAAGGATTTGGTCCCCTGATAATTTTGTACATTTTGTCCACTGACAAAGATATGATCAGTCTATAATTTGAATGGTAGGTTTATTTTAATAGTGGGAGAATAACAGCAAAAAATCCAGAAAAATGCATTTCAAAAAAGTTATTAATTGATTTGCATTTTAATGAGTAAATTAGTATTTTGACCCCTTCACAAATCATGACTTAGTTAATGACTTAGTACTTGGTGGCAAAACCCTTGTTGGCAATCACAGAGGTTAGACGTTTCTTGTATTCGGCCACCAGGTTTGCACACATCTCACGAGGGACTTTGTCCCACTCCTCTTTGCAGATCCTCTCCAGTTCATTAAGGTTTTGAGGCTGACCTTTGGAAACTCGAGCCTTCGGCTCCCTCCACATATTTTCTATAGTATTAAGGTCTGGAGACTGGCTAGGCCACTCCAGGCCTTGGCCGTGTGTTTTGGGTCATTGTCCTGCTGGAATACCGATCCATGACTCTTTTTTTCAATGCCCTGGCTGAGGAAAAGAGGTTCTCATCCAAGATTTGATGGTACATGGCCCCATGCATCGTCCCTTTGATACGGTGAGGTTGTCTTGTCCCCTTAGCAGAAAAACACCCCCAAAGCATAATGTTTCCACCTCCCATGTTTGATGGTGTGGATGGTGTTTTTGGGGTCATAGGCAGCATTCCTTATCCTCCAAACATGACGAGTTAAGTTTATGTCAAAGAGCTTGATTTTGGTCTCATCTGACCACAACACTTTCATCCAGTTCTCCTCTGAATCGCACTAATACCGCATGAGGGTCATCCTGGGCTGGATCGGAAGGAGATGAATGGCAGCGCTCTGCCCCGTCCTCCTAGGCGATGAATGGCAGCGCTCTGCCCCGTCCTCATAGGAGGACGGGGCAGAGCGCTGCCATTTATCTCCTTCCGATCCAGCCCAGGACGACCCTCATGCAGTATTAGTGCGGCTCTGCCATGTTGGCCTGATCCCCAGAACCAGATGACCTTGCCTTCCTGCTTCTCCCTCTCCCGCAGATGAACACTGGACTTCAGAAATTCTTTGGGATCTGAGCGGTAATACTTCAATTCAGTGGATCTCCCAAGCGGTGACCTGTGAGACACATTTTCAACAGAGACCCAGTAGCCACTTGCTCGCATGATCTCTGTGACAGGAGATCTGGTGATCCGCTAAGGGGCAGATTTGTTTGAGGTGGAGGAATTCTCTTTAACATCACGCTCCCCAGGGAGACATCCTTTGCATGCCTCACACCGTTTGAAGATTGGTGTTTCTCCCTCTATTATGAAAGTTTTTCCAACAAAGACTTTTTTTGACTGTATGGACTTGGCAATATCTCTTGGTTCTTGATTCTTAATATCCCAAAAAATTTGACTGTAATGGTTTAGTCTGTGAGATCAAAGCTTTTATTGTTTGTCAGCAAATATTATTTTTTTTGCTAAATTTTTCTTTATTGTTCACTACACAGGGATGTTATTGGTGTGGTCATATCAATCAACCATGATCGCATTTACCTAATAGCAGCGCAGCCTATCCTATATATAGCTATTGAGGTGGGGGTTGTCTCACATTTATGGTTGCAGCAGCACTAATTCTTTTGTTTTTCATAGACGCACTTTTGAATGTTTATTTGACTTGAGGGATAGCGCAGTATTTTTTTTGATTTGGAAGACCAAGATTAGTCTTCCTGCTTATAAGGAACACAAGATCTCTATCTTCTCCCCTGTCAGAACAGCTATCTGCCTTGTTTACATAAGCAAGCCGCCGTTCTGCTTCTCTCGGGAATGATTGCGGGTGGCCAACGGACATCAGGTCCGCTGGACCTGCTTATTGGCTCCCCCTCTGTCCAATCAGCGTGCAATCGCCCCCCCCCCCCATGGCTATTGCACGAAATCACGTACAGGTACATGATTTCACACAATAGAGCCGACCTGCCGCAGTACATGTACGTTGTGCGGTCGGCAAGTGGTTAAAGGTCATGTACTGCTTTTTAGGAATATGTAAATATTTGAATGTCTATAGCCTTGCTGTAGTCTTGCTTTAAATATCTGTCTACATTAGGTCATCAAGGTGCCAAAATTTTATAGTCCATGAATCCACTTTGTTTGCTTAGTAGACAGTTCCTTTTAAAGTGACGTAGAACAAAAAGCCCTTTCCATCAAAAAAAGTTACATTTTTTTTACATTTCGGAAGGTCAGTGACCCCCTACTAATCCCACATTAACAAAAAATCCTGTTTTATGCACTACCGCAGACTGGAAATACTATCTTGTCCAAACCTCAGGTAAGGCAGGTAAGGGAGATCGGCAAAATCGGTTAGGTGTCTGGACCCGTGGAGCATAACTTGCTACTGAGATTTTTCTTTAAAATATTTTAGGAACTTTGCTGAACCGATGGAGACATTTTGTCTGTGGCACAGTCCTTTTTGTTTTAGCCATGGATACTGATTTGTGACTTTACAGACAAACTACCAGTCCAGATGAGACCGCCCAATCATGTACCAACATACCTCGCACAACTCCAAACAATAAATAATGCAAAGTTGTTGATGGGACTTTTAAGAGGTCAATATAAATGTATAACATAATCACAAATCAAAATCCATATAGCAGTTATTTAAAAAGAAACCAATCTATTGATCTTTAACCACTTGCCTACAGCCTGCCGTCGTTACACGTCGGCTGTTTGAAGTGGAATACCGTTGTTATGGCAGCAGCTAGCTGCCATAACCTCGGAATCCACTTTTTCAGCGGGCGGTCTGGATAAGTGTCATCAAAATGTTGACTCTCCCGAAAGCCTTGTATATTTTTCAGTGTCTTCCGATAAATATTCCCGTGGCCTATTTTAAAACTTAGATTGATACTACAAAAGTTTATATTGAATAATAGGGGCAGTCATATTGCCTATAAAATTTTGAGTAGACCAAAGGAAAGGGGAGGACTATTCCTTCCAGATTTGGAAAAATACCACGCGGCGGCAGTACTGCAGCGAGTCATGGACTGGGTGCATGGTTCTCCGTACAAAAAATGGGTGCCATTAGAGGCAGAGCTGAGTAAATCGGCTCTGAGCGAGATTATTTGGATCCCAAGGCAGTATAGAGGTTCCTCTAGAGAAATGGCCCCAATTACCATAGAAACACTGAGAATATGGGATAAACTTTTTAAAAATACATTTTGGCAATATAATAGTCCTTTGATGCCGTTGACAGGTAATAATTATTTCCCCTCCAGGTAGGGATAATAAATTGTACTTTAAAATGGACTTCCTCTGATTTATTTGAGGTTAAAGGATGTCCTGAATGGAAATGTCCTCTGTTCACTATTGGAAGTATGAGGAAAATATGGGGTAACAACATGGGATACATGGAGGTATAGACGACTTCAACTTGTAGAATCTCTTCTGAAACCCCTTTCGCTCAGTTGGTGAGCTAAATTCATGGGAAAGATTAGTCGATCAAGGGGGGATTTCCAATGTATATAGGATGTTGATGATGCCCCAAGATGAGGAATCCCTGTGTCCCTTGGAGGGGTGGGAAATGGAACTGAATCAGTTATTGCCTGAAACAATGAAAAGTAAAGTTTTTGATTATGTTCACTCATCTTCAATGGACACAAGGATGAAAGAAATGAATTACAAATTATTAAGTGGTATTACGTCCCAATAAAATTGTATAACATCAGTCCACACCTGTCCCCTTTATGTTGGAGGGAATGTGGGGAGGATGGAACGCATGCACATATATGGTGGCAGTGTCCCTTAATTCAACCCTATTGGAGGGAAGTATTAGATTTGGATAAAGAAAATCAGTGGGAAAGAAATTGAATTTGATCCTTGGCAATGCCTGTTCCATGTAACAGGGATGACAAGGAGGAAATATAGAGCAGCAATTATTCCATTTCTGCTGAATGCAGCAAAGGCATTAATTCCAAAACAATGGAAATCAAAGGTAATCCTGACAATAAAGGATTGGTTTAGGGAGGAAGATAAAATTAGGTTAATGGAAGAAGTAATACATATGCAAAATTACTCTGAAATAAAATTTGTTAGTACTTGGAGGAGCTGGTTGGAATTTAGACAAACCCAGGTTTATGTGAACTATATGGGAAGTAATTAGGTGTTCCGCTTTTGTCCCCCCCCCCCCACCCCTTCCCTTTTTTTTTTTTTTGTTGGTACACAGTAACTTGGTACACTTTATTGGAGGAATTCTCGATGGAAGCAAAACATCGAGAATTTTTCCTCCTTATAAATTAATAAAAGGGGTTTGGAAAATTCAGTTTTTTTTTCTTCTCTCTCTCTCTCTAACGGTAATTGCACTTTTAAAGAGGATTTTTCAACAGGTGGTAAAAGTTGAGAATTTTTCTGTCTCATAAATTAATAAAAAGTGATGGGATACCTTATGTTTTACTTATATAAGAAGGAATGTCACTAAGAGAATTCCATGTTATAATTAGGGGATTAAGGTAGGCCACTGTTGGTATACAGTAACTAGGTACACTTTTTTTATTGGAGTAGTTCTCGATGGAAGAAAAAATCGAGAATTTCTCCTCTTTTTAAATGAATAAAAAACGATTTGGAAAATTCATTTTTTTTTTTTTATTATGTAAGAAGGAAGTCACTGAGAGAATTAACCACTTCAGCCCCGGAAGAAATTACCCCCTTCCTGACCAGAGCGTTTTTTGCGATTCGGCACTGTCGCTTTAACTGACAATTGCGCAGTCGTGCAACGTTGTACCCACAAATAGAGCTTTCTTTTGGTGTTATTTGATCGCCTCTGCGGTTTTTATTTTTTGTGCTATAAACAAAAAAAGAGCGTCAATTTTGAATAAAACACAATATTTTGTACTTTTTGCTATAATAAATATCCCCATTTTCTTTTTTTAAAAAAGCTAATTTTTTCTCAGTTTAGGCTAATATGTATTCTTCTACACATTTTTGGTAAAAAAAATCGCAATAAGTGTATGTTGATTGGATTACGCAAAAGTTATAGCGTCTACAAAATAGAGGATATATTTATAGCAATTTTTTTTTTTTTTTTACTAGTAATGGTGATCTGCGATTTTTATCGAGACTGCAGCATTATGGCGGACATATCGGATAATTTTGACACATTTTTTGAGGCATTAGCATTGATACAGCGATCAATGCGATTAAAAATGCATTAATACTGTAAAAATACAAAATACTGTAAAAATGTCACTGGCAGTGAAGGGGTTAACACTAGGGGGCGGTGAAGGGGTTAACTATGTTCCCTGGGAGGTGATTCTAACTGAAGGGGGAGGGGACTAACTAGAGGAATTGACGGATTGTGGTTCCTAGCTAATAGGAACACATGATCTGTCACTCCTGTCAAAACAGAACATGGAAGTGTGTGTTTACACACACTTGTCCCTGTTCTGTCTCTCCTGGTCATTATTGCTCGTGGCCGGGGGTCATCGCGACCATCGGCCACGAGCATCTGCACCCCCGCTGTGCAGCGGGCGGGCTCACGCCTGCTATCCGGCCCCTGCGAGCAAACATACGGCTGCGTGGTTTTGCGCAGGGGAGTCAACCTGCCGCAGTCTAACTGCGGCGGCTGGTCCGGAAGCCGTTAAACAATATAGGTAGTGGTGAGGGTAATATTAGGGGGTGTGATTGTGTTCTCCTTTTTTATTTTTATTTTTTATTTTTTCCTCTGTGGGAGGGAGGAGGGCAGGACTGGGTGGCAGGGGATGATGGAATACCTCCAACATGATGGAATACCACTAATTGTGTCTTATGTTTTATGTTTTGTTTATTATTAATGTTTCGTATACGCTTGTATATATTTATATGAGATTGAATTGAAATGGATTGTTTTTATATGTATAAAAAATTGAATAAAAATAATTGAAAATTCAAACTCATATTTAGGAGGTCCTGTCATGCCTTTTTTTCTTTTACAAGGGATGTATACAATCCTTGTAATAGGAATAAAAGTGACAATTTTTTTTTTAAGAACAGTGTTTAAATAAAGAATAAAAAGTTAAATAAGAAGCGTCCTGCTGAGCTTGAGTGCAGAAGTGAACGCATACGTAATGTAAATGGTGTTCAAACCACACATGGGAGGTTTCACCGCGATAGTTAGAGTGAAAGCAATAATTCTAGCCTTAGACCTTCTCTGTAATGCCCTGTACACACGACCGGTTTTGCCGTCGGAATAAACGCTGAAGGTTTCTCCGACGGAATTCCATTCAAGCAGTCTTGCCTACACACGGTCAAACCAAAGTCCGACCGTCCAGAACGAGGTGACGTACAGCACGTACGACGGGGCTAGAAAAAGGACGTCCAATAGTCAGTAGCCAAAAGCTTCAGTCTCCTACTTGCTTCAGAGCATGTGTCGTTTTTGGTCTGTCGGAACAGCATACAGACGATCAGTTTTCCTGATAGGAATTGGTTCCGTCGGAAATATTTAGAACATGTTCCATTTCTAGGTCCGTCAGAATTTTCGAAAAAAAAAAAAGTCAGATGAGGCCTACACACGATCGGAATAGATGATGAAAAGCTTCTGTTGGACTTTTTCTGTCAGACATTCTGCTCGTGTGTACACGGCATTACTCAAAACGTGCAACCTGTAGAATTTTTTAAACACTGCCTATGGAGATTTTAAGGGTAAACGTTTGTCGCCATTCCACGAGCGGGCACAAATTTGAAGTGTGACATGTTGGGTATCATTTTACTCGGCGTAACATTATCTTTCTCATTATAAAAAAAATTGGGCTAACTTTACTTTTGTCTTATTTTTTTAATTCAAAAAAGTGTATTTTTTCCAAAAAAAGTGCGCTTGTAAGACCGCTGCACAAATATGGTGTGTTAAAGTATTGCAACAACCACCATTTTATTCTCTAGGGTGTTATAAAAAAAAAAAAAAAAATGATATATATATATATATATATATATATATATATATATATATATATATATATATACACACACTATTCAGACCCCCCCCCCCCCCTTAAATTTTTCACTATTTGTTATATTGCAGCCATTTGCTAAAATCATTTAAGTTAATTTTTTTCCTCATTAATGTACACACAGCACCCCATATTGACAGAAAAACACAGAATTGTTGACATTTTTGCAGATTTATTAAAAAAGAAAAACTGAAATATCACATGGTCCTAAGTATTCAGACCCTTTGCTCAGTATTTAGTAGAAACACCCTTTTGATACAGCCATGAGTCTTTTTGGGAAAGATGCAACAAGTTTTTCATACCTGGATTTGGGGATACTTTGCCATTCCTCCTTGCAGATCCTCTCCAGTTCTGTCAGGTTGGATATTAAAAGTTGATGGACAGCCATTTTTAGGTCTCTCCAGAGATGCTCAAATGGGTTTAAGTCAGGGCTCTGGCTGGGCCATTCAAGAACAGTCACGGAGTTGTTGTAAAGCCACTCCTTTGTTATTTTAGCTGTGTGCTTAGGGTCATTGTCTTGGAAGGTAAACCTTCGGCCCAGTCTGAGGTCCTGAGCACTCTGGAGAAGGTTTTTGTCCAGGATATCCCTGTACTTGGCCGCATTCATCTTTCCCTCGATTGCAACCAGTCATCCTGTCCCTGCAGCTAAAAAACACCCCCACAGCATTTTTTTTTTTTTTTTTTTTTTAGCAAACTCCATGCCGGCTTTCATGTGTCTTGCACTGAGGAGAGGCTTCCGTCGGGCCACTCTGCCATAAAGCCCCGACTGGTGGAGGGCTGCAGTGGTGGTTGACTTTCTACAACTTTCTCCCATCTCCCGACTGCATCTCTGGAGCTCAGCCACAGTGATCTTTGGGTTCTTCTTTACCTCTCTCACCAAGGCTCTTCTCCCCGATAGCTCAGTTTGGCTGGACGGCCAGCTCTAGGAATGGTTCTGGTCGTCCCAAACGTCTTCCATTTAAGGATTATGGAGGCCACTGTGCTCTTAGGAACCTTAAGTGCAGCAGAAATTTTTTTTGTAACCTTGGCCAGATCTGTGCCTTGCCACAATTCTGTCTCTGAGCTCTTCAGGCAGTTCCTTTGACCTCATGATTCTCATTTGCTCTTACATGCATTGTGAGCTGTAAGGTCTTATATAGACAGGTGTGTGGCTTTCCTAATCAAGTCCAATCAGTATAATCAAACACAGCTGGACTCAAATGAAGGTATAGAACCATCTCAAGGATGATCAGAAGAAATGGACAGCACCTGAGTTAAATATATGAGAGTTACAGCAAAGGGTCTGAATACTTACTCTGCAAAGCAGGGGCATGGATCCCTGTCTTCCACACTGTAAAAAAACACAGGCTAGGCACACAGTTAACCCTTTTGATATCCTCTGATGTTGACCACTTCCCAGCCAGTGTCATTAGTACAGTGACAGTGCACTTAGCACTGATCACTGAATTGGTGTCACTGTTTCCCAAAAAAGTGTCAAAAGTGTCAGTTGGTGTCCGATTTTCCGCCACAATATCGCTGTCCCGCTAGAAGTCGCTGATCACTATCATTACTAGTAAAAAATAAATAACTAAATAAAAATTCCATAAATATATCTATTAATATTTGTAGACGCTATAACATTTTTCCGCAAAGCAATCAATATATGATTATTTTATTTTATTTTTTTTTTTTACCAAAAATATGTAGCAGAATACATATTGGCATAAATTGATGAAGAAATTTAGATGTTTTGCATTTTTTTTTTTTTTTATTAGGTATGTTTTATAGCAGAAAGTAAAAAAACATTGTTTTTTGTTTTCAAAATTGTCCGCATTTTTTTTAATAGTGCAAAAAAAAAAAAAAAAAAAAAAATAAGGCAGAGGTGATCAAATACCACCAAAAGAAAGCTCTATTTGTCAGAAAAAGGGACATACATTTTATTTGGGTACAGTGTTGCACGATCGTGCAATTGTCAGTTAAAGTAAAACAGTGTGCTTTTGCAAAAAATGGCCTGGTCGTGAAGAAGATAAATCTGTTAAGGCTGTTGATAATTTAATGCATAGTTTTTACAATGCATACAAGGTAGAAGGCTGGCCGAAGGCTAGCCTGTATTTGTGGGAGGAGTCTGAGGGGTACATATTCCTCCTCCTCCTCTGCCTGATCCTGCGTCAGCGTGTATTCAGGGTGACGTACGTCACTTCTGGCTTCCCTGCAGAGCGACGGTCAGCAGCAGTTGTGGCGGTTAATCTCCCGGTGCTCATGCCGGGCACCCTCGAGGGAAGTGCACCACCATCCCCCCATTCATCCCAGGCTACAATCCAGCATCCAGGGGGCCACCCGCTTCTCCCGGTGCTTACGCCGGGGGAGGGGCTGCCCATTCATCCATCCGCCCACCCACGTTGCTCAGGGCTCTATCCGGCATTGAAGGGGCCGCCCGCTTCTCCCGGTGCTCACGCCGGGGGAGGGGGGGTTGTCTGTCCATCTGGGCTCTATCCGGCATTGAGGAGGCCGCCCGCCCGCTTCTCCCGGGGCTCTTGCCGGGGGAGGGGGGTGTCCGTCCGTCCACCCATCCATCTGCCCACGTTGCCCAGGGCTCAATCCGGCTTTTGGGGGGCCGCCCGCTTCTCCCGGTGCTCATGCGGGGGGGAGAGGGGGGGTCATCCGTCTATGCGCCCACCCACATTACCAGGGCTCTATCCAGCATCGAGGGGGCCGCCCGTCCGCTTCTCCCTGAGCTCACGCTGGGGGAGGGGGGGCCATCCATCCATTCACCCATCCCACTTCTCTCAGGGCTCATCCCGCATTGTCGAGGGGGCAGCCGCCCATTTCTCCTGGTGCTTCCAGAGCTCAGAGCGGCAGCACGGTCAGCCAGGAGTCTGGTGTTGGTTCACCTCTACGGTTTCCATGGTGCTGGCTTTATCCTTTCCTGGGGCATCAGAGTAAGGGGAGGGGGACACCATAATTGTTTCAGGTGTCCGAATTCCTGGTTGTTTCAGACTAACATGGCATTACCTTCAGACACCAGGTGGAGAAATCTAAGATCCCAGGTCCACACAACGGCAGTTGCTTTTCTTTTCATACATCAGGGGACACAGAGCCATAGTAGTTACTATGTGGGTTATAGACCACCTTCAGATGATGGACACTGGCACGCCCTAAGACAAAAAGTGCACTCGCTGTATAACCCCTCCCACTACTGGGAGTACCTCAGTTTTTTCGCCAGTGTCTAGGTGTTGATCACAGAGTAAAGATGTGCTGAGCTAAGCTCCTCTGGAGCAATCCTTGCTGGGGCTAGCTATGCAGACGGATCCATTCAAGGTGTCTTTCTGGACGAATTAAATGGTACCCAGGCCTCGTGTCCGAAGAAACTAGGTTTTTGCCTGTGAACGCTTCGGGAGACCTGGACCCCGGAATCCAGTACTTTTTGGTATTAAGGCCATAAAGTTTTACTGCTGGTGGTGCAGGTCCAGGATTGTGGGTTTCCTTGAGGATCCATAGCTCCTGAAGGTTTAACGGAACTCACCGTGAAGAGTGAAGATTGGGTCTCTTGGTTTACCACAGAAAACCCTGCGGCGGGAAAGGTAAGTGGAGTTTTAAAAAAAATTTCTTATGAATTGTCTCCTTTTACTGTTTGCATGAGGCTGAGCAATAATAGCAGCGGCAGTGGCTGGACTATTATTCAAGCAGTGGATGCAATTTCTTCTGATAGTATCTCTGCATTGTGCATTGGGCTAAGGTCAGAAGGGGGGTTAAAACACCCCTAAAATAGAGCTAAAAGGTTCGCTAAAGCCTCCTCAAACTGTGCATGCCTTTTCCTGTCCGTTTATTGTTGGAAAAAGCTTTTTTGTATCTTAGAAGATCTCCCAGATAAACATTATTTTTCCTCCTTAAGAAGTTTTTTACACTTTATCCTATGGTGGAGGAAATTCACTAAGTAGGGTATACCAGCAGTTAACGCTGCTATATCCTCTGTGATTAAGAGCTTTTGTTTGGCAGACAATGCTCAAAAGCTTAGGCATCCAACGGATAAAAAGTTGGAATTCCTGTTAAAAAAAAACAAAAACGTTTTTCTCTGGCAGATTGAGCAACCTGCGCTGACAGTAATTGCTTAATCGTTGTGAGGCTAGTTTAACAGGTGTTCAAGGTGTCCTGCTCAGCAGGCCCAGGATCTGGCCGCTATATGTTTGCAATAGGTGCTTTGTGAGTTTCTATTGTAGAACCTCCACAAGGTCCTCATACAGGTGCTTGCTTATAAATTAGCCAAACGCACAACTGCTGAGATGCCTACGGCCACATCACCCTGAAAGCGCCCGATCTCGTCTGATCTCAGAGGCTAAGCAGGGTCAGGCCTGGTTAGTACCTGTATGGGAGACCGCCTGGGAATACCAGGTGCTATACACGGTGCTGTGCACATTGTTGCTAACACAAACAGCTAAACGCATGAGTGCGGGAACGCACGTCAGCGGAGGATAAACTTCCTTTCACCATGCAGAAGCTCCTGGCTAGTCTTCCTTTTGCAGTGAAATAGCTATTTGAGGATGTTTGGATAATTCATCCAAAAAAATTCTAGTGGGAAAAGTACCCCCTTTTGCCAATTAAGTAAAGGAGTAAATTAGCCTCCAGGCAGTCTCGATGGCTTCTGCCATCAGGTTCAAAAGGTAATCCTCAGAATTAACCCCAGGGACAAAAGAGGTCTTGGGGGAGGAAACCTACATGATAATGAAGCCTCCTTATGAGGAGGTGCCCCGCTCGCTCAATAGGGGGAATTCTTCTGCAGTTCTCAAAGATCTGACAGGACGAAGAATGGGGGACTTCCTCAATAGCTCAGGTACAAACTGGAGTTCCAAGAGTTCCTGTCTCCTCGTTTTTTTTTTCTCAGATCAAATGTTCCTAAGGATCCAGAGAAAAAGAAGTCTTTCTCTCAAGCATTGGACATTTTTTTTTTTTTTCAAAAAAGTGGTCATGGTGGTCCCCATGTAAGAGCAGAGGTTGGGGTTTGGTTAAATCCAAATGGACATTCTGGATTTTAAAGATCTAAACTCCTTTTTTCGCGTGTAGACTATCCGATCAGTAATCTCCTTCCTACAAGGGGAAGAACTTCTGGCGTCGATCGACATCAAGGAGGCATATCGCCATGTGCCGATCTTCCCCGCTCACCAGAAATTTCTACGCATCGAGGTGTAAAATCTTAAATTCCAATTTTCGGGCTAGCTACTGCACCTTGAGTGTTTTATAAAGATCCTGGCTCCTCCTTTAGCCAGGTTAAGGGCTCAAAGTATAACAATACTAGCCTACTTGGACAATCTACTCTTGGTAGATCAATCAGTAGCCCGTTAAACCAAAGTCTGGTCACTGCAGTCGGCTACCTGGAATACTTTGGATCCTCAACCTAGAAAAATCCTCCTTAAAACCATCAAGGAGATTGCAGTACTTAGGGCTGATCATAGATACAGTCCAGAAAAGGGTATTTTTGCCCCAGGAAAGAATCGGTTCCTTAAAGGAACTGATTCAGTTGGTCAAAACAAAGAATCCTTCTATTCATCTTTGCATGAGTTTATTGGGAAAAATGGTGGCTTCTTTGGGGGCCGTTCCTTATGCTCAGTTTCATTCAAGACTGCTGCCAAACAGTATCCTGTCAACTTGGAACAAGAAGGTCCAAACTCTGGACTTCCCGATGCGTTTATCCGCCAAAGTGTGTCAGAGCCTCAATTGGTGGTTAATATCCAAAAATCTTCAAAAAGAAAAATCCTTTCTACCGGTTATCTGGAAAGTAGTAACAACAGATGCCAGCCTTTTTGGGCTGGGGAGCAGTCCTGGAAGAAGCGTCTGTCCAAGGGAAGTGGTCCAAATCAGAGTTGACATTGCCCATCAATACTCTAGAGATTTGGGCAGTACACCTGGACGCTCAGACTATGGAATTATCCTGTCAGGATCCAATCCGACAATGCCACAGCTGTGGCTTATATCAATCACCAAGGAGGCACGAGAAATTGTGCGGCCCATAGAGGTGAATCATATTCTTCACCCCGACATCCTTCTGTCAATATGCAAAAATGGTGAGTTCCGGGTCCAGGTTCAACAACAAGATCGCAACTTTGTGTCAAGGATAAGGGATCCGGGGCGTGGTCAAGATGGCGACCAGATAGGATGTGTGAGAAGGGAGCTCTGCCCTTGACCGACATTCCATCCGTTTATAGGGGACCAATCCTCGCCCTGACACTACCGGGAGGTAGAGAACGCAGTCGGGTATGAGAAGGGGAAGCTCCGGTTCCCAGAGGAAGAGGCAGCAGGCTCCTAGGACCCCGCCAACAGCCAGAGGTGCGTGCGGGACGGCCTATACTAACATGGCGTTCCAGGCGCTCATGCAAGCTATTACGGGCTGCCAAACGACACTGACCACTAAGATTGAGCAGATGCAGCTTGAAATGGGCCTCATACGGCGCGACATGGATAAGCACCGGGATAGATTAAAAGAGGCGGAGCGGAGAGTGGGGGAGACTGAAGACACGGTCAGGGAACATTCCGCCTCCCTCCGCACGTTACAGCTTAAAATTAAGGCGATCGAATCCCGAGCAGAAGATCAAGAAAATAGGAACCGGCGGAACAATTTACGCATGGTCGGTCTCCCGGAGGGGGCTGAAGGGAGAGATCCCGAGACATATGCAGAACAGTTGCTGCGTACGCTCCTCCCGCAGGGTCCATTCTCCCAGCACTTTGCGGTTGAGCGGGCTCACAGGATGCCGTCGGTTCCAGGCCCGCCTGGCGCTCCGCCACGAACATTTATTTTTCGCCTTTTGAATTTTAGAGATCGGGATCTCGTTCTCAGAGAGGCCAGGAAGATAGGAGAACTGCGACATGAAAATGTGTTATTCCCAGATTTCTCCATAGAAACACAAAGGCAGCGCAGATCGTTCGACCAGATCAAGGCCTAACTAAGGAGCAAAGGTCTCAAGTACAGCATGATGTTTCCAGCGCGCCTCAGAGTGATTGACGGAGAGACAACCAAGTTTTTTGTTTCCCCAGATGAGGCATCCAGATGGGTAGATTCCCTTCCGAGGCAGCGCTAAGCTATCTACCGTTTTTTTTAATTTTTAAATGCTTTGGAAATCTTCAGTGAAAAACGCTGTTGCAAATAGAATGCTTGGTCCTTTACAAATTTATCCTGTTGACCGCTTGCTACACTAATTTCCCCTGAGGCCTACTCCGGAGGCTACATTGGTTGCTGTTGAGGCGGGAGGGCGAGGGGGGTTTATATCCCTAATTCTGGGGGTGCCTGAGCTTATATACATATGTCAGCCAGATATGCTTCCTCTCAAGACTGAACTGTGGATCACCTCTGAGTACTCAAGGCACTTACTACTGGAGGCTTCTTCGCCTCTCCTCCCCTGGGGTACGTACTTTGAACTGTCTGGCTGACATATTTCTCCTGGCAATCATGGTCGGAACTAAAGAGACCTTTATTATACTGTCTTGGGGACCTCAGGTTTTGATCTAACAGCGGAAAGACACTCCTTCAGGTCTGGCTGACGAAATACTTCTGGCCCTCTCTCCCTTTACAGAGGATTCTGAGTGTTATATATGTATAATAAGGTACCGGTGGCTGACTCTGGCCGAGAGGGTGAGATGCAACTAAGAATGTGCCCTTAGCTTGTTCTAAGTGAAGCGGTAAAAGGATTAATATCTCTGAGTAAAATTGAATTGTAAGCAGGAGATCTTTCTCTCCCCATAGACGGTTGGATATGATTTATTAATAACTTAGATTGCGCCCCCTGCCAGATATGGGTGCAACGATGAGAAGATATGGGTACTTAGATTGGGTTGTGATCCATGCCTCTCTCTCTCTCCCTGTGAATGAGGGATAGAATGTATTTGTAACTAAGATTGTGCCCTTAGACTCTCTAAGTGAAGTGGAAAGATGATTTTGGTGCGGGGATGGAGGGATGGACCATAGCCCTACACATAGCCTTAGGTAAATGAGAATGATGTGTGTGTGTATAGTTTATTAAGAATGTGGATCCTGAGCAGATAATTCTGTGCGGGCCTCCTTGGTGGTGGTGGTCTTTATGACCGGTTCTGGGCGGGGCTCCCTAGCTCCGGATGGGGCTCTAAGTCCTCGGTGCGCTTAGTATTACGCACCACCCCTCAAAGGAGATTTCTCCTATCTAAAATGGTTAACAAGTTCGGTTCGGGTATACAAACACCCCATGAGTTACATTTGGAGGTGTGGGGTGGGACAGGGGGGGAGTTGGGTATGTTTCAGGTTTATATGATTTTTTTTTTCTTTAATTGCCTGCCTTTATGCCTTTATGCCTCATGATACTGTTTTACTACATCTGCTATGAGTATTTTCAGTGGTTGCTGATTTGGGGGTTGGTAACTTTAGACATATGGTTGTCTCTGCTGAACCCTGAGTTATGGGGGGTGATTTCTCCTCCAGGTCCCTCCGATAATCCACTACATTATACTCCATGATGGCCCCTATTAAAATTGTGTCCTGGAATGTTAGGGGTTTAAACCACAAGGTTAAGCGCTCCCTGGTCTTTGAATACCTTAAAAAAATATTCCCCTCAGATTTGCATCCTTCAAGAGACGCATCTGGTGGGTGGTAGAGTGATGGGATTAAAAAGACCTTGGGTGAACCACCACTACCATGCCACTTACTCTGGCTACGCTAGAGGAGTTAGTGTTCTGGTACATAAAATACTTAGCTTTGAATTATTAGATGTGGTCACGGACCCGGAGGGGAGGTATGTGTTGATACACGCTAGCATAGACACGGTGGAAATGGTGGTGGTAGGAATATATTTGCCTCCCCCAGCTAATATCTCTATAATGCAGAAGCTGACTGCGCTGATTGCCCAATTTCAGACTGACAATGTGGTCATAGCGGGGGACTTTAATATACCTCCAAATCCCTGCATAGATAAACTATCTCCTGACCCTGCTGGGGACTCACCGCTGTCTAGATGGGCTGATGTATACGGGTTGGTTGACATATGGCGGTGGAAGAATCCATCAGAACGTGCATACACCTGCCACTCCTCTTCATACAACACCCTGTCCCGTATTGACATGATCTATGCTAGCAGCACAATGCTCCCCAAGATCATTGCAATTGAGATACTTCCACGAGGTATCTCGGACCACTCCCCCCTATTATGTACAATCCAAACCCATACTCCCCAAGCTGACTTTGGCGACTCTCTAGATTCTGGATTGAACATCCGACCATAGAAATAGAGGTGGTCAAAGAGATAAGAGGTTTTTGGTTGACTAATGCCAATACCACAGGGATGGCGATGGTCTGGGACACGTTTAAAGCCTATATACAAGGGTGCTATCTATCATCCATTACACGGGAAAGGAGAAATGATAAAATTACACTGGAGGAGGCAGAGGCAAAAGCGCAGGAATTGGAGTCTAGGTTCGCCATGACTTCCAATCCTGTTACGGCTCAAGATATGAAGGTAGCATATCGGGAGGTGATGCTACTTAGGGTAGCCAAGCTTCATAAACGTCAGCTTACTCAAACGCAAAAGATTTTCGAACAAGGTGATAAACCAGGCAGATTGCTGGCTTGGATCTCCAAGGAGCAGTCCCCAATCTCCACCATTGCAGGCCTGCGCAGGGAGGATGGGACTAAAGTGACAGACCCGGTGAACATCAATCGATGTTTTAAAGAATTTTATGAGGCTTTGTACTCCACTAGGGCAGACTACTCCCCAGATGAGCTACATAAATTTCTAGAGGGGGTGACGCTCCCAACTCTCTCGGACGATGCGAGGGAAATTCTAGACGCCCCGATTACAGTGCCGGAGGTTCGGGTTGCTTTGACCTCTATGCAGACAGGGAAGACTCCAGGGGAGGATGGGATCCCCCCTGAATTCTATAAACAGTACCTAGAGGAATTAACTATCAAAATGCATGACATGTTTACAAAAACCTTACAGGCCAAGGACCTCCCACCATCTATGTCTCAGGCCATCATAGTGGTAATACCCAAGCCTGGGAAAGACCCTCAGTTGTGCTCTTCATACCGACCCATCTCCCTCCTCAACTCTGACGCCAAAGTACTTACCAAAATTCTTGCCAGGCGACTAAACGAAGTTATACTTACCCTGATCCATGAGGATCAATCGGGATTTATGCCCGGCAAGGGAACCGATATTAATCTTCGTAGGCTGTATGCAATCCTGGCCTCTGGAGGTGAGGGAGGGGATGATGAAATGGTGGCCTCTCTTGACGCGGAGAAGGCCTTTGACTCCGTAGAGTGGGGCTATCTCTGGGAGGTCCTCCGTAAATTCGGTTTTGGTCCATCCTTCATCTCCTGGGTTAGGTTGATATACAGGGCACCGAAGGCCAGGGTCCGTACCGGAACAATCTTGTCCTCACCCTTCGTTTTGGGCAGGGGAACAAGGCAGGGGTGCCCCCTATCCCCGGGTCTTTTCGCACTAGCTATTGAGCCTATGGCGGCGCTTCTACGAGCCTCAACACAAGTTAAAGGAATAGTTAGAGGTCCACTGCAAGAAAAACTATCCTTATATGCAGATGACACCTTGTTATATCTGAGGGATGATGGGTGCTCACTGCAGGCGGCTCTGTCACTTATAGATAGCTTTGGGAGATTCTCGGGAATTCGAGTGAATTGGGGGAAATCTGTGATATTTCCCCTACATTCTGGGACGGGATGCCAACAGATGGACGGACAGCTGCAGAGGGTTCCCCAATTTCGTTATCTAGGAGTGGAGATACATAGGGACCTAAGGCAGTTTGTCCCTCTGAATCTCAATCCGGTGGTTCAGCGGATATCCCAGAGTTGTGCCAGATGGAGATCACTCCCCCTGACACCGGTTGGAAGAGTCAACCTAATTAAAATGTCTATCCTCCCTAAGTTCACTTACCTTTTACGCCAGACTCCTGTACCTATACCAAACAGTTTTTTCCAGAGGCTGGATAGCATTTTGATATCCTTTGGAACGGGAGGGCTCCCAGGGGGGCCAAAGTAAAACTACAGATGCCCACATCGCTTGGTGGCTTGGCACTACCGTGCCTAATGAAATATTACTGGGCGGCAGTCCTGGTGACGGTCAAGTGGTGGCTGTCGGAGGAGCCGGCTAACCCTGCCTCTTCATTAGAGGCGGCGTTGCTGGGTTCATATGCGGAGCTCAGAAATTTGATTCATAGAGGCCCTAGGTCTAACCCACGGGTTACCCTTCCTATGACTACGACCCTGAAGGTGTGGGAGTCGATGGGCAGACAGATGGGTGGTTCTGGGATATGGTCCCTTGAGACCCCACTATGGGGAAATCCTCGCTTGCCGCATTTCCGTACCATCCCTGATCCTATTGTGTGGGCCAGGTATGGAGTTACAACATTAAGGGACATAGTATCTCAGGGGCAGTTGATTACATTTGATGCACTAAAGGGAGACCGCGACCTCCCGAATCACATGTTCTTCAGGTTTATTCAATTACGGCATGCCTATCGCTCCCAATTCCCCTCTGCAATCACAATAGAGATGTCACCGGTAGAAAGAATGCTTAGATCCCCCGACCAGACCAAAACGATGTCTACCTTTATACAACATGTTGGTTACATTAGATACCTCTGTGATCTCCCAGCTGTTTGCCCTCTGGCAGAGGGATATCCCGGAGCTGACAGACGATGATTGGGAGGAGGGTGTCCAACAATATCTGCCTCTTGTAATATCGGCCAGAGACAGATTCATTCAGTTGAAGTTCCTTCACCGAGCCTATTATTCTCCGGTCCGCCTGGCTAGGATTTACACTGACCGTACAGCTGCATGCCCTAGGTGTAACTCTCAAGAAGCTGACTTTTTCCATATAACCTGGGCTTGCCCTGCAGTGTCGGAATTCTGGAAAGAGGTACTAGCTGAAATCAATAACATTGGGAAACTGTCAGTTCCATATAGTCCGATTCCTCTTCTTCTGGGCATAAGTGACTTTTTAGATTTGACATGGGGTAGAAAGTTGTTCCTTTTTTACACCACGTTTTATGCTAGGAAAGCAATCTTACTGCAGTGGAACCAGACCTTACCACCTACTAAACAGTTATGGCAATCACTGATAAACACAGCTCTCCCGCTCTACAAACTGACGTACATGGGGAGAAACTGTCCCAAAAAGTTTGGGAAAATATGGAATGAATGGCAAAACACTTAACGATTGCATAGATGTGACCTAAATGTCACTTAGAAGTGGGTTTACTCAGTTTCTTCGCCTCTTCCTCCCCCCCCCCCTCCAGGGGAATCCTGACTACTTCTTTTGTATAACAGGGTAGGAGAGATAAGATACTAGTCTGACAACCACATATGATTGTAAATCTTGTTTTTTTTTTGTGATTGTGCGGATATGTAAAACAAATCTCGATATATGATTGTTAGATGGTATAACCTGGCAATGTAAAGTTTTGATTTATTTTGTTTAAAAATCTTTAATAAACTTCATCTTAAAAAAAAAAAAGGATAAGGGATCCGATAGCATACGGAACAGATGCCTTGGTCTTTCCATGGGATCTGTATTCACCGATCTATGCGTTCCCTCCTGTTCTGCTGCTTCCACGTCTCCTATGCAGGGGATTAAGCAAGAGGGAAAGGAGGTGACTCTGGTGGCCCCAGCGTGGCCCAGGAGATCTTGGTTTGCCGAGATCATAAGGATGGTGGTAGGGGACCCTTGGACTCTGCCCCTGTGGCCAGACCTTCTCTCGCAAGGTGCAGTGTTCCATCCTACCTTACAAATGCTAAAATTAACGGTTTAGCTATTGAAGCCCACATTCTAAAGGACCATGGGCTGTCAGCTTCAGTAGTTTCTACCTTGGTTAATGCTAGGAAGCCGGCCTCCAAAATCATATATTATAGAGTATGGAAGGCATATGTCTCCTGGTGTGAATCCCAGCAGTTGGCACCCCAGGAAATATATCATAGGTAGGATCCTTGAGTTCCTACAGATGAGATTAGAAATGAAGCTGGCCTTAAGCACTATCAAGGGCCAGGTGTCGGCCTTATCAGTGTTTTTTCTGTGTCTACTTGCTTCACACTCTCTGGTTCATAACCTTATTCAAGGGGTAACGCGGATTAATCCCCCAGTTAAGTCACCCCTTAATCCTTGGGACTTAAATTTAGTCCTGTTGGCTTTACAATAACAGCCTTTTGAACCAAGATGTTCCCTTGATCCTCTTGACGGGGAAAATAGTTTTCTTGGTTGCCATATCTTCTGCAAGAAGAGTATCAGAGTTGGCTGCTCTTTCCTGTAAAGAGCCATATTTGATTATTCATAAGGATAAGGTTGTATTGCGGCCTCATCCTAATTTTCTACCGAAGGTAATGTCAGGTTTTCGTTTAAACCAGGATATTGTTCTGCCTCATTTTTTCCAGAACCTCGTTCTTTGGAAGAAAAGTCACTACATTCTCTTGATGTGGTGAGAGCGGTCAAGGTCTATTTAAAAGCGACTGCTCAGATTCATAAAACAGATGTTTTGTTTGTGTTGCCAGACGGTCATAAAAGAGGACAGGTGGCGTCCAAATCTACCATTTCTAAATGGATTTGTCAAGTGGTTGTTCAAGCTTATGGTTTAAAGGGGAAAATTCCTCCTTTTCATATTAAAGTGCACTCCACCAGGGTTGTTAGTGTTTTTTGGGCAGTGCATCACCAAGCCTCCATGGCTCAGATCTGCAAGGCCGCAGTCTCGGTCTTCAATCCATACATTTACCAGATTCTATCAAGTAGATGTAAAAGGTCATGAGGATATCGCCTTTGGGCGCAGTGTACTGCAGGCTGCAATATAAGTCCTCCAGTCTCTTGGTGCCCTACTTTTGTTGTGTCTCCCTCCCTTCAGTTGGCATTGCTATGGGGCATCCCACATAGTAACTACTATGGCTCTGTGCCCCCTAATGTATGAAAAGAAAATAGGATTTTTAAAACGGCTTACCTGTAAAATCCTTTTCTTTGAAGTACATCAGGGGACACAAAGGTCCCTCCCTTCTTGGTATACACATGTAATGCTTTGCTACAAAACTGAGGTACTCCCAAATGTTTTTCAACTCCGGACGTAAATGTGTGTGTGTGTGTGTGTGTATGTGGGGGAGGGGGTGTCAGAGCTTTCAGAGGCGAGATATCCTTGCTTTCATCTTTGCAGTCCAGGTCTGAGCTTTTCTTAGGTCATGGGGGGGGGGGATGCAGTCCGTAGGTTACTGTGTGCATGTGTATATTCCGATATCCTCTTCTATACTGAGCTGCACACAGGCACATATATCTTTTATCTGTCCCTTGTCATCTCTGCAAATCATGAGGTCTGATTGCCTGTTTCAGGCTTGGGGGGGGGTGCTGGTAGACGGCTTACCTCTCCACTTCTCCACTGTCAGTCATTTCTTGCATAACTTGCGATTGTTGTAGCATCCTGTCTCAGCAGCGTTTTCAGTCCCAGAGTTTTCAGTCTCAGCGTTTCTGCCATAGCGTTTTGGCCGTGTTTCTGCCCCAGCATTTCTGTCTCAGTATTTCAGTCATACTGTTTCAGTCATACTGTTTCAGTCTCCACATTTCTGCCTCAGCGTTCTGTCATAACGTTCCCGTCACAGCGTTTCTGCCATAATGTTTCTGTCATAACGTTTCTGCCCCAGCATTTCAGTCTCAGCGTTTCAGCCATAGCGTTTCAATCATAGCGTTTCTGCCCCAGTGTTTGTCATAGCGTTTCTGTCTTGGTGTTTCTGCCTTGCGTTCAGTCTCAGGAGTTCTATCATAGCGGGTTCTGACGTAGAGCGTGCAGTCATATCATCTGAGCCACGCAGTCGCGGCATATACTCTGGTAGCTGTTTTTCGTTGGTTGCCGTGTCTCATCATACCTTCATTCATGTTTGTAATCTGGGTTAGTTAGCTAGTGCTCACATCTCAGGGTCTGTCATGTCTACAGATCCATACGGGCTGAGGCTTCATTTTTTAATGATTGTTGACCACAATCTTCTCGCCCGTATACCATACGTCATACGATGCACGCTCATTCATTACACCTGTACGACTACCCACCACGGTCTGTGGTTACACTAGCCCTGAGTGTTCAGTTTAATAACCTGTATCTGTGCTGCAGGTTACTTGGGCTCACTTATTACTTACACTAGGGTGGGGGTCCGTCTTCAGGTTCAGTCACATGCGGTGGTCTTGGCATTTCTGCTCATATTCTCATACTTGGGTAAACACAGAGGGGCGTTGTTGTTCTCATGTCTGGTTGTTGTCATTTTCTCTAGTTTGTGTTTCCTTAGGTTGGGCTTACCGCACGTTTCTGAAACGACTAGTTCACGTTCATCCCTTCAACCACGTGGGGGGCTTAGAGCAGGGTAGCACCCTGTCATTAAGGAGTCAGTCCATACTTCAGTGCTCGGTAGAGTGTTTGGCACAGGGAACAGCGGTACGCTTCGGTTTGTTGCCAATTTCGTCCCAGCTATCTCATCTACCAGCATGGTACATGTTCTAGGCATTATTCTTGCATGCAGATTCATGTGGGCTAAGTATGCTCTCCACGACCTGGTACGGTTGCAAGTCAGAATGGAGCTGATCGAAAGTCGCGTGGTCAGAGGCAGGGTGTCAGCATTCCCCCCAGCTCCTGCTCTTCTTACTTTCCTGCAGGCTAGGTCAACATCCCCTTGGTCCGGTCTTTCAGGCTCTCTGGTTTCAATGTGTCTGAGCCAAGCATGTTCCTTGTCAGGGGCAGTGTTGGAATCTCCCATCCCTGGTCCTCAGACAGCCCTGCTGGAGGTATTTACAGGAACCATATAAAGTGTAGCGCTATAAGTGTAAATATAATGAAAAAACAAACAAAATGAACTAGGCCAGACTCATCAACAGGCCAACCGGATAGAATTATATGCCATGGGAGAAATAAAGCTCACATGGCATGATATCGTTTAAAACATAAATTTATTGAAAAAATAAAACAGGAACACTCACATTTGCGAAGATCAGAATAAGCTCAAAACAATATGGTAAACGCGGTAATCGTAGGGAGTCCACCCAACATGTTTCGGCTAACGAGCCTTCATCTGGGGTTGAAGGCTTGTTCATAAAAAATAATTTTGTTTCACTTTTATTACACCTTTATATTTTTCATATTGTGTTTTCTTCACTATATCAATTTATTTTGATAGTATGTGGCACTCTGCTTAATTTGTATTGTATTTAGTCATTTACATGCAATCTTGAATTTGATGAATTGTTTTTCGTGGGCCTCCCAGTAATGGTTTGGGCCTAGTTCATTTTGTTTGTTTTTTCATTATATTTACACTTACAGCGCTACACTTTATATGGTTCCTAATTTTATTTTCCCTTTGTCTAAGAGGAGTGTTAGCTGCTTACTGTGTAACCTTTTTTTCACACGATCATTGGTGCAGCGCTGTACTCATTTCCCATTGGAGGTATTTACAGGCCTGCACGCGGGCCTCATCACTATATCGTCCGATTCTTTGTTTGAAGTATCTTGGCTTCAGCAGACAGTCATGCTTTCATTACCAATCAGTTACTGGAAGCAATTTCCAGGGGTGCTTGGCCTGGTTTCTTTACCTCCATTCCGAAGGTAGGGGGCCGGGCCACCAGGGTGCCCAGTGGCAAGTCTCCAATATCGTTTGTTACTTTTTTTGGCTGCTCTTTCCTGCGGAAACTTTTTTTCATCAAGGTACTCGTCCGTGGTCTGGCGATGGGTTGTTTTAGCATCCACACAGATATCAACATGCTTGCACCCATTTCAATCAGATCTGCCCGTTGGTAGGGCAAGATAAATTGGTGCAGATGTAGTTTCACCATTGGGCTTACCCTTGGGTCAGAAGCAGTCCTTGCTTCATAACCTTGCCAAACACTCCATTTGGGTCGTGGGTACCTGCAGGGGGGTCAGGGATCAATTTAATTCAGTTGATGTCCTTCTGCATAGAGGCCCTGGTCACCGGCCAGGGTTTTTTAGTCTCTCTCAGGGTATGTGCTGAGCCACGTCCCCATGACGGTCCATAAGTGATAGGTTTGGGCAAACATCATCATGATTCTGGGTTCCATTCTCGGCTCTTATCTCTTGATTAGGATGTTGCCTGGAGAACTGCTCAGGTACGTCAGACCAGTCATCTTTTCCGATCCCCAGCTTTTTCCAAGAAGGGGTGCTCGCAGTCACTTGGGTATGTGGAATCATGCCATGGGACTTATTCCACGGGGTGGAGTCTGGCCCTCCTTCCTCTATTGAGGACTCTGACTCGGTTGTCAGGTTACAGGCAGGAGCACGTCCTTATTCATTTAGTGTGGGTTCAGTGTCTGGGCATCTGGTATGGTTCTCCATGTTCAACAGTGCATATTGCGACAGCGCATTGACCTTATTCGCCAACACTATCAAACACATCCATCAGGTATCCAGCACTTCAGACCCCTGCAACTTGTGTCAGGTCTTCCATTTTTGTGGCTCACCCTCTAACTTCCCCATACCAAGTATAGACAGGCCGGGGGTTCGTGGGAATGTCACGGAGATACTCAACTGGTGTCCATTTGAAGCGTTTGGTCCTCTCTGCTATTATTTCGCAAGGGGTCCTCGGGTCAGCCCTTGCTCCCTTCCCCCCCCATGTATCCTCTCGCTACAAGCAGTTTGTTGCCATGTCTGGGTTTCTCTGGAATCGGGCCCAATCTGAATCATTAACCGGATATTTATTTGGGTTCTGGGCAGTTGCAGGTTCCAACTTATCAATTCATGGGACGTTGGTGTTCATCCTGTTATAGCTGATACATGCCAGATCCGTTTACTGTAGCCATCTGGACGTGCGCTACCCTATTAGACGGCTTGTTACCTACCTTTCATCTAGGTTCTTATCACACCTACTTTCCTATCTTTTTGCCCTCTTTTTCAGGCGTACTGACCAGCCAGGCCAAGGCACACCTCAGGCCTTGGTAGTTAGGGTATCGTATTTCTAAGTGAAGACTCTGACTACAATTATAACTTCACTGTCTGCCCTGTCTATCCTCACCATTCAGCATTTTTACATTCCTTATTTGCAATTAAAAAAAAAAAAAAGTCCAATTGCTTATCAAATGGTGGGGTTGACACGTTTTTATGGTTCAGTAAACCCACTTCCTTAGATTCTATGAAAATAATGTTTAGTGGCAGATGGACTGAGTGATTGTCCTGGTATAAGGGGACCTTTACCAAACCTCCCCCTGGAAGGAGAGTCAACAAAATTCCATAAATGGGGAGGGGGGAAGAAACAAATATGGTTCATGATGAGTTTGTCCTTAAGTGAATCTAAAGATCCTACCTATAAAATTGTTTAAATTATTTACCAAATTGCAGCACAAGAGCGATGTCTGTTACACGGCTGTTGAATATAACATCCTGGCCATCTTTTAATCATGGTGTTAACCTACCTGACCATTTGGGGTTCATTAAGGATTTTGTAAACATATAAGGTGCAGCGCTAAAATATATGTGAAATATTTAGGACTTGGATAAAATTGAGACAGGGTCCTATGAAGTGGACTGACACAAATATAAAGTGAACAATAAATCAAGCAATAAAATCAGCATGAGTTGCAAAATACATGTGAAAAAAAGAGGAATCAGAAAAAAAGTCCATGCAGGAATGTTCAATCCATAAGCAGACATATACAAAAGACGCCCATCCATGAAAGATGTAAGAAATAAACGCCAATAGGTTGTCCACCCTGAAGTGAGTTTGTAGATTCTGCTTACCGGATGGCGATGACTGCTATTACGGCAGTCTCGCCCAGCATAGGGATTAGGGTCTCCCAAAAACCAAAGGACGCAATACAGGAACAACGGCTTTAACAGTGGGTCGTTTCCAGAAATATAAAACAAAATGCTTCCATAGTGTAAAACGCACAACAAAAGAATTTATTGCAATAAAAGGAATCGCACTTACAATGTTGCAGATAACATGAGGAGTAAGGGATATCACAAACAGCGGTGTCTCCATGTGCCGCACTTCACTTCCTACACTCGTAAGCCCATCCAAAAGCGTGATGACGTTACCTTCGTAGGCTCCAGATAACATGAGGCGTAAGGGATATCACAAACAGCGGTGTCTCCGTGTGCCGCACTTCACTTCCTACACTCGTAAGCCCATCCAAAAGCGTGATGTCACCGTCGTAGGCTCCTCCCAATGGGGAGGAGCCTACGACGGTGATGTCATCACGCGTTTGGATGGGCTTACGAGTATAGGAAGTGAAGTGCGGCACACGGAGACACCGCTGTTTGTGATATCCCTTACGCCTCATGTTATCTGCAACATTGTAAGTGCGATTCCTTTTATTGCAATAAATTCTTTTGTTGTGCGTTTTACTCTATGGAAGCAGTTTGTTTTATATTTCCGGAAACGACCCACTGTTAAAGCCGTTGTTCCTGTATTGCGTCCTTTGGTTTTTGGGAGACCCTAATCCCTATGCTGGGCGAGACTGCCGTAATAGCAGTCATCGCCATCCGGTAAGCAGAATCTACAAACTCACTTCAGGGTGGACAACCTATTGGCGTTTATTTCTTACATCTTTCACGGATGGGTGTCTTTTGTATATGTCTGCTTATGGATTGAACATTCCTGCATGGACTTTTTTTCTGATTCCTTTTTTTTTCACATGTATTTTGCAACTTGATTTATTGTTCACTTTATATTTGTGTCGGTCCACTTCATAGGACCCTGTCTCAATTTTCTCCAGGTCCTAAATATTTCACATATTTTAGCGCTGCACCTTATATGTTTACATTGTGCGTTTGGAGTTAGATACTGGACTCTAGAGTGCTGGCAGCTTTTTGTTGTTGTGTGTGTGTGTGTGTGTGTGTGTGTGTGTGTTTTTTTTTGTTTTTTTTTCTCACTATTAATTTTGTTTGGTTCCGAGCGCAGCTTTTACCCTCCTTGGGTTTTTTCACACTATTCATTAAGGATTTGTATAGAACACATTAGTTTTTTATGACACTGGGACCTATTTTGTGTTCTTTTTTTTTTTTTCTGAACTATATAGTTACATAGCTTGTCTTGTTGAAAAAAGACACCAGTCCATCTAGTTAAAAAAAAATTACAATGCTATATACACAATCCTATACCCACATTTGATCCAGAGGAAGGCAAAAAAAAAAACCAGCAAAGCATGATCCAATTTGCTCCAGCAGGGGAAAAAATCCTTCCTGATCCCCCAAGCGGCAATCGAATATTCCCTGGATCACCTTTACCTATAAAAGTTAGTATCCAGTTATATTATATACTTTTAGGAAAGAATCCAGGTGTTTTTTTACGCAATCTACTGAGCTTGACAGAATCCGCTCTTGAGGGAGTCTTTTCCACATTCTTACTGTGAAGAAACCTTTCCATATATGGAGATTAAATCTCTTTTTTCCTTCAGACGTAAAGAGTGCCCCATTGTCCTCTGTGACCTTCAAGTGAATAACTCAACACCAAGTTCACTATAAGGACCACTTATGTATTTGTACATGTTGATCATACCCCCCTTATTCTCCTCTTCTCAAGAGAGAATAAATTCAGTTCCTCTAATCTTTCCTCATAACTGAGCTCCTCCATGGCTCTTATCAGTTTGGTTGCCCTTCTTTGCACTTTATTTAGTTCTCTGATTATCCTTTTTATGAATTGGTGCCCAAAACTGAACTGTGTATTCCAGATGAGGTATAACTAAAGATATATACAGGGGTAAGAATTTTCGCGCTCTCGCGCGCTCTCTCTCTCGCGCGCGCTCTCTCTCTCTCGCTCTCTGTTGCGCTCTCTCTCACCTCTTTTAACCCCTTGGCGCCGAACATACGCAAATATGCGTCCTCTCTGTGCCTGGTCCTTAGTGCAGAGGGGCCGCATATTTACATTAATTGCCCCCAGCAGTTACCATGACTGCCGTGACGGCCAATCACGGCGATCGCATGATCTTAAGCTGCTCCCCGTTAACCTCTAACCCAGAAGTTAATACAAGAAAGGATTTTGCTCGCTTTGGAAACCACAGCTTGTCATTGCATTCCATTATTAAGCTTCTGATCCACCAGAACACCCAGATCCTTCTTCACTATTGATTCCCCCAGTTGTACTCCCCCTAGTATGTATGATGCATGCATTTTCTTAGCCCCCAAGTGCATAACTTTACATTTATCAACATTTTAAATCTCATCTGCCACATAGTTGCCCAATTAATTGAGGTCAGCTTGTAAATTGGAGACGTTATTCCACTGCATAGCTTGGTGTCATCTGCAAAGACAGATATGTTACTTTTGATCCCAGACCCTATATCATTTATAAATATATTAAAAAGTAAGTGCCCCAGCACTGAATCTTGGGGTACACCACTAACACCCCTAGACCATTCAGAATATGAATCATTAACCACTACTCTCTGAATGCGGTCTTTTAGTCAGTTTTCTATCCATTTACAATCTGATTTTTCCAAGCCTGTCGACTTAACCTTACACATTAGCCGTGTCTGGGGAACTGTGTCAAATGCTTTTCGATAATCCAAGTATACCACGTTCACAGCCACCCCTCTGTCCAAGGTTTTACTTATCGCCTTCTGAAAAGAAACCATATTTGTCTGACAACTTCTGTCTTTCATGAATCCATGCTGTCTGTTGCTTAAAATATTTTTTTCCAGCAAGAACTCATCTATGTGGTCTTTCTATTAAACTCTCTCAGTATCTTCCCAACTATAGAAGTTAAACTAACAGATTTATAGTTACTTCGTAAAGACTTTGATCCCTTTTACATATAGGCATCACATTCGTCTTGTGCCAATCCAGTAGTACTATTCCAGTCATTAACCACTTCAGTCTTGGAAGGATTTGCCCCCTTTATGACCAGGCCCTTTTTTGTGATACGGCACTGCGTCGCTTTAACTGACAATTGCGCGGTCATGTGACACTTGTACTCAAATAGAGTTCTCTTTTGGTGGTATTTGATCACCTCTGCGGTTTTAATTTTTTGCACTATAAACAAAAAAACCTGATAATTTTGTAAAAAAAATATTTTTTTAACTTTTTGCTATAATAAATATCCCCCCACCCCCCCAAAAAAAAAACAAAAACAAAAAAAAATTCTTCATCAGTTTAGGCAAATATGTATTCTACATAGTTTTGGTAAAAAATGCAATAAGCGTATATTGACTGGTTTGCGCAAAAGTTATAGCGTCTACAAAAAAAGGAATATAGATTTATGGCATTTTTATTTTTATTTTTTCTAGTAATGGCGATCTGTGATTTTTAGCGGGACTGCGACATTGCGGTGGACAGATTGGACACTTTTGACATTTTATACAGCGATTAGAGCTAAAAAATAGCCACTGATTACTGTATAAATGTCACTGGTGGGGAAGGGGTTAACACTAGGGGCGATCAAGGGGTTAACTGTGCTCCCTGTTCACAGGTTACAGGCAGTTCTCCGTTCTGCCTCTGTACATTGCGATCGCGGGTCACTGGCGGACTTCAAGTCCGCGGGACACGCAGGCAAGCTCCCACTGGGCGCGCTGCTGGCTAGCCTCCCTGCACAGATCGACATACACCTACGCCTGTTTGCTCAGGAAAGCCGACCTGCTGCAGTATAATGATGGTGGCTAGTCAGCAAGAGGTTAAAGAGTCCCTAAAAATTAGAAACCATGGCTTTGAAATGACAGAGCTCAATTATATTAGAATCTGTGGATGTATGCCATCTGGTCCAGGTGCTTTATTCACCTTTATGCTGTCTAAATATTTCTGGACCATATCAATTTTGAGCTATAGTGGATCATTTGGGGCTGATGTCAATAATATCCTCATTATGGAAATGAGCTTCCCCTTGTTCCTTTGTATACACAGAGCCGAAGAAGGTATTTAATAAATAATGCCTTTTCTTTGTCCCCAGTCACCCACTCTAGATTGTTTTGTAAAGGGCCTACACTATTAATGTTCTATCCTTGACTAATCCCGCTATGGTGAATAAGTACAGTTTTAAACATCCTTATTTTTTTCATTATTGTGCTAAATATTGAGGCTGTTTTATATTGAATTAAGGACATTCGTCACTGTACCCCATTGCTACCCCCTCTTTTAAAGTTTCATTAGGTTAAAGTCTTGAAATGAAAAAGCATTGTTCATTGTTGCCACCAGAGACATATGATAAACTACAGGATTTAAGTGAGTTTTTGAGTCCTGGCAGGCATGTATGGTGTTCTGTTTGCAGCAGACAAGCACATCGCAGTTATTCTTTTAACGTACCTTGGTATATGGTTTTAATTTTTGGATCAATAAACAGGGCTTCTAAAAGAGAAAAGCGGTTTATATTACAATGGTGATTCAGGACAAGATTAGAGGTCGGCCGATTCGGCCGGCCGATATATCGGCCGATATTTGGCTTTTTTTCCTTAATCGGCATCAGCCGATTGTGCTGATAAAAAAGCCGATTCAGCGGGACTTGCAAATGACTTCTGTAATTGAAGTCAATTGCAAGTTGTCTGAAGTTTTCTTCTCTCCTCCTCTGGGCAGCCTGCCAAGTCTGATAAGAAGATACATTTGTATCTCTTTCAGGTTCTTTTATCAATAGACTGAACTCGTGGAGAAGTTTTCAGTTTAACCATTTAAAGACTAAATCTTTTCTGACACAAGTAAAAATCCTGTATTTTCTGCTATAAAATCACTTAGAACCCCCAAACATTATATATATATTTTTTTTAGCAGAGACCCTAGGGAATAAAATAGCGGTTGTTGCAATATTTTATGTCACACGTATTTGCGCAGCGGTCTTTCAAACGCAATTTTTAAAAAAAAAATACACTAATGAAATTAAAAAAAAAAAAAAGCAGTAAAGTTAGCCCATTTTTTTTCATCCAAAAGTTTTGATTACCTGTTTTTGTGTATTTAATATTTAAGATATAGTTATTTTTTTTTAATCTAAATTATACATACAAGTGAACTGATTGGAGGTTTGTTTTGTTTAATAAATGTTTAAATATAAAAACTTTTCTGTATCACTTATTACTTAAGGCTGCTTTCACACTGGAGCGGGCATGCGTTGATGGTAAAATGCTGTTAATTTTAGCGGCGCTTTACCGTCATTTTAGCAGCGCTATTCGGCTGCTAGCGGGGCGCTTATAACCCAGCTAGCGGCCGAAGAAGGGGTTAAATGCGCCCCTGTAGCGCTGCTGCCGAAACGCTTTGCAGGCGCTTAGGCAGCGGTGCGCATTCATTTCAATGGGCAGGAGTGGTGGAGGAGCGGTATACACCGCTCCAAAGATGCCGCTTGCAGGACTTTTTTTTAACATCCTGCCAGCGCATCGCCTCAGTGTGAAATCACTCGAGCTTTCACACAGACTGCAGGGGAGCCGTTTTACAGGCACTATTTTTAGCCCAAAAGCACCTGAAAAACGCCCCAGTGTGAAAGGGGTCTAACTGTTAGATTTTATGAGATGAAGGGAAAAAAAAAAAAAAAAATCGGCCTAATATATCGGCCCTAAAAAAATCGGCATCATATATCGGCCATCGGCCACCGCGATTTCTAAATATCGGCTTTGGCATCGGCCAGAGAAAAACCCATATCGGTCGACCTCTAGACAAGATAGTATGGTCTATGGTAGTCCATAAAACAGCATTTTTTTTGAAGGTTGAGTTGCCATTTTTTACATCTGACACAGTCACTCCTACTACCAATTTATCTCTTAAAAGTAGAACCGAGCCCAGTTACTAAGGCTCGTAGCGATGGTATGGTATTTATGGTATTTTATTTGTCATCCATTTATGTAATTGATTGTTGAAGGTTTATATGAAGTGATCACACATTATTTTTGAGTTAGCGCTACACTTTTCTTTTATTAAACTGTCCTGTGTTGCCTAGAGTGCCTACTGAAAAAGCGACATGTAGTAGTACCACAAATGTATGATCCCAAAATATTGAGCTAAGTTCTATTTGGTCTGTCAGACTCAAAGACTGGGAGCTAAAATGTTACCTAATGTTTTGGCACGGCGACTTGAGAATTTGCAACCTGTCATGATTATTGGTGCTAAATACACCAGCCTTGCTGGTTTTGTTTCTCCCACAGTCGTCATTCTCTAAAAGGGTATGTCTTTTTTTTCTCTGTGGCCAGGCGAGCTGCTCTAGCGATGTTCCATTTATCATAATGTCATGACTGAAGCCTAGAGGCAATAATATTGCATATTTTGTTAAATGCTTCTTCAGTAGAGCAGTCCTGTCTGGTCCTGGTAAACTCCCCTATCGGAATAGATCGATAGGTGTGTGTGGGATGACAACTGGAAGCCAGAAGTAACAAATTTCCTGCATACTCCTTGCGATATGTATGGGTTGTAACGGTACCCTGAACAGCATCACCCATTAATGTTATATCCAAAAAATTAATAGTGCCATTATGGTTGTCAAAGCGAAGTTCCAGATTAAGGGGATTATCATTAATCCAGGACACAAAAGAAGCACAATCTAGAGAGGAGGTATCCCAAACCATGGTATGGTCTATGTATTGACCATGCCATGGGATAGAACCCGCATGTGGGTTGGCGGCAGAGAAGAGGAACCTCTCCTCCCACCAACCCGAGTACAGGTTCGCCAGGGAAGGTGAAAAGTGAGCTCCCATCGAGGCCCCCTGAACGGCACATAGAAAACTAAAATAATTGCAAGTAAGAAGAAATTCAACTGTCATCACCAGGAACTCTCTAAGATCTGTGTTTAAATGATGAGGGAGAGCCTTGATTAAAATTATATAAACGTTGATCTCGCGCAGTGCTAAGTGTAAAGTACTCTAAAACCCACAATGCAACATAGTTAAATAAAGTGCAATAAACAATGCATAAACATGGGTAACCGACAGTTCCCTCATAGACAAGTAAATTAATTAATCAAGTGAAAAGGTGGTATTAAATGTCCATAAATGAACCTATGTGCACACAAAATGTACAATAATGACAAAAAATGTCAAAAAAAGTGTCCATAATAGTGAAAAAAGTCCTGAATAAGAGGATATAACAAAAATGTTGGATGAAGACTTGTGTATAAGTAAGGAAACTATGGGGGGGAGGGGGAGATAACTCCAGTCTCCACCAATGAATAACATCCTATATTTGAGTGGAGAAGTGCTCAAAAATATTCACAACCAACATTGATGCAGAAACTTTAAAACATGTCCATAAAGGATGATGCCACAGATGGTTTCTTCAAATACACAGTCTCACAGGACTCTTACCTCATAGATGAAGTAAACAAACTTCACTAATGGATTAGGTATTCCACACCATTCTATTGGGACCTCTACATAAATATGTATCCTAACGTTAGAAACGGGGGATTCTCAAAATGGACAAATGCCTCTGTACCGCCCTAAAAGGCTCACATGGACGCCATAGTGGGTAGGAGAAAGGGGAGAAAAGAGGGTGCCTCCAATGGTGTAGTAAATTAAATAGTAGGTAATTTTATTTAATAAAAACAGCTGTAAATAAAGAGGATTAATACAGGCAGAGAACTGTAAACACGGCGTCCTAAGCACCTCCCTACGTCACTTCCGGTGTGCGTCTAGTTCAAGCCACTCCCTACGCGTTACGCCACGTCACGTGGCTTCATCTGGGAACTTTGATTGCCAGATCATAGGGAATACAGGAATACAGTGATTTAACATCTAGTGTAAGCCACTGATGGCCGCTTTGCCATTTCACCTCTTGTATGTGTGTTAATACTGATGAGGTTTCTTTAATATGACCTTGTAACCAGTGGTTGCAGGTATTGGTCTATCATTTTTCAAAAAGGGAGCCAATGTCAGCAACTTTTTGTCTCCCTTGTCCTGGAGTAATATTCTTGTGTAGTTTTGGCATGTAATGGGAAAAAAATCAACCATAAGAAATTCTGCAACCTTGGTACTTGAGACTCCCATCTCCACGCCAGTGTCTAACAAATCAGACAACTAACTGCTGCTTAAATACAGGAGTGGGATCGGAGCCAAGAACCTGATAAGTGGATTGATCCTGCAGCTGACACTATTCACTTGCATTCAGTACCATGACCGAGCCGTCCTTGTCAGCCTCCCGTATTATGAAATCGGTACGTGACCTGAGACTGTCAATGGCAGTTCTATCAGATGAAATGAGATGATCTCTACTGCCAGTTGGCTCGGTCGTAGCTCCGTCCCTTAAACTAATACTTTGTTGAAACGCCTTTTGATTTTATTACAGCACTCAGTCTTTTTTGCTATGTGTCTTTCAGCTTGGTACATCTTGAATTGGTAAAATTTGCTCACTCTTTGCAAAAACACTTCAAATCTGTCAGATTGTGAGAGCATATCCTGTGCACAGCACTCTTCAGATCACCCCACAGTTTTTCAATCGGATTCAGGTCTGGGCTCTGGCTGGGCCATTCCAAAACTTTAATCTTCTGCTGGTGAAGCCATTCCTTTGTTGATTTGGATGTATGATTTGGGTCGTTGTCGTGCTGAAAGATGAAGTTCCTCTTCATGTTCAGCATTCTAGCAGAAGCCTGAAGGTTTTGTGCCAATGTTGACTGGTATTTCAAACTGTTCATAATTCCCCCTACCTTGACTAAGGCCACTGTTCCATCTGAAGAAATACAGCCCCAAAGCATGATGCTGTCACCACCATGCATCATTGTGGGTATGGAGTTCTTTTGGTGATGTGCAGCAGGGTGGATTTGATTTAAATAATGATTTAAATCACTAGTAAAAAGGCTTGATTTAAATCAACTCAATTGAAATCATAATTTTTGCAGAGCAACTGTTATCTCTGTCCCAAAGCGGCTCCTCCTCTGACCCGCTGTTGACTCACCGGCAGTCCCATTGACCTTAATGGGACGGCTGGTGATGCAGCAGCAGGTGAGTGGATGCCCGCTAACAGGCGCTGCCATGATGGATCTGAAATGACAGGTGCTCTTTAAATGTAAGGACTTATTCTTGCTGGTAGTTAGAATCTTTTGTATTTGCAAACAAAATTAAGATTTGCTATTTAGAATAATAAGCGGTCAGGTGAGTAAAACAGTGATATCAGAACCGATTCAATCATACAGTTTGTAGTGTACATAGGTTTGCAAAACAATGGGATAAAGGAATATTCCTGAACTTTGTTTTATCTCGTGGTTACTGTGATATTGTGTGACTGCATCAATGCAGTGCATGTTCTCAGCTTGCATTCATTGAATGAGTTTACCAAAAATGTAACTATTGCAGAATATACAGCCTCATGCTACATACAGTGTAGGACGGAAAGTATTCAGACCCCCTTAAATTTTTCACTCTGTTATATTGCAGCCATTTGATAAAATCATTTAAGTTCATTTTTTTCCTCATTAATGTACACACAGCACCCCATATTGACAGAAAAACACAGAATTGTTGACCTTTTTGCAGATTTATTAAAAAAGAAAAACTGAAATATCACATGGTCCTACGTATTTAGACCCTTTGCTGTGACACTCATATATTTAACTCAGGTGCTGTCCATTTCTTCTGATCATCCTTGAGATGGTTCTACACCTTCATTTGAGTCCAGCTGTGTTTGATTATACTGATTGGACTTGATTAGGAAAGCCACATACCTGTCTATATAAGACCTTACAGCTCACAGTGCATGTCAGAGCAAATGAGAATCATGAGGTCAAAGGAACTGCCTGAAGAGCTCAGAGACAGAATTGTGGCAAGGCACAGATCTGGCCAAGGTTACAAAAAAATTTCTGCTGCACTTAAGGTTCCTAAGAGCACAGTGGCCTCCATAATCCTTAAATGGAAGACGTTTGGGATGACCAGAACTCTTCCTAGAGCTGGCTGTCTGGCCAAACTGAGCTATCGGGGAGAAGAGCCTTGGTGAGAGAGGTAAAGAAGAACCCAAAGATCACTGTGGCTGAGCTCCAGAGATGCAATCGGGAGATAGGAGAAAGTTGTAGAAAGTCAACCATCACTGCAGCCCTCCACCAGTCAGGGCTTTATGGCAGAGTGGCCCGACGGAAACCTCTCCTCAGTGCAAGACACATGAAAGCCCGCATGGAGTTTGCTAAAAAAACACCTGAAGGACTCCAAGTTGGTGAGAAATAAGATTCTCTGGTCTGATGAGACCAAGATAGAACTTTTTGGCCCCAATTCTAAGCGGTATGTTTGGAGAAAACCCAGGCACTGCTCATCACCTGTCCAATACAGTCCCAACAGTGAAGCATGGTGGTGGCAGCTTCATGCTGTGGGGGTGTTTTTCAGCGGCAGGGACAGGACGACTGGTTGCAATCGAGGGAAAGATGAATGCGGACAAGTACAGGGATATCCTGGACGAAAACCTTCTCCAGAGTGCTCAGGACCTCAAACTGGGCTGAAGGTTTACGTTCCAACAAGACAATGACCCTAAGCATACAGCTAAAATAACGAAGGAGTGGCTTCACAACAACTCCGTGACCGTTTTTGAATGGCCCAGCCAGAGCCCTGACTTAAACCCAATTGAGCATCTCTGGAGAGACCTAAAAATGGCTGTCCACCAACGTTTACCATCCAACCTGACAGAACTGGAGAGGATCTGCAAGGAGGAATGGCAGAAGATCCCCAAATCCAGGTGTGAAAAACTTGTTGCATCTTTCCCAAAAAGACTCATGGCTGTATTAGATCAAAAGGGTGTTTCTACTAAATACCGAGCAAAGGGTCTGAATACTTAGGACCATGTGATATTTCAGTTTTTCTTTTTTAATAAATCTACAAGAAATGTCAACAATTCTGTGTTTTTCTGTCAATATTATTATTATACAGGATTTATATTGCGCCAACAGTTTACGCAGCATTTTACAATATAAAGGGAGACAATACAGTTATAATACAATAAGATACAAGAGGATTAAGAAAGCCCTGCTCAGAAGAGCTTAAAATCTAATAGGGTGGGGCAGGTGGTACAAAAGTTTGTAACTGTGGGGATTGAGCTGATGGAGGTGGTAAAAAATTAGTTAGAGACATTATAGGCTTTCCTGAAAAGATGAGTTTTCAGGGATCGCCTGAAGGTAGCAAGAGTGGGAGATAGCTGGACAGGTGGAGGTAGTGAGTTCCAGAGGATGGGAGAGGCTCTGGAGAAATCCTGGAGACGAGCATGAGAGGAGGAGACGAGAGAGCTTGAGAGTAGGAGGTCTTGAGAAGAGCGTAGTGGATGATTTGGGTGATATTTGGAGACAAGATTGGTGATGTAGCTCGGGGCAGAGTTGTGAATGGCTTTGTATGTTGTGGTGAGTATTTTGAATTTAATTCACTGGGTGATTGGGAGCCAGTGTAGGGATTGGAGGAGGGGGTTGGCAGACACTGAGCGCTCCAAAAGCGTTTACCCCGACTTAGCTGGGGTAGGCGGAACACTTTGGGGGTGGGTCAGCCACACCTCTTGACCTTTGACCTCTGGGGGACAATATGGGGTGCTGTGTATACATTAATGAGGAAAAAAAATGAACCTAAATGATTTTAGCAAATGGCTGCAATATAACAGAGTGAAAAATTTAAGGGGGTCTGAATACTTTCCGTCCCCACTGTAAATAAGCTACATTTCATGCTGAATAAACGAAATTATTAATGTATCTTAAATAGAAAACTATCTTTTAGACAGATTTTTACTCCAAAAGCATTTTATAAAAAAAAAAATAAAAAAAAAAAATTGATTTTAAATTTTTTTTCTTTTTTTATCTATCCTGATGTGCAGTGTTTTTGCGCCAAACATTATCTTTTGGAATTATGGCCAGAAAATTTTAACCCTGGTTTTATCAGACCATAACACATTTTCCCACATGCTTTTGGGAGACTTCAGATGTGTTTTTTGCAAAATTTAGCCGGGCTTGGATGTTTTTCTTCGTAAGAAAAGGCTTCTGTCTTGCCACTCTACCCCATAACCCAGACATATGAAGAATATGGGAGATTGTTGTCACACGTATCACACAGCCAGTACTTGCCAGATATTCCTGGAGATCCCTTAATGTTGCTGTAGGCCTCTTGGCAGTCTACCTGACCAGTTTTTGTCTCGTCTCTCATCATTTTTGGAGGGATGTCTAGTTCTTGGTATGTCGCTCAATATGATGACTGCCTTCACTGTGTTCCATAGTATACCTAATGCCTTGAAAACTCTTTTGTACCCTTCTCCTGACTAATACCTTTTTTTTTTTTTACAAATAACTTAGTTGTTTATTTGAGAAGAGTGCATGTTTCCAGAGTATTGACATTGGTATTACAATCAATAAGCAAAATTAAAATGGAAGAAGGTAACATAAACTGGAGAGCTGACTGATACTTTTTTAACAATGAGATCCCTCTGATGCTTTGAAAGCTCTCTGCGGACCATGGCGTTTGCTATAGGATGCGACTAAGAAAATGTCAGGAAAGACCTACTAGAACAGCTAAGCTTTATTTGGAATTAATCAGAGGTACTTTAAATGATGGCAGGTGTGTACTGACTCCTATTTAACATGAGTTTGAAAATTCTGAACACAGCTACATCCCCAGTTAAGAGGGTGTGTACATGTATGCACTTCCTTCCACCACCACCCCTCGGAGATTTCAGATTGATTTTCAATTGAGTTGTACAATTTATAGGTCACGTTAAAGTGGTTTTTAAAGGCACTCTGACCTCACTATACTTTCTGATCTGTGTCCTAATCCTGTGTCCCCCCTGTGTGTGATTTATAAACACAAAATGCAGATTATACCTCATTTCTGAGCGCCGCTCTGTGCTCTCCTGACTGACCGGCTCTCTCCTCTTGTCTGACAGCTGCAGCGGGCGGGGCAGAGATTCCCCTTGCTGATGTCAGTCGGGACGAGAGGAGGAGGAGGGTGCCGACCGGTCACGTGAAAAGCGCTCTGAAATGAGGTATAACCTGCATTTTTTTTTTTTATTATTTATAAATCACACACGCACAGGGGAACACAGCATTATGAGACAGAGTGGATAAGCAGCAGGAGGAGCGGGGGAGGGCAATGTCATGAGCTGACAGGTAGGGAGGGGGGGAGAGCAGAGAAGAGAGCAAACAGGCGGTGGATGACGAAGGCATGTAAACTGATCACAATGTCAGGGCTCAGCAGCCATGATGAACCGTGATCAGTTTACAGAGGGGAGGGTAGAACCAGGCAGGATCAGCTAGGTATTTCAACTGATACAAGAGGCCAAATTACACAGCACAAGCACTGTGCTGTATTACATACTTTAACCACTTCAGCCCCGGAAGATTAGGCTGCTCAATGACCAGAGCACTTTTTACAATTTGGCACTGCGCTGCTTTAACTGGTAATTGCGCGGTCATGCAATGTTGTACCCAAACAAAATTTGCGTTCTTTTTTCCCCCACAAATAAAGCTTTCTTTTGATGGTATTTGATTGCCTCTGCTATTTTTTTTTTTATTTTTTTTATTTTAATTTATTTTTTAATTTATTTTTTGCGATATAAACCGAAAATAGACCGGAAATTTCGAAAAATATCTTATACTTGTTATAAGAAAAATCCAATAAACTCAATTTTAGTCATACATTTAGGCCAAAATGTATTCAGCCACATGTCTTTGGTAAAAAAAAATGTCAATAAGCGTATATTTATTGGTTTGCGCAAAAGTTATAGCGTCTACAAACTAGGGTACATTTTCTGAAATTTTTGCAGCTTAGTTTGACTGCCTATCATTTCTTGAGGTGCTAAAATGGCAGGGCAGTACAATCCCCCCCCCCCCAATGACCCCATTTTGGAAAGGAGACACCCCAAGGAAATTGCTGAGAGGCATGTTGAGCCCATTGAATATTTCATTTTTTTGTCATAGGTGATTGAAAAAATGAAAAAAAAAATGGATTTTTAATACAGCTTACCTGTAAAATCCTTTTCTTGGAGTACATCACGGGACACAGAGCATCATAGTAATGACTACCTGAGTTATACACTACATTCAGGTGATTGGACACTGGCAACCAATAGTAAGAAAGTTCCTCCCATATAACCCCTCCCACATGGGAAGTACCTCAGTTTTGTAGCAAGCAATGAAGATCCCAGAAAAGAGGGGAGGGACCTCTGTCCCGTGATGTACTCCAAGAAAAGGATTTTACAGGTAAGCTGTATTAAAATTCCATTTTTCTTTATCGTACATCAAGGGACACAGAGTAATGACTATCTGGGATGTCCTAAAGCAATGCATCTGAGGGGAGGGAACACAGTATTCCTAAGCCCCCATCTTGACCAAGGATCTATAATGCTGCTTGCAGCATGCTGTGGCCAAATACAGCCTCCTTTTGAGATCTAACATCCACTTGGTAAAACCTAGTGAATGTATGAACTGAAGACCAAGCGGCTGCTTTGCAAACCTGAGCCACAGACACCTGTTAGCACACTGCCCAAGATGCACAAACCCCTCTGGTGGAGTGTGCTTTTAAACCCCAAGGCGGAGCCTTGCGCTTGAACTCATAAGCCTGGATAATGACCTGGCGAATCCATCTAGAAATAGTTATACTTGTTGCTGCCTGTACTTTCTTAGGACCTTCTGTTAGGGCTGGGCTCAGCCCTTCCTTCTCTGAGCTGGCCGCTCAGCTGTCGGCTAATTGCCAGCTTCTTTCTCTCCACAGTGACTCAGCTGTTGATGATCTGCTTGTCAGGCTCGCCTTTGCCTTTGGTCACATCTCAGAGACTTTTTCCTGCGTTCCTGTTGAAGACTTGCTCGGCTGACGTACCTTCTGGCTCCTTATCCTGCTTGCTGTACTACTACGTTGATCCCTGGCTCTCTGACATTGGCATTGGCTGACTACCCAATCTGGTTACTGAACTCTAGCTATGTATTGACTACGCTCTTACCCTGTTTACCTTTTTATTATTAAACAAGTGTGATTATCTGTACTTCTGTCTTGGTCTGATTCATGGTTTCTGCCGAGGACAAAAAGGGAGTCCATTTTCCGAAACTGAGCTGACATCCTTAAGTAAATCCTGATTGCCCTCACCACATCAAGTGAGTGCAGCGACCTTTCTTCCCCAGACCTAGGGTTTGGGAAAAAAGGAAGGCAAAATGATATCCTGATTCAAATGAAAATTGGAAACCACTTTAGGCAGAAAATGCGGACGGGGGCGCATGACCACTCTGTCCTAATGTAAAATAAAAAAATGTTCTTTGCAAGAAAGAGCGGCCAATTCTGACCCTTCTAGCCGAAGTTATAGCCACCAAAAAGACCAATTTCTTAGTCAATGGGATTAAAGGAATATGCCTAATAGGCTCAAAGGGTTGTCTCTGCAGGACTGGTAGAACCAAGTTCAGGTCCCAGGGGCATAAGGGTGGTTTAACCAGCGGCCTTAAGTGTGTCACCCCTTTAACAAAGGTTCGCACTAAAGAATGAGATGCAATTGGTCTTTAGAAAAAAAATAAGGCCGAAATTTGCCCTTTTAATTGTCCCCAAAGCCAGCTTCAAATCAACTCCTGTTTGAAGGAAGCCAAGAACCCCCCCAATCGTATACTTGCGAGGGTGCCATTTTTTCCTTTCGCACCGGGCAATGTATGACTTTCAGACTCAATAGTAAATACTTCTAGAGACTGGTTTTCTAGCAGTTATCAGGGTAGACAAGACTGAACCCCTAATACCACGGTCTTTCAGTATCCTGGTTTCAATAGCCAAGCCGTCAAATTTAGCGACCGCAAAGTAGGATGGAATATGGGTCCTTGAGACAGAAGATCCAGACGTATGAAAGGGTCTCCTACTGCCAATTTATCAATCTGTGTACCAAGGTCTCCTGGGCCAAGCTGGGGTCACCAGGATTACCGGTTTTTGTTCCTCCTGTATCCTGCGCAGCAGGCGCGTCAGAATTTGATCCAGAGGAAAGGCATACATCAGAGAATACTGATTCCAAGGAACTACTAACCCGTCTGTCCCGACAGCGAGCGGATGCTTGGTCCTGGATACAAACTTATCCAGCTTGCCATTGAATCTGGATGCCAATAGATCTACATCTGGGGTTCCCCAGTGCTGGCAGATCTGAAGAAAAACTTGGGGATGAAGGGACCACTCCTCTGGCAATAATTGCTGGCGACTTAGAAAGTCCGCCTGCAAATTGTCCACACCCGGAATAAACACTGCCGAAAGAAATGACACATGCTACTCTGCCCAAACTAAGACATGGTTCACCTACTTTTGGGCCGCTTAGCTCCTGGTGCCTCCTTGGTGGTTGATATATGCTACCACTGTGGAGACCTTTGTCGAACTGGACCTAGACAGGAAGACCCTGCAACCTGGTTGTCCAGAAGAGCAGAGCTAAACGGGCTGCCTGAATCTCCAAGAGATTGATGGGCAAGGTCTTTTCTGCTTGGGACCAAACTCCCTAGACCGATGCCTCCTCCAGGACCGCTCCCCAGCCAAGACTGGTGTCTGAGGTTACCACCCTCCGGGTTACAGGTGGAAAAGATTTTACGCATCTCAAGTTGCTGGTTCTCAACTACCAAGAGAGATCCTGTTTTACCTGTGGGGATAGAGACATGGGACGATCCAGGGCTTGAGCGGACTTGTTCCAGGCTTCCAGGATATTGTTTTGGAACAACCTGGAGTGGAACGGTGCGTAAGGGACTGCGTTGAAAGATGACACCATCTTGCCCAGTAACCTCATGCACAGCCAAATAGAAGGCCACTTTTTTTCTTTATACAATCCGGACCAGCTCCACTATGGAGTTGACCTGTAAGGGAGGCAAAAACACGTTTTCTTGAGTAGTGTCCAAAATCAGACCCAGGTATAACAGGGCCTGAGCCGGATGAAGGTCCGATTTGTCCACATTTAGGACCCAGCCTAGCAGCTCCAAAAACTGAACTATTCTAGTTACGTTTTGGACTAAGACGGGGCAAGATCGATCCTTTAGCAGAAGATCGTCCAAATATCCTACCACAGGAATTCCCTGAGACCTTAGGGATGCCAATACCAGAGGCCAGAATCTTTGCGAACATCCGGGGGCTGTGGCTAGACCGAATGGCAACGATGTGGACGGAAGATCGGCACATGTAGGTACGCGTCCTTGATATCTATGGATGCTAAGTAATCTTCTTTCCTCAGGAAAAAAGGATAACCCCCTCAAAAAATTGGTGGGACTTTGAAGGCAACGAAGTAGTAAAAAACTATTGATACAAATATACAAATATAAAAAAATCTAATACAGTTCATATATGACAATAGAGAATAAAAAATATGAATATACTGATGTAGAGTTCGAATGTATATTCGTGTAGTCTTCCACCTGGGCCTACGCGTTTCGGGACTACCTAGAGAGTCCCTTCATCAAGGGTAACTTGTAGGAAGAATCACACTGCATAATGGGATGTAAATTAGAATAATTAGAAATCATGTGTATTAAACAAATTGCTTGTATCCTAGACCATTCTGCCTAGTTAGACATCAAAAAATTACAGCATACCCAAGCATATTCAATAAAAGAAGCTCACTGCCAGATCCTGGAGGCGAGTCCGTCAGGAATGCCCCGAAAATCCAAAGGCGAATCGGGCGTTTGGCTGGCCCCGCCTTATCCACACTGGTCCCCCCGTATGATGCCAGAGGAGCGAAGCTCAGCAGGGGTTGGCACTATCTTAACCACTTAAGGACCGCCTCACGCCGATTTACGTCGGCAAGGTGGCACGGACAGGCAGAATCATGTAAATATACGTGATCTGCCTTCCGCGGGTGGGGGGTCCGATCGGACCCCCCCGGTGCCCGAGGCGGTCCGCTTCTGACCAGCGGCGATCAGAGATGAGGGGGAGACCATCCGTTCGTGGCCCCCCCTCGCGATCGCCGCTGCGACCCCCCTTTACCCCCCGATCACCCCCCCGATCACCCCTAATCCCCCCCTGTCACACTGACACCAAGCAGTTTATTTATTTTTTTTCTGATTACTGCATGGTGTCAGTTTGTGACAGTTACTGTGTTAGGGCAGTTAGTATTAGCCCCCTTTAGGTCTAGGGTACCCCCCTAACCCCCCTAATAAAGTTTTAAGCCCTTGATCACCCCCTGTTGCCAGTGTCACTAAGCGATCATTTTTCTGATCGCTGTATTAGTGTCGCTGGTGACGCTAGTTAGGGAGGTAAATATTTAGGTTCGCCGTCAGTGTTTTATAGCGACAGGGACCCCCATATACTACCTAATAAATGTTTTAACCCCTTGATTTCCCCCTAGTTAACCCTTTCACCACTGATCACCGTATAACTGTAACGGGTGACGCTGGTTAGTTCGTTTTATTTTTTATAGTGTCAGGGCACCCGCCGTTTATTACCGAATAAAGGTTTAGCCCCCTGATCGCCCGGCGGTGATATGCGTCGCCCCAGGCAGTGTCAGATTAACGCCAGTACCGCTAACACCCACGCGCGCAGCATACGCCTCCCTTAGTGGTATAGTATCTGAACGGATCAATATCTGATCTGATCAGATCTATACTAGCGTCCCCAGCAGTTTAGGGTTCCCAAAAAAGCAGTGTTAGCGGGATCAGCCCAGATACCTGCTAGCACCTGCGTTTTGCCCCTCCGCCCGACCCAGCCCACCCAAGTGCAGTATCGATCGATCACTGTCACTTACAAAACACTAAACGCATAACTGCAGCGTTCGCAGAGTCAGGCCTGATCTAACAGTTTTTTTGGTAGCGTTTTGGTGAACTGGCAAGCACCAGTGGGCTAGTACACCCCGGTCGTAGTCAAACCAGCACTGCTGTAACACTTGGTGACGTGGCGAGTCCCATAAGTGCAGTTCAAGCTAGTGAGGTGGCAAGCACAAGTAGTGTCCCGCTGCCACCAAGAAGAAGACAAACACAGGCCCGTCGTGCCCATAGTGCCCTTCCTGCTGCATTCGCCAATCCTAATTGGGAACCCACCACTTCTGCAGCGCCCGTACTTCCCCCATTCACATCCCCAACCAAATGCAGTCGGCTGCATGAGAGGCATTTGTATGTCCTTCCGAGTACCCCTACCCAATGAACCCCCCAAAAAAGATGTCGTGTCTGCAGCAAGCGCGGATATAGGCGTGACACCCGCTATTATTGTCCCTCCTGTCCTGACAATCCTGGTCTTTGCATTGGTGAATGTTTTGAACGCTACCATTCACTAGTTGTGTATTAGCGTAGGGTACAGCATTGCACAGACTAGGCGCACTTTCACAGGGTCTCCCAAGATGCCATCGCATTTTGAGAGACCTGAACCTGGAACCGGTTACAGTTATAAAAGTTAGTTACAAAAAAAAGTGTAAAAAAAAAATAGTTGTAGTTTTATTGTTCTCTCGTTATTCTCTCTATTGTTCTGCTCTTTTTTACTGTATTCTATTCTGCAATGTGTTTTTGTTATTATGTTTTATCATGTTTGCTTTTCAGGTATGCAATTTTTTATACTTTACCGTTTACTGTGTTTTATTGTTAACCATTTTTTTGTCTTCAGGTACGCCATTCACGACTTTGAGTGGTTATACCAGAATGATGCCTGCAGGTTTAGGTATCATCTTGGTATCATTCTTTTCAGCCAGTGGTCGGCTTTCATGTAAAAGCAATCCTAGCGGCTAATTAGCCTCTAGACTGCTTTTACAAGCAGTGGGAGGGAATGCCCCCCCCCCCACAGTCTTCCGTGTTTTTCTCTGGCTCTCCTGTCTCAACAGGGAACCTGAGAATGCAGCCGGTGATTCAGCCAGTTGACCATAGAGCTGATTAGAGACCAGAGTGGCTCCAAACATCTCTATGGCCTAAAACCGGAAGCTACGAGCATTTCATGACTTAGATTTCGCCGGATGTAAACAGCGCCATTGGGAAATTGGGAAAGAATTTTATCACACCGATCTTGGTGTGGTCAGATGCTTTGAGGGCAGAGGAGAGATCTAGGGTCTAATAGACCCCAATTTTTTTCAAAAAAGAGTACCTGTCACTACCTATTGCTATCATAGGGGATATTTACATTCCCTGAGAGAACAATAAAAATGATTAAAAAAAAAATGAAAGGAACAGTTTAAAAATAAGATAAAAAAGCAAAAAAATAATAAAGAAAAAAAAAAAAAGCACCCCTGTCCCCCCCTGCTCTCGCGCAAAGGCGAACGCAAGCGTCGGTCTGGCGTCAAATGTAAACCGCAATTGCACCATTCATTTGAGGTGTCACCGAGAACGTCAGATCGAGGGCAGTAATTTTAGCAGTAGACCTCCTCTGTAAATCTAAAGTGGTAACCTGTAAAGGCTTTTAAAGGCTTTTAAAAATGTATTTAGTTTGTCGCCACTGCACGTTTGTGCGCAATTTTAAAGCATGTCATGTTTGGTATCCCATGTACTCGGCCTAAGATCATCTTTTTTATATCATCAAACATTTGGGCAATATAGTGTGTTTTAGTGCATTAAAATTTAAAAAAGTGTGTTTTTTCCCCAAAAAATGCGTTTGAAAAATCGCTGCGCAAATACTGTGTGAAAAAAAAAATGAAACACCCACCATTTTAATCTGTAGGGCATTTTGCTTTAAAAAATATATAATGTTTGGGGGTTCAAAGTAATTTTCTTGCAAAAAAAAAATACATTTTTCATGTAAACAAAAAGTGTCAGAAAGGGCTTTGTCTTCAAGTGGTTAGAGTGGGTGATGTGTGACATAAGCTTCTAAATGTTGTGCATAAAATGCCAGGACAGTTCAAACCCCCCCCAAATGACCCTACTTTGGAAAGTAGACACCCCAAGCTATTTGCTGAGAGTCATGTCGAGTCCATGGAATATTTTATATTGTGACACAAGTTGCGGGAAAGAGACAAATATTTTTTTTTTTTGCACAAAGTTGTCACTAAATTATATATTGCTCAAACATGCCATGGGAATATGTGAAATTACACCCCAAAATACATTCTGTTGCTTCTCCTGAGTACGGGGATACCACATGTGTGAGACTTTTTGGGAGCCTAGCCGCGTACGGGACCCCGAAAACCAAGCACCACCTTCAGGCTTTCTAAGGGCGTAAATTTTTGATTTCACTCTTCACTGCCTATCACAGTTTCGGAGGCCATGGAATGCCCAGGTGGCACAAACCCCCCCAAATGACCCCATTTTGGAAAGTAGACACCCCAAGCTATTTGCTGAGAGGTATAGTGAGTATTTTGCAAACCTCACTTTTTGTCACAAAGTTTTGAAAATTGAAAAAAGAAAAAAAAATGTTTTTTCTTGTCTTTCTTCATTTTCAAAAACAAATGAGAGCTGCAAAATACTCACCATGCCTCTCAGCAAATAGCTTGGGGTGTCTACTTTCCAAAATGGGGTCATTTGGGGGGGGTTTGTGCCACCTGGGCATTCCATGGCCTCCAAAACTGTGATAGGCAGTGAAGAGTGAAATCAAAAATGTACACCCTTAGAAATCCTGAAGGCGGTGAAAAAAAAAAAATTGTCACTTTCCCGCAACTTGTGTCAAAATATAAAATATTCCATGGACTCAACATGCCTCTCAGCAAATAGCTTGGGGTGTCTACTTTCCAAAATTGGGTCATTTGGGGGGGGGGGGTTGTGCCATCTGGGCATTTTATGGCCTTCCAAACTGTGATAGGTAGTGAGGAGTGAAATCAAAAATTTATGCCCTTAGAAATCCTAAAGGCGGTGATTGGTTTTCGGGGCCCCGTACGCGGCTAGGCTCCCAAAAAGTCCCACACATGTGGTATCCCCGTACTCAGGAGAAGCAGCTGAATGTATTTTTGGGTGCAATTCCACATAGGCCCATGGCCTGTGTGAGCAATATATCATTTAGTGACAACTTTTTGTAAATATTTTTTTTTTTGTCATTATTCAATCACTTGGGACAAAAAAAAAATATTCAATGGGTTCAACATGCCTCTCAGCAATTTCCTTGGGGTGTCTACTTTCCAAAATGGGGTCTTTTTGGGGGGTTTTGTACTGCCCTGCCATTTTAGCACCTCAAGAAATGACATAGGCAGTTATAAACTAAAAGCTGTGTAAATTCCAGAAAATATACCTTAGTTTGTAGATGCTATAACTTTTGCGCAAACCAATAAATATACGCTTATTGACATTTTTTTTACCATGTGGCCGAATACATTTTGGCCTAAATGTATGACTAAAATTGAGTTTATTGGATTTTTTTTATAACAAAAAGTAGAAAATATCAATTTTTTTCAACATGTTTGGTCTTTTTCCGTTTATAGCGCAAATACTAAAAACGGAGGTGATCAAATGCCATCAAAAGAAAGCTCTAGAAGAGAAGAAAAAACCAAATGGGCTAGTATCTATCTGCATGTAAGATAAACCATATAGTAACAACCAACACAGCGTGGACACAGAGCCACATATCCGCCATGTGGATCCGTGTCCAAGCAGAGCATAAGAGTAAATTAATATGCATGGCTTACCCCAATCATGGCACACAGCCTAGGTTAACAGGAAGGATAAAGTAGGAACCCAAGAATCCAAAGGAGAAACAAAGGACCCCTATGCACACAGACAACTCCAGGTGGAAGACTACACGAATATCCATTCGAACTCTACATTAGTATATTCATATTTTTTATTCTCTATTGTCATATGTGAACTGTATTAGATTTTTTTATATTTGTATCAATAAAATTATTTTTTACTACTTCGTTGCCTTCAAAGTCCAGCCAATTTTTTGAGGGGTTATCCTTGTTTTCTTATATTAGGGATGGTGGCAAACTATATGACCTACTTGGATGGTATCCTCTTTCTTCTTTCCTCAGGGACGCTGTTACTGAACGAGCCGAGTCCATACGGAAGGATCGGCCGTTTAGAAACTGATTGAGGGTTTTGAGGTCCAGAATGGGCCTTACCTCCCCATTTGGTTTCGGCACTGTGAAAAGGTTTGAGTAAAACCCCTTGAATCTTTCTTCGTGCTGAACCCTGACTATTACACCCTGTTTTTCCAGGTGCCCCAAGGCCATGATCAGACATTTTCTCTTTTCTGGATCCGATGGAACTCTGGAGCCCAGAAACCGAGATGGTTGAAATTCCCGGAACTCTATTTTGTAACCTTGAGTTACAGCGGAAATGACCCACCTGTCCTGTACCAGTCTTTCCCAAGTTTCCGAAAACAGCTGTAGTCCCCCCCCCCACCCGTACGAGTGGGGGCACCCCTTCACAAGGTAGACTTGGAATTGGATTTGGCTGATTTTTGGGTCCAGGGTTTTTTGTGACCCTGAGGCTTTTTAAACCCAGACGGCTGTGGCCGTCGAAACTGCTTGGGAGAAGAAGCACTCGGACCTGGAGCGTTTGGAATTTTATAGGAAGGCTGCTTACTCCTCCTCTTAACAGGAAGCAAGGCGCTCTTTCCTCCTGAGATCTTTTGGATATGTTTACCTGGATCCTCCCCAAATAGGCGTTCGCCATGAAAGGGAAAGGCCGAGAGCAGCCTTTTACATGGCAATTCGGCTGACCAGCTCTTTAACCATAAGACCCTGTGCCAATGAATTGACAGTAGCGCGAAACGAGACATCTGTTGTATCGAGTTTTTTAGTGCGTCTACTGCAAACATAAAGCTTGAGGAAGCTCCGACAATTCCTTGGTAGATTCCTCCTAAAAAGGTAGGTTCCTAACCAACCTCTTAATACGATCCTTCAGGGACTGGCAAATACTGATAGCCACAACTGCCGGCTGTACCGCTGAACCAGCCACCGCAAAGGAGGCTTTCAGCAAGGATTCTAGCCTTTTATCAGCCGGATCCTTAAACACTTGGGCATTATCCACTGGACAGGTTAGGCTTTTATTCACTGAAGAAATGGCAGCATCAACCAAAGGTGTATCCCACTTCTTCCTGAATTTTTCCTCCATAGGATACAATAAAGAGAACCTTTTTGGAGGCAGGTATATCCTGTCAGGGTGATCCCAGTCAGCGTAAATCACTTGCTTCAATAACGGATGCAAAAAACACCTGGGAACCTTGCTGAGGTCGCAAGGATCCTAAAGGGGAACAGAAGAGTTCAGGCTCCTGAATCGGGGGTAACTTAAACCCAGTTCTTGCCATCTCAGCAAGAGTCTGTATAAACAACCTTTGGGAATGGGAGGCTGAAAGTGATTCCTCAGCCTCTCCTTCCTCCCGGTCTTTTACGACCACTTCCTTCAAATCCTCTGCCCAATCTGGTTCCAGATCACAAGGACCCATCTGGCTTTGAGAGTCCTGGCGCTCAAGTGGATCTACACTGGGGCCAGACTCAGGAGAGGGAGATCTATTACGCTAAGTCATCCTTAGTAACAGAAGCCGACGCAGGGACATTGGTAGTGGCCACAATGCTGGACAAGTGCAATGACTCAGCTAAGCCAGATGCCGCAGGTCTTTCAGGGGAGGCTGAGGCTGCAGCAACATGAGGTTGGTCTCCTGTTTTTAAAGGAGGAACACTTACCCCTTGACTCGCCTTGCTCCCTGTACCTCGTTTTCTGGAAGACATTGCTTACAAGTGATGAGGAAAAAGTACTCCCTCCAAGCCACAGGCTGTAATCCAGCATATAGTAGCTATCGCAGACCTCTATATAAACCCCCCGCCAAACTTGCCGCAACTGTGTCCAAAAACGTCAGACTCACATGCCCAAATACTGCTCTGTGCCTCCACAGCGTGTGCCAGAAGCTCATGCTTCTTATCAAGTTTGCTTGAATCTGGCGTAGATATTCGGCGCCGACTGGGCATGCGCACGCGCCTGAACATGCATGCCCATGGTCAGTTGTGCCGCCACACGCGATTCGCGGCATGCACGCCAAACACGGGCACTCCCGCGGCACACGCACACACCCGCAACGCACAATGCCACACGTGTACACCGCTGCTGTCAGTCTCTAACTCCGGCCACACAGCAAGACACAGAGTGCACCCAGTCCAAGAGGTCCTACACAGCATAAGCATACAGAGGGGAGACAGATTAGGCAACCCAGAGGGAGTACTCACCAATCCACGCTGTAGGACCTGTTTTAACAGGTCAAATCTTCCGCCATCACGGCGGGTTTTGCCTCTGTGGACCTTCAAGGACCATGTCCCCCTTTACTTCCATCCTTGGACCTGTAAAGCACCCTTCTGGTTACCTTGGGCAAGTAATAGACCAGGAATACCATTACTAGGGTCCAGCGCCATTTAGGACACATTACAGGCATAACCTCGCTTTCACCGAGGCTTGGGTACCATCTATTTGAGCTTTTGTGCCATCCGAATTGGTTCCCATTATAACGTCCTCACTGGGACATCATTAAAGAATTTGAAGAGCTTTAACAGCCATGACCATCACCTTCAAGACACTGGTGAAAAAACTAAGGTACTTCCAATGTGGGAGGGGTTATATGGGAGGAACTTTGTTACTATTGATTGCCAGTGTCCAATCACCTGATAGTAGCGTATAACCCAGATAGTCATCACTATGGTGCTCTGTGTCCCGTGATGTACGATAAAGGAAAAAAATTACACAAAGTTGTCACTAAATGATATATTGCTCACACATGGCATGGTTATATGTGTGGAATTGCACCCCAAAATACATTCTGCTGCTTCTCCTGAGTATGGGGATACCACATGTGTGAGACTTTTTGGGAGCCTAGCCGCGTACAGGACCCCGCGAAAACCAAGCACCGCCTTCAGGATTTCTAAGGGCGTCAATTTTTTATTTCACTCCTCACTACCTATCACAGTTTCAAAGGCCATAAAATGCCAAGATAGCACAACCTCCCCCCCTCCCCCAATGACACCATTTTGGAAAGTAGACACCCAAGCTATTTGCTGAGAGTTGAGACCATGGAATATTTTATATTTTTGCCACCACAAGTTGCGGGAAAATTACAAACTTTTTTTCTTTTTTTGCACAAAGTTGTCACTAAATGATAAATTCCTCAACCCTGCCATGGTTATATATGGAATTACACCCTAAAAAACAGTCTGCTGCTTCTCCTGAGTACGGGGATACCACATGTGTGAGACTTTTTGGGAGCCTAGCCTTGTACAGGACCCCGAAAACCAATCACCGTCTTCAGGCTTTCTAAGGGCGTAAAATGGTGATTTTACTCCTCACTACGTTTCACAGTTACAGAGGCCCTGAAATGTCCAGATAGCACAACATCCCCCCCCCCAAATGGCCCCATTTTGGAAAATAGACACCCCAAGGTATGCTAAGAAGCGAGCTCTGCAAAATAATCAACATGCCTCTCAGCAAATAGCTTGGGGTGTCTACTTTCCAAAATTGAGTCATTCGGGGGGGGGGGGGGGGGGTGCTATCTGGGCATTTCATTCATGGCCTCCAAAACTGTGATAGGCAGTGAGAAGTGAAATCAAAAATTTACGCCCATAGAAAGCCTGAAGGCGGTGATTGTTTTTCAGGGTCCTGTACACGGCTAGGCTCCCAAAAAGTCTCACACATGTGGTATCCCTGTACTCAGGAGAAGCAGCAGAGTGTATTTTGGGGTGTAATTTCACATATTCCCATGGCATGTTTGAGCAATATATCCTTTAGTCATGGCTTTGTGCAAAAAAAAAAACTTGTGGCAAAATATAAAATATTCCATGGACTCCACATGCCTCCCAGCAAATAGCTTGGGGTGTCTACTTTCCAAAAAGGGGTCATTTGAGGGGGGGGGGGGGGGTTGAACTGCCCTGGCATTTTATGTACAACATTTAGAAGCTTGTCACACATCACCCACTCTTCTGACACTTTTTGTTTACATGAAAAAATACTTTCTTTTTGCAAGAAAATTACTTCGAGCCCCAAAACATTATATATATTTTTTAAAGCAAAGGCCCTACAGATTAAAATGGTGGGTGTTTTTTTTTTTTCACACAGTATTTGCGCAGTGATTTTTCAAACGCAATTTTTTTGGAAAAAACACACTTTTTTTAATTTTAATGCACTAAAACACACTATATTGCCCAAATGTTTGATGAAATAAAAAAGATGATCTTATGTCGAGTACATGGATACCAAACATGATATGCTTTAATATTATGCTCAAACATACAGCAGCGACAAACTACATACATTTTTAAAAGCCTTTTCAGGTTACCACTTTAGATTTACAGAGATGGTCTACTGCTAAAGTTACTGCCCTCGATCTGACCTTCGCGGTGATACCTCACATGCATGGTGCAATGGCTGTTTACATGTGACACCAGACCGACGCTTGTGTTCGCCTTTGCGCGTAAGCACGGGGGGACAGGGGTGCTTTTTTTTAGTTTTTTTTTTTTAATTTTGCTTTTTTTTTTTATTTTTAAACCGTTTTTTCATTTATTTTTATTTTTTTAATCATATTTATTGTTATTGTTATTTATTGTTAGGGAATGTAAATTTCCCCTATGATGGCAATACTTGGTGACAGGTACTCTTTTTTTTTTTTTTTTTTTGAAAAAAATGGGGTCTATTAGACCCTAGATCTCTCCTCTGCCCTCAAAGCATCTGAGCACACTAAGATCGGTGTGATAAAATGCTTTCCGAATTTCTCAATGGCGCTGTTTATATCCTGCGAAACCTAAGTCATGAAATGCTCGTAGCTTCCGGTTTCATTGTATCCATTTTTTATTGAATTTCTCATCTTTACCTAACATGGTTGCGGTGGCTTTTTCCATGGCATATATGTTGGCTATTTTTTTAAGCCACAGTGAGATCAAGGGAGGTGATTCCTGCTGCTATAGAGTTTGGATAGAGGCCTTAGCTGCGTTCAGAAAATGAGTGCTCAAAGAATTTCTGTATTTATGCTTTGGAATATCTGAAAGATGAAGAAGATATCTAGCTGCATCAGATCCCAAATCCTAATCGGTTAATTGTCCTATAATACCTCGCATTTTAGACCAGAAGTCCTCTAGTTTCCGAAAGGATCAGAAGATATGAAGCATATTGCCCTCTACCTCTCCACAACGCCAGCATATATTCATCTTTTCCAGATAAATTTTTTGTAACAATGATGAAACTTTATACCACCATGTAAGAATTTTATAACACAGCTCTTGATATTTACTAGCTGTTCAGGAGTAGTGGGTGAAATATAGATTATAATTCCATTGCTCTTTGGAAAGTGTAGTATCCAAGTCTCTTTCCCATTTCAAAAAAATTCTAGGAACAGAGCCCACAGGCGGCTCTATTAACAGTTTATATACCTCAGATACCCCATTGGCGGAGGGTGTTTCTATCAGACATAGGTTTTGCAATGGTGTATTTAAACGGTCTGATCTCTCCCCACGAAGAAGGGAACTCAAAAAGTGTGTAAGCTGTTGCATCTGCCACGGATCCAATGGCGGGTTAAACAGCAACTGTATTTTCTCCCTAGTCTTCAACCTTAATTCTTCAAGGTAATCGCTTAGACTAAATTTACCTTGTCTTAAAGTTTATTTAAAGCGGCTATCTGTATAACCTGGGGGGAATGCCGGATTTCCCAGAACTGGGTGGAGCCGAGTAATTTCCCCAACTGTCTTTGAAAAAAGATGGCTTTGTTGAATTACTCTCAGGGTTGCCCCTATGAGGAGGTGGTGTCTTAAGGTTCCCAGTACCCTTGGCTGTAGCCATAGCACACATTGGAGTGGGATCTCGGTACATGATTGTTCAATTGCTACCCAGGCTTTATGTCCCCCATCTCTACACCAAGCTAATACCCTAGTGAGGTGCACTGCCTTATAGTATCTAATCGGGTCTGGGAAAGTCATACTTCCCTGGGTTTTTGGCATAGCCAAATAGTGGTAGGACAAACGTGGATGCTTTTTTGCCCAGATAAATCTAATAAAAGCACCAGGTAGTGACTTCAAGAAGGATTTTGGGATGACTATTGGTAGAGTCTGAAAAAGATACAATACTCTTGGTAGTATGTTCATTTTAAGAATAGCATTCCTGCCCATCCATGTGTAGGGAGCTTGATTCCATCTTTCTAGATCGGAGGAGAGTTCCTGCAATAGCGGTGGGAAATTGACTTGGAAAACTATCAATTGAAGAAGTCAATTTGACTGCTAGGTATGTCAGGTATGAAGATGCCCATGGGAAAGAGAACGACGATTGAAGAGCTTGCACTCGTGGAGGTGCCAACTTAATATTAAGTAGTTCCGATTTTTGAATGTTAATTTTAAAATTCGAAAGAGAAGTATACTGATCACACTCGCTTAAAAAATTTGGCAATGTGGTTTCTGGTGATATAATGAAGAACAATATGTTGTCGGCAAAGGCCGTAGTTTTATGATCCAACTTATCAATCAAGCAATCTTGAATATCAATACTCCCTCGGACATGTCGGAGAAATGGTTCTAAAGTTAATATAAAGATCAGTGGGTATAGAGGACATCCCTGTCTTGTGCCATTACTCAAATTAAAATACAAAGAGGTCACCTCATTGATTCTTACAGCTGCAGCTGGGACCGAATATATAGCCTCTATCCATTTATTAAATGCCTTCCCTACGCCAATATGGGTCAATGTCTCCTTCAAAAATGTCCAGTCCATCCTGTCAAAGCCCTTTTCTGCATTAGAGGATAGCAAACACAAGGGTATTTTGCGAAAATGAGCCAGATGGATAATGTCTAAGGCTCTAATAGTGTTATTCTTTGCCTCCTTAGTAGGCATAAAACCTGCTTGATCAGGGTGAATGATCTCTTGAAGGTGAGGTTGCATCCTTGAGGCTAATATCCGTGTAAACATTTTAAATCCACATTCAATAATGAGATGGGTCGGTAGTTCTTACATTGAGCATGGTCCTTACCCTCCTTAGGAATGACTGTAATATGTGCCCTTTAGAGTATGTTTCGGTATAGGTTGATCTTCTAGCAGATAATTGAATGCGCTTTGTAAATCTGGGACCTAAAATGGGGGCAAATGCTAGGCTAATGTATACCCATCTGGGCCTGGGGCTTAAGAGCCTTAATTGACCTCATGTATTCATCGATTGAAATTGGAGCGTTTAGTAATTCGGACGCATCATTGGGTATTGACGGTAATCCTGATGAAGCGAGATAATCCCGAATTGTATGTCGCTTTTAAAACCCCTGATCGGTCGAAAAATTAGACAGCAGATTATAGAGAGACAAATCGTATTCTCGAAAGACTTCTGCGATTTCACTCGATATAAAGTGACGTTTCCCTCTCTCTGAGTCGATATAAGGGACATAATTTCTCCGCTCCTCTGATCAACAAATGACCATGGGGTTGTCCAAGAAAGCAGGATACTCACCCCTCTCGTCTTAGAATCAGGGGCTGTGCTATGAAATACATATGGATACCGATCATCCTGGAATTTCGGTATCTCCCCCGATTGGAAATGGGTTTCTTGTGTATGCGTACGCCAAAGTTCAAGTAGAACCATTGTACGCTTCTCCGGTATGTTTGTTTCGTTGGCATTTAAAGATAAACAGCGTACATTGGTCATATTGAAACCCAGGATCTATAACCTGTGCACCAGAAAAGTGGGAGCAGACACTGGGAAACAGGGAGGGAAGAAAAAAAAAAAACACGCAGCAATTAACTAACGGGGCTCTTTTTTGAGCCTGCGCACCCCTGCGGTCCTCGTTCAGAATAGTCTAGGAAGGGAGAGCATCAGGTGACAAAAAAAACCTATGTGGGGGAAATAGAAGCGCAACACCTGGGTGGGACGGAGTTGCTCGGAACGTATTTAAGCACTACCAGGACCAATCCTCCATCCTGATAGCTACATACTGGGGTATCAAAAACAAAAGTCAGCACGACAAAGAGAGACAAAAAATAGGCCTCACTTCCTATTTTTTTTTCTTTTCTCCCTTTCCCTTTTCCCCTCCCCCTCTTTATAATTAAACGCGATATTTTTTTCCCTTTATTTCTCCTTCCTACCCCCCCCCTCCCCCCACCAAAAAAAAAAAGATAATATATATGTCAACCCCACCTCAAGACATTTTCATTATATTCTAAATTTATAATCTAGTTACATATTCCCTTTATTTCCTATATTGTATTTCGCTTTAACTGACAATTGCGCGGTTATGCGACGTTGTACCCAAACAAAATTGACGTCCTTTTTTTTCCCACAAATAGAGCTTTCTTTTGGTGGTATTTAATCGCCTCTGTGGTTTTTATTTTTTGCACTATAAACAAAAAAAGAGCGACAATTTTGAAAAAATAGCAATATTTTTTACTTTTTGCTATAATAAATAGCCACTAAAATATATAAAAAAACTATTTTTTCTAATTTCTCTCTTTTTTCCTCAGTTTAGGTCGATATGTATTCTTCTATATATTTTTGGTAAAAAAAAAAAATCGCAAAAAGCATATAATGATTGGTTTGCACAAAATTTATAGCGTCTACAAAATAGGGGATAGTTTTATGGCATTTTTATTTTACATTTTTTTTTTTCTTATTGGAAATGGTGATCTGCGATTTTTTTCGGGACTGCGACATGGCAGACTCATCGGACATTTTTGACACTATTTTGGGACCAAAATGCCAGTAAATGACACTGGCAGTGAAGGGGTTAACCACTAGGGGGCAGTGAAGGGGTTAAGTGTGTCCTAGTTATTTTAACTGTTAGGGCTGGACTTCAACACACAGGACAGTGATCACAGCTCTCGATGTGTGAGAGCTGTGATCACTGTCCTGTCACCAGGCAGAACGGGGAAATGCTTTGTTTACAAAAGCATCTCCCCGTTTTTCCTCTTCATGTCACGATCACGGGCACCCGACAGACATTGAGTCTGCGGGATTCACGGTCACGCGCCTGCGACACCGCTTCTTAAAGGGGACGTACCTGTACGCCCTTTTGCCTACCAGCGTCATTCTGCCGACGTACATCGGCGTGCGCTGGTTGGCAAGCTGTTAAGATGCACGTCCAAAAGTCTTTTAAAAATATCAATACTCCCTGCTGACACCACCAGTTGTGGAAGAGAATTCCACATCCTTATCACCCTGACAGTGAAAACCCCCCTATGCAGCCTAAGGTTGAACCACTTCTCCTCCAATCTCATTGTGTGACCCTGTGTCCTCTTACACAACTGAGATGAAATAGTTTTTTTCCTACACTGGGATCACCATTGAGGTATTTGTAAATCGGTATCATGTCCCCTCTCAAAGGTCTTTTCTCCAGCGAGAATAAATGTAGTGCTTGTAGTTGTTCCTCGTAATTTAGGTCCTCCAGCCCTCTTATTAATTTCTTTGCCCTTCTCTAGACTCTCTTCAGCTCCAGCACATTCCTTTTGAGGACTGGTGACCAGAACTGGATGGAATACTCCAGATTTGGCCTAACCCGAATTTTATAATGTGGCAGGTGTATAGTTTTATCTCTGGAGTATATCCCCTTTTTTATGCATGCTAATATTCTGCTGACTTTGGTAGCTGCATCTTGAAATTGCATACTATTGCTCAGTCTATCTTATACTATGACCCCCAGATCTTTCTCTATAATTGATTTCCCCAGAAGTTCTCCCCCTATCTAGTACTAGTTTTGTGTTTTTATGTTTTTAGCCTCCAAGTGCGTTACATTACATTTCTCCACATTAAACCTCATTTGCCATGTAGTTGCCCACCCCATTATTTTATTCAGATCTTTCTGTAAAATTTCTATATCCTGATGTAAAGTTATTGCCCTGCTTATTTTTGTGTGATCCGCAAAGACTGTGATTGAGCCATTTATCCCACTCTCTATATCAGGGGTCCCCAACCCCCGGGCTGTGGCCTGTTTGCAGCCGGGCTGCGAAGGCTGCTGTCAGGAAAGGTCTCCTCCGCTGGTAATATCGATCATTTGGCGTGCAGTACTGAGGCCCACCAGCAGGTGTCTCCTGGCAGTTTATAGCTGTCAGAAGAGCTCTTTCCTGCAAGTATTCTGTCACCTTTGGGCCGCAGTACTGGCGTCCACCAGCGGAGGAATCCTGGCAGTATGGATCAGGTATTCCCCTCTGCAGACAGGTGTCACCTGACCTTAACCACTTGCCAACCGGGTCATAGCTGAAAGACTGCTGCAGCGCGGACGGTTAGTTCTGGGTGGACGTCCGTGGGACGTCCTCCCAGAATCCTGCTCTTGCGCTCTTGCTCTTGCGCGCCCCCCGTCAAATGACGGAACGATCACATGTAAACAAACCGGCGTCATGTCATGACGCCGGTTCCTCCCTCCCCTCTGTGTACCGATCGGTACAGTGCGAGGGGAGAGGGGGAGGGATCGCATGGCAGCACCGCTGTGGGCTGCATGTGTAGTGCCCACAGCGGTGTTCAGTGACAAATACAGTCACATCCATCCCTCCATGCTCAGCCATCCCTGCAATACTCTGCAATACACCCTGCAATATACCCCGCAATACCCTGCACTACTCCGCAATATCCTGCACTACTCCACAATACCCTGCACTACTGGTTTATGACAGCTGCACTGTCTGACGTGCGGTGGCGGAGCGAGCAGAGAGATGACATCATCTCTCATCGCCCTCCCTCACTTCAGGGCTGCTACACTGTAAGAGATGAGGCGAGCGAGCAGGGAGATGACATCATCTCTCAACGCCCGCCTGCATCACCGTTCTTCCACGCTCACAGTGGGGCTGCTATACTGCTGGAGGTGAGGTGGGGGAGCAGAGAGATGGGATCATCTCTCACTGCCCGCCTGCATCACTGCTCTTCCGCCCACACAGCACAGCAGAACACAGCTACACTTCTGGAGGTGAAGCAGGGAAGCATAGAGATGAGATTATTTCTCACCGCCCGCCCCCCATCACCGCTGTTCTCCCTTTCTACCCACGACTCCAGGCCTGCCTCTGAACTAATGTGCACAATCTTCATGTGGTGGCAGGTGACAATCCACATTTGGTGGTAGGCGATGTGGCAAATGACAAGCTGCGTCTGGTGGCAGGCAACGTGGCAAGTGACAAGCTGCATCTGGTGGCAGGCGATGGTGGCAAGTGACAAACTGCATCTGGTGGCAGGCGACGTGGCAAGTGACCAGCTGCATCTGGTGGCAGGTGACGTGGCAAGTGACCAGCTGCATCTGGTGACAGGCGACGTGGCAAGTGACAATCCGCATCTGGTGGCAGGCGACGTGGCAAGTGACATGGCAGCTGGTGGCACATTCTGCATTATTGTGAGTTGAACTATTTCATTCTATATTAAAATTTAATAATGCACTTCAATCATCTTGACACCATATCAACCATGGTGCCATGATGATTGAAGCACTAACATCAGCCATTTCCCAGACAAATTGCCCGTGAAAAGCTGCATATACCCCCCCTGGGCCTTGGCACAATTTTCTTCCACAACGCCGGTCCCCGGTGCCAAAAAAGGTTGGGGACCACTGCTATCATTTATAACTTAATAATAACTTTAATAACTTAAACAGAATTGGTCCCAAGACAGATGAGGTACCCCATTTACCACTCCAGACTAGTCTGAGTACACATTCTTTATCACCACCCTTTGGACACGCCCCTGTAACCAGTTTTCTATACAAGAACAAACCCTATGGTCCATGCCTACAGAACACAGTTTGTAGATTAAGCTTTTATGGAGAACTGTATTGCAAAATCCAGATACACCACATCCACAGGCCTCCCCCTATCTAGATGGCAGCTCACTTCCTCGTAGAAAGTTAACAGATTGGTCTGGCAGGAATAACCCTTCGTAAACCCATGCTAATTACTACCAATGATACTTCTTCAGAAAATTCAGTCTATACACTCGTCCTGCACCCCAGCTGGCGTGCTGATGTCACCGCCTTATCCTCCGCCCGATGTACATTTCATGTAACAGATCCAAGGTATGAAGAAAAGTGGGACTTTAATGGTACAAATAATTTAAACACAATATCAAATATAATATAAAAAATTATTTTTATTTTGATAGCCAAAATAAGAATTTATATATTAATAACAACAAAGAGCACAAAAATGAAGGAGATATAGTAATAGCTGGTACAGTCATATGTATGCAACAATACAGCAATGGTGAATTCCCAACATGTTTCGCCCATAAAACGGGCTTCCTTAGGGGATGCTGGTCGTATGCAGCGTACAGAGCCTATATCTCCTATATCTTCCACGGCTGCGGGAACCAGGGGACATATGCATACCTATCTTGTCGATCTAGATATATATCCTTTTGACGGTATGAAGCTGTATGGTCCCTGGCATTAGTCAGCTACTGACCTCTTTGTTCTGGTCTTTATCTACCATCTACGGCCACTTTAGCGCATGGTCCTCTGTAGCGGTCATTCATCCCGGCAGTTATTGGTTTCTTCCTTCTTGTGTAGGAGATATAGGCTCTGTACGCTGCATACAACCAGCATCCCCTGAGGAAGCCCATTTTATGGGCGAAACATGTTGGGAATCCACCATTGCTGTATTGTTGCATACATATGACTGTACTAGCCACTACTATATCTCCTTCATTTTTGTGCTCTTTGTTGTTTTTAATATATAAATTCTTATTTTGGCTATCAAAATAAAAATAATTTTTTATATTGTATTTGATATTGTGTTTAAATTATTTGCACCGTTAAAGTTTCATACCTTGGATCATATAAACTCGGGATGTGGTGCCATTACAATATTTAGGGTGTCCATGCTCATAAAAATTTTCATGTAACAGATGTCATCTATGGGGCAGCCACTGTACATAAACGGCCTGGATGGGCCTTTCCTCGTTCTGAGTGGATGTTCAGGAACTTTCTCAGTGCCCGTTCCTGTGATGGTTGTGATCACAGGACCCAGCCGAGCACAGATAGGGATATGGGCGATGTGAATGGCCCCTCCGATCACGTGACGGATGTGTCCAATCACAGCCATCACAATGTAAACAGAGATGCGCGTCTCTGTGACAATTTGCCCTGCAGAGCTCAGTGAAAGGGAGGGGGGGCAGGGGAATCTGCAGCCACTGTGACAGCTCTCTGTGTAAGGATGATTTTACACAGAGCTGTCACAGATCCCCCACAAACGGTACACCAAGCACCACTGTCCCTGTCCCTATACACATCTGTCACAGTGCCCCCATAAAACATCTGTACCAGTGCACAAAACATCTGTCAGTCCCCCATCACAATTGTACCAGTGCACAAAACATCTGTCAATGTCCTCATCACATCTGTACCAGGGCACAAAACATCTGTCGGTGTACTAGTGCACAAAACATCTGCAATAGTGTACCATTGTGACATCAACATCTGTCAGTGTCCGCCGGAGGCCGATCATCATCTGTCAGTGTACCAGTGTCCCACCAATAAATAAATACAACATTTAAAGTGCCCCCATTTCCCAGTGCTCACGTGCACAGGCGAATGCACACGTTGGTCCCGTATGCATACGTAAACAGCGATCACACACACATGTGAGGTATCGCTACGAACGTCAGAACAAGAGCAATAATTCTAGCACCAGACCTTCTATGTGACTCTAAACTGGTAAACAATAAAGGCTTAGAAATTGTCGCCTATAGAGATTTTCAAATACTGAAGATTGGTGCCATTTCACAAGCGCGCACAATTTTAAAACTTGATATGTTTGGTATCTATTTACCCGGCGCAACACCATATTTTGCTGAAAAATTGGCTTTTATATTTTCTCTGTGTGCATTGAAATGTGTTAAAATGTATTTATGCGTTAGTGTATAAAATTGCGTTTCAAAAACTGCCGCGCAAATACCGTTTGACATAAAAATTTGCAAAACCCACCATTTTATTCTCTAGAGCCTCTGCTACAAAAATATATAAGGTTTGGGGGTTCCAAGTAATTTTCCAGCAAAAGTACAGATTTTTGCTTGTAAACAAAAAGTGTCAGAAGAAGACCTGTTCTTTAAAGTGTCTAATCGCTGAAGGTGCTATTTGGATGTTGCCCTTCTCTATGTGTCCAGGCTGTGAAAACACACATATGTGGTATCGCCAAACTCAGGAGGAGTAGCAGAATGTGTTTTGTGATGTAGTTGAAAGTATGCATACGCGTTGTGTGTGACAAATAACTTGTTAATATGACATTTTTCTGAACAAAATAATAATTTCTTAATTTTCCAAAGAATTGTAGGAAAAAAATTATAACTTCAAAAAACTTGTCATGCTTCTTAGGCTGGGTTCACACCTATGCACATTGGATGGGGGTTTCATCCCTGAAATGGAGAACAGGGACGCACAGCGTTCCTGTGCGATCTGTGGCCAGTTTAGGTGTGAACCGAGCCTGACTGAATACCTTGGACTGTCTACTTTCCAAAAAGGGGTCATTTGGGGAATATTTTATACTGTCATGTATTGACATGTTAGGGCCATAAGAAATGAGATCGGCTGTCAGCACATCAGGTGTGATCAGTTTTCAGTGATTGCTACCTTAGCTTGTGGACTCTCTAACTTTCAGGCTTGGTTCACACTGCATGCCGATGCGGCTCACAGCAGGGGTCCTGTGCGTTCTGGTTTACTGTTTCAGGTCTGGTTTCAGCCCAAATTTCAGGCTAAATTCGGACCTGAAACAGATCAAATGATGCACAGGGCTCCTGTGAAAATTTGCACTGGTGCCACATAGGAGATATGTGAACTGGCTCCATAGAGAGCCGATCACAATCTCCTGCTATTGCGAATTGGATGCAGGGATCTCACATCCAATTTGCAATAGTGTGAACCCAGCCTCAAGCCTCATGCACACTGGACGTTCTAAAAAAAAAAGCCAGTAACGTTAGGTGTAGAAGGTTCTAGAGTGAGTTTTTCAGGGTTTTTGTAGTAGCGTTTTTTAGCGCTTTTTTAAAAATTTTTTTTTAGCTGTAGCGGTTTTTAGCTTTTTTTTAGCAAAATTATACTCCCATAAAAATTTATGGCTCAAGAACGTTTTAAGCAGTTTGCAGCTTTTTTTTCAGAGTTGGAGCTTTTTAAACCCAGCAGCTAGAAAATGCCCCTGCCAAAAACTGCTGATAACAGCCTATGTGTGCATGGACACATAGGATAACCTGCTGGGGAGTTTATTGACTGCAGAAAAAAAACTTCTGAAGCTAAAAACAGCAGCTGTAAAAACGTCCAGTGTGCATGAGGCCTCACACAGACCAAATAATATACACTAATTTGGGTTATTTCTTTTCATATATCAGGGGACACAGAGCCATAGTAGTTACTATGTGGTTATAGGCCACCGTTAGGTGATGGACACTGGCACCCCCTAAGACAAGAAGTGCACTCCCTATATGACCCCTCCCACTACTGGGAGTACCTCAGTTTTTTCGCCAGTGTCTAAGGTGTTGGTCACAAGTAAAGATAAGCTGTGCTGAGCTCCACTGGAGCAATCCTAGCTGGGGCTAGCCATGCTGACCGGATCCATTCAAAGTGTCTTATTTTGGTCCGAATTGAATGGTACCCGGGCCTCGTATCTGAAGAAACGAGGTTTTGCCTGTGAATGCTTCTCTTTTTAGAGAGCTGGACTCTGGGATCCAGTACTTTTTGGTAGTGAGGCCATAAAGTTTTACTGGCAGGGTGCTGTAGCAGGTCCAAGATTGTGGGTTTCCTCTAGGATCCCCTACTCCTAAAGGTTTAACGGAACCCACCGTGAAGGGTGAAGATTGGGTCTGTTGGTTTACCTCAGAAAACCCTAGGGCGGGAAAGGCAAGTGGAGTTTTCTAAGAAATCTTTTGAATTTTCTTATGAATGTCTCCTTTAACCACTTGGCATCCGCGCTATGGACGAATGATGGCCACAGCGCGGACCTGGATTTCCGGGAGGCCGTCATATGACGGCCTCCCCTGTGCATGCGCTGTGATCACCGAGTCATTGAGACTCGGGTGATCACCGATCTAAGGAAGGGGCCGGTCCCGGCCCCTTACCATGTGATCAGCTGTCAGCCAATGACAGCTGATCACATGATGTAAACAAAAGATCGGTAATGTTTTTTTTTTTTTTTTACTCACGCTGACAGCGTGAGTAGAAAAAAAAGCCGATCACCGGCTCAGATGTGAGGGACATCGGTCCCGAAGTGGAAGAGGCACATCTGCCTCATCAGTGCCACCTAACAGTGCCACCTAACAGTGCCCACAAGTGCCAGCTATCAATGCCCACCAGTAGTGCCAATCAGTGTCACCTAGCAGTGCTGCCTATCAGTGTAACTGATCAGTGCCCATCACTGCCGCTTATCAGTGCCCATCACTGCCGCCTCATCAGCGTACATCAATGAAGGAGAAAAATGACCTGTTTTAATTTTTTATAACAAAATATAAAAAAATTAAATAAAAAAAAAAAATTCAGTTTTTTACATTTTTTTTAACAAAAAGTAAAAACTGCAGAGGTGATCAAATACCACCAAAAGAAAGCTCTATTTGTGGTGAAAAAATGATAAAAATTTCATATGGGTACAGTGTTGTATGACCGCGCAATTGTCATTCAAAGTGCGTCAGCGCTGAAAGCTGGAAATTGGTCTGGATAGGAGGGGGTTTAAGTGCCCTGTAAGCAAGTGGTTAAAAAAAAAATATTAATAATGTTGTCATGCCTATGTGTCACCACTGGGGGCAATATTGAGCAAAAAAAAAGGGAATACGCAGTGGCCGCTCGGCGGCTGTTGTAAACTCCCCCCGCCATGCTCGCTCTGGGTCCGAAGGTACCTGTAGTCCGCTGCTCGCACGGGAAAACTCATCTTTTTGAAAACGGGGGTGGAGCCGTAGGCGACACAGGGGGCGGGGCTAACGGCGTCGGCATTCTCCGACGCCTGGTGCATGTGGAGGCAAGCTTTTAAAAGCACACTGTGTGCTGCTGCTGGATGTGGAGGGACACGAGCAAAGAGGTGGCATTTTTTCAGGTTTGGTGACACAGGCATTTTTTCCTTTTGACACATTGTTATTGCTTCAGGCTGGGCATTAATAGCAGCAATTTTTTGCTGGACTATAGCCCTAGCAGTGTATGCATTCCTTCTGGTAGTGCCTCTGCTTTGTGCATCAGGCTATGAGTGGAAGGGAGACAAGGAACTCCTCAAAGGGTTCTAAGGGATCGATTGTTTTACAACAACCTAAATCTATGTTCAAGAAAATGTCATCCTCCTCTGAGAGTGATGCAGCCGGTCAGAGTGAGCTGTCAGGGGGGACTGGTGTTGTAGCAGCACTGGACACTTCAGCCCCTATATATATCACCCAGGAGGTTTTTTCTTCTACCATTTCAAGTTTGGAACAGAAGATTGATGCAATGATCACTTTTCATAGTGGATCCAAGCATATCAGATCCCCATCCAGTGCCCAGGACCCTCATACTGAGGTGCAAGGGGCAGGGGATCAGAAAGTTCTTCCCAAAGATCAGGAAGACGCTGATATCTCCTCTTCCGAGGATTCTATTATAGAGGGTGTAGTCTCACAAGAAAGTTTGTTGGTACACTCCCTTACTAAGTTGGCTCGCTCAACTTTTTTGCTGCCTGTAAGGGAACACCCGGATAAGCAGTTTTTTCCTCCAAAAAAGTTTTCTACACTTTATCCTATGGAGGAGAAATTCTATAAGAAATGGGGGGTTCCAGCAATCGATGCTGCAATCTCCTCGGTAAATAAAAATCTCACTTGTCCGGTAGACAATGCACAAATGTTGAAGGATCCAACAGATAAAAAGTTGGAATTTGTTTTTAAGAACAACATTTCTCTGGCAGGTTCAGTGGTGCAGCCGGCACTTGCGGCAATAGGAGTGTCTCAGTCCATAAAGGACCAGTTTGTAGAGATACTTAAGATTGTTCCTGATCAGCAATGGACTGGCTTATCAGGAGCACTATGTTTTACGGTGGGTGCTATGAAGGATTCTATTATTCAAGCCTCAAGGCTTATGCTAGGACTGGTAAATACACGCAGAGTCCTATGGTTGAAAAATTGGTCAGCCGAAGCGCCGTGTTAGAAGCTCTTGGCCAGTTTCCCATTTCATGGTGAACGGTTATTTGGAGACGATTTAGATAAATATATCCAACAGATTTCTAATGGGAAAAGTTTTCTTTTACCAGTAAAGAAGTAGTTTAAGCATTTCTCCGTTAAACGTGCATCTTCTCCAGTGCCAGGAGCATCTGCCTCTAGGCAGTCTCGACGGCCTCCACCGTCCAGCTCAAAAGGAAGACCTCAGAGGCAGTCCCAGGGCCAAAAGAGGACTTGGGGCATAAAGCGCGCAAAGCAAAATACTAAAGCCTCCTTATGAAGGGGCGCCCCTGCTTGCTCAGGTGGGGGGAAGGCTTCTACAATTTTCAAAGATCTGGCAGGAACAATGTCAAGACAGATGGGTGGCTTCCTCAATTTCTCTAGGTTACAAACTAGAGTTCTGAGAATTCCCATCTCCTCGTTTTCTAAGTTCAAACATTCCCAGAGATCCAGGGAAAAGGAAGTCTCTCTTTCTAGCTCTGGATCATCTCTTATCCCAGAAGGTGATATCAGAGGTTACCACAGAGGAGCAGGGTTCAGGGTTTTATTCAAACCTTTTCATGGTTCCAAAACCGAACGGGGAGGTAAGACCCATTCTAGATCTCAAAGATCTGAACCGGCACTTAAATATCCGGTCCTTTCGCATGGAGTCAATCTGATCGGTTGTCCCCATTTTGCAAGGAGGGGAATTTTTGGCATCAATCGATATCAAGGATGCATATCTCCACGTGCCGATATTTCCCGCTCATTAGAAGTTTCTATGCTTCGAGGTAGAAAATAGTCATTTTCTTTTTTTATTTAAATAATTCTTATTGTTTTCATCAATTTAAAAACCTTCAGTTAAACAATACAATCAAAAGTAAAATATCCGTTAACAGTTGTTATTGTTTCCTACTTTACCTTCTTTACCGTCAAACCTCTAAGCCCCCCCCCTCCCTCTACCCTTCCCCTTGAGGATATCAGTTTGCAGTATACATGAAAATCCCTAGTTACGTCCTTTATTGGATACGTACATTTTCCCTTTTCACTTCCCAGCTTTAAACTGATTAGGGAAAGGCAGGGCTCGACAAACCCCGGGCGCCAGGTCGCATTTGCGACTAGAATTAGCGACCTGGCGCCTGGGGCGGCACAGCTGGGGTATCCTGTGTCCGTTCGACACCCCCCCTCCCGGCGTGATCGCGTTGGGCCGCGCCGGTAATTGAGGCAGCGGCTTTGCGGCCTACTGCAGTTCTATGGTTCCTTCTGCAATCGGGCGCCCTCTGGTGGTGGCTGTTGGTATGACAAGACATCCACCAATGCTAATGGAGCTTCCCCTACCTGTTTTCACTGCCCGCTCATCTCCTTCCCTTTACTTAGAACCCCCAAACATTATATATATTTTTTATTCTAACACCCTAGAGAATAAAATGGCGGTCATTGCAATACTTTCTGTCACACCGTATTTGCGCAGCGGACTTACAAGCGCACTTTTTTGGGATAAAATACTTTTTTAATTAAAAAATAAGAAAACAGTAAAGTTAGCCCAATTTTTTTTATATTGTGAAAGATAATGTTACGCCGAGTAAATTGGATTCCCAACATGTCACGCTTCAAAATTTCGTCCGCTCGTGGAATGGCGACAAACTTTTACCCTTTAAAATCTCCATAGGCGACGTTTAAAAAATTCTACAGGTTGCATGTTTTGAGTTACAGAGGAGGTCTAGGACTAGAATTATTGCTCTCGCTCTAACGATCGTGGCGATACCTCACGTGTGGTTTGAACACCGCTTTCATATGCGGGTGCTACTCACATATGCGTTCGCTTCTGCAAGCGAGCTCGGCAGGACGGGGCGCGTTTAAAAAAATTATTTTTTTTCTTATATATTTTACTTTTTATTTTTACACTGTTTTAAAAAAAAAAAAAAAGTGTCACTTTTATTTCTATTACAAGGGATGGGGCACATTTAGATTTTTTTTTTTTTCTTATTTATTTTAACTTTTATTTTTTCACTGTTCTTTTAAAAAAAAAAAAAAGTCACTTTTATTCCTATTACAAGGAATATAAAAATCCCTTGTAATAGAAAAAAAGCATGACAGGACCTCTTAAATATGAGATCTGGGGTCAAAAAGACCTCAGATCTCATATTTACACTAAAATGCATTAAAAAAAAAAAAATTGTCATTTGAAAAAAAAAAAAAAAAAAAAATGTCCCTTTAAGAGCTTTGGGTGGAAGTGACGATTTGATGTCGCTTCCGCCCTGCAATGACTTGGAGATGGGTGGGGGGGCCATCTTCCTCTCACTCGTCTCCATGTCAGGCCAGGGACAGATCCGGATCACCTCCGCCGTTACCGACGGCCACGGTAAGCGGTGAAGGGCACCGGAGCGCGGCGGTAGGGGGGGGCCCTCTCCTGCCGCCGATAAAAGTGATCTTGCTGCGAATCTGCTGCAGAGACCACTTTTATCTGAAAGAGCCGCCGGCTCTTGAAGAGGATACCGGGGTTATGGTAGCTAGCTGCTACCATAACAACGGTATTTCTCTTCAAAGACAGGACGTATATATAGTCGTCCTGCGGGAAGGAAGTGGTTAATTAAAATGAATTTATTATTTGTCATCTCCCTGCTTGGCCCCTTTCACATGGGCTGTCTGATCAGGTTCGCCTGTCAGTTTTTCAGGCGGACCTGATTGGATCCTTAGCGGGGATATGGTGGTCTAAAAGCAGTCACATTCGTTCTAGTCGTCTCTGTGTAAATTTAAGATTGGTTAATTTTTATATTTTATATAAATAAAGCTTTGTCGGTCGTTTAAAAAAAAACAAAAAAAAAAAACTGGCTCCTAACTTTTTTAGCTGGCTCCTAGATTCCAAGCAAATTTGTCAAGCCCTGGGGTAAGGCCCTGATACAACGCTCACAAGGGGCATTCCATCCTTTGCAACCAGGGTTTCCATATCTTAACAAACTTGCTATAGTTGCCTCGTCTAGTGAAAGTTGCTTTTTCCTTCCATACTAACGAATTTATGGTCATAACCCACTCTTCAGGAGTCGGGGGCTTTATTGATTGCCAGGGTTGTGCAATTAATTTCCTTGCTTGATACAGGCACCTCGCAATCACTATTATAGTACCCGCAGTTCCTAAGTCTTCTTCGATGTGACCCAAAATGCATACCTTAGGTTCTAATTCTAATTTAACCCTAAACGTGTCATTATTAATTTTTAATACCTATGTCCAATATCTGACCAGTTTTGGGCATCTCCACGCCATGTGTAGAAGGTCTCCCGGCATCTAGGGCACTTGTCGTCGGGTCTATGGCCGAACATATACAGTTTCTTGGGAGTGTAATAAGCTCTATGTAACAAGAGCAAGTGTGAAGCTTTTTGTGAGGGAGAATCTGACACCAGCGGGCCGAATTCTAGAATCCTCTTCCATTGCAGTTATTACTCCTACATCTACTTCCCATCTTTCTTTATTCTTAGAGGACACTACCTGGGTATTCTTTCTGCCCGTTATTTGTGCGTATATCTCAGATATAAGACCTTTGGTGACATCTGCCCTAATTATTTTTTGGAGAAGAGGAATCTTACTCTATTCTAGTGGGTGATTACTGAACGGATTACCCAGAGCATGTCTGATCTGTAAATAACTATAGAATGTTTTATTTGATATCTCATACTCCTGTCTCAACTCTGTAAATGATTTTAAGATGACTCCCTCATATAATTGAATCAGCTGACTTATTCCATGCATTTCCCATTCCTTGTTCTTCCATATAGTCAATAACTCATGCAGATGTTTATTATGCCAAATGGGGGAATATTCTGTAACTCCTCTGTACCCCATGATTCTCTTAACTGACTGCCAAACTTTAGTGACCATCTTAAGTGTTGAACTATCCCCTTGTAGCGAATCTGCCTCTAAAGCCTCCACTAATGATTTGTGCGGATTCCCCTGTAACATCATTTTGCCACTGGCATTCCCCCCTCCCGGGGTAGCTCATCCCCCTATTTGCTGTAATTGAGCTGCCAAGTAGTAGCTATACAGGTGGGGACAGCCACTCCCCCTTCATTGGTAGGTAGCTGCAGCGTTTGCAAGCTAATCCTGGCCTGGCCTTTCTTCCATATTATCTCCCTAAAAAGGGTCTGTATTTTTTGGAAGCATTTCTCCTCGATCCAGACTGGAGAATTATGAAGTACAACAGCTGTGGCATCCAGATCATTTTAACCAGGTTGGCGCGCCCTGCCACTGACAAAGGGAGTCTATTCCAGATATCACATTTCCTTTTAAATTTCAATAGAAGTGGGACTAAATTATCACTGATATACTGATTAGGATCATTTGACAGCACTATACCAAGATATTTAATTTTCTCTGTTACTTTTAATTGGGATATTCCCCTTGGGATGGAATTAATAAGTGGATCGACCGGTAGAAGCGATGACGTCTCCCAGTTAGTAGCTAGGCCCGAAAATTTACCAAACTCCTTCACTATATGCATTACTTTTTCTAGTGAGGACACCGTATCCCCCCAAAAAATAAAACGTCATCTGCATATAGTGCTATCCTTTCTTCTCCACATTTCCTTTGTAATCCAGTTGATGATCTTACCACACCTGCTAATAACTCCATCGCCAGGGCGAACAACAGGGGTGATAAAGGGCACCCCTGTCTCGTCCCTCTCTCAAGCAGAAACCTTTCTGAATATTCATTGTTAATTTTCAATCTAACACTTGTGTGATTATATAATGTTTTCAACCATCCTATGAATGTAGGGCCAAATCTGAACCTCTCCAGTACCCACCAGAGATACCCCCACTCAAGGCTGTCAAAAGCCTTGGCTGTATCCGAGGACAAGATGGCCCTAGAGCCTATATTCTCTGTCGGGGTCTGGAGATTCATATATACCCTTCTGATATTTATGCTGGTAGACCTGTTAGGAATAAACCCCGACTGATCCAGATGTATAAGTTTTGAGATGCATTTATTCAGCCTGGTTGCCAACACCCTTGCCACAATTTTAACGTCCGAACACAATAATGATATTTGACTGTAGGAGGATGCTTCAAGTTGGTCTTTACCTTCTTTCTGTATTACTACAATGGTAGCTTCATTCGCTATCACGTATGGTTTATTTTCTATTAAGCAACTCAAGAAAATATAACAGCCCAATGCGTCTATTCTGACATCCCTGCAGGAAAATAACACTCCTCTCTTTACCAATATGCTCACCCCCCTAGAGTAAGAGGAGTAAACTGAATGATATTGTTATTGAAATTTCTTACTCCGAAATTGTGACTTAGTGTCATTGGTAAGATGTGTTTCCTGCAGGCATATCAGTTCAACATCATGGGCCTCAAGTACCGTAACCACAGTAGCTTTTTTTAACCACTTGACGACTGCCGCATGACGATGTACGTCGGCAGAGTGGCACGGGCAGACAAAAGGGCTTACAGGTACATCCTTGCCTGCCCGCGGGTGGGGGGTCCGATCGGACCCCCCCCGGTGCCTGCAGCGGTTGGCAAATCCTCCCCGGCGATCGGTGGTGAGGGGGAGGCCATCCATTCGTGGCCCCCCCCCTCGCGATCGCTCCTGGCCAATGGGATCATTTCCCTGCCTCTGTATTGTACACAGAGGCAGAGGAAATGATGTCCTCTCTCCTCGGCTCGGCATTTTCCGTTCCGGCGCCGAGGAGAGAAGACTGGAATGTGAGTTACACAAACACACACATACAGTAGAACACGCCAGGCATACATTACACCCCCAACACCCCCCCCGATTACCCCCCGATCACCCCTACCCCCCGTCACACTGACACCAAGCAGTTTTTTTGTTTTTTTTTCTGATTACTGCATGGTGTCAGTTTGTCACAGTGTGGTGGGACAGTTACTGTTAGCCCCCTTTAGGTCTAGGATACCCCCCTAACCCCCCCCCCAATAAAGTTTTAACCCCTTGATCACCCCCCGTCGCCAGTGTCGCTAAGCGATCATTTTTCTGATCGCTGTGTTAGTGTCGCTAGTTAGGGAGGTAAATATTTAGGTTCGCCGTCAGCGTTTTATAGCGACAGGGACCCCCATATACTTCCTAATAAAGGTTTTAACCCCTTGATTGCCCCTAGTTAACCCTTTCACCACTGATCACCGTATAACTGTAACGGGTGATGCTGGTTAGTTCGTTTATTTTTTATAGTGTCAGGGCACCCGCCATTTATTACCGAATAAAGGTTTAGCCCCCTGATTGCCCGGCGGTGATATGCGTCGCCCCAGGCAGCGTCAGATTAGCGCCAGTAATGCTGACACCCACGCACGCAGCATACGCCTCCCTTAGTGATATAGTATCTGAACTGATCAATATCTGATCCGATCAGATCTGTACTAGCGTCCCCAGCAGTTTAGGGTTCCCAAAAACGCAGTGTTAGTGGGATCAGCCCAGATACCTGCTAGCACCTGCGTTTTGCCCCTCCGCCCGGCCCAGCCCACCCAAGTGCAGTATCGATCGATCACTGTCACTTACAAAACAATAAATGCATAACTGCAGCGTTCGCAGAGTCAGGCCTGATCCCTGTGATCGCTAACAGTTTTTTTGGTAGCATTTTGGTGAACTGGCAAGCACCAGCGGCCTAGTACACCCCGGTCGTAGTCAAACCAGCACTGCAGTAACACTTGGTGACGTGGCGAGTCCCATAAGTGCAGTTCAAGCTGGTGAGGTGGTAAGCACAAGTAGTGTCCCACTGCCACCAAGAAGAAGACAAACAGGCCCGTCGTGCCCATAATGCTCTTCCTGCTGCATTCACCAATCCTAATTGGGAACCCACCACTTCTGCAGCGCCCGTACTTCCCCCATTCAGATCCCCAACAAAATGCAGTCGGCTGCATGAGAGGCATTTTCTTTATGTCCTCCCGAGTACCCCTACCCAACGAACTCCCCAAAAAAGATGTGTCTGCAGCAAGGGCGGATATAGGCGTGACACCCGCTATTATTGTCCCTCCTGTCCTGACAATCCTGGTCTTTGCATTGGTGAATGTTTTGAACGCTACCATACACTAGTTGAGTATTAGCGTAGCATACAGCATTGCACAGACTAGGCACACTTTCACAGGGTCTCCCAAGATGCCATCGCATTTTGAGAGACCCGAACCTGGAACCGGTTACAGTTATAAAAATTACGGTATATATTGGGACCGTTTTTTGTGTTTAGAATTTTGCACCTTGTCTTTTTTCTTGCATGATGGCACTGATTATATGAATTGGATTAATCATTTTTAGATGGATTCAATATGTGTTATGGATGTAGCTTTTATTTCACTACATGCACAAGGTTGAGGGATCATCCACAGCATTCAGAATTTATAAAGAATGCAATAAGAAATGTAAGGGTGCAATTAGGATGGCTAAGATAGAACATGAAAGACACATAGCGGAGGAGAGCAAAAAAAATCCCAAGAAATTCTTTAAGTATGTAAACAGTAAAAAAGGGAGGACAGACCATATTGGCCCCATAAAGAATGAGGAAGGACACCTGGTTACAAAGGATGGGGAGATGGCAAAGGTATTGAATTTATTCTTCTCCTCAGTCTTCACGAGTGAATCGGGGGGCTTCAGTAACCAAAACTGCAGTGTTTATCCTCATGACACAACACAGGAAGCACCTACATGGTTAACAGAGGACGGAATTAAAATTAGACTTGAGAAACTTAACATTAATAAATCACCGGGACCAGATGGCTTGCATCCTTAGGGAACTCAGTCAGGTGATTGCCAGACCGTTGTTCCTAATTTTTACAGACAGTCTATTGACTGGAATGGTACCAGCTGATTGGAGAAAAGCCAATGTAGCACCAATATTTAAAAAGGGCCCAAAAAACATCCCTGGAAATTACAGACCAGTTAGCCTAACCCTCAATAGTATGTAAACTCTTGGAGGGGATGATAAGGGACTATATACAAGATTTTAGTAATAAGAATGATATCATTAGCAGTAATCAGCATGGATTCATGAAGAATCGTTCTTGCCAAACCAATCTATTAATCTTCTATGAGGAGGTGAGTTGCCATCTAGATAAAGGAAGGCCCGTAGACGTGGTGTATCTGGATTTTGCAAAAGCATTTGACACAGTTCCCCATAAACGTTTACTGTACAAAATAAGGTGCGTTGGCATGGACCATAGGGTGAGTACATGGATTGAAAACTGGCTACAAGGGCGTGTTCAGAGGGTGGTGATAAATGGGGAGTACTCAGAATGGTCAGGGGTGGGTAGTGGGGTTCCCCAGGGTTCTGTGCTGGGACCAATCCTATTTAATTTGTTCATAAACGACCTGGAGGATGGGATAAACAGTTCAATCTCTGTATTTGCAGACGATACTAAGCTAAGCAGGGCAATAACTTCTCCGCAGGATGTGGAAATCTTGCAAAAAGACCTGAACAAATTAATGGGGTGGGCGACTACATGGCAAATGAGGTTCAATGTAGAAAAATGTAAAATAATGCATTTGGGTGGCAAAAATATGGGGGGGAACCTCTGGGGGAATCTAGGATGGAAAAGGACCTGGGGGTCCTAGGGGGTCCTAGTGGATGATAGGCTCAGCAATGGCATGCAATGCCAAGCTGCTGCTAATAAAGCAAACAGAATATTGGCATGCATTAAAGGATGATCAACTGAAGAGATAAAACGATAATTCTCCCGCTCTACAAGACTCTGGTCCGCCCGCACCTGGAGTATGCGGTCCAGTTCTGGGCACCAGTCCTCAGGAGGGACGTACTGGAAATGGAGCGAGTACAAAGAAGGGCAACAAAGCTAATAAAGGGTCTGGAGGATCTTAGTTATGAGGAAAGGTTGCGAGCACTGAACTTAGTCTCTCTGGAGAAGAGACGCTTGAGAGGGGATATGATTTCAATTTACAAATACTGTACTGGTGACCCCACAATAGGGATAAAACTTTTTCGCAGAAGAGAGTTTAATAAGACTCGTGGCCACTCATTACAATTAGAAGAAAAGAGGTTTAACCTTAAACTACGTAGAGGTTTCTTTACTGTAAGAGCGGCAAGGATGTGGAATTCCCTTCCACAGGCGGTGGTCTCAGCGGGGAGCATTGATAGCTTCAAGAAACTATTAGATAATCACCTGAATGACCGCAATATACAGGGATATGTAATGTAATACTGATACATAATCACACACATAGGTTGGACTTGATGGACGTGTGTCTTTTTTCAACCTCACCTACTATGTAACACTTTATGATATAATTAATGACAGCGCAGCACTTTTCTTTTTAAGTGGTCAATACTAGTTCTATTTTTGTAATACAATTTCCTTACTGAGAAAGAAAACTGAGACACCAGCATACAAAATTAATTGTTCTCTTTCTTCTTGTTCTTTATAGAGATGTGATCTTTGCCCACATAAAGAGGGGGCGCTAAAGAGAACGGACAATGGAGGTAAGTTAAGAGACTAGGTATTTATGGTGGCCTACCATCAGCGTATAGAGTGCAAGCATTATATAGTAGTAAAACATTCTGGCTTAAACACAAAAATGGAACCTCTGCTTTTCTGAACCCTCCCCCCCTCTGGTGTCACATTTGGCACCTTTCAGGGGAGAGGGGGGTGCAGATACCTGTCTAATACAGGTATCTGCACCCACTTCCGGGAATAGACTCCCACGGGAGTCACGCCCCCTCCCGCACCCCCGCTGTCTCCTGAGAAACACAGGTCCCAGGAGATAGCGGGGACCAGTTAAGACGCGCAGCGTGACTCGCGCATTCGCAGTAGGGAACCGGGAAGTGTAGCCGCAACGCTTCAAGTCAGCAGCTGCAGTTTTTGTAGCTGCTGGCTTTTAAATTTTTTTTGTAAGTGGACTAGGGCTGGGAGATTTTCTTAAAAAAAAAAAAATCTTCGATTCTCTTAAAAAAAACTCGATTCACGATTCGAATCGAGTTTTTTTTTTTTTGGAAACCGCGCTGGTCCTGAGGCGCTGCGGGCATGAGCTTTTAGGCGAGGCTGCGGCTTCGGCCTAGTCCGCGGCGTACGGCCTCGCGGACTAGGCCGAAGCCGCGGCCTCACCTAAAAACTCCTTGCCCACAGCTCTTCAGGCCCGGCGCGGTCCGGAGGCGCTGCGGGCATGAGTTTTTAGGCGAGGCCACAGCTTCGGCCTAGTCTGCGGTGTCTGGCTGTAGCCGCGGACTAGGCCAAAGCCGCGGCCTCGCCTAAAAACTCATGCCCGCAGCCCCTCGGGACCGGCGCGGTGAAAAAAAAAATCTAAAAAAATCGATTTGCTTCAATTTTGAATCGATTTGACCTCTCAACTCGATTCAAGATTTAAATCGATTTTTTTTCTCAGCCCTAAGGTGGACTCCCTCTTTAAGGGCCAGTCAACACCACATGTGGTCCAGTGTGCTTGTTTTTTTCTGCATCAAAAATGCATGGAAAGTAGGTTATATGATTCCCAATAGCATAGTTCACACCAGTGCTGTCAGTTCCAGGGCTTTCCAGTCTCAGAAAAAAAAGTATACCATGCTTAATTTTTCCTGCACTGGACTGTACTGGAATGCAGTAAAACTGTCAGAAACCATGAACCAGACAGAGACAGAAGTACAGTAAAATCACACTTGTTTATTAATAAAAGGGTAAGTAGAGTAAGCGTATTTAAAGCATAGCCAGAGTCCAATAACCGGATCAGGTAGTCAGCCAAGCCAGAGTTCAGTAAACAGATCAGGTAATCAGCCAGGCCAGAAGTCAGGGATCAAAGTAGAAGAACAGCAAGCAGGTTAAGGAGCCAGAAGGGATTTCAGCAAAGCCAGTCTTAAAACGCAGGAGATGGTTTCTTGTGATGTGACCAAGGCGAAGGCAGGAATAAAGTGAGCTGGAGATCTCTAAGTTAGGCGGGACTGACGTGCAGATCCACAACAGCTGGTTAACTGTGGAGAGAGATGAGAGCTGGCAATTAGATGACAGCTGAACTGCCAGCTCAGGGAAGGAAGGGCTGAGCCAGCCCTGACAGTACCCCCCTCTTCAACGACCCCTCCCCCTCGGAGGACTACCGTGCTTGAGGGGAAGACGTCTATGGAAATCATGGAGGAGGGCAGGAGCATGTACGTCCGAGGATGAGACCCAGGAGCGTTCCTCCGGGCCGTACCCCTTCCAATGCACCAGGTACTGTATGCGCCCACGGAACCTACAGGAGTCAACAATGGATTGTACCTCATATTGCTCATGGTTCTCAACCTGTATAGGGTGAGGGCATGGCACCGAGGTGGTAAAGCGGTTGCAGACCAACGGTTTCAATAAGGAGACATGAAACACATTTGAGATGCGCATACTAGGAGGAAGGTCCAACACGTAAGCCACTGGGTTAATCCTGCGAAGGATACGGAAAGGCCCAATAAACCGAAGTGCGAACTTCAAATGAGGGAACACGAAGTTGGAGGTTGTGAGATGACAGCCAGACCCTGTCCCCAACCTGGTAGGAAGGCACAGGCAGGCGTCTGCGGTCAGCATGGAGTCTGTAGCTATCATTAGCATGACGCAAAGCCTCCTGGACTTGTGCCCAAGTCGAACGAAGACCACGGAGATGTTCCTCTAGCGCAGGAATACTCTGTGGAACAAATAAGTCAGGCAACATGGAAGGTTGAAAACCATAATTCGCCATAAACGGAGACAATCGGGAAGCAGAATTCAAGGCACTGTTGTGAGCAAACTCTGCCCATGGTACAAGGTCTGACCAGTTGTGATGGTCAGAAATATAGCAACGTAGGAATTGCTCCAAGGACTGAATGGCTCATTCTGCGGCCCCATTAGACTTCGGGTAATACACAGAGGAGAAAGTAAGCTGAATTCCCAGCTGTGCACAAAAGGCTCCCCAGAACCGGGACACAAACTGACTACCCTTATCCAAGACAATCACCTTGGGTAGCCCATGAAAGCGAAAGATCTACCGAGCAAAAATGGAAACCAGTTCCTTAGAAGTGGGCAACTTCTTAAAGAGGAGCTCCACCTTAAAAAAAAAAATGATTAAAAGCCAGCAGCTACAAATACTGCAGCTGCTGACTTTTAATAAATGGACACTTACCTGTCTCAGGGTCCAGCGATGCCGAAGCCGATCGATCGCTCGGCTCTCGGCTGCCCCCGCCGCCATCCTCGGTCAGGGAATCGGGAAGTGAAGCGCTGCAGCTTCACTGCCCGGTTCCCTACTGCGCATGCGCGAGTCGCGCTGCGCCTCTGCACTGGTCCCTGTTGTGTTCTGGGATCTGTGTGTTTCCCAGAACACAACGTTCGGTCATTATTTGCGGATATTCTGCGGCTATCTAAGCCCGGAAGTGGCTGCAGATACCTGTATTAGACAGGTATCTGCACCCCCTCCTCCCTGAAAGGTGACAATTGTGGCACCGGAGGGGGGGAGGAATCCGATGAGCGGAAGTTCCACTTTAGGGTGGAACTCCGCTTTAAGTGGAATATAATGACACATCTTTGAGAACCGGTCAACCACCATAAGAATAACTGTGTTGCCTTGGGAGTTGGGCAAAGCCACAATGAAATCCATAGATAGGTGGGTCCAAGGCCCCTCTCCATTGGGTATGGGTTGTAGGAGGCCAACTGGAAGGTGTTGTGGAGTCTTATTCTGAGAACACACGGAACAGGCAGCTACGAAGGCAGTTACATCAGCACGTAGACTAGGCCACCAGAATTGCTGGGAAATGGCCCAAACGAGTTGATTCTTACCAGGGTGGCCAACTGCCTTGGGAGAATGGTAATTCTGGAGCACGGCAGTACGGAGACACTCTGGGACAAAGCAGCGGTCACAAGGTTTCTCAGGAGGAGCATCGACCTAAGCAGCAAGAATTTTGTCACCCAAAGGAGAAGTGAGACTGGTGTGAACCTTAGCCAGAATATGATCAGGAGGAATCATAGGAACCAGAACCGACTCCAACTTGGAAGTGGAGGAAAATTGTCTTGACAAGGCATTACCCCTTACATTCTTAGTACCGGGTACGAATGAGACAATGTAATTGAAACTTGACAAGAAAAGAGGCCATCGTGCCCTTCTGGGAGAGAGGCGTTTAGCTTCAGACAAGAATGTGAGATTCTTATGGTCAGTAAGAATGAGAACAGACACAGTGGTACCTTCGAGGAGATGTCTCCATTCTTTCAGGGCTAAAACGATTGCCAACAGCTTTCTGTCACCAATCTAGTAATTGCACTTGACAGGTGACAATTTCTTGGAAGAGTAGCCACAAGGATGCAGAGCACTCTCATAGGTAGGACGTTGAGACCGATGGGCGCCAACACCAGTCTCAGAACCATCAACCTCAAGGATAAAAGGTAACGTAGGATCAGAATGTGCCAACACAAGAGCAGAAACAAAGGCAGCCTTGAGACTTTCAAAGGCCTTAATGGACTCCGGAGACCAACTCTGTGGGTTACCGTTCTTTCTGGTCATATCGGTCAGGGGCTTGACCAGAGACGAGAAGTTACGAATAAACTTCCGATAATAGTTGGCAAAACCCAGGAAACGCTGCAGAAGATGTAACCCCACGGGTCGAGGCCACTGTAGGACTGCCGAAAGTTTCTCTGGGTCCATCGAAAAACCAGCAGTGCAATTGCCCAGGAATTTAACATGTTCCTGATGGAACTCACACTTCTTCAGTTTACAATAGAGATTGTTCTCTCTGAAATTCTGAAGCACACGACAGACATCTGTGTGGTGGCTTTCCAGGGACTTGGAAAATATGAGGATATCATCGAGATAAACCACCACACATAACTTCAACAAATCTCTGAGGACATCGTTAATAAGTCCCTGGAAAACTGCCAGGGCATTACAAAGGCCAAAAGGCGTTACGAGATACTCATAATGGCCTGTTCTGGTATTAAACGCAGTTTTTCACTCGCCGCCCTCCTTAATCCTCACGAGATTGTAAGTTCCTCTTAGATCAAGCTTAGTGAAAACCGTTGCTCCCTTGAGGGGGTCAAATAACTCTGTAATCAACGGGATCGGGTAGGCATTCTTAATCGTGAAACGATTGAGACCCCTATAATCAATACAAGGGATCAGTTCACCGCTCCTCTTCTTCACGAAGAAGAAACCAGCACCAGCAGAAGACAAGGATTTGTGGATGAAACCCAGAGAAAGTGCATCTGCAACATACTCCTCCATGGCTTTATCCTCCAACACCGACAAAGGGTAAATCCGGCCACGAGGGGGAGTTGCACCAGGTTGAAGATCAATTGTGCAATCATACGGCCGGTGTGGAGGCAAATTACTGGCTTGACCTTTGTCAAAGACATCTCTAAAATCACGGTACTCTTCTGGCAGGGAGGAGAGTGAAGAGCTACACAGGACCTTGGCTACCTTCCAGAAGCATGTTTCACTGCATTGTGGTGACCAGAAGAGAACCTCAGCACGGAGCCAATCAACAGAGGGGTTGTGCCTCTGTAACCAAGGATAACCAATAACCAGCGGAAACTTAGGAGGGGAAATCACTTGGAATTGGATTATCTCATGGTAAAGAGCTCCTACGGCCATGGACAGTGGAACCGTCTCATGAGTCACATGGGCAGGCTGTAGAGGTCTCCCATCAAGAGCCTCAATGGCAAGTGGAGTGTCACGCAGCTGCAGTGGAATCAAGTGCTTTGATACAAAGGCAGCATCAATGAACAGGCCTGCAGCCACAGAGTCGATTAGAGCCTGTATCTCGATAGACAACTTAGCCCAAGAAAGGGTGACCAAAACCAGGGGCTTATCCTTCTGGATAACTGGGGACGACACACCACCTAAGGTCTGTCCATGACAGGACCTCAAGGTTCGGGTGTTCCCAGGACGGGTAGGACAAGACTTCAAAAAGTGACCTGCCTGGCCACAATAAAGGCACAATCTCTCCCTCCTCCTAAAGGCTCTCTCATCCGCAGAGAGACGCATGAAGCCCAAGTGCATGGGTTCATATTCACTGACCGACTCGGTACCAGGAGACATGGGAGATGAGGGAGGCACGGGTGGGACTGCAAAGCTCGGAGGCAAACGTACAGGAGGCTTCCGCAAGCGCTCCTTAAAAGAAAGTCTTTCTCTGAGTCTGGAGTCAATGAGTCACCTCTGCTGCCAGAGTACGGAACTCAATGGCGTAGTCGCCAACAGTTCTCGTACTCTGTTTGATGGACATGAGGCACTTGGCAGCAGAAGCGGAGCGTGCGGGAACGTCAAATACCCTTTTTTAAAGGAGGCCACAAACTCAGGGTAACTCAAGACAACAGGTTTTTGCGTCTCCCATAGAGGGTTAGCCCAGGCCAAGGCTCTCTCAGAAAGCAAAAATATCACGAACCCTACTTTTCTTCTGTCAGTGGGAAACGCCTGGGGCAGCATCTCAAAGTATATCTCAACTTGGTTAAGAAACCCTCTGCATTGAACTGGATTGCCCCCAAATCGCTGGGGAAGCGGGGCAGAACCAGACATACCTCTTATAGAGGTAATGCTCAAGGCAGGTGCCTGCACAGTGACTGGCACAGCAGCAGGGACGGCCTGCAACTTAGGTTGTACCGAAGCAGCCACAGTGGGGGATTCCAGGTGAGCCATGCGACTCAGGAGCGTTTGTAACGCCATGGCAAACTGATCTATGCGGTGATCTTGCTAATCCAATCTGGCAAAAATATTACCAACAAGTGGCTTGACTTTATCTTCTGAATTCATGGCCTTCAACTACTGTCAGAAATCATTAACCAGACCGAGACAGAAGTACAGTAAAATCACACTTGTTTATTAATAAAAAAAAATAAAAAGGTAAATAGAGTAAGCGTAGTCAAAGCACAGCCAGAGTCCAGTAACCGGATCGGTTAGTCAGCTAAGCCAGAGTTCAGTAACCAGATCGGGTAATCAGCCAAGCCAGAGTTCAGTAACTAGATCGGGTAATCAGCCAGGCCAGAAGTCAGGGATCCAAGTAGAGGAACAGCAAGCAGGATAAGGAGCCAGAAGGGACGTCAGCAAAGCCAGTCTTAAAACAGGAACGCTGAAGATGGTTCCTTGTGATGTGACCAAGGCAAAGTAGGCGGGACTGATGAGCAGATCCACAACAGCTGGTTAATTGTGAAGAGAGATGAGAGCTGGCAATTTGCTGACAGCTGGGTGGCCAGCTCAGAGAAGGAAGGGCTGAGCCAGCCCTGACAAAAACACACCAGAATGCATTCACCTGGACCGCAGTACAGTGGGGAGAAAAGAAAAGAGAAGAAAAAAAACAAACACCTGGAATACATCCATAAACGCATCGGAATGCACCAAAAACATGTTAAAAACGTGAGTGCAGAAACGCATCCAGAACAGATCTGAAGTGCGTTTTTGTGGTGTGAACCAGCCCTAAAAGCTAAGTTCCCCTTTTTTCTAAACTTTAGCTTCTCTATGTACCAATATACCATTAATGTTGCAGAAAAGAAAAAGCTTTCTATGTATTTTAGGATTTTAAGACCTTACCTCAGCCTCCAGCTTGTTCCATAGAAAAGTTCATGACTTCCTGCTATGTAGATTTCGGATATGAAAACTGTTAAGACACAGGAAGTAATTCACCAGCTGACCTCATTGGCACACACCCTGCACCTGCCCTCCTCCTCCAGGAGCTCCCGCCCACCTCTGTACTCAAACCCAGTAGTCAGTAGTATTGAAAACAGTAGAAGTGTGTCCTGGAATTCTGTAAAGCTCACCATACACTATACTAAGGCTCAAAATTTCAAGTCCTGAGCTACTAGCCAGGCCTTAAGAGTTACTCGCCACCAGTTGCCCCACCCAACCCCTGCCCCTAATTCTGCCCCTAAACATGCCTTCGTAAATAAGCTCATTAAACGCTTGCCGACCAGCCGGCATCATTATACTGCAGCAGGTTGGCACGTCACCGCGAGCCGTTGTAGCTGTACGTCGGCCCTTTAAGCAGGAATAGCAGGCACGCTGCACTGTGGGGGAACAGATTGACCGCCGGCCACCCGATCGCAGGCACAAGAGCCAGAACAGGGACGTGTGTGTGTAAACACACAAATCCCTGTTCTGTGAGGAGAGACAGATCGTGTGTTCCTACTAGCTAGGAACAACGATCTGTTATCTCTTCTAGTCAGTTCCTTCCCCCTACAGTTAGAACACACATGAGGGAACACAGTTAACCCCTTGATCGCCCCCTAGTGTTAACCCCTTCCCTGCCAGTGACATTTACATTTTTATAGCACTGATCGCTGTATAAATATCAGTGGTCCCAAAAATGTGTCAAAAGTGTCATATCTGTCTGCCATAATGTCCCAGTCCCGATAAAAATCGAAGATCACCGCCACTAGTTACTAGTAAAAAAAAAAAATAATAATAAAAATGCCATAAATCTTTCCCATAGTTTGTAGACACTATAACTTTTGCGCAAACCAATCAATATACGCTTATTTATATACGATTTTAATTACCAAAAATACGTAGAATAATACATATCGGCCTAAACTTAGGAAAAAATTAGCTTTTTTAAAAAAAAAATGTGGATATTTATTATAGCAAAAAAGTACAAAATATTTGTGTTTTTTTATTTTCAAAAAGAAAGCTCTATCTGTGGGAAAAAAGAACGTCAGTTTTGTTTGAGTACAGCCTTGCATGACCGCGCAATTGTCAGTTAAAGTGACACAGTGTCGAATCGCAAAAAATGGCCTGGTCATTAAGCAGGCAAATCTTCCGGGGCTGAAATGGTTAAATGACATTGCAGAATTAAGTTACAAAAATAAATATTAACAACAACTTTATCAGTGCCGCCTCATCAGTACTCATCAATGCCGCCTTGTCAGTGCCCATCAGTGTCCATCAGTGCAGACTTATTAGTGCCTATCAGTGCCCATCAATGCAGCCTCATCAGTGCCCATCAATGCAGCCTCATCAGTGCCCATCAATGCAGCCTCATCAGTGCCCATCAATGCAGCCTCATCAGTGCCCATCAATGCAGCCTCATCAGTGCCCATCAATGCAGCCTCATCAGTGCCTATTAATGCAGCCTCATCAGTGCCTATTAATGCAGCCTCATCAGTGCCTATTAATGCAGCCTCATCAGTGCCTATTAATGCAGCCTCATCAGTGCCTATTAATGCAGCCTCATCCGTGCCTATTAATGCAGCCTCATCCGTGCCTATTAATGCAGCCTCATCCGTGCCTATTAATGCAGCCTCATCCGTGCCTATTAATGCAGCCTCATCCGTGCCTATTAATGCAGCCTCATCCGTGCCTATTAATGCAGCCTCATCCGTGCCCATGAATGCAGCCTCATCCGTGCCCATGAATGCAGCCTCATCCGTGCCCATGAATGCAGCCTCATCCGTGCCCATGAATGCAGCCTCATCCGTGCCCATGAATGCAGCCTCATCCGTGCCCATGAATGCAGCCTCATCCGTGCCCATGAATGCAGCCTCATCCGTGCCCATGAATGCAGCCTCAACCGTGCCCATGAATGCAGCCTCAACCGTGCCCATGAATGCAGCCTCAACCGTGCCCATGAATGCAGCCTCAACCGTGCCCATGAATGCAGCCTCAACCGTGCCCATGAATGCAGCCTCAACCGTGCCCATGAATGCAGCCTCATCCGTGCCCATGAATGCAGCCTCATCCATGCCTATGAGTGCAGCTTATCTCTGCACATGGATCACGGGAAGGAGAGCCGGCCGGATCACACAGAGAATCTCTTGCTGTAACACAGCTTGTATCTGAAACGCTGGCTGCTGTTAAACAAAGTCCCGCCTGAGCCGGCTCCTATGGTAGACGTCACACTACTTCCCGGCTCTCCTCTTCCTCACCTCTCCTTTCCTCTCCACTCCCTTTTAACCCCGCCTGCCGGCACCTCCCTTGACGCCTATTTGGTCTTTTAAATATACCATTGAAAACATTGGGGTTGATTTACTAAAGACAAATAGACTGTGCACTTTGCAAGTGCTGTTGCACTCATTTTGCCCAGAGCTTAGTGCAGTGAAGCTCTGCTGATTTCCGTCATCCAGTCATATGCAAGCAAAAATGCTATATTTTTTATTTTTCTTATGCCTGTTTGGGTATTCTTTACAAAGTGAAGCTTCACCACATTCACTAAGTTCTGTGGAAAATAAGTGCAACTGCACTTGAAAAGTGCACAGTCTTTTTGCCTTTAGTAAATCAACGCAACTTTGTTATATACGTGAAATAAATGCAAAAAATACCCGTTGCTCTGTCTGTGCTGCATTATTATCAGTTAGCATAGTTCCTAGCTATTTCTGCAGACTACAGAACACCTTCTCCTATGTTGTGGAGAAGAGAGGAGGAGAAAGTGTCTTTTTGTGATGCTCTTCCATATATATAGTATGATAAGTTAGTGTTGTCACCCTAGAACAGAACATGTGTTACTGTCATTATCACCAGATGAATATAAAAAACAAAAATCATGAAAAACTAAAAACCAATGCACATCTAATGACTGGTACTCTGCAATCTATTACATTTTATTTCCTAAATTTGGATAAGCTTTAACAGATTTAGGAAAGGTAGACACTGTGGCGGTTATTTACGAAAGGCAAATCCACTTTGCACTACAAGTGCACTGCAAGTACACTTGAAAGTACACTTGGAAGTGCAAATCGCTTTAGATCTGAGGGAAAGATCTGAAATGAGGGGAAGCTCTGCTGATTTTATCATCCAATCATGGGCAAGCTAAAATGATGTTTCTTATTTTCCTTGCATGTCCCCCTCAGATCTATAGCGATTGCACTTCCAAATGCACTTTTGTGGCAAAGTGGATTTGCCTTTCGTAAATAACCCCCTGTATGTGGTTCTTCTATTGATGAAGAATTTCTTCTATTTTATATATGGCATGTCAAGGTTATCTAATTTTGTGTTCATCTGTGCCGTTTGCCTGTTACAGTAGCACTGTAAGTTATATTGAGAGTTAAGGGGTTGTACACCCTCGTGGTTTTTCACCTCAATGCATTCTATGCATTGAGGTGAAAGTGCACCAGCCTTCCAAAGCCCCCCTTTTACTTACCTGAGCCCGATTGTTCCTACCCCGGGGACGAGCACACCCGCTCCAGACTGTGTCTCAGGTCCTGATTGGATAGATTGATAGCAGCCATTGGCTCCACTGCTGTCAGTCAAATCCATTAACGCGGGAGTCAGGGGTGGAGCCAAGTCCTGCTGTCTGTGGGGGAGGAAGGGAGAGCGCTTCTTTGACAGGGCACTCGAGAAGAGGAGGAGCCAGGAGCACTGCTGAGGGACCCCAGAGGAGGAGGATCGGGCCACTCTGTGCAAAACCAACTGCACAGAGGATGTAAGTATGACATGTTTGTTTAAAAAAAAAAAAAAAAAAAAAAAAAAAAAAAAAACAAGCGTTTACATATCCTTTAATTGCCTCTGCCTATCTTCTGTGTTCTTATTTACAGTATGTTTTTTTTTTTTTTTACTCTATACTAGCAAACGCTATTTGAAGTAAATGAGTAAAAGATATTCTTTTTCATTTTGACACTTTCTTAGGTTGGGCACATGTGGTATGTGCACTGTACATCCCAGAGGTTCAGTTTGCCAATGTTCTGACAATGGAGCCTATTGTCCTGCAATATGTGCCCCATGATCGATTTAATAAGGTAACATTTTATTGTAATATTATTTATAAAATTTTACCAGGATCCCTTCAGTCTGATTGTAGTTCATTCCACAGACATGCTACATCTGTGAGGAACAGGGACGAGAAAGCAGGGCCGCTTCTGGGGCCTGTATGACCTGTAATCGGCATGGCTGTCGGCAAGCATTTCACGTGACATGGTAGGTGGTACAACTACACTGTCGATTTCTTTGGCCCTGAATATGAATTAAATATTAGATAAACAAAATATTGACACAGATGTTATAGCTGGAGTCAGTATACCCATATTGCATGGTTTTTGGTAAAATTAAACAGTCTAGAAAGGAGTATATTCGTTACTGAGTCAAATCTAATGAGTTTCAATCTTGAGTTGTGGCAAGTATACTGTATATATGTGTGTGCGTGTGTATCTAATATATATATATATATTATACACATCCACACACACAGAGTTGTGCCCGTTTATTTACATGCCCCTGGCGGAATTTGTAAGATGAGGACCATCTTTTAAGAGAACATGAGTGACCAGACAGAACACATTTCTTTAAAGTAGATCTATAGGCAAAACCTGTGCGTTAGTTTTTTTTTTGCCATCTGTGTCCCATTGGGGTTATTTCCCTTCACATCCTGTTCCATAGCCAAAACAGGAAGTCAGAGGAAATCCCTACAAGGGTGAATCGCCCTAACAGGGGCACAGACAAAAATAAAAACCTAAGAGGTGTTCTAATCCCTCTCCACTTTATCCAGAACTAAAAGAAAGAGTTTTGCCTTTAGTTATGCTTTAACCACTTAACCCTAGGTGGATGTCATATGACGTCCTGGACTTTAGGTGGTGATAAGATGCCTGCACATCCAAATATCTTTTTTTTTCAACCGGCGATTCAATCACATGTAACAGCCATCTTAGCAGTGCTTTTCCGGTCTCTCCCGTTCGATCGGAAAGCTGAAGAATGAATCTGCTGACGGCGGCGGTTTACTATAGAGCTGGCCGGGGACCAGATGAACGACATGACGTCTCCTCCGGCGCCGGCAGATGTAAAACACTGCCGATTTTTGTTTTTTTTTTAGCTGGAAAGCCTGTGATTTTTTTTTTTTTCTCAGGCTTTCAGAGGAGAGATGTGGGGACTTATAGACCCCAGATCTCTCCGTAAAGATTACCTGTCATGCCCTATTCCTATTACAAGGGATGTTTACATTCCTTGTAATAGGATTAAAAGTGATCAAAAAAATTTAATCAAAGTGAAAGTGTAAAAAGATAAACAATAATAATTTTTTTAAAGCATCCCACCCCCCCGTGCTCACGCGCAGAAGCAAACGCGTGCCCGCATATGTAAACTGCGTTCAAACCACACATGTGAGGTATGGCCACGTACGTTAGAGCGAGAGCAAAAATTCTAGCACAAGACCTCCTCTGTAACTCTAAACTTGTAACCTTTAAAAAAAATTTAAAGCATTGCCTATAGAGATTTTTAAGTACCAAAGCTATTCCACGAGTGTGCGCAATTTTAAAGAGTGACCTGTTGTTAGGTATCTTTTTATGCAGCGTAACATTATCTTTCACATTATCAAAAAAATTGGGGTAAATATTGGGTTTTGTTTTTTTTTTAATTCATGAAAGTGTTTTTTTCACAAAAAAAAAAAATCACGTTTGAAAAATTGCTGCGCAAATACCATGACATAAAAAATGCAACGACTGCCATTTTATTACCAAGGGTCTAAAGAGTCTATATTTTTGGGGGTTCTGAATAATTTTGCTAGCAAAAAAAATATGATTTTTACATGTAGGAGAGGAATGCCAAACTTGGACTGGAAGTGGTTAAGGGCTGGTTCACAGCAGAGTGAATGCGTTCCCGACAGCCTATTCATTTAAAGCAGTGGTAAACCGTATCCAAAAAAAAAAATTAAGCCCCCTGGGTAGTTTTAAGTCATAATGTACTAGTATGCATTGCATACTAGCATATTATGACAGACTTAACTGAAAACGAAGCCCTCCAGTGGCGCTCTGTCACAGCTGAAGGCGCTTCCATCTTCACCTGGTCTTCTTTCTGGGTTCCTGGGCTTTGGCCATATGAATGGCCAAGTCGGCGATGATGTCACTCCTGCTCATGCATGCGGGAGTCACTGTTTGCGGCATGGCTCTGAAAGAACGGCACAGGTATGCCGCTCCTTGAGAGCGCATGCGCCGGGAACCTCTCTGGCTGCATCTAAAGTAAATATATCCTAAATGGTGTACGTTTAGAAGATATGTACAGATACTTTAGGTAAGACTTTTATTATAGGCTTACCCGTAGGTAAAAATCATACACGGGAGTGTCCTCCTTAAGTGGGCTACCAAATGCATGGGAACACGCAAAAAGTAAGGCAGGCAAGATTTTTAAAATTGCAACGCATCAAACCACATGGTACTGCGGTACCGTGCGTTTTGGTGGCCGCATACACACCCACGTTTGCCAGATGCATAGTAGTACCATTAACAATTAATGGCACTTGCTCATGTCTAAAGAGGGCAGTGCATTTCCCACATTGTTTTAATTGATATTTGGCAGCACGCGAATCGTTTCTCAGTTTTATCAGGCATTTCCCGCACCGTGATTCAAATTAAACTATTAGGTTTAACAGAAAAGCACAATCATTGAACAAACTATATCAATAAAGAAAAAAAATGTCCTTTTCAGAAGTTTGTATACACTATGTACTCTATTTCCTGTATTGCCCCCTTTAGCATTTATGATGGCTTGCAGACTTTTGTGATACTTGTAAATCAGGCCCTTTATTTTCTCATATGATAAAGCTGCCCATTCTTCTTGGCAAAAAGCCTCCAAGTTCTGTAAATTCTTTTGTTGTTTGGCCTGAACTGCATATTTATTTTTTAATACAAACATTTTTATTGAGATATAATGAGCAATAACAGTAAGCATCAGTTACAGATTACATTAAATGAGGAATGTAACATTTTGCGGGTATAGGAACATTACAAATAACATGTAACATGTGTCCAAATAATGATAAGGCCTAAAAGGACCAATGTGGTTTGCAGCTGAGATGTCACTTACATAATACTAATAAAGAGATCTCCCCGCTGGTAGAACCGGGGGCTCCACCAGGGGGCTCATGGGAGACTGTACATCCGTCTGACTGTACTGCTGAGAAGATAACACAAAATTTAACAAAAAAGTAGTAAAATGAATAGATAAATGCAAAAGAAAAATAGGCTACGGGAAGCTAGACTGTAAACTTACACCCCTAAGGCACTATATCATAGGGTGGTTCCGTGGAGCCAGTGTAAAGGGTCAGGGTGGGTTAGGGGGACCACGACTTCCATTTCAATTCGTGTATAGGTATGGAGTCCATGATAGTGTGGAATATTTTCTCCATGAGCTGTATGGCCGCCATGCGTTTCAGAACCTGTTCCCACGGTACCGCAGGGGTCCGCCAGAATAGAGAAATGGACCAGTGAACCGACGCGCATAGTGAGTGGACCAGCTTTTGCTCCAGAGGGGAGGAGCCAGGGATATCAGCAAAAAATAGGCACGTTTGGTGCGTCAAGGTAGACGAGAAAATCCGGACAGCCGCACACCAGGAGGATATTATCCAAAAAGGTTTCTTTATTGTAAGCACTTGGCATAAGTGCGAAACGTGTTAGCTAATTACCTGTACATTTTGTCTATGGTGTCTTGTACATGTATGATCCTGATTTTACAATAAAGAAACCTTTTTGGATAATATCCTCCTGGTGTGCGGCTGTCTGGATTTTCTCGTCTACTCACAGCATGAATCAGCATTAGCCAGCACCTGGGGCTCCTTACTTCTGGAGAGAATCATCCATTTTAAACCTGGTTTGGATCCACATTGGTGCGGGGAAAACTCTTTTGGTGCGTCAAAATAGTCAATACACCAGTGATCTCTGTCACTTTAGATGTTACCTTCTGCCATATGTGTTTCAGTGCCTCACAGCTCCAAAATATATGTAGGTAGGTCCCCTTGTCTGGGCACCCTCTGAAACAGTTTTCTGAAACAGCTGGGAAAAATTTGTGTAGCTTAGAAGGCGTGCAGTACCATCTTGTGTGTAATTTCACCACTGTTTCTTTAACTGCCACTGACTTTGTGCATTTATGCATATTGGTGATCCTGTCAGTCTACTCCTCCGAAGAGGCCACCTGGCCGGTCTCCGCCTCCCAGCCAAGCATAGCAGCTGATTTTTCCAGAAGGTCAAGACTCCCAAGTAGTTATAGAGTAGAGAGATTGTCCCTCTGTCTCTAGATGAGGGGCCGCAGAGCCCCTCAAATATAGAGGTCACCTCCCGCGTCTTCCGAGGGAAGTGGGTGTTAAAAAAATGCCTGATTTGCAAGTACCTGTGGAATTCTGTCTTTGGTAGGGAGTGGGAGGTTTGTAGTGACGAGAAAGAGCTGATCACCCTGTCCTTTTGTAAGGCCTCCAGGGTAACCAGGTCCTTAGAGATCCACAGGGAGAAACCCCTTGAGGAAGGGAATGCGGGTTTAAACGCAGGGTCCCCAAGAAAGGATGCCAGCCTGGGATTGGATGGGAGTAAGGAGAACTTCTTCCTGTACAAAGTCCATAAATGTAGAGACTGTCCTACCACTGCATTTAGGGCAGAAACATCTTTGGGGCGAACAGAGGTGACCCATAATAGACCCTGTAGCAAATATGGGGCTATTGAGGCCCGCTCAAAGCAGAGCTATGGGATACTATGTGGGGGAGTGTGCTATTGTGGTAGCTGTAACAGTCTGGCAGCCAGGTAATATAGCCAGAGGTTCGGCAAACCTAGTCTACCTCTGTCACGAGGTCTGTATATCATTCCCTTACCCAGTCTGGGTTTTTTTATTTTGCCAAACAAAGTTATTGACATCTCTTTGGATTTCAACTATTGTCTGGCGGGATACATAATTAGGGAGTGCTCTAAAAAAAAATAAAAGCTTAGGAAGAATGGATATTTTCACTGCTTGGATTCTACCTAAGAATGTGATATGGTATGGGTTCCATGTGTGTAGTAGTTGTCTGACGCGAGAAAACACGGGAGGGTAGTTAGCCTGGTATATCTTCTGAAGCGATGGGGCTAATTTAATGCCTAAGTAAGATAAAGTCTGAGCTTCCAGAGAGAATCCAAAATTAGATTGGACAGACAAGGTAATGTTTGGGGGTAGGTTTATAGGAAGGGCAGCGCATTTAGAGATGTTAACCGCCAATCCCAAAAGTTCCTGGAAAGTGTAGAGTGGAGATGAGGTTGGGTAGGGACACTATCGGGTCTGTCAGGAACATTAGGAAGTTATCCGCATACAAACTCAGTTTGTATTCTTGCTCGCCCTTTACATATCCTCTGATGTTGGGGTCCAAACAAATGGAGCAGGCCAGGGGCTCGATGGCTAGAGCAAATAAAAGTGTCTGCCTAGTGTGAAGTAGTTTGAGTTGCAGCCTGGGAGTCTTAATTCGGGAGCGAGAGTGGTAACAGAGCTCGGAAACTGTGAATGAAGGCCCCTGTGATGCCAAATCTTTCAAGGGTCAGTTCTAGGTATGGCCATAGCACACCGTCGAAAGCCTTGTGAATATCAAGGCTTAGGTGTAGCTCTTTATTTGCGTGTAAGTCTGCATCTTGAATAATGTTGGAGGCCAGTCTAATGTTGTCTGTAATTTGTCTGGTCGGGATAAATCCAGTCTGGTCGGGGGAGATTAAAGATGTGATAACTTGGGACAGCCTATCAGGTAGTAGGTGACCAAATATCTTTAAGTCTGTGTTGATGACCAAAATTGGTCTGTAGTTTTGGGGTAGGGAGGTGATCCTTGTTGGGTTTAGGAATCGGGGACATATTGGCCAGAAGCATGTCGTCAGGAAACACATTGCTTTTAAGAATGTGGTTAAAGAGGGATTTCAGGTATGGAATTAGTAAGCCTTGGAATTTTTTATAATATGGGGCGGAGTACCCATCAGGTCCTGGTGTGTTAGAGGGTTTTAAAGATTTTATAATGTTGATTTGTTTCCGTGTCGGAGCAAGGGGCATTTAGTTCTCCAAGAAGTTCCTGAGTGAGTGCTGGGAGAGGTAATTCATCTAGCCAGGATCTAAGGGCAGGGTTCGGAGGTGAAGGGGGTGGGGAGAGCAATTCTGAATAGAGTTTAGAAAAAATCTGCATAACCTCCGCGGGGTGTGAGATCAAGTTGCCGTTGGGAGTTCAAAGTTTGTAAGTGTGGGGGGGTTGAATGGACTGATTGAGCTTTCTCGCGAACATGGCCGAGGCTGAGTTGCTGTGCAACAGAAATGTGGCTCTCGACCATCTTAGGGATTTCTCAGTCTGTTCAGAGAGGATTTTATCTAATTCCAATCTATTGGCGTTTATTTGTTGTAGTAGATCAGGTGAGTGACTTTGTGTGTGCAGGTGGTAAAATCTGTCAAGCTCATCAGTAAGTCTAGTGATATCTGCTAATCTCTCTATGCTTCTATTTGCTGCTAATTGGATCAAGTGACCTTGAATTACCACCTTATGAGCTGCCCATAAGATAGTGGGGGGGGGGGGGGTCTCATTTTAGTTATTCTGAACTGCATATTTTAAGGAGAAGCTTGTGAATATAACAAAATAAACATACATACTTACTGCAGCATCGACCCTGATGTGGCAAGCTGTTCCCAACCCACTTGACCGGTGATAGCTCAGTCCTAAGGTCTGCTCTGAACAGAAAGTGGCGACTGTCTGTCACAGCTCTGTACTCTGCTCTGCTCTGTGCTTTGCTGCGGGGCAGGGTTGTTGAGCAGCTGGCTTAGGCTCTTAGTGGCACGGTGAGAGGCTGGTCCAACTGCCTGTAAGGCATCTGGGTGGATCCCAACATTGTCAGGATATCTCCAAAGTCGGGTGTGGCTCTGTGAAGTCAGCTGACAGTGGGCTTTAGCCTGCTGTCAGCTGATTATGGGTCACAGGAGAGCAGAACTAAGTGCACTCCTGTGACCCTCTTTTAAGCGGGGGTCCACCTATCTATCGTTTTTTTTTTTTTTTTGGAGTTCATTCACAAACTTTTCTTCTCATGATTATCTACTCACATGTTCTGTGTAATAAGTCCGCCTGTGTCCGATTTCGTTGTAAAGAATAACTTATAAAATTCACTGAAGGCGGTTTCCATCTCCATTGTGGGCATTTGAAGCCCACAAACATGTATTTCCTGGATGCGGTGAATGCTGTGCTCCCAGCATTCACCGAGATGTTGTGATGACGCTGTTGCACAATGCATGCTGGGAAGCCTGAGACTAGCTCCCAGGGGACTGTGGGAGGTCTGGGAGAGGCTAGAAACACGCCTACTCCCATGGGAGGAAAACCAGGAAGTGCTAAGAAGATTAGAAAAAAAAAGGTAATTACGGCGATTTAAATTTTTTTACACAGCATGTCAGCATCTATCTAGGCAAGGAAGAGAATGCATAGAGATAATGTTCAAAATTTGGGTGGAACCCCGCTTTAAGAAGTACGGCCAAAAGAGCTTTGCCCATACTTCTCTTTTAATATCACCCCAAAGTGACTTGCAGTTGAGATCAGGAGATTCTGATGTCTCATTCAGAACCTTTATCTTTTCCACTGTAGCCACTGAGGGGTTCATTTGGCCCTAACTTTCAGATCATTGCCATGTTGGAAAGATCACGTACATCCCAAGCACAGCATCTTTGATAGTGAATGCAAATTTACCTCCAATATAGACTGATAATATGCTGCATTCATCTTGCTAATAATTTTGACTAAATTGCTTGTTCCACTGTAGCTCACAGACCCCCAAAACAGCAAAGATGTTACTCTGATAGAGACAGTATATCAACCAAAAATCCAGAAAAAGCACATCATACAAATGTTATAAATAAGGATGAGCCGGTTCGGTTCGCACCAGAACTTGCGAACAGGCAAAAAATTTGGACGAACACGCGAACACGTTACAGTCTATGGGACACGAATATGAAAAATTAAAAGTGCTCATTTTACAGGCTTATATGCAAGTTATTGCCATAAAAAGTGTTTGGGGACCCAGATCCTGCCCCAGGGGACATGTATCAATGCAAAAAAAGTTTTAAAAATGGCAGTTTTTTCGGGAGCAGTGATTTTAATAATGCTTAAAGTGAAACAATAAAAATGGGTGTCTATAGTATGCCTGTAAAGTGGCGCAGTTTTCCCGTGTTTAGAACAGTACCACAGCAAAATGACATTTCTAAAGGAAAAAAGTCATTTAAAACTGATCGTGGCTCGTGTGGCCTGGAGCGGCATGAGATAGGACGCTAAGGACCTGAGCTCCGCCGTTCGAATATCCTATAACGATAATAATGTGACCCCATACACCATCAAAGACCACTGACGATTGCCTCAGCAAGGGGAACCTGCCCGGAACATGTCGCCTCCAAAAAAGCCTTGCATGCGGTGGCCAAACTTGGCAAATACCGCTGTTTAGATCAGGACCCCCCGGACCAAGATGGCGGCGACCAGACGGAGGAGGACACATCCATGCGGGCAGACACCGCTAAAGTGTTGGAAGCTGTCACTACATGCCAGACAAAGCTCACTACCAAGATCGAGGAGGTGAAACTGAGGGAGAGAGTCACAGAGGCAGAAGCCCGCCTCAGCAGTGTGGAGGATTCCCCCCCCCCCCTTTAGAATTCCACAGACGCCATGCAGCTGCAAGTAAACAAGCTCCTGCAGAAACAGGATGATATCAAGAACAGACTCCACAGATGTAATCTCCGGTTCATTGGTCTGCCAGAGGGGGTGGAGGGGAAGGACCCCCCTACATTCTTGGAAAAGCTGCTATGTAATATTTATGGGAAGGAGGCTTTCTCCCCCACGTTCGTTGTTGAGCGTGCATACCGCATGTCCGGCAGACCTCCACCGGCTGGAGCACCCCCCTGCACCTTCATTGCGAAGTTTCTCAACTTCAGAGATAGAGATGCAATCCTACGCCTCAGCAGAGAGAAGGGAAACATCCCCTTTGGAAACAAAATGATTGCTATATTCCAAGACTTCTTCGCAGAGGTTCAAGGCAGACGCAAGTCGTTCACTGAAGTAAAAAGGCGCCTTTGCATCAAGGATGTCAAGTGCGCCATGTTTCCTGCTGGGCTGTGCGTGGAAGGGGAGGACAGGGCACACTTTTTTGAGGATCCGGAGGCCACCCTGGCATGGATTGAGCAGAGAGAGACACATATATAAGTAGCTGCATATTACTCTTTTTATCATCTCCGTATACCTGAACCAGTCACACTCCTCACTCCCACAGTTTAAACTTCCCTTGAGTATTGCTTGCAATGCCGCTTACTGCACAAATGTGACCTAGAAGTATATGAAACCTGTCTGCATGAACTCTGAACAGCCCTGGACATGAACTCCTATTAAAAATCCTGATGGCTGCTCATAATATTGCAGACACCTACTATATACATCCATACCCGGATATTTGCACCCAGAGACACCTCATGGTTTCTACCCCCACCTTTGGGTCAACTTAAATTTTTTTTTCTTTTTTCTTTTTCTTATTATTACTCTGATAACAACTGCTTTTAACAGCCTGTTGCAGCTGAGAAAGACACTACCCTAGTGAGTTCGCTATACAGAGTGAGCAAAGTCCTTTAATGTGCAACGTTATACAGTGAAGTTTCGCCCCATGTTACAATACCTGCAACCTGAGTAGGATAGAACTGATCAGCATTGAATTACACAGATCACGTGTAACTGGCAGTAAGCCTATTACTCATGCCATAGTAAAGTACCTACAAAACCTGATAACTTTTAACTTTTCCTCCATAGGTTGGGCATTGTTTATGCCACGTTGGCAGTTAGGAGTACAAGCCCGCACCAGTTTGGGTCAGTGCAGGATGGAGAGGGGGGAATGTAAGCTTTTTAATGTTGAGAGAAAAGTTCATGCACTATGTTATAGATTTATGTTTATGCTACAATGACAAACCAGTTAGTCTGTTAAAACATATCCTATACTATTCTGTACATATTAGGGCAAACCCTGGGGGGATGCTGAGATCTGGAGCTCCACAATCTATTTCACACTTGGTTAAATGGCCACCTTGAAATTCCTTACATGGAATGTCCGTTGGCATAAGGGATCCATTTCAAAGATCTGCTGTATTCTCAATACTCAAGAAACAACATGCAGATATAGCGGTCCTGGTGAAACACATGCTGAAGACCCAATACTAAGGGCATTTAAACGCCCGTGGATAGGATAGGCTTACCATTCCATCTACACTGCTCAGTCTAGAGGGGTGTCAGTCCTTATCTCAAAAAGCACCCACCTAGAGCCCCAGGACACCGTGATCGACCCAGAAGGTAGATACGTATTCTTGAAGGTTAAAATACATGGGGAAGTATTATTGATACTGGCTTTCTATGTTCCACCACCATTTAGTTCGACTATCTTTTCAATTGGATTTGGCTTTATGGCACTGCACCCCTCTACTCCAGTGGTAGGGCTGGGAGATTTTAATAACTAATGTTGTAAAGCGCTGCGAAACTGTCGGTGCTATATAAATCCTGTATTATAATAATAATAATAATAATGTCCTCGACCCTAGCTTGGATAGACTGTCAATCCACAACTGCCCCACCACCAGCCCACTCGACTCGGTTTGCTAGGATGCTGACGGACTTTAACCTAATAGACACTTGGAGGTCCAAAAATCCCACAACAAAGGCATGCTCTTGCTTCTCCTCATCTCACCACTCCATGTCTTGTATCGACCTGATCCTTATATCCCAATCTTTGCTGCCAAGACTGACTGAAACAGGGTTCTCCTGCAGATCACTCTCTGACCATCGTCCTTATTGGGCCATGTTGTCCCTACCACATGATAAACCACCAGTCACATGGAGGCTAAAACCCTTCTGGCTGACATTGTTCCCAGAGGACGATGATATTGCCACAGACTAGGAGCAATACTTAGCTATAAATGAAGACGAAAACAATAATGAGGGCAGAAACAATCAAAACTCAGCACCACGTCCCATAAAAATTGTAAACAAAAAGAGGGGAAATGGGGGTAAATAACCCTGGGACTTTTAAGGTGCTTGTGATATGGGGTAGGTGGAGTTGAACGACATGTACAGCTATTCCATAAAAAGTTTTTTATTACGATTGATACAAATTACAAAACATGATTAAAAAATATATTTCAATATCCACATTCAATTTTGATAGACAGTAGGCATGAAGAAAATACCAGTCAGTAGATACCACTCAACATGTTTCGCTCATTTAGAGCTTCCTCAGGAGTTTAGGTATAGTTTATGGTATACTAGGAATGATGAGAAAAAAACATGGATAAGATATCTTATTGCATAGAATTAATTAACAACCACACAGTATAGAATATGCGTATGGGTGAACATGTCATATAAAGCTTTAAGGAGCTGAAAAAATTAAAGAATCGAATGGCAATCAAACATCAATCAAAATAATCTTACCGGGCTGCTAAAGGTTAAGTATAAATTGAATTGGTAAACGAGAGTTTCTAAAGAATAACATCAGAGATACAAGACATCAGGTGAGTTTCTCAAACACAAGTTCCTGTCTGAAATGGCCACAGAAGGACACAGAATTGATCTATCCTTGATGGAAAGATGAAATGGTATAAGAAATGGAATAACCAACCAGATGGGGTTCAGAAGGGTGCATCAACTCTGGGTACCAATTTGATATGAACAGTTACCTTGGGTAGAATCAAAACTCTTTTGCTAGAGGCCCAAAATTCCTCACTGCAAACCAGGGCGGCAATACAGGGTCACCATATCATGGAGATTCCCAGCCGATGTGTCATGAACAGGTGTGACCAGATTGTGTGGACTGCAAAGAGGAAACCAAAACGCATGTAAAGTGAAATAAGAATAATGTTTATTTAAGATAAGTGATATAAATAAACAAACACCCCAAATATAAATAGTGCTCAACCAACTAACAGAAACCCACAAACAACAGATAATATATACAGCCAAAGGGAAGTACCAAAATCAAACACGTAAGCCAGGCCAGGGTCATACACAGGGGATCAGCAACTGAACAAGGGCAGGATAGGAGAGGGAGATAATGGATGGGATATGGATACAAAGGAATAGGAACACAGGAGGGACAAGATGGGATCGGATACAGGCTCAGGTTCAGGTACAGGTTTACAGATACAGGTCAGGGCGCAAGGAAGAAAGATACCAAGGCAAGCCTGTGAGGGCTTGCCAGGTATTTATAAGGCTGTAGTAATTGGCCTCATGTTACAGCTGAGCGCAGAGGGTGCTGTTTGCTCTACACTGCCGGAGTGCATCCACTGGTGGACACCGGTACTACGGCCCAAGGATGCAACAGTGCCACCAGCAGTAGAGTCCTCTTACTACAGGTCCTATTTGTTGGAAGACACCCGCTGGTGGACACTGGTACTGCGACCCAAGTAAGCCACTCAGAGATCAAGTGGAGCCGCATTTGAGACACTTACCTATAATAATGATTCAAACAGGCAGGAGGTGGGGGAGAAACATCCTCTCCCCTGGACGGGATGCCTACGACAGAGGATTGCGGCATGAAGCCGCATTCTTGTAGTCCTTCCATCCCGGTGGCGTCTGACATCAGGACCGGGATGCGGATGTATGACGAGGAGGCCCAGGGTAAAGGGCGTGTGGATAGTGGGGGGAGGAGGCATAACGGCGTGACGCTGAAAGCGTCATTGCCTGCAATGCGCATGCGCCAAGTGGTCAGGTGTGCGTAGCACGTTGATTGTCACGGCAGAAGCCGGCAGCGCCATCTTAAAAAGCGGGATAAGCCGAGCGCATCAATTATCATGGCAAAAGGCCAGCAACGCCATCTTAAGAGAGGGAAGAATCTGAATATACTGAATGTCAATTAAAAAATTAAATAGCAGATGGCACATTTGTAATCGAATAAAAGATGGCACATTTGTAGTAAAGTTGCTGGAAAAGATATAATATCCACAGCACATCCTATCCTTGGGCTAACACCTCTAGGGCTACCAAATGAAGGGCGATTGATTTTTCGCACAGTTCATTGAGTGCCCCTGGTGTCCGTGTGAACCAAAAATAAAGAGACCGGATACAGGATGGATGAAAGCTCAGATGATGCCTGAATGATACTGATACTAGCTATAACCGTTAAAGTATTAATAGTAGTAATAGATGGCGTTGCTGGCCTTTTGCCTTGATAATTGATGCGCTCGGCTTATCCCCCTTTTTAAGATGGCGTGCCGGCTTCTGCCGTGACAATCAATGTGCTACGCACACCTGACCACTTGGCGCATGCGCATTGCAGGCAATCACGCTTTCTTTTTTATAAATTATTTATTTAACAAGAAAGAACATGCGGATACAGAACGCCCACAGGGTATTATACAAAGACAGTATAAGCTGTACATCACCCTATCCATTGTTACACAACTGTAAGAACACTTTACTCAAAGTCTCCTAATGGGATAAAGTCAGGATGCTTGTCCACTGGGTAGGGGACCTCTGCGATCCGCATGGCTCCTTTTAATTTTCACGGCATGGGCCGTCTTATAAGGGAGTAATTAGGGGAAAAAAGCCGGTTTTCCACCGGCCCTTAGAAGTCGTTATCCGACAAATCATCATCGGATAGGACCAGAAACGGAGACAAGAAAAAAAAGTTGAAGGAAATAGAGGAGGAAGAGAGAAAGGGGGGAGAGAGAGAGAGAAAAAAAAAAGGGGGGAGGGGTGGAGGAGGAGGGAGGAGAGAGAAGTATATACCCCAGTCCAGTCACAGCCAGTCCCCCAGAGATATTTTTACAGGTATTCCCCTCATGGAGGTTGGATTACCAGCTGTCCGTATTCCTTGGAATAGATAAATTTGTGCCAAAAGTACCATTTCTTGGAGAATTTCTCATTTAAACCTTTTTCCGTGGCCACCAAGTTCTCCATTGAGTGTAAGTCCGCTACTCTTTTCAACCATGTCGCCACCGTCGGAGGCTGGGTCTGTTTCCAATACAATGGGATGCAGCCTTTTGCCGCCGTGAGCAAGAATGGCAATATAGATCTCCTGTAGTTCTTGGTCGGGATCTCATGGTGATGCAAAAGGAAGAACTCGGGGGACTCCGACAACACCCGATCCGTGAACTTTTGGACAATGCGATGGATCTCAGTCCAAAAGGGCCGCACCAACCTGCATGACCAGAAAACATGGAGCAGGGAACCCACCTCTTCTCCACATCTCCAACACAGGTCTGTGCTCTGGGGAAACATCTTGTGGATCCTTACTGGCGTGTAATACCACCGGGACAGCACTTTGTATCCCGCCTCTTGGTGTCTCGCACATATGGAAGTCTTATGAGAGAAAAAAATGATCTGCTCAACCTGTTTGGCTGTGAATTTTAACCCCAGATCACGCTCCCACTTGTCAATGTAGGGGGATCTGACATCCAGCTGTGGGGACACCAGAATCTGGTATGTTAGAGAAATCGCGTGTCTCAATGGAGACTGCTCCAAGCAGAGCAGTTCAAAAGGAGTTAGTTGCCTACCGAAATCAGCTGGTGAGGGCAGTGATCTAATAAAATGAGACAGTTGGATCTTTTGCCAGAAAGAGAGTCCCCGCAGTGCCGGGTCATCTAAGATTTGTGGTCTATTTTTCCATTGACCGTTGATGAGATAATGCCTGGCCTGTGATCTCTCATTTAGTTTCAGATCTTGGAATCTGGGATCCCTAAGTCCCGGAGTGAAAGCCAGGTTGCCCACTACTAGGGTGAGTGTAGAAGGGAGTGGTGCGAGAGACAGGTCTCGGAAAACTTTCCAAGCCGTCCGGATGGTCACCCCTACTGTGGGGTGAGACAGTACCCGTTTTGGCAAAGGTTGCTGACACCAGGGCATTTGGTCCAAATGGACTCCTGCTAAGGAATTTTCTATTTGTACCCATTGTTTCAGGGTAGCATGTCTGCTCCAGTCTAATATGCGGGGTAAATGGCAAGCTGTGTGGTAGAGGATGGCGTCAGGGAGGGCAATGCTGCCACTCAATTTTGGAAGTCAGAGTAATGTGTGTGCCAAGCGTGGAGGCTTACCAGCCCATACAAAGTGAGTTATCACTCTATTTACCGCTTTCAAGAAAGCGAGAGGAATTTGTATTGGAAGTGCCTGAAAATGATAAAGAAGTCTGGGCATAATATTCATTTTCACTATGCTGCAACGTCCAAACCAGGTAAAGAGACCATGCTGCCATTCCTTCAGATCTTTTTTTATCGCTGTCAGGAGAGGGGGGAAGTTGAGAGGAAAAATATCCTCTGTCTTGCCAGGTAACCTGATACCCAAATATTTGATATATGAAGTGGCCCATTTAAAAGGGAAATCCGATCGAAGTAGTGTGTTTAAGGCGGATGGCAAATTAACATTGAGAGCTTCCGATTTATGTCTTTAGTTCCTTAAGCAAATTCGGGATGGACACTAGGGGTTTTGTCAGGAAGAAGAGGAGATCATCTGCAAAGGCAGCGACTTTCGGGGCTAGTTTGGTATCAAGGCTCATGCCTTCGATGTCTGGGTTGTTTCTTATAGTCCTCAAAAAAGGTTCGAGGGTGAGAATAAAAATTAATGGTGACAGAGGGCACCCCTGTCTCGTCCCATTCATTATATTAAACGTTGACGACAGATAGCCATTGACCTTGACCTGAGCTGAAGGGCATGAATATATGGCATATATCCAGCTCATCATGGGTTCTTTCAATCCTAAGCATCTTAGGGTTTTAAATAGGAAAGGCCAGCTCACCCTATCGAACGCCTTTTCGGCGTCCGTTGAGAGGAGCAGCAGAGGGATCTTCCGTGTTCTTGCCGTCTGAATCAGACTGATTGCCTTTGTTGTGTTGTCCTGCGCCTCTCTCGTCGGAACAAAACCTACTTGGTCGGAATGAATCAGTAATGGGATTGAATTTATGAGTCGCATAGAAAGGATTTTCGTGAACATTTTTAAATCAACATTTATCAGGGAAATCGGTCTATAATTTTGACAGAGTAATGATCTTTCCCTTTTTTGGGTAATACCGTAATGTGGGCTCTCAGTGTGTCTTTGGGAAGGGTCGTCCCCTCTCTTGCAGCATTATATGCAGATAGGAAATGCAGAATCAGCACTTCTCCAAAAGTTTTGTAGTATAAGAGGGAGTAGCTATCCGGGCCCGGGGCCTTGCCTAGCTGCATTTGTGTCATTGCCAACGTCACCTCATCTGCCGAGATAGGGTTGTCAAGTTCGCTCAGCTCTTCTTCTGGAATCTGTGGGAGGCCCGATTTTCTTAGATATTCTTAAATGGCCTTTAGTTCCGGGGATCTATCTCTTTCCCTCTGAGGGGATGGGAGGTTGTACAAAGCCGTGTAATAGTCTCGGAAGACAGCAGCAATCTCCTCCATAGTGTGAATTTTATTGTGTGTCTCGTTTAGCATTTCTGGAATGTATGTGCGGGATCTCTGGGCTCTCAATGCCCGTGCCAGCACCTTGCCGCATTTATTGCTATGTTCGTAGAAGGTACAACGGCATTTAGAGATTGTCTCCTTGGCCTTAAACAGTGCCAAGGAATGGAGCTGATTTCGCAAGGCGGTTAATTCTGACAGGGCCTTGGATGCCAGAGATTTTTTATGAATAGTCTCTATTTTCCTAATTTTCGCTATAAGATCTACAGTTTTGGCTCTTTCCTTCTTTATACGCGATCCTATTTTTACCAGGATGCCTCTAATGTAGCTTTTGTGTGCTTCCCAAACTATTGTTGAGTGTACGTCCTGGAGTCACAGAGGAGAATTAGTGTCTTAATTCTCCCGCCACTTCTGCCACTATCTCTGGGGATTGTATAAAGGAGTCGTTAAGTCTCCATGTCCATTGTTTCCTGGTGGACTGTAGCAGGTCTACATCCACAAAGACCGGTGCATGGTCTGAAAACGTAATAGAGCCAATCGAGGCTGAGGCAACCCTAGACAAAAGGGACTGTGGCACCATCAACATGTCAATTCTGGTGTATGAATTGTGGGGGTGTGAAAAAAACGTATAGTCCTTTTGGTTCGGGTGGAGGACTCTCCACACATCCACCAACGCATGAAGATTTCTCTTAAGGCGTCTCAGTGATGCATAGGAGTTCTGTGATGTGTTTCTGGAGGAATCTAAATTAGGATCCATGATAAAGTTCATGTCTCCCCCTAAGAGTACTTCCCCTTCGGCGAAGTCCCCCAGGGTGGTCAAAATCCATTCCAGAAAGGTTATCTGGTTCGAGTTGGGGAGATATAAGTTCACCAGAGTGACCAGGGTCGCCCCCAGAGTTCCCTTTACAAAGAGCGCTCTGCCCTCGGCATCGTTCCATTGATCCTTCAAAACCCAAGGTGTATTACTACGAATAAGGATGCTCACCCCCTTTGACTTGGAATCAAAGGAACACCTGTGGTATGCTACTGGGAAAAAGCGGTCCTGGAGTCTTGGTGGTTTATCTGCACGGAAATGTGTCTCCTGGAGAAAGCGCACGTGGGCCTTCATACGTTTTAAATTGGTGATCACCATGGAGCGCTTCTCTGGGGTGTTTAACCCCTTCACATTGATGAATACCATGCGGACAGGGTCTAATTTATCTCCTGGCATGACTGCGACTGGATCGGGGGAAAGGGAAGAGGATAAAAAAAAAGGGGGGGGAGGGGGAGAGTTAGTGGTAGTAAGGAAAGGGTAGAAAGAATAAAAGGGAAGGGTATTAGTAAGACAGAGGAAGCAGAAAGAGTACAAGAAGAAGTGTTAGTAGTGGAAAAACGAATACGCCAAGGGCGTAAGTGAGACCTAGTCTCTACGCCCCCTGAAGACCAGAGGACACCAATCAGGCGCAACCCTATGTGGGGAAAGTGATTGGACACAGCCGGGTTTGGAGGCTCCCTATCCCAACCCACCCATTAAGATGCATAGAGCCAAATGCTACCGCACAGTCAGGGTCCCGCCGTTGCAACATCCCGGCAAGGCGGCGCCAAACCCCAAGCCACTCACCTGGTAACCCGGGGTCAGGCACGGCTCACCCGGCAGGCCTGGACCCCGCGATTGAGCCTTGAAAATTCCATGCTTATTGTGTTTGGCTACAAATAAAACCATATTACCATTCAACCTATTTATTGAAAAATTATAACATAGCATATCGAAAGCCAGTGTTAAGCAAAAAAAAGGTAAAAAAGAACCCAAAAAGAAAAGAAAACCCAGCAAAGAGAAAAACCACAAATGGAGAACCCGTAATAATACAGTGCAAATAACCTCTACATAGCCCTGCTTGCATTGCTCCCGGTCCTTTAACTGATGAGGGTGATGATGTTAGGTACCTGTGGTGGGGCGGTCCTGCTGGCAGTTTCCCATAGATCCACTGGACATGAACCCTACCAACCCATACTTCAATCAATCCTCCCCCACTCCCCACCAACCTCCCTCCCCCCCACTCAACCGGAGTGGGGAAGGGGGGCCCACCCCCCGCTCCCGTGCCTTAACTCAACAATTAGGAGATGCATGAGCCATGTTCTGGGGTATTGTGTACACAGACCGCTCTCTCCAGCACCCAGAACCCTCCACCAATGCGTGAGGGGGGACAGGGAAAGCCACGCCAAGGATCATAACAGTAAATATGAGGCATCTCCCTGCAGAAAGGGGGAGAGAGGGAGAAGAAAAAAAAGGAGGCCAGGGCATGAGGAGGGGAGAAGGCTCAGAAGGAGGAAGATGCGGGAGAGAGGGGTAGTCATAGGAACGGTGCAGGAAGGGAAAAGAAAAGGGTGGGACAGAACTCCATCCTCCCCACCATACTCGGAAGCCCTGAGAGCACTATCACCCTTGAGAACTAACACATATCTACATCCACCCTTCCGAGGTACTGCCAGGGGCGGAACCGTTCCGCTGTGCCATTTGAATGTAAAACTCAATCAGCGTGTCCCAATCTCAATAAAGTCACCCCATGTCCCACTGAACCCCCCTCCGCCCCAATGCAAGCCTCCCGAGTCTGAATAACAGGTTCTTAGCTGTTGATCTGCGTCGCCTTAATTCGGTTCTCCTTGAGCAGGGCTGGCAGTTCTGTGAAGGCTATGGGGCTGGGAAAGTTTAAGAGGACCCGGGCCAGAGGGGAAGCGGCAAAGCACATACCCAGCAGGGACCCTATTTGGCTCGGCTCCTTGTATCACAAGGATGAGACCCCCCACCTCACTGTATGCAAGGCAAAGGCTTCATTCTCCTATGTATGTTCACAGTGTTCTGGACAGGAACTCTCCCGGGGCCATGCGCAGTCAATTAGAGCACTGTAAAACACTAAACAAAAAGGGGAGAAAACTCTTCACTCACACACCGCCCGGTCTCACTCTCAAGCTTCGTTGTCATGGGCGGTAACCGGCTGCAGGTCTCCTCTCCTTCTTCTGTTGGAACGACGTGGTAGACCCGGACCTGGCGCCTGTGGAGCCTGGCAGAAGTCTCTGGAAGGCAATGTTCAAGAAAAGGAACAAGTCCGGGAGATCTGCATGGCGCCTTAGTGTAAAGGAGGCTCTCTCCTTCCTTACAGTTAATTGGAGCGGAAAGCCCCATCTGTATGGCAGCGCAGCCAGCCGGAGCCGTTCTAGGAGAGGCTTCAGCATAGCCCTCCTTTGCAGCGTCGCTCTGGAGACATCTTGGTAAATCAGCAGCTCTGCTCCGTCGAAGTCAATCCGATCGGTGTTCCATGCTGCTCGGAGGATTTGTTCTTTTTGTATATACCGATGCAGGCAGCATATGACGTCTCTAGGGCGGTCAGGATCTTGCGGTTTTGGCCCCAATGTGCGGTGAACTCTGTCGAACTCCATAGAGGCTGGTGCATCTGTGCCCAGGAGCTGTCGGAAAATAGCTGTGATGGTTTCCTGTAGGTTCTCCGGTCCCGTAGCCTCCGGCAACCCCCGAATACAGAGGTTGTTCCTGCGGCTTCTATTCTCCAGGTCTTCGGCTTGTAGCTGTGCCTCGGCCAGCTTATCCTGGAACACTGCTTGGCTTTTTTCCAGCTGGGAAACCCGGAGTTCCAAGGCGCTCACCTCCATCTCTCCCTTCCCGACTCTTTCATGCAGGGTGTGGACTTCAGTGCGGAGCTCATGGAAGTCACGGCAGTGTTGTTCTTCCAGCCTGCTCATTAGGGCTTCCATGTCGGCCTTGGTTGGAAGGGCCCACAATAAAGATCTGGTGTTCGCATCCGTTTGTGAGGATCCCCCGGATGCCTCCGAGCCACCTGGGCTTGCCGGTCAATGGTAACAGTAGCGAGGATAGCCCCTCCAGCGACTGTGAGGTAAGACTCTGGGGCTGCCATGGATGTGGAGGGCAGATTTTCCGGCCTTCTCTCTGTGGCTCTGTAGGGGAGATTGCTGCCTGAGCGGGGGACTTGAGATACCTTTTGATCGATGTCGCTGGGTTAGCTTGAGTTGATCTCCTTGTCTTCCCCCTTCCCTTAAAAGTCATTTGAGGCTGAATTTTTTAGGAGAAATGGACATTTCAACTAAAATAAGTGAGCATGGAGTCGGGAACTCTAACAGAAAGCCTCCTCATTCCGCCATGTCCAAGCCACGCCCCCGCAATCACGCTTTCAGCGTCACGCCGTTATGCCTCCCCCCCAACTATCCACACACCCTTTCCCCTGGGCCTCCTCGTCATACGTCTGCATCCCGGTCATGACGTCAGATGCCACCGGGATAGAAGGACTACAAGAATGCGGCTTCATGCCGCAATCCTCTGTCGTAGGCATCCCGCCCAGGGGAGAGGATGTTTCTCCCCCACCTCCTGCCTGTTTGAATCATTATTATAGGTAAGTGTCTTTATATGCGGCTCCACTTGATCTCTGAGTGACTTACACATATGGACCTTATTTTACCACTACCCTTTTCTCTATTTTTGTTCCCTTCGCCTATATCTTCATGCACCTATACCCTGGGATCCTATCAAGATCCCCTTAATTTTTCAATCATTGGCTGGGAATCTCCATGATATGGTGACCCTGAACTGCCTCCCTGGTTTGCAGTGAGGAATTTTTGGCCTCTAGCAAAAGAGTTTTGATTCTACCCAAGGTAACTGTTCATATCAAATTGGTACCCAGAGTTGATGCACCCTTCTGAACCCCATTTGGTTGGTTATTCCATTTCTTATACCATTTCATCTTTCCATCAAGGATAGATCAATTCTGTGTCCTTCTGTGGCCATTTCAGACTGGAACTCGTGTTTCAGAAACTCACTTGTGTTGTATCTCTGATGTTATTCTTTAGAAACTCTCGTTTACCAATTCAATTTATACTTAACCTTTAGCAGCCCGGTAAGATTATTTTTATTGATGTTTGATTGCCATTCGATTCTTTGATTTTTTTCAGATCTTTAAAGCTTTATATGACATGTTCACCCATACGCATATTCTATACTGTGTGGTTGTTAATTTAATTTTATGCAATAAAATATCTTATCCATGTTTTTTTCTTATCATTCCTAGTATACCATAAACTATACCTAAACTCCTGAGGAAGCTCTAAATGAGCGAAAAATGTTGAGTGGTATCTACTGATTGGTATTTTCTTTATGCCTACTGTCTATCAAAATTGAATGTGGATATTGAAATATATTTCTTAATCATGTTTTGTAATTTGTATCAGTTGTAATAAAAAACTTTTTATGGATTATCTGTACATGTCGTTCAACTCCACCTACCCCATATCACAAGCACCTTAAAAGTCCTGGGGTTATTCACCCCCATTTCCCCTGTTTTTGTTTAGCTATAAATGAAGGCACTGCAATAAGATTAAACGCACTTCAGCACAGGCCATCAACAAGGCAACAAAGGATTTCATTACAGCTGAGAGAGAGTATCTGGGGAGCCCCACCATTGAAAAAGCCAACGCCATTAAGTTGAGATCCAGGATAGTAGATTTAATGCACTACGAGAAGTCTAAGCGTAAAATATTCTTTCACAGACAGAAATTGTTCGAACACAGGGAGAGGGTAGGGAAACTATTAGCCTATATGGCACACTGTGAGGAGAGACCACCTGTAGTTGTTTCACTCCACTCTGCCGAAGGTACACTAGTGTCAGAACCCATCACGGTTTAGAGACTTTTTTTCAGCACTGCACACCACGCGAGCCCCAAACGATACGTCTGTGATAGACTCGTTCCCTTCCGACCTACCTTTCTCCCAGTTAACAGAGGAACAGGTCGAGGGGCTGGAGGCACCGCTTACAGCAGATGAGATTGCGGAGGCTATAGCACAGTTCCCTGGGTCCAAGGCCCCGGGCCCAGATGACCTGCCAGGGGAATTTTATTCCACCTACTCAGAACTACTTGTCCCAAAATTGTTATCACTCTAAAACTCTATTTTTGAAACATCTGAACTCTCAGCTTCTATGTGTGAGGCCATCATACACCCTGTTCCAAATTATTATGCAAACTCTATTTCAGTTTCACAAAAGATTAAATATTTTGTTTTTCAGTTTAACTCATGAATGGCATTGTGTCTCAGGGCTTTTTTGATCACTGAAAACAATCAACGAACACCTGTGATAATTAGATTGCCAGGTGAGCCCAATTAAAGGAAAAACTACTAAAGAAGGGTGTTCCACATTATTAAGCAGAGCACCATTTTCAAGCAATATGGGGAAGAAAAAAAATCTATCTGCTGCCGAAAAGAGTGAAATACTTCAATGCCTTGGATGAGGTATGAAAATATTAGATATTTCACGAAAAACGTAAGCGTGATCATCGCACTATTAAGAGATTTGTGGCTGATTCAGGGTTTGACGGGTTTCGTGCAGATAAAGGCACATTGAGGAAGATTTCTGCCAGATCCATGCATCGGATCAAGAGAGCAGCTGCTAAAACACCATTACATAGCAGCAAACAGATATTTGAAGCTGCTGGTGCCTCTGGAGTCCCACGGACATCAAGGTGTAGAGTCCTCCAGAGTCTTGCAACTGTGCATAAACCTTCCATTCGGCCACCACTAACCAATGCTCACAAGCAGAAATGGCTGCATTGGGCAAAAAAATACATGAAGACTAATTTTCAAACAGTCCTGTTCACTGATAAGTGCCGTGCAACCCTGGATGGTCCAGATGGATGGAGTAGTGGATGGTTGGTGGACGGCCACCCTGTTCCAACAAGGCTGCGACGTCAGCAAGGCGGTGGTGGAGTCATGTTTTGGGCCGGAATCATGGGAAGAGAGCTGGTCGGCCCCTTTAGGGTCCCCGAAGGTGTAAAGATGACCTCTGCAAAGTATGTGGAGTTCCTGACTGACCACTTCCTTCTCTGGTACAGAAGGAAGAACTATGCTTTCCGTAATAAAATCATCTTCATGCGTGACAATGCACCATCCCATGCTGCAAAGAGTACCTTTGCATGGCAGCTATGGGGAATAAAAGGAGAGAAAGTTATGGTGTGGCCTCTATCCTCCCCTGACCTCAATCCTATTGAAAACCTTTGGAGCATCCTCAAGCAAAAGATCTATGAGGGTGGGAGGCAGTTTACATCCAAACAGCAGCTCTGGGAGGCTATTCTAAAATCCTGCAAACAAATTCAAGCAGAAACTGTCCAAAAACTCACAAGTTCAATGGATGCAAGACTTGTGAAGCTGCTATCAAATATGGGGGCCTATGTTAAAATGTAATGTGACCTGTTAAAATGTTTAAAAAGTTAAAATGTTGTTCAAAGTTTGATTGAAATAGCTTTTGATTTCAGTAAATATGCTGCAACACAACAAATGACAATTTTCAGTTCTTTACAACCTATAAAGTGTTTTGAAACTTAATGTGCGTAATAATTTTGGAACAGTGCATTGTAAGTTTTTTTTATTTAGAAAAAAAAAATGTTATCATTAGGAGGTTTGTTCAATAAAATTTGAATTGTACTCTTAATTGATAACATGAGAATTATGATAACTGTTGTTTACATCAATTATTTAGGTAAATGAGAAAAATATCATTGGCATAATAATTTGAAACAAGGGGTAGTATTAATCCCTAAGCCAGGTAAAGACCCTCATCTTCCCGAATCATATCGCCCTATTTCCCTTCTTCAGGTAGATGTCAAGATACTTACTAAAGTGCTTGCCATCCGCCTCAACAAGGTTATATTATCACTTATACATGGAGACCAATATAGAAGGATATGGGATATAACCTCCACCATGCCTAATATACCATCTTCCCATGAATTCATCCCTCTGTGGCATAACATAGCCTTACCGGAATTTAACTCTATCCCAGACTGTGAGATGTGGGGTTCTAGGCGTATATTCTATCTGTCCCACATTGTTAATGATGGAACAATTAAAACATTTGATAGACTGAAATCTGAGTTTGCGCTTCCAGATCAAATGCAATTCAGGTATTTACAACTACGCCATGCCTTCCGAGCACAGTTTCCAGCAAATAGCATCCCCGTAGCTAACAATACCCTAATGGAGGCAATAAAATGCCCAGACCCCAAGAAACTGACTTCTCAACTTTATGGCATGCTATTGCTTCCACGGGCAACCGTGACCGCATATGCACTAAAGGCTAGATGGGAGGACGAATTGGGACCCATAGAGGATGAGGAATGGAGCGAAGCCCTTGATACCTGTAAATTGGTTTCTCCCAAGCTTTCTGACCGCCTTACACAGATCTTTATATTGCATAGATCGTATCTCACACCACTTAAAATAGCCAGATAAAAAAAAAGAGAAGTAGCGCCAACCTAAGTGCAGTATTGAAGCATAAACATTTTATTACAGGTTAAAATGCACTCACTCAGAGTAAGGTAGATACAGGCACATCAGGTAAAAAATCCGTCCGGGTAGGCTGTGTGGTGGGCAGCAGGGCTCCACAGGGGGCAATCCTATGTGCTGGAGTGTGTAATACTCGTCTCTTGTCCCATCTGGCGGCGCCGATGGTAACCAGTGTCACAGGCTGGGTTGAGACCGGCACAGCGTGGATCGCGTCTGTTTAGTTGTTGTATTTCCCGGGTTCAGTGACGCTGGGGACGTGCACGCGTTCGGAGCGTGCATGCTCCTTCATCCTTCATCCATACTTGGTTATCCATCCAAGTATGATAAAATATGGGATAGATGGCTCAAGGATTCTGAGACCATAATATAATTCGAAAATGATGTAACATATTGTTTTTAATGACAATTGTGCAGCACTCACCGGAATGATTGGTTACTCCAGTTAGTAGCCACAACATCTTATGCTCCTGTATATGTCTCAAAGAAACAATGTCATGAAAAGTCTAAGTTATATACTGTTCATTATGTCTGTGGTTTGTCATATTCGCTCTCTCTTTTGTCAGTGTATGATTTCTCTTGTTCAATAAAACTTTTTTTGAGTTAAAAAAAAAAAACTGATCGCGGCTGTATTGAATTGTCGGGTCTCGGCAATATAGATAAAACTCATTGAGAAAAACGGCATGGGTTCCCCCCCAGTCCATTACCAGGCCCTTTGGGTCTGGTATGAATATCAAGGGGAACCCCGAATCAAAATTAAAAAAAAAATGGTGCAGACCCACGGTGGTTGTGGGGGTCTGCGGGCGGGGGGCTTATTTGATACCAGACCTAAAGGGACTGTTATGGATTTTGGGGGAACCCCTACACCATTTTTAAAAAAAATTTGGCGTAGGGGTCCCCTTAATATCCATACCAGACCTGAAAGGCCTGGTATGGATTTTGGGGGGACCCACACGCAATTCATTATCGCCGCGATCAGTTTTAAATGACTTTTTTTCCGTTTAGAAATGCCATTTTGCTGTGGTACTGTTCTAAGCACGGGAAAACTGCGCCACTTTACAGCCATACTATAGACACCCCCAGGCACAATATTTAAAGGAATATTTCATTTTTATTGTTTCACTTTAAGCATTATTAAAATCACTGCTCCCGAAAAACGGACGTTTTTACAACTTTTTTGCATTGATACATGTGCCCTGGGGCAGGACCTAGGTCTCCAAACACTTTTTGTGACAATAACTTGCATATAAGCTTTTAAAATTAGCACTTTTGGTTTTTCATGTTAGGGCCCCATAGACTTTAACAGTCTTCCACGGCTTTCGAATTTGCCACGAACACTACATAATATTCGCTGTTCGGCGAACACCCGATGTTCGCGTCGAACTTATGTTCGACTCAAACATCGGGCTCATCCCTAGTTTTAAAATGAGCTGCAGTTCAATGAGTAAAATAAGTATTTGATCCCCAAGCAAAACATGACTTAGTACTTGGTGGAGAAACCCTTGTTGGCAAGCACAGAGGTAAGACATTTCTTGAAGTGAAGTTTGGTTTGCACACATCTCAGGAGGGATTTTGGTCCACTCATCTTTTACAGATCTTCTCTAAATCCTTAAGGTTTCTTGGCTGTCGCTTGGCAACTCGAAGTTTCAGCTCCCTCCATAAATTTTCTATAGGATTAAGGTCTGGAGACTGGCTAGGCCACTCCATGACCTTAATATGCTTCTACTTGAGCCACTCCTTTGTTGCCTTGGCGGTATTTTTGGGTCATTGTCATGACACCCATCCATGACCCATCTTTATTGTTCTGGCTGAGGGAAGAAGGTTCTCATCCAAGATTTTAATATACATGGCCCTGTCCATTGGCCATACGGACGATACGCTTGCGAGGGGCTCCGTGACGTCAGTACAGCCACCCATCTGGTTCTATTTTTTTATGCTTCATACTCCTGCACTGGGAATCAGTGCTATCCTTGTGAGTAATATTCTTTTATTCAATAATTTTTATACTTTTTCAATGAGACTGACTCTTGGACACTGCAAGTGGACCTTCATCTTCATATTAACCCTGTGGAAGGGAATGCATGAGTGACCTTGCTGTTAGCGCAGAAGGTCTACTCAATGAGCTGGTGACTGCACAATTCATTCGCCTTCCCATATACCCCGATGTCCTGATGTTATTTGACCATCCGGCTTTTTCCATCTTTTGGCTGTGTGTGATGGAGTGTCATTCCAAGTCACTGTTGAGCCCTGGCATCATTTGTATACATCGCGTGTTTTTTACATTGTTCTGGTAAGCAGTTTGGCAGCACGTGGGTGTGGTGTGCTTTCTCTGTGCACACTGAAGTTTGGTGGAGGCTTCACGTCATCTCTACTTTCCAAATAATTCTTACGGACTTATTTATTTACATAATTACTTTGTTCAATTTAGCGCTGCATTTGGATTTTTTTTCTTATATAGACAGGTGTGTGGCTTTCCTAATCAAGTCCAATCAGTATAATCAAACACAGCTGGACTCAAATGAAGGTGTAGAACCATCTTAAGGCTTATCAGAAGAAATGGACAGCACCTGAGTTAAATACCGTATTTATCGGCGTATAACACGCACTTTTTTCCCCTTAAAATCAGGGGAAAGTTGCAGGTGCGTGTTATACGCCGATCCCCCTGCGATCCGAGCTGTCACTTGTTCAAAATCGCGGACCGCGATTTGAAAATGGCGCCGCCGGCGCCGAAGTACACAGAGCCGGTCCTCGGCTCTTTCCGGCGGCTCTCGTTTACTTTCGGTTTCACTCGTAGTCCGGAGCGGAGCTATCCGAGTAGGTTCGGATAGCTCCGCTCGGGACTACGAGTGGAGCCGAAAGTAAACGAGAGCCGCCGGAAAGAGCCGAGGACCGGCTCTGTGTACTTCGGCGCCGGCGGCGCCATTTTCAAATCGCGGTCCGCGATTTTGAAGATGTGACAGCAGGGACAGGGGATCCCAGGCTGCACTGGGGCAAGGCTGCACTGGGGAAGGCTCCACTGGGGAAGGCTCCACTGGGGAAGGCTCCACTGGGGAAGGCTCCACTGGGGAAGGCTGCACTGGGGAAGGCTGCACTGACAAGGCTGCACTGACAAGGCTGCACTGACATGGCTGCACTGACAAGGCTCCACTGGGTAAAGCTGCACTGGGGAAGGCTGCACTGGGGAAGGCTGCACTGACAAGGCTGCACTGACATGGCTGCACTGACAAGGCTGCACTGACAAGGCTGCACTGACAAGGCTGCACTGACATGGCTGCACTGACATGGCTGCACTGACAAGGCTGCACTGACAAGGCTGCACTGGGGAAGGCTGCACTGACAAGGCTGCACTGACAAGGCTGCAATGAAGGACATTTAAATGTAAGTTTTTTTCCCTTCAACTTCCCTCCTAAAAGTTTTTTTTCCTTAAAATTCCCTCCTAAATTGGGGTGCGTGTTATACGCCGGTGCGTGTTATACGCCGATAAATACGGTATATGAGTGTCACAGCAAAGGGTCTGAATACTTAGGACCATGTGATATTTCAGTTTTTCTTTTTTTTAAAAATGTCAACAATTCTGTGTTTTTCTGTCAATATGGGTTGCCGTGTGTACATTAATGAGGAAAAAAAATGAACGTAAATGATTTTAGGAAATGGCTGCAATTTAGCAAACAGTGAAAAATTTAAGGGGGTCTGAATACTTTCCGTCCCCACTGCGTGTGTGTATATGTATATATATATTATATATACACACAGTATCTCACAAAAATGAGTACACCCTCACATTTTTGTGAATATTTTATAATATCTTTTTATGTGACAACACTGAAGAAATTACACTTTCAGTTTCAGGGTCTCTTCCTATAGCCTAGCCCATGATGCTCATGAACTCTGCAATGTAGTTGAGCATCATGGGCAATGTAGTTCCAAAACATCTGGGGGGGGGGGAAGGTTTTCCATCACTGGCCTAGGCCATCTTTATGTAGAGCAACAATTCTTTTTTTCAGATCCTCAGAGTTCTTTGCCACGAAGTGCCATGTTGAACTTCCAATGACCAGTATGAGAGAGTGAGAGCAATAATACCAAATTTAATACACCTGCTCCCCATTCATACCTGATACCTTGTAACACTATTGAGTCACATGACAACAGGGAGGGAAAATGGCTAATTGGGCCCAATTTGGACATTTTTATTGTAGCAAAGTGTCATTTCTCCAGTGTTGTCACATGAAAAGATATAATAAAATATTTACAAAACTTTATCACTTTTATTTATGTATATATATGAGAGAGAGAGAGAGATTAAATCGGTAGTAAACTCTTTAAAAAAGAAAAACCCCTGCAAGGCAAAGGCATAATGCATCTATTACTAGCATATTATGTAGGACTTATCTTAAAACGAAGCTCTCCGGCGGCGCACTGTCACCGCTACAGAGGCTTCCATCTTTACCCAGTCTTCGTGGTTTGCGGGCTGCGGTAGCCTAAATGGGTGAGCCACGATGACTTCACTTCTTATGCATTTGCGTGGGAGTCTCAGCCGCGCCACACAGCTCTAAAGGAACGACACGGGTATGTCGTTCCTTTAGAGCACATTTGCCTATGTCATCTACTGATGTTCGATAGAATATCTCCTAAACAGTGCTTTATTATAAGCTTACCTGTAGTTATTATTATTATTATTATACAGTATTTATATAGCGCCAACAGTTTACGTAGCTGTAGTTAAAAATAAACAACGGCGTTTACTACCAGTTTACATGCTGGGTCTTGTAGAGCACAAGAGAGTACTTTCTGTGTATTTGTTTTTCCACAGAACCCTGGATGGTCAGTTAGTGATGATGTAAGGGGACACCATTTTAGTTGATTTCAGAAATTTAGCTTAATTAGGCATACCATGGTAAAATCTTAATTTATGTGGGGAAAATAGGTTTAACCACTTCAGCCCCGGAAGGATTTGCCACCTTCCTGACCAGGCCATTTTTTGCGATTTGGCACTGCGTCGCTTTAACTGACAATTGCGCGGTCGTGCGACGTACCTAAACAAAATGTATGGTATGTCCTTTTTTCTCCAAAAATAGAGCTTTCTTTAGGGTAATATTTGATCACCTCGGCAGTTTTTATTTTTTACGCTATAAACAAAAAAAGAGCAACAATTTTGAAAAAAACACAACAGTTTGTAGTTTTTGCTATAATAAATATCCCAATTTTTTCAAAAGAAAAACAATTTTTTTCCTCAGTTTCGGCCAATATGTATTCTTTTACATATTTTTGGTTAAAAAAAAACGCAATAAGCGTACATTGATTGATTTGCGCAAAAGCTGTATCGTCCATAGGTGTGCGCAGCCTATTACATTAGGGTGTGCACCCCAAAGCTTAAACACATATGTGTGTGTGTTTTCATTTGTATATATACTGACGGTGTTAGTAGATCAGCGGATGGTGTCAGTAATGCAGTGGACGGTGTCAGTCGTTTTTATTTTTTATTATTTTTTACAATTTTAGTTTTTTTACAACTTTTTAGGAGCCCCAGTAGGGGGCTTTGGTGGAATATCAGGGGTCTAAACGGGGAATCTGCACCACACAGGGTGATTAGGGTATGGCCAGGCACACCTGGCATACCCTGTGCGCACGCCTATGGTAGCGTCTACAACATAGGGAATAGATTTATGTCATTTTTATTATTTTTTATTTTTTACTAGTAATTGCGGCTATCTGCAATTTTTATTGGAACTGCGATATTGCGGCTGTCAGATCGAACACTTTTGACACTATTTTGGGACCAGTGACCTTTATACAGCGATCAGAGCTAAAAATAGCTATTGATTACTGTATAAATGACATTGGCAGGGAAGGGGTTAGCACTAGGGGGGCAATCAAGGGGTTAACTGTGTTCCCTGGGTGTGTCCTAACTGTGGGGGGGATGGGTCTGACTAGGGGAGGAGAGAGACCGGTGTTCATACTTGGTATGAACACACAATCTCTCTCCTCTCCCCTAAGAGAAATGGGATTTGCGTGTTTGTTTCTCGCTCTGTCACGAGTGCCTCTGGCGGCGTGCACCAGCTGTCACGTCTTAAAGGAGCAATGTACAGCTACGGTGATTTGCCCAGCCAAGCCAACCTGCTGCAGTATAACTGCGGTGGCTGGTCATGTAGTGGTTAATATATGTCCTGTCACTGTGGGGAAAGTCCCTTACCTTGAGCTGATACAGGAAGTGGAAATAAACCCCATACCTCAAACGTAGTGTTCTCCCACTAAAGTGCTGTATTCGTGCATATATAACCAAAACGTTGTGCTTTCACCTTCTTGTGCCTCCTCTGTGCTTTCAGAACTCTCACCTTAAAAAGGCTACATTAAAGCCTTATAATTGTAGTATCTGGGTTGATGTTGCCTCTGGCTCTGTTCCAGGATTTTCAGGGATCTCCGGGCAATCCTAGGTATTGTTCCCTTTACGGTTCTCTCTCCCACACTCACTCCATATCTTAAGGTTAAAAAAAGTAATCCTCCATAGTGTAGTAGTTAAAAGTATGAATCATTTATTAAAATAGTAGCTCTAACAGTTAAAAATGCCCTACGCATTACGTTAAGGCACGTGATTTCAATAGGGATCATGTCCCTTGACCCAGACATGAACCCTAGCACTAACCTAGATCAAACCTTCATCTAGGTATTTTTTCTTAATTTAATTTTTTTCTAATATTTATTTATTTTTACACACACCTTTTTTTATTTTCACTATAAAATGTATCTTTCCTTTCCATTCACAAAGAGAGAAACACAGGAGCGGGCTTCACAGTGACTGATCAATGTGGTAGTCAATCATAGGCTACCACAGCGATCAGGTGACCCTGAATCGGGAGTTCCCGTGTACTGATCTTTAGTACATGGAACTCTTGGTGGGACCCCGGTCTCTGTGCTGAGAGTGCGCTGTGCAGCACGCTCCCAGCACAAAGGGAGATACGCAAATGTGTGGCTCCACGGAAAGAAAGCCCAGGTCAGTTGGGTTGCATATTTGTGTTATGTTGGCGTCAAGGGGTTAATAATTATAATACCAAAATTAGTGTGTGCTGTAAATTTGCTTTCAGCATTGTATTTGGTGATTAAACCTTCTTTCCCCCAGAGTGGCCCCTTGTAAGTAAAGAGTTGCCCCCTTTTCCTCTGTGTTGACCTTCAAGTGAATAACTCAACACCAAGTTCACTATATTGGACTACAACAGTACAGGAATTTGTTGTGCCAGATGCAAACGAAATGAATAATGAAATACAAAAAAATAAAAAAAGCTGCTAACACTAGATTGCTTGGTAAAATTGAAAGAAATTTTTAAGCGCTACGCCTCCTTTCCCACTATATGGGACTACTTACAGTAGATATAAAAAGTCCACACACCCCTGTTAAAATGTCAGGTTTCTGGGCAGGGGAAGGGGAGGAGTTCTGGTATGTAGCAGGCTCACTCTGAGCACCTGAGCCCTGTCTCCACCCGACCACCCATCCGGCTGAAGTGTCAGCAGTGCCGGAGGTATGGAGGAGTAAGGCGCTGGAAAGTCTGAATGGCTCTTTGCAGGGGATAGCTGCCTGATCTGTCAGCACGGCCCCCCCCTCCCCACGGCTTCCCACCTGCTTTCTGCCCCGCTGCACTGAGAGGAACGGAGGAGCTGTGGACACCTGGAGCTCTGTGGAGGACAATCCATTGCAGGAACTGGCAGCACAGTACCTCTGGTTGTATGAAGGAAAATCAAGGGCATGGGATGCAGGTACAGACCCAGAAAGGACATGGATGCTGGGCGGCTGCCCCCCCTTCACTGCCCCATCAGCTGAGAGGATGTGGTAATGTAAAAGCTGAAATACAAATAACATACTGAGCGTCTGTCTACTTAAAACTGCATGGGAAAATAACTGACATCTGATTGTCTGCTTGCTAAATGCTGCTGAGCTATCTGAAATCTTTTGCTTCTGACATTACCTGCTATGGCTAAATGCCTAAGTGCCTTTAACCATTGGAAATCTGCATGGGTTCTTAAATGACTGTTTAAATAACTGTGATTAAATGCTACTGAGCGACCTGATTTTCTTTTGCAAGTTGCTGCTCCTACTATTGCCTGCTGCAGATAAGTACTTTCGCTTACACAGTGAAAGATTTATGTGCCTAGAACTTCAAAAAATCGCTGCTACTTGCTTATCCGCTTGCCAATCGCTAACTATTGCTGGGCTATCTGGTCCTGTTTTTCACAAATTGCTGCTTTGTATTCTTTAGCAAGAGACTAAATCCCTGTAGTTTCTTAAATTACTGATTATAAAGGTGCTGAGGGATCTGATCTTACCTGTTAAATTGCTGCTCCAGTCTCTGCCTATTACAGATAAATCGCTTCTAATCGCTGGAAACTCTCATTAATAACTATTACCAGCAATGATTGAGGAGTGCCTCCGACAGTCATTCTATTGTGAACACCATTGACTGATATGTGCTGCGATTCTCTGTTTTTTTCCCTAGCAAAGCTATTGCTGGCTACGAATAACCACCATTATTTTTGCCAATCAATTTGTCATGCAATTTAGCTTTGTGTGGGTGGAGGATTGCGGACACCTACCTGTTTTACCTGCTATAAAAGGATGTGGTGGTCTTTTTTTTTTTTCTTTGAAGAGTGCCATTATTTAATGACAAACACAGCTTCCTTCCCTTTTTTCTGGGGGGAATAATATTACTAGAAGGTGGACGAGAAATATGGCTAAATGTTAAGTATAACGGTGGTTGAGAACCGAAGGATTACCTGCTTCTTCTACTCTTTACTGGGTCCAAAGTTTGGTGGGGGTAATATGTATTGATATTCTCTATGAATAATTATTGCTACATATTCTGCAAATTCTACCAAGGATCCTAAAAGCATAATGGCCCACGGATAATATATGTGGATAAACACCACCTACCGGTAATTATTCAGTGAAGGGACCTGGGCGGAGAAATCCTAACTCCTATCTTAACAAGAATTTTGTCAAGGTAGAGCTAATCACAATGAGGGGGAAATCAAATAAAACAGTAAAAGGGGTCCCACCTGCTGTTAGCCCAGGGGGTATTCAGCGGTTTGACTGTAGACACGAGCCTGGTGGAGAATGGGCACAGTAGCCCTAGGCAGACAACTGCAACACAGGCCGGGGCTGGTAAACCCAAAGTGACAGCTGTAGAGACTAAAGTGGGTAAAACTAATGACACGTCTGTCACACGGTCAAGAAAATCAGGGGAAAGCTCCCAAGGAGGCGCTAAGACACCTAATGGGGACCAGAAGAGAGAAGGAGGGGCATCTCCTGGGATTGAAGAGGACCTAGGGCCAGACACGGCCCAAGCAAACCTAAGCCAAATTAAAGAGATGCTGACCGAGACACTATCTAAAGTTGAAATATCATTGAAAGCTGATATAGCAGCAGTGAGAGCAGATATTGGGCAGGTTCTCAGTCGAGTAGAAGAAATAGAGGAGAGAATGGATAAATATGACCAAAAACTGGTGGAAATGAGTATGCGAATGGAATCCCTCCAAAAAACGAATAGGTTGCTGCTATATAAAATCGAGGACCAGGAAAATAGAAGCCGAAGAAAAAACCTGAGGATAAGAGGAATAGCAGAGAAATATAAAAATGATGAATTAAGTAAAGTGATGCAGGATTTGTTTAACCCCATGCTAGGGAGAAAGGAAGTTGAAACATTGAAGCTGGACAGAGTACATAGGATCACAAGATATCAACCCAAGGTGGACGACAATCCAAGAGATGTAATAGTAAGGTTCCACTATTATAAAGAGAAAGCTAAAATTATGGAAAATATCAGGAAGATGGCCAGAATCTCATATGACGGAACTGAACTGCAAGTATTCTCAGATTTATCAGGAGAAACGTTGGCAAGAATAAGACTCCTTAAACCATTAACAGAACAAAAGCGGGCATTAAATGTACCATTCCAATGGGGATTCCCAGCTTGTCTCAAAGGGAAAAGGGACGGTCCCAGTGCAGTTCTGAGATTTCCTGAAGATCTCCCAGACTTTTGCAGTAAACTGGACCTCCCTTCTCCGGCCTTGCCGGGCTGGGAGGAGAATAATGGAATAGTGGTACCTTTTAGTAATATGCAATGGATACGCAGCCGGGGGGGAGGGGGTAGAGTGTGATTATTGTCCTCACTCCAGAAGGAGTGAGGGAAAAAGGGAAAAAAAAGGAAAAAAAGAAAAGGGAGATAGAAGAGAAAATGGATGAATGGGGGGGTCGGCAACTGGAGAGCTGTTTCCCCTTAGAAGGTATGGCGACCAAACGACATCAATATAGATGCCGTTGGACCCATACACGGAACAAATATAGAATTTGTTCACCCCCTAACAGAGAGGAGTACTGGGAGGGGGGCAGGGGGGGGTGTGGTGTGTGTTTTTTTTTGTTTGTTTTTTTCCTTCGGGTCTCTCTCTCTCCCTTTTCTTTTCCTATCTACCTCTCTCCTGGTGGGGACACTTGGATATCCGCGGGGGGAAGGGGAGGTAGCCATTTCCAATATGAACTATGACTACACTGAATTTAGTAAAATATAATGTGAGAGGCTTAAGTACCCCAAGGAAAAAGTTTAAAGTAAATAAGGAACTACAGTATTATGGGGCGAATGTGTGGCTTGCCTTCAGGAGTCACATATCTCGCATTCCTCGGGGAGTAGGCTATCTTCACAGCTCTTCCCTACATGGTTCTGTGGGGACTCAACATCAAGTTACTCACGGGGGGTTGCAAAAGGTTTCCACAGGAATACACTGTTTGTAATAAGGGAGCAGTTGGCTGACCCAGATGAGAGATTTCTTTTCATAAAGGGGAAACTGTTTAACATGGAGTGTACTCTGGCAAACATTTATTCTCCAAATAGAGACCCAGATAGGTTTTTGAGGAAAACCTTGAGAAAACTGTCAGAATTTAAGGAGGTGAAACTGATAGTCACAGGAGATCTCAATATGTGCGTAGACCCACGGTTAGATACCACGGGAAGCCTTCCCCGATTGTCAGCTCCGAGACAGAATAGAATAAGGAAGCTACTATTAGAGCATCAGATTATGGATGTCTATTATAAAGAGAAAGCTAAAATTATGGAAAATATCCGGAAGATGGCTGGAATCTCATATGAAGGAACTGAACTGCAATTATTCTCAGATTTATCAGGAGAAACGTTGGCAAGAAGAAGACTCCTTAAACCATTAACAGAACAAAAGCGGGCATTAAATGTACCATTCCAATGGGGATTCCCAGCTTGTCTCAAAGGGAAAAGGGACGGTCGCAGTGCAGTTGGACACTGCAAGTGGACCTTCATCTTCATATTAACCCTGTGGAAGGGAATGCATGAGTGACCTTGCTGTTAGCGCAGAAGGTCTACTCAATGAGCTGGTGACTGCACAATTCATTCGCCTTCCCATATACCCCGATGTCCTGATGTTATTTGACCATCCGGCTTTTTCCATCTTTTGGCTGTGTGTGATGGAGTGTCATTCCAAGTCACTGTTGAGCCCTGGCATCATTTGTATACATCGCGTGTTTTTTACATTGTTCTGGTAAGCAGTTTGGCAGCACGTGGGTGTGGTGTGCTTTCTCTGTGCACACTGAAGTTTGGTGGAGGCTTCACGTCATCTCTACTTTCCAAATAATTCTTACGGACTTATTTATTTACATAATTACTTTGTTCAATTTAGCGCTGCATTTGGATTTTTTTTCTTATATAGACAGGTGTGTGGCTTTCCTAATCAAGTCCATTCAGTATAATCAAACACAGCTGGACTCAAATGAAGGTGTAGAACCATCTTAAGGCTTATCAGAAGAAATGGACAGCACCTAAGTTAAATATATGAGTGTCACAGCAAAGGGTCTGAATACTTAGGACCATGTGATATTTCAGTTTTTCTTTTTTTTAAAAATGTCAACAATTCTGTGTTTTTCTGTCAATATGGGGTGCCGTGTGTACATTAATGAGGAAAAAAAATGAACGTAAATGATTTTAGGAAATGGCTGCAATATAACAAACAGTGAAAAATTTAAGGGGGTCTGAATACTTTCCGTCCCCACTGTGCAGTTCTGAGATTTCCTGAAGATCTCCCTGACTTTTGCAGTAAACTGGACCTCCTTAAACCATTAACAGAACAAAAGCGGGCATTAAATGTACCATTCCAATAGGAATTCCCAGCTTGTCTCAAAGGAAAAAGGGACTGTCGCAGTGCAGTTCTGAGATTTCCTGAAGATCTCCCAGACTTTTGCAGTAAACTGGACCTCCCTTCTCCGGCCTTGCCGGGCTGGGAGGAGAATAATGGAATAGTGGTACCTTTTAGTAATATGCAATGGATACGCAGCCGGGGGGGAGGGGGTAGAGTGTGATTATTGTCCTCACTCCAGAAGGAGTGAGGGAAAAAGGGGTAGAAAAAAAAGAAAAGGGAGATAGAAGAGAAAATGGGGGGCTGGTGGGAGGGGTCGGCAACTGGAGAGCTGTTTCCCCTTAGAAGGTATGGCGACCAAACGACATCAATATAGATGCCGTTGGACCCATACACGGAACAAATATAGAATTTGTTCACCCCCTAACAGAGAGGGGTAATGGAAGGGGGAGGGGGGGCAGGGGGGTGTGGTGTGTGTGTTTTTTTTTTTTTTTTTTTTTTTTTTCCTTCGGGTCTCTCTCTCTCCCTCCCTTTTCTTCTTTCCCTATCTACCTCTCTCCTGGTGGGGACACTTGGATACCCGCGGGGGGAAGGGGAGGTAGCCATTTCCAATATGAACTATGACTACACTGAATTTAGTAAAATATAATGTGAGAGGCTTAAGTACCCCAAGGAAAAAGTTTAAAGTAAATAAGGAACTATAGTATTATGGGGCGAATGTGGTTTGCCTTCAGGAGACACATATCTCACATTCCTCGGGGAGTAGGCTATCTTCACAGCTCTTCCCTACATGGTTCTATGGGGACTCAACATCAGGTTACTCACGGGGGGTGGCAATAGGTTTCCACAGGAATACACTGTTTGTAATAAGGGAGCAGTTGGCTGACCCAGATGGGAGATTTCTTTTCATAAAGGGGAAACTGTTTAACATGGAGTGTACTCTGGCAAATATTTATTATCCAAATAGAGACCCAGATAGGTTTTTGAGGAAAACCTTGAGAAAACTGTCAGAATTTAAGGAGGTGAAACTGATAGTCACAGGAGATCTCAATATGTGCATAGACCCACGGTTAGATACCACGGGAAGCCTTCCCCGATTGTCAGCTCTGAGACAGAATAGAATAAGGAAGCTACTATTAGAGCATCATATTGTGGATGTCTGTAGAATTAGACATCCAGAGGCCCGTGACTACACATTCTATTCATCAGTACATGGGTCATTCTCTAGAATAGACTATGCACTGATAGAGCATCAACTGCTTCCCTCACTCAAAGAAACGGAAATAAAAACCATCTCTTTTTCGACCATGCCCCAGTAATAGTACGACTGGAGGTAACATAAGGCCCTCCCACGGGTAGGATGTGGAAACTGAATGGTTCCTTGATCCAAGACTCTGAGGTGAATAGGCGAATAGAACAGGAGTTGGAGGAATTTTTTCTTATAAACGACACATCAGAAATCTCTAAGGGCACCCTGTGGGAAACCCACAAAGTCTATATAAGGGGTATTCTAATAAGCATTGGGGCAGGGAAAAAAAAGGAAAAGGGGAAAAAAGATCAATAATCTCCGTAAAGAGATACATGAATTAGAACAACAGACGAAACCCAAGGGCATCTCAGAGAGGGTAGAACTTAAGAACAAAAAAGAAGAACTGGTAGTACTAATAGAGCAGGAGAAGAAACGGGCCTTTCATATAGTGGATAAAGAGAAACACCAGTGGGGCGATAAACCTGGGAAATGGTTAACGAGGGCAGTAAAGGAGAAAAAAAACTCCTCTTTTATAGCTAAAATCCAACATATGAAAGGGGAAATAGTGCATTCATCTCCTGAAAAAGCAGGGGTTTTCCATTATTATTATAGTCGGCTGTATAATGTGAGACAGATAGAAGAAAACAGAGGGAGTAAGGAAGGAATCCTAGAGTACCTGCAGGGGCTTGACCTTCCAGCGGTCCCTGAAGAGGAATTGGAACTGCTAGATGCCCCAATAACACAGGAAGAAGTCCTAAGAGCAATTTAGGATATGGCAACGGGGAAGAGTCCTGGCCCCGATGGGTATTCTACTACATACTATAAGAGGTTCCAAAAGCTACTTTCCCCTAAACTATGATTACTTGAACGCTCTGGCAGAAGGGGAAAATCTTCGGGAAGAGGCATTGATGGCCTATATTACTCTGATTTTAAAAAATGTCAAGGACCCAATGGCACTGGAGAGCTATAGACCAATATCATTGCTAAACACCGACATAAAGATCTTTGCAAAAATAATAGCGGGAAGATTAAAACCACTTCTGTCCTTACTTAATTTGGATATAAAGATCTTAGCCAAGATTATGGCGTTACGCCTCAATCCAATCATAGGTGGCCTTATACATAAAGACCAAGTTGGCTTCATTCCAAAACGTCATGCAAGTGACAACATTCGACGCGTGATTCTGCTCCAACACCTAGCCCGAACACGCCAGATCCCCATGCATCTACTCTCTCTTGATATTCGTAAGGCGTTTGACACAGTCTCATGGCCTTACCTTAACTATGTACTCCAGAGATGGGGATTTGGTCCCAATTTTCTGCAATGGGTTAATTCCTTATATAACCAACCACAAGCTTATGTTAAATACTCAGGATACTGTTTGGACTGTTTCCAAATTTTTGGAGGTACTAGACAGGGGTGCCCCCTCTCCCCCCTAGTATTCGCACTAGCGATAGAACCCCTAGTAGCCCTCCTAAGGGCAAATCAAAACATCAAAGGCCTTGATATAGCCTCTACATCACACAAGTTATGCTCATTTGCAGACGACGCACTACTATTTGTCACTTCTCCTCAATCTACACTCCCCAACCTTATCTATCTTCTAGACAAATTTTCCCTAATATCAGGTCTGGAAGTTAACCAGTCTAAATCAAAGGCTCTCAACGTATCTTTTTTTTTTTTTTTTTTTTCCCACTTCAGCAAACAATAGTTAGAGGGCTAAATCAGCTCGATGTTCATTAACTGTCGCCTTCTCAGGTTCACATCATAGTGGATTATGCATTTCCTCATTTCCTTTTATGTCATCACAATAAAAGACTTTATTACATAGCTTTACCAGCAAATCCCTTATTTCTCCGACCTCCTAAGCCCAGCTGTAGCTATGCTAAGGCCCGATATCAGGTGAAGCTTATCTTATTCTGAGCCAGTTTGGAGAAAAAAGGAACGAGTGAAAGGAAAAAGAGAAACAAAGAGGAATAAGAAAAGAAGGGTATATAAAAGCAGACTTATGGGCTCCCCATGCCCGTCATCTACTGACTTAGCCAGTGTTATACAAAAAAAAAATAAAAATTACCAGTTCCCAAATCCACCCCCCCCCAACCCTCCCCTATGTTTAACATGAGCCCATCTAGATTCTTGTTTGGCTAAAAATATACATATCGAGACCACCTCACAATAGCACCCATTGCCATCAAGGGTTCCAGTTACCCATATACCTATATTAAGCCCATCTCTTGGTCTACTCCGCGCCTTGCCCACTATTGGGGGCGCCTCACCTTCTCTGTCCATAGCTTCCACATACTTTCAAATTCCTGAAGGTTGCACCTCTTTATATACTCCAATCTTTCCCTACCCAGGGTTTCGTTAATTGTAGAGATCCAGTCTTTCACAGTAGGGGGGTCCTTTGATTGCCATCTTAGTGTTATCATCTTCCTGGCCTGAAACAGAGCCCACTTAATGGCTAGCGTAATGCTCAGTCTCTCTCCCATCACTCTTCTATGCCCCAGGATACAGACAATGGCCTCCTTTGCCACTGTAGTGCCAAAAATATTTCCCAAACTCTCGTTTACCTCCTCCCAGTATCTGAACAGCTTGGGGCACCTCCACAACATGTGGATGAGATCTCCCGTCCCCCGACACCTAGGACAATTGTCATTGGGCCTTCTCCCAAACTTAAAAAGTCTTTTAGGTGTATAATAGGCTCTATTTAACAGCAACAGATGTGAAAGCCGCTGTGAAGGGGATACAGAGACCTGAACTCCCAACTCCAAGGTTCTCACCCATTGTTCCTGGGTCATTCCTCCTATATCCTCTTCCCATTTAGCCTTTAGTCCGTGGAGTATCCCCTCGCTGTTGTCTGATTTACTTAATTGATCATAAATTCTTGATATTACCCCTCTAGTAGGGGTTACCTGAATTATACACTGAAATAGAGGCATCTCTTCCCATCTCGGAGTCTGGGCTTTAAATTGAGCTTTAAGGGCATGTTCTAGCTGGAAGTACAGAAAGAGAGAACTCCGTGGCAGCTTAAATTCCCTGACTAGTTCCAGAAATTTCTTTAACTTGGTGCCGTTATAAAGTTGGCTTAGCCTTCTGATGCCAAGATTCTCCCACTCTCTGAATGTGCCTATTTTAAGGACTTCCTGCAAGTTGCGATTGTTCCAAATAGGAGAGTAGACTGTTGGATCTTCATACCTCATCATTTTCTTGACTGTTTTCCAGAGTTTAGTTATCAGTTTAATTGTTGGGAATTCGTCATGGAACATGTCCGCCTCTAGAGCTTAAATTATTGTGTTATGTGGGGCACTTAGCAATAGCAACTTGCCATTGGGGGTGCCTCCTTTCGTTATCCCACATCCCAATAACTGCTGCAAATGAGTTGAAAGAAAATAGCGCTCAGGATGTGGGTGGGCAAAGCCCCCCTCCCGAGTGGGAAGCTGGAGCACTCGAAGACGAATCCTGGCTTTCTTCCCCTTCCATATGAATTCCCTAAAGAGGCTATCAATTCTTTTAAACCACCTCTTGCCAATCCAGACTGGAGAGTTGTGCAGAACATATAGCAATTGTGGCATCCATACCATTTTTATTAAATTACATCTTCCTGCAGCTGACAGAGGCAGGCGTCTCCAAATTCCTATTTTTTGTTTAAATTTTTTTAATAGAGGAGCAAGGTTTTTGCTGATATATAGGGTGGGGTCCTTCGTCAGAACAATTCCCAGGTATTTCAGGGCGTCCACTATTACCATCTGGGGCATATCACATGCTATTAGCTCATTTATGGAGTCTATCGGCAAAAACTCGGATTTCTCCCAGTTTATCTCTAGGCCAGAGAAACTACCGAAGTCCTCCACTATCCTCATCGCACCCAGTAGTGAATTTCTCGAATCCCCTAGGAATAACAGGATGTCATCCGCATACAGGGCAATTTTTTTCCTCGCCCGATTTTCTCTGGAAGCCAGTTATCGCACGGCTTTCCCTTATGGAGATGGCCAGGGGTTCCATCGCCAACGCAAACAGCAGAGGAGAGAGTGGGCACCCCTGCCTCGTCCCCTTTTCCAACTCAAACCAATCCGAAAATTCGTTATTAATTTTTAATCTTGCCTTAGGGCAGGTATATAGCATTCTGATCCACCCTATAAGGGACGGGCCAAATCCAAATTTCTCCAGCACACGCCACATATAGCCCCACTCCACGCTATCAAAAGCCTTGGATACATCGAGGGTCATTAACGCTCTCGAGCCCTCATTCTCCGTTGGAGACTGTAAGTTCAAAAACGCTCTTCTAATGTTCAAGCTCGTAGATCTATTGGCTATAAACCCCGCCTGGTCCTCATGAATCAATTTATGAATAACTCCATTCAATCTTGCTGCCAGAACTTTAGCTAGAATTTTTACGTCTGTGCATAGGAGAGAAATTGGTCTATAAGCGGCCATGTCCAGGGGGTCTTTCCCTTCTTTCTGTAGCACAATGATTGTTGCTTCTAGCATTGATGCAGGCAGCTGGTCCCCCTCAAGCGCCCCACCCAGAGCTTTTAGCAGTTCAGGGATCAACACTTCGCCATAGTGTTTATAGGTCTCAATTGGAAGACCATCAGGCCCGGGTGACTTGAGGCTTGCCATGCTCGCTACTGCTTGATGTAATTCTGCTACAGTTATTGGGGAGTCTAATGTGACCCTTTCTTCTTGTGATATGGTGGGGATCGACAGCCCCCCTAGGAAGTCATCCATCTTAGCCTCCTTTCCCTTTTTCTGAGAGGAATAGAGTTTTTTATAATAATCCCTGAAGGCTTGTACTATTTTTGGGGTGCTTGATACTATATCTCCACTCTGCAATCTAATGGCGAGGATCGTGGATGGAGCTGTATTTGATTTTACTAGCATAGCCAGTGTCCTTCCCATTCTCTCACCTTCTACCATAGATTCCTGTCTCTGAAGTAGGTGCCTAGTCTCAGCTTTCTGTATGACCACTAGTTTATACACTTGTTGTTTCTCTTGCCAAGTGCTTTCCGACTCCGGGGTTGGATTTCTAATAAAATGATTTTCGGCCTCAAGAGCATCCCTCAGAGAGCTCTCTTCCTCACTCCCAGCCTCTTTGTTGAATTTAGCCATCTGCTGTATTAGGACCCCTCTAAGAAAAGCCTTGAGGGCGTCCCATAGCACAGGGGGGGACACCGTTCCCTGATTGATCTCAACAAATTCCCTTAGGGTGGGGAGAATCCCATCTGATTTTTTAATTGCTTCGAACCAGTACGGGCTTATACTCCAACCCTTCCGGGGTCTTGGTTCTCCTAGGTTTAGTGTAGCCATCATGGGGGAATGATCTGAGATGCCTCTTGGCCAATACATTATTTTTTCTAGCATCTGGAGTGCCCTGTCATTTCCCAGAACTAGATCTATCCTTGAGAGGGTGGAGTATGACGCAGAGCAGCAGGTGTATTGCAACACGCCTGGGTTCCACACCCTCCATAAATCTACTAGCCCCACTTCCTCCAAAAATAGGCTTAACCGGCTCCTCCCTGAATCCTCTGAGCATTTTCGTAGCGGGAATCTATCCAGCCTTTTGTCTAAGACCTCATTAAAGTCCCCTACAACTACAATCGGGACCTCTTTTTTATCTAGCAGAAATTCGTTCAATTTAAGCAGGACATCCAGATTGAAGGGCGGAGGGATGTATATATTTGCCACCACATACATGGCACCATCAATGGAGCAGAGTAGAAAGATATATCTACCCAGTTCGTCTATACCCCAGCTTTCACCAAGGTGCTCACCCCCTACTAAAAGGGGAGGGGAGCGCATGAAATTGGTGTTGAAATTTTTCCATCTGTAACTGCTGAATCCTTGGTTAGGTGGGTTTCCTGCAGACAGACCAGATCAACCCCACATCTCTCCATCATAGATAACACTGCCAACCTTTTAAGAGGAGTTCCCAGGCCCCTGACGTTCCAGGGTCCTATTTTCAGGGTCTTAGCTAACATTGGAGTACTGAAAGACATACATTGCCCCAACATGTGCTACCATATGTATCAAGATTCTTTATAAAGTAAAATTTATGCACCCCTTCACTCAAAATTCATTTTTTCCCCCTAGTGTATGCTGTATCAATTCTATATGCGTACATATTGTAAACTCTAAACCACGTGCTCATCTTAGTCATGTCTACCCTACTTTAGATAAGAATTTGCCACAGAAAGTGCTTGCATGTGCATGTATTAAAATAAAAAAATCTAAGTGATAGTCTGGATACCTCCAGAATAATTTCTAGTGGTATAAGTACTCGTGAAAAGTAATTTGCCCTCCCTAGCTCCCCACCCTCCCACCCCTTCCCTCCCCCCCCTTCCCTCCCCCCGCATTCCCCCCCCCTCTCCCCCACCCACACCCACCTATCTAGGTGAACCCCCGGGGGTTTACCATGACTGTTAACTCATCCACTAACACCACCCTTTTACACCAGGTCTTCCCACACAACTCCCCTCATGCAGACATCTATGTGCACCCATCCCCCCCGTCCCCCAATAAACAAAGACCATTAGCAGATGGCAGGTAGGGGTGGAATATTAAGGAACACAACCCACAAAGGAGAAAAAAGAAAAAGTAAAAGTAAAACCCCTATACCTCCCAATACCCTTATCGTACCACCCTATTAATACACTGGCCTCAACTTCCGGTTCCGGCGCCGCATGGAGTAGCTGCACCCTCTCACAGCTCCCGCTCTGAGGATGCCTAAATCCGCCTGTATATCCTGCCCAGAAGCCAGAAACCTCCCTCGGCCACCTTGGGCACCTACACCCGCTCTATGGACCGTTTTGTGGAGGTCCTCGGCTCCCGCTCCAACACGGCCCTGACGGCGCCGCCGGCCCAGCCGCAAATCGAGGCCCCGGCTTCGGCCTACACAGAAGTTCACACAGGCGCGCAGCAGCAGCACACGGCGGAGATGGAGGTAAGTGGAAGCACAGCTCCACACACATCCCTTCAGGCATCCCCTGCCCAGCCACATTCTCAGGTCTCCTCTCCTCAAGCACCCTTTCCCCAGGCCTTCTCCATGCCAGCTACATACCCACAGCTCGTCGGGGACCACAAAACTGAACGCATTGCACAGGCAGTGGCAGCACTTCTGTCCCCCATGATATCTGCTTCGGTAGAAAAGGCTGTCAATGCGGGGATGAAACAGATAAAGGCCCAGCTAGGAGAACACAACACTAGGCTAAACGAGCTAGAACATCGCCAATCAAGCATGGAGGAAGAGATGTACCAAGCTCAAGCCACGGAACAAGCACAAGACAAGACAAACCAATACATAATCCAAAAACTTGACGATTTGGAAAATAGATCCAGAAGGAGCAACCTGCGATTCGTGGGGATTCCCGAATCTCTCCAAGCATCTGCCCTAATGGACTTTTGCTCCCAACGCATACCCGAGGCGCTAGACCTAACAGGCCCCTGCACGGTGGAACGCGCTCACAGGATGGGGTCATATAGTGAAGAACGCAAGAACCCTCGGCCCATCATAGCCAAATATCTGAACTACTCTGACAAGGCTCTAATTCTTCAAAAATTTCGACAATCCCGCTCGCTTCAAATTGACGGGGTGAGGGTCCTGATTTTTGCTGACTACTCCATCGAAGTCTCAAAGAAACGCAAGGCCTTTCAACAGATATGCTCTGAACTCTTTAAGCAACAGATCAAATTCACCCTAGCATTCCCGGCCACCCTACGCCTCAAGACACCCAACGGGGACCAGCTCTCCTTCCAGGAACCCTCAGAAGCAGAAGCCTACATGCGGTCTTTGTTCCCCAACGCTCAACAACACACCCCTTCAAAAGGTACTTCAATCAACCGCTCCCTGGATCAACGAAGCCCGCGTAAAGACTCCCCCAAGCGATTCAGATCCTCGGTTCCGGACCAGCATCGCTATACTCACCGCTGAACAGAAACCTGAAACCTACCTCTATTGGTTTCCAAAATTTATGGACAGTAAATTTTTCTGTCCCCCCTCAGTTTCCACATATCCTCTGTTCCTCATCAACACGTAATGTATAATGTTTCTTATACATATGTTTGATTTTCCATTTTAAATGCTTTTTTTCTTTTAGGTTTCATCCTAGCAAATTAAAATTTTTAAATGTTTTCTCTACATCCTCCTGGCCTCACTGTGTGCGGACAACTGCACCCCCTCTCCCCCCCCCCATATATATGACCCCTTGGTGCCCACATGAACATTTGTCTCACGGCCAAGGGCTCTCTGAGGCTATACCATAACCGTCCCGAAATGGGAGTTGACCTACACAGTGACTCCATGCAGAAAAAAGCAAAGTTTCCATGTTCGTTTGTTTTATTGGTGATACTCTTCCCTATGTTGATTCTCCTACAGGTTAACTCCTCTCCCCCTCCCCCCTCTCTTCCACACGGCCCTAACCAAATCAAGTCCACTTTCTTCTTTTTCGAAATGGTATAGACTTCTCAGAAATTAGTTATGAAGGAGTTGCCATCATCCCTAAACAACATAGAATAGGAACCTCAAAAAATTGGGATTTTTAAGGCAACAAAAGGCAAAAGTATTTAAAAATTGATTAAATTTATTGATACAAAAATAGTATTAAAACGTGAATTAAACACATGGACATATACATTTGGAGGAAAAACAATATGATATATTACAGATGTGGCAAAAAATCCAACGCGTTTCAAAATAATTAAATTTCTTCTTCAGGGATAAATTTTGCCATAATCTGAAAGGCATAAAGGTAACATAAGTATACATACATACATATTTACAATACCAGAAAAGATAATGTGTGAAGAAAGCTTACAGTAATCATGATTGACCCAACGAATTCTCAGCATAACGCTCCAAAAATTTCCCCATCCGGTTAGTGAACAGTCTTTTATCGTGCAAAAGAGCCCCCAGATATCGAGATCCAAGGAGAGACGCCAAATTACCCCAAGTGAAAGAACAACGCTTGGGGAGAAGGGGGGTGTGTGCAATCTGAAAAGATATATATATATGTAAATTTATATGTCATCTGCGGAGATCAAAACCAACCTTGTATAAAAATATGAATTGAGTATGTCTTAGAGTATAAGAAGATTATTTTCCGTATGTAATAGAGAAGGAAAGTTTTCCTTCCTATAAAAAAGAAAATATAAAATATAAAAATTATGAAAAAAAAAAAAAAAAAAATATTCAAAACAGAAGTGAATAGATGAAAAATATGAGGGCTGACAAGGCCAATAATTAAACAGTGTGTGGGCACAAAGGCCTGAAGGATACAATAAAGCAGCGGAAATAATGCCAAAAAAATTTAAAAAAAAGTAATGATAATGAAATGTGGAGAGATATATCTCCCTTCCCAAGTAGTGTCCACAATATGGGAAAAGAATCCAAAAAAGAAGTGGTAAAAAGGTAGAGTGTATCATTCAAGCAAGGAGACAAAATGCGGTAATGATTAAGGCTTACCGAATATAGAATCCGCACACAGGTCCAGAGGGGACAGAGATCCGTCCTAAATCAGAGCACAGGCCCAAGGACTGTCCGTTCTCCTCAATGGGTAGCAGAGAAATGACGCTGGCGGCTCAGGGGCTCCCGGCTTTCTCCTTATGAGTCAGTGCTCTTGTTACGTTTAACGAGCGTGGGGCGATGACGTCACTCCGTCAAACGGAAGTGGCGTCACTTCCCTCGCTTCATTATTGGTTAAGAAAATGTGTCCATCTTGTCGGGACGTAGGAAAAGACAGGCCGATCCTCCACCCCGCCCCCCCCCGGGCGTCAATGACCGGAAGGGCGCTGTGGAAGAGACATGCATTGCGGACACTGAGAAAGGAGCGCTCACGTGTCCGGAAGTAGAGACAGGCCGGCACTTCTGCTCCGCTCACCCCTCAACCTCCATGGTCAAAGACACATGTAAGGACAGGGGCTAACAGTACTGCTGCAAAGGACATCCGCAGCAGATTCCAGAGGATGCAGAGACATCCTCAGCCAGATCCACATGTGCATGGGAACATGTCAGAAGACAGTTCCCAACCCATTGTAGATCGAGAGGAAAAGTTTTTTGTAAAATATGTATCCTAGTCTCAAATAAAAATAAATATAAATAATGCATAGAAAATCAATCAATAAAAGATTGTCATATATAGCTGGACAAGTGGGAGAGAAAATTACCACATGTCCAGTATTAAAGCAGAGACTCATTTGTAGGAGGAAAAGAAAACCTCAAAAGGGAAATAAATCCTCCGAAGGAGAACAAAAAGCCCCCGACACAGAAAAATCCATTGTAAGCCAGCAGATGGCATCCAAGAGGCGCCACTAGATGGCAATTGAAAAAGGGGGCCCTTAAACCGAAGTTTGGGCCCCCCCACTGTGCCGGGTGCACGATATGACCACAAATCCGAATGGGGGGGATTGGACCGCCATCTAAGAAAGACTGTCCTATCACGAGAGCTGAAGCAAAAATTTGTACATACAATTAAATGAATAAATAAATCATGAAAAATAGTGTCATGGACGGGAAAAGGGAGAACAAGACAAAAAGTTCTCCCCACCAGCCCATGAGCTACCAATTGTAAAGGACAACAATGGAAAATTCATAAATCATACATATACATTAAAAAGTACCCCAATAGACATTATCATTTCACATATTAGTCCATAGGCTATATAAGTGTGGAAATATATGGATAGGAAGTGGGGAAATGGGGAAAAGAGGAGGGAGGAAAGAAAGGAGAGGAGAGGTTCAAGCCATGAAAATACAAGAGAGGCAGGGAAGATTAAATTCAGTCTGTTTTGCCAGAGCTAAAGCCTTCAAGAAAAGGTCTAAAACTTTCTGCCTCGTTTAGGCCTGGCGGGGTGGTGGCATCTAGATGTCTAATCCAACGCATTTCGCGTTGCAGAAGAGTCTTATTCCAGTCACCCCCTCGCAGGGGAACATGGACACGATCAACCACCGTGAAATTCACAGATGGCATCCTGTATCCATGTCCCCTGGCTACATGTCTGCCGAGGGGAAGATACAGGTTTCCAATCTGCATACTCAGCAGGTGTTTGCTGACGCGCTGTCTGAATTCTTGTCGGGTTTTGCCAATGTAAAAGGCCCCGCATTGACATTGTACCATGTAAACAACCCCTTGGGTCTGGCAATTAGCAAAGTGTTTTAATTGGAAATGCTCACCATTGGGTAGCAAAAATGAGGTCCTCTTCCCTATCACACTGCAAAAAGAGCAGTTGCCACACGGAAAAGTCCCCCATGTTTTACAGGGGTCCCTTCTTTGGTTCCCCTTATATTCGCTTTGAGTGAGTAGATCAGCTAGAGAACCTGCCTTCCGGAAGGTAATTTGTGGTTTTGAAGTTAACAGACTTCCTAGGATTGGGTCATCGGTCAAAATTGGCCAGTATTTCGTGAGAATTTTTCTTATGGTGCTGTGCTCGTTGGAGTAGCGTAGGATAATCCTTGTGGTGTCATCAGATTTGCGGATTTTGGTCCCAAAGATTAAATTGTGTCTATCTAGAATTTTGACACGGTTAAAGGCTTTTTTCAAGGAGGATTTGGTGTATCCCCTTGAAAGTAATCTTTTATTGAGCTTATCCGCCTCACACTGGAAAGTTTCCATCGTGGTGCAGTTGCGCCTCAATCTTAGGAACTGACTGAAGGGTATTGATTTTTTCAAAGGTTCCGGATGGAAACTGTCAGCATGCAAAAGGGTATTGCCGGCAGTTTCCTTCCTATACAGTGTGCTGGCCACTTGACCATTTTTGTTCTTGTAAATGGTAACATCTAGAAAATTGATTTGTTGGCGGTCATAGGACATGGTGAAAAATAGGTTCATATTGTTCTGATTCATTGCCTTAAGGCAGCTTTTTAAACTATCCTCTGGGCCGTTCCATATCAGGAAAATGTCGTCTATGTATCTTTGCCATAAGACGACATGTTCTGTATACATAGTTAGCTCATCGTTGGTCAAAAAGCCCTTTTCCCACTCCCCCAGGTACAGGTTTGCATAGGAGGGGGCGCAACAGGTCCCCATAGCAACACCCTGTACCTGGAGGTAGTGGGAACCTCCAAATAGAAACACGTTGTGTCGGAGGATGAAATCGAGCATTTCCAGAATGAATTGATTAAATTTCCATTCAGTGGTCGACCTTTGGCCTAGAACGCGACCCACCACAGCTACCCCCAGGTCGTGTGGTATACTATTGTACAGTGACTCGACGTCTATAGTCACTAAAAAGGATGATTCTGGAATTATAAGGTCATCCAATATCTGTAGTAAATGAATGGTGTCCTTGGTATAGGACGCCAATTCTAAAACATGAGGTCTGAGATGTTGGTCAATGACCTGACTAATGCTTTCTGATATACTACCATTACCAGATATAATAGGGCGACCCGGGGGATTGTGTAAATCTTTATGCACTTTGGGAAGTGCGTACATCCCCCATTCGGATTTGTGGTCATATCGTGCACCTGGCACAGTGGGGGATCCCAAACTTCGGTTTAAGGGCCCCCTTTTTCCATTGCCATCTAGTGGCGCCTCTTGGATGCCATCTGCTGGCTTACAATGGATTTTTCTGTGTCGGGGGCTTTTTGTTCTCCTTCGGAGGATTTATTTCCCTTTTGAGGTTTTCTTTTCCTCCTACAAATGAGTCTCTGCTTTAATACTGGACATGTGGTAATTTTCTCTCCCACTTGTCCAGCTATATATGACAATCTTTTATTGATTGATTTTCTATGCATTATTTATATTTATTTTTATTTGAGACTAGGATACATATTTTACAAAAAACTTTTCCTCTCGATCTACAATGGGTTGGGAACTGTCTTCTGACATGTTCCCATGCACATGTGGATCTGGCTGAGGATGTCTCTGCATCCTCCGGAATCTGCTGCGGATGTCCTTTGCAGCAGTACTGTTAGCCCCTGTCCTTACATGTGTCTTTGACCATGGAGGTTGAGGGATGAGCGGAGCAGAAGTGCCGGCCTGTCTCTACTTACGGACACGTGAGCGCTCCTTTCTCAGTGTCCGCAATGCATGTCTCTTCCACAGCGCCCTTCCGGTCATTGACGCCCGGGGGGGGCGGGGTGGAGGATTGGCCTGTCTTTTCCTACGTCCTGACAATATGGTTACATTTTCTTAACCAATAATGAAGCGAGGGAAGTGACGCCACTTCCGTTTGACGGAGTGACGTCATCGTAAACGTAACAAGAGCACTGACTCATAAGGAGAAAGCCGGGAGCCCCTGAGCCGCCAGCGTCATTTCTCTGCTACCCATTGAGGAGAACGGACAGTCCTTGGGCCTGTGCTCTGATTTAGGACGGATCTCTGTCCCCTCTGGACCTGTGTGCGGATTCTATATTCGGTAAGCCTTAATCATTACCGCATTTTGTCTCCTTGCTTGAATGATACACTCTACCTTTTTACCACTTCTTTTTTGGATTCTTTTCCCATATTGTGGACACTACTTGAGAAGGGAGATATCTCTCCACATTTCATTATCATTACTTTTTTTTTTTTTTTTTGGCATTATTTCCGCTGCTTTATTGTATCCTTCAGGCCTTTGTGCCCACACACTGTTTAATTATTGGCCTTGTCAGCCCTCATATTTTTCATCTATTCACTTCTGTTTTGAATATTTTTTTTTTTTTTTCATAATTTTTATATTTTATATTTTCTTTTTTATAGGAAGGAAAACTTTCCTTCTCTATTACATACGGAAAATAATCTTCTTATACTCTAAGACATACTCAATTCATATTTTTATACAAGGTTGGTTTTGATCTCCGCAGATGTGATATTTTCCACACAGAGGACATATAAATTTACATATATATATATATCTTTTCAGATTGCACACACCCCCCTTCTCCCCAAGCATTGTTCTTTCACTTGGGGTAATTTGGCGTCTCTCCTTGGATCTCGATATCTGGGGGCTCTTTTGCACGATAAAAGACTGTTCACTAACCGGATGGGGAAATTTTTGGAGCGTTATGCTGAGAATTCGTTGGGTCAATCATGATTACTGTAAGCTTTCTTCACACATTATCTTTTCTGGTATTGTAAATATGTATGTATGTATACTTATGTTACCTTTATGCCTTTCAGATTATGGCAAAATTTATCCCTGAAGAAGAAATTTAATTATTTTGAAACGCGTTGGATTTTTTGCCACATCTGTAATATATCATATTGTTTTTCCTCCAAATGTATATGTCCATGTGTTTAATTCACGTTTTAATACTATTTTTGTATCAATAAATTTATTCAATTTTTAAATACTTTTGCCTTTTGTTGCCTTAAAAATCCCAATTTTTTGAGGTTCCTATTCCCACTTTCTTCTTTTTCTTCCTCCCATACAACAACTTCATGCCTCCGGACACAACTGGCACTCTATCATACCTCCCTCACAATATTAAACCATACTTAACAGCACACACACCCTTTCAACCCCCCAATATGAAAATAATTTCATGGAATGTAAAGGGTCTCAGATCCCCCAAAAGAGAATGAAAATCCTAAGACATCTCAAGCGGCTCAAAGCCGATATAGCACTATTACAGGAATCGCACTTACCAGCCTCAGACTTTCATCGCATGCAGAAACTCTGGGTAGGCACTGTGCTAGGCTCAGAGGCAGCAGGACGCAAAGCTGGCGTTCTCCTGCTCATACACAAGAACCTCCCGTGCACAGTCCTGTCTGCGAAAAACGACGCTCAGGGCCGTCTACTCACGGTTCACATCAAAATAGTCTCCAAAGAACTAGTTATAACTAATGTTTATGCCCCTAATAATCCAGGCAGACAATTTTACACTGAACTATCCAGTTGGATACTAGCCAACACACATCTCCCTCATCTAATCGGAGGAGATTTCAATGACACCATCCATCAGATAGATGACAGATCTTCACAAAAAAGACCAAAACAGGGCACTAACCCACCACCCCCTTCCCTCCTGGCCAGCACCATGGAATCCATACATTTCCAAGATCTTTGGCGCCTTTCCCACCCGGCAGACAGGGAATTCACTTTCTACTCTAACCCACACAAAACATTCACCAGGATAGACTACCTCTTTGGCTCTGACAACCTTCTCCCCTACCTCCAGAACTCCAACATCCACGACATAACCATTTCTAACCATGCCCCTATAGAGGTGACACTGGACAATCTAGACCTACCTCCACACCACAATATATGGCGGTTCCCATCTTATCTGCACAACAACACTGACTTCCAAAATTACATCTCCGACGCATGGGCTGAATACTCCTCAAACAACGCCCCACACATACACAACCCCAACCTATTTTGGGACGCTGGTAAAGCTTTCTTAAGGGGCCGTATCATATCTTATGCAACCTCTTTTAAACGTAACAACCTGACTAAATACAAAGAGGCCAGCTCACGCTTACACCAGGCACAACGAGAAATGTACACTAAAGACTCCCCAGCAACACGCTCTGAATGGCAGATAGCAAAAAGGGAATTTGACATTTGGGTAATCACCCTAGAAAACACCAAGAAGGCCCATTTAGATGCCACATTCCATAAATTTGGAAACAAAGCAGGAAAACTCCTATCCAGATTATGCAAAGGTCCATTCCGCCCCACTCACATCACATCCCTTCGTGATAAAACAGGCGCCCTGCACGCCACTCCACTTTCAATTAACAAAGTCATGCAAAAATTCTACTCCACTCTTTATGCCCCAGATCCCATAGATAAACAAACAGCGCGCGCTTTTCTGGAAAAAATAACCTTACCCAAAATCTCCCCAACACAATTAGAAACCCTAAACGCACCTATCACTCTCCCTGAAATATCGACAACCATCCACAACTTAACCCTGTCCAAAGCCCCAGGCCCAGATGGATTCACCAGCGAATTCTTCAAAACCCTACAACCCCTACTAGAACCTACTCTTCTCCAAGTATATCAACATATATGGTCAGGGGGTGCATACCTACATTCGGGGAACCAAGCCATTATAAAACTACTGGCAAAAAAGGGCAAAGACCCCCAAGAACCGGGTTCATACAGGCCCATATCACTTCTCAACCTAGATGTGAAAATCCTCTCAAAAATCGTTGCCACTAGACTAGCAGATATTATGCCCTCCCTTATCCACTCCGCCCAGTCAGGCTTTATTAAAGGACGTACGGCCACCCTTAACATCCGCAAAGTTATGCTGGCCCTAGAACATGCAATGCATTACCCGAACACCGATCATGCCATTATCACGCTAGACGCGGAAAAAGCTTTCGATAACGTCAGTTTCGACTGGTTATCCATGACAATGACGGCAATAGGTTTCACTGGTCCCTTCCACCATCTAATTACCGCCATGTACACAGCTCCGACAGCAAGGTTAGTGGCGGCAGGTCTGCTATCAGAAGAAATTCACCTCCATAAGGGCACACGCCAGGGCTGCCCCCTATCGCCACTCCTCTTCAATATAGCACTAGAACCACTTTCCAGATATCTAACGTCTGTAGCCCCCCTACATGGCTTAAAGATAGGCCCACACGACCTACATACCTCACTTTTTGCAGATGACGTCCTTATATTTTCAGCCAACCCTACCTCAGATATGCTAACCATAAAAAATGTATTCGATGAATTTCGCTTGTGCTCGGGCCTCCGTATTAATTACAGCAAAAGCGAAATTCTTCCCATCGGCTCTCACTCCACACCAAAATGGACCCAACAATCAATTTTCCCTGTTGCTAAATCCCACATCACCTACTTGGGAATAAAAATAGGAAAACTCCCTTCTTCACTATATCACCTCAATTACCCTCCTTTATTGTCAAAAATAACTCAGGAACTAAATACCTGGATGGATCTGCCCCTTTCGCTTTTGGGAAGATGTCATTTAGTGAAAATGGTCAGTTTTGCAAGACTACTTTACCCAATGCAAACCATCCCTCTACTCCACCATAAAGATGTGACCTCACTCAACAACGCTATATCTAAATTCCTATGGCAGAACAAACGACCACGCATTGCTCTTAAAAAACTTTATCTTCCCAGACGCGAAGGGGGCATCAGTCTCCCTCACATCAGAATGTATAACCTTGCATGTTTGCTAAGAACAAGTCTAGACTGGATAACCCAGTCCTCTCGTTACTCAAACTTCTCTCTGGAATCCGACATGGCCCATCCCTACTCACTAGTAGCCCTCCTACACTGCAGATGGAAGTCAGTCCCCCCTCCCCACCAACATAATCTCCTATTAAGAGATACAGCAGTAGCTTGGAGAGCTAGGAAATCCAGCATTCCCGCCGAGTTTAGAACATAAATCCTTCAAAACATGGGAACAGAAAGGTCTAACGAAATTCTCCCTCCTCTGCAACATCCAGACGGGTCAACCATTACCCTTTGCCAACATCGCGGAATCCTTCTCTCTACCCTCCACACATATCTTCCATTATGGGCAATGTACCAGTTTTTTAAGGGAGGCGTGCAATCAAAACGAAAAAAGGTTCCAAACAAACGTCACAGACCAAATGATAATGAGTAATGCATACAAAATCTCGGACATATACAAACCACTCCTCAACAAGTCCTCTTCACCTCTCTCTTCATCGTCAATTAAAAACTGGAACAAAGACTTCCCTGATCCAAACCTAGTAGAAAAAATCATACAAGGGCTCAACGCTGTACAAAAGCTAACACCCAACGAAATATGGAGAGAAACACAACTGAAAATAGCCCACAGAGCATATATGCCTTTCTTATCTTCAAAAACAGACAAAAACAAAGCCTTCTGCCCACATTGTAACCACCAGAAACCATCCCTAGCTCATCGTTTCTGGCACTGCTCCTACATATCCACTTTCTGGGACCAAGTTCTTGCCTACATATTTGAAGTGACCCTAATTAAACTACCCAAGGATCCTTTGCTTCTTATCTTCGGCCACTGGGACCCAATACTACTGCCATGGTCCAAAACCGCCATCACCAGGGACAGCCCCCCAAAGAACCTGAAAGATACCACATCACAAAAAGGGTGGTCCTTGACTTGCCTATTAATCGCAAGAAGAACCATTTTGAAAAACTGGATTACACCGGTAAGCCCCAATATCACTCAAGTCAAACGGGAACTCATGCATCTTCTATTCAAAGACCGCCTAAACACGGACTTCAAGCAAAAAAACTCCTCAGAACACTTCTACTTCAAATGGCACGCCTTTATGCAATCATCTCTCTCACAAGAGGAAATAACAAACGTCAGCTCGTCCTCCTTCTCCTACTACGATCCCTCCCACCCGATGCCATCTCAAGACCACAGCCGGAGCCACACTCTAATCTCTGGCACCAGCCAACCCAATGCCAATGCCAATGTCAATGGGATTATTGGATAATTTTGTATGGCACTACACCATACCATAACAATTCTCCTAATCTATTTAGGGCGCCCCCAGAGTTTCCCCCAGGACCGTAACCCGCAACCTTGCCGGGTAAAGAAGGACGTATGGCAGCTTAAATTTTTGTAGATTGCGTTTTTCCTGGGTAAACTCTGCTCTACGCCTCTGCAGATCCGGTGAAAAGTCAGCGTAAAACGATATTTTTGCGCCTTTAAAGAAAACCTCCCCTGCCTCCCTGATCTTCCGTAGCAGAGTCACTTTATCCTTGTAATTGAGAAATCTCAAGAGGAGGGGTCTAGGGTGACTCCCCTCCGGAGATGCCCTGAAGGGGATTCTGTGAGCTCTTATAATGGCAAACGAGGCCGAGAATGATTCTTTCCCAAATAGATCTCCCAGCTATTTTTCTAGGAACTCAATCGGGTTGGCGCCCTCGCTTCTTTCAGGTAGTCCTATCAGCCTCACGTTATCTCTTCTACTCCTGTTCTCCATCTCGTCCAATTTAGAGGCTTGTTTGGATATCTGTTCCTTCAACCATTTTATTTCTTTGATTATTGGGGACACATTATCTTCTAGCCCACTGACTCTTACTTCCAGGGCTGTTGTTCTCTCTGCCGTTTTCTGTAAATCTTGTCTGACCAATAACAGGTCTGCTTTAACACCTTTCATCTGTTCACAGAGATCTTTAAACGAGCCGTTACACGCCCCTACAGCCATGAATACGCCCGTTAAGGTTGGCTCTTTATCCAGGGGGAAGTTCGGGTCGCTTATTGGCTCCATATTCACATTTGTATTTTGTTCACTTAGCCCTGGACCTTTATTACTATGTATTTTAGAAGGCTGGGTAGCCGGCACAACCCCGGGGGGGCTGTGGATGAGGCTGACCCTGGCTTTTCCTATCCGATGCCCCACCCTGTTGTGACTTCAGCTGTGCCCCCTTTTTTTGTAAGGGGTCAGAGCAGAGGCATGAGCATATTGCTCCAATTTTGCTGCTGCCGTTGCTGCTGCGGCGTGCTGTGAGTTTTTCTCTTTAGAGGAGCGTAGGTTCTGCATCATTTACTCCTTTATGTATACTCTTATAGCAACAGATTTGTTTCCGACAGCATCCAAAAAGCCCAAGAGGATCTAAGGGGGAAACGAAGGAAAGGAAAACCTATACACCTATCTGCCCGTTGTGCAGAAAGTGCACTACAATGCTTTAAAGAGTAAAGTGCCGGAAACAAGACAGTACTTTCCACCCTTATACACCCCAGCTGCGTTAATCGTCAGTACTTCTCTCCCACCAAACTCCACTATGGAACGCAAGGATTGTCCAAGGTGGCTCAAGTAGGCACCAACAGTATACAATGGCTGGGGTACACCTACAGCAAATCCCGCCCCACCACCAAGCCTGCCGCCCTTGCAGTTGCTGAAAAAGTCCAGAGCCTTTTACTTTTGCTAGTTCGCGGGTGATAAATAGAAGGTAATGCCGCCTGAGGACGGGAGGATGGAGGGAAGATGGAGGATTAAGACTCTACCCTGCTACTCCCAAACCCAACCTAAACTCAGCACAAAAGATGAGCGATATTTACTCTCAATATCATGTCTTTTAGCTCCCGAGTATTGTGCACCCACCCAGCCAGTCAAACAGGGCACTGAAACACCTAGGAAGCTTACGTTGTTTGTTTGTTGTTAATACAAGAATGTCACATTACCAGGTGTTGAGCCGGTCCAAAAAGTATCAATAATACTATGTTTCTTTAAGCAGTCTCTTTAAGCAGTGTCTGACTTACATATCAATGTCGATACCTGTACATACATACTGTACCGCTCTAGAGGTCTTCGGTTTTTCTGGCACCAAAAGAATAAGGGCTATTTGCCGTTTGTTTCACTCCGGATCATAGCAGAGTGTAAGGGGTGACTTCACGCCCGGGATTTTTTCTCTGCATACACAGCCCACCATGACATGAAAAGAACCAGCGGGGGGAGCGACGAGGCAAGGCACGGGATCACCAGGTACTCTCTCTGCGCTCTATCGCTGCATCGTCCAGCCCGCAGCTAGCCCTGCTTCTCCCGGCCAGCCGTCCATGTGTTCGTAGGGGAGCGGGGGTAGGATAGAACACACACACCATGCTGCGGCTCAGCACACACCCGCCTATCCGGTCACGCCCCCTGCCTACCTCAATGTATCTTTACCACAGTCTGAATTAGAACATATAAGGGAATTCTTCCCCTTTACTTGGGCTCCAGCTTCAATAGCTTATCTTGGTATTAAACTAACCAGCGACCCGGTCCACCTTTTTTAAAACCAACTATCTCCCTATGTTAAAACACCTAACAGCCCTATTAGAAGCGTGGCGTCCGATATGTACCTCTTGGCTAGGCCGGATAGCGGCTGTAAAGATGTCCTTACTTCCAAAACTGCTTTATCTATATAGAGTCCTTCCGATCCCAATCCCCTCATACTACCATCAAATCATTCAAACACGAATGTCCAAATACATTTGGGGCCCAATTAGACCCAGAGTCTCTAAAACGGTACTGCTTCGTAGTAAACTTAAGGGGGGTTAGGTCTTCCTAACTTTATGGGATATTACCACACCGCCCAGCTGGCCCAGATTACACTATATCATGCGCAAAATGAAATCCCACTTTGGGTCAGTTTGGAAGCTATCGACCTACACCCACTCAAAATATCTAATCTACTATGGTTGCCCCCCACGACTCGTGGCTCAATTAGTAACCCTATAACGGGACACTCTTAAGCTAAGGGACAAACTCCGAGGTCCCTTTAAACTACAATCTCCGCACTCCCCATTACTTTCTTATCTGGACCATCCGAAATTTTACCCAGCCCAAGTTAGCCCGAGCTCATTTCAAATCTGGCTCAGGGCGGGATTATATCGCATATGCGATTTTGTTTCTGGATCCGATATAAAGTCGTTTGCCTCATTACAAAACCTAGCTGATATCCCCCCCACAGAAGTCTTCCGATATCTACAGATATCCCATTTTATCCAAACAACGATAGGTACACGTACTTCATTAAATGACTTATCCATTTTTGAAGGGATTTGCAACTCTGACCCTCACGCCCCTGGTCTAATCTCTCTTTTATATGCTCATCTGACCTCCCCCCAACCAACCTTCCCCCATATGCTGTGCAGTGGTCCATAGACCTTGCATTAGACCTTGATGCAGAGGACTGGTCTGACATTTGATCCAATACGAAAATATCCTCCAAAAATGTAATCGCACAAGAGGCAAACTACAAAGTACTTATGAGATGGTATCTGGTTCCTGCCAGGATTTCCAAATTGCTCCCAAATTATCCAGCTACTTGTTTCCGTGGCTGTAACGAGCGAGGTACCCATGCACATATATGGTGGACATGCTCAATATCACAGGAACTTTGGGCTGCGATATTCCAAATGGCCTCTACACTATTTCAACATCGAATTGAACCTGACCCGGCTATAGCACTGCTGAATCTTATCCCATCAGATTTCACCAGATCTCAGACCCGCCTTCTCCTTCAGCTCACAACAGCAGCTAAACAGACGATGGCTAGGGCCTGGAAAACCCCAAAACTCTCCCTAGCTGAGGTCAAAAATAAGGTTACCCAGGCTATGATTCACAGCAAAATAGAAGCAAAGATACTTGATAGGATCCCCCAACATCTCAAAATTTGGAACCCTTGGACTGAACATTTTCTACCCCCAGACTTTGATAAGAGCCTCCTCAAACCTTAAGCAGCCCACTATAAAAATAGACAGACTTGTCCGTGAACCGGGTGCTCTTGCGCTCCCCCCGACCACCCCTTCCCTCTCCCTATCCTTCTCTAATCTTTCTCTATCTTTCCTATACTTTTCATCCTTCTGACTTCCTCCTCTCCACTTTCTTTTCCTCTTACGCTCTTTTTACAGGTAACTTTACTGTAGATTACAAAAAGTCTACCAATCTTTGATTTCATATATGTTTGCAGATTTACTTTCTATATGAAAGTACTAACATTCAACTTTCGTTATTGTTTTTTATAAATCTTGTTTTGTTTTCTAGCCGTAATAGGAAACTGTTATACTATGTCCACACCTATCTCTGCGAAAAGTTTGTCCCCGGACCTTACTTCATAACTTATCCCCGAAAATTGTTATAACACAACCTCCACTGGGGTAAAAAATGTATAATGCTTAGTACTATAAGTTACATATGTATTGCCTGTTAAACTTTATGTCTTCTTTTCAGTAAAAAAGTTTGAACATAAAAAACCACTTCTGCCTCGATGGGTTCACAGTGATCAGGTGGGGTTTGTAACAGGGAGGGAAGGCAAAGACAATAGTCTTAAATCCCTGTGCCTGATACATGAGGCTAGAGAGAGTGGGGACCCGGTCGTACTACTGTCGATAGATGCCAAAAAGGCCTTCGACAGAGTCGACTGGGGCTTCATGATGGGAACACTGAGGCATTTAGGAATAAAGGAAAGGATGATGCGAAGGATATCCGCATTTTACTATCACCCAACAGCTAAAATAAAAATAAATGGAAGTCTCTCTCCCTCCCTGGAACTGTTTAACGGTACAAGACAGGGCTGCCCCCTTTCACCAATGCTATTTGTACTGGCATTGGAACCCCTGCTAGCCGCGATCCGGGAAAATACCGACATAAGAGGAGTAAGAGTAGGTGATAAGGAATATAAGGTAGCTGCAAACGCAGATGATATACTATTTTATATCACAAACTCCAGGACAACAATACTAATCGTAATAAAGGAACTGAGTGGATACGGGAAGATGACAAATTTTAAATTAAATACATCAAAGTCAGAGATTCTAAACATAACTACGTCAAAAGAAGAACAGCAGGCAATTCAATCTACATTTACCTTTGTTTGGTGTAGAGAAGAGCTTGGCTATTTAGGTGTAAAACTTACAGCATCATTGTCAACTCTCTATGCGGCTAACTATATCCCTATACTGAATAAGGTCAAAGACCAACTAAACTATCTGAGACACAAACCCCTCTCGTGGTTAGGGAGGATCAATGCTTTAAAAATGTTCATCCTGCCAAAATTAACATACATATTCCAAATGATCCCAATAAGAGTCCCACAAGATTTCTTCGCGAAATTAGGAACTCTAGTAATAAAATTTATATGGAGGCACAAACACCCTAGAATCTCATATGCAACACTTGTAAAGGGGAAACAATTAGGGGGATTATCAGCACCGGATTTTAAAAAATATTAGGCAATTATTATCTCACTGATAACAGGTTGGATACATGATAAAGATGGGAAAGGGTGGGTAAATATTGAAAAAGCCCAAAGTAAAGTAGACTTAGGGAAAAGGGTATGGATCCCACATCAATATCGCAAATTATCAAATCGCACAAATCCACTAACAAAAAAACACTTTTAGGGTATGGGATGGTTTGAGTAGATTATATCACTGGCAATATAACTCCCCTTTAATTTCTTTACTAGACACAAATTATTTTAAACCTGGGATAGATGAGCACATGTATTTTATTAGATGGGCAAAGAAGGATGACATAACTTTACAAGATGTAATGACGGGAAATAGATTATGCACTTTCTCTGAATTAACACAAAAATGGGGAAACAGACCACTAGATAGATGGAGATATGCACAAATACTGCACTTTTCACAGACACTCCCCAGCCACTACGGGGAAGAGGTAATATAAGGCCTATGGAGAGGCTACTCTCTTCCCCGGGGTGCTTGAACCAGAGTATATGTAAAATATTGGTAGAAGAAACAGAACCTAAATACCCACCCTATTTGGGGAAATGGGAAGAGGAAAAAGGGTGACCTGCGGGATGAGGAACATAGGTGTAAGATTCTTAGGGTAGCATGCTCTAACTCTAGGGATATTAAGACAATAGAAATGTGTTATAAACTGATGGCGAGATGGTATGTTGTCCCGCAAATAGTACAGAAGTATAGTGTAGAGACCTCACCAACATGCTGGAGGGGATGTGGCGCCCTGAGGACCTTTGCAAACCTATGGTGGGACTGTGTGAAGATCCAGCCTTATTGGGAAAGGATCATAGATAACATTTACCAAATAACAGGAGAGCATGATACCATGATACGGATAAAACAGTAGCTCAATACAAGAATACCTTGGTACCCCACCTTCTGAATGCAGCCAAAAGCCTGATCCCAAGAGTGTGGAGAACTCCTGATCCCCCCTCAATGAAAGAATGGATAGTAAAAATAGATTGGTTGAGATCAATAGAAGAAACAATACATAGAAGTGAAGACTCCATGGAAACATATAACAGTGTATGGGAGAGGTGGCTAGAGTTTAAAAAATCATCAGAATATATGATGATGATGGAGTGTTAAGAGGAGTCATGAGGGTGGATGCATGGGGGGTGGGGAGGAGGGAGAGAGAGAGAAGGGGGGAGGGAGGGGTGGTTATGGGATTTATTTAATTATCTACTAAACTTTGAAATTTTCTTTTCAGTTTATGTGAAGAGGGATGGTATGTCCAATATAGATTAATGTATTGAAAATGTAAGGCGGAGATACCAACTTTTGTAAAAATGTAATAATTAACAAGGCTGTTTAACCTGAATAATCTATAGCAATAAAAAGAGAATATACAAAAAAAATGTCAGGTTTCTGTGAAGTAAAAAAATGAGACAAAGATAAATCATTTCAGAACTTTTCCCATCTTTAATGTGACCTATAAACTGTACAACTCAGTCGAACAACAAACTGAAATCTTTTAGGTGGAGGGAAGTAAAACTAAAAAAAATAAAATAATATGGTTGCATAAGTGTGCATACCCTTAAACTAATACTTTGTTGAAGCACCTTTTGATTTATTTACAGCACTCAGTCTTTTTGGGTATGAGTCTATCAGCATGGCACATCTTGACTTGGCAATATTTGCCCACTTTTCTTTGCAAAAACACTTCAAATCTGTCAGATTGCGAGGGCATCTCCTGTGCATAGCCCTCTTCAGATCACCCTACAGATTTTTAATCAAATTCAGGTCTGGGCTCTGGCTGGGCCATTCCAAAATTTTAATCTTCTTCTGGTGATGCCATTCCTTTGTTGATTTGGATGTATGCTTTGGGTCGTTGTCATGCTGAAAGATGAAGTTCCTCTTTATGTTCAGCTTTCTAGCAGAAGCCTGAAGGTTTTGTGCCAATATTGACTGGTATTTGGAACTGTTAATAATTCCCTCTACCTTGACTAAGGCCCCTGTTCCAGCTGAAGAAAAAACATTTCAAAGCATGATGCTGCCACCACCATGCTTCGCTGTGGGTATGGTGTTCTTTTGGTGATGTGCAGTGTTGTTTTTGTGCCAAACATATCTTTTGGAATTATGGCCAAAAGTTCAATGTTGGTTTTATCAGACCATAACACATTTTCCCACATGCTTTTGGGAGACTTCAGATGTGTTTTTTGCAAAATTTAGCCGGGCTTGGATGTTTTTCTTAAGAAAAGGCTTCTGTCTTGCCACTCTACCCCATAACCCAGACATATGAAGAATACAGGAGATTGTTGTCACATGTGCCACATAGCCAGTATTTGCCATGTGTTCCTGCAGCTCCCTTAATGTTGCTGTAGGCCTCTTGGCAGACTCCCTGACCAGTTTTCTTCTGGTTTTTTCATCAATTTTGGAGGAACATCCAGTTCTTGGTAATGTCACTGTTGTGCCATATTTTCTCCAATTGATGATACCTGTCTTCCCTGTGTTCCATTGTTTATCTAATGCCTTGGAAATTCTTTTGTACCCTTCTCCTGACTGATACCTTTTAACAATGAGATCCCTCTGATGCTTTGGAAGCTCTCTGTGGACCATTGCTTTTGCTGTAGGATATGACTAAGAAAATGTCAGGAAAGACCTACTAGAACAGCTGAACTTTATTTGGGGTTAATCAGAAGCACTTTAAATGATGGCAGGTGTGTGCTGACTCCTATTTAACATGAGTTTTGAATGTGATTGCTTAATTCTGAACACAGCTACATCCCCATTTAAAAGAGGGTGTTAGCACACTTATGCAACTGGATTATTTTATTTTTTTTTTATTTTTACTCCCCCCTGAAAGATTTCAGTTTGTTTTTCAATTGAGATGTACAGTTTATAGGTCACATTAAAGGTGGAAAAAGTTCTGAAATTATTTATCTTTGTCTAATTTTTTTACATCACAGAAACCTGACATTTTAACAGGGGTGTGTAGACTTTTTATATCCACTTTATTTACTTATACATGTTGATTCTCCCATAATCTCTTCTCAGGAGAGAATAAATTCAGTTCCTGTATTTCCTCATAGCTGAGCTCCTCAATGACTCTTATCAGTTTGGTTGCCCTTCTCTGCACTTTCTCCAGTTCCCCAATATCATTTTTGAGAACTGGTGCCCAGTACTGAACTGCATATTCCAGATGAGGTCTTACTAATGATTTGTACAGGGGTAAAATGATATCTCTCTCTCTGGAGTCTATACCTTTCTTAATACAAGGAAGGATTTTGCTAGCTTTGGAAACCGCTGCTTGGCATTGCATGCCCATTATTAAGCTTATGATCTACCAGAACACCCAGATCCTTCTCCACCATTGATACCCCCAGTTGTACTCCCCCTAGTATGTATGATGCATGCATATTCTTAGTCCCCAAGTCCATAACTTTACATTTATCAACATTAAACCTCATCTGCCACATAGTTGCCCAATTAAACAGTGCATTGAGGTCAGCTTGTAAGTTGGAGATGTCCTGTAAGGCTTTCATTCCACTGCATAGCTTGGTGTCATCTGCATTGACTGAAATGGTTCTTTTAATCCCAGATCCCATATCATTTATAAATATATTAAAAAGCAAGGGTCCCAATACTGAACCTTGGGGTACACCACTAAGAACCCTAGGCCCCAGGGAATACCCAAAGGTGTCTGCAACTGCCGGAGAGCGAGAGAGCAGAAGCGCTGGAGTGGGGTATGTAAGTAACTGTTACAGCTCTGAGAGCTGTCCTTCTCTCTTCTAATCAAAGTGTTGCATTATAGTGGATTGAGACTAGTATCCAGGGCCAAAGCTGGGGGGGCACCTACCCCAAGGGACCCTTTGAGTGAGGCGCTGGCGGTGTGGCCTGGCTATGGATGTGTGGAGCGCACAGACTGTGAGCTCTGCCGTACTGGGCTGCCTTCTTGGCTACACACAGACCAACTTCTCTTCAGATTTAATGCCCAAATACAGGAAACGGGTCTAGGTGGACGGGCACCCTGGGAACAGCACTGGATCTCTTCTCCCCACACACCGCCACAACACCAGCGGACCCTCCTGCAGCCACCAGCATAAAGGACATGTGCTCTAGTACATTCGGGAGCACAGACAGACTCGCCCTTCCCCTACGATAAACCCAGAGCAAGCAGACACCTCTGCTCTCTCATTAGCGGTAGCCGGCTCCAGCATCTCTGTTTTTTCGAGCGGTGCAGCTCCTGCTCAGTCTGGTAAGCAACCTCCTGGCACTGCCCTGCACTTAACACTTTCAATTCCAGAGTGTCACGTCTACCCTAAAGCAGGTGGTTAGACACTATAGCTAGCTACTGTGTGCTTCACCTATATAAACAAGGCCAAGGATAAATCCAAGGAAAAATTCAAAGCTTACTTACCGACCAGCCTGCAGGTAACCGAATCAACCTGTCTAACAGTATGGGTTAAAAGCAAGGGTTTAGTCTGCACACATTTGCAAATACAGTGCCTTGAAACAGTATTCATACCCATTTAAATTTTCCACATTTTGTCATGTTACAACCAAAAATGTAAATGTATGTTTTATTGGGATTTTATGTGATAGACCAACACAAAGTGGCACATAATTGTGAATTGGAAGGAAAATGATAAATGGTTTTCAGATTTTTTTACAAATAAATATCTGAAAAGTGTGGCGTGCATTTGTATTCAGCCCCCTTTACTCTGATACCCCTAACTAAAATCTAGTGGAACCAATTGCCTTCAGAAGTCACCTAATTAGTAAATAGAATCCACATGTGTGTAATTTAAGTTCAATATAAATGCAGCTGTTCTGTGAAGCCCTCAGGTTTGTTAGAGAAGCTTAGTGAACAAACAGCATCATGAAGTCCAAGGAACACACCAGACAGGTCAGGAATAAAATTGTGGAGAAGTTTAAAGCAGGGTTAGTTTATAAAAAAATATCCCAAGCTTTGAACATCTCGTGGAGCACTGTTCAATCCATAATCCGAAAATGGAAAGTGTATGGCACAACTTCAAACCTACCAAGACATGGCCATCCACCTTAACTGACAGGCCAGGCAAGGATAGCATTAATTAGAGAAGCAGCCAAGAGGCCCATGGTAACTCTGGAGGAGCTGCAGAGATTCACAGCTCAGGTGGTAGAATCTGTCCACTGAACAACTATTAGTCGTGCACTCCACAAATATGGCCTTTATGGGAGAGTGGCAAGAAGAAAGCTATTGAAAGAAAGGCATAAGAAGTCCAATTTGCAGTTTGTGGGAAGCAGTGTGAGGGACACAGCAAGCATGTGGAAGAAGGTGCTCTGGTCAGATGAGACCAAAATTGAACTTTTTGGCCTAAAAGCAAAATGCTATGTGTGGCAGAAAACTAACACTACACATCACCCTGAACACACCATCCCCACCGTGAAACATGGTGGTGGCAGCATCATGTTGTGAGGATGCTTTTCTTCAACAGGGACAGGGAAGCTGGTCAGAGTTGATGGGAAGATGGATGGAGCCAAATGCAGGGCAATCTTAGAAGAAAACCTGTTCGAGTCTGCAAAAGACTTGGGACTAGGGTGGAGGATCATCTTCCAGCAGGACAAAAGCTGTAAACATACAGCCAGAGCTACAATGGAATGGTTTAGATCAAAGCATAGTCATGTGTTAGAATGGCCAAGTCAAAGTCCAGACCTAAAACCAGTCGAGAATCTGTGGCTAGACTTGAAAATTGCTGTTCACATATGCTCTCCATCCAATCTGACAGAGCTTGAGCTATTTTGCAAAGAAGAATGGGCAAACATTTCACTGTCTAGATGTGCAAAGCTGGTAGAGACATCCTCAAAAAGACACACAGCTGTAATTGCAGCGAAAGGTGGTTCTACAAAGTATTGACTCAGGAGGGCTAAATACAAATGCACACCACACTTTTCAGATATTTATTTGTAAAAAATTGTGAAAAACATTTATCATTTTCTGTTTACTTCACAATTATGTGCCACTTTTTGTCGGTCTATCACATAAAATCCCAATTAAATACATTTATGTTTTTGGTTGCAACATGACAAAATGTGGAAAATTGAATACTTTTTCAAGGCACTGTACATGCGTAAGCTACAGGCCACGTGAAGGCATCCTGGTATATGTAGTTCCTATCACTGACTGAGTGACTCCACAGTGGAAGCATATGCATTCTGATGAGTAGGTGGAGGGCAGATGGACTGAAGGGAGCCCACCCCTTCTTAAAGGTACAGGTGCACACTGACCACCCAGCAAATCGCACAATGGCTGTAAAGGTGTCAGTGCCCAGCCTGACCAATATAACATTGTTCCAAAAAAGGGGTCCACTAACCCCACCTATGACTGACCATAACAGTAAGCAGCATTGGAGGGCAAATGGATAAAAAAGGCCAAGGATAAATCCAAGGAGAAATTCCAAGCTTACTTACCAACCAACCTGCAGACAACTGAATCAACCTGTCTAACAGTATCCGTTAAAAGCAGGGGTTTAGTCTGCACACATTTGCAAATACATGCGTAAGCTACAGGCCGCGTCACTGCAACCTGGTATCTGTAGTTCCTATCCTGACTAATGAGTAGCTCCACAGTGGTAGCACATGCATTCTGATGAGTGGGTGGAGGGCAGATGGACTGAAGGGAGCCCACCCCTTCTTAAAGGTACAGGTGCACACTGAGCACCTAGCAAAATTTGTGTGCTTCACCTGTAGCAGCCCCCTTTCCCTTAAGGCAAGCAGACCTATTGGTACTTGGTTGACCCCAGGACTTATACACAAGGCTATAGTGCCTGGCCACAACGCCAGGGCAGATGCGAACTGAGCAAACGAACAGACTACTTGCAGTTAGCAGACAGATAACGTGGTTCCATGACAGTCCAGGTAAAAGACAGGTTGAGTTCAAGGAATAGTCCAATAATCCCGTCTGAAGTCATACACAGGGAAATCCAAACTAGTAAAGCAGGGCAGACAGACAGGGAGCTCAATCAGGAACAACACAGGTATCATTTGCTATCACAAGCAAAGGACTGAGCGTTTAACTTGTTTATAACAGGTGACTGACCACATCAATCACCTAGCAGGTGGACACAGATAGGGAGAATGCAATAGCCAAAACCAAGATGCTGGAATGAGAAGCAGGATCCTGACACAGAGTCCACATTTTACACTCCCTACCAACCAGGGAAGAACTAGCCTCATTTGCAGCCAGAATCCACTCTGAAAGCAGATCTTGCTGAGATCAAACAGGAGCTTGTTAACCCTTTCCTCTAAGGCACATGTGTCAAATACAAGGCCCGTGGGCCGAATCCGGCCTCCCAGGCCATTTCATGTGGCCCTTGCACCTCTCCTGCAGCTGTGGAAACCCCCTTATTTTTGTCCTCGCCTTGTCTCAGCAGTCAGCGACAGAGATGAGGACAGAATTCTTACACCAGATCCTGCAAATCTCCATGTAGCCATGGAGAGGCTCGTATCTGCCCTCCCCATCTTAGCAGTCGGTAGCAGAGAGGAAGACAGAACTCCTCATACAGAACCTGAGCCTCTCTGTGCAGCTCCTCCTCTTCTCCGCCTTCCCTGGTCTTAGCATTCTGAGACTCCAGCCCTCCTCTGGTCCTCCTCCAGACTCTGCACTTTCTGCTTCCCAGCTCCGACCCTAGCTTCTTCCGTGCAGCAGAACAAGGTAAGGTGGTGCACTGTAATGTAAGGAAGGATGAGGAACTCTTGACTTCTGATATTGGGGGGGCTCTTGACATCTGATGTAAGGGGAGTGGGGTGCTCTGGACATCTAGTTTTACAGATACAACCGACCCTTGGAGGGCAACCATAATGCTGATGCAGCCCACAATGAAATTGAGCTTGACTCCCCTGCTCCACTCAGGACTCTAATTATGCTCTCTTAGAAGCAAACCCAGTCCTATAAACAAGAAGTGCAACTGCAGCCTCATCGGGGTGACCCTGGATCCAGGAAGAACCACTGTGAACCTCAGGAGTGGATGTGACATCACGGGAGACGGAGAGACGGCCAGGAAACACTAGAAGGGATGGTCTGACAGGATAAGCTGGCTATGCGCTCAGAGCATCAGCTCCTTCTCAAGGCCTGGGCAGGAGCTGATGCTCTCAGCGCGTATGTGCTATATTTCAATGTTCACAGCACCTCACTCTTTAGATTCCATGTAATATAAATTGAGTGTTGGGGGGGGGGGGGCTTTTTGTAGTTTGGTTACATATTAGTCTTTACCAGGAGCTCCTTCCTCACATAGAACTGATCTCTGATCTCTGAACTCTGCATCACTTACTGCCGTCCTCTGAGCTCTGCATCACTTACTTCTGAGCTCTACATCACTTACTTCTGACCTGTGAACTCTGCATCACTTACTACTGACCTGTGAACTCTGCGTCACTGCTGACCTCTGAACTCTGCATCACTTACTACTCAACCCCTGCACTCTGCTTCTATTTTACCAACGGCCAATATTCAGCACAATAAAAACCACACCCAATTTTTACAATAGTCAGCTGTATGTGCCACTTTTTCTATTTCTTGCTCAGGAGGGCCCAACTTATGATCCAGCACACAGGCCCCATTGCGTTCTATATAACTGGTGGTATTTGGGTACTTAATGACCTTGTCCCGGTAGTGGGGGGGGGGGGGTGGAAAAAAAAAAAATCGGGTGAAAGAATGTCTAGTTTTGTCACTGCTGGTATCAGGTTCAGGTTAAAAAAAAAAAAATGCTAGTGCTTTGTAAACTACATTCAGTTGCTTTTTAGTAAGCGTATAACTGGTAAATGTTTGTCAGGAGTTCTGCTTTAAAGTCGACTTTGTTTACCTTCTAATCTGAGTTTGATATGATCAATTGTAACTAGACTTAGCAGGCTTTTAGAAGCATGTAGGTAGCAAAGCAGCCTCTTCATCGTGAGTCTTGGCAATTCAACCTCGTTTCAGCATACAGTTAGGTCCATATATATTTGGATACAGGCACAATTTTTGTTTTTGTCAGGTAGTTATCAAAACATATTCAAGCCATAGTTATATAATGGATATGGGCTGAAAGTGTACAGGGTTTAATTTAAGGGCATGTACATCCAAATCGGAGGAAGAGTTTAGGAATTACAGCTCTTAATAGCCACCCCCTTTTTCAAGGGACCAAAAGTAATTGAACAATTGAATCAAAAGCTGTTTCATGGCCAGGTGTGGGCTACTCCTTTGTTATTTCTTCATCAATTAAGCAGGTAAAAGGTCTGGAGTTGATTCTAAGTGTGGTATTTGCATTTGGAATCTATTGCTGTGAACATACATCATGCATTCAAAGAAGCTATCCATGCAAGTGAAACAGGCCATTGTAAGGCTTCAAAAACAAAACAAATCGGAGAGATAGCAGCAACATTAGGTGTGGCCACATTAACAGTTTGGTACATTCTGAGGAAAGAAGAACATACTGGTGAGCTCAGCAACATAATAAAGGCCTGGATGTCCATGGCAGAAAAGTGGTGGATAATTGCAGGATCCTCTATATGATAAAGGAAAACCCATTCACAACATCCAGACAAGAGAAGGACACTTTCCAGGAGATGGGTGTATCATTGTCAAAATTTATAATCAAGAGAAGACTTCACGAGAGCAAATACAGAGGGTTCACCACAAGGTGCAATCCATTTATAAGCCTGAAGAATAGAAAAGCCGGATTAGACTTTATTGAAAAACATCTAAAAAAGCAGGACTAGTTCTGGAAAAGCATTCTTTTGACGGATGAAACTAAGATTAATCTGTACCAGAATGATGGGGAAAAAAATGTGTGGAGAAGGCTTGGAACAGCTCATGATCCAAAGCACACAACGTCATCTGTAAAACATGGTGGAGGCAGTGTGATGGCATGGGCATGCATGGCTTCCAGTGGCACTGGATCATTTGTGTTTATTGATGATGAGACAGAAGCAGCCGGATAAATTCTGCAGTGTTTACAGATATATTGTCAGCCCAGATTCAGCCAAATGCAGCAAAGTTGATTGGACGGCGCTTCACAGTACAGGTGGACAATGATCCAAAACACACTGCAAAAGCAACCCAGGATCTTTTGAAGGAAAAGAAGTGGAATATTCTGCAATGGCCGAGTCAATCAACTGATCTCAACCCAATAGAGCATGCATTTCACTTGCTGAAAGCAAAACTAAAGGCAGAAAGACCCAAAGAACAGCTGCAGACAGATGCAGTTAGTGCCTGGCAAAGCACCAGAAAGAAGAAAACAGCCTTTGGTAATGTCCATGGGTTCTAGACTTTAGGCAGTCATTGCCAGTAAAGGATTCTCAACAAAATATTAACAATGAACATTTTATTTATGATTATATTAATTTGTCCAATTACATTTGAGCCCCTGAAAATGGGAGGACTGTGTATAAAAATGGTTGCAGTTCCTAAAATTTGTACTTGATATTTATGTTCAACCCCTTGAATAAAAGCTGAAAGTCTGCACTACAAATTCATTTGGATTGTTTCGTTTTTAATTTTCTTCTGGTGGCATACAGAGCCAAAAGTATGAAAATTGTGCCTGTGTCCAAATATATATGGACCTAACTGTATGTGGTGGAGATTGTAGTGGATTTAGATCCTTAAAGAGGAAGTAAACCCTGATTGGTTTTACTTCCACTTTATTTCCCTGCAAAGGTAAAGCATAATGGGCTACTATGCACTGCATAGTAGCCCATTATGTGTCGCTTACCTGAAAACGAAGCCTGCAATGTCACCATTGTCCCCACTAGCAGCGAGCGTGCATCTTCACCCCTCTTCCTTCCGGGGCCCTGAACTCCGGCTCTGTGACTGGCCAGAGTTGCGCGACGTCACTCCCGCACATGTGCGTGGGAACCGCCAGTCACGGCATAACCCCCTTTAGAAACGGAACAATATCCCCTTTCCAAAGTGTGCATGCATCATAGACATTGGTGCATGGCTTTTTTGTAAATATCTTCTAAACCGTGGAGGTTTAGGAGATATTTCCAGCACCTAATATGCTTTGGATTACAAGCCTCAATATAGGCTTACCTGTAGGTAAAAGTGGTTGTACAACCACTTTAAATCAACCAATGCCTGACGTCTGGAGCCACATGCCGGGCTGCTGCCCACGATGCGGCCATACCCCTGGTGGAATGTGCCGTCACCGCTTCTGGAGGAGCCAAGCCCTTGGCCCTATAGGCTAGCTGGATGGACTGAACGATCCAGGCCAAATCCGTTCTGGAGTGCAAGATAAACAGGTAGACAGAGCGTCTAAAGGAGGAAGTAGCTTGCAAGTACTCCTTCAGTATTTCGCCTACATCCAGAGGATAGACTTCAGAGGACCCAAGGGTCCTAAATGTAGGTAGGACAATTTCTTGGTTCTCAAGGAACACTGAAGTAACTTTTGGGTTTGAGTCGAGCATAGGGATGAGGCCCACCCAGTCCGGAAAGAAAATCGGGAAAGGTTCTTCATGACCCAAGGACCCGATCTCCGAAACCCTTTTGGCTGAAGTGATGGCAACTAGGAAGGCAACTTTTGCAGAAAAATCTTTGATAGAAAGTGGAGCGGATGCTGTGGTACTCAGACCAGCCAGTGAGTCAAGAACAAGAGGAAGATCCCATTTGGGGAATCTTGGTCTTCTTTTGGGGCCTGAGTCTTGTCACCCCATGGAAGAACTGCCGGATTAAAGGGTGAACCACCCATGATGTTCCTGAGAAGGCTGACAGAGCTGAGACTTGAACTCTAAGAGAGCTGATGGATAGAGACAGATCTAGGCCGGATTGGAGGAAGCTGAGGATATCCCAGACTCCTGGATCCCTGAACGATCTGCCCGTAGAGGATGAGAATTTGACAAACTTGGCCCATATCCTCTCATAGACTTTATTCATGCTCACTTTTCTCAAGCTCATGAGGGTGGAAATCACTCTTAAAGCGCACCCGAAAGATTCCAGCAAGGCACCGGGTGCCGGAAGCTGAGCTGGGTCAAGAGGGGAAACCATGGCCTGTTTGGCCAGTAAGGTGCAATCACTACCACTTCAACTGCTTCTGCTTGGAGTCTCCATAAGAACCTAAGGATGATCAGAAGTGGGGGAAAGGCGTATGCCCTGTTGAAGCTCCTCTGATCTGTCAGTGCGTCTACTCTGAAGGCCTGGCTGCAACAGCCCCTAGTGTAATACTTCTTGATTTTGAAGTTGCAGGGGGATGCAAATAGATCTTCGGGATTGACTCCCAAGGACAGGATCCATTCCAACATCTGCACATGAAGAGACCACTGTGTGGGAGACAGGAGGTCCGCTTGTCTGGACTCCAGGGACAAAGACCGCTGAAAAATCTCCATCTTGATTGTCCAGCAGTCCGAGACCAAGGCCACCCAGACGTGCCGAAAGAGGAACAGACGCGCTCCCACCCGATCCGCCTGGGCGGGCCCAATCTCTTCATATGACTTAGCCAGCTCAGGTCCACTGGACGCCTGGCTTTTAGCAGACTTTTGGAAGGATATCTGACCTCTACTCCAATTCCTTCTGAAATCTCGACCCAGCCTGTAAGAGCGTGTTTCCTGTGTACGCTCAGTTCTGCGTCTTCGGCGCAGAGGCTTCTTTAGACCAGACGCCTATCCTGGGGCAAGAAACCAGATTTCCCACCCGTGGCTTGGGCTATGGCGCTATCCAGCCTGTTACCAAACAATGAGGGCCCCTCAAAGGTGCTAGATCAGCGGGCCAAGGGCGCAACCATAAGGCACACTTAGCTGTGACGAAGGATAGCATAGTCCGGGCCAACAGTTGGATCATATAGATAGAAGCTTCCCCCCCCAGGAAGGCCACTGCCAGTTTACATTCCTGGACTGCCGAGCCCCTGGCCAGATCTTCTGAAATGCCCTTAAGCACCGTTTACATTTTCTGTCCAGGCTTCCATAGCCTTGGATGTAGCTACGAGGGCCAGGGTGGGTTTGCAAGCCATACCGGATAGCCCATAAATTCCCTTGAGGTCTTGGTCTATTCTCCTCTCAAGACCGTCCTTGAAGGATACAGTGTTCTCTAAAGGGAGAGTGACATGTTTGTCAGTCGCATCAATGCTGCATCTACAAGAGGCGCATTTTCCAGATATTTCTCTTCCTCTGCCTAGAAGGGGTAAAATCTGGAGGTTTTTCTTGACATAGAAGTCATCTTGTCTATCGTACTCCACTCCTCGTCAATAATATCCTTCAATTCGGAAAGGAATGGGAAGCAGGAACGTTCCTTCCGCAGGTGCCTAATGAACTTTCTTTGCTTAGCCGGAGGAGTGGAAGGATCTTTCCACTTAAGGGCCTCTTTGACTGCCTTAATTAGTGGGGAAACCAGGGTGAAGCCACCGACAAAATAATCTCCCTCCAATCCGCTATCTGAAGAGCCAGGGGAGGCATTGTAAGGCTACAACGGGCCCGGATCCTCCTGGGCATTGTCAGCCAGGGAGCCAGATAAAGTGGTAGACTGGCTCCGCATGCAGGTTGTATCCCACCCCTTTAGGGACTGCTGCACCACACGCTTAACAAGAGACTCCATTTGTTGGTTTTCCGTCTCTTTTTCCCCGATCTGCCTGGGCATAACATGAATCACACAGTGACTTGCCCTCCGGGGCTCGTGACTCGCATCCCCAGCAGGCTCTGCGATCAGAGGGGCTGTCACAGGGGTGGATGCGGTGACTGGAGGAGGAATGGGAACACCTCCTCTGCTGGTGGTTCCTTGACGGAGAGTCACGTCTGGACCTGGATGAGGAAGGTTGACGTTGCAGCCTGCAAGGACCCTGTCGTTTTGGACAGCAAACTGGCGGTCTGACCTGGAAGGGCTAAAATCGAAGCAAAAAAAAAAAGACTTTAGGGGATATGTCCATACCAGTGTGGACTTGCCTCCCCCCTTCTCACACCCCCTGTACCTAGAGCGTGAGGGCTGGCCGCGCAGAGGCGGTGACCTGTCCATGGCAACCTGGCGGATGAATAGGTGACGATCCTGCAGCTTTGTAGGAACACTCGCTTGTCCTAGGAGAAAGGAATGCAAATGCAGTGTAGCTTCCCCTTTTAAGAGCCATCTCAGACCCCCCCCCCCCCCCCCCTCACTCTGCACCATAGACCCAGGCTGGAGCTTAGCTTCACCTGGAAGCCTGGTGCATGGAGGAGCTGTAGCAAGTTGCCCACAGGAAACCCCAATATGACAGGGGCTGACAGGGATTTAAAATTCCCCGCCCTAATCATGTCACCACTGTGCCCCGTCTGTGCCTGTGCAATGGCGACCTGCCGTATAGCGCCTGCACGACCGCTGGGTCCCCGACTGTACCGCGCATCCACAAAACCAAGCCTCGGTTTCACCCGAGGATGGCGCACCTGGCCGCAACCCAAAAGAGGGAGCCGTGTCCTGGAACGCACCTGCATTCCAGGCGCTGCAAAAGCAACACAAATTGCAGGAAAGAGGGGACGTGAGGGGGAGACAGATGATCACATACAAAAACTTTCTGCCATGGAGGAAAGGTAAATCTTCAGACCTGACAGCCATTCCACTGCATCCTCGCCTGGGCATACGAAAGGCCGTCCCCACCACTGGACATAGGGGCCTGGAGCTGCACACCTGCCCATGGCTGGGCCCTGGGCTATCTTGACACCGCTAGGACGTATGCCCGGCAACAACCTTGATCTATTTGGACATCCGAAAAACGTAAGTGCATTTTTTGTAGGTCCACAGAGGGGGACAAAAAAGGAACGCAATCTCTACTCTTGAGCTCAAATTTATGGGAGTGGGGTCCTATAGCATTGGAGAGGAGGCGGGGTTAACCCACACGTAGAATAAAGGTAAAAGCCCCACTGAATCCAAATCACCATAGAATTGGCAAGCAATGACTGGTTCGTCAATCAGACAGGATACCTCCTGTTATACCAGTAGTTAACTATAGAACTAAATGATGAGGACAAAGGGATGTCACCCAAACTGTAAAAAACAGGAGGGTCAGCTACAGTCTATATGCAAAAAATTGTAAGACTTTATTGATGAAACAAAATTGGATAAAAGGCGTCGGGTTCACCAGAGGCGGTACAGAACGCGCACCCCCTTTAGTGTACCACGCTCTCACATGTACCAATGAACAAATTACAGCTGTAACACAAAAAGACATAAAAAGTCAATAAAAACCACTATGCTCAAATAGCCCCACAAACTCCACAGTCCAGGTACCACTCTCAGAAGGGGGAATTAATGGACACCAAGTTGGAAAATTATTCATATAGGATATCCTGTGGCTGTCCAGTAGAGTTGTCTGGCAATTAATAATTGGTAGCCGTGTCATGCATTGCTATACATTTCTTGCTGTCCACAAGCCGACTACTGATGCAGAAAGCCAGGATACTAATTGAATTAGTTTCACTCCCTAATCTTGTTAGATGATAGATGTAGAGCAGACCTGCATTTAGAACCCATGTATTGCGGACCGTCCCATAGAATAAGGGTTGTAAAAAGATGTCACCTGGTGATCATGGATAACTGCATAGTCTAAATGATTCAGTACAGTACAACCACCCCCCACCCCCCAAATGACCCAATTTTGGAAAGTAGATACCCCAAGGAAATTGCTGAGAGGCATGTTGAGCCCAATGAATATATTTTTTTTTTGTCTCAAGTGATTTGAAAAATGACAAAAAAAACATACACAAAGTTGTCACTAAATGATATATTGCTCACACGTGCCGTGGTTATATGTGGAATTACACCCCAAAATACATTCTGCTGCTTCTCCTGAGTATGGAGATACCACATGTGGGAGAATTTTTGGGAGCCTAGCTGTGTACAAGACCCCGAAAACCAAGCACAGCCTTCAGGCTTTCTAAGGACGTAAAATGGTGATTTCACTTCCTCACTACCTATCACAGTTACGGAGGCCATGACATGTCAAGGTATCGTGTGAGCTGGTGGAGCCTTGATAACTACTAAAGGTTGTGATAATGTAGATTGAATCTAGTGTACCTGACGCTGTGCTTATGATCTAAGGATGTCCCAAGTGTCAGAATCTGTCAACTTGTTGCAACGTTGAGGCTAAACATTATTGTGTCAGCACATGGAGCCTGTGTCCAGGAGAATAATGCTTGAGACTTGTGCCTTTCCAGTTGAACGCTTATGTTAAGTGATGGTTGGTATTTTGTAGATGTATGGTGGTGAAATGTATTAAAAATATATTTTTACTAAAAAAAAAAAAAAAAAAGACATGTCAATTTGCTGAGAGGCATGTTGAGTCCATTGAATATTTTATATTTTGCCACAAGTTTCGAGAAAAATAACTTTTTTTTTTCCCACAAAGTTGTCACTAAATGATATTTTGTTCAAACATGGCATTGTTATACGTGGAATTACACTCCAAAATACTTTCTGCTGCTTCTCCTGACCCCATTTTGGAAAGTAGACACCCCAAGCTATTTGCTGAGAGGCATGTTGAGTATTTTGCAGATCTCGTTTTTGTCACAAAGTTTTGAAAATTTAAAAAAGAAAAAAAAATACATTTTTCTATTCTTTCCTCATTTTCAAAAATAAATAAGAGCTGCAAAAAACTCACCATCTCTCTTAGCAAATACCTTGGGGTGTCTACTTTCCAAAACAGGGTCATTTGGGACGTTTTGTGCTATCTGGACATTTTAGGGCCTCCGAAACTAAGATAGGTAGTGAAGAAGTGAAATCGCCATTTTACGCTCTTAGAAAGCCTGAAGACGGTGATTGGTTTTCGGGGTCCTGTACACGGCTAGGCTCCCAAAAAGTCTCACACATGTGGTATCCCCATACTTAGGAGAAGCAGCAGAATGTATTTTGGGGTCTAATTCCACATATGCCCATGGCATGTTTGAGCAATATATCATTTAGTGACAACTTTGTGCACAAAAAAAGAAAAAAAAAGTTTGTCATTTTCACGAAACTTGTGGCAAAATATAAAATATTCCATGGACTCAACATACCTATCAGCAAATAGCTTGGGGTGTCTGCTTACCAAAAAGGAGTCATTGGGGGGGGGGGGGGGTAACTGTCCTGGCATTTTATGCACAACATTAGAAGCTTATGTCACACGTCACCCACTCTTCTAACCACTTAAGGACAAAGCCCTTTCTGACACTTTTTGTTTACATGAAAAAATATTTTTTTGTGCTAGAAAATTACTTTGAACCCCCAAGCATTATATATTTTTTTAAAGCAAAGGCCCTACATATTAAAATACTGGGTATTGCAACTTTTTTTTTCACACAGTATTTGCGCAGCAATGTTTCAAACCCAATTTTTTGGGGAAAATAACACTTCTTTTTTTATTTTAATGCACTAAAACACACTATATTGCCCACATGTTTGATGAAATAAAAAAGATGATCTTACGCCGAGTACATGGATACCAAACACAACATGCTTTAATATTGCGCATAAACGTGCAGCGGCAACAAACTACATACATTTTTAAAATCTTTTAAAATCTTTTACAGTTTACCACTTTAGATTTACAGAGGAGGTCTACTACTAAAATTACTGCCCTCGATCTGACCTTTGGGGTGATACCTCGCATGCATGGTGCAATTGCTGTTTACATATGACGCCAGACCGATGCTTGCGTTAGCCTTTGCGCGTGAGCACGGGGGGACAGGGGTGCTTTTTTTTTTTTTTTTTTGCTTTTTTTTATATTTAATTTGCATTTTTGTTTTATTTTTAAACTGTTCTATTAATTTTTTTTTAATTTTTATTGTTATCTCAGGGAATGTAAATATCCCCTATGATAGCAATAGGTAGTGACAGGTACTCTTTTTTTGAAAAAATTGGAGTTTATTAGACCCTAGATCTCTCCTCTGCCCTCAAAGCATCTGACCACACCAAGATCAGTGTGCTAAAATGCTTTCCCAATTTCCCAATGGTGCTGTTTATATCCGGCGAAACCCAAGTCATGAAATGCTCGTAGATTCCGGTTTCTTAGGCCGTAGAGATGATTGGAGCCATTCTGGTCTCCGATCAGCTCTATGGTCAGTTGGCGGAAACACCGGCTGCATTCTTGGGTTCCCTGTTGGGACAGGAGAGCCCTGAAAACCATGGAAAAGCAGTCTAGAGGCTAATTAGCCGCTAGGATTGCTTTTACATGAGTGGGTGGGCTGAACGAAAAAAAGAGATTGATCGTGGGTATGCCACCATTAGAGTACCGCCCTTCATGCACGCAGTTCTAATGATGGGCATACATGCACCTTTTTTTTTTTTTAACTGTGGTAGTGAAATCACCCCCTACAACGCTGGAGTCGCTGGTTTTCGTTTTGCGAGAGCAAACGCTGTTGCTGTCAAGATAAATAAATCAGTGCTGCAGCTGAATGGTGTATCTGAAAAGCAAACAATGGTAACGATAAAACATTAACTCAATAAAACAACTTGATTTTTTATGCAATCTGTGCCTAAAAAATATATGCCAAAGCAATGGGGCAATCCGCCCCTAATGTTAGGAGCAAATCGCTCCTCCACCCTTGCCCCCATGCTTCGGCATATATGCTCTTTTTTTTTAAACTGTGGTGGTGATATCACCTCCTACAGCGCTGGAGTCACAGCTTTATGTATCGTGAGAGCAAACGCTATTGCTGTCAGAATAAATAAACCCGTGCTGCAGCTGAATGGCGTACCTGCTAAGCAAATGATGGTTAACAATAAAACAAAGTAACATTACACTATAACAGTAAGACATACCATACCTGCAAAGCAAATGCAGTAAAGCATAGTAAAAATAAAACATTACAGTTCTAAAGTACAGTAACAATAGAGAGAGAACAATAGATATAGACTAGAGAGCGAACAATAGAGTGGACAATAGAGAGTGAACATAAGAGAGAGTACAATAAAAAAAAATAAAACCACAACTATTTTTGGCTTTTTTATTTTTAATTTTTTTGTGTTTTTGTGTCTTTTCTTTTTTTTGCACTTTTATATAAACTGTAAACTGTAAAGGTTCCAGATTAGGGTCTCTCAAAATGTAATGGCCATCTCTTTATTCGAGACCCTGTGTAAGTGTGCCTAGGACTGTGCAATGCTGTACCCTATGCTAATACTCCACTAGTGTGTGGTAGCGTTTGAAACAGTCACCAATGCAAAGACTAGGTTGGTCAGGACAGGAGGGACAATAAAAGCGGGTGTCACGCCTATATCCATGCTTTCTGCAGACATGACATCTTCTTTGGGGATTTCTTTGGCTTGGGGTACCAGGGAGGACATGCGAAAAATGCCTCTCATGCAGCCGGCTCAATGCATTTGGATTGGGAAGTTGGGCCACAGCACCATTGTATTGGGCGTGCGCTATTATCGATGAAAAAAAACGCAGTTACCCTAGCGACAGTTGCAGTTTACATATGCGGGTATTATTGCTATTTGCACTTTAATGTATGAGCTGGTGCAGTGCCTTCTTATTAGTAAATCACCCCCATAGTGACACATAATTGTGAAGTGAAAGGAAAATTATAAATGGTTTTCAAAATTTTTTACAAATAAATATCTGAAAAGTGTGGTGTGCATTTGTATTCAGCCCCCTTTACTCTGATTCCCCTAACTGAAATCTAGTGTAACCTATTGCCTTCAGAGGTCACCTAATTAGTAAATAGAGTCCACCTGTGTGTAATTTAATCTCAGTATAAATACAGCTGTTCTGTAAAGCCCTCAGAGGTTTGTTAGAGAATCTTAGTGAACAAACAGCATCTAGAAGACCAAGGAACACACCAGACAGGTCAGGGATAAAGTTGTGGAGAAGTTTAAAGCAGGGTAAAGGTATAAAAAAATATCCCAAGCTTTAAACTTTTCACAGAGCACTGTTCAATCGACCATCCGAAAATGGAAATAGTATGGCAAAACTGCTAACCTACCAAGACATGGCCGTCCACCTAAACTAACAGGCTGGGCAAGAAGAGCATTAATCAGAGAAGCAGCCAAGAGGCCCATTGTAACTCTGGAGGAGTTGCAAAGATCCACAGCTCAGGTGGGAGAATCTGTCCACAGGAAAACTATTAGTTATGCACTCCACAAATATGGCCTTTTTATGGAAGAGTGGGGAGAAGAAAGCCATTGTTGAAAGAAAGCCATGAGAAGTCCTGTTTGTAGTTTGCGAGAAGCCATGTGGGGGACACAGCAAACACATGGAAGAAGGTGCTCTGGTCAGATGAGACCAAAATTGAACTTTTTGGCCTAAAAGTAAAACTCTATGTGTGGCAGAAAACTAACACTGCACACCACTCTCACTTGTGAAACATGGTGGTGGCAGCATCATGTTGTGGGGATGCTTTTCTTCAGCACGGATAGGGAAGCTGGTCAGAGTTGATGGAGCCAAATACAGAGCAATCTTAGAAGAAAACCTGTTAGAGTCTGCAAAAGACTTGCGACTTGGGTGGAGGTTCACGTTTCAGCAGGACAACGACTCCTAACATACAGCCAGAGCTACAATGGAATGGTTTATATCAAAGCATATTCATGTGTTAGAAATTCCAGACCTAAATCCAATTGATTATCTGTGGCAAGACTTTAAAATTGATGTTCACAGACGCTCTCCATTCTAACTGACAGAGCTTGAGCTATTTTGCAAAGAAGAATGGGCAAAAATGTCACTTTCTAGATGTGCAAAGCTGGTACAGACATACCCAAAAAGACTTGCAGCTGTAATTACAGCCAAAGGTGGTTCTACAAAGTATGGGGGGCTGAATACAAATGCACACCACACTTTTCAGGTATTTATTTGTAAAACATTTTGAAAACCATTTATCATTTTCCTTTCATTTCACAATTATCTGCCACTTTGTGTTGCTCTATCACATAAAATACATTTACGTTTTTGGTTGTAACATGACAAAATGTGAACATTTTCAAGGGGTGTGAATACTTTTTCAAGGCACTTTAGCTTGTGAGCCATAGCTCCCTCCTTACCCCTTTTGAGCGACCTTTGGTGTGTTCCTACCACCAACTGTGTCTCTTAGTGTTGAAGCCTAAGAGGGAGGACTGGCTCTGGTTAGTGGTGTGCGGGCCAGGCCTGAAGTACTTATCTTTTATTGCCTTCCTTGGCTATGAGGCATTTCCTTTGAGAAAGATGCTGGTGGGTCAGTGTGGTAGTGTGTCCCTGGGCACTCTTTGGAGTTAGTACCTTGGTTTTAAGTTAAATCTCTGCTGTTTCTGGAACACAAATATCCAGAAAGCCTGCTTCCCAAACTCCCACTTATTGCATGCGCTTTGATGGACCATGTCTTTTAAGAACTGTGTTAGACACCCACATTAAGGATGTCACTGGGGGTAGATATTCTCTCTACCCAAACAGTAAAAGTCTAGACCTCAACATGGGAAATCTCACCCTCCCATTGAGGCAAAAAATACTTTCTCTTGTTATTCTCAAGCTTCCCTTTTATAAGGCCTAAGCCAGGAGCCCAGTTCAACCGCTAACCCAAAGTCCTAAAATTCTCTAAACCTTCAGGCAGGCCACTTTTAGCATGAAGAGATGTTCCATATTAGGGTAGACACCAGCCTAGGCAGAATTTCAGATGTCTGGCCAGGAGGTGGTTTCCAAGGGCTACAAAGCAGAGTTCCATTCTCAGCCTCTCACAGAATAAAGTCTTTATCAACCTCCTTCTGTCACTGCACAGATTAGCAGGCCTCCATGCAGCCCTTGCTAGTCTCCAGCTGTAGAGGGTTATTGCCCCAGTTCCTATGGTAGCATGGTTTACATAGTTACATAGTAGGTGAGGTTGAAAAAACATACAAGTCCATCAAGTCCAACCTATGTGTGTGATTATATGTCAATATTACATTGTATATCCCTGTATGTTGTGGTCGTTCAGGTGCTTATCTAATAGTTTTTTTAAACTATTGATGTTCCCTGCTGAAACCACCGCCTTTGGAAGTGAATTCCACATCCTTGCCACTCCTATGGGCCGTACACACGTTAGGATTTTCCGACAACAAATGTTGGATGTGAGCTTGTTGTCGGAAAATCAGACCGTGTGTATGCTCCATAGAACATTTGTTTGAGAGCAGGTTCTCAAATTTTCCGACAACAAGTCAGAAATTCCGATCCTGTGTACACAATTCCGAAGCACAAAAGTCCACGCATGCTCGGAATCAAGCAGAAGAGCCGCACTGGCTATTGAACTTAATTTTTCTCTGCTCGTCGTACGTGTTGTTTGTCACCGCGTTCTTGACGTTCGGAATTTTTCAACAACATTTGTGTGACTGTGGGTATGCAAGACCAGTTTGAGCCAACATCCTTCGGAAAAAAATCCACGGTTTTGTTGTCGGAAAATCCTATCGTGTGTACATAGCTTTACAGTAAAGAACCCTCTATGCAGTCTAAGGTTAAACCTCTTTTCTTCCAATCTTAATGAGTGTCCACGTGTCTTTCCAAACTCCGTTCCACGGAAAGTTTTTATCCCTATTGTGGGGTCACCAGTATGGTATTTGTAAATTAAAATCATATCCCCTCTCAAGCGTCTCTTCTCCAGAGAGAATACATTCAGTGGCCGTAACCTTTCTTCATAACGAATTTCCTCCAGCCCCTTTATTAGCTTAGTTTCCCTTCTCTGTACATTTTCAGTACATCCCACCTGCCCTCCTGAGGACTGGTGCCCCCCCCCCCCCCCCCCGTGAGTAGATTGCATTCATATTTTTGCCACCCAAATGCATTATTTTACATTTTTCCACATTAAAACTTATTTGCCATGTAGCTGCCCACCCCATTCATTTGTTGAGATCTTCTTGCAAGGTTTCTACATCTTGCAGAGAAGTTATTGCCCTGCTTAGCTTAGTATCATCCACAAATACAGAGATTGAACGGTTTACCCCATCCTTCAGGTGGTTTATAATTAAATTAAATAGGGTTGGTCCCAGCACAGAACCCTGGAGATCCCCACTTTCCACCCCGACCATTCCGATTACTCCCTATTTATCACCACCCTCTGAACTCGCCCTTGTAGCCAGTTTTCAATCCACGTACTCGCCCTATGGTCCAAGCCGGACCATACTTTGTACAGTAAACGTTTATGGGGAACTGTGTCAAATGCTTTTGCAAAATCCAGATTACACCATGTCTACGGGCCTTCCTTTATCTAGATGGCAGCTCACCTCCTCATAGAATGTTAATAGGTTGGTTGGCAGAACGATTCTTCATGAATCCATTCCATGCTGATTACTGCTAATGATACCGTTTTCATTACTAAAATCTTGTATATAGTCCCTTATCATCCCCTCCAAGAGCTTGCATACTATTGATGTTAGGCTAACTGGTCTGTAATTCCCAGGGATGTATTTTGGCCCTTTTTTAAATATTGGAGCTACATTGGCTTTTCTCCAATCAGCTGGGACCATTCCAGTCAGTAGACTGTCAGTAAAAATTAGGAACAATGGTCTGGCAGTTACTTGACTGAGTTCCCCCAGGACCCTCGGGTGAAAGCTATCTGGTTCCAGTGACTTATTAATGTTAAGTTTTCCAAGTCTTCTAATTCTGTCCTCTGTTAGCCATGAGGGTGCTTCCTGTGACGTGTCATGAGGTTTAACACTGCAGTTTTGGTTACTGAAGCCCCCCGATTCCCTCGTGAAGACTGAGGAGAGGAATAACTTCAATACCTTTGCCATCTCCTCATCCTTTGTAACCAGATTTCCTTCCTGTTTCTTTATGTGGCCAATATGGTCTGTCCTCCCTTTTTTCCTGTTTATATACTTAAAGAATTTCTTGGCATTTTTTTTGCTCTCCTCCACTATGTGTCTTTCGTGTTCTATCTTAGCCGCCCTAATTGCACCCTTGCATTTCTTGTTGCATTCTTTGAAAAGTCTGAATGCTGATGATGATCCCTCAGCCTTGTATTTTTTGAAGGCCTTCTTTGCTTTTATATGCATTTTTAAATTGGAGTTAAGCCATCCAGGACTTTTGTTCGCTCTTTTAAACTTATTTTCCAATGGGATGCACTGGCTAATGCCCTTATTTAATATGCTCTTAATGCAAACCCATTTTTCCTCCGTGTTCTTTGTTCCTAAGATTTCTACCCAATTTATATCTTCTAGCAAGGTTTGTAGTTTGGGGAAATTTTGCTTTTTTGAAGTTCAATGTCTTTGTATATCCTTATTTTTTCTATTTGTGTGATTTATACTGAAGCTAATTGACCTGTGATCGCTATAATTGCCCCTTATTTCCACATCCGTGATCAGGTCTGTATTGTTGGTAATAAGTAGGTCTAGTAACTCTTTGTTTCTAGTTGGTTTCAGGAACTTTTATCTAACCTTTTCACGTTTCTGGATCCAAAGCAGACAGTTTGCCACATCCTGGTTCTCAAGGATCTGTATTTCTTCATTCATTGATAAAAATTCCACATGGATTTTTTGCCTCCCTTTATCAGAGAGCGTTACTGGCCTCTGTACACATTAAGGACACATAGCTGAATCTCCTCTGTTTTTTAACAAATTGGCAACTTCTCAACCTGCTGTGGGTCCTCAAAATGTTCATTTTGGTGCCCTGCCTTGTGGCCTGTCTTCAGCACTCTCTTGTTCACCAATGGTTCTAGTCCCCGTGCTTCCCTGGTTAAACTCCTAGAGAGTTCCCATTGTAGAATACTTGGATGATCTCCTGTTGAGAGAACAGTCGGCACAACTCTTGACAGACAACATGGCAAGAACAATTCCAGCCTTGTTTCAGTTTTGATTCTGAACTTTCATAAGTATGTGTTGGAGCCAACTCATCCCTTACCTGGGCATGGTCCTGAACACAGCTCAAGCCAGAGATTTTTCATATACAAGAAAAGATGCAAACTCCTCCCTTGCAAACTCTGACTCTTCAGTTCTTGAGCCATCCTACCCTTTGGTTTTGCATTCAAGTTCTGAATGGTAGCCTCTTGCAATGCAGCCCCATTTGCCCAGTTTTGCTCCTGATTCCTTTAACATAATGAAGCACTAACCCCCGAAGGAACTGCTGATATTTTTGATTTGGGCCTGTACTCTGCCTTACCACCCCCAATGACTTGACTCAGCCCCTTGACACAACTGTGGTGCAGTGTTAATGTGGAGCTGATAGGGATAACCTCACAATGTACAGTATAATAACAGTATACCTTTATTACCTGGGTATCCGATGTTCCACCTGTTGGAAAAGGAACAACACTCCACACAAGTTGTACTTAACCAGGAAACGTAACTTTTACTGGAATCAATATGAAAGTAGTATTACAATACTGGTACTGTCACACCAACGTAGCGCAACAACCCAATGAATATACACAATATGTTGTACACACAAATGGTAATAACTGATCTTGGGAAGTGCGTCTCCAAGTGGGACTAATACCAGAATGGGAAATACTTTAATTCTGGGCACCTTCCCACTTCCAGTGTGCGCTTGTAACTACAAGAAGACAATGTTAAATAGCACAAGAACAATCCCTAGGGAGCTCCCCCTGCTTTAGAGTGTAAATTCTCTATTAATCACAACTAGGATGCAAGGCCTTGCAATGGAATAGGAAGTCCTCTCTTTGTCTTCTGTCTTCTGCTAGCAGTTATGAATTATAATTTGTAATCCAGCGGTCAAATACACCAAGATTAAACAAAATAGATGATGAAGGTATATTCTTGTAGTGTAGTGACCCGTAACTGTCTCTGATGCAGTTAACTTTGTGTAACACAGCGTTAATATTGCAGTGAAGGGTAGGCTTGAGGCCTATTTGAACTCAGTCTCTAGTTCATTCAATTCCCCTGTGTGGGACTACAGGTCCCAGCACTGTGTTACAGAGTCAGGTGTGTGATGGTGCTTTGGGCAACAGCCCTCTCACCCGACCAGGTCTGTGTAGCAAGACATCTCCCTCCGGTGTACTGGGTCTTGCTTCTCTCCGGCCGGTGCCGTCGCACCGCTCAGCTCCGAAAGATAGACCGGAACCTTCTGATGACTCCGACTGTCAGCCTGGACCCTTCTCAGTTCTGTCCCAGCGTCTCTCCAGCCTGCTGATGCAAAACAAAATCACTGGTCGTGCTGCTCCTGGTAGGTGTAGGCCGTGTTCTGTGGAACACCTCCACACAGGTCCTCACAGGCAGGCCATGCATCCCAAAGAAACCTAAAATAGCCTTTTTATAGCCTACCCAGTATGCAATTCCGTACTGAGTCCTGCTGGGTAAATCACACGGCATGCCGGGTAGGTAGGTAGTTGTGGAAAGTAAATAAAAGTCACTTCCTCTGATATTCTTCAAAGAGTAAAAATAAAATAAAGTCCATTCACCAATTTGGCCACTAGATGGTGCCATATATTAAAATATAACACGGTTCATGAGTTAACATTGTACTACATCAATAAGCAAAAATGCTGGCGCTACAATAATATCCTATTAGCAAGAGAACATCCAATTTTGTATATCCGGAGATGCCTTCTCAGCTATCTACATGCTAGAAGAGTCTTCAAAAGATTGGGTCCTTTGAGATGCTTGAGGGCCTAAAAAGCATGATTACTAGATGGGGAGAAAAATATATATATATCATTGGTATATAAGAATGATCACCAGTACCTGCCTAATCAAAAGCAAGTCCTACAAGATCTTTAGCAGCATGATGGGCAGACAAAGCAAGAACATCAGTACAGCAATTCTGAAGAGCCACTACTGGGTCTAATCATGTTAGAGTAGGGGTCCTGGAAGATTCCTAGAAATAATTTTACTGATGGTACCAATTTGCACTACATTAATGACAAAAGGAGCCTATTTGGTTGTTATGACTAACAGAACCACTTCTCCTCTCCTGGTTTTATAAATTAATGTATTGTTTGATTGTTCCCTTCCACCTTAGTGCTCAGATGGCTGGTCTTCTATGTGAAGAGGAGGCTCAGGAGGTTGACAATGTCAAGTACATTGGATACTGCAAATACCATTTCAACAAGATGGTGAGAGATCCACAGGTATCTTATTTTGTTTCTCTATATACTGTTTGTTGTTTTCATTTTATGTGCCACATACCTCCCTATCTGTCTTTAGAAGCACTGATTTCTGTATTTTTGTGCTGCATTTTTACCATTGAAATATATGATATGCTTTGTCTGGTAATTTCTTCTTGGTGATGATCTTGTAGAAACCAGTAGTTTGCTTTGGAAATTGGAGTTGGTGGTTTTAACAAGTTAAAGGTGCATTCTGTGCAGTTTGCAAATAACAATATTAAGTGCAGTTATGTATAAGTGAACAAATTATACATTTACATGCCACTTGTGCAATTAGCTGGATTTGAAATTGGCCTCTTGGTGTCCCATGTACAACACCAAATAGATGGGAAGAGGGTAGCTAGTCAGGCTCTACAGTGTTGACAGGAGGAAGAGAGCGCAGATATCTCTTCTGTCCAATCAGTAGGCTGGGTTGTGTTTTGATCACTATTTTTTGACAAGTTGTGCTGTTGCTGAAGTGGAGGTTGAGGATTGGCTGTCTGACAAGGGCATCTGGATTTTAGACTGGGCTCCAAAGAACCCTTTGGCAAGTAGAATAGTTTCCCTATACTGTATTATTTTAACTCCATTGTTGTATAATTAGCTGGCAGCATGGAGTTCAGTTTTTATCTTCTCTTCTAAAGAGTGTAGAGTTTGCATTTCCCTTTTTTTTCATATAGTGAACTAAGTGTAAAGATCCTTCTTCTTGTTTGTCAGTAGCTTATTATTAAAAGCAGTCAGTAGTTGTGCTCCTTAACTCACTGTAAAAAATATGATTTCTTATGTTCCCTTATTAGAAAGTCTCCCGACTCCCTTGTCCCATCATCCCTGGCCGATGCAGTCGGTCAGCTTCCCCTTCTGTGGAAAAACCCCTCTTTTACAAAGAGCGGCAGAAAAAGGTATGTATATATTTCTACAGTTTTGGTCATACTTATTTAGAGATGCTCCTCTTTCTATTTGGATAACTTTTTTACTTTCCTAGAGTCATAAGGACAGGGACCGAGTTCGACATAGGAAGCACCGTGATTCACCAGGGCACATAACTGTCCCACCCCTACTGCCTATCTCTGTGGAGAAGGTATATCTTCCTCTTCCTTCTCTGCCACTAAAATTAATTGTCAAAATAAAAAATAAAAATGTTATACTTGTTCTTCGTGTGTATGTAGACTATATATATATATATATATATATATATATATATATATATATATATATATATATATATATATATATATAATGTACAGTATCTCACAAGAGTGACTACACCCCTCACATTTTTGTAAATATTTTATTATATCTTTTCATGTGACAACACTGAAGAAATTACACTTTGCTACAATGTAGTGAGTGTACAGCTTGTATAACAGTGTAAATTTGCTGTCCCCTCAAAATAACTCAACACACAGCCATGAGACGCCTTTCACACAGACGGCTATTCTGCTGCAGTTAAAAGCATGTTTTTTTACCTGTGGAGTTCAAGACTCAAGGCACTGCGATCAGCTGCATTTGCACAGTGCGATTAGCTGCGGTCGCGTTTGGTTGCGGTTTGCCATTTCCATGGCAACCCGACATGGTACCGACTCGCACTGTTTGGTATGAATCTTGAGGGGGAACTCCACGCCAAATTTTAAATAAAAAATGGCGTGGGTTCCCCCCCCCAGGGGCATACCAGGCCCTTTGCTCTGGTATGGACTTTAAGAGGAACCCCTACGCCGAAAAAACGGCGTGGGGTCCCCCCCCAATCCATACCAGACCCTTATCCGAGCACGCAGCCCAGTCGGTCAGGAATGGGGGTGGGGACGGCCGAGCGCCCCCCCCCCCTCCTGAGCCGTACCAGGCCGCATGCCCTCAACATGGGGGGTGGGTGCTTTGGGGGAGGGGGTACCCTGCGGCCCCCCCTACCCCAAAGCACCTTGTCCCCATGTTGATGAGGACAAGGGCCTCTTCCCCACAACCCTGGCCGTTAGTTGTCGGGGTCTGCAAATGGAGGGCTTATCGGAATCCGGGAGCCCCCTTTAATAAGGGGACCCCAGATCCCGGCCCCCCACCCTATGTGAATGAGTATGGGGTACATGGTACCCCTACCCATTCACCTAGGGAAAAAGTGTCAATGAAAAAAACACTACACAGATTTTTAAAGTAATTTATTAGACAGCTTCGGGGGTCCTCTTCCGACTTCGGGGGTCCTCTTCGACTTCGGGGGTCTCTCCGGTTGTTCTCACTGCGCTCTCCGGGTCTTCTGCCAGGCTCCTCCGCTATCTTCTGCTCTTTTGCCGCTCTTTTGCTATAGCGGAGGACCCCGGTCTGCTGCCTGCTGCCTTCTGCCTTCTTCCCTCTTCTCTTCTTCTGATGTTGACACGACGCTCTCTCCGGCTGGAATGCACTCTGGGTGCTGGTTACTTTAAAAATTTGTGTAGTGTTTTTTTTATTGACACTTTTTCCCTAGGTGAATGGGTAGGGGTACCGTGTACCCCATACTCATTCACATAGGGTGGGGGGCCGGGATCTGGGGGCCCCCTTATTAAAGGGGGCTCCCGAATTCCGATAAGCCCTCCGCCCGCAGACCCCGACAACCAAAGGCCAGGGTTGTCGGGAAGAGGCCCTTGTCCTCATCAATATGGGGACAAGGTGCTATGGGGTGGGGGGGCCGCAGGGCGCCCCCTCCCCCAAAGCACCAAACACCCCATGTTGAGGGCATGCGGCCTGTGGCGTGGAGTTCCCCCTCAAGATTCATACCAAACAGTGCCGGGCATTGGCGGGGATCCGAGTCGGATCCCCGTGCTTGTCGCTCTTGGGAAAGGAAAAATAATTTTTCCTTTCCCGATGAGCAGCTCGGCGCTGTTATCCGCAGCTGACACAGTGCACTGCGGTTATGTGCGGATAGCTGCGCTAAATCGCTCCTGGATGCAGTAAATTCTATTTTTTCTATCCGCACAGAAACGCAGGTATCTAATTCGCAGCTAAACGCAGTGTGTGAATGGGGCCATAGGAAAGCATTGTGTGCTTTTAGCTGCGGTAGAAAATTAGAAAATCCGCAGCTAAAAGCACCATTCTATCCATCCGTGTGAAAGGGGCCTGAATGTCTAAACCGCTGGCAACAAAAGTGAGTACACCCCTAAGTGAAAATGTCCAAATTGGGCCCAAAGTGCCAATATTTTGTGTGGCCACCATTATTTTCAGCACTGCCTTAACCCTCTTGGGCATGGAGTTCACCAGAGCTTCACAGGTTGCCACTGGAATCCTCTTCCACTCCTCCATGGCGACATCACGGAGCTGGTGGATGTTAAAGACCTTGCGCTCATCCACCTTCCATTTGAGGATGCCCCACAGATGCTCAATAGGTTTAGGTCTGGACACATGCTTGGCCAGGCCCTCAACTTTACCCTCAGCTTCTTTATAAATTACATTCATAACTTTACATTGTAGCAAAGTGTCATGTTGTCACATGAAAAGACATAATAAAATATTTACAAAAATGTGAGGGGTGTACTCACTTTTGTGAGATACTGTATATATACATATAGTACTGTGCAAACGTTTTTGGCCGGTGTGAAGAAGAGCTGTAAAGTAAGAATGCTTTCAAAATGTATATTTTAATAGTTTATTTTTATCAATTCACAAAATGCAAAGTGAGCGAACAGAAGAAAAACCTAAATCAAATCAATATTTGGTGTGACTACCCTTTGGCTTCAAACCAACATCAATTCTTTTACTTGCACACCTTGTACACTTGCATAAAGTCAGGGATTTTGTAGGAGTCAGGTGTATGATTAACTAGTTATACCAAGCAGGTGCTAATATCTTCAATTTCATAAGTAGGTTGAAACAGTCAGTAACAAACAGGAACAGCTGTGTAGGAGGCTTGAAACTGGGTTAGAAACAGCCAAACTCTGCTACTAAGTTGTGAAAGACCATTTTATGTCACAGGTCATACACCATGGCAAAAATAAGCACAGCAACAAGACACAAGCTAGTTATATTGGATCAGCAAGGGCTTTACCGGGCAAAGATTTCAAAGCAGACTGGGGCTTCAGGATGGGCTGTTCGAGCACTTTTGGAGAAACCCAAAAAAATGGGCAACGTTGAGATGCAGTGGTCGGCCAAATAAACTTGATCTAGCAGATGAAAGACACATCATGCTTACTTCCCTTTGACATAAGAGGTCCAGCAGTGCCATCAGCACTCAACTGAGGGAAACCAGTGGGACCCAGATACACCCATCTACTGTGCAGAGAAATCTGACCAGAAGTGGTCTTCATGGAAGAATTGTGGCCCAAAAAGCCATACCTCCGATGTAGAGACAAGACTAGGCGACTCAAATATTCATGAAAACATAGGACCTGGGGTACAGAAAAATGGCAGCAGGTGCTCTGGACTGATGAGTCAAAATTTGAAATATTTGGCAGTAGCAGGAGGCAGTTTGTTCGTGAAGGGCTGGAGAGCGGTAGAATAATGAGTGTCTGCAGGCAACAGTGAAGCATAATGCAAGTTCTTTGTAAGTTTGGGGCTGTATTTCTGCAAATGGAGCTGAAGATTTGGTCTGGATCAATGGTGTCCTCAATGCTGAGAAATACAGGCAGATACTTAACCATCATGCCATACCATCAGGGAGGCGTGTGATTGGCCCCAAATGTATTCTGCAGGGCAACGACCCCAAACATACAACCAATTTCATTAACCACTTGCCGACCGCCTCACGCCTATATACGTGAGCAGAGCGGCACGGGCAGGCAAAATCGCGTACCTGAAACGTGATTGCCTTCCCGCGGGTGGGGGGTCCTATCGGACCCCCCCCCGGTGCCAGCTGCGGTCGGCATTTGGTTGGGAGCGATGAGAGACGAGGGGGAGACCATCCGATCGTGGCCCCCCCTCGCGATCGCTCCCAGCCAATGACAAACATCCCCTGCCTCTGTATAGTACACAGAGGCAGAGGATGTGATGTCATCTCTCCTCGGCTGTCAGTTTCCGTTCCAGCGCCGAGGAGAGATGACATGTAAGTAAGTGCACAACACAAACACACACAGTAGAACATGCCAGGCATACATTACACCCCCGATCCCCCCCCGATCGCCCCCCGATCCCCCCCCAATCACCCCCCCCCCTGTCACAAACTGACACCAAGCAGGTTTTTTTTTTTTTTTTTCCTGATTACTGCATAGTGTCAGTTTGTGACAGTTAGCAGTGTTAGGACAGTTACTGTTACCCCCCTGTAGGTCTAGGGTACCCCCCTTACCCCCCCTAATAAAGTTTTAACCCCTTGATCACCCCCCCTCACCAGTGTCGCTAAGCGATCATTTTTCTGATCGCTGTATTAGTGTCGCTGGTGACGGTAGTTAGGGACGTAAATATTTAGGTTTGCCATCAGTGTTTTATAGCGACAGGGACCCCCATATACTACCTAATAAATGTTTTAACCCCTTGATTGCCCCCTAGTTAACCCTTTCACCACTGATCACCGTATAACCGTTACGGGTGACGCTGGTTAGTTAGTTTATTTTTTATAGTGTCAGGGCACCCGCCGTTTATTACCGAATAAAGGTTTAGCCCCCTGATCGCCCGGCGGTGATATGCGTCGCCCCAGGCAGCGTCAGATTAGCGCCAGTACCCCCCCTAATAAAGTTTTAACCCCTTGATCACCCCCTGTCGCCAGTGTCGCTAAGCGATCATTTTTCTGATCGCTGTATTAGTGTCACTGGTGACGCTAGTTAGGGACGTAAATATTTAGGTTCGCCGTCAGTGTTTTATAGCGACAGGGACCCCCATATACTATCTAATAAATGTTTTAACCCCTTGATTGCCCCCTAGTTAACCCTTTCACCACTGATCACCGTATAACTGTTACGGATGACGCTGGTTAGTTAGTTTATTTTTTATAGTGTCAGGGCACCCGCCGTTTATTACCGAATAAAGGTTTAGCCCCCTGATCGCCCGGCGGTGATATGCGTTGCCCCAGGCAGCGTCAGATTAGCGCCAGTACCGCGAACACCCACGCACGCACCGTACACGCACCATACACCTCCCTTAGTGGTATAGTATCTGATCGGATCAATATCTGATCCGATCAGATCTATACTAGCGTCCCCAGCAGTTTAGGGTTCCCAAAAATGCAGTGTTAGCGGGATCAGCCCAGATACCTGCTAGCACCTGCGTTTTGCCCCTCCGCCCGGCCCAGCCCAGCCCACCCAAGTGCAGTATCGATCGATCACTGTCACTTACAAAACACTAAACGCATAACTGCAGCGTTCGCAGAGTCAGGCCTGATCCCTGCGATCGCTAACAGTTTTTTTGGTAGCATTTTGGTGAACTGGCAAGCACCAGCCCCAGGCAGCGTCAGGTTAGCGCCAGTACCGCTAACACCCACGCACGCAGCGTACACCTCCCTTAGTGGTATAGTATCTGAACAGATCAATATCTGATCCGATCAGATCTATACTAGCGTCCCCAGCAGTTTAGGGTTCCCAAAAACGCAGTGTTAGCGGGATCAGCCCAGATACCTGCTAGCACCTGCGTTTTGCCCCTCCGCCCGGCCCGGCCCAGCCCACCCAAGTGCAGTATCGATCGATCACTGTCACTTACAAAACACTAAACGCATAACTGCAGCGTTCGCAGAGTCAGGCCTGATCCCTGCGATCGCTAACAGTTTTTTTTGTAGCGTCTTGGTGAACTGGCAAGCACCAGAGGCCTAGTACACCCCGGTTGTAGTCAAACCAGCACTGCAGTAACACTTGGTGACGTGGCGAGTCCCATAAGTGCAGTTCAAGCTGGTGAGGTGGCAAGCACAAGTAGTGTCCCGCTGCCACCAAAAAGACAAACACAGGCCCGTCATGCCCATAGTGCCCTTCCTGCTGCATTCGCCAATCCTAATTGGGAACCCACCGCTTCTGCAGCGCCCGTACTTCCCCCATTCACATCCCCAACCAAATGCAGTCGGCTGCATGAGAGGCATTTTCTTTATGTCCTCCCGAGTACCCCTACCCAGCGAACCCCCCCAAAAAAGATGTCGTGTCTGCAGCAAGCGCTGATATAGGCGTGACACCCGCTATTATTGTCCCTCCTGTCCTGACAATCCTGGTCTTTGCATTGGTGAATGTTTTGAACGCTACCATGCACTAGTTGAGTATTAGCGTAGGGTACAGCATTGCACAGACTAGGCACACTTTCACAGGGTCTCCCGAGATGCCATCGCATTTTGAGAGACCCGAACCTGGAACCGGTTACAGTTATTATAGTTAGTTACAAAAAAAAGTGTAAAAAAAAAAAAAAAAAAAAAAAACACAAACAAAAATATAAAATAAAAATAGTTGTCGTTTTATTGTTCTCTCTCTCTCTATTCTCTCTCTATTGTTCTGCTCTTTTTTACTGTATTCTATTCTGCAATGTTTTATTGTTATTATGTTTTATCATGTTTGCTTTTCAGGTATGCAATTTTTTATACCTTACCGTTTACTGTGCTTTATTGTTAACCATTTTTTTTGTCTTCAGGTATGCCATTCACGACTTTGAGTGGTTATACCAGAATGATGCCTGCAGGTTTAGGTATCATCTTGGTATCATTCTTTTCAGCCAGCGGTCGGCTTTCATGTAAAAGCAATCCTAGTGGCTAATTAGCCTCTAGACTGCTTTTACAAGCAGTGGGAGGGAATGCCCCCCCCCCCCCAACATCTTCCGTGTTTTTCTCTGGCTCTCCTGTCTCAACAGGGAACCTGAAAATGCAGCCGGTGATTCAGCCAGCTGACCATAGAGCTGATCAGAGACCAGAGTGGCTCCAAACATCTCTATGACCTAACAAACCGGAAGCTACGAGCATTTTATGACGTAGATTTCGCCGGATGTAAACAGCGCCATTGGGAAATTGGGAAAGCATTTTATCACACCGATCTTGGTGTGATCAGATGCTTTGAGGGCAGAGGAGAAATCTAGGGTCTAATAGACCCCAATTTTTGCAAAAAAGAGTACCTGTCACTACCTATTGCTATCATAGGGGATATTTACATTCCCTGAGATAACAATAAAAATGATTTAAAAAAAAAAAAAATGAAAGGAACAGTTTAAAAATAAGATAAAAAAATAATAATAATAAAGAAAAAAAAAAAAAAGCACCCCTGTCCCCCCTGCTCTCGCGCTAAGGTGAACGCAAGCGTTGGTCTGGCGTCAAATGTAAACAGCAATTGCACCATGCATGTGAGGTATCGCCGCGAAGGTCAGATCGAGGGCAGTAATTTTAGCAGTAGACCTCCTCTGTAAATCTAAAGTGGTAACCTGTAAAGGCTTTTAAAAATGTATTTAGTTTGTCGACACTGCACGTTTGTGCGCAATTTTAAAGCATGTCATGTTTGGTATCTATGTACTCGGCCTAAGATCATCTTTTTTATCTCATCAAACATTTGGGCAATATAGTGTGTTTTAGTGCATTAAAATGTAAAAAAGTGTGTTTTTTCCCCAAAAAATGCGTTTGAAAAATCGCTGCGCAAATACTGTGTGAAAAAAAAAAATGAAACACCCACCATTTTAATCTGTAGGGCATTTGCTTTAAAAAAAATATATAATGTTTGGGGGTTCAAAGTAATTTTCTTGCAAAAAAAAATTATTTTTTTATGTAAACAATAAGTGTCAGAAAGGGCTTTGTCTTCAAGTGGTTAGAAGAGTGGGTGATGTGTGACATAAGCTTCTAGATGTTGTGCATAAAATGCCAGGACAGTTCAAACCCCCCCCAAATGACCCCATTTTGGAAAGTAGACACCCCAAGCTATTTGCTGAGAGTCATGTTGAGTCCATGGAATAATTTATATTGTGACACAAGTTGCGGGAAAGAGACAATTTTTTATTTTTTTTATTTTTTTTTGCGCAAAGTTGTCACTAAATGATATATTGCTCAAAAATGCCATGGGAATATGTGAAATTACACCCCAAAATAAATTCTGTTGCTTCTCCTGAGTACGGGGATACCACATGTGTGAGACTTTTTGGGAGCCTAGCCGCGTACGGGACCCCGAAAACCAAGCACCGCCTTTCTAAGGCCGTAAATTTTTGATTTCACTCTTCACCGCCTATCACAGTTTCGGGGGCCATGGAATGCCCAGGTGGCAAAAAAACCCCCCAAATGACCCCATTTTGGAAAGTAGACACCCCAAGCTATTTGATGAGAGGTATAGTGAGTATTTTGCAGACCTCACTTTTTGTCACAAAGTTTTGAAAATTGAAAAAAGAAAAAAAAAATTTTTTTTTCTCGTCTTTCTTTATTTTCAAAAACAAATGAGAGCTGCAAAATACTCACCATGCCTCTCAGCAAATAGCTTGGGGTGTCTACTTTCCAAAATGGGGTCATTTGGGGGGGGTTTGTGCCACCTGGGCATTCCATGGCCTCCAAAACTGTGATAGGCAGTGAGGAGTAAAATCAAAAATGTACGCCCTTAGAAATCCTGAAGGCGGTGCTTGGTTTTCGGGGTCCCGTACGCGGCTAGGCTCCTAAAAAGTCCCACACATGTGGTATCCCCGTACTCAGGAGAAGCAGCTAAATGTATTTTGGGGTGCAATTCCACATATGCCCATGGCCTGTGTGAGCAATATATCATTTAGTGACAACTTTGTGCAAAAAAAAAAAAAAAAAAAAAAAATTGTCACTTTCCCGCAACTTGTGTCAAAATATAAAACATTCCATGGACTCAACATGCCTCAAAGCAAATAGCTTGGGGTGTCTACTTTCCAAAATGGGGTCATTTGGGGGGGGGTTTATGTCATCTGGGCATTTTATGGCCTTCAAAACCGTGATAGGTAGTGAGGAGTAAAATCAAAAATGTACGCCCTTAGAAATCCTGAAGGCGGTGCTTGGTTTTCGGGGCCCCGTACGCGGCTAGGCTCCCAAAAAGTCCCACACATGTGGTATCCCCGTACTCAGGAGAAGCAGCTAAATGTATTTTGGGGTGCAATTCCACATATGCCCATGGCCTGTGTGAGCAATATATCATTTAGTGACAACTTTTTGTAATTTTTTTGTCATTATTCAATCACTTGGGACAAAAAAAATGAATATTCAATGGGCTCAACATGCCTCTCAGCAAATTCCTTGGGGTGTCTACTTTCCAAAATGGGGTCATTTGTGGGGGTTTTGTACTGCCCTGCCATTTTAGCACCTCAAGAATCGACATAGGCAGTCATAAATTAAAGGCTGTGTAAATTCCAGAAAATGTACCCTAGTTTGTAGACGCTATAACTTTTGCGCAAACCAATAAATATACACTTATTGACATTTTTTTTACCAAAGACATGTGGCCGAATACATTTTGGCCTAAATGTATGACTAAAATTGAGTTTATTGGATTTTTTTTAGAACAAAAAGTAGAAAATATCATTTTTTTTCAAAATTTTCGGTCTTTTTCCGTGTATAGCGCAAAAAATAAAAACGGCAGAGGTGATCAAATACCATCAAAAGAAAGCTCTATTTGTGGGAAGAAAAGGACGCAAATTTCGTTTGGGTACAGCATTGCATGACCGCGCAATTAGCAGTTAAAGCGACGCAGTGCCGAATTGTAAAAAGTGCTCTGGTCAGGAAGGGGGTAAATCCTTCCGGGGCTGAAGTGGTTAAGAACTATCTTCAGTGTGAAGAAGAACAAGGAGTCCTGAAAGTGATCTGTCTGGGATAACCGTGCCTTGAAAAAGTATTCATACCCCTTGAAATTTCCACATTTTGTCAAGTTACAACCAAAAATGTAAATGTATTTTATTGGGACTATATGTGATAGACCAACACAAAGTGGCACATAATTGTGAAGTGGAAGAAAAATTACAAATGGTTTTCAAACATTTTTACAAATAAATACTTGAAAAGTGTGGCGTGCTTTTGTATTCAGCCCCCCTGAGTCAATACTTTGTAGAACCACCTTGCGCTGCAATTACAGCTGCAAGTGTTTTTGGGTATGTCTATCAGCTCTTTGCACATCTAGAGAGTGACATTTTTGCCCATTCTTTTTTACAAAATAGCTCAAGCTCTGTCAGATTGGATGGAGAGCGTCTGTGAACACCAATTTTCAAGTTTTGCCACAGATTTTCAATTGGATTTAAGTCTGGATTTGACTGGGCCATTCTAATACATGAATTTGCTTTGATCTAAACCATTCCATTGTAGCTCTGGCTGTATGTTTAGGGTTGTTGTCCTACTACAAGGTCAGCCTCTGCCCCAATCTCAAGTCTTTAGCAGATTCTTAACAGGTTTTCTTTTAAGATTGTCCTGTATTTGGCTCTGTTGACTAGTTCTGTATTTTGTGCATACACCTCAATCATTGTAGTAGTATGGACATATACATATCTAGATCTGAGAGATCTTACAACAAAGAGGTAGTTCGTTCCGCAATACACATTTATTAATAGGGTTACATAATCTATACAAAGTACACACCCAACAGTATTTACAACACAATGTACAGTGTAGGTCTCCTGGCTTACATGGTATTTACAAATTACCCGCAACACCCATATTTACAGTACAGTATAAAATACAAGTATGTTAGATTACCTGTTAACTTCAGGTCAGCCCATGGTGACTGCTGTCTGTTCCCACACCAAAGAGTGAGTAAGCTTGGTCACAAAGCATTATATCCCCCCCTCCTTTCTGTAGTGTGGCTAATATAATTCTCCCTAATTGGTCACTGTACCTAGTAAATGTATATTGGGCACAGCCTGATTGGATGAGTCAAAGAAGGCTATTGTTTACTACCCAGGGAAGATGTTCTCAGGGAGAACAAAAGGCCAACCTTTGAAGTTGAACTAATTACAATAACACCAACACAACACTCAGTATTTTAAATATATTTCCCTCTAACTGAAATATATTTCTAATTACAATATTTTACAGCGATTAATGGATATTTCACATAAACTTATAAGGCAACAGATGGCCCCTTGTGGCCAGTTGAGAATATGAGACTGGGCCACACCTAGAATAATGGTTTATGTGCAATCTCCTTTAATATTTGGCACTTTCGGCTTTACCCTCTGAAATGAAATAAAACACTTTGAGAAGAAAAAAAAAACTTTTAAACTCTCCATCTCTACAGTTCACACTTCTGGATCCCAGTATTGGTAGTCATCACTTGTTCTGGATGTCATAAGTCCCAAAATAGAAATCACGAGAAACAGCACCAAAACAAAACAATAAGAAAAAAAAAAACATGAGGATCCTTGTTCTCAACAGTCCAATAATAACAATAGTCCGATAATAATAGTACGAAAGTCCATAAGGCGAATCTGGTCCTGTTGTCCTTGCTTCTGGGACGGCCTTCACTGGTGATTCCAAGTGGATACAGCATACAATAATAGCCTGGGGACCAGCTTTTCCTGGCTTTCTAAGATTATACTTTATTAATGTGGACAAAGGTAGAGAAATAAAAACACAAGTACATTTAAAACATATGCATTCAACTGAATGCTTGTCTGGTAAGTCTAAGCCGTAAGGACCTTTTGATTAGAATTGTCATAGATATACTGCGACATACTAATGAGACCCCTTTCCCAGTGACATGTGTAACAATTTGAATGGTTACGCCCTTCAGCCAGGTGTCTGATTTTCATCCCCCCATCTTTCTTCCTCCATTGTCATATGCCTGCAAGTACCTCTGCCCCACCTTCTGTGGAATACCACGTTGTGTGTGCGTGTATGACCCTTCACGTGTTCTGGGGAGTTTTGTTGCCATCGCAACTCACCACTAACTCCTTTTTACTGGAACTGTGTTCCGTTCAACCTTGGCTGGTGCCAAACCTTTGGGCATATAGCTCCGTCCTGCCTTTAGCAGGCTACAGAAGAGGTCATCACTTTAAGAGTTCTCCGTGCAGATTAGGCAGTGTTGCCTACGCAGACAAAAATAATTCGGAATACGGATGAGTGTGATGTCATCAGTCACTAGTGGCTTCAGGAACAATTAAACTAAATTACACTTAAGTACAATTGTACTATACTCCCTGCTATTTGCCAATCACTATGAGTCTCACCAGTCCCAGTATATCTATATGATATTCACGCAATGCTCTTTGAACTTAGTTATGGCACGAAAAAGAAAACTGACCAACAAACAAAAAAAATTGATCAATGACCACATATGATGCCTGCCCAATATTAGAACTGTAGAGAGGATTGTATGTCACATATACAACGAAAATAGTCACATGACCAGGTGTAACCAGGTGTTACTGTCATAGTTGGTAATAACTACCATGACATACATTTATATAAAACAATTATCCAATGTCGAAAGAGAGAAGAAAAACTGTTGGAACTTGGTCTATCCCCAAAATGCTATAGGGAAGCTTTAATATTCTATATCAACATTTCTAACCATTTTAAATGTTCTCCATATAATGTTCCCCCCTACTCCCCTCTTTTTTTTTTTTTTTTTTTATTTATTTATTTCACCCTAGTGACACCAAACTCAAGAATCACCATACAAAAAATAAATAAATAAATAAATAAAGGTACTATAGGAAAGAAAGAAAAATAGTAAACATTAAAAAAAATTTCAAAAAAAAAATTAAAAATCGTTCTTCCCCCCTTTGTTTTTTTCTTTCTTTTGTAAAGAAAAAAAATTACCGTTAAGAAAAAGAAGAATAAAAATAAGAGAAAAAAAAATGTAACAAATTAAAAAAATATTAATCTGTATTCTGTCAAAAAAAAAAAAAACCAAAAACATTGAAACTGCCTTCAAACATTGTAGCTATTCAAAGGGCAACACCCTCTGTCGGTGGTGATTAACATATTAATTGACTCTCAGTGCAAATCTATTTGCAATTCAATCAGACCACAAGAACTTGTATTACAGAGAGCAGGATCTCTGTTTTAAAAAAAAGGTTTAAATGTTTTTCTTTTTAGAATTTAGTTGGGCCTGACTGCAATTAATTGGATTCAAGGCTTCTCCTTAAAACAAACAAAAAAAAAAAATTATGTTTCAAGGTCCTCTGTGTTTCAAAGTACTTTGTCCAGTCTGGGTCCAATCATTTGTCATTGTCTGTGTATGTCTCCTAAAATACAAAACTCAAAAATTAATAACACCTCACTGTACCTCTCTGAGAGGTTCATAATGGACTAAACTAGTAGTGGATGATTGGAACAGACTTCCAGCTGAGATAATGCGTCCATCCACAGTAAGTACAGTCAAAAATGTACAGACACACCCACATATCTGTACTCTGACAAACAAAAAGTTATAGGAAACCTGGTGTGTTTGTAAGTACTTAAAGTTTAAGAAGACAGCCTGTAGACATAAAACCTTTACACATATTAACAGCACATGCGTCAATTTGGAAGGAAAAACAAAACACCAGACCTACTGAATCCATAAGATGCCACAAAGGTGCAAAGCAATGCATTGTTATGTATTTTCCATGTATCAGAGTGAATGAAACTTCACTCTAAGCCACAGGAAAGGAAAAATTATCAAAACAAAATCCCTACAGTTTCTCAGAGCTATAGGGATCGAGATCTCTTATCTGTGCACAGGTTATTTATTCGCGAATACATATAAACTTGTAAAAAAAAAGTATTATTTTAAACTGGTACCAGTATTGAGCTCATTACAAACGAGAAAAATTAATAAAATAATCATAAACAGTACAAAGCATGCGCATTAGTGTGATCACACTTATTGATGGCCATAAAAACAATGTACGCCCCTACAAAAAAAAAAAAAATCTTTCTTTACACATGGACAGTTCATACCCATGCATTCCATCACTCAGACACACACATTCATTTAGATTGAACCCATACATCCTGGATAGAGCTTTGATAAATTGCAAATGAATTGTTATGTGTTTACGCAAACAGGAGAAAGGAAACAAAAAAAACAAACAAAAACCAAGAACACCAACCAAAAACAAATACATAAATAAAAAATATATAAAATGAAGCAAGAGTAGGCTTCTGTACTAAACACTACTTGTACCCTATACCTTTGAATATTTATGGCAGTCTTCTGATCCTTTGGGGAAGATAAACACCTGTATTACTAATAACCATGTTTGAATACCTAGCCTAATATACATTACCTTAGGTGTATGTATTTATGTATAAATACATCTATATTGATACACCTGATTAATATGTAAATACTTTTTCATGAGCTCCCTGCACCTGGAAAATATAACTTAGACAAAAGTTATTACCCTTTTCCCTTTCTTTCACACAAAGAAAACAAACACTGCCACATTGTTACATTTACATATTTACATTGGTATATGTTCACTGACATTCACCCTTGGATCTGGTGAAAACAAATGACTCAGATCATAGACATCTGAATGACACATTAGATCTGGTATTTCTTTTGCTTTTTCTAAATTGCTTATATTTAAGGTTTGTTCCCAGTAAGGTGAAGTCCTAGCAGATAGCATAGATAGGTTGGCCCCCCCTCCAGTATTTTCTGTTTGAATGGAACAGATGGTTTTCTGTGGGACCTTAACAATTTGATCAAAAGATTGTTTTATTTCTTTCAGTTCTTTCCTACACTGTACCACATCTGCATGGCATGCTTCATATTTTACCTTAAGAACATGTTGTGATGTTTCCATTATTTTATTGGTATTTTGCCAATTATGAATATGTGACTTCAGTAGTTCAATCTCATTTTCAAGAGAAGTAATTGTGCTAATTAACATAACCTCTTTCAGAACTGATTTCCTGTGCTGTAATCTGAGATCACTTTCCATGGAATTTACATTCAAAGGGGAGCATGAGGCTATTTGCCTTTGACTAGTACCTGGGGGGCTATGCCTATAGATCTTATCTTTGGAGGCATTGTAATTGTAATGGTGCCTCTTTCTGTTTGAAAAGGTGGCAAATTCTCCTGTAGTGTGACTTGCTAAACAGGTTTTGTTGTTTGCACTCTGGTGATAAATCTTTGATTTCACAGAATTAGACCTTCTGGCTACATGAAAAAATTTGTGCATACAGTCCATGATGCATTGATATGAATCTTTAAGGGGATTTATAAAAAATCCACATTTAATTTTAAATTTTGGATGGGCATTAGCTATTAGGAGGGTTTTGTACTCTGGGTCCTCTCTGTGTACGTTTCTCCGTTTGCCTACATAGTAAGCTGACCATAGCCTCTTTGCATAAAGAAGTGGGTTCTCATTATTTTCCTGTTTTGTTCTATACGCTGCTTTTAAGCCTAGGTCAAAGGGATATATTATTTTTAGCAATTCATCTACAGTTTCATTGTAATCTGCTCTTCCTTCTTTAACATGGTCTGGTAGGGAAGACCATGTGTCTAAGTTAACTGTTAATAGTAAAACTTTAACCTGATCTCTGGAGTTGGCAACTCCCAGCAATTTACATCGTTGCAAGACATTATCTGCATGAAATGTTATGTGCACTCCTGGCAACAGTTTGCCAATATTGTTAGCTACAAGTAGCACATTTTCTAAAGACTGTCTGTCCTCCCTATCCATCTTTTGTGCTGTGCTCTCAATTGCTGTTGACATGCATACATACAGGAAACAGCTCTCTTTTTTTTTAAATAGACTGAATCTTCATGCATAGAAACATTGGGCAACAGCTCTTTTCATCTCCTTCTAATGCATCTGGACTCTTCATGTACCAATTCTATATTATATTTAGCTTTTAACAAAAGTTATGTGTTCCTCGTAGGCTCCCTATTAATTACCCACTGTAGAACACAGCTATTTCTTATAGCCCATTTCTATATCGAGCACATAGAGCACCCAATGTTCATTTTTTTTTAGCATTCAAATGAAAAACCCTTTCAAAGTGCCTTTTGTAGATATTGCAACCCCTTGAGATATTGCTGAAAGAGACCACCAAATTTTTCTGTCCATTCGCCGGTCGCCATTTTGTTGACTAGTTCTGTATTTTGTGCATACACCTCAATCATTGTAGTAGTATGGACATATACATATCTAGATCTGAGAGATCTTACAACAAAGAGGTAGTTCGTTCCGCAATACACATTTATTAATAGGGTTACATAATCTATACAAAGTACACACCCAACAGTATTTACAACACAATGTACAGTGTAGGTCTCCTGGCTTACATGGTATTTACAAATTACCCACAACACCCATATTTACAGTACAGTATAAAATACAAGTATGTTAGATTACCTGTTAACTTCAGGTCAGCCCATGGTGACTGCTGTCTGTTCCCACACCAAAGAGTGAGTAAGCTTGGTCACAAAGCATTATATCCCCCCCTCCTTTCTGTAGTGTGGCTAATATAATTCTCCCTAATTGGTCACTGTACCTAGTAAATGTATATTGGGCACAGCCTGATTGGATGAGTCAAAGAAGGCTATTGTTTACTACCCAGGGAAGATGTTCTCAGGGAGAACAAAAGGCCAACCTTTGAAGTTGAACTAATTACAATAACACCAACACAACACTCAGTATTTTTAATATATTTCCCTCTAACTGAAATATATTTCTAATTACAATATTTTACAGCGATTAATGGATATTTCACATAAACTTATAAGGCAACAGCTCCATCCATCTTCCCATCAACTCTGACCAGCTTCCCTGTCCCTGCTGAAGAAAAGCATCCCTGCAACATGATGCTGCCACCACCATGTTTCACGGTGGGGATGGTGTGTTCAGAGTGATTTGCAGTGTTAGTTTTCTGCCACACATAGCGTTTTGCTTTTAGGCCAAAAAGTTCTATTTTGTTCTCACCTGACCAGAGCACCTTCTTCCACATGTTTGCTGTGTCCCCCACATAAATATATCAACAAATCCGCGCTCATAGACTGACTCACACCTACAGCCCCCTAAATAGGAAGGGAACACCTAAGTGATCCCCCAAAGAATATAGATCAAAGTATAGGGAGTGGCGCTGTTTTAGGAGTATAAATAAAAATTAACAAGAAATACAAGTGTATAAATAAAAGTGTAAATATAAAAAATGTGAAATTTTTTGGTATGATCCAAAAAATTACTTACAAAAAATATATATATATATCCTTGTGTTAGTGAAAAACACCTTGATCAGGTGAAAATTAGTATTATATGTGCAAAGAATCGCAAATATCAAGCAGCATCACTAAATACCATAAATACATCTTCACATGAATAAATATAAAGTGATGAAGTGCCAAAAACAATAAATGTCCAAAAACAATAATTGTCCACCAATAATGTGTAAATGTGCAATAATTATAAGCAATAAAAAAATCATTGATAATGTGTCCAAATCGCAGCTAAAAATCGCAAAACCATATGTTGTTTGGTGCAAGAAAAGTTCATAACAATTGTGCAGAAAAATCTTCTTAGGTGATAAAGTGCCATGCTGTAACAACTGGTGGTCCCCCCAATGTGGTTGCACTCACCGGAGCGCTCCACCCCTGCAGGGGTACGAGCGTGTAATGTTGGTCCTATCACTCCAGTCCTATAGGTGTCAGTTTCCTTCCACTGTATACACAGAGAGGTGGGGACTTCCTGTCCCTTGGTATTAAAAGTCCCCACTGGATATACGCTTGAGTAAAAAATATTAGAAGAAAAATATCCACATAGCGTGATTCTGTTTTTAAAAATATCTATTTATTTGCATAAAAAACAGTCCAGTCGCATTAGGCTGGTAACACACTAGCGGTAAAAAGTATCTAAAAAGTGTTACAAACTAGGAGAGGGAGTTCACAGTCTCCTATGCTCTCCCTGTAGTCCGGGGCAGCAGCGTCAGCGTGAACCGCCGCTTGCATTCCACCGGTCAGAGTTCCGGAACCACGGTCCGCGGAAATGACGTTGTGCGTGCCAAGATAGTCCCGGCTTACGCGTTTCGTCAAACGGACGTCATCGGAGGCGCTGCCATCTTGGCACTCCCAACGTCCTTTATAGAAGGTGTAGCTATAGCTGCGGCCAATCGCATCCCGGCTGTCGAACCCACATGTTCAGCGGCCTGATCGCATAATTGGTTGCTAGGTAGGGACACAACAGGGACCCCACAGGACTGATTTTTTATGGCATTGATTTGATCAAAGACTACTGGAGGGGCGGTAATAAGAAAATAAAAATATCCCAGAATGAAACTAAATGGATTTACCACCTGGGCAGTTTGGTACCAAGAGGCTTGAATGTGGATATAGACCTCAATTGCTTCCTGTCTAATTTTTAACATAGCTATTGTCCTCTAAACCATCAGGGAATCCAAGACATCAAATAGGGTGCCAAGTTGTAGACCTTTTTTAGGCTACAGTAAAAAAATAAATTTTTTTTTAACTGTTTATGTACAAAAGTGCGCATAAATAAAATAATTTTCATATATGTACGGGATAGGCATATGTACATACACACATGTTTGTGGGTTCCCTACCTCAACATATCTGATTTCATATTGATCTTTAATCCCTATATATTTGTAGTGCACTTTTTGTTTATAGGGTTCCCCAGAGGTCAGGGTATAGTGTAATAACTGAGGATCATTCAATGGTAAACGGGTTTAAGGCTTCTCATTTTTGAAATTCTCTACCTTTCATATCTCTGACTACCCCCCCCCCCCCTTTTTTTTTCTGGTTAGATTTTCTAATATAGTGGAAAGAATTTTAAGATTTTTATTTTTATTTTTTATTTTTATTATTTATTTTTATTTTATTATTTTTTACTTTCCTCTTGTTACAACAAGGACTCTTTTTTACAAAATATTTTTTGTAATTAATATTTTTTTGAATTTTCTGGGGAAGTAAAATAATAAAATATTTGTTTGGGTTCTCCCGTAAACATAATCCTTTTTAATTTTTAATTTTAAATTTTTAAAAAATATTTTTAATATATTTTTTATCGTTATATATACATATTTTCCCTCCTAATATTCAAGACAATATAAGATTTTTATTCAGCTTGTTCCTCCTGAAAAACCGTAATATACGGTGCCTTTTTTATTGTAATAGGAATGTAATTGTATATATCTGAAACTGTTTAACATTCATGCTGTGATGTATATATTAATTAGTGGAGGTTATCGCTGCGGCTTTTGGAGTATTCAATTTGGGTACACCAGTAGAGGGCATAATGGAGCTGGGCTACGCTCCTATAGGTTTTTCCCATTACTACATCCTCTGCTGGAGGCCTGTTCTACCTAGCAACGAGCGATCAGGCCACTAAACATGTGGGTTCGACAGCCGGGATGCGATTGGCCACAGCTATAGCTACACCTTCTATAAAGGACAATGGGAGTGCCAAGATGGCAGCGCCTCCGATGACGTCAGTGTGACGAAACGCATAAGGCGGGACTATCTTGGCAAGCACAACGTCATTTCCGCGGACCGTGGTTCCGGAACTCTGACCGGTGGAACGCAAGCGGCGGTTCACGCTGACGCTGCTGCCCCGGACTACAGGGAGAGCATAGGAGACTGTGAACTCCCTCTCCTAGTTTGTAACACTTTTTAGATACTTTTTACCGCTAGTGTGTTACCAGCCTAATGCGACTGGACTGTTTTTTATGCAAATAAATAGATATTTTTAAAAACAGAATCACGCTATGTGGATATTTTTCTTCTAATATTTTTTACTCAAGCGGATATCCAGTGGGGACTTTTAATACCAAGGGACAGGAAGTCCCCACCTCTCTGTGTATACAGCTGCGTTTTGCTAATGGGATGCGTGGAAGGAAACTGACACCTATAGGACTGGAGTGATAGGACCAACATTACACGCTCGTACCCCTGCAGGGGTAGAGCGCTCCGGTGAGTGCAACCACATTGGGGGGACCACCAGTTGTTACAGCACGGCACTTTATCACCTAAGAAGATTTTTCTGCACAATTGTTATGAACTTTTCTTGCACCAAACAACATATAGTTTTGCGATTTTTAGCTGCGATTTGGACACATTATCAATGATTTTTTTATTGCTTATAATTATTGCACATTTACACATTATTGGTGGACAATTATTGTTTTTGGACATTTATTGTTTTTGACACTTCATCACTTTATATTTATTCATGTGAAGATGTATTTATGGTATTTAGTGATGCTGCTTGATATTTGCGATTCTTTGCACATATAATACTAATTTTCACCTGATCAAGGTGTTTTTCACTAACACAAGGATATATATATATATTTTTTTGTAAGTAATTTTTTGGATCATTCCAAAAAATTTCACAGTTTTTATCTTTACACTTTTATTTATACACTTGTATTTCTTGCTAATTTTTATTTATACTCCTAACACAGCGCCACTCCCTATACTTTGATCTATGTGTCCCCCACATGGCTTTATCGCAAACTGCAAACGGGACTTCTTATGGCTTACTTTTCAACAAAGGCTTTCTTCTTGCCACTCTTCCATAAAGGCCAGATTTGTGGAGTACACGACTATTCTCCCACCTGAGCTGTGGATCTCTGCCACTTCCCCAGAGGCAGGGCTCGAGTCCTGCGGGAACGGCGTTTCTGTACTTTTTCCACAGCAGAAACGCGGTTCCCGTTTGCAGCCGCATCCCGCAATTCACATGCATGTACACGCATTACGGTGAAGGAGGTGAGAGGTACGGCTACCAGGACAGATGGACTCTGTTGTCTGCTGCATATGTGTGCAGGTGACATCCTTAAAATAAGGTGACTACCGGAAGATGTTTGCTTCCTCCCCCTTCCTTCCCTCTTCCTTGGTTACGGTCCGATACCCACCAGTCCAGATCAATAGCTTTGACACTACTGATCACTTGCGGATGACATTTTGATTCTTCCAGTGATGCTGCAAACCACAGACAGTCAAACGTAGATGCATGTAGAGTCGGCCAGAAGAAGCAGTCTATGGCTCTACGAACATGTCGGAATTCTCCATGCACCAGCTACTTTAACCACTTGCGGACCACCCGCCGTCATTATACCGCGGCTATTCGAAGTGGAATATCGTTGTTATGGCAGCAGCTAGCAGTATCCACTTCTTCAGCGGGCGGTCCGCTTTCAGATAAAAGTGGTCTCAGCAGTGGATTAGCCGTGAGATCACTTATCGGTAGCAGGAGAGGGGCCTCACCCCCCTCCCCCGCCACGCTCGGGTGCCCTCTGCCGTTTACCAGAGCCGCCGGTAGCGGCGGAGGCGATCGGGTCCTTTCCCCTGCTTGGCATGGAGCTGAGTGAGGGGAAGATGGCCCATACCTGGCTCCATACCATTGCAGGGCAGAATTGGCGTCAAAACGTAATTTCCGCCCATGGCTCTTAAAGGGACATTTTTTGTTTTGTTTTATTGCATTTTAGTGTAAATATGAGATCTGAGGTCTGTTTGACCCCAGACCTCATATTTAAAAGGTCCTGTAATGCTTTTTTTCTATTATGTTTACATTCCTTATACTAGGAATAAAAGTGACACAATTTTTTATTTTAAAGAATAGTGTAAAAATAAAAAGTTAAATAAATAAGATTTTTTTTTTTTAACGCGCCTCGTCCCGACGAGCTTGCGTGCAGAAGCGAACGCATACGTGAGTAGCGCCTGCATATGAAAACGGTGTTCAAACCACACATGTGAGGTATCACTGTGATCATTAGAGCGGGAGCAATAATTCTAGCCCTAGACCTCCTCTGTAACTCAAAACCTGCAACCAGTACAATTTTTGAATTTTGAAGCAATTTTGAAGCCTGACATGTTGGGTATCAATTTACTCGGCGTAACATCATCTTTCATAATGTAAAAAAATTGGGCTAACTTTACTGTTTTATTTTTTAATTCAAAAAAGTGTATATATATATTTTTTTAAAGTGCGCTTGTAAGACTGCTGCGCAAATACGGTGTGACAGAAAGTATTGCGATGACCTCCATTTTATTCTCTAGGGTGTTAGAACATAAATATATAATGTTTGGGGGTTTTAAGTAATTTTCTACAAAAAAAAATTATTTTGACTTGTAAACAACAAGTTTGAAAAATAGGTCCAGTCCTTAAAGGGGTTGTATGGGTTTTTAAAAAAAAATAACAAACATGTTATACTTACCTCCACTGTGCAGTTCGTTTTGCACAGAGTGACCCCGATCCTCCTGTTCTGGGGTCCCTCTGCGGCTTTCTCGGCTCCTCCCCACAATAGATAACCCCCCTCTGGGAAGCTCTATCCCGAGGGGTTTAGCTTGCGGGTGCGCTCCCTGTCATTCACGCTGCGTCCATAGACACAGAGTGTATGACTAGGTCCCGTCCCCCGGTGGCCACGTCATTGGATGTGATTGACAGCAGCGCGAGCCAATGGCTGTGCTGCTATCAGTCTATCCTATCTATCCAATCAACGGCTAGACGGAGAAGAGGACGCCGGGGGACGCGCACAGCAGGTGAACGGGCTTAGGTAAGTGAACCGGGGGCTGGGGGGGGGCCGTCATTGCCAGGTGTTTTTTCACCTTATTGCATAGGATGAACTAAGGTGAAAAAACACGAACCTTTACAACCACATTAAGTGATTAATAACCTTTTAAAGATTTTAAGTATCGTGATTGGCTTTTGCCACACGTGTTTTGCTATGTTGTCAATTTTATGTTATATATGTAATTTGTAATAAACTAAATTTTTAACATTATATTGTTGTGTGCTTACCTCAGTGACAGTCGCACTTTCCTCAAAAGTCCCCCCTTCTTTCTATGTCACATGTGTGCCCTGTCACTGTGTCCCGGGTACCTTCATTCCAGGACAATACAGTGTCCCAGAATGAAATGAGGACACACAGCCACCCTACTAGCTGATTGCTGGAACTGGTTGTTAGGGCCGCCCCGCCTGGCGTCTAGCAACCAGTGATGTCACAACCAGAATCCCAGAGTGAGGCCGGGAGGAGTGAGGCCTGCGCTAATGCTGCGAGTCAACCCACCTCCTCTCCTTCTCTGGCCGCGGCACCCAGAGTGACTTGCAGCCAGGGACTCACTGATGTGCATGACTAATAGTTGTCCTGCGGACAGATTCTCCCACCTGAGCTGTGGACCTCTTTGCTGCTTCTCTGAATAATGCTCTCCTTGCCCCTACCTGTCAGTTTAGGTGGATGTCCATGTCTTGGTAGATTTGTAGTTGTGCCATACTCTTTCCATTTTTGGATGATGGATTAAACAGTGCTCCATGAGATGTTCAAAGCTTGAAATATTTTTTTATAACCTAACCCTGCTTTAAACTTCTCCACAACTTTATCCCTGTCCTGTCTGGTGCATTCCTTGACCTTCATGATGCTGTTTGTTCACTAAGGTTCTCTAACAAACCTCTGAGGGCTTTATAGAACAGCTGTATTTATACTGAGAAATTACACACAGGTGGACTCTATTTACTAATTAGGTGACTTCTGAAGGCAATAGGTCCCAGTAGATTTTAGTTAGGGGTATCAGAGTAAAGGGGGCTAAATACAAATGAACGCCACACTTTTAAGATATTTATTTGTAAAAAATTTTGAAAACCATTTAGCATTTTCCTTCCACTTCACAATTGTGTCACTTTGTGTTGGTCTATCACATAAAATCCAAATAAAATACATTTGTGTTTTTGGTTGTAACATGACAAAATGTGGAAAATTTCAAGGGGTGTGAATACTTTTTTCAAGGAACTGTATATGAAGAAACAGAAGAATTTGAGACAGCCTACATCCACAGAAGATTTGTGGTTAGTTCTCAAATATGTTTGGAACAACCTGCCTGGTGAGTTCCTTCAAAAACTGTGTGCAAGTATACCTAGAAAAATTGATACTGTTTTGAAGGATAAGGGTGATCACACCAGATATTATTTGATTTGGATTTCTCTTCTGTTCATTTACTTTCCATTTTGCTAATTGACAAAACTATTAACGCTTCTATAGGTCTATTTCTGAAAGCATTCTTAATTTACAGCACTTTTCACACCTGCCTAAAACTTTTGCACAGTAGTGTGTATGTGTGTGTGTGTGTGTGTGTGTATGTATATATATATATATATATATATATATATATATATATATATATATATATATATATATATATATATAAATGTAGTGAGTGTACAGCTTGTATAACAGCGTAAAGTTGCTGTCCCCTCAAAATAACTCAACACACAGCCATTAATGTCTAAACCGCTGGCAACAAAAGTGAGTACACCCCTAAGTGAAAATGTCCAAATTTAACCCAATTAGCCATTTTCCCTTCCCGGTGTCATGTGACTCGTTAGTTTTACAAGGCCTCAGGTGTGAATGGGGAGCAGGTGTGTTAGATTTTTGTGTTATCGCTCTCACTCTCTCATACTTGTCACTGGAAATTCAACATGGCACCTCATGGCAAAGAACTCTCTGAGGATCAGGAAAAAAGAATTGTTGCTCTACATAAAGATGGCCTAGGCTATAAGAAGATTGCCAAGACCCTGAAACTGAGCTGCGGCACGGTTGCCAAGACCATACAGCGGACAGGTTCCACTCAGATCAGGCCTCTCCATGGTCGACCAAAGAAGTTGAGTGCATTTGATCAGCGTCATAGCCAGAGGTTGTCTTTGGAAAATAGACGTATGAGTGCTGCCAGCATTGCTGCATTGCTGCAGAGGTTGAAGGGGTGGGGGGTCAGCCTGTCAGTGCTCAGACCATACGCCGCACACTGCATCAAATTGGTCGGCATGGCTGTCGTCTCAGAAGGAAGCCTCTTCTAAAGATGATGCACAAGAAAACACTTAAACAGTTTGCTGAAAACTGGCAGACTAAGGACATGGATTACTGGAACCACATGTCCTGTGGTCTGATAATACCAAGATAAACTTATTTGTTTCAGATGGTGTCAAGTGTGTGTGGCGACAACCAGGTGAGGAGTACAAAGACAAGTGTGTCTTGCCTATAGTCAAGCATGGTGGTGGAAGTGTCATGGTCAGGGGCTGCATGAGTGCTGCCGACACTGGGGAGCTACAGTTCATTGAGGGAAAACACGAATGCCAACATGTACTGTGACATACTTAAGCAGAGCATGGTCCCCTCCCTTCGGAGACTGGGCCGCAAGGCAGTATTCCAACATGATAACGACCCCAAACACACCTCCAAGACGACCACTGCCTTGCTAAAGAAGTTGAGGGTAAAGGTGATGGACTGGCCAAGAATGTCTCCAGACCGAAACTATTGAGCATCTGTGGGGCATCCTCAAACAGAAGGTGAAGAAGTGTAAGGTCTCTAACATCCACCAGCTCTGTAATGTCGTCATGGAGGAGTGGAAGAGGACTCCAGTGGCAACCTGTGAAGCTCTGGTGAACTCCATGCCCAAGAGGGTTAAGGCAGTGCTGGACAATAATGGTGGCCACACACAATATTGACACTTTGAGCCCAATTTGGACATTTTCACTTAGGGGTGTACTCACATTTGTTGCCAGCGGTTTAGACATTAATGGCTGTGTGTTGAGTTATTTTGAGGGGACAGCAAATTTACACTGTTATACAAGCTGTACACTCACTGCTGTACATTGTAGCAAAGTGTCATTTCTTCAGTGTTTCACATGATAAGATATAATAAAATATTTACAAAAAATGTAAGGGTGTACTAACTTTTGTGAGATACTGTGTGTGTGTGTGTGCGTCTAATATATATATATATATATATATATATATATATATATATATATATATATATATATATATATATATATATACACACTGCTGGATACTGGCACGCACTGACCTATACTCCCACGACAAACTCCTTTTGGAGACATTAAATCAGCCCATTATGTGAGATTTATCTATTTATGTCGGGAGCTTCCAAGTTACTGCTTAACCAAAAACTATTCTTGTAATGTAAAAACATTTGAAATTGACATACAGCAGATATTCTTGTGTGCAAAATACACTTTAAAGAATACTTGTCAGGTCCACATTTTTATAATGTCTTCCTTTTTTTTTTTTTAATTGCTGCAAGTATAGTTTGCAATAATCACCCTTTGATGGTCAGTTGGTTAGTGTTCTAATGCCTGAGCACTTCTTACGTTTTGGAGGAACAAGTGTTGTTATATGCCTATACAACTGTTTTGAGCACACATCTCTGGGCAAAGCTCTTCCACCCTTTCACTAGCTTAAAAAAATACATTCTGAAGTTCTTTTAGTCATTTGACTCTATTGACCCTGCTTCCAGAAGTGACTGTCCATGATCCATTGCTGAAGTCTGTGCCCTCTCTGAGTGGTTGTCTTTGTGGTGTCATCACGCTACATAGTTTTTTTGAGCCTGAGAGAATTTTGCTGCTAGACATTCCATATGAAGTGTCTACATCTCTCTGGTAGCAATGTGGACATCCAAAGAAGGACCCTCTTCCTTTGCAGTGAAGAAGTAAGAAGATTCACGACCCAATATATCACATTATCATGTATTTAAGTAAAACACAGTATTAGCCTAATTTTAGCTTAGGGGGTATAAAACTGTTTAACCGCTTGCCGATCAGCCGCCACTGCGGCAAGCTGGCTCGGCTGGGGGAATCGCCATAGCAGTATGTCGCAATCTTCCCCACAGAGACAGAACGGGGATCCGCCGAAGTAAACAAGGCAGATCTCCATTCTGATGGGTTGACACAGAGATTTTGTCTTTGTGCTATGCAGGAAATATTGTATTTTTTTTCCCAAAATTGACCCTCTTTTTTTTGGTTATAGCGCAAAAAATAAAAAGGAGGGGGAGAGACGAAGAAGAAGAGAGGAGAGGGAAAAAAAAGGGTGGGGGAGAATGGAATGAAGTTAGGATTAAGTGCCTAACTAGGTTTCTTTTAGTTTGTGAGAGCCTGGCAACATGGACAGCATCTGACGTTTATTTGGGATTTTATCTCCCACCAATTTATCAAACAATTGTTGTATGTTATCCCAAAACAGGACAATTTTTGGACAGGTGCCAGCAAGTATCATGGATACAAGGATCAATTTTATGTAAAAGTGTAGGGCAACGGTACCATCTTGATAAGATCCGATAATCGCAAAAGGATTGATCCTATTGTTTATATGTGACCTCACTGTATTGTCATTTTGTGACTGAGGCAAGCTAAATTCACACTGTTGTGCTTGTTAAAGGGGTTGTAAAGGTTTGTTTTTTGTTTTTTTAAATAACAAACATGTTATACTTACCTTCTCTGTGCAAGGGTTTTGCACAAAGCGGCCCTGATCCTCCTCTTCTGGCATCCCTCAGCGGCTTCTGGCTCCTCCTCTTCTTGAGTGCCCCCACAGAGAGCTGCTTTCCATGGTGGCACTCGTGCGGGTGCGCTCCCGAGTCCTGCTGCTGTGTCCATTGACACAGACTGCAGGACTCGGTCACGCCCCCGGCACTGAGCTGTGGAGGTACAGGGAGCGGCCATCTCAGTGTCTGAACGTCTCGCTGACATGTTGGGAGTCATAAGATCAGGCACCTTGTGGATCCAGACTCCTAGAGTCAGGATGACACGGTGCCTGGACTGATCTGTGTGACGTCAGCAGAGAGCGGACTTCAGACTGATCTCTGCTGAAAATGGGTCACAGAAGTGCAAAACGAATTGCACTCCTGTGACCCTTAGGAGAAGTCCAGCCAAGCGAGCTTAGGCTGGACTTCTCCTTTAATGAAAAATAGCTGCGAATATCATTAGTTAATGTCCGTGGAACACTTTTGTTTACCACACAATTCTTGAAATATTTGACATTTGTATTTACATTATTCAACTTAAGTGCTTATTGAGTGAAGCAGAAATTGATAGACCAGTGATGGCAAACTTTTTTGCGCCCAAGTGCCCAAACTGCAACACAAGACCAACTTATTTTTTTCAAAGTGCCAAGCAGCGCTATGAAAAAGGTATACACCGGTCAGTGCAGGGACAGGCACGGACCAAGGCTGTGGCGGACATTTTCCAAAGTACAGACCTTAGTGAAGGGCACCAAGGTACATTTTTAATTAAAACCATCAAAAAACACTCTCTGGCCTAGTTCTACAAGTACAAATATGTTTAAAATAACATTTATATGAAGACTGCTTATGGTATACTGTTAGACAGCATCTGTCATCTCAAGTTTAGATGCCGAGACTCTGTCTGATGCTAAGTCTCTTAAGTCCTTAGATGCTACACCTGAGGAGTTGCAGGCTGCTGCTGTTCCTTCCAGGCTTAAAGTGACCTAATTCACACCACTTTAAAGCGTGAGGATCAGCCTGCAGCTTCTATCAGTGCTGTCCCTAGTCTAGGCTCCTTTAGGCTCCCTTAAGGATGCCAAGACCTTTCTGGTGCACCCATTGTTTCCAGTGGTCCTTTATGGAGACTAGAAGAACACTGACAAGTTGTTGATGTCTCCCAAATGGCTGGCAGTACTAATTTATGAGGACTTTGTTAAAACGTAAACTGTTCCTGTTGTATATGTTGTAGTACCCTGGCTTAACAAAACTTTGACAAACCCTGTACAGTATGTGCCTATGTTTAGGGCCCCATTCACAAGCATTTGGAGTCTCTTACTATTACATTGTTCTCTTTGGCAGGCCCTGCCCTTGCAACCTGTCTTGAACACTTGTCATCCAGACTTTAGCTGACTGGGATAAGACCATAAGAAGGGATCCGGTTACTATTCAAGATGATCCCTTACTAAATGAGCATTTAGCTCAGATCTATGGGCGGCCAGGGGCATATACTATTTACACCATCTGCTCACAAATGGAACTTTTAAAACGTTTGAAGCACTTAAGATGGAGTTCCAGAAACCTGAATCAAATGTTTTTTTGTTATCTCCAGATCCGTCATGCGATCCAAACGCAGTTTTCACAGGGTCTTCCACAGCCCACTTCTAACTCTATTATAGCCATAGTCAAAGATACAGACTCAAAAAAACTCATTTCCTGTTTTTACAACATGCTGTCCGCCCCTACCTCTGCAAAATTAGCTTACGCGTTAAAACCAAGATGGGAGAGGGAGGTTGGGAGGATGGAGGATGAAGAGTGGGAGGAGGCTTTGGAAACATGCAAGTTGGCTTCACCCAAACTTTCAGACAGACTGTCCCAGATCTTTATACTTCACCGTGCATACCTCACTCCTATTAGGGTAGCTAGATATAAAAGAAGTCAACCCACCACATGTCCAATGTGTGGAACTGAATCAGGCACATTCTTTCACCTTATATGGTCCTGTCATAAGATACAAGACTACTGGAAACAAATAGTTACCTTCTTACATGACGACATGGGGTCTCCATTAACCCTTGACCCAAAGCAATGCCTTTTGGTCATTTTTCCAGATGTACTAGACAAATTCACACTAATATTCCTACATGAAACTTTATTTTCGGCTAGGAAAATCATTGCCAGACAATGGATGAGATCTGAACCCCCTCATTTGGTGGACTGGAAAAGGGATATTAACACAACCCTTCCATATAAAAAAATCCTGTATATTAATAGAGGTTGTCCAAATAAATATAACAGAGTATGGGATAGATGGTTACAAGAGTCTACGACATGCACATAAACGGTGCTTATCCTGATACTTACTCAGTATGAGTATGGAAGTGTACAGACTATATCAGAACTTAAAGAACTAACTATATGATAGAAATATATGTGTGTCATGTTCTTTGTGTACAGAATATTTTCTGTATGATGTTAAACATGCGTACCAATACTTTCCATGTATTATGTACAATCTTGCAAATAAAAAAGTTTGTTATAACGTAAAAAAAAATGAGCATTTAGAGTTTATCCTGGCAGCCTTGAGCCACTGTGTGGATGGCTTGCTGGATGTCACCAGTCTCATTTCATCTGTGGTAAAGTGTTGGCCTGTGAAACCAGCATACAAAAAGAGGCTACTTTGCATGTCCTTCAGGGGACAGCATATCCTCGAGCTGCTCTGGACACCCTTATCAATGATGTCAAATAAGGTAAGACTAATCACCTGCCCCAGCAGAAAAAGCCTAGGCCTCAACCTGGGAAGGCCCACCCCTCAGCAGGCCAAGAAAAGTTGCTTTAGTTACTCCCAGGCCTCTGCTTCCAAATCCAAGCCCAAACCTGGTTCCCAGTCCACCCACAAAGTCTGGTCTTCCAAGTCCCCCAAGCCCTCTTGTTTGGCATTTGTTTGCCATCCAAACTGCTTGTGACACTGCACATATTAGCAACTCTCTATAAAACTTTTGGGTCTTCTGAAGCAGGAGTTATTGCCCAGTAATGGTTCCAGGGGTTTTACTCTAATCTGTTTACAGTTTCCAAACCAAAAGGGGGCATCTCGGCCATCTTGAACTCAAGTCCCTAAATTTCGTCACTCAGGCCCTGAATCCACATGGAATCCAAAGTTCTGTCATCAGAGAGACGTTCTGGCCTCTCTGAACAGCAAGAATGCACACTTGCATGTCACCATTTCTCTTTTGTCTATTAAGGGAAACAGAAATTTCTGAGACTGACAGGTTTACTGCTGCCTAGAGGAGAATTGGACACTTTTAGATAAAAATATTTTGGGCCAACCCCAGTATAAACCTCCCTTACTCCCAACATGCTTCAGTTTTTTTTTCAGTTTACTGGATACCTTTTTTCTTCAAATAAGATTCTTACTACATCACTGCTGACCTGGTCCCAATTTCCAGCTGTCCAGATTGGCATTTCCTCAGTTTGACTTTAAATTGTCATACCTAGACCCTGCTGGGCTGGGTGGTGCAGGGCTTGCCTGAAATGTGACCTTTTGGTCTGCATTGTGGCACTTTCTCGATCTGTGTGTGCTGATAAAAGATAGCTTTAAAGTGTTGTCCAGATCCAGAGCTGTGCCACAGCACCAGACATGACCCATTTTCTGAAAACTCCACTGAGTATCACCCATCATCCTCTGTTTGGAGTCTAGCACACTTTTCTGCCATTTGTCAAGTGAGCACCTGATACACATGTAAATTTCCTTTGTTTCTCCCTGCTGCCTGCCTATGGTTACCTGGTCGCTTTCATTCACCTGAGCCTATTTCTGCTACCCAGCAGTTGGGTTCTTGAGTGCCTGAGTCCTTATCCTATATCCTGAGCTATATTGCGTTCCACCTTGCCATGCAACATGCCTGTTTATAGGCACTTGGCAGACAGTTCCAGCTCACCCTCCCCTTATGGTTCTGGTACTTCCTGCATAGTGCTCCTTGAGGTTCCTAAAACTGATGGCCTGGAAGAATGCCAATGCTAGAGTCTATGCCATCCTCTGGAGTATTCCTTAGCTCTGTTGGGAGTGGCTGACTCCTTAGCTCTTTCTCAGAAGGATTTGACTGCAGTCATGTAGGATTTTATGGACCAAATAGCACATTTAATTGATGGTTGCATATTTCTACCCCTTCCCCTGTAGAATCAGGGGCCTCTGACTTCAGCTGCTGAGACTCTTTGTGGCGCTGAGTCTCAACCCTTAATGGATGAACCTGCACCAGAGGAGTCACAGCCTTACTAGCAAATTAAAGGAGAGCTTTTTTTTTTTTGACTTGGTACGCACAACTTTGACCACTTGCTACCCAGGCCATATGTTTTTTTTTTAGCAGAGACCCTAGAGAATAAGATGGCAGTCATTGCAACTTTTTATCTTGTACAGTATTTGCGCAGCAATTTTTCAAGTTCAATGTTTCATGCATTAAAAAAAATAACAAAACTGTAAAGTTAGCCCAATTTTTCTATATAATGTGAAAGATGACGTTATGCAGAATAAATAGATACCTAACATGTCTTCAAAATTGCACCTGCTCGTGGAATGGCGCCAAACTTCGGTACTTAAAAATCCCCATAGGCGACGATTTAAAATTTTTTACAGGTTACATGTTTTAAGTTTCAGAGGAGGTCTAGTGCTAGAATTATTGCTCTTGCTCTAACATTCGCGGCGATACCTCACATGCGTGGTTTGAACGCTGTTTACATATGTGGGCAAGACGTATGTTTTCGCTTCTGCGAGCGAGTACTTGGGGACAGGGGCGCTTTAAAAAAAAAAATATTGTTAATTTTACTTTTATTTTTCTTGTTTGACACTTTCTTTTTAGATTTTTTTTTTTTATCACTTTTATTCCTATTACAAGGAATGCAAACATCCCTTGTAATAGAAATAGTGCTTGACAGGTCCTCTTTACAGTGAGATCTGGGGTCAATAATTCCCCAGATCTCACCTCTAGGCTGGGAAGCCTGAAATAAATAAAAAAATAAACAATCCTGGCTTCCCAGCCGAGGCGGCGGTATTTTTTCAAATACAGAGGCCGGACATGACGTCATAACATCGCGTCCGGCCTCTGAACCATCATAGAGACTCCGGGTACCATCTGGCCCACCGAAAATCTCTATGGTCACCATCCGAGGCCGGTCGGTTCCTTCTTTGGTTCGCCAATGGCAGGGGTGAGCCGGGAGAAGCTCCGGAGGGCAGCGGGGGGGCAGTGCAGCCGCCAGAATCCTTCCACCTGGAAATGTGTGGATGTAGAAATATTCCTCTCACTTCAGGGTGTGCGGCTATATGTAACATATGTGTCACAAAAGACTTTGCACTGCCACCACTTCCACACTTCTCCAGCAACCGCGCCCCACCGCATGTGTCGGGGGTTGCCTACGCATGAAAATATCTATTGCGTTACATACCGCTGTGCACACCGGAGTGGGAGCAATATTTCGAACGCCTGACCTCCTCTGTAATGCTAAACCAATGGCCTATAGGGAGCTTTTAAAATGTTGCCCATGGAAAATATAGGTTACTGAAGTTTGTCACCATTTCATGGTCGCAGGCAAATTTAAAGTTTGACATGTTTGGTATCTATTTACTCGGCACAACCACATATTTTATATTTTACCCAAAAAATTATGTTTTTGCGTTTTCTAGACGTTTGCGGCAATATTGTGTGACATCAAAAATTGTAACTATGACGATTTTATTCTCTGGGGTGTCTGTTTTCAGAAAATATATAATGTTTTGGGGGTTTATATAGTCTTCAGGGCTAAAACTATTTTTTTAAGCATGTGTGCAGTGAAAGGGTTAAAGTAGTAAACTCTTACATATACCCAGTGAAGTAATTGGTCTCAGGCCATACACAGAGATGAAAAAAATCCTCCAACATACAAACATAAGTTTGTTTATCTGAAGTCTTCTCTTCTCTACATCCGTTCAAAGCCCATAATTTATAAAGCTTATTTGAGCTGATAAAAAACAGGGGGCAATAAGTTGAAGTTACATCCTGCACAGCTCAGTGACGAGTTCTGAGAGCTGATTGAAGGGAAATAAAGCCTCAATTGAGCAGCCACTTTAATGTATGTGAATATGTAAACAAAAATTTGATTTACCATGAAACCAGCCCCTACCAATAGTGAAACTAAATAGCAGCGCTAAACCAATTATATTAAATAAACAAGTGGAAAACTGCATACACAATATAAATATTATAAAGTGTAAATATTGTACTAATAATAACTCCACAACACAGTGTACCAAATAATATAAACCGTGTCCTGAAAAAAATGTGTATGATCAATTATGTGAATAAGTGATCCATAAGAACAATAAATAATGTGATAAATATGTAAAGTCCTTTAGATAAACAACCAAAAATGTGAAATGTCCAAGAAATGGTGATAAACAAATAGTGATATATATATATATATATATATATATATATATATATATATTCCTTTTGACGTTAATCTGTGACTTCAAACCAACGGATCGAAACAGCTTCTTATGCATTAGGAGTGGTCATCACCCTGTTTGGATCAAGAACATCCCTAAGGGACAGATGCTGAGAGTCCGTCGGAATTGTACTGAACAGGAAAATTGTTTCTCACAGGCTAATATATTGAAGGAGACATTCCTGCAAAAGGGGTACCAGGAAAATTCCTTAAATGAGGTTATAGAACAAGTGGCTAATATCCCAAGGGAAGAATGCTTGAAGAAAAAAGAAAATGTCCCCTCTAACGAACAACACCAGTGGGGGTTCATATCGAGTTTCCATTGTCAAGTTAGAGAGATTAAGAGGATTTTTAAGAAATATTGGTATATTCTTTGTAGAGATCAGCATTTGAGTGAAGTCTTACCAGAACACCCTAAATTTATTTATAGAAGAGCCCCTAGCTTCGGAAACAGGGTGGTGAAAAAGATTCTTGATCCACCTGGTCATCCCTCAATAAAAATAGATCTAAATGGATTTTTCCCATGCAGGAAGTGTGTATGCTGCAAAACGGTGAGGACAAGTAATAGGGGTATGAAGAACATTACCAATTATGAAAATGAATCCTTTGAAATAAGAGATTTCATTACTTGTAACTCATTGTATGTGGTGTATCTTATGTGGTGTCCCTGCGGCTTATTTTACGTGGGGCGCACTAAAAGACTTCTAAAGGTGCGCATATCCGAACATATTACCAATATTAAAAATGGATTTAAATACCACAGTGTGTCCCTCCATTTTAAAGAAAAAAATGATCAGGATCCCAGTTTACTCCAGTTTTGAGGGATTGATATTGTATATCTGACCTGGAGGGGTTCATACCGGGTGAGGGACTTATCCCAATGGGAAACTCGATGGATTTTCCCTTTTAAAATGTCTTTTTCCTAGAGGCTTAAACATAGAATTGGAACTCAATTGCTTCATTAACAATTATTGACCCCCTCCTTCCCCGTGTGTGGATTAGGGGTCTGCTTAGTGGTGCCTTTCCAGTGGCCTTTTTTTGTTTGGGGATTGGAAGTGAGATGTTCCAGGATTATTGCACTGTTGTGCGTTTTGATCTGGGGGGGATCTCATTCCTTGTTTTGTTGGAGGTGTGTTGGTTTCCAGTGAAAGAAGGGGGTGGGAGCACTATGGGGGTGCTGTTACTTATAGTCCTCCCAGTGGCAACTCATTGGTCACACCCCCTTATAGTTCAAGATAGGCTATCATTTGGGTTTTTAAAAAAACATATTTATTATTTTTACTTTCAGTTTCAATATTTTATATATTTTTTTTTATTTTTTTTTGTAACTATTGGTCTGGTGAAGCAATTCCACTTTGGGATTTGCCAGCTTTCTTTTAGGAGTATGTATATGTCCAACCATTCATTTAGAGAGTGTGATATCACTCAGTTTTAATTCACTTTACTTTACCAGGTAGGGATTATATGCCCGTTTTTATTCTTGTTACGGGATATACCCATAGCATGTGATAAAATATCGTGCTCACATAAACATGTATTTTTCACTTATATTGTAAACAGTATTTATGTCTGTGTCTAACGCTTTGCTGCAATGTAACACTTGCGTATGATGCGAGTGGGGACACAGGGAGTGTGCAAGCGCAGTGAAAATATGTCCGCTCGTAATTAGAGCGGAGGGTATAAAGGAGAGATTGCCTAGCCGTACAGCCAATCCCATGATTAAGTCCCTGTGACGAAACATGTCGGGGCGTGGCTGTACGGCAATCGAAAACGTGTGATGTAGTACGCTGTGACAGAGATCGCCATACTAGGAAGTGGGGAAGCGGTTCCAAGGGACGGGTGAGACTGTCATCAAAGAGTGCACTCCTTGGGTCCGCCGTGACCACCATACACTGGTTCTTTCGTTTGGAGTTTTTTGCTGTGACAATCTGCTGTGCTGTGTTTCTCTGCCTGATGTGATTTTTTAAGATGTGAGTTTAATGGTGGAAGAGAGTGTTATTTTAAATAAATTTCATTACGGTACTACACTATTGGATCACTTCTTTTTTTGCATGTGGAGAGAGCACTTTTGTTGAAAACTCTGGATGCTATACGTTGGACCACCGGAGGTCATTATTTTACCCCCTTTCTGTGTGGGTTAAAACTATTCAGCCAAACACGAGAGTGAGGCAATAGGAGCTGGTGAGTTTGTCCGCCTAAGAGGAGTGGAATCACAGTCACAGAGGTGTGGTGGAAGATTAATCTATTGAAGATCTTCATTATAACACGTCACGGATTAACGTCAAAAGGAATATATATATATATATATATATATATATCACTATTTGTTTATCACCATTTCTTGGACTTTTCACATTTTTGGTTGTTTATCTAAAGGACTTTACATATTTATCACATGATTTATTGTTTTTATGAATCACTTATTCACATAATTCATCATACACATTTTTTTCAGGACACGGTTTATATTATTTGGTACACTGTGTTGTGGAGTTATTATTAGTACAATATTTACACTTTATAATATTTATATTGTGTATGCAGTTTTCCACTTGTTTATTTAATATAATTGGTTTAGCAAGACAGGATTTTTGCATGTACTGTGAAATGGGTTTCTTACATTTCATTAAGGATTACAGGTTCCACCCATCTATGTTTGGGATCTACTCCTAGTACTGCTTTTCTACAAAACCAAAGAATTATGGGAGCGGGGAGGGTTATTTCTGGTTGGCCATTGGTTTCTTGTTTGACATTGTCCAGTTTCTCCTGAAGTCAGCAATACAACCCAACTGTATCTGAACAACTGAATCCTATGTCCCCTAATGAACTTCAAGAAATGAATTTTACAGTAAGTACAAAAATAGATTGTTTTTTACCTGCCTGACAGAAAAAATATATTTTATTACCACAATTACAAAATTGTATACAAAATCACTGTATACTCCCTTTTAAGACTGAATATTCGTATCATATTCTTTGCCCAGTCATGACTGGATTTTTTTTAAGCGTAGTGTTCTGATTCCATACAGCATGAAAGTAGTGCTGACAGTCCAGAGATCACAAGGTCAGAGTTAAAAGGCAAGAAACCATATGGACACAGGGGTCGCAAAACCGGAAGTGGAAAAAATGCCTCAGGAGCCAGCGGTGCATCTTCTACAGGTATTTTATCACAAATGTTTCTCTGTTATTTGTTATTCCTGTTTTTTTATAAAAAGCCCCAAAAGACATATCTTGTATATCTGTGCCTGTATGTCACTGTTCTTTCTGTTGTATTTTTTAGTTAAAGTGATTGTAAAGGTTTTTTGTTTTTCTAAAAAACACTAACCGTTTATACTTACCTGCTCTGTGCAAGGGTTTTGCACAGAGCAGCCCCAATCCTCCTTTTCTGGGGCGCCCCGGCAGCGCTCCTGGCTCCTCCTCTTCATCTTGAAGATCAGGTGCCCCCATGGAGAGCCGATTTCCCTGGGTGCATCCGTGTGGGCGCATTCACGAGTCCCGCTGCTGCGTTCATTGACACAGACAGCAGGACTTGCCTCCGCCCCCGGCATTGACTCCTGCTGCTATCAATCTATCCAGTGAGGATCCGAGACAGTGGCTGGAGCCGCTGGGCTCCTTTACATCGCTGGAACGATCAGGTTCAGGTAAGAAAAAGGGAGGGGGGGGGGCTCTGGGGACAGCTGCAGCACAGTAGGTTTTTCACCTTAATGCATAGACTTTACAACCCCTTTAATTGCTGTTCTAAATGACCACTACCTTTACCCACTGCAATTTGACTCCCAGAGTTGACAGATACTAGCATTTGTCACATGCGTATACTAAAAGGGGATGATTCCCTTTTTCTTCTTTTCTCTTTCTGAGCACTTCCATCACAGATGAAAGTTATTACTCTGAAGTTAACCCATGCATTGCCCAAGTGTTGCAAGCTTTGCAGGTATTGGTCATGTACTGTATGGCTAATGTCATAAATCTGTACTTTTTTTGTATAGTTGATTATAAAAATATTGAACTGAAGAGATGTTTGCAGGGTCTGTCCCCCTAAACCAACACCCACCAGCTTCTTATATTTCAGAACTCTGGCAGGGAGATTTCCTCACTGGAGTTTCCAAAAGATAAGAAAAAACAGTGGGTGATAACCCCATCAACATCCACAATATCAGATTAGGTGCAGTGACTGTCTCAGACATTTGTAAATGTTCCACCTTCACTTGTTGTGGGTAGAAGTAGTCTTCTCTCACTAGATTTCCCACTGCAGGTAGTGTTTCCTCTCCTCCTGATTTGGTCACTTTCCCCAAGTTGGAAGAACAGGAGGAGGAAGAGGAGGAGGATGAAGAAGATGATGATGAAGACACAGGGAGATCCTCCAGGCCAACACCATCATCTCCTCCAGAACTCACCTTCTCCAGCTTTGGTTCCATCATGCGCTTCTCTAGTGAATCCTTAACACATGCCCGACCATGGGATCCTTCCTCTGGGGAAGCTAGACAACAGAAGTGGAGCAGAGATGGTACTGAGCCCCCGCGAGAAAAGAAACATAAAGGCAGCCAGAAAAGCAGGCATGGTCCTGGAAGACCCCGGGGGAGTAAGAACAACCCACCACATAGCATGTCCTCCTCCATGTTGCCTCTTCCTCCACGACATTACCCACATCAATCTACTCTTCATAGTGTCAGCATGGAGTCATCCCTGCTATCCTCAGGTAAAGTAATGATACTAATGCTTGGGTGTATATATTTATTTTTTCCATCCATGTGGCCTCTTTTGGAGCATGCTGATGATGAATACATACCGACTTTGTTTTTGTAAATAACCATTGCTTCAGATTCATTTGTTCCAGCTCGTAATGGGATTATTAGGCCAATGTAGTTATGTTGTTTTTTCACTTTTCTTTTATGCACTGGTATTATGTGACTTTCTCCTTTCAGGTATCTATACCAGTAATAAGGACCCCATCTCTGTAAGGACAGCGTGCAGCACCCCACTCCCATCCAGTATCATGTCTCATCAGACCTCCCTTCCTCCATACAGCAGAGCTTGCTCCATAACCCCTTCTTCCACAGCCTCTACCACACAGGTCAGAAATAAGTGTGCTAATGGACACTAGTCAAAATGCATTTGACTGCAAGAGTGTAATTTCTGTGTAAAAAGTGCACACTTGGAATTCTCAGAATTCTGCTGTGGGTTTAGGCACTTTGCAATTAGATAATGCGCTCTACATTACTTTATTAAAAATCTGTAAATTTATATGTCACATGAACACAAGGGAAAAAAACTGCATGTGCCTTTTTTATTTATTTTTTAGTGTGTTTAGAGTGTGCTCTTTTCCTATGTTCATTTGACAAGGAAAAGGTGATACCTAAAGAAAGCTATGCCAGGCTAATGTTGCTTTTATCAGCCCATAGATATGGTGACTGCATTATTAATTTTTTCTAGGCTTTTTTTCCCCTTTACTTTCATCTGTCAATCCAACAAATAACATACCTTGTCCTTAGGGTGGCTAGGCTTACTGACTCTTGCAGGGAACCATGGTCGTCACCCATGTTGTAGTTTACATGAGATAGCTTGAATGGAAGATACAATTGTTTGGGCTTTCAGTAAAGTTCACAGGAAGCTACACTGCATTTCTGACAAGATCAGTAGGTATTTCTGTTCTTGCTGAAAACAAATGCAGCCACCACACCTATGGACTGGTAAGCTGCCATATATTATTTTTTGATTCTTGATTAAAGTAATTAGGCTACATGATGTATTGTATTGAGACAAACTGAACACTGAACTGATTGACCTTGGTTTAGCAATAACTCCCCAGAAGCACAGAAAACAAACATGAATGATTTGCCAGTGTGCCAATGGTAATAGCCAATTACAAATTTCTTATTCTCTCTGGAGAAGAGACGCTTGAGAGGGGATATGATTTCAATTTACAAATACTGTACTGGTGACCCCACAATAGGGATAAAACTTTTTTGCAGAAGAGAGTTTAATAAGACTCGTGGCCACTCATTACAATTAGAAGAAAAGAGGTTTAACCTTAAACTACGTAGAGGGTTCTTTACTGTAAGAGAGGCAAGGATGTGGAATTCCCTTCCACAGGCGGTGGTCTCAGCCGGGAGCATTGATAGCTTTAAGAAACTATTAGATAATCACCTGAATGACCGCAACATACAGGGATATATAATGTAATACTGACACATAATCACACACATAGGTTGGACTTGATGGACTTGTGTCTTTTTTCAACCTCACCTACTATGTAACTATGTAACTATGTAACAATATGTATACATAGAAACACATTTTTTTTAATTACTGCTAGAATTCTTTTTTTCCATGTTTATCATAATGTAAGGTGGTTAAAGGGCAGAAGTTCATGCTATGTTTATTGGTTTGCTTGAAGTTGCTTTTATTGATTCTGGTTTTGCTTTAAAAGAGCATGTTCCATGGGTATTTTCAAGCGCCCTGGTGACACACTGGTACTGAACAGGCAAGGCATAAATACCTTCAGATGCCCTATCTGGCAGTTTAAATTCTGAGGTTCTGTACCATGCAAATTTCAGCACTTCCTGTTAGTGTCAATAGCTTCCCTGCCTCCTGCCCCCTTCTACGCATTGTTAACCAGTTAGCAGCCTTGCTGATTAGTAGAAATGCAGAAGAGGGCAAACTGGCAACACTGTAGGAATTGCTGAAATTTTCATGTTACAGGTTCCTAGGATTTGAGTCACCTAGGAAGCTGGAAAGGGTATCTAAAAGTATGTACAGGCATCACTATGGGGCGTATTTATAAAATATTTGCATAGCAATTCACCCAGTGAAAGTGGATGTACATTTATTCTCGGCAAAATTCATATGTTATTACGCATTTCCTTTGCTTGACAGAAAACAGAAAATACCACGTTTGGCCACTTGACTACGCAGAGTATCATAGGAAATTTAAATCAAATAAAAACATATAGCATAATATCATTTTTTTTTTGCTCCATTTCTTCAAAACAAATGTACATGCACTTTCACTGGGGGAATTGCTATGCAGATTTGTTTTAGAGATACTCCCTGAATGTTTGCACTGTAATCACATATTCTGTTTAGCACCCCTGTGTAGTTTACTTTACTTCAGTCTCTCTGTTTAAATGCTCATCCAAATTATTTTTTGCTGATCCCGAGTCACATTTTAATGATAGTGACTTTTAAGTTTCTTCTTTCTTTTTAAGTGTATTGTCTGCCTGTATCTTGTATAGGTTTTCTCATTGGCTGGCTCCACATTTAGTATCCCTTCATCTCACATTTTTGGAAGTCCTCTATCAATGCCCACACTCCTGAGCCAAGCTGAAAGCAATAGGACAGGTAACTATAAAATACTTCGTTTTAATTTAGAATTGTATCCTAATAATATAATGCATAGGTTGCCCTTTTCACTTTGTTTTGTTACTAGCGGATTCTGCCCCCCAGTTTTCGCTGTAGATCTGAGGGGGGCATCCAAGGATAATACAGTATTTTTGCTTGCACGTGATTGGATGATGGAAACCAGCAGAGCTTCCCTTCATCTCAGATCTACAGCGACTGCACTTCCAAGTGCAGTTGCAGTGCACAGTGGATTTGCCTTTAGTAAACCAATCCCATTTTCTCCACCAGAGACTCCCCAGTCACTGCGTAGTACGCACACTCCTAGCACACATATTCTATATTCAACAGTCCTTCCCATTGCTCTCTGAGTCCAGACACATAGAAAGCCAGTTTAACCGCTTCCCGTCCGTGCTATAGCCGAATGACGGCTACAGCACGGACCTACATTGCCAGGAGGCCGTCAATAGACGCCCTCTCCTTTGCACGCTCCCCGTGCGCCCCCTGCAGGGCGCGCGTTGTGATCACAAGTCAATGAGGCCAATGACAGCTGATCACATAGTAAACAGAGGATCGGTAATCTTTTTTTTTTCTCCTCACGCTGACCGTGCCAGAAGAAAAAAAATCCTGTCACCGGCTTCTGTGTAAGGGACATGGCCCAGAAGAGGAAGAGATACAGGCACCTCATCTTTGCCCACCAGTGCTGCCGGCCAGTGCCACCTGCCAGTGCCCACAGTGCATACCAATGCAACCAATCAGTGCCTACCAGTGTATATCAGTGCCACCTATCAATGCCCACCAGTGGTGCCAATCAATGGCTCATCAGTGCCACCTAGCAGTGCTGCCTATCAGTTTCACCTACCAGTGCCCTTCACTGCCACCCATCAGTGCCCATCACTGCCCCCTATTAGTGCCATTCAGTGGAACCTCTCAGTGCCACCTATAAATGCCCACGAGTGCCACCTATAAATGCCCTTCAGTGCTGCCCATCAGTGCCACCTCTCAGTGCCCACCAGTGCCGCACTCAGTGCCCACCAGTGCCAGTTATCAATGCAGCCTATCGGTGCCCATCAGTGCAGCCTATCAGTGCCCATCAGTGCAGCTTCATTAGCGTACATCAATGAAGGAGAAGAATTACCTGTTTGCAAAATTTTATAACAAAATGTAAAACTGTTTTGTATTTTTTTTAAAAAATTTTCGGTATTTTTTCATTTTTTTAACAAAAATTAAAAAACCCAGAGGTGATTAAATACCACCAAAAGAAAGCTCTTTTTGTGGGAATACAAACTATAAAAATTTCATTTGGGTACAGTGTTGTATGACCGCGCAATTGTCATTCAAAGTGTGACAGCGCTGAAAGCTGAAAATTGGTCTGGGCAGGAGGGGGGTTTAAGTGCCCGTAGGCAAGTGGTTAAGTAATTGTGTTAGCAAAGATGAGCGGGGTGGTTTATCTTTGAGAGGCTGTAGTGCAGGAATATGTGTGAGAGAGAGAAAGAGATCCATGCCAGTCCGAATACAAAGCTCTCCAGCAATTTTTTTACACTAGAATAGTACTGTATGTGCATTAAACTGTCAGTGACTAGTCTGCAATGTATGTGCATTGACAACTTAGCCCAAAAAATTAGTGTTAACTCCTCAGTCCCAGCTTATGGATGTTAACCCAGTAACACCAGAATATATAGAAGGATGAGGCTCCTTAAAGTGAATATAAACCCGATTCATGAAGATTGAGCTGGGCACATATATCTGCAGTGTTCTCTTATCTCTCTTCAAAGCCCTAAGTCCCGTGTGTTTGTGCTGCTCTGTTCTTCTGTTATCAGCATGATAACTTCTGTCTCTGAGAACTTGTCAGGAGTTAAAAGAAGTGTGGATTGGAATGTGTGTGGTGGGAGGTTGCTATAAATAGATTAGCATATAGCTTGATTTGTAAAAGCACATCTCAGAAAGCATTTTCCTTATTCTGCCAATGTGGAGGGGGAGGGGGGGTGCCTTCCCTCCAATCAGCTGTGTCACAGAGTATATCAGAATGACACTTCTACTGCTGAACAAGGAAGTGAAAATTCTTGCCCAATGTAAGAATTCTAAATAATATAGAAAATTGAAGACAGCAGATATACATGTAAAACCTATGTAGGGAGATTTGTTTCATCCCTGTGTATCATCTGAGGCTGTTCACTTCACTGGCGATATGTGAGGGTTTACATCCACTTTAAGAACCAATTTAAAGAACTAGGCTGCAAGTTGAAGGGAATGACCTCCAAGGTGATATTCTCTGAAATATTGCCTGTGCCATGCGCAACACAGGAAAGACGGGGAGATTAGAGAACTGAATGCATGACTGTAGACCTGGTGTAAGAAGGAGGGATTTTGGTTTTTAAAGCACTTGACTTTTTATTGGTTATAACCTGTATGCTAAAGATGGTTTGCACCTAAATGGAAGGGGGTCTGCTGTGCTGGAGGTGAGGTTTAAGGGGAGGCTGCAGGGGTATTTAAACTAGATATTGGGGGGGGGTGAATTAGATTATAATGGGACAGGCAGGTCAGACAGGGGTCAGCCCAAATTGGTGGGTGGAATGGTGAAAGATGGGGGGAGGACTATGGCAGGTGATATGAAGGTTCCCATGTTACAAACAACCATTGGAAATGGTACTACAGTATTTGTATTAAAATAAAAAATAAGCAACATAAGTGTGCAAAATGTGACACTGAATTAAAGTGTTTGTTCGCCAACGTGAGAAGTCTGCCAAGTAAAATAGGTGCATTGGAAGCTCTGGTGCACGAGGAGAACTAACATTTAATTGGTATTGCTGGATCTTGGCTTCATTCTTCACATGACTGGGATATTACTATTCCAGGCTTTGCTCTCTTTCAGAGAGGGTAAAATGGAGGGGGGGGGGTGTCTGTCTCTATGTGAGAAGTGATCTTAAAGTGAGTGTGAAAGTTGACCTAGTTGATGGAGAGTGTAATGAGTCTGTACATGGGTGTGCTTACTACAAAGGTTATCATTGGAGTTTGTTATAGACACCCCAATGTTCATGAGGAGGTGGAGACTGAGCTCCTTGCTCAGATGGAAATGGCTGCAATGGCTGGGACAGTGATAATAATGGGGGATTTTAACTACCCGGCAAATTGACTGGAGAGTAATGGCACTGCTGGAACAGTTAAAGGGCAAAAATGTGTAAACTTATGGTCCAGTTTATGGAGGCCCCGACTAGGAATGATGCTCTGCTGGACCTGGTAATCTCAAATAATTCAGAGCTTATTACCAATATTCATATAAAAGAACATCTGGGTAGCAGTGACCATAGCATAATTTCATTTAATGTTAGCTGTAAGCAATAAACACATACGGGAAATATAAAAACACTTAACTTTAAGAGAGCAAATTTTCCAAGGATGAGGGCTGCTCTTCATGACTTAGACTGGGAGGGAATATTGGCATCTGATGAATACAGAACAGAAATGGGAATTCTTCAAAAAGACTGCATGCGAACTCACTGCAAAGTATATTCCAATGGGCAAAAAGTTTAAAAGGCTAAAAATAAAAAAATAAAATAAATGTGGCTCACAGCTAAATTTAAAAACGCTATAAATAATAAGAAAAGAGCTTTTAAAAAATATAAAAATTAAGGAACAGTCTCATCATTGAAATGTTACAAAGAATATAACAGAATATGTAAAAAAATCAAGGATGCAAAAATTCAAAACGAACAACTGATTGCAAAAGATAGTAGGACAAACCCCAAAAAGTTCTTCAAATATTTTAAAGGAGAAGTCCAGCCTGAGCTCGTTTGGCTGGGCTTCTCCTATGGGTCACAGGAGTGCAATTTATTTTGCACTCCTGTGACCCGTTTTCAGCAGAGAGCCGTCTGAAGTCCACTCTCTGCTGACGTCGCCAATATCAGTCCAGGCACCGCGACATCCCAACTCTGGGAGTCTGGATCTGCCAGGTGCCTAGACTGATACCTGTCTCAGCCTCCCAGCGAGCCACTGAGACGCAGGGACGGCCGCTCCCTGCCCCTACACAGCTCAGCATTCCAGTGAAGATGGAGTAGTGGAGCGGGAAAGCTGCTGATTGACAGGCAGCAGCTCTCTGCTCGGGGAGCTGAGAGAACCGAGCCATCGGCGGTGTTCGATTGCTTGGTTCTTCGTGCAGAGACGCCGGGGGACAGATGCAACATCGGACCGATGGTAAGTATAATGTGGGAAAAAAACAGGATTCCCATACTTCTCCTTTTAATAGTAAAAATGTCAGGTTTGAGTATGTAGGCCCTTTACAAAATCTGGAGTGGGTGACGGGACAAAGAGAAGGCAAATTTATTAAATACTTTCTTCAGCTCTGTGTATACAAAGAAGCATGGGAGAGCTCAAATCCATAATGGGGATTGTATTTTGCAAAAGCATTTGACATGGGGCATGTCTGAGCAGCAAATGTAGCCGGACAATTCCTGCTTTCTCTCTGTCAAGTATCTGTAACATTATCCTGGAGGCTTCCCCCTGCTCCAGCCGATCCAACGTGGGGTTCAGAGCGGTTACTGAACATGTTCAAGCGGATTTAGGAGGTCCGGTCTCAGGACCTCGTGGGGCAAGATGGTGCCTGCCCACAGCAGACCCCTATGGAAGAATACAGGCAACAGCACAAAAATTCTTTTCTAAAACCCTGTCCAAAGATACGCTGCCTCGTCCCGCAACACATCGAGGATTCCTCTGTAGTGGCGTACCAAGTGGGGGGTGGGGGGACGGGCCGCCCCAGGTGCCACACACTGGAGGGGTGTCAGGCTGGAACCCCCCCTCCGCGACTGAAGCAGTGACTGCTGGGTGGGTTTAGGCAGCGACGCGGTGACAGGGCAGGTTAGAGCACAGAGAGGCGAGCTGCTGTGGCGTTGGAAGGTGGGGGGTTGGGGGCGCACCCGGGTGACACCCGCCAGAGGGGTCACACCTGTCGGCAGGGCCCAGGGCAACATCACTGCACCAAAGATCCCCTTCTCCCGTCGCCGAGGGTTGTCTGAGCGGCTCTGAGCAGTTTTGGCTGTCTCACACAGCCGAGCAGAGTAAAGCCGCCTCCCCCTCCTCTCTGTTTATGTCTACACAGGGGGAGGGGACAGGCTGTGCATGTCCCGCGTTGATGTGAGGTACGTTATGGGTCTGACTGTACTGAATGGGGGGGTCTGTACTGAAGGAATGGTCTGTACTGAATGGGGGGGGGTGTGTACTGAATGGGGGGGGTGTGTACTGAATGGGGGGGGTCTGTACTGAATGGGGGGGTCTGTACTGAATGGGGGGGTCTGTACTGAATCGGGGTGTCTGCACTGAATGGGGAGTCTGCACTGAATGGGGGGTCTTCACTGAAGGGAGGAATGTACTGAATGAAGGAGGTCTGTACAGAGAAGGGGGGTCTGTACTGAAAGGGGGTGTCTATTCTGAGGTAGGGGGGTCTGTACTGATGAGAGGGGTCTGTACTTGGGTAAGGGGGGTCTGAACTGATCAGAGGGTACTGTACTGATCAGAGGGGTCTGTACTGATAGAGGGGAGTGTGTCTTGAGGTGGGGACTATAGTTGGTGGAGGGGGGGTGACTCCGCACTGGGTGACCCCAAATGTTTTTCCGCACTGGGTGACACCAACCCTAGTGACCCCACTGGCGAGCTGTGACAGTGTGCGGGGGGGTGCCCGGGCCACTACCAGGGTGACACCCAGAGCCAGTCGCCGGATTCACAGAGCGGAGCAGGGTAAGCAATAGCTTGTTAATATGAAAAATTAACTCCAGCAGTTCCCGCCTTCTGTTCAGCACTGCTCACTGTCTCTCCTGCACGATTAAAGTAAGAAGGGACAGAGCTGGTGGGGTCTGTGTACCATGCAGGGGGTCCAGAACTGTTGGGGGGGGGGGTCTGTGTAACTAGCAGGGAGTCCAGAACTGTTGGGGGTGTCTGTGCAACATGCAGGGGTCCAGAGCTGTGGGGGGCTGTATAATTTAAAGGGGTCCAGGCTGCTGTGTAATGTAAAGGGGTCAGGAGGTGCAGAGTGCTGTGTAATGTATAGGGGACCAGAGGTGCAGGGTGCTGTGTAATGTAAAGGGGTCCAGAGGTGCAGGGTGTTGTGTAATGTAAAGGAGTCCAGAGGTGCAGGGTGCTGTGTAATGTATAGGAGTCCAGAGGTGCAGGGTGCTGTGTAATGTAAAGGGGTCCAGAGGTGCAGGGTGCTGTATAATGTAAAGGGGTCCAGAGGTGCAGGGTGCTGTGTAATGTAAAAGGGTCCAGAGGTGCAGTTGTGGAGAGGGTACACAGTAGTGACAAGGAGATATTGAAGGATGCAGAGGTTTGCAGGGGGCATAGTGGGGTGTTTTTACCTTTTAACGTGGGTGCCAGATATAGGATCTGCCCCGGCCGCCAAATGCTCTAGGTACGCCCCTGGGACACAGTGAGTACCCCGGCAGACATATTTGCCATGCCATCAGGGACTGCGGGGCCTACAGAGGACTCTGAACTGACCCTGCGGGATATTTTCTTGGAAGTGACCGCTGGCAATGCTTCCATTGCTGCCCTTACTGATGAACTCAAAGGGGTGAAGACAGAAATTGCATTCCTTCGGCAGGATATGCAAAAGTTAAGGGAGCGGACATCAGCTCTGGATGGGTGAGTTAGCTCTGTAGGGGATGACATAGCTCCTATGCCATGGGGCCTCAGCTATAACAGTTTACAGCTCAATGGATGACCTTGGAAATAGGCTGAGAAGTAATAACATCTGTGCTATTGGTTTCCCTGAAAGAGTGGAGGGGAAGAACCCTGTGATATTTATTGAAAAATGGTTAATCTCCATATTTGGCAATTATACTTTCTCTCCAAAGTTTTCAGTGAAACGTGCTCACAGGGTTCCAGCGCACCCCCCCACCACCAGGGGCAAATCTTCATCCTTTCTTATTTAAACTTCTTAATTATAAGGTCAGTGATGCCATACTCTCTAAAGCCCGTACCATGCCGAGGGCTCTGGTTATTGATAACTCAAAAATGTCCATTTCTTGGATTTTTCTGCCGAACTGCAGAAACAAAGGGTGCTGTTCAATTATTTGAAACGTCGCCTGAGATCTCTGGAGTTAAAGTATGCAATGCTTTATCCAGCTCGGCTACGGGTTGAGGCTAAAGGAGAGGTACACTTCTTTGTAAAGCCTGTTCTGGCAATGCAGTGGCTAGATAGGGAAGAAAAATCCCTGTGAGCTGCTTTGGCCCAACGATCAGCTCCTACATAAGATACATAATTATCTTTCTGTGCATATGCTATATTCCTTGATTGCCCAAGTTCATTTTGATGTAGGCGGAGGTTTTCTACTGTTATTGTTGAATGCTCCTTCTGGTTACTATTGACTTGACTGCTGCAGAGAAACTCTATAGTACATTGGTGTGAGCTTCCACTGTTGCCCCCCTACATTCTCCTATGTGGACTACGTTTCTCTTATGTTTTATTTTGGGAGCCCAGTTGGCTCACCACAGATCTCCTTATGTGGCTCTATGGTCTATATACTTGACTGGTTCCTACTCTCACGGATTATACATGCAAGGTACTCTGTAATTTTTCCTCTGCTCTTCAAATGGCTATACTGTGAATGCCCTGGTTGGCTCTTATATTTCCCTGTTGCAGCTGCTCAACCTCCTGTATCTCATGACTCAAAGTTGTGTATTCCCATTGGTCAAATGGCTAGGAGAATTAGAGTATTGTCCCGGAACGTCAGGGGACTGAGTAAATGAAATAAACGTCTGGCGGTCCTACGAACTATTAAAAGCCTGACTTCTTCAGTAATATGTTTACAAGAGATATACTTTTCACCTGATGATACTCCTCAATTGTCACAATGCCAATTTAGCCACCAATTCCACTAAGTTTACTCCTCATACTCCAGAGGGGTAAGCGTCCTTGTGTGTCGTGGGACTTGGGTTTGCGTTGACAAATGTGCTGATTGACCCTAACAGTCATTTTGTTTTTTTATTATGCTCTCTGTATGGGTTTAAATATATTATTGCAGGTATGTACATTCCTCCACCATTCTCAGCTGAGACCTTAAAGACCTTGGCAAATTATATGTCCCGATTTCCTGGCCTGCCGCTTCTAGAGGTAGGGGATTTTAAAAATTACCCTAATTATGTCAAAGATAAACTGCTACGATGTACCACTAGTACAAATTCTTTGCCTAAAGGCCCTTCTGCATTTGCAAGGTTACTCTGGGAACTTGGCCTTAGGGATGTGTGGAGGATACCACACCCTGACTTATGCATGTATTCTTTCTACTTGGCTTCTCATGGGGGGCTCTCCAGGATTGATTTGGGTTTGGGGAATGATGCATTGCTTCCTGTGCTGACTGACTCCAATTATGAGGCTAGGAACATCTTGGATCTTTCCCCGTTTTGGGTGGAACTCACTATCCCAGATTTTCCTAGAAGGTCCTGCTGGAAGCTCAATCCCTTTTTGGTTGTCATTGTTCCCAGACCCAGTTTTGGACTCCCTGACTGCTTTCTTTGCATATAATGTAGGCACAACTGACTTGGAAATGGTGTGGGATGCCTCTAAGGCACATCTTAGAAGGTGGTTTATAAAGCATATTAATTATATTAAAACTAAAACGTCCTAGGAAAACCTAGTTTTAAGGGGTACATAGGACAGAAACTAACTATATTGCCAATCCCTCATCCACTTTTGGACCATTGAAGTTATTTGTAGCTGGTGATTTCAACAGCATCCTAGATTATACCTTGGATGCCTTCAGTCCGGCCCGGGTGCAAAACCTGGATCTTGGACATTGGGCAGACTCCGCGGTTCTGGAGGAGTTATGGCGGTGGAAGCACCCTGGGGAGAGAAGTTACTCCTACCTTTCCCACGTCAGTACCTCCTCCTCCCATATTGACTTAGCCCTTGCCAACTCAGCTATGTTGCCCCTGGTTAGCTATCTGGCCGGGGGATCTCCGATCATACCCCCTTAAAAGCCACGATGAGTCTCACAGAAGCAGACGCGCCGGGGTTTGGCGATTGCATCTCGGTTGGGAGTCCTCGATGGAGGCCTTGGTCTTGTCACACTTGAAAGAATATTGGGATCATAATGAGGGCACTGCAGGCCTGTCGATAGTATGGGATGCATTTAAGGCATCCACGCGGAGGATTTACGTATATACGTATACGTGATAAAATATTCCACATCTGAAGAGCTTCAGGCCCAACTCCAATGTGCAAAAACACATGCTCATGCGCCCTCCTCCCTGGCGGAGCTACAGGTGGCCAGAAGGGCATTACTGGTTCTTTTTCAAAATCTTACCCAATGTATGATTAAAAATTGAGCTGAAGAACTGTTCGAGCAGGGAGACAAAAATGGAAAACTGTTAGCCTACTTGACAGCTGATCAGGCGCATGCAGTGGTCCCCTGCATTTATTCGTCAGAGGGCATTCTTGTGAGGGATACAGAAAGTATCATGCAAGAATTTGTTTCCTACTACTCGGCTATCCCACCCTACGACCATCAGATTTTAACGGATCTGCTGGACTCCCTCCAGATGCCGGTGTTGCCAGATGAGGTGGCGGCTAGCTTAGATGCACCATTCACTGAAAAGGAACTGGCCTCCTTTCCTAACGGTAAATCGCTGGGCCCTGATGGGATCCCTGCAGGTACAAACAATATTTAGATTATCCTATCTCACAGACTCTTACAACTCTTTGGGGACTGTTTGGGCATAGGGACTTTACTGACATCCTTTTACGAGGCCCATGTGGTGTTACTGCCCAAGCCAGTAAAGGACCCTCTTTCTTGCCCCTCGTACAGGCCCATAGCACTGCTTAATATGGACCTCAAACTACTTACCAAAATGATCGCCAATAGGCTAATGAAAGTACCGCGCCACCTGATATCGCCAGATCAGACTGGGTTCATGCCTAAAAAGGCTACAGATATCAACCTCCGGAGGGTGTATACACACACTCAGTTGAAGGCCGGGAGGTCGTCTGGGGGGGCTCTGGTGTTTTTTGACCTGGAGAAGGCGTTCGATTCCATTGATTGGGGGTACATGACTCATGTATTAAACTAATGGGGTTCGGCCCTACGTTCCTCAAATCGATATTACTGCGGTACGATCGTCTGGTGGCTGCCCTCCATCTTAATGGTGGGGTGTCGAGCACCTTTCTGGTGTCCAGGGGTGCCCCCTTTCGCCAGGGCTATTTGCACTTGTTATGGAACCTATTGCGATAGGTTTACGCCCCCCCCCCCCCCCCAAATACAAGGGATTAGTGTGGGTACTCTGACGGAAACTATGGCCCTTTATGCAAATGACCTGGTACTATTCATTAGGGACACCGGACCTTCTCTGCAGGATGCACTGTCACTCCTGGGCAAGTTTACAGTGGTCTCTGGCCTCAAGGTTAACTGGACCAAGTCCAAAAAACTTCCCTCACATTCCCATCCTGTGCCTGGGCAGGCTGACCCTAATAATCCCCTACATGGGTGACACAAATTAAATATCTGGGGCTCTTAATAACTTAATCTGTGATTGACTTCATTGGCCTTAATGTTTCCCCATTGCTTGCTATTTTAGCTAAGAAATTACGCACTTGGAAAAACCTTCCCTTGTCACTTATTGGTAAGATTAATCTGATTAAGATGAAAATCCTGCCCTTACTTTTATAAACCCTCAAAAACTCTTCAGTGTGGATCCCAAATTCTATTTTCAAATCAATGGACCGCATGCTCTCCTCCTCTTTGTGGCAGGGAGGACTTCCCTGCCTTAAGTTGGCCATACTACAACAGTTATGGGGGGAAGCACCCTGGAAGGGGTCCTAGCGGTACCTAACTTCTTCTTCAAATATTTCCTTGCTGGTCATTTGACAGTGGCCCACGGCTGGCTGACTACTCCCCCAGACAATGCCTCAGTGTCCCTGGAGGCTGCCTGTGTAGGCTCATACGAGGCGCTCCCCCACCTAGTTTACAGGGGTTTGAAGTCTCCCTACTCACTTACCTCTTCTATGCGCTCAGTAATCAGGGCATGGTCTATGGTTTAGGGGTTGAGGCCATCTAGTCCAAACAGGTTTTCCACCAATCTGCCTCTGTGGAGAAATCACAATTTTACAAATTTTGTTGACTACCCGGACCCTGTAGTTTGGACAAAATATGGCATCCCTATCTTAAACCATATTGTACTAAATGGCACCCTAGTGACATTGTGAATTAAAACAACGCTATGACCTACCCAACTCGCACTTCTTTAGATACATTCAACAGAGACATGCTGTTTGCTTTCAATTTGGTGGGGGCTGCTTGACCTTGAGCCCAGCAACCTAGAATTGCTGACATGCAGTGACTCCTTATCCAAACCAGTCTCCAGTTTATACAAAGAACTCTTTACGTAGACGGTTCTATTAATGGAAACCTGCAGACTGGCCTGGGAGACAGTGACCCCGGGGCTAGACAGGGATGGCTGGGATGACATTTGGGGAACTGCATTTCAATACCTAGTCTCTACTAGGGATCGTCTAATCCGTTACAAATGTATGCATAGAATATATCTCACCCCAGTCAGATTAGCTAGGATGTTTGGGAACCAACACTCTCTGTACTGGAGATGCTCTGCACCCCTTGCAAACTTCATGCACGTATTTTGGGACTGTCCCCACATTAAGCCCTACTGGCAAGACATAGCACAATGTATCAGGTCGGTCACCTCTATCTCAATTATCCTGTCAATTAAAGTATGCTTGTTGCACCTGGTTGAACCACTGGTCACTACTAGGGCTATACATACTCTTCTCACCCTCCTGCTGTTTTTTTGCTAAAAAACGGATTATCATGGAAGCGTTCTTCTACACCTACTTTGGCATCCTGGAAATCTCTGGTGAACAAGGCAGTACCTTTTTGCAAAGCAACTTAACTGAGAGTGAGAGAGGGGGGGGGGGGGGGGCTTTGGCCAAATTCGACAAGTTTTTGGGGGGATTGGATGGCATCTGTTGACACGGTTTCAGATTAAATTGAAAACAGATACAGTTAATGGTCCTTGTTATGGGATATAGAGACAGGGGGAGTGTGTTTCTGGGGTTATGGGTGGTTACTGGCTGAACTCATGTTAATAGAAAGGAGTTACTTGTTTTTTAAATTCTCCTAATGGGGGGGTAGGGGCTGAGCAACCGAAATGCAGGCATTATCCTGTATGGTTAACCAAGATGCTATTGAGCTGGTTGACTGCATACCTACCTCCGGCCCGAGGTTTAACAAATGTACATTAATGTCTGTGCAAGTGTTGTATTGTTTTTGCTTTTATTGCTCTTTTTTTTCTGTATTTTGTTGTACACTGGTTACATTTTTACTGTTTCTGCAGCATGTGGTTTGGTGTTGTATATATTTACCATAAAAATAATTTACAAAAAAAAAGACTATTTTTTATGGCTTCTCAAATCCAACACTTGGGTGCCTGGAGCATAAAGACCCTTTGGATCCTATTTGCAATCTATTAGTACCATGGGGATCCCCTACTCTGACCTATTTAGAAGCAGGTTTCACCCATATAACACCCATTACTTCAACGTTGATTTTACTTAATGCTTTATGGTCTTCTATTAGAAGCATATTGCATATACAAGGCTACTGTCCCTACACACCTGTCTCTAATGATCCAAATTATAAGGAATTGTATAAGCTGCAGGGATTTCAGGCATGAGAAAGGGCTGGTGTTATTTACATAATAGTTATATAATGGTTCAGTGTTCAAGTTTTTTTCCAATATTTAGTCAGAGTTTGCTCCTCTCCAGAGTCAGTTTTATAAGTATTTGCAATTAAGGCATGCTGTCCAGGCTCAGAATGGTAGAACTGGACTGACAGCTATTGAACATCCTCTAATGCAGGAGGTTCTACTAGAGTGACAAAAAGGGGATAATTTCTAGGGGGTATTCTATTCTCCTTCATTCCACCCATGATGCGTCCACACTTCCCCGTAGGAAGATTTGAGACCCATTGATGGGGAAACTTGGGATCCATGTTTGACATCTACCCCTTTGGTGTCGGTCTCAGCTTCACAGAAACTCTACCAACTTTACCTATTAAACAGGGCATATAGGACACCTGTACAACTGTATAAATGCGGTATCAGAAGTACACCAATTTCTTTATCGTACATCACGGGACACAGAGCACCATAATAATGACTATGTGGGTTATACGCTTACCTTCAGGTGATTGGACACTGGCAACCAATAGTAAGACTGTTCCTCCCATATAACCCCTCCTATACAGGAAGTGCCTCAGTTTTGTAGCAAGCAATGACGATCCCAAAAAGAAGGGAGGGACCTCTGTGTCCCGTGATGTACTCCAAGAAAAAATCTATTGTTCTTTATCGTACATCACGGGACACAGAGCACCATAATAATGACTATGTGGGATGTCCTAAAGCAATGCATCGGGGGGGGGGGGGGCACACACACATTATCCCTAAGCCCAACGGGCCTGAGATTATAAAGCAGCCTGTAACATGCTGTGGCCAAAAACAGTCTCATTTTGAGATCTCACATCCACCTGGTAAAACCTGGTGAACGTATGAACTGAAGACCAAACGGCTGCTTTGCAAACCTGAGCCATAGACACCTGCTGGCGTACTGCCCATGATGCACTATCCCCTCTAGTGGAGTGTGCTCTTAAATCCCGGGGTGGAACCCTGCGCTTTAATCCATACGCCTGGACAATAGTCTGGCGAATCCACCTGGATATAGATGAACTTGTTGCCAGCTGTCCTTTTTTAGGACCCTCGGGCAAGACAAAAAAGCAGTCAGTTTTCCGATAATGTCTTTGCAGAGCAAACACACCTCCACCAGACGATCGTTCTGTGCATCGCACAGGGGCCCTTAGCTAGGGGACATGTCCCCACTCTGCAAACACTTCTCTACATCCCCAAAGAGCTTTTCACTACCAAACAGATCTCAACCAGCGTCAGTCTGCCCCAGTCAGATCATTAGAGCGGACTGTGGGAGCACTAACACTGGGAGATACTTATGAAAATACATATTAAAATACATCTTCATAAAATTTCCACAACATTGACTGAACGTGCTATCCCTGAAGAAGTCTTTCCCTGATCAGCTGTTGTGGTGCAAGACCCAGTGAATCTAACCACGGTTGCCACATCTTATAAAACTTACAAGGTACGTTTCTATGCGGATAGTTAAATTTTTCCCTGATTAACAGGTTATTCGCTTGGTCAACCAACTGCCTCTTACTGGGTATCTGAGATGACATCCAGTACCAGACTATCAATTTACGAGCCACATACAACAGTCTTAGTATAGCCATGTGGCCTTGAGGTGTAAGCGTTTCTTCCTCCAATTGCGCCCAGTAAACAGATAGTTGGATGTTCAAAAGACGAATCTGAAACGCTTGCGCTAGCTTGGAGATGACCTCCGACCAACATCAGAATAACTTAGGGCATCTCCAGATCATGTGCAACAGATCTCCGTCGCCTTTTACATTTTGGACATAAATGGATTTTTAAAACAGCTTACCTGTAAAATCTTTTTCTTGGAGTACATCACGGGACACAGAGCACCATAATAATGACTATGTGGGTTATACGCTTACCTTTAGGTGATTGGACACTGGCAACCAATAGTAAGACAGTTCCTCCCATATAACCCCTCCTATACAGGAAGTGCCTCAGTTTTTTTGCCAGTGTCTTGAAGGTGATGGTCATGGCTGTTGAAGCTCTTCAGTTTCTTCAAAGAATGTCCCATTGAGGACGTTATAATCGGATCCATTCGGATGGCTTACTAAGCTAAAGTGGATGGTACCCGAACCTCGGCTTAAGAATGAGGTATTGCTTGTAATGTGTCCTTTTTAGGCGCTGGACCCTTGTAAAAATTGGTATTCCTGGTCAAACTCTGCCCAAGGAAACCACAAAGGGTGCTTTACAGGTCCAGGGGTGTATACCCCAATATATGGGGGACTCGGTCCCTGAAGGTCCTTAGTGGCGCTACCCGCCGTGATGGGGGAAGATTGGGCCTGGCAAGACAGGCCCTGCTGCTTGGGATGATGAGTACTCCCCATTGGGGTTCACTATATATACATATATGTATTTCCCCTGTTTGTTTCAAAGCTACCAGTGAATCTTGATCCGGTGTCCGGGGTTACAGAGGCCGATTGGCGTGCATTTTTTAAAATTTACAGGCGCATGCTCATGCACGGCGCGCGTCCATCGCGTGCGCGCTGCCGGTGTGCGCGTGCACCATGGCTGTCCACGTCACAGCGCCGCGTGCGTCAGGACGGTGCATGCGCCATGCGGTAGGTCGCCGGCCGCTGATGCGCGCGCTCGATCCCATGCTAGGATTTATAAGCATGGAGCTACTGGCGTGCGCGGAACGAATGGTGGGCACGTGAATCTGATAGTCTTGGACAGCGGTGACGGGTTAAGGACTGGTTGTGGTTGTGGGGAGTACTCCTTGGTGTTTCTCGTTTGTAAGCAATGTCTTCCAAAAGACGAACAACAGGGAACAAGGCAAGCCCAGGGGTAAGAGTCCCTCCACAAATAGCAGGAGACCAACCCCATACTGATGCAGACTCAGTCTCTACTGAAGGACCTGCGGCTTCTGACCTGGCTGAGCCATTGCACTTGTCAGGCATAGTGACCACTACCAATATACCTGCCTTGGCTTATGTTACTAAGGATGATTTGGCATCTGCCTTAGCAGGCCTTGAGGGCAAGATAGCTGGCATGATTGCCTCTGTAACACAAGGGGGAAAGAAGCGTAATAGGTCTCCTTCCCCTGAGCCTGGGCCAAGTGGTGAGTCACTAGAGCCCCAGGACTCTTATAGCCAGATGGATCCAGGTAACCTGGAGCAAGAATGGGCAGAGGATCCGGAGGAGTTGGTCTTAAAGGACCAGGACATAGGGGAGGCTGAAGATTCCTCAGCTGGGGGCTCTGGCTCTGAAGAACCAATATCAGCCTCCCATTGCCAGAAATTGTTTATCCAATCTCTAATGATGATGGTATGAATTGGGTTTAAATTACCAAATTAAATGACCAAAACAAATCTCCCAAGCTTTTCCCTTGCATCTGTTACTGGAGCAGGTAATTTATGTGGACTGGGAGCATCCTGACAGGATATACTTACCTCCCAAGAGGTTTTCTGTGTTATACCCTATGGAGGAAAAGTTTAGGAAGAAATGGAGCACACCGTTGGTAGACTCTGCCATATCTTCCGCAAATAAAAACTTAACCTGTCCAGTGGATAATGCCCAGGTTTTCAAAGATCCGGCTGATAAAAAGCTAAGGTCCTTATTGAAGGCCTCCTCCTCGGCGGCCAGTGCAGCGGTTCAGCCTGCTATTGCAGCCATTGGGATTTGTCAATCCCTAAAGGATCGCTTTAGGAGGATAGTAAAGAACATACCTTGACAGACAGAATCGGCTGAAGAACTATCAGAGATCCCTCATGCCTTGTGTTTTGCGGTAGACACTTTAAAAGACTCAATTCAACAGATGTCTCATTTTGCGTTGTTATCAGTTCATATGCGCCGAGTATTGTGGCTAAAGAACTGGTCTGTTGAGACGCCATGTAAAAGGCTGCTTGCTGCCTTTCCTTTTCATGGAGAGCGCCTGTTTGGCGATGATCTGGATAAGTATATCCAAAAGATCTCAGGAGGGAAGAGCGCTCTGCTTCCTATTAAGAAGAAGGGGAAGCAGCCCTCTTATAAAATTCCTAATCCCCCAGGGCCTGGTGCCTCTACCCCTAAGCGGTATCGACAGCTCAGCCGTCTGTGTTTAACAGACCACAGGGTCAGAAAAAGCCCTGGACCCAAAAGCCACCCAAGCCCAACTCCAAGTCTTCCTTGTGAAGGGGCGCCCCCACTCTTACGGGAGGGGGGCAGGCTTCGGCTGAAAGCCTGGGACAAGTCTGCTCGAACTTTGGATCAACCTATGGTTCTATCTCCACAGGTTCTATGGAACCTCTCTTGGTGGTTAAAAACCAGCAACTTAAAAAGGGGGAAGTCTTTCCCACCAGTAGCCTGGAGAGTGGTAACCACGGACGCCAGTCTTCTCGGCTGGGGAGCAGTCCTAGAGGGAGTATGGTCCCAGACAGAAAAGACTCTGCCCATCAATCTACTAGAGATTTGGGCAGCTCACCTAGCCCTGCGATTCTGGACTTCCTGTCAGATTCCAGTCCGACAACTCCACTCTAGTGGCATATATCAACCACGAGGGAGGTACCAGGAGTCGGCAAGCCCAAAGAGAGCCTGACCTGGGCAGAAAAACGTGCCATTTCTGTCAGCAGTATTTATTCCGGGGGTGGACAATTGGCAGGCGGACTTCCTAAGTCGCCAAAGGTTGTTACCAGGGTAATGGTCTCTGCACCCCGAAGTGTTTCTACAGATCTGCCAATACTGGGGGACCCCAGATGTGGATCTGCTGGCATCCAGATTCAATGCCAAACTGGACAGGTTTGTATCCAGGACCAAGGATCCGCTTGCTGTCGGGATAGACGCATTAGTAGTTCCTTGGGATCAGTTTGCTCTGATATATGCCTTCCCTCCGATCCAAATCCTGTCGCACTTACTACGCAGAATACTGGAGGAACGGAAGCCGGTCATCTTAGTGGCCCCAGCGTGGCCCAGGAGATCATGGTACTCGGAAATTGTGAAATTGGCAGTAGGGGACCCGTTGGTCCTTCCCTGCCGTCCAGACCTGTTGTCTCAAGTACCCATATTCCACCCTTCTTTACGGTCGCTGAATTTGATGGCCTGGCTATTGAGGCCAGACTATTGAAAGACTGTGGTGTTATGGGTTCAGTCTTGTCCACTTTGATAAACGCCAGAAAGTCAGTTTCTAGAGCTATTTATTATAAAGTATGGAAGTCATACATTTCCTGGTGTGAGAAAAGGAAGTGGAACCCTCGTAGGTATACGATTTGAAGGGTGCTCGCCTTTCTCCAAACAGGAGTAGACTTGCAGCTCGCTTTAGGGACAATTAAGGGACAGATTTCGGCCTTATCGTTTTTTTTCCAAAGACCAATTGCGTCTCATTCCTTGGTGCGAACCTTTGGACAGATTTCGGCCTTATCGTTTTTTTCCAAAGACCAGTTGCGTCCCATTCCTTGGTGCGAACCTTTGTTAAAGGAGTAACACACTTGAGGCCACCGTTTAAACCACCTTTATGTCCTTGGGACCTAAATTTGGTACTGTCAACCTTACAGAGTCAGCCCTTTGAACCTATTAGGCATATTCCTTTTGTCCTATTGACCAGGAAATTAGCTTTCCTAGTGGCTATTACATCGGCTAGAAGGGTGTCAGAATTAGCCGCCCTTTCTTGCAAGGAACCATTTATGATTCTTCATCAGGACAGAGTGGTCATGCGAGCTCGTCCAGATTTCTTACCGAAGGTAGTTTCCAAATTTCATTTGAACCAGGATATCATTTTACCTTCCTTTTTTCCAAACCCTAAAACTAGGGAAGAAAAGTCGCTGCACTCACTGGATCTGGTGAGAGCGATAAAGGTTTACTTGGAAATGTCAGCTCCTTTTCGGAAAACTGACTGCTTTTTTGTCTTGCCCGAGGGTCCTAAAAAAGGACAGCTGGCAACAAGTTCATCTATATCCAGGTGGATTCGCCAGACTATTGTCCAGGCGTATGGATTAAAGCGCAGGGTTCCACCCCGGGATTTAAGAGCACACTCCACTAGAGGGGATAGTGCATCATGGGCAGTACGCCAGCAGGTGTCAATGGCTCAGGTTTGCAAAGCAGCCGTTTGGTCTTCAGTTCATACGTTCACCAGGTTTTACCAGGTGGATGTGAGATCTCAAAATGAGACTGTTTTTGGCCACAGCATGTTACAGGCTGCTTTATAATCTCAGGCCCGTTGGGCTTAGGGATAATGTGTGTGTCCCCCCCCCCCCCCCGATGCATTGCTTTAGGACATCCCACATAGTCATTATTATGGTGCTCTGTGTCCCGTGATGTACGATAAAGAAAAATAGATTTTTTCTTGGAGTACATCACGGGACACAGAGGTCCCTCCCTTCTTTTTGGGATCGTCATTGCTTGCTACAAAACTGAGGCACTTCCTGTATAGGAGGGGTTATATGGGAGGAACAGTCTTACTATTGGTTGCCAGTGTCCAATCACCTGAAGGTAAGCGTATAACCCACATAGTCATTATTATGGTGCTCTGTGTCCCGTGATGTACTCCAAGAAAAAGATTTTACAGGTAAGCTGTTTTAAAAATCCATTTATGTCCAAAATGTAAAAGGCGACGGAGATCTGTTGCACATGATCTGGAGATGCCCTAAGTTATTCTGATGTTGGTCGGAGGTCATCTCCAAGCTAGCGCAAGCGTTTCAGATTCGTCTTTTGAACATCCAACTATCTGTTTACTGGGCGCAATTGGAGGAAGAAACGCTTACACCTCAAGGCCACATGGCTATACTAAGACTGTTGTATGTGGCTCGTAAATTGATAGTCTGGTACTGGATGTCATCTCAGATACCCAGTAAGAGGCAGTTGGTTGACCAAGCGAATAACCTGTTAATCAGGGAAAAATTTACCTATCCGCATAGAAACGTACCTTGTAAGTTTTATAAGATGTGGCAACCGTGGTTAGATTCACTGGGTCTTGCACCACAACAGCTGATCAGGGAAAGACTTCTTCAGGGATAGCACGTTCAGTCAATGTTGTGGAAATTTTATGAAGATGTATTTTAATATGTATTTTCATAAGTGTCTCCCAGTGTTAGTGCTCCCACAGTCCGCTCTAATGATCTGACTGGGGCAGACTGACGCTGGTTGAGATCTGTTTGGTAGTGAAAAGCTCTTTGGGGATGTAGAGAAGTGTTTGCAGAGTGGGGACATGTCCCCTAGCTAAGGGCCCCTGTGCGATGCACAGAACGATCGTCTGGTGGAGGTGTGTTTGCTCTGCAAAGACATTATCGGTTTAACAAGTGCGCGCTCGTGTCGCCCCTGTATGCCTGATCAACATATTTGTGGCCCCAAGAGCGTACACCTGCAGATAATCTTGTCCACAAGGACAGTAGAATAGTCCGGGCAACAAGGCATAAGGAACAAGGCATAATAAGGATTCACAAACAAATGATAAGAATTGGATTCTTTCGATCGTTGTGGTTGGGAGAAGTGTTCATAGTCTCAGGCTTTCTGTAATCAGAGACAGGGGGCTGGAGATTGTGCACGCTGCCCCCACCCAGACACGCCCATAAGACTCCCCTAGTCATTGTTGTATTGGTTGTTGTATTTCCTGTGTTGAGATTTACATCCTGTGTTGTTACATCCTTATTTGGTCATTTCCTGTGAGGTCACAAACTGTGTAGGAGGCAATTGGCTGTTGGAGGCAAACCCTCCAGTTTGGAACTTCCTGTTTGTGTGTAAATAAAATCAAGTGCACGGCTCAGAAAGGCAGTGATGCTGATGGAGCTGAGAACGTAAGCTATGGTGATGTCTTTTTACTTTGGGAAAGGGGGAGACATGGATCAGAAGGCTGCATTATACCATTATGGTGAAGGGCGCGTATAGTGCAGGTGAGATTGGTTATGTATAGCCAATCTCTCCATGACAGTCAATTAATACAAATAAAGTTCCTTACCCATGGTTCTTCTTATCTTGTAAATAATGTAGTACTTAAGACCACAAATTTCAGGAATTGTAACATGTTGATATATAGTAGTTTAGAAGTTCTATAGATGTTTTTTCCACTGAAGAAATAATAGTATGGTGATTTTGCGTGTCTGTATCTGGAATTTTTTTTTTTTTGCCGTTCTTATGTTGTAACTGTGCATAGCACTGTACCAGATAATTTTCATGATGATGTATCTAATGTGGACGTTGTTTAACTGTGCTGTTTCTTTTTTTTTTTAAAATCTTGATATAAAAAAAAAAAGCATTTGACATAGTTCCCCTACACATGACAAATGGGTAAGGTAAAAAGGTAAAGTCTACAGGGTTGGAAAGATCCGTTTGTAAATGAATAGACAACTGGCTAAAAAAACGGATTCAGAGAGTAGTGGTTAATGATTCTTACTCTGAATGGTCTGATATAGGGTCTGTGATTAAAAGTACCATTTCAGGCTTTGCAGATGACACCAAGCTATGCAGTGGAATAAAGTCCTTACAGGATGTCGCCAACTTACAAGCCGACCTCAGTGCACTGTTTAATTGGGCGACTATGTGGCAAATTATGTTTAATGTTGATAAAAGTAAAGTTATGCACTTGGGGGCTAAGAATATGCATGCATCATTCATACTAGGGGGAGTAGAACTAGGGAATCCATAGTGGAGAAGGATCTAAGGGGTTCTGGTAGATCATAAGCTCAATAATAGCATGCAATGCCAAGCTGCGGTTTCCAAATCGAGCAAAGTCCTTTCTTTCTTATCATCTTGCCCCTTTACAAATCATTAGTAAGACCTCATCTGGAATATACAGTTCAGTTTTGGGCACCAGTTCTCAAAAAGGATATCGGGGAACTGGAGAAATTGCTGAGAAGGGCAACCAAACTGATAAGAGGCATGGAGGGGCTCAGCTATGAGGAAAGATTAGAGGAACTGAATTTATTCTCTCTTGAGATGAGGAGATTAAGGAGGGATATGATCAACATGTACAAATACATAAGGGGTCCATATAGTGAACTTGATGTTGAGTTATTCACTTTAAGGTCATCACAGAGGACAAGGGGGCACTCTTTACATCTAGATGAAAAGAGATTTCTTCTTCAAATATAGAAAGGTTTCTTCACAGTAGGAGCTGTGAAAATGTGGAATAGACTACCTCCAGAGGTGGTTCTGGCCAGCTCAGTAGATTTCTTTTAAAAAGGCCTGGATTTTTTCCTAAATGTACATATTATAACTGGGTACTAACATTTATAGGTAAAGTTGATCCAGGGAATATCCAATTGCCTCTCGGGGGATCAGGAGGGAATTTTTTCCCCTGTTGTAGCAAAATGGATCATGCATTGTTGGGGTTTTTCGCCTTCCTCTGGATCAACTGTGAGTATAGGATTGTGTATATGGGATTGTATGATTTTTTTTTTTTTTTTTTTTATTGGTTCAACTAGTTGGACTTGGTGTCTTTTTTCAACCTGACTATGTAACCCAGTCTATTTACCATTTCCCCTCAGTGATCAACTGTAATGTATGTTCATTAACTCCTCAGTGACCTGCCCCCAGCTGATATGATTTAACCACTTTGTGCCTAGTCCCTAGCTCATGTACAACTTTTTCTCAGTGCATATTTGATAACCCCAGTCTTAAGTTAATGTGCTTTGACCACTACAATCCAGGTCCTCAGCTCATATGCAATATTTGATTGAGTGACAGCTCTGATTCATCTGGGGTTGTTGAATTTACATCCAAGATGGCAACCCCCAGCAGCAGTCTTAGGGCTTTTGGAAGTCCTCCTAAATGAAGCTTTTACGGATAAATAAATATACATATAATCTTATGGAATGTTGAATGATCTGGCAGTAGGGTGGCATTGACACTAACGGCAAATATATTTTTTATACAGAGCCTGAAATAGAAGATTGCAGCTTTGTATGTAGTGGAAGTTCTCCAAGAGAAAGTCTTTCTTCCATGTAAGTATTCTTTGTAGCGCTTCGCAAAGGCTAAAATGTTGCTGATTTCAGTAAAGTTAGGGTTATTAATCAAAGGTAGACATGGCAATTAACGGTGTTACATATAGCAAGCAAATGTTAGCTTTAACTTTCCAACATGTTTTATCAGACAATACAGTGCCTTGAAAAAGTATTTATATCCATTGAAATCTTCCACATTTTGCATGTTACAACCAAAAACATAAATGTATTTTATTGGGATTTTATGTGATAGACCAGTGTTGGCGAACCTTGGCACCCCAGATGTTTTGGAACTATGATGCTCCACTACACTGCAGAGTGCATGAGCATCATGGGAAATGTAGTTCCAAAACATCTGGAGTGCCAAGGTTCGCCATCACTGTGATAGACCAACAGGAAGTGGCACATAATTGTAAAGTGAAAGGAAAATGATAAATGGTTTTCAATTTTTTTTACAAATATGTGAAAAGTGTGGCGTTGTCAGGGCTGGGCTCAACCCCTCCTTCTCAGAGCTGGCCGCTTAGCTGTCCACTAATTGCCAGCTCTTATCTCTCCACAGTTACTCAGCTGTTGATGATATCCTGCTTGTCAGTCCGGCCTACTTAAGCCATTCAGCCCAGTGGATCTCTGCCTTTGCCCTGGTCAACATCACAGAAACCATCTCCTGCGATCCTGTTCAAGACTTGCTTTGCTGACATCCCTTCTGGCTCCAGATCCTGCTTTCTGTTCCACTACATTGATCCCTGACTTCTGGCTTGGCTGACTATCTGTTCCGGTTACTAACTTTGGCTATGTTTTGACTATGTTTGTTCTTTTTCTTTTATTATTAAACAAGTGTGATTTAACTGTACTTCTTTCTCAGCCTGATTTCATGGTTTCTGACAGTAGGCGAAGGCCATGAATTCAGAAGATGCAGTCAATCCACTTGTTGGTAATAGTTTTTCCAGAATGGATGAACTGGATTACCGTATGGATCAGTTTGCCATGGTGTTACAAATACTACTGAGTTGCACGGCTCACCTGGAATCTCGCACTGTGGCCGCCCCGGTACAACCTATGTTGCAGGCCGACCCTGCTGCTGCTCCAGTCTCTGTACAGGCACCCTCCTCGAGTATTACCTCTGTAAGGGGTATGTCTGGTTCTGCCTCACTTCCCCAGCGATTTGGGGGTGATCCAGTCCAATGCAGAGGGTTTCACGCGTCTCGCTGCGGATGAGAGAACCTTTAGGAGGAGGGAGAGATTGTGCCTTTATTGTGGCCAGGCAGGTCACTTTTTGAAGTCTTATCCTACCCGTCCAGGGAACGCTCGAACCTTGAGATCCTGTCATGGACAAGACCCTAGGTGGCGTTGTTTCATCCCCAGTTATCCAGAAGGATAAGCCCCTGGTTTCAGTCACCCTTTCTTCGGCTGAGTCGTCTGTCAAGATACAGGCTCTAATCTACTCTGGGGCTGCAGGCCTGTTCATTGATGCTGCCTTTGTATCGAAGCACTCGATTCCGCTGCAACTGCGTGACACTCCACTTGCCATTGAGGCTCTTGACGGTAGACCTCTACCGTCTGCCCATGTGACTCATGAGATTGTTTTGTTATCCATGGCCGTAGAAGCTCTTCACCATAATCAAGTTATATCCCCGCCTAAGTTTCCGCTGGTTATTGATTATCCTTGGTTACAGAGGCACAATCCCTCTTTTGATTGGCTCCGTGCTGAGGTTCTCTCCTGGTCACCACAATGCAGTGAGACATGCTTCCAGAAGGTAGCCAAGGTCCTGTGCACCTCTTCACTCTCCTCCCTGTCGGAGGAGTACCGCGATTTTAACAATGTCTTTCACAAAGGTCAAGCCGGCCGTATAATTGCGCAATTGACCTTCAACCTGGTGCCATACCGCCTCGTGGCCGGGTTTACCCTTTGTTGGTCTTGGAGGATAAGGCCATGGAGGAGTATGTTGCAGACGCACTTTATTGAGATTTCATCTGCAAATCCTCGTCTCCTGCTGGTGCTGGTTTCTTCTTTGTGAAGAAGAAAAGTGGTGAACTGAGACCTTGTATTGATTATAGGGGGTCTCAATCATTTCACGATTAGGATTCCGTTGATTACGGAGTTATTTGACTGCCTCAAGGGAGCAACAGTTTTCACAAAGTTTGATTTGAGAGGGGCATACAATCTCGTGAGGATTAAGGAGGGCGGCGAGTGGAAAACTGCGTTTAATACTGGAACAGGCCATTATGAGTACCTCATAATGCTTTTTGGCCTTTTGTAACGCCCCAGCAGTTTTCCAGGAATTTATTAACGATGTCCTCCGAGATTTGTTGCAGTTATGTGTGGTGGTTTATCTCGATGATATCCTCATATTTTCCAAGTCCCCGGAGAGCCACCACACAGATGTCTGTCATGTGCTTCAGAAACTAGTAGAGAACAATCTCTATTGTAAACTGGAGAAGTGCGAGTTCCATCGTGAACAGGTTACATTTCTGGGTTATGTCATTTTCACTGCTGGCTTTTCGATGGACTCAGATAAACTTTTGGCAGTCCTACAGTGGCCCCGACCCGTGGGTTTACGTTCTGTGCGGCATTTCCTGGGTTTGCCAACTATTATCGGAAGTTTATTTGGAACTTCTCGTCCCTGGTCATGCCCCTGACTCATATGACCAGAAAGGACGGTAACCCACAGAGTTGGTCTCTGGAGTCCATTAAGGCCTTTAAAAGTTTTTGAGAGAGAAGGTACCACTGTGCCGATTCTCATTCTTACCGACCATAAGAATCTAACATTCTTGTCTGAGGCTAAACGCTTCTCTGCCAGAAGGGCGCGATGGGCTCTATTCTTGTAAATTTTCAATTACATTGTCTCATTCTTACCCGATACTAAGAATGTAAGGGCTAACGCTTTGTCACGACAATTCCTCCACTTCCAAGATTGAGTCGGTTCCGGTTCCTGTGATTCCTTCTGATCATATTCTGGCTACAGTTCGCACCAGTCTCACTTCTCCTTTGGGTGACAAAATTCTTGCTGCTCAGGTCCATGCTACTTTGTCCCAGAGAGTCTCCGTAATGCCGCGCTCCAGACTTGCCATTCTCCCAAGGCTGCTGGCCACCTTGGGAAGAATCAACTCTTTTGGGCTATTTCCCAACAATTCTGGTGGCCTAGTCTATGGGCTGATGTAACCACCTTTGTAGCTGACTGTTCGGTGTGTGTAATACTCCACAACATCTTCCAGTGGGCCTCCTACAACCCATAACCAATGGAGAGAGGCCCTGGGCTCAACTGTCTATGGATTTCATTGTGGAGTTACCCGACTCCCAGGGCAAGACAGTTATCCTTATGGTGGTTGACCAGTTTTCAAAAATGTCTCATTGTATTCCACTTAAGAAGTAGCCCCCTTCTAAGGAACTGGCTTCCATTTTTGCTTGGGAGATCTTTCACTTACATGGGCTACCCAAGGTGATTTTCTTGGACATGGGTAGTCAGTTTGTGTCCCGGTTCTGGCGTGCCTTTTGTGCACAGTTGGGAATTCAGCTTGCCTTTTCCTCTGCGTATCACCCGCAGTCTAATGGGGCCACAGAACGAGCCAATCAGACCTTGGAGCAATTCCTACATTGCTATATTTCTGACCATCATAACAACTGGTCAGACCTATTACCATGGGCAGAGTTTGCCCACAATAGTGCCTTGAATTCTGCTTCCCGATTGTCCCTGTTTATGGCGAACTATGGTTTCCAACCTTCCATGTTGCCTGACTCATTTGTTCCGCAGAGTATTCCTGCATTAGAGGAGCATCTCTGTGGTCTTCGTTCCAGTTGGGCACAAATCTAGGAGGCTTTACGATATGCTAATGATAGGTACAGACTCCATGCTGACCGCAGACGCCTGCCTGCACCTCCCTACCTGGTTGGGGACAGGGTCTGGCTGCAATCTCGCAACCTCTGACTTCGTGTTCCCTCACTGAAGTTCGCACCTCGGTTTATTGGGCCTTTCCGTATTCTTTGCAGGATTAACCCAGTGGCTTACGCATTAGACCTTCCTACTAATATGCGCATTTTGAATGTATTTCATGTCTCCTTATTAAAACCTTTGTCTGCAACCGCTTTACCACCTCGGTGCCATGTCCTCACCCTGTACAGGTTGGGAACCATGAGAAGTATGAAGTACAGTCCATTGTTGACTCCCGTAGGTTCTGTGGGCTCATACAGTACCTGGTGCATTGGAAGGGGTACGGCCTGGAGGAACGCTCTCGGGTCTCATTCTTGGACGTACATGCCCCTGTCCTCCTCCGTGATTTCCATAAACGTTTTCCCTTCAAGCCTCCGAGGGGGAGGGGTCGTTGAGGAGGGGGTACTGTCAGGGCTGGGCTCAGCCCTTCCTTCTCAGAGCTGGCTGCTCAACTGTCGGATAATTGCCATCTCCTATCTCCCCACAGTTACTCAGCTGTTGTTGATATTCTGCTCATCAGTCCAGCCTACTTAAGCCGTTCAGCCCAGTGGATCTCTGCATTTGCCTTGGTCAACATCACAGAAACTATCTCCTGTGATCCTGTTCAAGACTTGCTTTGCTGACATCCCTTCTGGCTCCAGATCCTGCTTTCTGTTCCACTACATTGATCCCTGACTTCTGGCTTGGCTGACTATCCGTTTCGGTTACTAACTTTGGCTATGTTTTGACTACGTTTGTTCTTTTTCTTTTATTAATAAACAAGGGTGATTTAACTGTACTTCTGTCTTGGCCCGATTTCATTGTTTCTGACAGGCGTGCATTTGTATTCAGCAATACTTTGTCAAGAACCACATTTCGCTGCAATTACAGCTGCAAGTCTTTTTGGGTATGTCTCTACCAGCTTTGCACATTTAGAGAGTGAAATTTTTAGCCATTCTTCTTTGCAAAATAGCTCAAGCCCTGTCAGATTGGATGGAGAGCGTCGGTGAACAGCAATTTTCAAGTCTTGCCACAGATTCTCAATTGGATTTAGGTCTGGACTTTGACTGGGCCATTCTAACACATGAATATGCTTTGATCTAAACCATTCCATTGCAGCTCTGCCTGTATGTTTAGGGTCGTTTTCCTGCTGGAAGGCGAACCTCCGCCCCAGTCTCAAGTCTTTTGCAGACTCTAACAGGTTTTCTTCTAAGATTGCCCTGTATTTGGGTACATCCATCTTCCTATCAACTCTGACCAACTTCTCTGCCCCTGCTAAAGAAAAGCATCCCTACAACATGATGCTGCCACCATCATGTTTTATGGTGGGATGGTGTGTTCAGGGTGATGTTGTGTGTGTTCAGGGTGTGTTAGTTTTCCGCCACACATAGCATTATGCTTTTAGGCCAAAAAGTTCAATTTTGGTCCCATCTGACCAGAGTACCTTTTTCCACGTGTTTGCCGTGTCCCCCACATGGCGTCTCACAAACTGCAAATGGGACTTCTTATGGCTTTCTTTCAACAATGGCTTTCTTCTTGCCACTCTTCCATAAAGACTAGATTTGTGGAGTTCACGACTAATAGTTATCCTGTGGACAGATTCTCTCACCTGAGCTGTGGATCTCTGCAGCTCCTCCAGAGCTACAATGAACCTCTTAGCTGCTTCTCTGATTAATGCTCTCCTTGCCTAGCCTGTCAATTTAGGTGGATGGGCATGTCTTGGTAGGTTTGCAGTTGAGCCATTCTCTTTCCATTTTTGGATGATGGATTGAACAGTGCTCTGTGAGATGTTTAAAGCTTGGGATATTTTTTATAATCTAACCCTGTTTTAAATTTCTCCACAACTTTATCCCTGACCTGTCTGGTGTGTTCCTTGGCCTTCATGATGCTGTTTGTCCACTAAGGTTCTCTGGGGGCTTCACAGAACAGCTGTATTTATACTGAGATTAAATTACACACAGGTGGACTCTATTTACTAATTAGGTGACTTCTGAAGGCAATTGGTTCCACTAGATTTTAGTTAGGGCTATCAGAGTAAAGGGGGCTAAATACAAATGCACGCCACACTTTTCAGATATTTATTTGTAAAACATTTTGAAAACCATTTATCATTTTTCTTCCACTTCACAATTATTTGTGAAAATGTGGAGTGGTATGAATACTTTTTCAAGGCACTGTACATTAGCTGAACACATTAGGTTGTGTGTATCATCTTACTAGAACTGATCATAAGGCAGAGTGTAAACTGATTGTAGAGCAGAAGGAAACTATGAGGCAGAGTGGGAGATGATCGGGTAAGACTGGGTGAAGGGGCAGAGCAGACGCAGATCATAAACCAAGATTGGTGTGAGCGAGATAAGAGAGAGAAGCAACAGCTGAATATGGAATATTGGAAACAAGCAGGTTACTGGGAAGGAAAACGGAAAAAAATGTGGTGGACGAGTATAAATAATTGAGGACAGAGGAGAGTGTGACAAAGCAAGAGCGTTTTTGGGTGGAAGGGAGAGAGGAGCAGCAGCTGATTGTGTTTCAATGGGAGAGGATGCAGAGTAGTTATGAATTCGGACAGTGGAGGTAAAGCAGGACTTATTGTAGGCTTGTGGGGAGGTTTCATGTATGAACTGTTATTTCTGTATTTTGATTACACCAGCCATGATACACCTCTGGGAAAGGGTGGAGTTTAGTGGGAGGCGACGTGGCTTACAACGTTCACAACACCTTTATATTTATGAAATATAAGGTGGCATTTACTAATGTGCTTGGTAGTATGTCTCCACTATGGCAGCCATTGGATAGTGTTCACAGAAATGAAAGTAGTATGGAGAAAGGGATGCATAGAATTCTTAAGACCAAGGCCAGGCCAACCCAGGGCAAGGCAGGCACCCACCACCTCTATGAGATGGAGAGTGTACAGCTGGGGCAGGAGAAATAAACATATTTTCCTGCTACATTCATTCCTGATGTGAACTTCCACCACTAAATGATACAATGTCTGTATAGCACACAGGGCAATGAATTGAGAGTCATGTCCTGTGAGCAGATGGTCAGGCTTCAAATTGACACATCCTGTGCCCATTTGGAGAATGCTGCAGTCCCCTTTTTCTGTGAGCAGCTGATCACACAAATTTTGAGCTCTGTGCTATGCCCGGAATGGTGGCAGTATTGTCATAAAACCAGCATGTTTCAATCCCGCAATCTTTTTTTTTTTTTTTTTTAAATACTATATAGGAAGGATGTTACATTATGTTGTTTGGTTTCTCCCTCAGGTCACCCATCAGTAGTCTCCCTCCTCTGTTTGATTCAAGTGGCCCGTCCAATAGCGACAGTGTACCACAGATTACAGCCAACCTTGAACAGCTGCTGGAGAAACATGGAGAGGCAGGGGTTAACAGTAAGACTTGGGGGTTTGTGAGTCAAAATGATACATGAAAGGTAGTGCCGAGCAGGATATGGCTGTCTTATGTTGGTTTGTGATGCACAACAGTGATGTGAATATAAGCAATTCTGCAAACTGGGAAGTGCCAATGGCTGGCAGACTGGTGGGCAGTAATACACTGTTACTAGATACACTCAACAAGCTTTAAAACCGTATATGATTTTTACAACCAACTGTCAAAAAGTATATCCAGCAGCTGCCCAGGCCACTGGACTCTTTTCCAGTCTTGCAGAATGAGAATGATTCTACGGTTTCCCAGGTAGTATCTCACGGCAAGACGGATCATGGGTGCATCACAGACAAACTTCTCAGTCCAGAACGCTGCTTTAGATTTATATAATTTACCAATTTGTCAACTTTTTTGATGGGATTTCCTTTGTCTTTCTGTTGCTTGATTTATCAGTTGTACTGCTGAGGAATTTTTTTTTAATTAACCCGTTCCCGCCCGGCCTATGGCTGAATGATGCTGGCACTAGCCTCTCGTCGATCCAGGTGGACGTCATATGACATCCTTCCAGATTGGGCCCCACGCGCAGACGCAGGGCCATGCAGTGGCATGATCTGTCACTGGCCGTGTCCACAGGACACAGCCGATGGCTGATTAGTGTACCGGCTCAATGCCGGTACCATGTTACCGCTGTGATGAATCACAGCAGGTCACATCACAGTTGTAAACAATGGATGGATTTCTTTCATGCCATCCAATTTTTACAACTGTGTTGCTAGCTGTGATTGGTCAATTTGATCACTTAATACAGACAGGGCCAATCATAGCCCATCTGTTTTGACCAATCACAGCTAATCACAACAAATTGCTTGCTCATAAGTAATGCACTGCTATAAGAAAACATATTGTGTAAAAAAAAAAAAAAAATCCTGACCACTTTCCCAGAGCAGTACAATGTTACTATGGTAACATTATATTGCTCTGGTTGCAGTGTGTTGAAAAAAAATTGTAAAAAAAAGAAAGAAAATGTGATTACATTTTTTTTTTAAACTATAATTTTTTTTTTCTGTACTGTCAGTGTCCCTGATTACCGCCACACCAGTTATATGATGACGCTGGTGACAGTATGTTAAAAAAAAAAATGTGAAAAATGTATTTTTTATTTTGTTCATTTTCCAAAAAATGACAACTTCAAAAAAACCGCCATGCCTAGTACTAAATACCTTGGACTGTCAACTTTCCAAAAAGGGGTAATTTGGGGAGTATTTCTACTGTCCTGGCATTTTAGGGCCTCAAGAAATGAGATAGGCCGCCAGTACCTCAGGATTGATACATTTTCAGATATATACTATAGTTTGTGTACTCTATAACTTTTACACAGACTAAATAATATACACTGATTTGGGTTATTTTCACCAAAGAAATGTAGCAGAATACATTTTGAGCTAAATTGATGAAGAACAATGATTTATTTGCAAAATTATAAAACAGATACAAAGAAAAATACGTTTTTTTCAAAATTTTAATTTTTCATTTTCATTTTTTGTTTATTTAGCAAAAAATAAAAAACCCTGTGGTGATTAAATACCACCAAAAGAAATGTCTATTTGTGTGAACAAAGTGATAAAAATTTAGTTTGGGTATAGCGCTGCATGACCACACAATTGTCATTCAAAGTGCAACAGCGCTGAAAGCTGAAAATTGTCCTGGTCAGGAAGAGGGTAAAAATGCCCCATATTAAAGTGGTTAAATACTGTAAATACAGTGCCTTGAAAAAGTATTCATATCCCTTGAAATTTTCCACATTTTGTCATGTTACAACCAAAAACGTAAATGTATTTTATTGGGATTTTTTGTGATGGACCAACACAAAGTGGTACATAATTGTGAAGTGGAAGGAAAATGATAAATGGTTTTCAATTTTTTTTACAAATAAATATGTGAAAAGTGTGGCGTGCATTTGTATTCAGCCCCCCCTACAATACATTGTAGAATCACCTTTTGTTGCAGTTACAACTGCAAGTCTTTTTCGTGTGACGATCCAGGGTGATTAAGCTCTAGTGGTGCATGCGAATTGAAGAAATTGTGTCAGTCCCGACTGCATTTTCAAGGGCATGGCAGCCAATTTTTATTCAAAAGAAACAGAAAGTTCAAAAATAAACAGCAGATTCCCTCGCAGGGGTATTGAGCCTTAAAGTCCTGCTTCAAAACTAACCGCATTCAGCCTTCCTGGCTAAAAACACAGCACTCCTGCTCAGACCTTACACCTTAGGCCTTGGTCTGTCTTCCCCAGACCTGACGCTCAGCACCTCTGTGCTGCACTGGCTCCCTCCTGACTCCTAGGCCAGACCTCATGTCTGCCGGACGGAGCTGTCTCCAAGGATGAGCACTGACCTCTATTCTTGGTATGATTATGAAGCCAGCGCACAGGTGTGCAATTAGCAAGCCTACCAAAATCAGGCATACACTGCTCATATGCACCTGTGACATGGGCTTGCATCTCCACATTGTGTATGTCTCACATCTGTTTGCACATCTAGAGAGTGAATTTTTTGCCCATTCTTCTTTGCAAAATAGCTCAAGCTCTGTCAGATTGGATGGAGAGCGTCTGTGAACAGCAATTTTGCAGTCTTGGTGAACCTCCGCCCCAGTCTCAAGTGTTTTGCAGGCTCTAACAGGTTTACTTTTAAGATTGCCCTGTATTTGGCCCCATCCATCTTCCAATCAACTCTGACCAGCTTCCCTGCCCCTGCTGAAGAACAGCATCCCCACAAAATGATGCTGCCACCACCATGTTTTACAGTGGGGATGATGTGTTCAGGGTGATGAGCAGTGTTCGTTTTCCTCCACATATAACGTTTTCTTTTAGGCCAGAAAGTTCAATTGTGGTCTCATCTGACCATTGCACCTTCTTCCACATCTTTGCTGTGTCCCCCACATGGCTTCTCGCAAACTGCAAACGGGACTTCTTATGGCTTTCTTTCAACAATGGCTTTCTTTTTGCTGCTCTTCCATAAAGGCCAGATTTGTGGAGTGCACAACTAATATTGTCCTGTGGACAGATTCTCCCTGTCAGTTTAGGTGGACAGCCATGTGTTGGTAGGTTTGCAGTTGTGCCATACTCTTTCCATTTTCAGATGATGGATTAAACAGTGCTCTGTGAGATGTTCAAAGCTTGGGATATATTTTTATAACCTAACCCTGCTTTAAACTTCTCCACGACCTTATCCCTGACCTGTCTGGTGTGTTTGGCCTTCATGATGCTGTTTTTTCACCAAGGTTCTCTAACAAACCTCTGAGGGCTTCACAGAACTGTGGTATCTATACTAAGATTAAATTACACACAGATGAACTCTATTTACTAATTGGGTTTCTGAAGGCAATTTGTTCCACTAGATTTTAGTTAGGGGTATCAGAGTAAAGGGGGCTGAATACAAATGCACGCCACACTTTTCTAAAAAAAAATGTTGAAAAATATTTGTAATTTTTCTTTCACTTCACAATTGTGTGCCACTTTGTGTTGGTCTATCACATAAAATCCCAATAAAATACATTTCAGTTTTTGGTTGTAACATCACAAAATGTGGAAAATTTCAAGGGGTATGAATACTTTTTCAAGGCACTGTATATTGACATGGTAGTCATCCATTTATTACCAAATTTACATAACACTACAGTTATGTTTTTCATAGCTATGTACAGGTTTCTGTGTTGTCAATGTAATGGTTTCACATTTGCATACACAGTTGTGGACATGCTTCAAGCTCTGCACTCTCTGCAGAAAGAGAATCGTTCCCTTCAGGATCAGATTCTGACTCTCACTGCTCGTAAAGAAAAGCTACAACTACTCAATGTCCAGCTGGCTTGTCCCTTTCCTCCGAGTTTACCGCCAACCAATATCTCCAATTGTAAGTACCTATAGTGAATATTGCTTACCTTTTCCTTTGTGTCCTTATTGATATGCAGCAAAGTTTCTCTTGCTTCTTCTTAAAGGCCAACTGCTTGTAAATTCATAAAATGGGGACTGGTCTTAGTTTTAAATTGCACTGCCTTTAGAGCTTTAGTGATCTCACACCCTGTGAATGGAAAAGCAAGGTGATGCGATTCAGTCTCAAATGAAGGAATGCAAATTAGCAATGTAGACAAAAGTAGTAAGAGTAATTTCTTTCTCGTTCTTTGAGGCTCAGTTCACACTAAGAAGACTCCAAAGGCGCGTGACTTTCACTGCAACTTTGGAGTCAAACTTTGATAAGGCTTTCATGGGACTTTGAAAGGACTTTTACACTTTGTGGCACTGAAGTTGTGTCAAAGTTGGATCAAAGTAGTGCAGGAACCTTTTATAAAGTCGGAGCAACTTCAGTAGTGCTAATTAGGACGGCTCTCATTGACTAACATGGGATTTCACATGTCATGCAATTTGGGGTCTCACGAATTGGATCCCAAGTCGCGGCAGTGTGAACCGAGGATTCAGAGACATTTTATGTTTTACTGCCACCTATAAGAGAAGCTTTTATCTCAGAAAATAGTGGGATGAATCTTGACCTTTATGCAATCAGGTCTGGATCAGTGTTTGGTCCTTAGTACCATCAAGTGCCTAATTTGTTGCATTGCCTGGATTTACAGTGCCTTGTAAAATTATTCAGCCACTTAGTGTTTTTTTTTTGTTTTGCTGCATTAAAACCTGGAATAAATTATTTTTTTTTTTTTTTTTGTGTGAGGTACTAAACAGCCTATGATTCTGAAGGTGCAACTATTTCTTATTGTGACACAAACTTAGAAATTAAAATCATTAAGACAGAAAAACAGAACATGCCAGGGCCAATCCTAGGGTCACAGACGCCTGGGTGCAGGAATATTTTTGGCGCCCCCACATGGGTGTGGTCATCTTACCAACTCCTCCTCTTTACAAATGTTTCAAACACAGAGATGCCCCCCTAAGAAGTCTTCGTTACCCTGGCATCCTCCCATGACCTTTCAACTATAAAGAAAATACAGGAGAGCGTACACTAATGAGACCGGGGGGGCTTCTGTTAGAGAGTCTATTAGAAAGAGACATAGTACAGGTCTCGGTCAGAGACTGCAACCATAGTACAGAAGATGGTTAGAGACTGCAGATATAATACAGGAGATGGTTAGAGACTGCAGATATAATACAGGAGATGGTCAGAGAATGCAGAAATGATACAATAGATAGTCAGAGACTGCAGACATACTACAGGAGACAGTCAGAGACTGCAGACATAGTACAGGAGACGATCAGAGCCTGCAGACATAGTACAGGAGATGGTCAGAGACTGCAGTTCCTATGGACATTAGTAGATTATGGCCAATCGGCCCCCTCACCTGACCCAGCGATACAGCAACGGTTCTTCTGATCAGCACTCGGCTCACGCTGAATTGCCCGTGGCGACTCCACTGGGTAGCACCCAGATCTGTATCCCTGCAATGACTCCATTCCTTTCTCCGCCAGGGATGACGCTAGGCTGTGTGGCTTTCCCTCTGGTGGCACAGGGCAGTGGGGTTCTCTCTCTGATGGTGTTCTCTCAGCACTGTCCTCTCCCTCTGGAGTCATGGGTGTACTTCACTGAAAGATTTTCCAGGCTCCTGGCTCTCTCTCCCATGCAGCTGAGCATTCTGTGTGGGCTGCAGTTTCCGTGTTACAGTGGGGCTGCCAGTCTTCAGGACTACATGTCCCACAATCCTCTTCTCTGCTCCTTTTTTTATTCCATTTCTTCCCTGGCTGATATGAAGGCGGGGGGAAGAAACATAGTGGGCGGCTGTGCTGGCAAGCGCCGCTCACTAGTACAGCAGCGCGAAGGGGGAGGGGTAGGGGGAAAGAAGAGCCCGCAGCTGCAGTGGCATCACTAGGGTTGGTGTCACCCCCCCTTCCACCAACTATAGTCGCCCCTCAGTACAGACCCCCCTCCACTAAGTATAGACCCCCCTCCGTCAGTGCAGAACCGGCACTAAGTATAAACCCCTCCCTCAGTACAGAGCTTCCTCAGTACAGACCCCCCTCCATTAGTACAGACCCCCCAGGACAAACCACCCCCCTCCATTAGTACAGACCTCCCCCTCCATTAGTACAGACACCCCAGGACAAACCCACCTCCATTAGTACAGACTCCCCCTCCATTAATACAGACCCCCCCATTAGTACAGACCCCCAACTCCATTAGTACAGACTCCCCCAGGACAGATCCCCCACCTCCATTAGTACAGACCCCCCAGGACAGGCCCCACTCCATTAGTACTGACCCCCCATTAGTACAGACCCCCCCCTCCATTAATACAGACCGCCCCAGGACAGACCCCCCCACCATTAGTACAGACCCCCTCCATTAGTACAGACCGCCCAAGACAGATCCCCCTCCATTAGGAAAGACCCCCCTCCATTAGTACAGACGCCCCCAGGACAGACCCCCACTCCATTAGTACAGACCTCCCCAGGACAGGCCCCCCCTCCATTAGTACAGGCCCCACCATTATTACAGACCCCCCCAGGACAGATCCCCCACCTCCATTAGTACAGACCCCCTCCATTAGTACAGACCCCCCTCCATCAATACAGACTGCCCCAGGACAGACCCCCACCACCATTAGTACAGACCCCCCTCCATTAGTACAGACCGCCCAGGACAGATCCCCCTCCATTAGGAAAGACCCCCCTCCATTAGTACAGACCCCCCCTCCATTAGTACAGACCTCCCCAGGACAGACCCCCTTCCATTAGTACAGGCCCCCCCTCCATTAGTACACACCCCCCCAGGACAGACACCACCCCATTAGTACAGACCCCCCCTCCATTAGTACAGACCCCCCCTCCATTAGTACAGACCCCCCTCCATTAGTACAGACCCCCGCAGGAGACCCCCCTCCATTAGTACAGACCCCCGCAGGAGACCCCCCTATTAGTACAGACCCCTCCCCTCCATTAGGGTACATAACAACACCTGGCGGCAGCTGGAGAAGAGAGGACAGCGTGCAGCTGCGCCGCCTGGGTGGAGAACAGATCACAGCAGGCAGGAGTGAGAGACACAGAGAGGAGGAGAACATGTGTCAGGCAGGGGCCGCCCCCCCAGCGACGCCACTGCGCGGCTGGTCTCTCTCCACCCAGAGACCAGCCACTCCGATCTTATCTCCGGCTGCTCTCCTTCTCTGACAGAAGGAGAGAGGGGGAGGGGCTTGAGCAGGAAACACAGCGCCGGTGACCGACGGAGAGAGCCGCCTCTGGACAAGGAGATTAGGAGGGAGGGGAGCACTCGGGCGCTTCAGTGCCCCCCACCTCTCTGGCGCCCGTGTGCACTGCACCCCGCGCACCCACCTAGGATCGGCCCTGGAACATGAATAAGCATTCAGCCCCCCCCCCCCAGGTCAGTACTGGTTTATGTTTATGGTCTTGCTCTCAGTACTGCTTTGTTACAAAACTGAGACGTGCTAGGAATGAGAGAGGTTACACAAGGCTGGTCACTGTTATTTTGTTTGCCATTGTCCTCCAGTAGGCAGCAATATAGCCTATATGTCTCAGAATCCTGTGTCCCTCAATGAACACCAAGAAAAGGATTTTATGGTTAATACAAAAATCCAGTTTTATACACCATATTTACCTTCCCCATGCATGATGGATTTCATTAAGTGGCCCTGTAAACTACCCTTACACAAGTTTTTATTTTATGTTCACATATCGTGAGAGAGGTACTGTTTCTGCCATTGCTATCCTCCTTTAAAAAAAATCTTGTCTGCTGTATCTGCTTCAATATGTTTGAATCACAGGATTTGAACAAACATACCATGTGAGTGTGAGGAAAGAGAATACTTTGCTCCAGGTCAGAAACTGAAAGCAAAGTATAAAAAATAAGGGAATCAATCGGTGCAAATAAACAAAATAAATGAATAATGCAGCTGAACACTAAAAGATCATCACATAATCCAAAACAGTATATTACAAAGGAGTGCAGCGCAAATCACAGCTCAATAAGACATAAATTAAATCTAAAGATAAAGTCCAATATTGTTCCGATAAGATAGAGGTGGACAAGAAGTCCCAGACAGCACTGAGGAAAATCCACGTGATAAAGGACATGAATCCGATAAAAAAGAGGACTTTCCCTCCACCTCCAGAGCACTCGCTTCGCTCACCTCAGAATGTGGACCACTGAACTAACAGATGGTCAACAACGCACATCCCATTTGGGTATAAATCATCCGGGAAGGGTCCAAGATCTCCAACCGATATCCCCAGGGGTATGTATGGTGAGAAAGAAAGCAGATCTAAGTGCTCACTGACAGACTAGTTTAAAAAGCTTTATTGTTAAAATGCTACTCACAAACAGGCTTTAGTAAAGCGCATATCCAGAGCAGTATCGATACTGCAAACTTCAAGATGGCAGTAGGTGACTCAGAACATAGCTCATCCCCCGTATGCGTTACGTTCACAAAAACTTTGTCAGCGGCACTCCTTTGTAATATACAGAAACTGAAAGCATCTGCATGGCAGCCAGAGAACTAGCATTTTTTAAAAGAGAGGTCTGTAATGGCAGACTATATAATTCTTCTGTGACAGATGTTCATTAACAGTGTTTGTATCTTCTCTGCCTGCAGTGAGTTCCCAGGACTCCTTCAGCAATAAGAGTCCAACATCAAAGAGCAGCTTTCGAACAGAAAACTCTCCTTCTGAGGTAAGGTGGATGGGAGTGGGAGGGAAGATGAACTGATGATTGTGAGATACTATTTTTCCATACTTCACTGTTCTGTTCTTTAGGGCTAAAATAACTAATGGACATAATTGATTATGAAAATAGTTGTCAACTATTTTCATAATCGATTAGTCAGTCAGCCGATTAGTTGGCCTGTATATAGAATGCATTATTTGTTTACATATCAGAATGCATTGCTGTGTGGGCTGGACTTTGCTCACCTCTCTGCTCGTCTCCACCACCATGTGCAGGGAGGGGTGGTGTGCGCAGATTGGCTGGTGCCGAGGGGGGCAGTGTGGATAAGCCTTTCCGCTCAACGGCAATGGGTCTGCTAGAGGAGAAAGGTGTCAGTGTGTGGGGAGGAAAAGGAAAACTTTGGAGTTTTTTTTTGTGGATGATGGAACTGGGTTGCCTGCTAGGGACCCGGAGCTGCATGTCGGGGGTCGCTCGCGCCTGGTGCAGGCAGTGGATGGGCCAGTGGGACCCAGGCAGCGGGACTCGATCTCTGGTTGCCTTGGCGACCTGGCGCCTAGGATATGTCGAGCCCTGATATAGCATGTGTATTGCAATCAATGTTTTCGTGCGTATATGCCCCGACGCAAATGTTTAAGTTTGTACGTGCATATATATGAGGGCCTCAAAAAAAAAATTTGGAGGGGGGGGCGGATGGATTTTATGTGTTTGAGTGTAACTTAATTTATTTATTTTTTCATCACCTAGGGGACAAAAAGTCCCCTAGGTGATGATTTTTTGGTGAAAGGTTCTCTTTAGACCTCTTTCACACTTGTACGACTTGTCCTTCGATTTGGCACTGCAAAGTCGCATGACAAGTCGTTCTCCATGATTTCCAATGACTACCATTCATATTAGTATGACGTGCCGACTTCAAAGTAGTCCCTGCACTACTTTGGTCCAACTTTGATCCTAATTCAGCCCATTGAATATCACTGAAGTCGGATCAAAGTCGGATCGTCGTATTAACTGATCCGACTTTGACATGCGACTTGTGCTCTGATGATCTTGAAGGGGAACTCAATGTAAAAAAAACAAAAAAACGGTATGGGTTCTCCCTCCAGGAGCATACCAGGCCCTTTGGTCTGGTATGCATTTTAAGGGGAACCCCCACGCCAAAAAAACTGCATGGGGGCACCCCAAAATCCAAACCAGACCCTTATCCGAGCACACAGCTCGGCAGGTCAGGAAAGGGGGTGGGGACGAGCGAGCGCCCCCCCCCCCCCCGAACTGTACTGTGCCGCATGCCCTCAACATGGGGGGGTGGGCGTTTTCGAGCAGGGGGGCTGCTTCCCCCACCCCAAAGCACCTTGTCCCCATGTTGATGAGGACTAGGGCCTCTTCCTGACAACCCTGGCTGTTGGTTGTTGGGTTCTGCTGGCGGGGAGCTTATCAGAATCTGGCAGCCCCCTTTAACAAGGGAGCCCCCAGATCCCAGCCCCCCACCCTATGTGAATGAGTATCGGGTACTTTGTACCCCTACCCATTCACCTAAAACAAAAAAAGTGATGTCTTCTAACCGGAGAGGGCTAAAAGACATCAGCGGAGAGCGGAGAAGACCCAGAAAGGGGAGAAGAACCAGCAGAGGCAGAAGACATCAGCAGAGGAGGCAGAAGATGTCGCCAGAAGAGGGAGAAGAACCGGAGAGGGGAGAAGAAGTCAGGAGAGACCCTGGAGCTGCCTAATAAATTACTTTTAAAACCTGGGTACTGTGTTTTATTTTTGACACTTTCTTTTAGGTGAATGGGTAGGGGTACAATGTACCCGATACTCATTCACATAGGGTGGGGGCCCCCTTGTTACCCCGACAACCAACAGCCAGGGTTGTTGGGAAGAGGCTCTTGTCCTCATCAACATGGGGACAAGGTACTTTGTGGTGGGGGGGCGCAGGGCCCCCCGCCTCAAAGCACCCACCCCCCATGTTGAGGGCATGCAGCCTGGTATGGTTCGGAGGGTGGCGTTTGCTCGTCCCCACCCACTTTCCTGACCTGCTGGGCTGTGTGCTCAGATAAGGATCTGGTATGGATTTGGGGGGGGGGGGCCACATGTTTTTTCAGGCTTGCAGTTTCCCTTAAAGTCCATACCAGACCGAAGGGCCTGGTATGTTCTTGGAGGGGGAACCCATCCCGTTTTTTTTTTTTTTTAATTTGGCGTGGAGTTCCCCCTAAAGATTCATACATGACAGTGCTTGGTGTTGTCAGGGATCAAAGTTGGATCCCTGTTTATTGACGTCGGACAGATGTCAGACTTTAAGTCGCAAGGCAAAGTCGGGTCCACAGTCGTACGACTGTCGCGTCGTAGAAGTGTGAAAGGGGCCTTAATGCGACATCCAGGGTCTAAAAGTCCCTGGATGGCTCCAATGTGCTCAACTGAATGTAATGCAGTACAGATCACACTGAATTACATTCTTTTGCGGCCTCGATGGCCGGGGACATAAACGTAGCTTCTGGGTCAGGAACAAGATGGGGAGGAGAGCGGGTATGTGTCGTCCCTCCCCTCTATCCGGTGGCACCCGCTATGTCAGTCCTGACAAGTTAGCCCTGCTGCTTGCCCTGCAGCAGTGCTAAATGTTACAAAAAACTACCTGCACATTGATTGGATCTGCGGGCGATATAAATTGTGTATCTCTGCAGTGAATGGGCTGATAAAACCTGGTGCCTGGTATTGGTCGAGCCCTGATATACAGTAAGGCATTCCAATTAAATGTAATTATGAAAATTCTTTGTAGATTTGATGAATGGACGAATTTCGTTTGAAAATGTCACTTGCTTTTAACATTCAATTTTAAAATGATTGTAATTTCTGAACAAACCACATACACTGTCCAAAAATGTGTTTGATCGGAAAAAGTTTTTTGTTCTGCTCTTTCGAATTTTCCCATCACTGTGGTCTAAAACGAATGTCAATTTGACCCCACTAACTATTAGAAAATCGTACGAACATTCTTAAAACAAAAGTTTTTGAAGGAAAGATTGATTTGTGTATGGCCAGTAGTAAAAGCAGGAGCAGGTAGCTTGTATCAGGCTACCTGCCAATAACAAGGGAGTCTGTCATGCATAATATTATATTACAGTCCTGTCTGAAAATCTGCAAAACAGCATTTTAGGTCTTTATATGTTTTTTCTTTTGATAAAATGTTTTAAAAGTATTGAACACGTCACCATTTTTCTAGGTAAATATCTTTCTAAGGGTGCTTTTGACATGAAATGTTCACCACATGTCGGTAACAACCCATGCAATCCATACATACAAAGAAACAAATAAGTTCAGAAATTAAGTTATGTGTAATAAAATGGAATACCACAGGGAAAAAGTATTTAACACGCTAACTGAAATGTATTTAATACTTCACACAAAATCCTTTGTTGGTAATGACAGCTTCAAGACGCCTCCTGTATGGAGAAACTAGTCGCATGCATTGCTCAAGTGTGATTTTGGCCCATTCTTCGACACAAATCTTGAAGTTTCCGTGGGCCTCTTCTAAGAACTCTGATCTTTAGTTCTTTCCATAGATTTTTTATTGGATTCAAGCCAGACAATTGGCTGGGCCATTCTAGTAACTTTATTTTTTTCTTTGAAACCAATTGAGCGTTTCTTTGGCTTTGTGGTGGGGATCATTGTCTTGCTTAAATGTCCACCCTCACTTCATCTTCATCATCCTGGTAAATGACAGCAGATTTTTATCAACAATGTCAGTGCATTTTTCCATTCATGCGTCCTTCAAGAAATGACGTTTGCCAGTACCGTATGCTGAAAAACAGCCCCACACTATGATATTCCCACCTCCAAACGCCAATGTTGGTATGGTGTTTTTGGGTAATGTGCAGTTTGACCTCCAAACATGGTGTGTATTATGGCATCCAAAGATTTCAATTTCAGTCTCAACTGACCAGACTATATTCTTCAAGTAGTTCACAGGCTTGTCTAAATGTTGTGCAGCAAACTTTAAACAAGCTTCAACATGCTTTTTCTTCAGCAATTGAGTCTTACATGGTGAGCGTAGACACAGGTCATGGCGGTTGAGTGCATTTTTATTGTTTCCTTTGAAACAATTTTACCTGGTAATTCCAGGTCTTTCTGAAGCTCTCCACAAGTGGTCCTTGGCTCTTGGACAACTCTTCTGATAATTCTTTTCCCTCCTCTGTCAGAAATCTTGCAAGGAGCACCTGGTCGTGGCGTGGTGGTCGTGGTGAAATTATGTTCTTTCCACTTCCAGATTATGGCCCCAAGAGTGCTCACTGGAACATTCAGAAGTTTAGAAATCCTTCTGTAACCAATGCTATCAGTATGTTTTGCATACTACCTAGTACAGGACAATTTTATGGTCCAGTTTATTGAGGCCCCAACTAGGAATGAAGCTCTGTTGGACCTGGTAATCTCAAACCATGCAGAGCTTATTACTAATGTTCAGATAAAGGAACACCTGGGTAGCAGTGATCATAACATGATTTCATTTGATGTTAGCTGTAAACAAGAAATACATAAGGGAAAGATAAAAACACTTAACTTCAAGAGAGCAAATTTTCCAAGGATGAGGGCTGCTCTCGAGGACTTATGCCCCGTACACACGGTCGGATTTTCCGATGGAAAATGTCCGATCGGAGCGTGTTGTCGGAAATTCCGACCGTGTGTGGGCTCCATCGGACATTTTCCATCAGATTTTCCGACACACAAAATTTGAGAGCATAAAACAGGAGGGTTGGGACTTTAGATGAGGTGAACAAGGAAGGCCAGGGGGACAGTCAAAAATTGCATAAAACACTTTATTGATACATAGTAGTGCAATACCACAATTGGAGTTAAGTGTAGATTGTAATAACAAATCATATAGCAGTCACATCCTAACTGATACATGGCAGACATAATAAACAGCCCCCAAATGGATGCAGGGAAAATAATCCTAATCTGGAAAAAATATTCACTGAAATAACATAGAATCATAAGGTAATAAAAAACTTGTAGGTATATGATTGTCTGGTGCATGTCGTAAGCCCGACGCGTTTCGTGTATTAAACACTCTTCAGGGGCAATATAGCACCAGGGTCTACAAAGGAAAAGAACAGTATAATAAAAACTATATGAAAAAGAGAAAGCAAAAGAAAGTAAGATGAATAAAAATTAATAAGGAAAGAGCAAACATAACCCCTAGTCTCCTATGGGTACTCACATGCCACGCGAATCCAAAGGGGTCCACGACTGCCGGCAACCAATCGGCCCGGGCCCGGGAGCTGAGGGAGGGGCTCAAAGAGAGGGGCCAGGAGTGACTCAGACATAACATAAGGGTCCCCAGAGAGTAGTGGTTCACACTGGTAATTGGTGGGGATGGGGTCCTAAAGTAATAAAAGTAAGATGTATCAGGTGTAGCCCCAAAATATGACTGGGGCCCCTGCTTAAAACAAAAAGTACAGAAATATCCCTGTAAAACCACCCTTACCTAAAGAAGGTGAGAAGTGGCCAACCGGAACTGACCCGGTGATCTACATGCTGCCTGGAAGCATGCTAAGCCTGAATGAGAACCCTATATACGGCCAGTCCCCGCCCCAATCAGATAACCCCCCCCAGCATCACGCGGTGCAGGCACACATGCGGACGGAGGACTCATCCAGCGCAGCGGCGAACGCCGCCCACAGCTGCTGGGGAGGCCGTCATCCACGTGTCTACACGAGAAGGAAAGCACAGCGTCGAAAGCCGTGACACTCACGCAGAGGTCACGTGCATGACGAGGAGGCGTGATGCCGACACACAGCGGGAAGCCCGCCCCAACCACCCGTCAAGGAGGACGAGGAGGGGAGGGGGAGGGATCCCAGCCATGCCTCGTAGCTCCCGGACACAGAACAAAAGGCCGCCAAACAGAGGCCGACCCCCCAGAGACACACCACGTGGTTGCACCCAAATGGAGAGAGGGGAGAATAGGAAAGAAAACAAAACAAGACAAAAAGAAGCAAAAGCAAAAGAGATAAATGAAAGACTGGGACACAACATCTTGTATACTGCTAAACAAACCCCTAGAAAACACAGGGAGACAAATGATTCAGGGCGCATGCCCTATTGAAGTGGTTTCCAAGATAGTGAAACTTCCGAATGTCCTCAAGCCAACCTCCATCCCCATATCGAGTAATAAGTGTAAGCAGGATATAACATTTTCCGACAACAAAATCTGATCGCGTCAATTCCGACCGTGTGTGGCCTGTTCCGACGCACAAAGTGCCACGCATGCTCAGAAGAAATTCCGACACGGAACAGCTCGGTATATTTGGATATTTTTTTTTTTCACTTACCTCTAAATGCCTGTTGCTATGTGGTCCCTTGTAGTCTGCCTGTTCCTTTGCCTGGGCTGGTGACATCACTTCCCCCTCGGCACAGGAAGGGCTCCGCTCTGCTCCCTCCCTCCTGTCAATCATCTGGGACCCATTACAGGTCCCAGGTGATTGAGCGGCCAATCACGGCGGGCGGCACTGCTCGCACATGCGCAGTGGGTGCCAGGCTGTGAAGCCACAGCCCGGCGCCCACAGTTGAAATGCCGGCGCCGACGAGCGGAGGGGGGGACGAGCGGGACTTCGATCCCCCGCATCGCTGGACCCAGGGACAGGTAAGTGTCCAATTAAAAGTCAGCAGCTGCAGTATTTGTAGCTGCTGACTTTTAATTTTTTTTTTTTTTTTGACGGCCCCCCTGGGTGGAACTACTCTTTAAGTGGTTTTGCTGCTCATATTCACACACACTTCTCACAAACTTATTTTTTTTTCTTGGGATTCCCTGAATATATTGTTATTTGTCACATCTGACATAAGTTTTTTTGTTTTTTTTTGTTTTTTGTTTTTTTGATTTAAAGCCATTTTTCTTTTAGATTTTATGTTTGTATTTTTTCAAAGGCTGATCTTTGTTTAATGTTATTTTTAGTTTTACTCCAGACTATTTTTGTGTGTGTTTTGTGTGTCAAGTTACCACAACACCATTGATATCTTTTATTATTTAATCTCAAGGAGATTGCTGTTGGTGTCCCTTGTTAATTTCACATTGTATTTTTGAAATGTACCTGAATCCTCACAAACAAACTGTCCTTTTTGAAGTAAAACACACATAGGCAAGTATAATTCAAACCAAAAATCCTTTATTAAGGGCTCAGAACCAAACAAAGAGGGAGGCAACGCTGGATAAACAGGAGAAATTAGCGAAGCCTGGGACCCCCAGGGCAGACATCAATTCTTGAACATCAAAATTGGTGGCCTGAGGAGTCCATATGTAAGGGAGGGCAGTCTGGTCCAGAAGTCCCTTAGATCCGGAAAGCAGCAGATGACATCTGTGTCCCCAGGCTGTGGTACCACAAGAGGCTGCATCTTTTGGCCAACCAGACTGGATCCAGGGTCCTCACTTTCTGGTCTTCCTTCCACGCTTCCTTCCTGGTTGTGGCTCTGCTGTTGGAGATGTGGCAGGAGAAGGAGTAGGACCTGGAGGAGGAGGAGGACTAGAAGGACCTTGAGGAGAAGGAGGAGGAGGACCATGTGTGAGTTCACAAAGGTGTGTATCAGATGTAATTTGGGCCCTCATCCCCTTATTAAGAGCCTCCAATATTAACGACTCACACATGAGTTGTTGTCCTTCCTCCATCCTCTGCATTTTAGAGGCAATGATGGCAGCAAAGTCATCCTCCACGGTGTGTGGTGCTCCCAGGGCCTCTGTAGCCCTCCAAAAGAGGCCTATGGCAGCCTTCTCTAGGGCACTCCTCCTCCTGCCACTTTCTCTTTCCAGGTGTAGGGGAGGGACCTGCAGATCAGGCAGCCGGCTCGGCCCGGCCACCTCCTGGCTGAGACTTCCCTGTGTATGAAAAAGGGACATGGTTTTAGTTTTTGTTTCATCAATCACAATCATCAATTAGTACTCCAAACTAACATCTAGTTAACATCATTGATTGGACAAGCAGAAATATTTAGAGGAATGCTATACCTGGCTCAATCTGGGCTCCTCCACATGTTGTTGCCTGGAAGGCCCAGGTTGGGCGTCAGAAGCCTCAGCCGGGGGGGGAAGTAAGGGTGGAAGGAAGACTGGAGAGGGATGACCTGGGTTCAGTCTGGCCTGCCAGAAAATGCAGCCTGTCATAGTACCACATCCTGGGGACATAGATGTCATCTGCTGCTCCGGATCTCTGCGATTCCTGGACTTTCTGGCACTCCCTTACATATGTGCTCCTCAGGCCACCAATTAGGATCTTCAAATATGTGATGTCTGCCGTGGGGATCACCTGCTTCACAATTTCCAACAATTGATCCAGCGCTGCCTTCCTCTTTGTTTGGTTCCTGTAATGTGGGTGGTTGATCTCCCACAGACAGGGCAGCTCCCTGAACATGTCAATGAATATTGCCATGAAGTCATTATCTTGTAAGATATCCATTTTCACTGCAAGACACAACACAAGACAAACCCTAATGTCAGGCCAAACTCTACTAATCTTGTTACAATATAGGCCTCAATGTAGAAGCAGTATAGGCACAAGTATGTCTCTTACCTTCGTTCTTACGATCGGCGCCTCCAATGCTCCTTCCTCCGCTCACAGATCGTATGTAATACGCACGTGTGGTACGCTTTATACACACTGCGCATGCGTGTAACTCCGCCCGCCCCTGACGTTCTTTCTAGTCTATTCCCCGCCCCTTTTCGTTCTGCGCAGTGGGGGAAGAGCACATGGCGGATACACAGCAGGTGCATACTAATTACAGGAACGAGGAGGAGGAAAGCCCAGATCCAGACACGTCCCGATCCAGAAGGAGAAGATTTAAGGCTACAAATATGTCCTTTGGGGAGATGTTGGAGATGGTGGACATCCTGAAGAAGGCCGACTATGATGGAAAGTATGGAGCTTACCACAACCCCAATATCAGAAAGGCCAAGATCATTGCGAAAGTGGTCAAAAGTCTGCACCGGAATTTCGGGGTACGACGATCGAAAGATCAGCTCAGGAAGCGGTGGTCGGACCTGAAATTACGAGAACATGAGCTGTACAGAAAGATCCGGAGAGTGCTGCAAAAAAGTAAGTAGTTGTGCTGTGTTCCTATTCTTTTTGTCTTTATTACGTTCGTGCTGCTCCATGTGCTTTTCTTAAGTGTTGTACAGTTTAAAATGGCAATTTTAATGTTCATGGGACCATTATTCGTTCGTATCAAACATTTTTATTTCGGCCTCTAAAACACCATTGTTTAGGCCATATGCATTTTCCTACATTTTTTAGGGCCTACTTGTATGAAAAATATTTGGTTGTGTAGATGGCTTTGTTACTAGAATGAAATGCAAACTAGATTCTGTGTAAGGAGAGGACACTGAGCAGCTTTTTTTCACATCTGGACACTGGAGCACTAGTGTGGGACACAAGAACACAATTTTTATTAGGAGGGGCACACAGGTGCTCCAGTGTATACTATAGGGGGGTCTCCATCTGTGAAGCTTGTACAAAACAGGTAAAGTATTGCAGGTTGACAAAGGACACTTAAAAAGCTACATCTTGGAACTCTGCTAAAATTGACAATTGTACCCCACTTCCAAGCAATGTTTCCTATTTATAGTTCTGCCATCAAATATCTGTGTGCTAATTATACCATTTTTGTTTTACATAGGGGAGAAAAGACTTGGAGGACACCCCTCATCCGAGGAGACCAGAGACCCCCCATCTCTGGAAAAAGGGGAAATACCCCAAACACAAGCTGAGCAGGAGGAGGAAGAAGATGTGGTGGAAATTGGCACCACAACAGGTGAGTGTCTGCGACCACAGACTCAGGTAAGAGATGGATGCTGGCAGATTTTTGATACCTGTTTTTGTTTGGTTACTCTCTTTTTAGGTGATCGTGATGTTACGGATCGAGATCCTTTCACATCAGAAAGTGCCCAGATCCTGATCGGGGAGATCATGGGGTGTCATTTTGAATTGGAAAACCTCAAGAAAAAAATCAATGATGTTATTTAAAAAAATAATAACATCATTGATGTTTTGGGGCGAATTTAAAACCACACAAAATCACTTTCTTTTTTTGTGTGCTACAATCTTTAAAATTTTTGAGCGATGTTTCGAAAATCCAAATTTGGAGGATGCACACAGTGTGCCAACATGTGCTATCTGCCATCACGGGAGATCAATGGACGCGTTTTGGGGGTGCAACCCCTTCCTCAATAATAAAGCAGCGGTGAGGAAGGGGTTGCTCCCACAAAACACGTCCCTTGATCCCCCATGATGGCAGCTAGCACATGTTGACATCCGTAAATTGGTGTCCATCTTCCAAATTTGGCCTTTCAAGGGGTGACTTCACCCCATCTGAACGCAATATCAAACACAGTTCCTAAATACTCATGTCTGATATTGCCTTCAAGTTTTACCATATGTGAACTTTGTAAGTTCAAAATTGTTGTCTTTCTTGTTGGTTTTACACAGGCCTGTTTTATCGTAAATGGACATTTCTATTTTTGATAATGCCACCCCAAAAATTGTTTTACAACAAACATGTTGGTTTGTTTTAAAAACCTTTGGTAAATGCACATGTGATTGTGCAGGTATTAAAAAGTTTGTTAATCAAGAATGTGTGGATTATTGTCTCAACGCTACAACACTTTTGTGGTGATGTAATTGCTGTTTTCTGAGAAAATGGTGGTTATTTCCTAAGGGAAAATCCTCTTTGCACTACAAGTGCAGTTTCAGTGCAGTTTCAAGTGCACTTGTAGTATAAAAAGTGTCTACGCCTTTAGTAGATAACACCCAACAGTGCTTTGTATAAGGTTACACAATCACGCCATTTTCAGGACTTCCCACATTGCTGTCATGATCAGCTAAAACAAACACAAACAGTAAATGTCACCAAAGATTAGCTTTTTCTTTTTTATTTGATAAATGCTTCACAAATTGTCTGGCATATTGATGGCCCCCCTACCCGCAAAGAACTCAAGGTATCTTAACCGGACATCACGGGCATTCAGGGAGGGCAAGCCAGGACGGCCACTTTCAATCGCCGTCAGGGTTGGATCATGTAGAATTCCGGCCTCAGGCCCAACTGAGCCAGCATAGTTGGCAGAATGTTTGCGTAAAAAGTTATGGAGAACACAGCACACCAGGATTAGATGATTAAGTTTATACTCCGCCATATGGATGGGTGTCAGAAATAGGCGGAACCGGCTGGCCTTGATTCCAAATGTGTTCTCCACCACTCTTCTGGCTCTGGCCAGCCGGTAATTAAAAACCCTCTGTTCCGGGGTGAGGGTCCTCATCGGGAATAGCCGCATAAGATGGTCCCCCAGCGCAAATGCTTCATCCGCAACGAAGACAAATGGGAGTCCTTCCACATTGTCCTCTGGAGGTGGCAAGTCCAAGCTGCCATTCTGGAGACGCCTGTAGAACTCCGTCTGGGCGATGACTCCACCATCGGACATCCGGCCATTCTTTCCCACGTCCACATACAAGAAGTCGTAATTAGCCGACACCACCGCCAACATCACAATACTATTGAACCCCTTATTGTTGAAATAGTACGACCCCAAGTTGGGCGGTGGGACGATGTGGACATGTTTCCCATCAATTGCCCCTCCGCAGTTAGGAAAGTCCCACCGCTGGGCAAAGTGGGAGGCCACAGTCTGCCATTCCTGTGGCGTGGAAGGAAACTGTTGAGGAAACCAAAAATAGATTACTATTTTTGCACATAAACATGGCAAGCAGATTAGGCACAAACATTCTTGGCCAACCTCCAGTTAGCATTTATTAAGGGGAAATTAACACCAAAGTATAAGGTACACCTATCATATTCAACCCCCCCCCTCTCATGGGCCATTTCTAACATTATAGGGGGGGGTGGAATCTTGGACAGGTAACCCTCTTCACTTCATTGAGAGATGAATGCCTAAATACAGGTTATTACTTGGAACAGCCCCTCCTTAGTTACACTATTGGCAGCCCTGGACAGGTAAGAAGTGTCATAATACAAAGATATAAATACACACTGTACACATTTGAGGACATTTGGACATTCTGATATTACCTATCAAGATAATAATAGAATACAAAAACTTTAAACAGTACCATTGGAAAGTATACAGGCAGGCCCTTGCACTACATGCTTTGGGGAATTCATCCATAAATCTGACCAGTAAAGAGATGGGTATAGTGTGTATGGGTTTGGCAAAGTCAGCAGATAGATGATTGAGGATAGATAGAGAATTGGTATCAGCTGACTTAGCAGTTGGGGGGAGAGAGGGTTTAGAAAAATGATTTGGGGACACTACAAAAAAAAGCCTCTGGCACTCTGCCTGAATTTAAAGCACAAATCACATTTCTAAACATTTTAGGGGGTGTTTGGGGTAAAGCACTACTATGGAGCTGATAAAATACATTAAGTGACTACATGAGGTAAATATAGGGGCAGGAGAGCATGTTGGGGAGGTAAGTGAAGGCAGATATGTATGAAGGACTTAAAAAATAATTACATAAAAATCCAGCATGCATGAGGAGAAAGGGGACATTCACAGCATATTACAATCATGGTAATTAGGGAATGAGGAAAGAAATACAAGATATTAGCAAACATTAAATACAATAAAATGTGATATTAAAGGATAAAAAAAACTTACCTTCATATACTCCTTCTGCAGGACCTGGATGATGGCAGAACAGGTCTCTGGGATGATGATCCCCAAAGCCTGGGGTGAGATGCCTGTCGAGAACTTGAGGTCCTGCAGGCTTCTCCCTGTCGCTAAGTACCGCAGGGTAGCGACGAGCCTCTGCTCCGGATTGATGGCTTGCCTCATGCAGGTATCCGGCCTGCTGATATAGGGGGTCAGCGAAGCCAACAAACGGTGAAATACGGGGCCTGTCATCCTGAGAAAGTTCCTGAAATCATCAGGATTATTCTCACTAATCTCACGGAGCAAAGGCATATGAGAGAACTGGTCACGCTGAAGCAACCAATTCTTGGTCCATGAACTCCTCCCCACCCTGTTCGTGGACTGGACTTGTGTCAAGGTCAGGACCCCAACACTCTACGAGGAGTACATATACGAAACATGGCTAGAAAACAGTCGGCTGCTCAGAACGAAGTAACAGAATGCACTGAAGAACAGCAAGGCCTGTGAAGAGCGACCTGAAAAACAGTAACGAACGAACAAGAACACAATGACTAATTAAAGTCACGCGGAACTTGCTTGCACGCACTGAAGAGCAGATACAAACCCACAAGCACAAACTGAACCGCAGAAAACGATCTGAAAGCCTCGAATCGGTCTGAAAAAGCGCGAATCATCTCTCACCAAACTTTTACTAACACGAGATTAGCAAAAGGAGCCCAAAGGGTGCCGCGCTTGGTTCTGAACTGGCCTTTTCTAGTCTCGTCGTACGTGGTTGACGTCACCGCGTTGTTGGCGATCGGAAATTCCGACAACTCCAAAGACATGCTGGTAGGTTAATTGGCTTCTGTCCAAAAATTGGCCCTAGTATATGAATGGGGACCTTGGATTGAGGGTAGGGACTGATGTGAGTGTGCGATGTACAGGGTTAGGGACAAGGGTCAGGGTTGTAGACACACACTCACTCAGGTTGAACTGGATGGACTGGTGTCTTTATTCAACCTTACTAACTATGTAACTATGTAACTATGTAACTTTGTGCGACCGTGTGTACACAAAACAAGTTTGAGCCAACATCCGTCGGAAAAAATCCTAGGATTTTGTTGTCGGAATGTCCGAACAAAGTCCGAACGTGTGTACGGGGCATTAGACTGGGAGGGAATATTGGCAGCGATAAACACAGAACATAAATGGGAATTCTTCAAAAAGACTGTTTGGGACCTCACTGCAAAGTATATTCCCATAGGCAATAAGTTTAAAAGGCTAAAAATAAAACATATGTGGCTTACGGTCAAAGTTAGAAAAGCTATAAACAAGAAGAAAAGAGCTTTTAAAAAATATAAAAATGAAGGAACACCAGTGTCGTTTAAATGCTACAAAGAATTTGACAGAATATGTAAAAAAGGAAATCAAGAGTGCAAAAATTCAAAATAAACGACAGATCGCAAAAAATAGTATTACAAACCCCAAAAAATTCTTCAAATATATTAATAGTAAAAAGGTCAGGTCTGAGCATGAAGGCTCTTTACAAAATAATCTAGAGTGGGTGACTGGGGACAAGGAGAAGGCTAATTTATTAAATACTTTCTTCAGCTCTGTGTATACAAAAGAGCATGGAGAAGCTCATGTCCATAATGGGGGTGGTATTGACACAGCCCCCAATGATACACAATGGCTCAAAAGGGATATGGTCCAGAAATATTTAGACAGAATAAAGGTGGATAAAGCACCTGGACCTGGTGGCATCCACCCACGGATCCTAAAAGAACTGAGCTCTGTAATTTCAAAGCCATTGTATCTAATTTTTAGGGACTCAATGATGGGAATAGTACCACTGGATTGGCGCAGGGCGAACGTGGTGCCTATATTTAAAAAGGGATCAAAGTCTTTACCAAGTAACTATAGACCTGTTAGTTTAACTTCTATAGTCGGGAAGATACTGGAGCATTTAATAAAAGACCGAATAGACGAGTTCTTGCTGGAAAAAAAACGTTTTAAGCAACAGACAGCATGGGTTCATGAAAGACAGAAGTTGTCAGACAAACCTGATTTCTTTTTATGAAGAGGTAAGTAAAACCTTGGACAGAGGGGTGGCTGTGGACGTGGTATACTTGGATTTTGCAAAAGCGTTTGATACAGTTCCGCACACATGGCTCATGTGTAAGTTAAAGTCTACAGGCTTGGAAATATCAGTTTGTAAATGGATAGAAAACTGGCTAAAAGACAGAATTCAGAGAGTAGTGGTTAATGATTCTTACTCTGAATGGTCTAAGGTTATCAGTGGTGTACCCGAAGGTTCAGTGCTGGGACCCTTACTCTTTAATATCTTTATAAATGATATTGGGTCTGGGATCAAAAGTAACATTTCTGTCTTTGCAGATGACACCAAGCTATGCAGTGGAATAACGTCCTTACAGGATGTCTCCAATTTACAAGCTGACCTCAATGCTCTGTCTAATTGGGCGTTTATGTGGCAGATGAGGTTTAATGTTGAGAAAAGTTATTTACTTGGGGGCTAAGAATATGCAAGAATATGTAAAGTTATGCACTTGGGGGCTAAGAATATGCATGCATCATACATGCTAGGGGGAGTACAACTGGGGGAATCCGTAGTGGAGAAGGATCTGGGGGTTTTGGTAGATCATAAGCTCAATAATAGCATGCAATGCCAAGCTGCGGTTTCCAAAGCGAGCAAAGTCCTTTCTTGTATTAAGAGAGGTATGGACTCCAGAGAGAGAGATATCATTTTGCCCCTGTTCAAATCATTAGTAAGACCCCATCCGGAATATGCAGTTCAGTTTTGGGCACCAGTTCTCAAAAAGGATATCGGGGAACTGGAGAAAGTGCAGAGAAGGTCAACCAAACTGATAAGAGGCATGGGGGAGCTCAGCTATGAGGAAAGATTAGAGGAACTGAATTTGTTCACTCTTGAGAACAGGGGAATAAGGGGGGATATGATCAACATGTTCAAATATATAAGGGGTCCATATAGTGAACTTGGTGTTGAGTTATTCACTTTACGGTCAACACAGAGGACAAGGTGGCACTCTTTACGACTGGAGGAAAAGAGATTTCATCTCCAAATACGGAAAGGTTTCTTCACAGTAAGAGCTGTGAAAATGTGGAATAGACTCCCTCCAGAGGTGGTTCTGGCCAGCTCAGTAGATTGCTTTAAGAAAGGCCTGGATACTTTCCTAAATGTACATAATATAACTGGGTACTAACATTTATAGGTAAAGTTGATCCAGGGATCATCCGATCAAGGGAATCAGGAAGGAATTTTTTCCCCTGCTGTATCAAATTGGAGCGTGCTCTGCTGGGGTTTTTTGCCTTCCTCCTAACTATGTAACTATATGTAACTATGTAACAATAAGGTTGCGAAGGTCCTGAGAGAGCTCTTCAAACATCATGAGATGTTTCTTGTGTGACAACTTGGTAATGAGACACCTTTTTATAGGCCATCGGTTGAGACTGAACCAGCTGATCTTAATTTGCACTGACAAATTACTGATAGATTTCAGCTGGTGTCTTGGCTTTCCATGCCTTTTTGCATGTCCCTTTCTTCATGTGTTCAATACTTTTTCCCTGTGTCATTCCATTTTTATTACACAAAACTTAATTTCTAAACATATTTGTTTTGGTTTCTTTGGATGTATGGGTTGCATGGGTTGTTACTGACATGTGGCACCTTTAGAAATATAATTACCTAGAAAAATGGTAAAGTGTTCAATACTCATTTTACCCGCTGTATATCTCTTCTGTCTGTTATTCTCAGAGTGGATTAGATATTTTGTTCCATAACCATATAGCTGGTTATTTATATTTACCACTGCATATAGATATTCAAGAATAAATTGTCATTTTGTTAACATTTACATATTAACTAAATTATACACCTCACGTTTTTTGAGGTTTTTAGCCGATTAATTGAAAGAATAATCGGTCAACTAATTGATTATGAAAATAGTCGTTAGTTGCAGGACAACTGTTCTTGTACATCCAAAAAAAAGAGTATTGTGGAATCTACACTTATAATGAAAACTTTTTTTTATTATTCAAGGAGAGGCATAGCCAAAGCTATTTGGCCCTACTTCTCCTATGGATCACAGAAGTGCACTTCATTCTGCACTTCTTTGACCTGTTTTCAGCCGATGTCACTCAGGCAGTCGAGGCTCTGGAAAGATCACCTCTTTACAATCGGGATCCACCCATTTGCCTGGACTGACAGGGAGACTGAACCAGTTCCTTCCATCCCCTGCACAGCTGAGTGCTCCAGTGAGCGCTGGATGAGCAGAGTAGAGTCACCGGCTCTCTGCAAACTTAATACCGATAACTGAGCAATCAGCAGTTTTTGAACACTCAGTTCTCAGTGTAGAGCCAGCAGCTCCATTTTAGTTTAACACAAAATGAAAAAAAGTCTGCATGAGATGATCATAAAATAAACATGCCTTCAATTGAGGGACACAGGAGGTCGTAAACATTTAGGTTCTACTACAGCCTACAGGAGGATTGGACACTGGCAAAAAAACAAAAAACCAATAGGTCAGCCCAGGATAACGCGTTTACTACCAACATGCCTTTGCTAGGGTGATAGACTGCTTATTTTCAGCTTTGCTGTGGTAAAGACTAACCAATGTTTTGCTAGCACATTTTTTCTTCTTCAGTATTTTTTCTTCAAACAACACACTCTCTACCTTCCTGCTGGAGCTTTTTCACTTTGATTGCACTTTGATTGCAGCAATTAAGCGCATTTATCCTCATCCTGGCTTTTGCAATACCCTGTCTGCACCCCACTGGATTGGATGTTGCAGGGATAGTCTGGAAGTGGACTTCAGGCACTGGCATTCTCATGGGACACGTTCCAGATGTGATTTCCAGGTCCACAGCTGTTAGCATTACCTCATCACAAATGCTGAAGACTCATTTATAGAAAGGGCTGGTCAGGCCAAGCATCAGGAGCAGCTTTATTTGCATAGGTTGTTGGGCATCTTCATTCCCCCATTTCTGACAGTTTTAGCCGTGGAAGGGGTTGACATTGTGGGACTGAGTGCTGTTGCCATCCGCTGGGTGGATTATCATACGTACCCAGTTTACGCTCTCTTTTCTGCCTCATAACGTCGAGGAAGGATCTCTCCACTGCTGCTCCTGCTTACAAGAGCCACCTGGAACTGCGATCTTCAATTCATTCCTACTGTTCACTACAGTAACTTTGGTCACCAACCCTCATCTCCAACAGTCAGGGTTTTGTGAGTACCTGAAGCTTTTCTTCTCACCTCAAGCCTGTACATTGCCTTACCGACATGTGGTCGCAACATACCTGATTCTAAACATAGCAGGCAGAGTGCCACTGTACTGCTTGCCCACAGCTCACTTTCTATTAGCGGTTTCAAGGCTGGTTGCAGCTTGTCTAGTGATGGTACCGATGACTACAGCATGTTGCCCTCTTGGGGTCTATTCCATCCTCACGATTCTCTTTAAGTCCCTCAGGTGTGGCTACATCCTCTTCTTCTTGCTTCTACCAGCGTTGCCTTCAGCCTTGGTCGCTTAGAACTACTAAGGCCACAAAGACTTTCCATTTTTTTTATGTGGTCTTTATTTTGATTTTCACAAACCTTGAGCTTACAAAGAACAGAAAACAGAGAGCCCAAACTGGCACGAAGACAAAGGTTACACACTTGAACATGGTGATTAAAGCATATCGGCATAACCATCGTGAATTATACATATTGAAATACAATCATATACCCGCATTACACCAATCAATAGCTATGATCCCAGTTGCAAAACTTGTTTATGAGGACCAGGATGAGCCGGGGCAGGTAAAAGGGGGGGGGGGGTGATGAGAGGGGATCAAGCATAAAAATAGTAAAGAAACAAAATTGAGTAAATTAAATGAAATAACTAAACAAAAACACACAGCACTATAACTGAGCAAGTAAATGATCATTCCAAAAAATATCCCATGGAACCAGGCAGGTCTGCCCCAAACTTTAACAAAACTAAGCTAGATCAGTTCCTTGACTATAGAGGTGTATGGGGCCCTAAGGCAATGGCTGTGAGTACTGTGAGATACCAGAAGTGTAATGTTTCCAAGTGGCCCAAATTCTATAAAACTTTTCATATCGGTCCTTACATGTTGCCATCCACTCCTCCGCAGCCATTATGTTTACCAAGCGGATCCAATCACCTTGCCCCAGAACATGGGCTGTTTTCCAATGAACAGGGATCAGGCGCCTGGCCGCATTCAGGAGATGAGGTAAAACCGGAATTGCGGTAATGGCTAAGAGGAATAGATGGCACGTGGAGCAAGAACCCCAAGGGAGAGTCAGGAATCTCCAAATCTAAGATCACTTTGATCTGAGCCCTGATATCCTGCCAATATGGCCGGAGCCTTGGACACTCCCACCAAATATGTAGGTAAGTGCCCTTTAGCCCACAGCCCCTCCAGCAGGTTTCAGAGATTGTTGGAAAGATCCTAGCCAGGTTAGCAGGTACTCTATACCAACGAGTCAATAGCTTGAAGCAATTTTCCTGCATCTTTGTGTCCATAGAACTCGCATGAGTAAGGCGATACAGGTGGTACAACTGAGCCTCTGTAAATGTATGCTGCAAGTCTCTGTCCCACTCCCGTATACAGACTGGGTTACCCCTAGACTCTGCCGATTGCAGCATCTCATACAAGACTGAGATTGAGTGTGGAATAGGGGGAAGCCAACATACACAGCTTCTCAAATGAAGTGAAGGAGGATGGGAGCCTGATAGCCTGAGGCAAGCTAAGGACGAAATGACGCAACTTGTATCGCCAGTCATCCATCGGGAAGCAACCAAATTGGTCACGGAACCAATCTAGGGATACCAGATCCCGTTCTTGTATGAATCTACCACAACGCACCTCTTCGTCCCTTGCCCATGTACGAAAATAAGAGAGATGTTCCCCAGGAATGTACCAGCGGAAGCCTCCCAAAGGAACAAGGGGGGGAGACAGGAGGAGACAATAGTCCCTGTGCATTAAGATAAGAGCATCCTATATTTTCAGAGCATGGGTGGTGACAGGGGACACAAAATCTGAGAGGCCCCGATGTTCTCTGGAGAGCCAAGGGGAGTGGGATAGGTTGCGGCCAGCTAGGAATTTCTCTAAGGGGACCCATAATTTTCAGTGTACATTATGATGCCAGTCCAATATCCATTGCAGGGCAATTGCTTCATAATATCTACGGAGGGATGGAACCCCTAATCCCCCCGATCTCTTAAGGCGTTGCAGAGTGCGGAGGGCCACCCAGGGGCTCTGCCCTTGCCAGTTAAATTTTAGGGACAAGCTGTTGAGGGCCGATGAAGAAGGACCTGGGCAATGATATAGGCACCATCTGTAGGTAGAAAAGAATCAGCGGCAACACATTCATTTTTAAGATACTGACTCGGCCCATCCACGAGAAAGTGGTACAGTCCCAATTTAGCAAATCCAACCGTATTATTGAAAAGGCTTTCCATTTACAGCCGCTTTTCCATCTATTTTTCTATACAGCTTGGAAGCATCCTAATAAAGCCACTTATAATGCCCCGTACACACGGTCGGATTTTCCGATGGAAAATGTCCGATCGGAGCGTGTTGTCGGAAATTCCGACCGTGTGTGGGCTCCATCGGACATTTTCCATCAGATTTTCCGACACACAAAGTTTGAGAGCAGGCTATAAAATTTTCCGACAACAAAATCCGATCGCGTCAATTCCGACCGTGTGTGGCCAGTTCCGACGCACAAAGTGCCACGCATGCTCAGAAGAAATTCCGAGACGGAACAGCTCGGTCTGGTAAAATTAGCGTTCGCAATGGATACAACACTTTCATCACGGTGCAATGTTAAAAATGGTTTAATACAGCGCACTCTCTTCTTCTTTATAATGTGAGAAGAATGAAGTAGTTTTGCTGCTCATATTCACACAGACTTCTCACAAACTTCTTTCTTTATTATTTATCGGGATTCCCTCAATATATTTTGATTTGTCACATCTGACAAAATTATTTTTGGGTTGTTTTATTTATTTTTTTTTTTTTTAAAGGCAGAATTTTTTATTTATTTTTTTAGGTTTGTATTTTTTTCAAGGCTGATCTTTGTTTTATTTTAGTTTTATTTTTACTCCAGAATATTTTTGTGTGTGTTTTGTGTGTCAAGTTACCACAACACCATTGATATCTTGTATTATTTAATCTCAAGGAGATTGTTTGGTGTTGGTGTCCCTTGTTAATTTCACATTGTACTTTAGAAATGTACCTGAATCCTCACAAACAAACTGTCCTTTTTGAAGGAAAAAACACATAGGCAAGTATAATTGAAACAAAAATTCCTTTATTAAGGGCTCAGAACCAAAGAGGGAGGCAACGCTGGAGAAACAGCAGAAATTGGCGAAGCCTTGGACCCCCAGGGCAGACATCAATTCTTCAACATCAAAATTGGTGGCCTGAGGAGTCCATATGTAAGGGAGTGCAGTCTGGTCCAGAAGTCCCAGAGATCCGGAAAGCAGCAGATGACATCTGTGTCCCCAGGCTGTGGTACTACAAGAGGCTGCATCTTTTGCCAGACCAGACTGGACCCAGGGTCATCACTTTCTGGTCTTCTTTCCACGCTTCCTTCCTGGCTGTGGCACTGCTGTTGGAGATGTGGCAGGAGGAGGAGGAGTAGTAGGACCTGGAGGAGGAGGAGGACCATGTGTGAGGTCACAAATGTGGGTAGCAGATGTTATTTGGCCCCTCAACCCCTTATTGAGAGCTTCCAAAATTAATGACTCACACAGTAGTCGTTGGCCCTCCTCCATCTGCTGCATTTTGCAGGCAATTATGCCAGCAAAGTCCTCCTCCACAGTGTAGGGGGCTCTCAGGGCCTCTGTAGCCTTCCAAAAGAGGCCTATGGCAGCCTCCTCCAGGGTACTCCTCTTCCTGCCACTTTCTCTTTGCAGGTGTAGGGGAGGGACCTGGATATCAGGCAGCCTACTCGGCCCGGCCACCTCCTGGCTGAGACTTCCCTGTGTATGAAAAAGGGACATGGTTTTAGTTTTTGCATCATCAATCACAATCATAAATTAGTACTCCAAACTAACATCTAGTTAACATCATTGATTGGACAAGCAGAAATATTTAGAGAAATGCTTTACCTGGCTCAATCTGGGCTCCTCCACATGTTGCTGCCTGGAAGGCCCAGGTTGGGCGTCAGAAGCCTCAGCTCGGGGGGAAGGAAGCGTTAAAGGAAGACTGGAGAGTGATGACCTGGGTTCAGTCTGACCTGCCAGAAAATGCAGCCTGTCATAGTACCACAGCCTGGGGACATAGATGTCATCTGCTGCTCCGGATCTCTGCGATTCCTGGACCTTCTTGTGCTCCCTTAGATAAGTGCTCCTCAGGCCACCAATTAGGATCTTCAAATAGGTGATGTCTGCCGTGGGGATCACCTGCTTCACAAATTCCAGCAATTGATCCAGCGCTGCCTTCCTCTTTGTTTGGTTCTTATAATGTGGGTGGTTTATCTCCCATAGACAAGGCAGCTCCCTGAACATATCTATGAAGATTGCCATAAAGTCGGTATCTTTCAAGATATCCATTTTCACTGCAAGACACAACACAAGACAAACCCTAATGTCAGGCAAAACTCTCCTAATCTTGTTACAATATAGGCCTCAATCTAGAAGCAGTATAGGCCCAAGTTTGGCTCTTACCTTCGTTATTACGATCTGCGCCTCCGATACTCCTTCCTCCGCTCACAGATCGTACGTACTACGCACGCGTGTTACGCTTTATACACACTGCGCATGCGTGTAACTCCGCCCGCCCCTGACGTTCTTTCTAGTCTATTCCCCGCCCCTTCGGCGCAGTGGGGGAAGAGCACATGGCGGAGACACAGCAGGTGCGTTCTAATTATAGCAACGAGGAGGAGGAAAGCCCAGATCCGGAAACGTCCCGTTTCAGAAGTAGACGATTTAAGGCCTCAAATATGTCCTTTGGGGAGATGTTGGAGATGGTCGACATCCTGAAGAAGGCCGACTATGATGGGAAGTATGGACCTTACCCCAGTCCCAATGTCCGAAAGGCCAAGATCATGGCAAAAGTGGTCAAAAGTCTGCACCGAAATTTCGGGGTACGTCGATCGAAAGATCAGCTCAGGAAGCGGTGGTCGGACCTGAAATTACGAGAACATGAGCTGTACAGAAAGATCCGGAGAGTGCTGCAAAAAAGTAAGTAGTTGTGCTGTGTTCCTATTCTTTTTGTCTTTATTACGTTCGTGCTGCTCCATGTGCTTTTCTTAAGTGTTGTACAGTTTAAAATGGCAACTTTCATGTTCATGGGCACATTATTCGTTCGTATCAAACATTTTCTTTCGGCCTATAAAACACCATTGTTTTGGCCATATGCATTTGCCCACATTTTTTAGGGCCTACTTGTATGAAAATAATTTGGTTGTGTAGATGGGTTTGTTACTAGAATGAAATGCAAACTAGATTCTGTGTAAGGAGAGGGCACTCAGCAGCTGTTTACACATCTGGACTCTGGAGCACTAGTGTGGGAAACAAGAACACCATTTTTATTAGGGGGCCCACACAGGTGCTCCAGTGTATACTATAGGGGTGTCTCCATCTGTGAAGCTTGTAGAAAAAAGGTAAAGTATTCAAGCTTGACAAAGGACACTCAAAATTCTACATCTTGGAACTCTGCCAAAATAGACAATTGTACCCCACTTCCAAGCAATGTTTCATCTTTATAGTTCTGCCATCAAATATCTGTGTGCTAAGTATACCATTTTTGTTTTACATAGGGGAGAAAAGACTCGGAGGACACCCCTCATCCGAGGAGACCAGAGACCCCCCACCTCTGGAAGAAGGGGAAATACCCCAAACACAAGCAGAGCAGGAGGAGGAAGAAGATGTGGTGGAACTAGTCACCACAACAGGTGAGTGTCTGCGACCACAGGCTCACGTAAGAGATAGATACTGGCATATTTATAATACATGTTTTTTTTTGGTTTCTCTCTTTTTAGGTGATCGTGATGTTGTGGATCCAGGGCATTTCACCTCGGAAAGTGCACAGATCCTGATCGGGGAGATCATGGGGTGTAATTTAGCATTGGAAAACCTCAAGAAAAACATCAATGATGTTATTAAAAAAAATAAGAACATCATTGATGTTTTGGGGAGAGTTTAAAACCCCTCCAAATCCCTTTGTTGTTTGGTGTGCTACAATGTTAAAAATGTTTTAGCGATTTTTAGAAAAGCCAAATTTTGAAGATGCACACAGTGTGTCAACATGTGCTATCTGCCATCACGGGAGATCAATGGACGCGTTTTGGGGGTGCAACCCCTTCCTCAATAATAAAGTAGATGAGAGGAAGGGGTTGCTCCCCCAAAACACGTCCCTTGATCCCCCGTGATGGCAGCTAGCACATGTTGACATTCGTAAATTGGTGTGCATCTTCAAAATTTGGCTTTTCCTGGGGTGACTTCACCCCATCTGAACGCAATATCAAACAGTTTGTAAATACTCATGTCTGATATTGCCTTCAAGTTCCACCAAATGTGAACTTTGTAAGTTCAAGATTTGTGTCTTTCTTGTTGTTTTGAAACATGCCTGTTTTATCTTAAATGGACATTTCTATTTTCAATAATGCCACCCCAAAAATTGTTATACAACAAACATGTTGGTTTGTTTTAAAAACCTTTTCTAAATACACATGTGATTGTGCAGGTATTAAAAAGATTGTTAATCAAGAATGTGTGGATTATTGTCTCAACGCTACAACACTTTTGTGGTGCTCTGATTGCTGCTTTCTGTGACAATGGGTGTTATTTCCTAAGGGCAAATCCACTTTGCACTACAAGTGCAGTTTCAGTGCAGTTTCAAGTGCACTTGTAGTGCAAAGTGTCTTTGCCTTTAGTAAATAACATCCATCAGTGCTTTGTAAGGTTACTTAATCACGCCATTTTCAGGACTCACCACATTTCGGTCAGGGTCAGCTAAAAGCAGTAAATGTCACCAAAGATTTGCCTAATTTTTTTTTTATTTGATCAAGGTTTCACAAATTGTCTGGCATATTGATGGCCCCCCTACCTGCAAAGAACTCAAGGTATCTTAGCCGGACATCACGGGCACTCAGGGAGGGCAAGCCAGGACGGCCACTTTCAAGCGCCGTCAGGGTTGTTTCGTTTATAATTCCGGCCTCCAACTGAGCCAGCATAGTTGGCAGAATGTTGCCGTAAAAAGTTATGTAGAACACAGCACGCCGGAATTATATGATTCAGTTTATACTCCGCCATATGGATGGGTGTAAGAAATAGGCGGAACCGGCTGGCCATGATTCCAAATGTGTTCTCCACCACTCTTCTGGCTCTGGCCAGCCGGTAATTAAAAACCCTCTGGTCCAAGGTGAGGGTCCTCATAGGGAATGGCCGCATAAGATGGTCCCCCAGCGCAAATGCTTCATCCGCAACGAAGACGAATGGGAGTCCTTCCGCAGTTAGGAAAGTCCCACCGCTGGGCAAAGTGGGAGGCCACAGTCTGCCATTCCTGTGGAAGGAAACTGTGGAGGAAAAAAAAATGAGTCTTTTTACACATTAAAACATGGAAAGCAGATTAGACACAAACATTCTTGGGCAACATCAAGATAACATTTATTAAGGTGAATTTTAGAACACCAAAGTATAAGGTACACCTATCATATTCCCCCTCCCCCCCTCTCCTGGGCCATTTCTAACATTATAGGGGGGGAGCTCTTGGACAGGTAACCCTCTCCACTTTATTGAGAGATGAATGCCTAAATAAAGGGTATTACTTTGAACAGCCCCTCCTTAGTTACACTATTGGCAGCCCACTGGACAGGTAAGAAGTATCATAATACAAAGATCTAAATGCACACTGTACACATTTTAGCACATTTGGACATTCTGCTTTTACCTATCAAGATAATAATAGAATACAAAAACCTTAAACAGTACCATTTGAAAGTATTCAGGCAGGCCCTTGCACTACATGCTTTGGGGAATTCAGCTATAAATCTCAGCACAAAAGAGATGGGTATAGTGTGTATGGGTTTGGCAAAGTCAGCAGATAGATGATTGAGGATAGATAGAGAATTGGTATCAGCTGACTTAGCAGTTGGGGGGAGGGAGGGTTAAAAGTGATTTGGGGACACCCCAAAAAAAAAGCCTCTGGCACTCTACCTGAATTTAAAACACAAATCACTTTTAATAACATTTTAGGGGGTGTTTGGGTGAAAGCCCTACTATGGAGCTGATAAAATACATTAAGTGACTACATGAGGTGAATATAGGGCCTGTAGACCATGCTGGGGAGGTAAGTGAAGGCAAATATGTATGAAGGACAACACAAATAATTACATAAAAATCCAGCATGAATGAGGACAAAGGGGACATTCACAGCATATTACAATCATGGTAATTAGGGAATGAGGAAAGAAATAGCATATATTAGCAAACATATACAATAAAATGTGATATTAAAGGATAAAAATCTTACCTTCATATACTCCTTCTGCAGGACCTGGATGATGGCAGAACAGGTCTCCGGGATAATGATACCCAGAGCCTGGGGGGAGATGCCTGTCGAGAACTTGAGGTCCTGCAGGCCTCTCCTCGTCGCCAAGTACCGCAGGGTGGCGACCAACCTCTGCTCCGGAGTGATGGCTTGCCTCATGCAGGTATCCTGCCTGCTGATATAGGGGGTCAGCAAAGCCAACAAACGGTGAAATACGGGGTCCGTCATCCGGAGAAAGTTCCTGAAATCATCAGGATTATTCTCACGGATCTCACGGAGCAAAGGCATTTGACAGAACTGAAAATAGAAAAGTGTGGCGCTAATAGGTAGTGAGACTCCTGTTATTAGACAGGTAGAAAGAGTGGTTTGGGGGAAAATCAAAAAACCTTTAGTGTGATAAGGTAAGGGTGTTTGTAGGACATATATAAAAATATATATACTAAGTGGTATACACAATGCAGGTGGAAACACAGTGTGTGCTTAACAAAGAAAAACACAGTGAAAAAAATATATAATAAAATAAGGAAAAATATATATATAAATTGGGAGACAATCAAACATGCAGGATATGACCAATAGCGGTGCAAAGTATCTAGAGGAGCTGAATATGTTAATCCACAGAACCAGAATTCAATGGAGGTAGCAGACAAATACGAGGACATCGATGTCTCTAAGGAAAAAAAAGGGCAAACATGGGGGCTCAAAAAGTCTCTAGATAACAAGATCGGATAGTCCCATTCAGTCCCCCAAGTAACTGGATGTAAGCTGTCTTCTCAGGAAATGATCTGAGGATTATTGGGAAAGGTCACGACCAATAGGCTAAATCTCGGCTCAAATGGATAATTCCCACCAGGAGAGAGAGAAAAGCAAGAGAATGCCCTTACCAGATCCGGTGGACTCACAGGCCGTAGCGGTGAGTCAAACGAGCCTATACCGTTAAACGGTGTGGGGTAGAGGTTTGTGGGAGAACTTGTAAACCATCTTGTCAGCAGTCCTCATGAGAAGCACCGATTTGGAGTCCGGGATCCCCAGGATATGATTCCGGTCACAGGATCACCGTTTCCTCAGAGCGACATCATGTGTGCAAATAAGCAAAAAAAAGGGGAAAAAACTCCACATAGTGTAAATCCTTTGGTTTACAAAGAGCATAAAAGCACTTTATTTAGGGAGTATACTCCGGAAAAAAAATTTTTTACAGGCGGGGGGCGGTAAAAACCAGGCCCAAAATAAATAAAAACAGGCATAAAAATTATAAAAACAGGCGCAGTAGATAGTGGTGGGGTGTAACATGGAACCCGACGCGTTTCGCCTCCTAAGGCTTCTGCTGGGGTATGAATAAGCCCCCCACACAACTGCGCTTTATATACAGAAAGAGTTGCAATGTAACAGCTAATCAGCGCTGTTACACGAGACAACTTCCGGGTTCGGCGGCGTCATCTGTGACGAATCGGTCACATGACATTTTGTGGCCAATCAAAACGTGAGGGTGATGGTTAGAAGCCAAGCCTCACTCCTGACCACCTATAGGCAGAGTAGCAATCCCATTCGTTATATGTGGTAGTCACATGATGAGGAAATAACGATGGGACGCTCTAAGGTGCGTGTCAGGGAGAGGAGGAAGCCAGAGCCCAACAGATAGAGGCGTGGAACGCACGGCACGGCGGCGATCCACGCTGATAGTATTTATTTATGTTGTACTAATGTGGTCCCGATCCCGGAAGTGTTCCCAACATATTAACATATAGGAATAAAAGTGTATTAAATGTGTACAAACAAATCTTAATGGGTACATATATATGAATGCACAGGCAATATACATGTCATTTTCATGAAAATTGGAAAAGGTAAAAGTGACTATAAGGGAAATAAGACCTAATAAGGATGTAGGTAAGCATACAACAGAGACTCATAAGGGGAAAGGTGTATGTGCTTAGTATCCAGTGTACATGTAATACATTGGATTGAAAAACTCCTAAGTGAAATGGAAACTTAGGGAATTCTAAGAACGCCATATCCTATCTAAAAAATATTATTAATAATTAATGGGGTGAAAAAGGTGAAAATGTTTAATTAATTAAATAAATAAAAGTGGGAGCTCAATCAAAGCCCTGTAAGAAATTTGAGCACATAGTATGAAAGGAAGTCGATAGATCAAAAGATGAAATGACAGCGATCTTGTGGCATTTGTGAAACTACATGGTCTAAGGAGATGTTATGTCATTCATAGGTAACCATATGGGGGGGGGAAGGGGGGGGGGGAGTGGGTGTATCAACGCCTAAGACTGATTTATGAAGGCGTTGATATCCCATTCCACGTTCAATCCGTGTGGCACATAACATTTCATGAGATGTATCCAAAAGGTTTCAAGCTTGGAAACACCCCTTGTGTTTGGTTCCCCCCTCCAATGTGGGACAAATTTATCAATAATTTGGAACTTAGTCCCAGACGGATTTTGGTTGTGGTGAAGTAAGTAGTGTTTGGGAACGCTATGGTTGGTGCGTCCTTTTAATATGGCTGTGACGTGTTCACTCACTCGTATGGAGAAGTTACGTATGGTTCGTCCTATGTATTGCTTACCACAAGGGCAAGTAATAAGGTAAACGATAAATTTTGTAGTGCATGTTGCGAATTGTTTCATCTTAAATTCCTTCCCAGTAGCAGATGATGTGAAGGTCTCCATTTTACGAGATTTGCAAACATTGAGTTTGCATACTGTACATTTCCTGCAGGGGTAAAAACCCTTGAGGTCATGGAAGAAAGATGGCATCTTCGGGGGGTCAACCACTCCTGGTGCAATCTTACCACCTATTGATGGTGCTCCTTTATATATCACTCCCGCTTGGTCGGGAAGTAATGGGCCCAATATTCGGTCGTTTTTCAGAACCTTCCAATGTCTGGAAATGATGCTCTTTATCTGCTTGTGTTGGATAGAGTAGTTGGTAAGGAAGGCCCATCTATGTTTGGCATCCAGAGGTTTTTTTGGTTGTTCCACTAGTAGTGAAGAGCGGTCAATGCGTGCTATTTTCTGTATCTCCTGGTCGATTAATTCTCCATCGTAGCCCTTTTCTTGGAATCTACATTTAATAGTTTCTGCCTGCCTGAAGTAGTCCGGCAAGAGAGAACAGTTACGTCTGATTCTCATCAGTTGACTTCGAGGTACCGATTTTAGCCATGCTGTATGGTGGCAGCTGTCGGTCGGGATGTACCCGTTGCGGTCGGTGGCCTTGAAAAAGGTTTTCGTCTCCAATTGGCCATTGACAGCTGTGATTTCCAAATCTAGGAAATGTATTACAGACGGGCTAGCTTCATATGACAAGTGTATGCCTACCTCATTCGCATTTAGGGTTAGCATAAAGCGACTGAGGGAGTCCATTGAGCCTCTCCATAGGAGGAGGATGTCGTCGATATATCTGGCCCAAAAGACGAGCTGTAATGGTCTTTGGGTTCCGACGACATCCTCCTCCCACTTGGCCATAAAGATGTTAGCCAGACTGGGGGCAAATTTAGCCCCCATGGCTACTCCCTTCGTCTGTAGGTAATAGTGGTTGTCATACCAAAAGTAATTTGACTTGGTAGCAAAGTGTAACAGATCTACAATGAACCTCTTTTGAGTCGTAGAGATGTTCTTTTCTCTTGATAGAAAGAGTTCAACTGCTTCTATACCCAATTCATGGGGGATGATGGTGTATAGAGAGGTAACGTCTGCAGTTACTAGTATGAGATCGTTAGTATACGTGACTTGTTGTAATTTATTAATAGTATCCCGAGTATCTTTCAGAAAAGATGGTATTGATTTTACTATTGGCTGTAAATAATAGTCAATGTATTTCCCTATGCGGGAGGTCACGGAGTTGATTCCACTTATAATTGGGCGACCAGGAGGTTGGGTGATGTTCTTGTGTACTTTAGGCAAATAGTACATTATAGGGATGCGCAGAGCTACTGGGATGAGGAAATTTTTTTCTTTTTTGTCTAGTATGCCAAGCTGGAAGCCATTTGACAGAACTGGTCACGCTGAAGCAACCAATTCTTGGTCCATGAACTCCTCCCCACCCTGTTCATGGACTGGACTTGTGTCAAGGTCAGGACCCCAACACCAAGCCCCCGCACAGCACGAACTCTACGAGGAGTACGTATACGCAACATGGCTGGAAAACGGTCGGCTGCTCAGAACGAAGTAACAGAACGCACTAAAGAACAGCAAGGCCTGTGAAGAGCGACCTGAAAAACAGCAACGAGCGGACAAGAACGCAATGGATAATCAAATACGAACTCCCTGCACGCACTGAAGAGCAGATACAAACCCACAAGTACAAACTGAACAGCAGAAAACTATCTGAAAACCACGAGTCTGAAAAAGCACGAATCGTCTCTCACCAAACTTTTACTAACACGAGATTAGCAAAAGGAGCCCAAAGGGTGCCGCGCTTGGTTCTGAAATGGCCTTTTCTAGTCTCGACGTACGTGACCACGTTCTTGGCGATCGGAAATTCCGACAACTTTGTGCGACTGTGTGTACGCAAAACAAGTTTGAGCCAACATCCGTCGGAAAAAATCCTCGGATTTTGTTATTGGAATGTCCAATCAATGTCCGACCGTGTGTACGGGGCATAAGTCTTCTATTTTGATATAAAAGTGATCTGTTCCCACTGTGGACATGGCTGTGTATTCCGTCTTAACAAGACAGAACTATTTATCAACTATTTCTTGGGAGGATGTACTGTACCTGCCTTCAAGGACCCAACTAATAAGCCTTTTCTAGTGCCCTATTCTCTCTGGTGGAAACTGCCCTTCACCTTATCCTGGATCTGACTTACCTTGTCAAATTATGTCTAATTGGTCAAAATCTCTTGAACGTATATTTTTATCCCTGCGTTGAATTCTAGATATAATATGTTTTGTGATCTTAATCTTAAATGTACTTTAATTTCACTTTAACTTTAAAGTCCATCTAGTTCAACCAACCAAAAAAAAACAAAAAACATACAATCCCATATACATAATCATAATACTATACCCACAGTTGATCCAGGCAAAAAATCCTAGCAAAGGATAGTCCAATTTGCTAAAGCAGGGGAAAAAATTCCTTCCTGATCTCCCGAGAGCAATCGGATATTTCCTGGATCAACTTTACCTATAAATGTTAGTACCCAGTTATATTATGTACACTTAGGAAAGAGTCCAGACCTTTTTTAAAGCAATCTACTGAGCTGGACTGAACCACCTCTGGAGGTATCTATTCCACATTTTCACAGCTCCTACTGTGAAGAAACCTTTCTGTATTTGGAGATGAAATCTCTTTTCCTCTAGACGTAAAGAGTGCCCCCTTGTCCTTTGTGATGACCTTAAAGTTAATAACTCAACACCAAGTTCACTATATGGATCCCTTATGTATTTGTACATGTTGATCATATCCCCCATTAACTGCTCGCCATTATTATACTGCGGCAGGTCGACACGATCCCGCGAGCCGTCGTAGCTGTAGCTCCGCTCCTTTAAGCAGGATAGCAGGTGCGGGGGTGCCGATGCGCGAGGCCAGCGGTCGCAATGGCCGCCGGCCACGCGCGATCGTGGGCATGAGAGCCAGAACAGGGACGTGTGTGTGTAAACACACAAATCCCTGTTCTGTGAGGAGAGGCAGATCATGAGTTCCTACTGGCTAGAAACAATGATCTGTCATCTTCTCTAGTCAGTCCCATCCTCCTACAGTTAGAACACACACTAGGAAACAGTTAACCCCTTGATCGCCCCCTAGTGTTAACCCCTTCCCCGCCAGTGACATTTACACAGTGATCAGTGCATTTTTATAGCACGGATCGCTGTATAATTGTTAATGGTCCCACAAATGTGTCAAAAATGTCTGATCTGTCTGCCATAATGTCACAGTCCTGATAAAAATCACAGATCACCCCCATTACTAGTAAAAGAAAAAATAATAATAAAAATGCCATAAATCTTTCCCCTATTTTGTAGACGCTATAACTTTTGCGCAAACCAATCAATATATGCTTATTGCGATTTTTATTACCAAAAATATCTAGAATACATATCGGCCTAAACTGAGGAAAAAATTTACTTTTTTTAAAAAAAATTGGGGATATTTATTATAGCAAAAAGTACAAAATATTGTGGTTTTTTTTAAAAATTGTCGCTCTTTTTTTTGTTTATAGTGCAAAAAACAAAAACAACAGAGATGATCAAATACCACCAAAAGAAAGCGCTATTTGTGGGGGAAAAAGGATGTCAATTTTGTTTGGGTACAGTGTCACACGACCGCAAAATTGTCAGTTAAAGCGACGCAGTGCTGTATCGTCAAAAAATGGCCTGGTCATTGAACAGCCAAATCTTTTGGGGCTGAAGTGGTTAAACTCCTCTTCTCAAGAGAGAATAAATTCAGTTCCTCTAATATTTCCTCATAGCTGAACTCCCCCATGCCTCTTATCAGTTTGGTTGCCCTTCTCTGTACTTTCTCCAGTTCCCCGATATTCTTTTGAGAACTGGTGCCCAAAACTGAATTACATTTTCCAGATGAGACCTTACTAATGATTTGTACAGGGGCAAAATGATATATCTCTCTTTGGAGTCCATACCTCTCTTAATACAAGAAAGAACTTTGCTCGCTTTGGAAACTGCAGCTTGGCATTGCATGCTATTATAAAGCTTATGATCTACCAAAACCCCCAGATCCTTCTCCGCTATGGATTCCTGCAATTGTACTCCCCCTAGTGTGTATGATACATGCATATTCTTAGCCCCCAAGTGCATAACTTTACATTTATCAACATTAAACCTCATTTGTCACATGGTTGCCCAATAAAACAGTGCATTGAGGTTGGCTTGTAAGTTGGAGACATCCTGTAAGGACGTTATTCCACTGCATAGCCTGGTGTCATCTGCAAAGACTCAAATGGTACTTTTAATTCCAGACCCTATATTATTTATAAAGATATTAAAGCGTAAGGGACCCAATACTGAACCTTAGGGTACACCACTGATAACCTTAGACCATTTAGAGTAAGAATCATTAGCCACTACTCTCTGAATTGAGTTTTTTAGCAAGTTTTGTATCCATTAACAAACTGATCTTTCCAAGCCTGAAGACTTAACCTTACACATTAGCCGTTTGTGGGGGACTGTGTCCAAGTATACTGCGTCCACAGCCACCCCTCTGTCCAAGGTTTTACTTACCTCCTCGTAAAAAGAAATCAGGTTTGTTTGACAACTTCTGTCTTTCATAAATCCATGCTGTCTGTTGCCTAAAATATTTTTTTCCAGCAAGAACTTACCTATGTGGTCTTTTATTAAAATCTCCAGTAGGGATGAGCTCGATGTTCGGGTCGAACATAAGTTCGACCCGAACATCGGGTGTTCGCCTGCTCTCTGAACAGTTAACATTATGGGGCATTCGTGGAAAATACGAGCGCCCATTAATGCACTGCGAGATCGCAGTGCATTGCTGTATGATGATTTGCCAAAGCATGCACCTGACCTGCATGCTTTGGCCAATCATAGCGCGCTCTGCTAGGAGAGCCATAATTGGCCAAAGTCAGGGTGCCTTTGGCCAATTATGGCTCAGGGGGACTAAGTCCACACTCCACACTATATAAGGCTGCTTACACGGTGGCCGTGTGTAGTGTTGTTGGCGTGGACAGAGATATAGCTTGATTTAGATTAAGCAGGCAGGTTATACAGTTAGTGACAGTGTATTTGATGTGGATATATATACAGTATATATATATATATATATATATACACATACACACAGTCTAATATAAATAAATATATGTGTGTGTGTGTATATATATATTATATATACAGTCTAATATATATATATATATATACAGTCTAATATATATATATATATATGTGTGTGTGTGTGTATATATATTTATATATATATATATACTCCTGCATCCAGTGTAGCCCATATCTTCAGTGCATTTGGTGGTGTACTGTTTCTAATACACGTCAGGTGGTATACACAGTATATAATACAGTGTCTACTACACTTCTGGTGGTGTACACAGTAAAAATACAGTACATCCATTGTACAGTTTCTAATGCAGTGCAGGTGGTGTACACAGTATCTAATACAGTGTGTACAGTTTTACTACAATTCTGGTGGTGTACACAGTACTCAATACAGTGCAGCCATAGTACAGTTTTGTACTACTTTTCTGGTGGTGTACACAGTATCCAATACAGTGTGTACAGTTTCTACTACACTTCTGGTGGTGTACACAGTACACAATACAGTGCAACTGTAGTACAGTTTCTAATAAAGTGCAGGCGGTGTACACAGTATCTAATACAGTGTGTACAGTTTCTACTACACTTCTGGTGTTGTACATAGTACACAAAACAGCGCAGCCGTAGTACAGTTTCTACTACTTTTCTGGTTGTGTACACAGTATCTAATACAGTGTGTACAGTTTCACTACACTTCTGGTGGTGTACACAGTATACAATACAGTGCAGTCCTTGTACAGTTGCTAATACAGTCTTGGCAGTGTACATAGTATCCAATACAGTGTGTACAGTTTCTAATACACTTCAGGTGGTGTACACAGTATCTAATACTGTGTAGTGTGGTGTTGCAAAACAAAAAATACCTCATGCCACCTAGGAGAGGCAGAGGCTCAGAGGCCACTAAAATAGGGCAAGCAGCCTCTGTGTCTACAGTCAACAGTGGTGGTCGTGGACATGATGCATCCTCTGCAGGTGGCCGTGGGGCACGCTTGTCCTTTTTTTCTGCTGCTGGCCATGTTATTGAGCCACAATATGCAGAAGAGTTGATGCTAGCTTGGCCAAATTGCTAGCACTGCCACTCCTGCCTTTTTAGCTGGTAGACTCTGCCCCCTTATGTGATTTTCTGGAATGTGCTGTACCTCAGTGGCAGGTTCCAAAATGCCATTTCTTTTCACAGAAGGCCATTCCGGCTCTCTGCCGGCATGTGGAAGGCAATGTTTTGGCCTCGTTGGACAGGGTGGTCAGCAGTAAGGTTAAAATTACCGCTGACTCATGGTTCAGCAGGCATGGGCAGGGACATTACCTTTCCTTCACTGCGCACTGGGTAACTCTGCTGGCAGCTGGGAAGGATGCAGGACAGGGTTCAGTGTTGTTGGAGCTTGTTCCGCCACCACGCCTCCAAAATGCTAGTAGTGATTCTGCCACAGCTCTTTCCACCCCTTCCTCTTCCTCTATGGCCTCTTCTGCAGATTTGTCCTCTAAACCAGCGGTGCTCCGTAAGCGTTCAAGGGGCTACGCAAGCAGTCAGGCTAAAAGATACCATGCGGTGCTTGAGTTGGTCTGCCCAGGGGACAGGAGCCACACTGTAAGAGAGATTCTGTAAGCTCTGCAGGGGCAGGCTCAGAGGTGGTTGATGCCACGTCAGCTTCAGCCAGGAATGGTTATATGCTAAAATGGCACCAACCTTCTCTCCGCCCTCTGACAGGGACACTTGACCCATGTTCCATGTTTGGCACACATCCTGAATTTAGTGGTGCAGTGGTTCTTGAGCAGGTACCCAGGCTTACAGGATCTCCTGAGGCAGGCCAGAAAAGCCTGTGGTCATTTCTGCTGGTCATACAATGCCAGTGCTTGGCTGGCTGACATTCAAAGGGAATGCAACCTGCCCACCAACCGCCTCATTTGTGACATGCCCACCAGGGGGAACTCAACGTTGCCAATGCTGCAGTGGCTGCACACACAGCAGAGGGCCATCAATGAGTACCTATGCGTGTATGGCACCAGGACAGGGTCATGGGAGTTTGGCTTCTTTTCACCATGCCAGTGGCTACTGATCAAGGATGCATGCACTATCCTGTCACCATTTGAGGATGCCACAAGGATGGTGAGCAGTGACAATGCATGCATCAGTGACACTGTCCCTCTTGTCTTCCTGCTAGAGCACAAGCTTCGTGGAATCATGGACAGGGCACTTGAGGCAGAACAGCGGGAGGAGGAGGGACTTCCTTACCTCTCAAGGCCCCCTTTATCCAGAGCATTCCTGCGGGCCCGCCAAACACACAGGAAGAAGAGGTGGAGGAGGATTTTGTCAGCATGGATGTAGAGGATAACACTCAGCAGCAGTCTTCAAGGGAGTTGTGCGTGGCTGGGAGGAGGTTGTTACAGATCATGTGATCCTTAGTGACCCAAAGGACTCAAAATCGAATGCCTCTGCAAACTTGCGCTGCATGGGCTCCCTGGTTCTGAAAAACCTGCCAAAGGACCCTAGGATTCGTGGTATCAAGGAGAGGGATCATTACTGGCTGGCAACCCTTCTCCATGTAACAAGGGTAAGGTTGCAGAACTCATCCTGCCTTTGCAGAGGGAGCAGAGGAAAAAATATCTTCAGGAGGCCTTGAAGAAAGGTTTTTGCAACGCATTTCCAGACCCTTGGAGGTTACAATTTCCTGGTGCTGGACAGCGTGTTGCTGAGGCTTCGTTCAGTCAGAGGAAGAGTGGTGGAAAAGGTGGCCGGCTGACCGATGCCTTTAAACAATTTTTCAGTCCTCAGCGCCAGGGTCTGATTGGTTCAAGCAACCATCGCCAGCGTCTGCATTACATGGTGCAGGAATATCTAGGGGCAAGAGCAGACTTGAAGATCTTTCCAACAGAGCATCCACTGAGGCTTGAGGATGGACCACTGGCCAGAATTTGCTCAATATGCAATATACTAATGCGACCTGACTTAACCTGGATATAGCAGTGGCAAGTCTCCATCCCTAATGTGTGTGTTAAACAACAGAAAAGAGAAAGGAATGGGACTTTGTGTGAGGCATGTCACTGAATGGATACATTATTCATATCTTTCATAGAAATGTTTATTAGTTACAAATCAAGTTATAAAAAAGTGTCAATCTGTGATACAGGACACAATATACTATGATACACTTATATGAATATATAATTATACAAAATAAAATACAACATGATTAGCAGCACAGTTACATAAAAACACTCATCCGTTCATAATGGGTCAATAAACATAAACAATTGCTCATGGTGAGCCAAACTTGTCTGGGCATCAGTTCGATGTATACTCAACGCACGTTTAATAGCTCATGCCAATCATCAGGAGTAAAATGCTCTGAAATTAAATCAGTGATATTTATAAATAAGAAAAACAATCTCTCAAAATAAAGGTCTAAAACTTACAATGCGGCCCAGTGGTCACGCCCAGCCTATGTCCAAGGGAAGACAGGACAGGGACGATGATCTCTCCCGGGGCTGAAGTGAGGAATCCCATGCAGACCAGAGACAGCAGCCAGGTGAAGACCAGGCGACAATGTCAAGACCATGTGTATCTGGTATATGCTTAACAGTCCACACTGCTCTGCAAGGATATGGAGATGGAACCATGTGAAATGAATGTATTATTAATGGGATAAACCTATGCCTGTGTGTGAGTGAAGGTGATGAATGGTGTGTAATTACTGCAGTGATGTGGGGTGTATTGGCTAAAGAAACTACGGCCAGGGAAAGTGTGTAAAGCATACACCAGATACACATGGTCGCCTGGTCTTCACCTGGCTGCTGTCTCTGGTCTGGATGGGATTCCTCACCTTAGCCCCAGGGGAGATCATCGTCCCTGTCCCCTGTCTTTCCTTTGACGTAGGCTGGGCGTCACCACTGGGCTGCATTGTAAGTTTTAGACCTTTATTTTGAGAGATTGTTCTCCGTTTAAAGGCTATCCTATATTTATAGATATCACTGATTTAATTTCAGAGAATTTTACTCCTGATGATTGGCATGAGCCATGAAACGTGCATAGAGTATACATCGAACTGATGCCCAGACAAGTTTGGCTCACCATGTGCAATTGCTTATGTTTATTGAACCATTATGAATGGATGAGTGTTTTTATGTAACTGTACTGCTAATCATGTTGTATTTTATTTTGTATAATAACTATATATCTGTGAGGGGTTACAGTGTTGTGGCACCACCGCCCAAGGCCCAATTTTTCTGCCCCTGTTTTAACAGGGGCTTGTAATTACAATGTTTGATATAATATTTCACAGCAGGGCCCGTTCCTGCGCCCAACAAGAGTAACTGTGAGGGCTTACAGTGTTGTGGCACCACCACCAAAGGCCCAATTTTTCTGCCCATGTTTAACAAGAGCATGTAATTCCAATTTTTGATATAATATTTCAAAGCAGGGCCTGTTCCTGCACCCAACAAGAATATCTGTGAGGGGTTACAGTGTTGTGGCACCACCACCACCGCCAAGGCCCAATTTTTCTGCCCCTGTCTAACAGGGGCTTGTAATTACAATGTTTGATATAATATTTCACAGCAGGGCCCGTTCCTGCGCCCAACAAGAGTAACAGTGAGGGCTTACAGTGTTCTGGTACCACCAACAGCTAAGACCCTATTTTCTGAAGAGTATATAGGGCAGACCATATAGTATATATACTGCTGTTCAGAGTATATAGTGCCTGGGGGACCCCCACGCCTTTTTTAAGAAAAAATTGGGTGTGGGGTTACCCCTTAATATCCATCCCAGACCTGAATTTTTATCTATATTGCCGGGATCCAAAAGTACAATACAGCCGCGAGCAGTTTAAATTAATTTTTCCTTCTGAAATTTAATTTTGCTGTGGAACCTTTACAAACATGGGAAAGATGCGCTAGTTTACAGGCATACTAAGGACTCCCACCCCCCCCCCCCCCCCCGGGCATGATATTTAAAGGAATATTTAATTTTTACAGTTTCACTTTAAGCATTATTAAAATCACTGCTCCTGAAAAACTGACGTTTTTAAAACTTTTTTTTGCATTGACACATGTCCCCTGGGGCAGGACCCGGGTCCCCAAACATTTTTATGGCAATATCTTGCATATAAGCCTTTAAAATTAGTACTTTTGATTTTTCATGTTCGTGTCCCATAGACCTTAATGGTGTTCATGTGTTCAAACAAATTTTTTTGCCTGTTCACATGTTCTGCTGCGAACCGAACCATGGGAGGTTTGGCTCATCCCTACTCTCCAGTATCCCGACTATAGAAATTAAACAGGTCTATAGTTACTTGGTAAAGACTTTGATCCCTTTTTAAATATAGGCACCACATTGGTCCTATGGCATTCCAGTGGTACTATTCCAGTCCTTAAAAATAAGAAACAATGGATTTGAAATGACAGAGCTCAATTCTTTTAGGATCCGTGGATGGATGCCATCTGGTCCTGATGCGTCATCCACCTTGTTTCTGTCAAAATATTTCTGGACCATATCGCTTTTGAGCCATTGTGGATCATTTGGGACTGTGTCAATACCATCCCCATTATGGACTTGAGCTCCTCCATGCTCCTTTGTATACACAGAGCTGAAGAAAGTATATGAAGGGATTGTAAAGCTTTGTTTTTTTTTAAGCAACAAACTTGTTATACTTACCTCCACTGTTCGGTTCATTTTGCACAGAGTGGCCTCGATCATCCTCTTCTGGGGTCCCACAGCAGCGCTACAGGTTTTTCACCTTAATGCATAGTATGCATTAAGGTAAAAACCATGAGGGTTTACAACCCCTTTAATAAACTTGCCTTCTCTTTGTCCCGAGTCACCCACTCCAGATTATTTTGTAAAGGGCCTACATGCTCAGACCTGACCTTTTTTACTATTAAAGTCGTAAACCCACAAAAAAAAAAAAACCTGCATGACAAAGGCATAATGAGCTAGTATGCATAGCAAACTAGTTCACTATGAAATACTCACCTTGGATCGAAGCACCGCAGTGGTCCCGGTACACTGCTCTGCCCGGCGACATGTCTCCCGGAGTTATTTCCGGGTATCGCGGGCTTCGGCGCTGTCATTGGCTGGAGCCGCAATGACGTCACTCCCGTGCATGCACGGGGGAGCCGCCGTTAACAGCACATCAGCGCAGCCTTAGCCTTTGGCTTGTTTTTACTTTATAATTATTTTTTTCTCGATTTCAATGATTTCCACAAAGTCTAAAATTGTTTTGTTTTAAGAATAGTGAAAAAAAATTCAGAAATTGTTTACTGTTGAAATAGTAAAATAAACTCTCGATTCACAATGAATTGCCCTCTCTCCAGACCTTTTATTCTTCTGCAAATAAATCCACAGAAAGTTACACTTTTGTTATTTATTGCTTGTGTACCAACTAAGTTGTTTAGCAGTTTTATAAGAAAAAACAACAATGGGAACAGCTGAACAGGCAAAGAGTGTTGTTAATTGCTAGCATAGATAAATAGAGAGTCAAAGACTTGTCTTTAGCCACCCAAAGATAGTTCAAATCTCTGCTGGTTCAGCAGGGACCGGCCAAGATTCGATCATATATGGGCAGGCAGATTGTACCCAAGTTGATCCATCTATCAACTTGGGTATTAACTGCATGTTGGATTTCTAGCATGCAATTATTGCCAGTAACTTTACCTGCTGGCAATAATGACTGTGGTCTCCCGGCCGGGGAAGGCTCTCCGCGCTCCCCCACCAGGAGATCACAATAGCTCCACGGGAGGGATTCCCTCATCAACACGGATTGTGTTGATGGGGGAATCTAGCAATTTTCTTTTCTGCAACTGCTGGTTGCAGGAAAGAAAATCGTATCATCTATGGTCTGCTTTTCTCAGTTATAAAACTGGTTGATGTCTATTTGAATAGTAAATCTCCTTATTGTCCAACAAATGGTAAGTGTTCTTAGCTTGCTTGAGGTGTACACAAGCTTCTCTTGCTGACCTGTCTCTCAGGTTTTCAGTCCTGAGATTAGTAAATGCTTGATTCTGAGTTCATGTGAAGTCAGGGTGCCTATT